>WOAB01000205.1:4800000-6292796 GCA_027886185.1 Rheum nobile
GAAAATGTGATCAACTCAACAACTGCGGAGTCATACAAGCATAATGTACAACAGAAGAGCACCAGATCACAAGAACCAGGACAGGCTGATCAACAAAACTGATAATTCACTTGCATATCTTCAAATTTGCTCATCACTACTTGCCCAAAAATAGAGTACAAATATAACATTTAGCCCATCCAAAAATGATATAATAAAATTTATATACAAAGTGAGCTCAATCTTCCCCTTGCTAGGTAATCTGTATACTTTTTTGAGATTGGGTAAAAGGTGCTGAAGGTATTCATGATAGCCAGCAGCAGTGAGTCATGAATCTCCATCAAGCAACGAAGATTATGAACACGAGAAGGAAGAATATCAAGACGGCGAATATTTTGATCAAAAGAGACCTGTTGGATGAAATACGGTGTAGGTGTTTCAGTAGAGCGTTGTGGGCACCATCAACATTTGCCAGTGATTCATCCATATTATCATCAATCCTGACCACATCGAGGTAAATAGTTTGAACGAAAGCATGCGGAGTAGACACAGATGTAGTAAGTACTAAATGAGAAAGACCAAGATTGTCAAATTAGTGCATGAGAAAGAGTACGCGAAAAATGACCTGATTGCAAGTTCACCCTGCTGTGCAACCATGGTAGCCAAATGTGTAAAAATCCCACTCAGTTCCGTGATTGTGGATTCTACATTTCTAAGTGCTGAAGCCCGAGCTTGAGAATAGTCTTCTTCCTGTGGAGCCACTTGCTGTACCATTGTCATCTCCGTGTGGTTAGATGGAGTGCTGTCAGCATTTATCCGTCTTCTGCCTTGGCAAGATTCAATAACAAGCTGTTACTATCAGAGGTGATGAACATAGAGGGGAACTCCATACAGAAAGCATGTTACACAGCTATCACTTTTATGAAAATAAAAAGAAATGATGTTGAAGTCATCAGGAAGAGAAAACATACCTCAGTTCGTTTCCAGCCTGGACACCATTTGGAAGTCCTCTGGTGACAAAACCAGAAACAGTTAGAGTTGAACTTTTTTGACTGATTATCAAAATTGATCCACACAAATAGAATCCAATACTAAATAAGTAAAACTTAATAATCTTATGTTTAATTGACAGCTAGAAAAGCACGAACATTGTAGGTTGCAGATTTCCGGAAGCATTCGATGAATTTGACCATGGAGGTGGCTGGGCATTATGTTTCATAGGCTGCTGAAATGGGCTTTGTCTTGATCCACCAGCAGAGAAGATTTGCTTCCTGTTTTCTTGCGCCTTGATACTCTGCATCAAAAAAGTGTTCCAATAAAAAATGTGAATATGAAAATTGAAGATAGGAGCAGCACACTGAAACAGAAGAGAAAAGCTGAACTTGTTGGACAACAAAGACCTCTGTTCTGCTAGTCAAGACGTCTTGGAACTGTTTTGTAGCTCCCATGAGTCTGTTCTTCAAGTCATCACACACAGCATTACAATGAACAGCCCTATCTTGAGAGTAATTGCCATCAGCTATCTCCAGATTCTGAAGGATTTGTAAATCCGCGACCGCTGTGTTCAGTGCAGTGATGTCATTTTTTATCAACACGGTTAGCTCTTGTATTTCCACCGTCGGGTCATCAAACATAGATGACCTTTTTGCCACTGAAGTATACATAAACCTGCTGTCAGTACTATGTTATGGATACATAATTCCTTAGCGAGTTAGCGATTGTCCATATGATAAAGACATGAACCACATTTGCAAATCAAGACAGTGACATCAGTTATGGAAGCAAGTGGTGAACTTCCGGCCAGAAAGAATTCAGCACTGTGATTATATAGAAGCCTATTCAACAGTGGTATAGTTTATTCAGGATCAAGGAAAACGGAAATGTGCAGCAGTTTTCACATATGATGATCTTACAAGGGGAAACTAAGGCATAATATGTAAGAAAAAGGTAAATATAGCCACCCTAAAATAGGACCTAATTGGCATGGATCTATAATCAAATACCATAAAGAAGATATACTGGAAAATTATATGCAATCGTATAGTAGTGAAACTGTGGAAGGTATTACACCTCGTAACCTAATTGCACCCGAAGCAACATAATTGGTGGGAATCAAATATGGTAAATGACAATCCAACACACCATGATAGCTTTCAAAGTTCACAAATCATCCTCAACAATACAAAGCTATAAACTTCATCTTTTAAAATCAAATCTAAAACATAATGAATTAAAGGGATCCAAATCACAAACCAAATTTCAGCATCGATTCGATATAAGAATCCCAGTAAACAACGGATAAACAATGATGGCTATGGTTAGGTCAGGTGAGAGATCCAGTTGCTTACATTTTGCGAGCCTGGAGATCTTCCGAGACGCTTCGTAGATCCGCAACCCGATCTGCGAAGCCTTCTTGTTGAATTCGGATTTGGACGAGATCTGATGGGCCTCCGACAAGGGTTTCACTGCGGAAGGATCGTTTCCAGAGGAATGGACACCTGAGATGCCCGCCCCGCCGATCTTCTTAAGCGTCGCCGTAAGAGATCGAAATTCCGACGTCCGATCCCGGTAAGACGAGACGGCGGCGGACGCCATCGAAGAATTTGATCGGAAATCAAGATCAGAGCCAGCAAAAGCGGTTGAGAGTTGGCACGCTGTTGCCACGGGTGCGTGTTTCCCGCGATGTTGAAACGTTAGGTTATATTTGGCTTAGCATTATTTGTTAGGTTATGCTTGTTGTTGCTGTTGGATCAGGTAGCTTCGAATTTTTGTATCAAATCACTTTCTTTATTTGTATTGATCCTTAATTAGAGACATTAAATACATCAAAATAATATACAGTTTTGTAATGGAGAGAAGAAAGTGAGACAACTATTGCTTCCATTTTCAATTAATTCGTCCACAATATTAACCAGATCTCCCAAAAGATTGAGAGATTGATTCAAGTGAATATTCCAAGAAGAAGAAGAAAAGCAGAAACAAGTAACATTTGGGAAGATGTAAACACCGACGTCATGATGCCATTAATTTGTTTAATGGCTAACACGTCTGCAACAGCATCAAATTTAGCTGTCCACATTTTTTTGGGGTTTTTGGTGTGCACGTTTTCTGTTTCTAGACAGGAAGAGAGGAACCTATATAAATGGCATTATACGAGTAGAGAAATCACAAACCATAAAAACAAAAAAAGACACAGATTCATCCTCTACTCTTTCACTCACCAAATCCAGCAATGGCACAGTCGAAGGCATTCGCTATCATCTTTGCCATGGCCGTCTTCGTTTTTTCCACGGCCACCTCAGCCATGGCCCGAGAAGACGTGGCTCCTTCACCTTCTCCTGACGTGGCTCCTGGGCCCGAGACCGGAGCTGCTGCCTTCGCATCGCCCATCTCAACGGCTATGTTGGTGTCCTCCTTGGCTATGTCCCTCGCTGCAATCTTCAACCACTGAAGTGCATTCGTTCATTGCATTTTTCTCTTTACCATGACCATCTTGCCCTTTCGGTTTTCCTTGCGTGTTTGGCTCGAGTGACTTCTTTTATACATTACCAATATACGTCGTGTTTGTTCTTCCTTTGGTCATCTCGCTTGATCAAGCGAATACACCTTCGTATCATATTGTATTACTTTTACATAATATTGTCATTGCTCCAACTATTACTTTTGCATGATATTCAGAATTTAGAATCTTATAAAAGCTTACAAAAATCCACCCTTGTGGAGGGAAGTAAGAAGTACAATTTTACCCCCAAAAGAAATATTTCAATAAAAATGGTCACTTTGGTGACGTGGCATGAGCGCAGGGCCACGATTGGTGCGTAGCATCATATAGTCTATATAGATAAGGCGAAATATCCACCTCATCTCTCATAATCTTAGCAGGACCAAAATGTGTAGGCATTACACAAGAAGAAACACACCTCTTTATCCACAACAATAATAATTCCCATGGCAACCATTTTCTCACCTTCAGCCTTCTTCACCGTAAAACACCACAAGCCATCTCCACCGCCGCCGCCGCCGCCGCCCCTAAAACTAACACAACAGAAAACCAAATTATCGGTGGCCTTAACCGCCGCGGCTGCAACTGCCTCCATACTCTTATCATCCGCCGCTCCGTCGCTCGCCGACACCGCGTCCCCATACACAATATACTACGGGACGGCTGCGGGAGCAGCCAGCTACGGCGGCTATGGAGGCAATGCGAGCAAGCGTGATGCTGCCGAGTACGTGTACGACGTCCCACAAGGGTGGAAGGAGCGGCTGGTGTCGAAAGTCGAGAAGGGAACGAACGGAACTGATAGCGAGTTCTACAACCCGAAGAAGAGGACCGAGAAGGAGTACCTTACGTTCCTCTACGGGTTTAGACAGCTGGCGCCGAAAGACGTGGTGTTGAACAACTTGGCGCTGTCGGATGTGAACTTGCAGGATCTGATTAGTACTGCGGATGGGGTCACGTCTGAGGAGAGGAAGGACGAGAACGGGCAGTTGTATTATGAGTATGAGATTGATGGAGTTGGAGCTCATAGCTTGATTACAGTCACCTGTAGTAAGAACAAATTGTTTGCTCACTTTGTGAATGCCCCAACTCCTGAGTGGAACAAGGATCAAGATATGTTAAGGCATATTCATGAGTCTTTTAAGACTATAGATTATTGATATTCTTGATCTTGTGTGAGAGTTTTCAATTTTTTTCATATAGAAAAAAAGGAAGAGGCATGGAATAAGATCTGATATTGTTCTAGTGATGTATTTCTCATGTATCAATCCTACTTCCTTTCATACCTAAATGGCCCCATAATACAACCATGAAAATCATATCAATTGCTGCAAATTCTGATACTGAAGTGTGTGATTTGAGTACAGTTGTAAGGAATAAGTGCTCAAACTAATCTACTGATGTTTGGTGCTGCCTTAAAGTAGATTACAGTTGTAAGGAATAAGACTTGTGCATGCTAAACACGGTATGATATCAACAAGAAGGATCACTTAGCACTCACCTAATAAAGGGTGAAGCCATCATCATAGGAAACGTGCCATCCCCGTCTACAGGGAGGAGCGTTCTCACCATACTCGGAGCAGCAACTCCACCTCTTCTTCCAGTTAGCACTTCCGGTGTTGGGTCGGTTGCTCCTTTCGTTCCATTTGTAAACGATCACTCCAGAGCGATCCGTCCATTCCCCGTCTATGCCCTGGTGAGGAGGTGCAAGAGAAAACAGTCCCTTCTCCCCTGTGATTTCAACTCTCACATGAACAGGAAATAAACAAAGGCCATCATGCCTCAACCACCAAACTTGCATAACAATTTCAAGCTTTCAGAAACTATAGAGGAAAAACTAATGAAGCCTGCAAGCATAAATTTGGTAAGAAACATACCGTGCCACAATTATGCAAAGTTAGAGCATTTTGTTTAGTGATTTAGCTCATTGTTCCAAACACAATCCTTCAAAAAATAAAATTGAACTTCTGTGCAGATTTACACTCATTTTCTCTGATGCAGCCCAAAATTATAAACAGGTTGATTCTGATACATTATCATTGCAAAAAATATAAACAGCACTTCAATTTAGGGTTTCCCTTACTGTCTATTGCAATTGTCAAATCTGAAATTTCAATTGGAGTATGGAAACACACTACTGAGACTAATTTTAACAGCTCTCATCTCGCAAACACCAGTTTGACATTTCCAATAACACGCAATAAGTAATTGGAGCGGGGCGACATGGAGAAACGGAGAAATAAATATAGTTACCAGTAACATGACCATGGAAGGAGCAAGCCGTGGAGGAGTTATCTTCATCCCTGTAAAAGGTATTACACCTCAAACACCGCTTCAGATTATGAGATTCGGATTTTGATTTCTCAGCGCAGCAACATTTGACACCCTGAATCGCCAGGCGAGACTGCTTCGAATTAGTAAAAAGAGGAATCCCTGTTAGTCTGAAAGTCAGAGCCATGGAAACTCGATGGTTGGAACTTGCAATGGATAAGATCGCCGGGAAATCGTTCACGGCGAGATGAAAGAGTCTACACACACTAATCGAATAGACATGGAGGGAATAATCTCTCGTTATCTGATTATCTCCCAACCAGAAGGATTCCAATCCGAGTTTTCGACGATCGGGTTTGATTTATTTCGGTTCATTCAGACCGGATTCCGATTATTTTGTCATTCCGGTTTTTTCAATCCAGTCGGTTTACAATTTTATTACTCCGTATAATGTTAGGAATTAATTTATAAAAAATCTCATAAGTTATTTTTTTTATAATAAAAGATTTTAAAGTATCCGACATAACAATGACGAATAGATTGAGAAGACGATAAATCAACATCCGGACAAACTGAAACGAGAAGACTACAAACAAGCAAGATAAATACAGCAACGCCAAAAATGAGCCTGAACGACAGAGGGAGAATGACGAGTAAAGCACAATCGAAAGAATGCGCCACCAAAAACGGGTCAACCAAGAACAATCCTAGAAAAGTGTTGAACGTACCATCATAAGCTATGCACGACCTATGGTCATGCATTATTTATTATAATACTCGACATTTGACATTATAAATAGCCTTAATATAACAACTAAAAGTTTCTCTAAATTAGAGTTGTCGAGTTTTTTTCGTGTAGCTAGCAAGTATGATATCTTGTGATTACAAGATTACGAGTTTGAATATTCATTCTTCATTATAATAATTTAGTATTTTATATGAACCTTAAAAACTAAAATAAAAAAATTAGAGTTTCTTATTTACAAAATAAAATGGATAAAATAAATAATTATAGGATATGTATCAAATTTTTTTAAATAATTGTGCTCATCTTTTGAAATAGATTTTCTCTCTAAATGAAAAATATGATATAAAAAAGTTTGACAAAAAATGAAATTGTTATATTCTATTTTTGTTTAATTATAAAGGAAAAAAATTATAAATAACTCGACCGAGGATACTCCAAAATCTCACCCTTATACAAAAAGGTCTAAGAAATCTCAAAGAAAAAGAAGGTATTGAACATTTTTTTTAAAGAGGAAACTGGACAAGCCCTTGCAATGTACTCCCTCCGTCCCATAATGTTCGTCCTGTTTCCGTTTTAGGCGTCTCCTTTTGTTTGTCCTACTTTACTTTATTTCATTTTCTATCAATCTTTTCTTTTCAATATTACCCTTATTCATTCCATCTTTTATCCAAAATATCAATTTTTTTCTTCCCTACTTTACACATCCAATCATTCTCACCTACCATCTCCATCCATCTCAAACTCCATTAATATCCATCATTTTTATCCATAACCTAAAACTTAATAAATCATATTTCATTAACCTAATTAATTAAAAATTAATTAATTAATTAAACTAATAAAATTAACCAAACTACTCCTAAATCCATTAACTTAACCCAAATCCATATTTTTAACCAAACTAACTCAAACCCAAACACAAACCCATATTTTAACCTAACCCAATATCCTTAACCCATATTAACCTACCCTAAACCCATTAACCACCCGACCTAATCTACCCAACCCAATTACCCTCGGCCCAATATACCCAGTCCAACCCATATTAACCTACCCTAACCCTAAATACCCTAATCTCATTCTCACTCTCATTCACCTCGCCGCTCTCTTCTCTTCTCCTCTCTCATTCTCTCTGAAACCCTAGAGCATCTGAGCTCTCTTTTTCTCTCTCGTCTGAGCTCTCATTTATGCTCTCATCTGAGCTCTCACTCTCCTTGAAGGTGCCTTACTCTCCTTCTCTACTCTCTCGTCTGAGCTCTCTACTCTCTCGTATGAGCTCTCTCTGAAACCCTAAACCCTAACTCATATGAGATCTCGATTTTTTGCAGATCTGCTTCGCCGACGATTAATCTGCTCCGACTGTCCCCAAGACACTAAAAAAGCTTGCTCCTCCTCTATATCTATCCATATCTCCCAAAACCCGTCCAAAAAACCCCTAAATCTCATATTTGAGTGCTTTGAAAACCCCCGTCCCTTGGGTTCCATTCTTTGTTTGCATTCATGGGTGATTCAGACCTATTTAAGTCCGATGGGACCTGGACTTCTGATGCACTTTTTGTTGCTTGCTCTAAAGCTCCACAGTGCGAGTGGGGTGACGATTGTCATGGGAATCACACCTACACTCTTGTTGGCTCAGAGGAAATTGTGGAGGGGATGATGTGGTCTGAGCCCCCAGAGATCGTTGTGCTCCCCGATACCCCTGAGATTGTTGTCCTCCCTGATTCCCCTGAGATTATTGTAATCCCTGATTCCACTGACGATGAAGCTGCGGTTCAGTCTTCTGACAAAATAATCGTCTCTGATGATGGTGATGTTGCCTCTAATTTTGATGTTTAACTAAGTCTCACTCTTGTTAAGTTGTTTATTTTGGATACTTTTGCTGAGATTATTGCTCTGAATTATGCATGTTGTTGAATGAGTTTGTTGTGCTGTTGACTGAGACATTGGATTGATTCTGGATTTGCTGTTCTGATGTTGGATTATGTATGCTGATAATTTGCAGTGTTTTGGTGTTGGTGTTCTGTTTTTTTGTTGATTCTCTGTTACATTGTGACTGCAAAACCTTATATTGATCATATGATGTACTCTGATGCATGCTTGAAAGTTGGATTGATCTTATGCATGTACTCTTATATTGGATTGTTCATTGCTGTTGAGTGAGATGTTGGATTGATCAGTTAGGTTATCAGTGATGATGCAATATAACTGAGATACAAAACCTTTATGCTCACTGTCTTAATGTGCCATAGCAACATTGTGTCACATGTAATTGATTGATGCTTATGTGTATGTTAAGGTATTGTGATTGATATTGTATCTATGAGGGTTATGGGGACATCCGAGATTATTTATGCATTTCAATGATGAAGTCTTGAAACTGAGATGCAATACCTTTAATGTCACTGCCTTAATGTGCCATAGGAACACTTTTACATGTGGTTGATTGTTGCTTATGTGTATGTTAAGTCTTGTGATTGGTCTTGTGTCTATGATGGCTATGGGGACATCTGAGATTATTTGTGCATTTCAATTATGAAGTCTTAACACTGAGATGCAAGACCTTTAAAATCACTGCCTTAATGTGCCATAGGAACACTTTCACATGTGATTGACTGATGCCTATGTGTATGTTAAGGTATTGTGATTGGTCTTGTGTCTATGATGGCTATGGGGACATCTGGGAAAATCTACAATTGTGAAGTCTTAATACAACTGAGATGCATTTCCTTTGTCTGGTTTGTCCCGAAATGTTTGTCCTAAAGGTCTAAAAGCTCTTGTGATTGGTGGTGTTATTCTCCTTGAGTCTATCTATGATGAAGTCTTGAAACTGAGATGCATTCTCTGCATGTTCACTGTCTTAGTGTGTCATAGGAACACAGTCAAATGACTGATTGATGCTTATGTGTATGCTAAGGTATTGTGATTGGGTTTGTGTCTATGAGGGTAATAGGGACATCTGAGAAATGCATTGTCATTGTTGTGCCATTACTTGTGCTTGTTTACAAAATTACACAAGTTCTTGCTACCTTACAATTTTCTGCTTCAAATAACAGCTTTCTGACTAGAAAAAAAATATACTTAAGCTAGACAAAATATGTTACTTTACCTCCTAAGATTGCTCTGTACATAAAATGTTCAATCTTTGTCATATATTGCTAAATAAACTGACTGTCTTCAAGTGTTTCTTCAGTGTCTTGATCTTCATATATTGTTGTCCCTTGTTGACTCTATTGGCCTGCTATTGATGTTCCTGGTTGATCTACTTGTTGTGCACCCCCATGCACTATGTCCCATGCTTCTATGATATCCCACATAGGTGTCTTTGTGATACCCCGTATTTCTGTAAGGATATTTTAGAGTTTTGGGATTATTCCCGAAAGCATGTTTTGTACGTCGGATTTATTTCGAAGAGTTTAAGACATTCTGTAATGTTCTCAATCTCTGTAATATTTTTCTCAGTGAAATAATATACAATCGATGTACTTTGGAACTTAATACTCGTTCGTGTACGATTATTTTTATCCCGGATTAAGCCGAAATTATCCAAAAGCTAATCGGATAAGGCTGACCTGGCGGCGCCCACCGTGGGTATGGCGGCGACCGCCGTAGGAAGCTTCGCGGCAGCTTCCTCTCACCTTCTAGCTGGACAAGTGGCCTAGGATGCGGCGACCGCCGCACAGTGGCGGCGACCGCCGCCATTAGCCCGCCGTCGCTGTGTCTTCGAAGCGGCGACCTGGAGAGGAACGCGGCGCCCGCCGCCGAGTAGTAGGGGGCTAGGCCTGTGATCGCCGGCGAGCTCTGACAGCGCCATTAATGGCCCTCCATGTCTCATTCTTATCCTCTCGAACCGAGGCTATAAATAGAGAAGGTTCCGGATCAGATTGGAGCACCGAAACAAGCTCAAATCTCTCAAATTCATCTCGCCGGAAAACAGAGTTCTCGCCGGAGTTTTGAAGCGATCGTCGGAGTTCCATTTGGTGTCGTTCCAGTTTCAAAGAGAAGCTTTGGAGGCCCTTAGAAGCTTAGAATCCAAAGCAAGGCAGAGACGAACCAAATCGATCGACGTTGGTAAGATTTCAGTTCTCGTAAAAATTCCCGATATTCATTGCGGCGCCCGCCGCCATGAACACCGGCGACCGCCGCCCTTCAGCTTTTGCCTTGTGGTGGGGTGTTACATAAAAGTACATTTTGAATGAGAGGGGCTCCGACCTCATCGGGCCAACCATTTCTCTATCCATGGGCTACATGGGCCGACCAATTACGCTGCAGCGCAATTGGTGACAAGAGAGCGCAAGGCTTCTTGTTAAAGCGTGAGGTCTCGAGTTCGAGACTCACGAACAACCTCCATGGTGTGGTTTCCCGCCTTAAGGGTATGGGCCAACATGGGATGGGTTGGGGTGTATGGGTTGCAGCCCTGTAATGGGTCAGCCCATGTGGTGGGGTGTTACAGCCTTGATCTCTCTTGGTAGATTCCCCTGAGCCATTAATTTCTTCTTGTTTACATGTGACATATCATACTCATTGCCTCCCTTGCATTTAAGTATTTCATTCATAACAAATTGTAGTGTCATCCACACATCTCTTAGAGTTGTAGGGGCCAATTCAAAAAATGCTTCATACACTGCTTGTACCATATGATCAATACTTGTTGGCATCTTCTTGTGCATGAGTGACTGAATGCTTCTGAAAAATCCTAGATCTAAGATGTTTACATTTGGACTATTAGCTGGCTGTTGTATTAAAATGAAGGTGAATCCATCCTGAATGTATACCTGTTGCCATTCTGGATCTCCTTGAGTTATATGGGCCCTTGCATTGTCTTGTTGTATGAATATAACTTTTTGAGCTCCATCTTGTGGCCATTTTGCCTTGATTGCTGGAATGATTTGGTTTATTAACATGTTCCTTGTCACTTGCTTGTTGACTGATTCAACTAGCTTTGTAACTAGTGTCCCCTTCTCTCTGTTTTTGGATGACCTTTTTGCTGCTTGTTGATATGTGAATGGAAAGATTCCTATCTTCCCATAAAAAATGCACTGTCCCTCTGCATCAGATCTAGGCATTGCTACAACTGCAATGAACATAACTTTGTGAATGAATTTAGATGAATTTGCAGCTCTGTACTTGCCCCTTTCATTCTGTAACACCCCCAAATCTTTAGCCCATTTGGAAATGTATTACCGTCAGTGACCTCGGTTTCCACACCAAAGCCACCCCAGACTTTACCATTGAAACACAATTCATAAAGAACAATTATGATACAAAATTACCATAAATTTCATTTAAAACATAGTCGCAGAATTTCAACACAATTCCAAATACGACAAAATACAGAGTTATTACAATACAGTGGAAGACTTAAAATAATTTACAAGAGTATTGACCTCAGTATTCAACGCCCAAAGATCGTAGCCTGATTAAAACATTTTCAAATACCGTTCATGTTCATAGTCGATCTAGCCTTCATGGATCCTCGACTCATCTGATGTGCCGAATCAAATGGATGACACCAGCCAACCATGCAGAGAACAATTACGGTTGGTTAGTCTAATGAAAGACTATGCAAGGGTACAAAGCAGAGTGGTTCGAGTAGTCGTATTAGGTTAGACTTATCGTTTCTCGAATAATAACCGATAACGATAGTCAACCACCATACTTCTACTGAATATAACAATAGGTATGCACAAGAGAAGATCCTGGAAGACCGAGTCTTCCCATAAATCAACCCGAAGAGAAGACTCCAACGGAAATGAGTCTTATAGGAAATATGACAAAGTCTGGAACGTTTAACGCATCACACATAATTGTTCAAAATCTGACGAGATGTTTCGGTTCACAACCAACCTTACCGCCCCAGGGCGAATCCAGATTGGAAAGAGAACGTACTCTGATCAAGTCTAAACGAGTTTTCCTAGCCGTACTATTACTTAGCTGCGCTACTCGTCGAGGGTATATTAATCATGTGCATTCTCATCGGCACTTATCTTATTTGATTCCAAAACAAACCACATCACGTTATAAGCTTTTAGATATCCACAACACGATCAAGAACGACTGGACCTCACATAGAGCCCATCGTCTGTATCCACATCCGTTGGTGTCAGGGTCTCCACTGCCCTTTTACCAATAATTATCAAGAAACGACTGGACCTCACATAGAGCCCATCGTCCTTACGAATACTCGTGCTAACTAAACAGTTCAACACAATAATAAATCACACGAAAGCCATCAAGGCCTACATCTACACAATATATCTATAATAGCGTTGATTCTAACAGAAATACAACCTATTATAATAACATCTTTTATTTTTCCAAAACGGTTATTAAACTGATCTCAGACATAAACAATATTCATTCCAAATCAATTAACAATTAAACAATTGATAATCAATGTAAATATGGAATGATGAGCAAGAGCGAACCGCCACTTGCCTGGAATAGATTCGGCGATGAATCTGGACGAGACGATTACTGAAGATATCATTTTCGAGGATATGGCCTATGCCTCAGATAGCTCTAACAGATTACGAGTCCACACGCGATCCAGGGAATCACGTTCTAATTAACAAATTAATTTTCCTGGATGAACTTAAGGAATTAAATTTAATAATTTTTTATGATTATAAATCATAAAAATATTTATTAAATTTTCCTAAATAAAAATACGGATGAGAAGGAGTCGAAATTATACCGCTCGTATAATTTCGGGTTAAATCTGGACTGGAATCTTAAATGGGCTTTCTCGGCCCACTAAGAATTATATAAGGGAGGGGCCCACCTTGTCTCCTTCTTCAACCTCCCTCAACAACCGAACAACAACAGCACACGCACAACGGCGACTTCAACACGCAGAGCAACGACGGGGTCTTCGCCGGGGAGGGCTCTTCGTCGTCGGGCTGGCTCGCGTCGCCGGGAAGAAGCAGCCACAACAGCAACGCACAACAACAGCTACAGTAAGGCGGCACGCACAACGGCTCGCCGGGGAAGAAGCACAGCAGTGAAACACGGACAACGGCTCGACGTTCGCCGGGAAAGACCACAGTAGTAGCGCGTCTTGCGGCGACAACACGCAGCAGCTGCCCGCGACTCGTCGGGGAAGAAGGGGGGCGTTGGCTGGGTTGGTCGAGGTCGCCAGATTTTTGCCGGGGAGAGCAGCCGAGCAAGGAGCGGGAGTTGGGTGTAGGAACGCAATTTGAAACACGAACGAAATTAAACTGCAATCAAACAAGCGCACAAAAAATTACAATGGAATGAACAAAATTTTACCGAACAACGATCAGATGCAGAGTCGAGATTAGATCTCTCTCCTTAATTCTGAAAACGTCCTGTATTGCGACGGTTCTTCGACGTTTCGAATCCCAGGATACAACTGCAAGACGACTTCTGATTTGCGCAACCAAAACCCAGAAGGCTACGAACCAACTCTGTGTAGTACTCTCAGACTCGATATTTTCGGAAATCAGAGAAGAGGGAGGAAGATTGTTGTGTGTTCTGTTGTGTCTTCGAATGAGAAGTTGACAACTCCTTTTAAGGAGCTTCGGAAGTGGAGGAGAGGAGTACGTTACAAATAACGTTACAGATTCAGATTTGGACGTTACAGAACCGGTTTGAACGTTGCAAAACTGTAGGTACTAATGGGCCCTCTGGATCGGCCCAAAAAGATAGGGCATTGGCTGGCCAGCCCAAGCCCGATCCGATCCCAACCCAACCCAACCCGGCCCGAGCCCGGTTCGCTCGCCCCCCGCCCCGCCCCGACTCGACGCGCGTGTGGGTTTGATGAGCTAGGTACTCTCCCCATTGAAAACGGGTAATGACCCAAGGCCACAACCTTGAGTCCATTTCTCCACTATATATGGTGATATTTCTACCTCCAAACTTTCAATGTGGGACACATTTTGTTCCCAACATTTTCCCCAAGTCTTACACTTCATGCAAGCTACTTTGGGCCTCCATTTCTCATTCAAACGGAAATCATTTTTATCGTATGAGTACACTACGAGAATGTGCTCGCGTAGAAGAAGCCAATGCTTCCACTTTCCGGTGTTGACAATGGCCGGAGCCCACCGGAATTGTGCCCGAAAAAGTGCCCGGCGCCACATTCAAAAATGAGTTCCAATAATCCCCCACATGAATAGAAACGATTCTAAACATTGGTTAAAAACAGAAAGACTTTTGAGAGTACAATCGAAAAATCACTGCATCTGGGCTGGTAGCGTGTTTCAGCCTTGAACCATCCATAGTGAGTAGCTATCGGATTTACTTGACCAGGTAGTGAACATGATGTCTTGAACCACCCGGGATTTTATGTAAACCGAGACAATAACGATCACACAGTTTCATCTTCTCACAGAACTAGGTTCTCTTGTTGTGTTCATTTTGGCCTTGAACATCCCTGGTTATTCATGAGTGAACTTGGAGAATTTAGCCTCTCTTTATTCTCCTAGAAACGGCCCCATTTCACACTCATAAGGTGATTGCCATAAGGAGTATCATGTCATACCCCACTTTTCAAAGCTATGGAATCATTAAAAGCCGAGCTTAACCTAACTCATACAGGTAGCACTGTTCATCATCCTAGGAACTGGGAGGAGACTTAAGTCTCTCAGCGCTCATCTTGATTCAGCTTGATTTAGTTTTCCCTTTGAACCTACTTCTTGGGATCTCCAGTCACATAGGTAGGGTTCGCCATCAAGCATCCTCTTTAGTCATAGGCTTTAAACCCATTCCTCTTGATGATTTTACAACTTGATCTCGTGACAAACCTTTAGTAAACGGATCCGCTAGGTTGTCAGCCGACTTGATATAATCTATTGAGATTATACCATGCGAGAGTAGTTGTCTAATGGTTTTATGTCGTCTTCGTATATGACGTGACTTACCATTGTACATACGACTCAGTGCCCGAGCTATAGCCGATTGACTATCACAGTGTACACCTACTGCTGGCACTGGTTTGTCCCACATCGGGATATCTTCAAATAAATTCTGAAGCCACTCAGCTTCCTCTGCTGCTTTGTCTAAAGCAATGAACTCAGACTCCATTGTGGATCTGGCCAATAGTGTTTGTTTGGAAGATTTTCATGATACCACTGCATCACCAAGTGTAAACACATATCCACTTGTGGACTTTGAGTTTCTGGAATCTGATATCCAGTTTGCATCACTGTATCCTTCCAGAACTGTTGGATATTTACCATAGTACAGTCCATAACTTTGAGTATAACGCAAGTAATTTAATACTCTAGTTATCCCTTTCTAGTGTTTGTGTCTTGGATTACTTGTGTAGCGACTCAGTACATTGACTGAGTGTGCCAAGTCAGGTCTTGTGCAATTGGTCAAGTACATCAGACTTCCAATCACACGTGCATACTCTAATTGTGATAATGCATTCCCCGAGTTCTTGGTGAAGTGGAGATGAGGATCCACATGACTCTTTGTCGTCCCGCTTGAATAGTTCTTGAATCGTTCAAGTACTATTTTAGCATAATGAGCTTGAGACAGGATAATTCCTTCAGAATGTCTAGTGATTTTGATTCCTAGTATGACATTTGCTGGTCCCAAGTCTTTCATGTCAAACTTCCCACTAAGCATGTTCTTAGTTCGGTTGATCATGTCTTTATTGATACCAATAATGAGCATGTCATCTACGTACATGCATAACAGAATGTAACCATTTGGAGTGTCTTTGAAGTAGATGAATTTGTCACATTCATTGATGCTGAAGCCATTTGACATCATGACATTGTCAAATTTTTCATGCCACTGCTTTGGAGCTTGTTTGAGTCCATATAGAAACTTGACAAATCTGCACACCTTGTGTTCCTGTCTAGGAACGACATAACCCTCAGGTTGTTTCATATATATCTCATCTTCTAATTCTCCATTTAGAAAGGCAGTTTTCACATCCATTTGATGGATTTTGAGATTTCGTAATGCAGCTATTGCTATTAGCATTCTTATTAAAGTTATTCTCGTAACTGGAGAATAAGTGTCAAAGAAATCCAAGCCCTCTTTTTGCCGGAATCCTTGCACCACAAGCCTCGCCTTGTGCTTATCTACTGAGCCATCGGTTTTCAATTTGGTTTTGAAAATCCATTTGCACCCAAGTGCTTTACACCCTTGTGGCAAATCAACTAACTCCCATGTATGATTTTGCATAATAGAGTCGATTTCGCTTTTAACTGCTTCCTTCCATGAAGGTGCATCAGGTGTAGAAATGACTTCTTTGAAAGTTCTAGGCTCATTCTCCAAAAGAAAGGCCGTGATGAACTCATACCCAAAGGTTCTTCCTTTCGAGCTATTTTGCTTCGTCTAGGTTCAGCTTCTGTTTCCTTTCTTGCTCTTTTGCTTTGTCTAGGTTCATCTTCTGTTTCATTTACAGAAGTGCCTGCTTCACTTTGTTCACGAGTTCGTTTCGGATGTTCTTTATCCTTGCACGGAAACACGTTTTCAAAGAAGGACGCATTCCTTGATTCCATTATTGTATTTACATGTATATCTGGTATATCAGATTTATGTACCAGAAACCGATAAGCACTACTGTTATGTGCATATCCTATGAAAATACAATCAACGGTTTTAGGTCCAATTGTGACCTTCTTAGGAGGTGGCACTGCCACTTTTGCTAGGCACCCCCACACTTTGATGTATTTGTACGAAGGTACGTTACCTTTCCAAAGTTAGTATGGCATCTTGCCAGTAACTTTATGCGGTATCTTGTTGAGGATATAATTGGTGGTAAGCAGCGCTTCCCCCCACATGTTCTGGGGTAATCCAGATTCCTGCAACATTGCATTCATCATCTCTTTCAGAGTTCGGTTCTTTCGTTCCGCAACTCTGTTAGATTCTGGTGAGTAGGGAGCAATTGTTTGATGAATAATCCCGTATTCTCTACAGAACGCGTTAAATGGTTCATCATACTCGCCTCCTCTATCACTTCGGATTACTTTTATTGATCTACTAAGTTGATTTTCCACTTCCAACTTGTATTCCTTAAACTTTTCCAAGGCCTCATCCTTGCTTCTTAGCAAGTATACATAACAGTATTTTGTGCAATCATCTATAAAGGTTACGAAATACTTTTTACCGCCTCTAGTTTGCACATATTTTAAATCACACAAATCTGTGTGTATTAAACCTAGAGGTTCGGTTGTTCTCTCGACGTGTGGGGATGACGTTTTTGTGAGTTTGGCCTATACGCATACTTCACATTTGTCTTTACTTGATTTGCATTTCGGAATCAGGTTCATGTTCATTAGTCTTTGAATAGACTTGTTATTCACATGTCCTAATCGTTCATGCCAAATATTAAAAGACTCAACAACATAAGCAATAGGATTAGTCTTATTCATTGAAACCTCAGTTACAATAATTTTTGGGATGACTGTCATTACATTCATTTTGACCAGTCCATCCTTTACATAACCCTTGCCCAAAAATACCCCATTCTTTGAGAGAACCAACTTGTCAGACACGAAGTTGGTCGCGAATCCGTTCTTGCTCAGCAGAGTGTCGGAGATCAGATTCTTCCTTATGTCAGGCACATGCATGACATTGGTGAGAGTAAGCTCCTTTCCTGAAGTCAGCTTCAACACCACTTTCTCGTAACCTTCCACCTTGGATGTGGACGAGTTCCCCATAAACAGATGCTCGTCGCTCTTGCTCTGCTGATAGGTGGTGAAGCATCCCTTGTCAGAGCAGATATGTCTAGTAGCACCTATATCGTACCATCATTCCCTTGGGTTGCTTCCAACCATGTTGACTTCAGACACTACCGCACACATATCTGCATCCGAGAGCCTGCCTTCAGTCATGTTGGCTTGGGATTTCCCCTTGTCCTTGCGCGGATCACCCTTGCTACGACACTCGTCAGCCTTGTGACCCATTTTGCCACACTTGTGGCACTTCCCACTGAACTTCTTAGCTGGTTGCTTCTTGAAGTTGTTGGAGCTTTGTGGTTGAAACTTCTGCTTCTTGCCTTTGTCCTTGTCCTTGTGTTCAACCAGATTTGCCTTTTGTTCAACAGGCTGAACCCCATCTACTTTGCGGTTTGTTGACTGAATCTGCAGCCTGACTATCAAGTCTTCCACAGTCATCGCCTTTCGCTTGTGCTTTAGGTAGCTCTTGAACTCCTTCCAGCATGGAGAGAGCTTTTCAATGAAAGCAGCCACCTGAAACGTCTCACATATAGACATCCCTTCAGCAATGATCTCATGCGTAAGAAGCTGCAGCTCTTCGACCTGTTTCATGATGGGCTTATTGTCCACCATCTTGAAGTCCAGAAATTTCACCACTGCGAACTTTTTTGAGCCTGCATCCTCAGACTTGTACTTCTTCTCCAAAGCAGTCCAGAGCTCCTTGGAGGTCTTGATCTTACTGTACACATTATACAGTGGATCTATCAGGCGGCTTTGAACCCAACCTTTGCACAGAAAGTCTGCATGAGTCCAGGCCTCAACGCTGGCTAGGAGGTATGCATCAGTATTGCGAGGTGACAGCACAGGCTTCTCCTCAGTCAGATACTTCTCAAGCTTCAACGTGGTCAGGAAGAAGAACATCTTTTGCTACCATGTCTTGAAGCCAGTGCCATCGAACTTCTCTGGCATCAAGCCTGCGTTCACAGCGCCAGGCATATGGATTGTCGGTTGGACAGCCTGAAAAGCAGTTGGGTGGACAGTCTGACGAACCTCATAAGTTCCTACCCCTGCGGCTTGCAGATTAGCCGCTGACAGGTTTGCATCTTGCAGATTCACTGCTTGCACATTCCCCACGGGCAAATTCACCGCTGGAAGACCACTCCCAAACTGAATTTGGGGCGTCGACTCAAACGGGTTTCCATTTCCGGCTCCAGTAACATCAGCGACAAATTTCTCGATGTTATCACCCATGAGAATTGAATCTATTCACAGAAACGCAACCAGAAGTCAGTACAGAAAATCACGAATGCAACTTAAATTCGAATTAAATTGCAGATTCAAAATATTATTCAGAAATGAATTCGAAATAAATTTGAATGGCCAAAACGGATTCGAATGTTAATTCGAACGAAATTCCAGATGCGATTTTTCCTGCAAAACACGTTAGTAATCGCAGAAATATATCCGAAATAATTTGGAATAAGTCATGCAAAAACGAGTTAGACAGAAAACAACAAAAGAAACAACTCCACGAAACAGTGAATTAATTTTACGATCTGCAGACAATAAAATTTACGAACAACAGAAAAAAAAATTTACGAACTGCAAAACATAAATTAGTGAAGAACAAAAATGCAAAATCGAAAAATGCAAAATCGAAAATGCAGAAACGAAACAACACAGGAAAAACTTCAAAAATTAATTCGGGAAATCTATCCTGTGCAGAAACGAAAATAATAAACACAGAATGTTAGTAAGCACACAGAATAATTAGGAATAATTTCCTGCACAGATACGAAATTAATTCAAGATATACAGATTCAGAAAATACAATTCGGAATGAATTTTTCTGTGCAGATTCGGAAACACTAAAAATGCACAGAAATTCGGAAATGAAATCTGCAATTGTTCCTGCGAGAGCGGAGAAAGAAACTCGAACAAAAATTTCGTTAGTGCGATTTAGCAGTTTAAGCAAATTTTTAGAATTAAGACTGTAGGAACACAATTTGAAATACTAACGAAATTAAACTGCAATCAAACAAGCGCACAAAAAATTACAATGGAATGAACGCAATTTTACCAAACAACGATCGGATGCAGAGTCGAGATTAGATCTCTCTCCTTAATTCTGAAAACGTCCCGTATTACGACGGTTCTTCGATGTTCCGAATCCCAGGATACAACTGTAAGACGACTTTTGATTTGCGCAACCAAAACCCAGAAGGCTACGAACCAACTCTGTGTAGTACTCTCAGACTCGATATTTTCGGAAATCAGAGAAGAGGGAGGAAGATTGTTGTGTGTTCTGTTGTGTCTTCGAATGAGAAGCTGACAACTCCTTTTAAGGAGCTTCGGAAGTGGAGGAGAGGAGTACGTTACAAATAACGTTACAGATTCGGATTTGGACGTTACAAATCTGTAATTGTTCCTGCGAGAGAGTTGGCTGACCAGCCCAATCCGATCCCAACCCAACCCGGCCCGGCCCGAGCCTCGCTCGCTTGCTCGCTCGCCCCGCCCCACCCCGACTCGGCTCGGCTCGGCGCGCGTGTGGATTTGATGAGCTAGGTCCTCTCCCCATTGAAAATGGGTAATGACCCAAGGCCACAACCTTGAGTCCATTTCTCCACTATATATGGTGGTATTTCTACCTCCAAACTTTCAATGTGGGACACATTTTGTTCCCAACATTTTCTCCAAGTCTTGCACTTCATGCAAGCTACTTTGGGCCTCCATTTCTCATTCAAACGGAAATCATTTTTATCGTATGAGTACACTACGAGAATGTGCTCGCGTAGAAGAAGCCAATGCTTCCACTTTCCGGTGTTGACAATGGCCGGAGCCCACCAGAATTGTGCCCGGAAAAGTGCCCGACGCCACATTCAAAAATGAGTTCCAACATTGGGTGTGCCTATCTCCCTTCAGATCGGATTCCTTAAATAGCAAGGAAGAAGACGTGCCCAACCGGACAGGTGCCCCGACAAGAGTTTACACGCGGGGAGTATCGTGGCAGGATTAGCAAAGGGGCGAAAATTCGTGGCAGTGTTATGAGAAATGGTTTTGGTATGGGTTTTAAACCCCGAAAATTATATGTTTGTATCCAAACAAACATTCTAAGTCCCGAAAATACATCGAATGTATTTTATACCACTCAGGAGATTATTTCAGAGATCATGGATGTTACGGAAAATCCGAACTCCACTGAAAGCGAAATAATTAATGAACGAAAGTTGGGAAAAATTACCCAAATATCCCTTACTAAAATTAAGGGGTATTACACATTATGTGCTAGATATACTCTCTGTGATTTATTTGATAGAAAAAACCACTTTTCATCCAAGTGTACAAAATCAAACATTGGATAATACACTGACTTAGCTTCTACAGTATCCCCTTGTAGTAACTTCAGTACCCAATCCAACCTAGCATTCTTATGTCCCTCACTCAAACCAGGATGAAGTGGATTTGTATGTGGCTTTATTGTACCTTGCTTGACCATCCTATGCACTTTGGTCTTTGAAATACTAAGCTTGCTAGCTAAGTCTCTAATGCATGACCTGTCTCCCATGCTCAGTGCTGTGATTGAATCCATCTCTACTTGAATTCCTTTTCTATCACATTTGTGATACTTTGTGCTTAGATTGTACCTCTGGTGTGCATTATGTTGCTTATTGGCTGTGTTCCAAAGTCTTCCTATACACCTTGTTGACATGTTGAACTCTTGTGCAGTTTCCTTTATTGCACCATGTGGTAATTATCCCTCTTTAGATCTCGTTAGCAGAGCATGCAATATGTGCATTTTTTTTTATCACTGTTGAGCCTGGTATTTTGTGTTGGCTGATGATGTTGTGTTGCCTCTGTGTTGTGCTCTGCTTCTGATGACTGTCCCTCTTCATCTCCTGGTTCCTGGTTGAGATCAAAACTATGTTCATCTTGTTCCATGTCCCCTGCTGACCCATTGAGTTCTTCGAACTCTTCTCCATCATAAATGTACTCATCTGGAAGTGGAGCTTCATTTAAGTCAAAAGCTGAGGCCATGACACCACCAGGCTGTGATGCATATTATTCTCTGTTTTGCTCTGAATTTCAGTGAAACTTTAAATGTAAATTCTGTAAATCCCCTGTATAATGTTGTAATCCCCTTTATACTCTGTTTAGGGGCAATTATGTCTAGGGCAATTATGTCCTAAGTCCCCAAAATTTGCAGAGATTGTTTAGGGCAATTATGTCCTAAGTCCCCAAAATTTTGAAAGTGGATACGTGTGCTTGCTAATGCTCCCCTTTCATTGGACGATTTTTCATCTGTGATAATTTACCACAGATTGCACTATAACAGTAATAATTATAACTTGTACTTTAATAAAATTTCTTAATTAAAGAGCTTTTTATAATTTAGGACAAACATTTCGAGACAAAGAATAGTAAAATTAAGCCAAGGAAGAGGCTACAACGGTCATCAAACAAAACGTCAGAAAGACAATTAGGAGCAATAAAGAATTCGGCAAAGGGAGTATACTACCACAAGGCCAAATTGGCTAGAGAGTCAGCAACACAATTGGCCGTACACCGGACACGTGAAACCCGCACCAATTGATTGGCGTCTTGGAAAAGCTGGCGGCATTGCTTCATTGCACCAAGTAAAAGTCAAGATGGATCCACAATTTTAAGTGAGCGTAATTTGCTTATAACATTAGCTGAGAGAAAATTAGAGAAAAACGCCTTATTCTAATCAGAATCATCCCAAAATTATTCTGCAATAATAGAAGCAAAACGTCCTCATGTCAACATGCTTATAATAAAATGATTAAAATGCAATAGTAGTAAGTTTGAGACGTAAAATCACATGACTAGAAATATTACAATCAATGAAGAATTCTAAATTAAATCTTACAACTGAACAATTATTTGATATTTTCTTATAAAATTATTGTTCAGATTAATGCGGTTAGCTTTTCTGTTTTTTTTCTTTCTCGCCTATAGTATGTGTTGGGTCTGGAAATTCTGGAAGTCCAAGACGCTTGGCCCATGAACATAGAATCAGGTGAAGATCAGAACGGTTGAAAAAATAACAAGCTCGACCCAGACGCTAGAGATATCAGGCGAAGATCTCGGGGATCTGCTCGACGGTTCCCATGAAATCCGGTGATAACGGCTAGATTAGAAACGATTATGTAATTTATGTATAAAAACACGATTATATCAACAAATATGTACACAGATCACTATCAATACTACTCACTCTCTGATATTATTCTACGGCTCTACTGTCCTAGTTACAAGTCTGATTCTTCTCAATAATATTGAAGCGACCGACGTTCAAATTATCTTGCTCGATCGATCTATAGTTCGAGGGAGATAAGTTCTATTTTTTTCTAATTATTCTTATTTCGTCTAATTATTTTCTTGATTTGGATCTTTCAGATACAATCTATCTTATAATTGTTAGTTGCCCTGCTTAAGGCGATCTAGGTCAGTTAGATCTTTTCGCCCCAAAACAGTATGTTTTTTTGTAACGAAGTTAACTATACGCCTATTACTATCAAACTATTATACTTCTTCTTATTATTATTAAAACATGTCACAAAAGTTTAAAACTATACGATGCAAAACTGTATTAGAAAAATGTCAGTCAAAATATGCCTCTGGTCTCCTACCCATAACCTTTTTTTTAATTAAATTGAAAACTTTTAGCATTTTCAATTTTGTTTCCTGTTTTTTTTTTTAGCATCTGGCTTGTTAGTTTGCATATGTGAAAATATTTATTTGCCATGAATATTGAATAGAAAGGATGCTTCCGTGCTAAGGGTAATTCTTCATTTATTTTCTTTATACTCCGTATAAAAAAGTGGATTTACCCTAAAATAAAAGGAAAACGGGAGAAGTGAGAGGCCGGAAGGAGGAAGGATTGTTTTGTTGGTGGCCAAGAACGTCCGGCCTCCTCCGTCATACAGGGATCGAGATTTCCCACCACCGCCGCAACGACTGCCCCAACCACCGCCGTAACTTTTTACACTCTATTTCTCATCCCGGCCAGCGAAGCGATTATCCTTCTCTCTCATTCGCTCCCTCCCACTCTCTTCTCTCGATTTCGCAGGCAAGGCTCTGAAATCAATCGCCTCAAGCGCTGCCAAACAGTTTTCGCAGTCGGTTACCATCGGAGGAGCGTTTTGTTAGGCTTTTTTGTCTCTGGCGTATGTAAACTTTTCGTTATTTAGATTAATTTCAAGTGGACTCGAACAATATCGATTTGGTTCATTCACTAGGTTTTTTCGGCTGCAAAATTTTCAGCGAGGGGTCGCATTCTTGGGTTCTGTTCTCTGAGAGGCTCGATTTTACTTATTTTCTGAGCAGCGACGGGCTAGGGTTTAGGTATAATGGAATCCATGGATCAGATAGATGATCGGACGTTTAGGGTTAATTTTAGCGCTGATGGAGTTACCTTGCTGAAGCAGCGGGTCGACGATAAACTCAAGGAGTTCATGGGCGATTACACCGATGATACTCTTGTGGTATGTGCTTGAACTTTGTGTTTCACTGCCCTATTTTTAGTCTCGAGCTCCATATCGTGGTGAATTACATATTCTAGTCTGATTTGCTTCTTAGTCATTATTAAAATGAGTGGAAAATCCATTGTATTATGGTGTGGTGTTTTGCTTGCCTATGAGAACGACGCCTTTGAATTTTACATTAGCATGCCTTGATTGGCATAGCATAAGTTGGTGAATTTCTATCGGCTGATCTTTTTTGTCGAAGGAGTTAGGGTTCAATGTACTATGCCAGATTCAAAACCTAACCTATTTATGGAAAGTTAAAAGTAACATGCACTGCACGCACTAGCATGGCTCTTTCTGGGTTTTAGTTCTTGTTTTCATATGTAACTTAATGCAACTTGATTGATCAAGAACCCAGTCAGCAGTAGCCTGTTAAAGACAGTTTTCTGATTACGAGTTTCTGGTATATATGCAACCCTTGAACAACTCTGGCAATGTTTGATTATGATTGAAGTCAAGCATATTGATTGATTCTGAGCTTTTTGAAAGGCTTGCAACATTTTGATCTTGTTGATCACTTTGGTAAAAAAGGTACTTCCATGGAATAAAAAACAGTTACTTTCTCAAATATACTGATTATATTAGCTTTAGTGATAGACAAAAATGTGTACTGTAGAGATTTTACTTCTTGTACATATCCTTGATTTAAAATGCAGTAAAGTTCCAAGTATACCAATCCAAAGAAACTTATGTCGACAGGTTTTAGCAAGAAATTTGTTAGTTATGTCTATTTTATGATTTCGAATTGCAGGAATATGTTATTGTGTTACTAAGAAATGGCAGGCGCAAGGAAGAAGCAAAGTCTGAGTTAAATGTTTTTCTTGGTGATGATAGTGATTCTTTTGTCTTATGGTAAGTTGTTTGTTGGTGATTTTGGGGTTACTTGTACAAGTGACTGCCTTCAGTATATTAATTAGTGTTGTGGTGATGCAGGCTCTGGGATCATCTTGCCTCAAATATAGATCAATATGTTGAATCTAGTAATACTGCTCAAGATGCAACATCAAATCCCAAAGCTACACTGGCAGACATTGCAGGGACAGACAATTCTCTTCATCAAGATTATGACAAGGAATTAGTAGAAAGTGATAAAATATCTAAAAGTCGGCACAACAGGAAGTGGAGAGGACTTACAGCTAATGAATACCAACCGCCTCCTCTTCGTAGCTGTGTGGTTGATGAAGCTGAAAATCAAAGGAAATCTTTCCGGACTCATGATGGCTATACAAAACGATCTGTTTCTCCCAACCCTCCAGCTCAAAGGAAGAGGAATCGTGCTAGTGAGCGTGAGCATGGAAATAAGGATGAGAATGAGCCTGAACAAGAGAGACCTAAGGTTTGCTATACCTTGAAATTTAACATAATAAACTGTCCATAGAATATTTTAAGCTCTGCATAAAGCCATTTTAATCATCTTTGTTTTATAGTGTGAACCAAAAAGAATCTTTCTTTTGTCATGCCATGTCATGTTCAAGTGTATTCATAGTAGTGAACACAGTTCATCTTTCTCAGCAAAGCTTAAGAAATATCCGGGTCAATTTTTCAAAAAGCATATTCATATTATCTGAATTAGTTCAGCAAAGTCAGATGGAAGTTTTTTCGGGATTTGAATTATGCATCTCTATCCTTTATAGCTGATGACCACTTGGGGTCTGTTTGGATGTCAAACAAGGCCTTGTAGCCAACTTGTCACGTTTCTACCTTATCTGTGACATTATAAGGTCCGACCATATAAGCAAAATGTACCATATCAGCATCACATCCAAAGAAGTCCTTGACTTATCATAAGTGTTCTTCTACTTCTGAATTGGTTTGCTAATATATTGTTTTCAGCCCAAATTAAATGCCACCAGCAGGCTGCTTCAGTTTGCTGTTAGAGATGCTGTTGCAACAACAAGACCTTCCAATTCCTCTACTGAACCTGGAGCTAAGCGTCTGCGCTCAGTGGTATCTACACCCACTACAAGCGAGTCAATACAAAAAGGTAGATCTCATAGGGTACAGTCAGTTGTGAGAGCGCCAAACACAATGGCAGCTGCAATTAAGGCAGTTGCAGAGGCTGCAGAAGATGCTGTCAAGGCTAGATCGACAAGAAATGTTTTTGATCGACTAAATCGTGCTGTAGCTGCACCAGAAAGCACTGAGAATTTGTCATTACATAAAAACCATGCGGCTATGGTTGATAAATATGAGGATTGTTATCACCGTCAGGAACAAATGGATTATCAAACTCAGGTAGGTAACCGCCATGTGGACCACTATCAGACTGTTGAGAAAACCCGCCATATGCATGTGGAACAGGGTAATTATAGTGGCAAGTACATCGAAAATGCAACCATGCTACATAGTAATACTGGGCTGGCTTCTGATTCTGCCTCTGATAATGAAGGATATGATGATATCAATGTGGGTCGCAGAATAATAGATGTCTCTCAAACTGGTTCGTCCAGTGGAAGAAAGAGAGAAGGTTCACTCATGGTGCATTATAGTTTGGCACAAAATGCTGATGAAGTCTCTCATCAACCTCGACCGAGGGAACGTGATCCACCAGTGTCTGCAGCCAGTGCTTCTCGTAAGATTCTGAATATCTCTGTCAATGTAAATACATGGAAACCACCTCATTACCAACCACAAAGTGATGCCACAGAATTGGACACTCAGAGATCACTGCAGCAGAATGAGGTTGGTGCAGGCAAATCTAGTGTGCAGTTCACGAAGGAAAACAGCAATTCACTTGCTCTTAATGGAAATGTATGCAGCTTATAATTCCTACATTAGTATTTTCTCTTCTTGGTAAATTGTGTCTGATCCTGCATCTGGTCTGGATAGGGTAAAGCTGCTCTTCAAACATTAAATGAAACAGCGAAAAGCATAGCATCTGGTCCTGGTGAGTCTACTTTCTTTTTATACAGTCCATAAGCCTTGTAAGTTGTTTTCTGAAAATAACTTTAAAAACGTGTGTTAATTGCACATTTTTATATCTGAAGTCTGAACTTTTCTTCGGTTGTATATAGGGTTGTATACTACAGGACGTCCTTTGGAGGATGCTGATTCACGGACCATTTTTGTGAATAATGTAATAGCCTCCATACTTCCCGAGGTTTATTTAAATCAGAGTATTGGACACAACATGTTCTTTTCCTTGTTTAAATGTTATGTATTGGTTTATGCTTCAGGTCCATTTTGCTGCGACTAAGGATAGCCTCTCCCGGCATTTCAATAAGTTTGGTGAAGTACTAAAAGTAGTCATTTTGACTGATGCAGCGACTGGTCAGCCAAAAGGGTATATTCTATCTATTCTGATTGTTGTTCCTTTTCCTGTCAAGAACTTCTTCACTGCTTGATATATAAATCTTAATGCACACTCAGGTCAGCTCATGTTGAGTTCATGCGTAAGGAGGCTGCAGAGAATGCTCTTAGCCTTGATGGAACATCTTTCATGTCGCGTATCCTTAAGGTGAGTGCTTATTATATTTTTTAGTATGTGGCTTACTTTCAGATAATTATGCATTTGCAGCCTTGGTGACTTATGTAAAACCAAATTTCTCAAAACTCCAGGGATACCTATGGTCCATGTCATGTTTGGCTCATACCTAGCCTTCCAACATATCCTTGTCTTTCTTTGCCTCGTTCTCTTCCATCTCCATCACCATCACCATCTCGTTCTCTGTTTCATTATTCTTAAAAACCCAGTCTACTTGATCCATGGGTAGGGTTCGAAATAATCAATTGAGAATTATTTTACTTTGATAAGGACGAGCAGAAGAGAATACGTGGAGTTGCAGATGAGAGTTTGTGGTGCCTCCATGGAATTTGTCCTTGGAGAGAATAGCTAATGTAAACACCAAATGAGAAATACTAAATACCCCGATGTGGGGAGGAAGACAACTCATTGATCAGAAAGCTAGAAGGTGGATGTGAGGAGAACTTCCCTTTTGTGCCTTCCTTCGGGATTTTGGTGAGGCTAGAGAGGGTTGAAGAGGAGGTGGTGAGACGGGTGATAGTGGGGGGAGGGTTTAGGGGAAAAAATTATGTAACTTGGTTCCCAACCGTAACAGACAACCATATAACAGTAATCGAATCAAACCCGAATCATCAGTCCAACACGTACCCAAACTTCAAACGTGCACCACCTAAACGAGTTCATGGCTATTATCTTTCATATATGTTTTTGTCTTCACTTTTGACTCAGAAGTTCCTTCCAGGTGGTGAAAAGGAGTTCAGTCCATCAAGAAGGGAGTCCAGTCATGACACGTCCACGTGTCTCCCAAAGTTCTCCGTCTGCTGCTGCTAGATTTTCCCGGGCTCCTTTCCCTAGAGGCTTTCCTGGTGCTTTCAGGGCACGGCCTCAAGTAAAACCCGGAGCAAGGAGCATGCAGTGGAAGCGTGGTGTGCAGCCTACCATGTCAGACAATGTCTCATCGGTGACAGGCAACGTCCCTCCAAGTGTAGGCCGTGGGTTCACTTACGTAAGAACAGAAGCAAAACCAACTGCCCAGGATGGTGCTGTGTAATAACAGCTCTGCATGGTGTGATCCTGGTCTTTGCAGATGGTGCTTATGGATATGCTGGTTAAGATCTGTGGAACTCAACATATGATTATGCCAGTTCTTTCAAGGTTTCTACAAATGGGCTTTTAGATATAGAGGAGGATGCAGGACCTAAGAATAAGGAACAAACAATTCCTCTCGAAAAAGAAATTATGTTTGTTTTTGGGGAGGTTTATGGGTTGTGAGGATATATTGAAGTTTATTCCGTTCTTTATTATCTCTGTTGTGAACCTGAGGAGTTTATGTTTTGAGGGAGAGATTGTGGGACTCTGTCTCTTGCGTACATATTCTGAGTAGTGGTTTCTTCTTTTTGAAGTAGATGGATGAATGCGGTTTACGTTTTAACTTCGATTTCGGAGTAGTGTTGTTCTTGTAGAGTACCAACCTCAGTTAGTTAATTATGGAGCAATGGGAACAAAGATGTGTATGAATCCTGCTCAAGACTCCTATAATGATCCCTGCAACTACCAAATACCAAGATGCCAATCCTTATATGATCTCAACTCTCAAGTAAGTTGAGCATACAGCTATTTTAGAACGGAGTAGTAGAGTACAAACTGAAACTGACCGATATCAACCAAATCCAAAAAAACGTGTAACAAAACATTTCCAATCATCAATGCAGGACCAAAACATGCCGATCTACACATCAATTCCTAGCGTACGCATAAAAAATGACCAGTCCATGAAAAAGTTGGAATTTCTAAGCAACCCAAACCGTCTTAAGTGGCGGAGTGCACCACTATGGACTTGCCACTTCTGGTGCCGGAAATTCAGCTTGTAACCGACAACATCGTATAATTTCCATTTTGAGATGTCACACACGTACACGTCTCCAAATGCCTCGTACACATACTTGAATCCCGTACGATTTGTATGCAAGGGCGGGCCAAATTGGGTCATCTGCAAGGACTCGTAATCCATAAGAAACACTCTTCCCTCGAAGTCAAGCGGGCATAGTCGTCCTCTGTAAGTGCAAATGTCTTGGAATCTTCGAGTGCAGAAATCGGTGTCCCATTCCCAATTCTCCGGGGATCCTCTCAGCCTTAGTAAAGCCAGTCTCCCGTGCATGCTCCCAATGAACAAAGGAGCGACTATGCTGACATCACACGCATCAGCTAAACTCGGGTTAATACCGTACACCTCTGTTATCACCATAGCCTTATCGGTGAAATAATTCTCTTGCAACTCCTGCTGCCCCATGCGGAGTTGGTGGTGGGGCTTAGAAACACACGAGATTCGCGAATACAGGTGATCCGTGGACGCCATGAACGATATCACGGGGAAATCGAACTTGTTTTGAGAGGTTAAAGCGCAGTCAACGCGGAATTTGCGTCCCGGATCCACCTCCTCAAACGTCATGTGCGTGCTTGTCCATTTCGTACTGTAAAGGGTGAGTTCGGTGATGAAGAAGGGCGTGTAGTTTCTCTCTGGATCACAATTGGGAGGGGGCGGGACCCGCAGTGGAAACCGGGTTGGATAGGGCAGCGTTGACCGCCACTGCTTACATGCTGACCGGAAGCGTAAGATGTCAAGCCGGCTCACGAGGTGTTTTCCGATCTTCCCCAATAAGTCTGGGGCCAGATCGATCTCCCCATGCCACTTTATCTGACAACCATACATACATATTATCGGACAATATATTTGTTAAGGAAGTAGAGGTAAGGTAGGAAATAGCTTCAAACCTTTACGTAATCAGGTGGCATTGCTCCAACGCCTTATGAAGTCATTATTCTTTTGAGAAGACACGCATCTAAAGCTGATGCAACAAAGTTAAAATTGATTGTTATAAAGGTGCCAAAAAAACTTCATAGCATTGATTTTTAAGGATAAATATGCTCATGATAGAGTGCATAAAATCAATTAGTTTATCGCTTATACTGAAATTCCAATACTAATAGATTCCATAGCATGCTACGGAATATACACATGATCATCCAAAAAACATGTATTAGAATAGCATAAACAAGATCAAGCGGCTTATACTGAAATTCCAATACTAATAGATTCCATAGCATGCTACGGAATATACACATGATCATCCAAAAAACATGTATTAGAATAGCATAAACAAGATCAAGCGGCTTATACTGAAATTCCAATACTAATAGATTCCATAGCATGCTACGGAATATACACATGATCATCCAAAAAACATGTATTAGAATAGCATAAACAAGATCAAGCGGCTTATACTGAAATTCCAATACTAATAGATTCCATAGCATGCTACGGAATATACACATGATCATCCAAAAAACATGTATTAGAATAGCATAAACAAGATCAAGCGGCTTATACTGAAATTCCAATACTAATAGATTCCATAGCATGCTACGGAATATACACATGATCATCCAAAAAACATGTATTAGAATAGCATAAACAAGATCAAGCGGCTTATACTGAAATTCCAATACTAATAGATTCCATAGCATGCTACGGAATATACACATGATCATCCAAAAAACATGTATTAGAATAGCATAAACAAGATCAAGCGGCTTATACTGAAATTCCAATACTAATAGATTCCATAGCATGCTACGGAATATACACATGATCATCCAAAAAACATGTATTAGAATAGCATAAACAAGATCAAGCGGCTTATACTGAAATTCCAATACTAATAGATTCCATAGCATTCTACGGAATATACACATGATCATCCAAAAAACATGTATTAGAATAGCATAAACAAGATCAAGCGTTTATAAGAAAACTAGTTACACCTTTGGATGTTAGGGGATGTGATTGTTCAATGCCACAAATAAATGTCAAAACTAGATGAAATCAAATACACTAATCAAACTTACAAAGATAAGATTTGCTTGGTGGATATAGTACTAATGACGAACACGCTGCCCGCAAGGATGTAGCACAACAAAGAATCGTCCGGTCCAAAACTACAAGGCTGATAGAAAGAGCGGAAATTAATGTAAGAGGATTATTACAAAATAAAAATTACTACAAACCACTAGATAAACATTCCCAAAATGCCACGCAATGTGACAGTTTTGTCAGAATTTCATCAAACAGTGTTTAAAATGACAGAATAAGCCTCTAGTACATTCATATATAGCACTAAGAGCCAAAGCTTAGCAATTTGACCGAATCAAAATACTAATGTTGTAATTGGCGGGAACACAGCTTCTAAAGGAAGCTGATACTGCAAAAGTGACAAAACCAATATACTTGAATCGAAGACAAATAACAAATTCAAACACTCACATAAGTGCCACACCTTAATTAACTTGAGGAGAGGCAAGGCAGCAAATAGTTCCTCAAATGCAAAGATCTGAAATGATTTCTGCATTGCTATGTATTTAGGCTCAATTCTGTTGAAGGTGTGCGGGGTATGGGGGTCAAGATATACACATACTTACCCAAACAACTCGGGATGATGCTTTCAAACCAAATGGCAGGAGAGTAAAACGGAATTTTTGAATGCAAGAGGAAAGTTGCAATTCTAGCATTATTGATGCAGTATTTAGTTAGCTGTATATTCCCATATAGGCTAGGCGGTGTTTTACTCACATCCTACAAAGCTATAATTGAGGGGAGTTTTGCAGTGAAGTCTAAGGTAATTGGGGAATTTCTCCCCCAATTTAACGGAAAGAAGATAATACATGAATACTGCAGAGTGCACAGTGCAAAGAATTCTTCCGTTTTCAGAGTTTGTTAAGATAAATTTTGTGAAGCATAATTCAGGGAAAGGGGGTTAGGTTTTGTTAAGATAAAACAAAAACCTTAACTTTAAATTTTGTTTCGGGATCAACATTCAAGTAGGGGAATAAATCATCAAAAAAGAACCAACTAAGGTTATTTTAATGAGAAAACCACGAGCTTCATAAAATCTGCCAACTATTGAACAACACTCCATTAATGTAAAGCGCAAAATTCGAAGAAATGGAAAAGAATCAAGCACAAAGTAAACATTAAAAAGTTGATCGAACAAACCTTGGTTGTCGTCCTCATGTTTCCTCCACGATCAGCAGTTGTGGGAGAGAAAAAGGCAGAGGGAGGCGAGTAGGGTTGTCACTTGTCAGAGAGAAGAGGAGGCGTTGCGGCGAAGGCAGCGGGGAGGAGAAGTTGAGGTCGGAAATCTGGAGGAGGAGACAGAGAACTGACGGTGGCGGGAGCACTAGACGGGGTAGAGAACGGTGGCGGTGCCCATGAGGATCAAGAGACCAGCGTAAACGAGGCAGCTGCGGCGTGGTGGGGAGGCGAGTCGTTGAGGGCGGTAGAGGACTGAAGCCCCGTGTTGCTCAATGTCACTTTGATTTTGGCCACGTGGGCCAATTATATTTAATGGGCCAGAGAAAAGGGTTAGACCAGCCACAATGGATATTCAATGGGTTTCTTAAATAAAAATTAAAAGTTCTATAAAATAAATTGTATAAGAAAATTTAAGAAAGTAATTTTTTAATGTCATTTTTTGGGGGGGGGGGTCGAAACAGATTATACTTTCTTGTATAAGCTTAAATATTGATTGTATAAGCTTTATTAACTTAAAACAATCTATCATATAAATAGATCTTTTTTCAAAAAAATATATCTAACTAAAGATTTAAAATAAATCTTTTAAGAAAATATTTAAAAAATAAATAAATATTTTTTTTAAAAAAAGAGACATCTTAACTTGTCTATATTTTTTAAGAAAGAGGTCTAAGTATAAAAAACGATTTTGCAAATTTGAATATTATACAATATCGTATTATTCGATTTCAGTTATACTAAGTATAATGTAATTGATGTTCGATAATGAACTTAAAATTACATTATAGTATTAAACCTAGTATAACCAATGTTCGAATGATATGATAATGAACTTTGGATTACACTAAACTTAGTATAATCAGTATTCGTATAATAGGACAATGAAGTTAAAATCACATTATGCTTAGTATAACCAATATTCAAATAATACAATAATGAACTTAGGATTACATCATACTTAGTATAACATATGTTTGAATAGTACGACAATAAATTATAATTACATTATACTTAGTATAACCAATAAGGTAATTGTACGAGATTCTTAAATAAATTATATTATTGCACATACAAAATTCGTAAGGTTGTTGTAGATTTTTAGTATGATGTAATATCGGTTTTCCTACTCATCATTTATACTAATTTTTTTAATTAAAGGCATTCAATATTAATCTCTATGAATAGAAAAAAAAAAACACTTTTTTATGAAGTAATTTTGTCTAAAACTAATCATCTCAAGTTAAATATAGAATAAAAATATAAATACTAAGGTATCCTATCTTTCCTAATCGGATGCATCCAAATAACCCAAATTTTAAAAATGGAATTCCAATAACTTTTTTAAGGGTCTAAATAGAAGAATTTTTTATCTTCTAAAATCTCTAAAAAATAATGATAACATAAAATACTTAGAGATTTTTGTCATACGGAACTAGGGCCCTTATTCGATTTAGTCATTGTTATTACTGTAGTATCCGTGCCTTGCACGAAATTTATTTATTCTTTTTTATATTTAAAAATTAGGAGGGAGGTTCGGGTGCGAAATATTTTTACGGTGTGAAACGGTCGCGTTTAGAAATTGACACCAAATGTTCATTATCTGGGCGGTAATGTTCATTATCTGGGGGGTAATGTTCAAGAGACGATACTGTTCAAAAAAAAAGGGGGGAAAGAGTGAATAGTGACGCGATAACATAACCGTAAATACGGCGAACTTTTTTCTTTTTTTTCGGTCAACATTTTTTTATTTATTATTATCTCTGATCGTTCTGGAATAGACAATTATTGACGTTCACATATAAGTACTACATGTTCATTTTATGTGCCTTAAAGTTCACATATAACATGATCATGTTCAAACACATGTCTTTGAACATTTAGTGCTTATTTGTGAACGTGAATGTACAAATAAATGAACATTTAGTGCTTATTTGTGAACCTTCTATATAGGTTATTCCAGAATGATCAGGGGACGAAAACAAAAAAATAAAATAAAAATTGTTCACCGGGAAAAAAAAAAGGACGGTCGAGATCACTTCGTATTTCGCACCCTAAGACCACTTCTCACTTGATCCAACTTCTAAAAGATAGTTAATAAAATTTTATATTCAATTGATATAGAAATATGTAGGTAGTGACGGTTATAGAAGTAGATGAAAAATAATATAAAAAGGACTAATTGAATACAAAATATTGAACAGATTAACAAAACACATTATCGAAAGAGAGGCGTAACTCTCCATAACTTTATTAATAGTAAAAGTTGTCTAAATAGTTTTGAAACGGGGATAGTCACATCTCTAACATCAATACAACTAAAACGATAAAGCATAATCAAAATGTTCATCTAATACATAAAAATCTATATACTACTACTAAAGCCGTATTTATCTCTCCTACGTGTCGTTCATCTAAGTATATCACGTCATCAAATAATTATGTACATTTACTTATTCACCCCTATTCTATTTACAATTTATTTTATTCTTTATTTTTAAATTTCCTAAATTACCACCCAATATATTTCCCATTGTACATGATAATTCTGCACTTACCAAAAATATTATTATCGTACTTAATTAGTATACATAATATAATACGATTTTTCTAATCTATGTCCTAAGGGCATAAGTTAAGATCCCATTTATAGAAAGTTTTGGTTATATGTTAAGTTTTTAGAATTTTCTAATTTTTTTTAAATGGGTTCACCATTTCCTATTTAGGGTTTATTTTCCTTAATATGAATTCTTAACTTATGCCCTAAGGGCATAGGTTAGACAAACCGAATATAATATGTACGTTAATGGTCCGTAAACTCCATTATAAAGATATAGATAGATGGTCCGTAAATAGTTAACGTTATACGGTTCATCCACCAACATACATATAATTATACACTTACCAAAAACATTATTATCATACTTAATTAGTGTTCATGATTTAATAAGGGTGAATAGATTTATGCACTTACCAAAAACATTATCATTATACTTCATTAGTGTTCATGATTTAATAAGGGTGAATAGATTGTCCATAAACTCCATTATAAAGAATACAATATGCAGTTTTATTTTAGTGTTGTTTTATTTTTAATAATTATATAAAATTTCTAATTTATATTTTCTTCTATTAATATAAATTCACACATATACCTTCAATTTTCATCATACAATACACCTTATAAATTATTCCAATCAAGAATTATCTTTCCGATACATCATGTTAATTTTTCTATATAATTCTCTTTTATATTTTACATACTATACACAAACTTAGATTCATTCTTAAAATATATGGTCATACACGTGCAAGGCACGGAGACACATGCTAGTGTAATAAATATTTATAAATACTCAATGGACTTATGGGTCCAAATTATATTTGTATAGGTTGTAAATTTTTTATGCAACTTTAAATTGGTTTAATGGGCTTATAGGCCCAAATAGAATAAATAGGGAAGTGAAATAGAAGCCCAATTCCAAAAGCTCGGTTTATGTAACAATATATTATTTGTATTAAATTGAATTTATTCGTTGTCGTTTCTCTATAATAGGAACCGAACTCAACATTCTGTTATATCGGGTTAATTCGTCCATAACAAAATCACTGAAAATTTGAGATATATATTCCCAATAAAATAAATAAATATACAAACTAATAATTTATTTTAATTTTATAATATATATATATATATATTTAAATAATAAATAATTGTACATACTAATTATTTATTTTAATATTTAAAAAAATTATAAATAATAGTTGGACATATTAGCCAAAATAATATTGGAATAGGTTGAAATATTTAACTTAAATATGGAATTGAATTAATGGGCTCATAGGCCGGATTATACAAATTTTGGTAGCTTAGTTATTTGGGTTAATGGACATCTTCGTTTAATGGGCTTATAGGCGGATTCAATATTGGCTTTTGGGCTTCCATTTCTTTCAAAACCATTTGATTCGATTTTGTATTAAAACCCAAGCCCATAATCGAAACCAAAATCGTCGGCCTTTACTAACCCTATCTCATTTCCAACTCTTCATTTCGCTATTTCCCTTACTCTCTCTCTCTCTCTCTCTGCTCCAGATCTGTCTGTCTCTCTCTCTCTCGAACTTTCTTTCCATTTCTTTCACTTTCCAGATCTATGACAGATTTTATTTCCAAATCCAAGCTTCATCGTTCTCTTTTTCTCCTCTAAATCCAGGCCAACCTTTCTATTTCCCTTTTTCCAAAAGTTGATATCCAAAATATTTCTTTGAAGCCGAGACAGAGAAATATCGATGATTTTTCTTCCATTTCTTCGTCTTAGAGTGTGAAGCGAATAGTGATGAACACCTCCCCAATTCAGATCTAGATCACCCCACCGACGTTTTGTTTCAGATCCATTTTTTTTTTGATTCATGTACCCAAGTTTACATGCAAATTCAACAACGCACTATGTTTATTAGAAGATAATCATGAAGATGAGGAGATTTAAAACACATAGATTCTGGAGCGCTCCACAGTAGATTCTGGAGCGCTCCACAATAGATAAATATAAGCTCTCTCTCTCTCTCTCTCTCTCTCTCTCTCTCTCTCTCTCTCTCTCTCTCTCTCTCTCTCTCTCTCTCTCTCTCTCTCTCTCTCTCTCTCTCTCTCTCTCTCTCTCTCTCTCTCTCTCTCTCTCTCTCTCTCTCTCTCTCTCTCTCTCTCTCTCTCTCTGGATATCCCTTACGTTTGAAATGCTAGGTTGTCTTCTATTGAAAAAAACTTCTCTATCAACCTCTGGTATGAATAAACAAAAATATGTTTCACTACTTTGTTTGAATGTTCTTCATCTAGATTGTTCTCGTTTAATGTATATATTATATATGTTATAATGGGTTCAATTTTTATTAATATTTTGTTATTATATGAATCGGGGTCAACTTTATGATAACTCTTAAATTTCAATTTGATATGAATTTTTTCCGTTCAGATAAGAAAGTGGGTTATATGTATGATTTACTAATTTTAATATATTATAATGTAATAGATAAATAATATAAGTGCTCAAAACGAATATCGGTTAATGGGCTTATTGAAAAAAGATTTTGTGAAAAAGTTAAATTTTGTGTAGCCTAAACTTGTAATGGGCTTATTGGCCCATTTAATGGTTAATAATATTATACAGTGTCAAAAAATTAATGGACTTACATAGGCCCAAATACAAATTTAATAAATTTATTTTTACGGCCTGACATGTATAAAAAAGTATAACACAACCGACAATATTATTGTCGGCTTATTAATGGGCTTGATTTTGGCCCAAGTTTAAATTAAATCAGTTTATTGAAAAATTAAATTCTTACTCTGTTAAAGATATAAAATCAGGTTATGTTTCTGACTCTTGAAAAATTATCATAATATTTGAAATTAATCTATATAGATAGTATGCATCTAACTTTTTTATTCTTTTTATAGTAAGACATGCTGGACCTCGGAATGGACTCATAGACCAAATTTTAATGATTAACCTAAACATGAAAGATGTGTAAAGATATGTGTATTTCTGACTTAAATATTTAGCTTATTTTATATTTAATCACTCACTTATATTGTAATTATTGACTTAAACCAATTTTTTTTCAATCATAGGTTTAAACATAAAATATAGACGATATCTGGTTTTGAATTGAGGAAATCAGATAGCCACATATTTTCTTACTATGTTAAAGCTATACAATCAGGTCATATTTCTCACTCTTGAAAAATTATCATAATATTTTAAATTATTTTATATATAATATGGATCTAACTTATTTATTCTTATTACAGTAAGGCATGCTGGACCTTGGGATGGACTCATAGACCAAATTTTTTTTTTAACCTAAACATGAAAGAGGTGTAAAGGTATGTTTACTATACTAAGAATTATTTTAGACCCAATACATCATGCAATTTAGCATAGAGTAGTGTAAGTAGTTGACATGTAATAGGTACTTTCATTAACTTAGAAGTAAATATTAGAACATAAATTAGAAGTGAACATGGAGTTATTCAAATTTATTTAGTTGTAAATAAATGATTTACAACTGAAACATATATGTGAACATAAAATATTTTCAATTGTGAAAAAATGCTCCAGTTATATAAACCAATTCATAAAATTGAATAGAAAATTTAATTAGTTGTAAATAAAAAAAAATTGTACACTATTGCACTACACCCAAATCAGAAGACATAGAAGACACACAATAAACATTTACAAATCAAAAGACATAAAGACAAACTATACCTTTGAGTTTCGACGACTTTGAGTAGCCTTGTTTAACTTAACAAATTCTTAACTCTGCTCAATGCCTCCTAGGATTGAACAACTTCTTAGTTTTGTCGTAGTGCCATCCTCTAGCATATATTATATATATACACCTGTTTCATTAAATTTTCAACATTTATAGAAGTTAGAATTTTTTTATTAATATATCAACTCAATATGCAATCGTATATGATCTTTAAATTATCTTAAAATGGTCGATATGATTTTATTATGTACAAATTACCATATATTAAAAATCTCCTATATAATAAATGTTTAATAGAAGTCCGCAAAAATATTTATTTTCCTTATGAACTTAAAGAAACTATATATTATCTGTCTTTTTTCATCTAAACTATACCGAGAAGGAAATAAATATTATTATTATATATAAAGTTTTAAAAGTGATTTCATATTTACAAAAAAAGTCAAGTATTTCAACATTATCAGCATATTATTGTCATGATTCTCAACGCGCCTTTTATGGTTTTCAAGTACAAGCATTTTCTTGAGTATCTAATGCTACAAAGGAAGCACGTTAAGGTTGATCTTGTTAATTCTTATTATCAAGACATTCTAATACTTATCAACTATTTTTCTTTTATCATATCATATATTTTACATTTATAAAGTCGCTTTATTAACAAATATATGGTATATTTTTTCATATTATTTCTCTTATCTCCAAAATAAAGTGCTTCTACAGATGCATAGTCCCCTATAATATTTTCTAAATAATGTATAGTTTCATTTTAATATTTATAGATGACATTGTCAATAAAAAACATAGCTTATGTAGAGAGGTATTATCTATTATTTAAGTATGGTATGTTACAAACCTAATTAAAATTGTGAACAAAAAGAAGAAATAAAACTACATCTTTTAGGCATACTTAGTGTATAGTCACTACATTTAACATGTCAACTATAAAAAATACTATAGTTTTAAAATTACATTTTCTCCGTAATAATAAAAGAAATACTACCAATTATTCCATTCAAATTCCCCGTGCGAAGCACGGGGCACAAGACCTAGTTATATGAAATCAGCTACAACGTAGTTGTACGGGATTCTTTAGAAATATTATATTATTGTACATACAAAATTCGTAAGGTTGTTGTAGCTTTTTAGTATGATGTAATCGCCGTTTTCCTACTCATCATTTATAATATTTTTTTCAATAGAAGGTACTTAAAAAAAATTAGTAGGAAGAAGGTATTCAATATTAATCTCTATAAATAGAGAAAAAAACAAATAAACTTTTTTTATAAGGTAATTTTTCCTAAAACTAATCATCTTAAGTTGAATATAGAATAAAAATAAAAATATTAGGGTTCATTCGGTAAATTGTGAGTGAAAGTGAAACAATTTGCTTTTACTCTCACTTCCACTCACAATTTTACTAACCCTTGGGAGTAAGGGTAAGCAAAATTGCTTACACCTTTTAACTTCCACTCACTTCACATCCCAAATACTGCTCGTCGAATATAGTTAAGATATTTTATTTGTCCAAATCCAATTAGTTAAAGCAAAAAGACTCCTAGGTACATCCTAACAACCCAAAATTTTAAAATGCAATTCTAATAACTGTTTTTTGAAGGGTCTAAAAAATATTTTTAAAAAATCCAAAATCTCTAAAAATGATGCTAACAAAAATACTTGAGATTTTTAGCATATCGAACTAGGGTGGACCCTTGCCTGATTTGATTATTGATATTAGGTATTTAATTTTATGTTTCTTTATAGAATTACATGTGATAGAGGATTTTAGTATTAAATCGGTAATTAATGATATAATTAATGGTGATTTAGGTCTAACCTAATTGATAAGGGCAGAAGGGTAATTATGTGTTGAGATATATATTGTATCTTCTTTTCTAGCCCTAGGGGATGCCTGTTAGCAGAACTTTCGCCTCCACAAGTTTGGGAGAGAATAACATACATCGTTCTTCGGATTATCGATTCGTCTTCCATTCAATCAAATTTAATCTCGTTCAGTTTACGACAACGACATTTGGCGCCGTCTGTGGGAACGAAGTCAAGGATCATCCGAAGGAGCTCGTTCGAGGGCGTGAGGTGGTTCGAGCCCTAGTCTCCGTCACCGGTCTGGGTGGTCGGAGTTCGGGAGTGGCTCGTTATGCACCGGAGCGGTCCGCGGTAGGGCTGTTGTGTGGAGTTCAAGCTCGGGTTCGTGGTGTGCTGTCCGATTTTGGATCGAGGTTTCCAGCGAGAATTAATTTCTCTAGGGTTCGTCTGTTCGAAGGTTAGGGTTTGAGCAGGTTCGTTTGGTGTTGAAGATCGACGATCTCATGGGGGAGCATATCTCATCGGGGTCGGCGGCTAGAGAAGCGGAGTGGGCATCGGCGTTGGAAGAGCGAGACCGTCGGCTCATAGCCATGGAGGCCGTGCTGGAGGTGAGCCGACGAGAGGCTAAGGACGCACGCGATGCCCTGGAGTCCGAAAGGAGGCACATCGAGATCGCCTCCGGGAAGCGAGTCGCGGCGGCCGGCGAGTCGAACGGCGTCACCGGTGGACGACGAAGGCTCCGGAGCATGGTAGAAGCCCCGCGTCGCAGTCCACGACGCTCGGGGATTGCGCGCAGCCGTCGGTCGAACCGTTCGCCCCCTAGCGATCAGCGGGCGACGGGGGTGACTCAGGCTGGGAGCTCGGCGCGCGGCGGTGTCGCAGACCATGATCCGGCTCCGGGGCATCAAGTCGATCCCGGGGTTTCGCGGTGGACGGGAGGTCGCGCAAGGTATTTGGCGACGCCACGTCGGGAGAAGACTTGGTACTCGGATTCTCCCTCGGACTCGGGGTCCGATCGGCGCCATCCTAGGGCGCAGCGAAGGTCCCAGTCGCGATCAAGAGCGAGGCGCGCAGCGGTCTTGGCTCGTTCGGGGCGGCCGAAATTGTCCCCGCCGGGTTGGCGTCGCCGGCGCAGTGCATCCCTCGTGGAAGGGTCGGCAGAGGCTGATCGTCGGAGAGGGCGTTTGCCCACGCGATCAGCCAGGGTACATCACCGGCACGAGGCGTCGGTGAACTCGACCCTGCAGGATGAGCATGTAGCCCGTCCAGGAGGAGGAGCCTTGAGGGGAGCCATGGAGCAGGCTGAGCACCGCCTATCCAGAATGACGTCTACCCCGTTTGTCCGACGGATTCACGAATCTAACCCGCCAGCTAAGTTTTCCTCCCCCTCTTTTGAATTGTATGACGGAAAGTCGGATCCGGTATTGCATGTGGCTTCGTTTACTCATAAAATGGCTTTGTGGACTGAGCATGATGCATTGCTTTGCAAATTATTCCCTGCTAGTCTAGGAACTACTGCGTTTAATTGGTTTCACTCATTAAGACCCGATTCGATTAGCACCTGGGATCAGCTTGCTAGGAAGTTTGTGAACCATTTTGTTGCTAATAGTAGAGAGCCTATGTCTATGGGTGTGTTGTTCAAAATGAAAATGCACAGGGATGAGACGCTTCGCCAGTTTGGACCCAGGTTCATGGAGAAGTACGCTGATATGGACAGTGTCGATGAGCATATCGCTATTGAGGCCTTTCAGCAGGCTTTGCCGGCAGATAGTAGATTGAGGGAAAGCATCACTCTTTAGGTTCCTCGCAGCATGGCCGAGCTGCAGGAAAGGGTTCGACAGTATGTCAAGCTTGAGGATGACCGAAAGACAGCTAGAGACAGGCGCTCTTCTGCGTCACCCGTTGGGCGCAACAGATCAGACGTTCCGGCCAAGAGGAATGATAGCGGGACGACGGGTAAAGCATGAGGGCTATTGCCGGCTAACCCCGCCAGGAAGTCCGTTAATTTTAGCTTCAAGCTCCCGATTCAGCGCATCTTGCCATTGATCCGGGACAGGCCGTTCTTCTATTGGCCTAAGGAGCAAGAAAACACTCATAAGGCAAGAGATCAGACCAAGGAGTGCGATTTTCACCGCGCCAAGGGGCACCTGACCGGCGATTGCTTCGCCTACAAGAGAGCACTGGACAAATGGGCAAAGGAGGGGCACCTGAACGAGTTTCTTGGCGATAGGCGGCCCCACGTTGACGATGAGAGACAGGTGGAGCCGGCGGGCGACGCTCCCAGGAGGGTCATTCATGTGATCAATGCAGCGGTCAAGCAGTCAGGGGAACACATGCATGACTACAGGAAGCGTCGCCATGAGCTAGAGGTCCTGCTGGCTGACGGGGATTCTCACAAAAGACCCAGCAGCTCGGTGTCTCAAATCTTAGGCTTTTCGAGTTCCGACTTGGTGGGGCTACAGCGACCGCACAATGACCCCCTCGTTTTGTCTGTCTGTATTGGTGAGTTCGACGTTAAGCGAATTCTGGTCGATTCAGGCAGCTCAGTTGAAATCATGTTCTATGACACGTTCAAGAAGCTGGGCAAGAAGCAGGAGGATTTGGTCCAGGTGTCGATGCAGCTAACAGGCTTGGGAGCTCACTCGGTCTGGCCTTTGGGGATGTTGCGTGAGACGGTTACCCTAGGCGGTAAGTCTGTAGAAGCTGAGTTCCTAGTGGTCAACGCTCCATCGTCCTATAACGCTATTTTGGGGCGTCCGTGGCTGCATTCGATGGAAGCTGTCCATTCTACTATGCACCAGATGATCGTTTTTCCCCTCGGCGGGAAGGTGATGCGTATTCGGGGTGACCAGCGGGCCGCCCGGCATTGCCTCGGGATTGAGAGCAGTGCATCGGCGGTGCTGACCGTGGAGGCAGACCCGCAGGTTCTTGACGAGGTGGGGATGGCGCCGACAGAGAGGTCACTTGAAGCTCTCCAAAGGATCCAGGTTAGTAATTCTGAACCCGAAAAATATTTTTTAGTTGGTGCCAATGTTGTAGGTGACAAGCTCGCCTCTCTAGTGGGGTTGTTGAAAAGAAACAAGCGGGTATTTGCTTGGTCGCCATATGAGATGCCCGGGTTAGATCCTTCTGTTGCTTGTCACCGTCTGAATGTGCGGAAAGAGGCGAAGCCGGTGGCTCAAAGAGCCATGCTCGTCCGTTCAGCATATCGAAGCAGTTCTGAAGGAGCTGAGAAAGCTACAGGAAGCTGGGGCAGTTGAGGAGGTCAAGTTTCCTGAGTGGTTAGCCAATCCGGTTGTAGTCAAAAAGAAGAATGGGGAATGGAGGGTCTGTGTGAATTTTACAGACCCGAACAAGGCCTGCCCGAAGGACCTGTTTCCTTTGTCGAAGATCGATCAGTTAGTAGATGCAACGGCGGGGCACGAGAGAATGAGCTTCTTGGATGCTTACAGGGGTTATCACTAGATCCCCCTAGCGAAGGAGGATCGAGAAAAGACAGCTTTTTTGACTCCCAGAGGTGTGTTTTTCTATCGGGTGATGCCTTTCGGTTTGATGAATGCGGGTGCAACCTTTCAGCGAATGGTTGTAAGCATTTTCTCATACCTGATTGGCACCAAGGTAGAGGTCTACATTGATGACATGGTGGTAAAGAGCAAGCTACAGGGTTCCCACTTGGAGGATTTGCAGCTGGTGTTCGATATTCTGCACAAGACCGGCCTTAAGTTAAACGCTTCTAAATGTGCCTTTGGAATCGGCTCTGGCAGATTTCTGGGGCACTTGGTTACCAGGCGGGGCATTGAGGCTAGCCCAGATCAGATTCAAGCCATACGGTCCATTCAAAGTCCGAAGAGCATCAAGGAACTACAGAGACTTACGGGAATGGCCGTTGCTCTGAACACGTTTATTAGTAGATCCTCCGACAAGTGTAGCGCGTTCTTCAATTTGCTTAAGGGGGATCGCATCTTCCAGTGGGATGATGAGTGTGAGTCTGCCCTGGCTGATCTGAAGAGATATTTGCAAGAGCCGTCTATCCTGATGGTTCCTAGCGCAGGAGAGGCATTGGTGTTGTATCTCGTCGTTTCAGTGCACTCGGTTAGTGCGGTACTGGTAAAAGATGAGAAGAAGAAGCAGAGCCCGGTCTATTACGTGAGCAAAACACTCCTAGATGCAGAGTCTCGGTATCCCCCTCTCGAAAAGCTGCTGCTAGCGTTGATGGTGGAGGCGAGGAAGTTGAACCATTACTTCCACGCACACCCCATCAAGGTGATGACGTCCTTTCCCCTGAAGTCGTTGTTGGCTAGCTCCGACTTAGCAGGGTGGGTCGCTAAGTGGGCGGTGGAATTGGGGCAGTATGAGGTCGAGTTCGTCCCTAGGACGGCTATCAAGGGGCAGGTCCTTGCGGATTTCATTGCTGAATTCGTTCAGGAAGCCCCAGTGATGACTATGGAGGTCTGGCAAGTGAAGATCGGTCAGCAAGATTCTTGGGAGCTGCAAGTAGATGGCGCTAAGAACTGCAGGGGTGCCGGGGCAAGTTTGGTCTTGACGTCTCCAACCGGTGAGGTCATCCGGACCGCTGTCAGGTTGGAGTTTGAGGCCACAAACAACGAAGCCGAATATGAAGCTCTGATCTTGGGGTTGATGGCAGCCAGAGGTCAGGGCGCCAGGTCAGTCGTCGTATATTCGGATTCCCAGCTAGTCGTTAACTAGGTCACCGGGGAGTACGGCGCCAAATCGGCTAGGATGCTTGCTTATCTGGAGAAGGCTCGCAACATCTTAGCCGGCTTCGTCAAGTTCAGAGTAGAGCAGATTCCACGCGATCAGAATGAGGTAGCTAATGCCCTCGCCACTTTGGGATCGAGTTCCTCTAGGTCTGATTTGTCAATTCAGATTGGCTGCCTGAGTGTTCCAAGCATAGAATCGGAGGAGATCTTTCCCGTCGACACGAATCCTAGCTGGATGGATCCCATTGTCGACTGGCTGGCCTAGGGAGTACTTCCGGATGACAAGAAAGAAGCTAGGCTGGTTAGGCTTAGGGCGGCGAGGTTCTAGATGTCGCCTGGATGGGATCAAGAAGAGACTGGACCAGGCAAAGGGTAGGTGGGCGGAGGAGCTTCCTGCGGTCCTCTGGGCTCACCGGACTACACCCCGACGCTCTACTGGAGAGTCTCCTTTTGCGCTGACGTACGGCACTGACGCAGTGATTCCCTTAGAGATAGGCCTTCCTGGTGTGCGCACCACCGCCTTCCAACAAGGCGGGAATGATGAGGCGCTCGGCGCTAACCTCGATCTTCTACATGAAAAGAGGGAGACATCGGCGGTACGATTGGCGGCTTACCAACAGGAGCTGATCAAGCTCCATGGGAAGCACGTTAGGCCACGCCCGGTCTCAGTGGGAGACTTCGTCCTTCGGAAGGTCTTGGGAAATACAAAGGACCCGACGGAAGGGAAGCTCGGTCCCAACTGGGAGGGTCCTTACAGAGTCGTGGCTGATCTGGGCAACGGGTCGTTCAAGCTGGAGGATATGGACGGGAGGGAGATCCCTCGGACCTAGAACATCTTCAGCTTGAAGAAGTTCTACGTATGAGACACGGTAGGGGTACTCTTTCATGTACAAAAGTGACCTATGTGGTTTGCAAAAAAATCATTCATGTACAAAAATAATTTTCACATATCGAATATAACAGTTCTAATCTATGTTATCTTATTTAAATAATATATTTGCATATTTAAGAAAATGCAAATTTCTTTTGGCTCTGACCGCGTGCCTGTTGAAGAATGAGCCGGCGACTCATAGGCAGTGGCTGTTACATTTCTCGATGAATCTCATTAAAAAATGTCAGTGTGACTGCGTGAGTGAGCCGGAGGCGGGTATCCTTTCCTATAAATTTGGTACATGCCCTTTAATCAAATCCTCTCAAGTGAGATCAAACGGGTTTTAGAAATATCTTAAATTGGATAGTGAGGAGGGAGAGAGAAGCCAGAAACCCCGAAGAGGAATGCCCGCAGGCAGAAGGCGGAAGGAGGCGAGCTCCGGCGAAAGAAGGCGGTGACAGCAAGTATGGTTCTAGCGGTGGCGACGATTGTCTTCGGGGTGGTCGTCGTCTTCATCTTCGGCGGTCCGGAGCACAGGAGCGAGGCGTATCTATTAGTTCGGGAAACGTTGCTTCCCCTGATTGTTGTGTCTCTCATTGTCTACTTCGACTACGACAGCGTGAGAGCTTCGTTGGCGACAGAAGGCCCCAGCGTCACACTTGTACAGCTAACTCTCTTCTTCTTTGTCGGAGCCACCGTCTTCACTTGGAACGGTGGCCACCACCAACTTGCTCATCGCCATTTCCCTCAACCACAAGGTAGATATACGAGATTCTTAAAAAGTATTATATTATTGCACACACAAAACCAGTAAGGTTGTTGTAGCTTTTTAGTATGATGTAATCTCGGTTTTCCTACTCATTATTTATACTAATTTTTGCAATAGAAGGTATTCAATTTTTTTTGGTGGAAAGAAAGTATTCAATATTAATCCCTATAAATAGAGAAAAAACAAATAAACTCTTTTTATAAAGTAATTTTGTCTGAAACTAATCATCTTAAGCTGAATATAGAATAAAAATAAAAATATTTAGGGCTCATTCGGTAAATTGTGAGTTGAAATGGAACAATTTGCTTTTACTCTCACTTTCACTCGCAATTTTGCTTACCCGTGGTGTTAAGGGTAAGTAAAAGTGCTTACACCTTTTAACTTCCACTCATTTCTCATCCCAAATGCTGCTTGTCGAACATAGCCTAAGATGTTCCATTTGTCCAAATCCAATCAGTTGAAGCAAAAAGACCCCTAGGTACATCCAAACAACCCGAATTTTTAAAATGCATTCTAATAATTGTTTTTTTAAGGGTCTAAAAAAATTCCAAAATCTCTAAAAATGATGCTAACAGAAATACTTGAGATTTTTAGTATATCGAACCAGGGTAGACCCTTGCCCGATTTGATTATTGATATTAATTTTTAATTTTATGTTTCTTTATATAATTACATGAATAAAATATTTCCTAATGTGACCCACTAAACCAACACACTCAAACAAATTATTTACATAAAAAAGTGACCTATATGATTATTATGAATGAAATAGGCTTATAAGCCCTCATTTAGTACCAAAAAAAGTGACCTATGTGGCTTGCAAAAAATCATTCATGTACAAAAATATTTTTCACATATCAAATATAATAATTCTAGTCTATGTTATCTTATTCAAATAATATATTTGTGTATTTAAGAAAATGCAAATTGCTTTTACAAATAGGCCAGTACATTTCTCGATGGATCTCAGTAAAAATTGTCAATGTGACTGCGTGAGTGAGGCGGAGCCGGGTATCCGATTTTTTCCCCAAACTAGGCACAATTTAGAAACTTATTCTTGAAATAGGTGCGGATGGAAACTTATTTCGAAAATAGGCTGACGTTGTAGGTCCGGGAAAAGTCGTTGTATCGTACAACAACTTAAGTGAAATGAGAAAAATAACAAAACTGTGACTTTTGTCGGAGCTAAAATGGTTTTGTAAAAAAGAAAAAGAAAAAAAGTCGATGTCCAGAACACCGACTGAATTATTTTAATGTTTAAAATTAACGGATTAATTTCATAAAGCATGATAAAATTAAGAATAAATAAGTCGTTGTGTAGACGAACGACTAAAGCAATCTTAGTCGCAGCACAATACAACGATTCTATTTTTGCTATTAAAAAATTGCACAATAAATGATTCATGCTTTGAAATAGCACAAGAATATTTTTCAGTCTTTCAGTCGAATATTTTCAGGAATATCGTTCAGTCGTCTAGCAGTTCAGCCGGATTTGACTTGGCGTGGAAAAAGGAAAGTTGCTACGTGAGATTTTGCTTCTACAAAGTCGTTGTGTGGCGTTTTGCCTCTGGTCAAGTGAGCCTTTGTGTGGCTCAACGACTTACCTGCCAATATATGAACCATCGTTCATCGATTTTGTTCTTCAATAAAAATAAAAATAGAAATAGAAATCTGCTTTGATGAATTGATGAAGACAGAAGGGCTGTTCCACACCAACCTGCATTTATATTTCTTCATCAGTCAAACTTTCCTCTAATCCCCTTCCATCTCTAACCCTCCACCATAAATGCATCAAGGGTCTTTAAAGAGCCACAACTCTCTTCCATCTGTTCACCCACAACTCTCTTCCATCTCTTCAGACATTCAAACCCCCTCTTCCATCTCTTGTTTCTCTCCTCACTCAAACACTCCAAACCCTACGTAGTAACCAGCAAGCCAACCACCGGCGAGCCAACCACCGACGAGCCTACCACCGGCGAGCCAACCATCGACGAACCTACCACCGGCGAGCACCTCCGGTGAGCCTCAAGGAGCCACCGACACCGACGTTGCTTCTCTTCACTTGGTTAGTCTTTGACGTTGCTTCTCTTCACCCCTACACCGACGTATAACGGATTCACTTGGTTAGTCTCTTCACTTGCTTCTCTTCCTTTTCTGATGTTAAATTTTATATATTTGAACTTGCATGTTATTAATGAGGTTTTGAATAATCTTTTATAGATCTGAATGTGCATTATGTTTTTAGTGTAGATATTGCTTTTTTAATTAGTTGTTGTACTGTATATATCCGAACGTGTATATATCTTTTAATTAGTTGATATTCTTTCCTAGTTTGTAGGATATTTTGGGTCAAATTACTTATTTATAGAATCTGTTACAAAGGAAATAAAACTAAAATTTTGGGTCAAATATCTTTTAATTAGTTGATTTTTTGAACCAGAAAATTATGAAACTGAATATAATTTCACTAGTTAGGATATCGGTTAGGAAATTATAATACCATATTTAGTTAAAGTTAAACATAGATTATTTTTTGTTAAAACCGTATTTAGTATAATAACTATACTAGTTAGGATACCCGTTAGGATATAAGTCTAGGAAATTATGGGAAAGTCGTTGCATTAGATTTTTTTAAATAGCAGCTCCGCCTCGGTTAAAGTCGCTGATTGGGACGTCTTCTCATTGTTGTTTAGTCTCTGTGCGGTAGAGCGACTTATCCCAGAGCTACAACAACCTGCCTATTTCCGGAATAAGTTTCAAACCAAGCCTAGATTAGGAATAAGTTTATCTATAATGCCTAGTTTGGTAAAAAAAATCGCGGGTATCCTTTCCCATAGATTTGGTACATGTCCTTTTAATCAAATCCTCTCAAATGAGATCAAACGGGTTTTAGAAAAATCTTAAATTGGATAGTGAGGAGGGAGAGAGAGGCCAGAAACCCCGAAGAGGAACGCCCACAGGCAGAAGGCGGAAGGAGGCGAGCTCCGGCGAAAGAAGGCGGTGATGGCGAGTACGGTTCTAGCGGTGGCGACGATTGTCTTCGCGGTGGTCGTCGTCTTCATCTTTGGCGGTCCGAAGCACAGGAGCGAGGCGTATCTATTAGTTCGATCAACGTTGCTTTCCCCGATTGTTGTGTCTCTCATTGTATACTTCGACCACGACGGCATGAGAGCTTCGTTGGCGACGGAAGGCCCTAGCGTCACACTTGTGCAGCTCACTCTCTTCTTCTTTGTCGGAGCTACCGTCTTCACTTGGAAGGGTGGACACCACCAGCTTGTTCATCTCCATTTCCCGCAGGCACAAGGTAGATGTATGAGATTCTTAAAAAGTGTTATATTGTTACACACACAAAACCTGTAAGGTTATTGTAGCTTTTTAGTATGATGTAATCTCGGTTTTCCTACTCATCATTTATACTAATTTTTGCAATAGAAGGTATTCAATATTTTTTTGGTGTAAAGAAAATATTCAATATTAATCTCTATAAATAGAGAAAAAACAAATAAACTCTTTTTATAAAGTAATTTTGTCTGAAACTAATCATCTTAAGCTGAATATAGAATAAAAATAAAAATATTTAGTTCGGTAAATTGTAAGTTGAAGTGGAACAGTTTGCTTTAACTCTCACTTTCACTCACAATTTTGCTTACCCGTGGTGTTAAGGGTAATTAAAATTGCTTACACCTTTTAACTTCCACTCTTTTCTCATCCCAAATACTGCTTGCCGAACATAGCCTAATATGTTCCATTTGTCCAAATCCAATTAGTTGAAGCAAAATGACCCCTAGGTACATCCAAACAATCCAAAATTTTAAAATGCAATTCTAATAACTGTTTTTTGAAGGGTCTAAAAAAAATTCCAAAATCTCTAAAAATGATGCTAACAGAAATACTTGAGATTTTTAGCATACCGAATCAGGGTGGACCCTTGCCCGATTTGATTATTGATATTAAGTTTTTAAATTTATGTTTCTTTATAGAATTACATGAATAAAATATTTCTTAATGTGGCCCACGAAACCAACACACTCAAACAAATTATTAACATAACAAAAAGTGACCTATATGATTATTATGAATAAAATAGGCTTATAAGCCCTCATTTAGTACCTAGAAAAAGTGACCTATGTGGTCTGCAAAAAATCATCCATGTACAAAAATAATTTTCACATATCAAATATAACAGTTCTAGTCTATGTTATCTTATTTAAATGATATATTTGTGTATTTAAGAAAAGGCAATTTGCTTTTACAAATAGGATGTTACATTTTTCTCGGTGGATCTCATTAAAAACTGTCAGTGTGACTGCGTGAGTGAGGCGATGACGGGTATCATTCCCTATAGAATTGGTAATGTCCTTTCAATCAAATCATATCAAGTCAAAACAAAACGGGTTTTAGAGAAATCTTAAATTGGATAGTGAGGAGGGAGAGAGAAGTCAGAAACTCCAAAAAGTAACTCCCGTAACTAGAAGGCGGAAGGAGGCAAGCTCCGACAAAAGAAGGTGGTGGCGGCGAGTATTGTTCTAGCGGTGGCGACGATTGTCTTCACGGTGGTCGCCGTCTTCATCTTCGACAACCTAAAGCATAGGAGTGAGGTGTATCTATTGGTTTGGGTAACATTGATTCCCCTGATTGCTATGTCTCTCGCTGTCTACTTCGACCACGACGGCGTGAGAGCTTCATTGGCAACGGAAAGCCCCAGCGTCACTCTTGTGCATCTCATTCTCTTCTTCTTTGTCAGAGCCACCGTCTACACTTGGATAGGTGGCCACCACCAGCTTGTTTATCGCCATTTCCCTCACCTTTCCATTCATTCATTGGGCGTGGCTGCTCAAGATCGGGATCGGCCTTGCCATGCCTCTCCGCCTCCCTGGTACCCTCATTGCGATTACTCTTGGCCTAGCCAAAAGGCAGTCGTTCAGAGTTGGTGGTAGTGGTCCGCACCCACCGCTACCTTCCTTTTGGTGGTCCTATACTTGTCGTCCTCTATCTCAAACTTGAGATGAAAGTCTTCAAAGACCCCGCCCCAACCATTGATGAATCTACAAAAGCCTCCCGTAGAGACTATCAGTTGATCTATTGAATAGCAGATCGAATTTTTTGTTATTGCTTCCTTACATTTTTTCATTTTTTAATTGGTTTACTTGAACGGATGTTTAGATTGAAAATCTTAAATTGGATAGTGAGGAGGGAGAGAGAAGTCAGAAACTCTAAAAAGTAACTCTCACAGGTAGAAGGCGGAAGGAGGCGAGCTCCGACAAACTCCGACAAAAGAAGGTGGTGGCGGCGAGTACTGTTCTAGCGGTGGCGACGATTGTCTTCGCGGTGGTCGCCGTATAGGTTCTGGTAACATTGATTGCCCTGATTGCTATGTCTCTCATTGTCTACTTCGACCACGACGGCGTGAGAGCTTCGTTGGCAACGGAAAGCCCCAACGTCACTCTTGTGCAGCTCACTCTCTTCTTCTTTGTCAGAGCCACCGTCTACACTTGGATGGGTGGCCACTACCAGCTTGTTCATCGCCATTTCCCTCACCTTTCCATTCATCCATTAGGCATGGCTGCTCAAGATCGGGATCGGCCTCGCCATGCCTCTCCGCCTTCCTGGTACCCTCAATGTGATTACTCTTGGCCTAGCCAAAAGACAGTCGTTCAGAGCTGGTGGTAGTGGTCTGCACCCACCGCTACCTTCCTTTTGGTGGTCCTATACTTGTTGTCCTCTATCTCAAACTTGAGATGAAAGTCTTCAACGACCTCGCCTCAACCATTGATGAATCTACAGAAGCCTCCCGTGGAGACTATCAGTTGATCTATTGAATAGCAGATCAAATTTTATGTTACTGCTTCCTTACATTTTTCCATTTTCTAGTTGGTTTACTTGAACGGATGTTTAGATTGAAAATCTTAAATTGGATAGTGAGGAGGGAGAGAGAAGTCAGAAACTCCAAAAAGTAACTCCCGCAGGTAGAAGGCGAAAGGAGGCGAGCTCCGGCAAACTCCGACAAAAGAAGGTGATGGCGGCGAGTACTATTTTAGCGATGGCGACGATTGTCTTCGCGGTGGTCGTCGTCTTCATCTTCGACAACCTAAAGCATATGAGCGAGGTGTATCTATTGGTTCGGGTAACATTGATTCCCCTGATTGCTATGTCTCTCGTTGTCTACTTCGACCACGATGGTGTGAGAGCTTTGTTGGCAACGGAAAGCCCCAGTGTCACTCTTGTGCAGCTCACTCTCTTCTTCTTTGTCAGAGCCACCGTCTACACTTGGATGGGTGGCCACCACCAGCTTGTTCATTGCCATTTCCCTCACATTTCCATTCATCCATTGGGCATGGCTGCTCAAGATTGGGATCGGCCTCACCATGCCTCTCCGCCTCCCTGGTACCCTCAATGCGATTACTCTTGGCATAGCCAAAAGGTAATCGTTCAGAGTTGGTGGTAGTGGTCCGCACCCACCGCTACCTTCCTCTTGGTGGTCTTATACTTGTCGTCCTCTATCTCAAACTTGAGATGAAAGTCTTCAACGACCCCGCCCCAACCATTGATGAATGGAGACTATTAGTTGATCTATTGAATAGCAGATCGAATTTTATGTTACTGCTTCCTTACATTTTTCCATTTTCTAATTGGTTTACTTGAACGGATGTTTAGATTGAAAATAGTAACGATTCTTTTTTGTTCTTTTCCCCTGAATAATTAACCATATCGATGATGTTCATTAAACACAACCGTAGTTTTCATTGTTCATGCACTCGATCAAATAAACTATCTCACCTTGCACTCTGTTCTTCGTGATTACAGTTAGTTTTCATCTTCAGTGTGCACAAATTATCTCACAATTATATTCAAAGGTATTGTGGCCATGAGAAGTTAAGAACTATACTTATAACATCATTCAACAAAGTATAACAAGAAATGTCCCAACAAGAGCTCAAAGAGAATTTCACCAATTGAACAAGAAATTCAATTTTTTTGGATTTGATTTTTCATGACATATTTACTGTATAAATTGATTTTGTTAATCTATTCATATTGAGGTGGTAGACAGCTTCGAAAGTCCTAGCTTGTTCCGTAGTGTCGTCTAAATTTTCATAAAAAAACAATATTTGGAGAATCTATCTCAATCAAAGATACAATCAATATTTCTACTTGTTTGAGTGGGTTATTGATATTATCTTTTTTATTTTTATGTTTTGCTATGGATTTACATGAATGAAATATTTCCAAAGGTGCCAACGAAACCAACCCACTTAAATAAATTGTTAACTAAACAAAGATGACATATATGATTATTATGAATAAAACAGGCTAAACCCTCATTTACTACCAAAAAAGTGACCTAAGTGGCTTATAATAAATAATCCATGTACAAATCGACAAGAATATAACAATTCTAGTTCGTGTTAGCTTATTTTATTTTTTAAATATATACTTTTGTATCTTAGAGAAATCAAATTGTTTTTTACAAATATGCCGGTATATTTTCCTAGTGGAACCCATAGAAATGTGATTGTGTGAGTGAGGCGGAGGCGGGTGCACATTTCTCAATCATTCCCTATAAATTGCTACATGTCATTTCCAATAATAAATACCTATAGCGCTCCACACAATCAAATTATGTATTTAGATCAAAATTCACACCCGAACACACAATCTAAATCTCAAAATCATACCTATATCGCCCCACTTCTATGACACATCATCTTTGATCATGTCAAAAGGCTCAAGCTATGGAGCTAGTGTTGGAGTTCCACTCCGAAGTCTCACTTGATCATTGTTTTTATACTACTAATCTTGTCTATCACAAATTGAAGAGCATATTTTTTTACCCAAAAAACTTGTCACATAAATATGTAGATGAAATCGTATAAGAGGGGCACCCGTTGGCTTATTGGCATTATCGACTATAATAGCCTCTAAAATTATCGTTATATAATAATTATATAATTTTAACTTTAAAAAAATAGCAAAATAATAAAAATATGGTTTCATTATTCCTTATCAAAGAATTAAGTTTGCTTTAAGCAGAAAGTAGAGTTTAAAAAACAATAACATAATCCACTTATTCAGTTTCACACAAGACACGACATTAACTAACAAGATTAACAATAAAAAATTAGCATATTTGAAGGTACTTCTTTTTTTCGTCGGAATGGGTTAGGATTTTGTAGCAATCCTTAATGACGTCCTCGTAAACTGATGCCATATGTTGGCCCGCTTGTAAAACGCGTGACGCATTTTGCACGTATTCTCTAGCAACCATAGCAGCACATAAACCACCAGCAAAAACACCGACAAAGATTGTACCAAGGATGATTGTATACCATCTTATATAACGAATGCCTTCTCTCAATCTCACGTAGCCTCATCTCAAGCACTTTGACCTTCAAAGAGCCTTCGGATCCAGGGACGCATTCTGTATAACTTTATGTAAAGAAATTATGTATTTTTTCCAATAATATATACCTATACTGCTCCACACAATAAAATTATGTATTTAGATCAAAATTCACACTCGAACATACAATCTAAATCTCAATATCATACCTATAATGCTCCACCTCTATGACACCTTTATTATCGTCATTATTGATTTATCAAGAGGCTCGGGACATTGAGCTAGTCTTTGAGTTCCACTCCAAAGTCCCACTTGATCATCATTGTGGTACTACTGATCTTGTCTATCACATATTAAAGAATATATTCTTTAAAAACTTGCCATATGAGGATGTAAATGAATCGTAAAAGATGACACATGTTGGCTTATTGACATTATCACTATAATAACCTCTAAAATTATTGTTACATAAAAATTAAATAATTTAACTTTAGAGTAATAATAATAGTATGGATTCATTGTTCCTTATGTCTTGGAGAAAACATTAGTAATCATAGCATAGCTTTCATACATGTTACATTAAATTTGGAACAAATGCGATTGAAATTATGTTCTGAGTAAGAGGTGACCATAAAATTATAAACCTTCTATTAGGTAGCAGCACCGCCGAATTGGGATCCCAACAACGATCGTCGGTGAAGGACCACAATGCTCGGATCTCTTCTTTTGTTGGTGCCAACATCAGTGGTTGTGGTTGTCATCGTCGTTCAGCTTGGAGGCCCTTTAAGGACCGGCCAAATCCTACTTCTCACCACTCTCCTTGATGTCGGAAGCACTTCTCTTGTGGTGCTTTTGGACCACCTTTGTTGGTTGTAAAACCTCAATCATGTCTAGTTCTTCATGATTAGCATGCCACAAAATATTAGAAATCATGAAATAAATTAAATACAAAGTACGAACAAAATGAAACAAGACCAATCTACACACGAAGTATAGTAGAGTCTAAACCGACTAATATGAATAAAATACAGTAAAGTCAAATAGTCAACTTGTTAAAACAGTAGGGCCTGAACAGGCTGAACCAGTAGACCTATAAGTAAAATGTCAAGGGAACATTATACATAAATTAAGTAATCTGATACCTAGTAGACATTGCCTAAGTAATCTGTACTAAAAGACTTAAAGTAAGTGATCTAGATTTAACCATGAGTAATTCATACGCGATATATAGTAGACTCATAAAGGAAACAATTCATTTCTTTGTAACTTCCCTCGTTCAACAACATGTAAAATGTCTTGGAAATCATCCACACAACATTCATCCCATAAATTGTGTAAATTAATGAAATCCAATCCCATTGAAGTTTATAATATAGATCTCAAGGTCTAAACATTTTGGTTACGCATGCTCGGACCCTTGCACTCTTAACCATGAATCCTCATGATCAATTCATGATCATATCTTTAATCATAAATCATATGATTATAAATACTATAAATTATCATATGTATAAACATATATATGTAGTACAACGTCTTCTAATGGACGCAAGGTCCCATTTAAGGAATTCTTAAGAGACCAGCCATAACAATGGAACATAACATTGGACCACTGAGGGTGCAACCATCAATACTTTACCATTTTATATAACAATCAAGACTTTACGAAACTATAATCCCTTCAAGGCATAGTTTCCCTCAGTGGAACTATCAATCGTTTCCCACTAAGAACTAGATCCGCTCAAGAAAATTCCCTTTTGATATCTGGATTTCTTTATAAAAAAACCCTTCATAATCCTCGAATCAAGGATAATTGTACTATCATATGTCATAAGTTTGTTTATATAGCCAAAAGTTATGACACCTTTCATTAGGGGTGTTCATGGGTGGACCGGACCAGATTTTCGGACTGGACCGGATCGGAAATGACCGGACCGGACCGGTAAAATTCTGGTCCGGTCTTCGGTCCACCATTTCCCCAAAATCGGTTTCCGGTCCGGTCCGGTCCAAACCCGGAAAAAATCCGGTCCGGACCGGAAGACCGGAATTTAAAAAAAAAATATTTTTTTATAATTTATATGTTTTATATATTTTTTTTTAGAGATTTATATGTATTTTTTTGTAGATACTTTTTTAAATTTAATAAGTTAGGAGTATATATGTTTTATAAATATTTTTTTAGATATTTTTTTATAGATTTTAAATAAGAATTTAATTTTTTTATTTTTTAAAATTAAATCCGGTCCGATCTTCGGTCCACATATGCCCAAAAATCCGGTCCGGTCCGGTCCGGACCGGATGAACACCCCTACCTTTCATCCAATCATATAAATGGTTAATACATAATCATGTCTTGATTCCTATGGTCAAAGATCCATTAACATTATGTAATTATCCTTATGCTTGAACCACATGACTCTAATTTAGTCACTCTTGCATCCAATTGCAATTACCAAAGTTTCATCAATGTCCAATTAGAAAGACGTGCCACATTGGACACAGTTCCCTATCAGTGGACAATCATCTGAAATTCATTTGTCAATTTTTCCATATATAATCATACAATATACTCAGATACTCTCATATATAATTTATCATAACACTGGTTTACACATGTTATTTCCCTTTAAATAATCATGAGAAATCATGGACATGTTTCTCAAACAATTCCATCAATATAAGTTCCTAATCCCATGATCAAAATATCATGCATGGTTTACATCTAACCATTATCATATTATACATACCATTGTTTGAATATCAAAGCCAAATCATTCTTACATTTTTCCCAATCAAACTTGGGACAAATCATATCAAAGTTCATTCGGATCAAGTGTTCTAATTTCCCTTTGATGGTAAGGTGACCAACTTCCTTTGATCTCTTCGAACATCAACTTGGTTGTCTTCTCATGTGCAATTGTCATATGACTTGGTCTCAAATTATTAATTTCAAATGTAGGTGTTGGGAACTCTGATCATGAACATTTCCTCTGAAGATGTTGAATCTGCGGATTGGGAACTGATCCCTGAAGACCTTGAGTTCCTCTCGTGGACGTTGATGAAGACGACGACACATCTATAGATCAATCAAAGGCAACAAGTCTCGATATATATATGTTTGAATCACGTAGAACGCTTTCCGAAATCAATATTTCGCCCCTTATATAGCCTTAGGGAATTCACGAAACTTGGAGTAAGATAAGCCAAACCCACCAGTTCCTAAAAAGGCTCATGAAAGCAAATGAACCTTAGAGTTCACGTAACAATATATTTGAGACTTAAGTTAAGTTCAATCATGGAGAAAGACATTCTTCCAATGATCATTGGAACCTCTCCAACACTAAATTCCAGAAGCCTTTATATAGGTAGTGAGGACTCCTAAAAACGGTTTTTAAAGTGTAGGAAAATTATGGCGGTTACATAGACAGTTACAATGACAATTATCAACGGTTTCCAAATGGTTATCAACTATAGCCAACGGTTACCAACCAACGATTACAATATGGTTATATGACAGTTACAAGCACATAAAAACGTGCAAAAAAGACCAACTAGTCGTTAGAGTGTACAGTTCCTTAGGGAACTAACGTTCAGCTCCATCATGAGAACTAACAAGGAAACTTGTTATTTTCATTCAAAGAAAAGTTCCCTTTAGGGGAAACTTGTCTTTCACATGTAACATATCATTTTGTTTTCCTGAAACTCAAATCCGCCTACATAAGTGTGTACTCCACACACTTGAACCTATATTATAACGAAGTAAGTCCCATAATGTATTACTACATCCTCTAATTGTCAAATGCCTTTGGTTTAACATATCGGTTTGTATTTGTTTTAACAAAGTAGATAGAACTTGAACACTTGTCTTCAAAATATAATCTGATTAGCAATTTTATAAGGCTAACAATCGTGTTCTCATCATAGTTAAAGCTTTTTTTTCCTTATTGAATTAATTACAAAAGACCGTGTAAACAATGTTGTTTTATTGAGAGTGAGTTTTAGGCGAGTCTGTTTCGGGCTACCCATTGATTGGGATTGAGGCATTCGGCGGTTACATGTTGAGGTGGTTTGTGGTGTTGTCTTTCATATAATTGTAATAGGTGTTGACTGATTAAGAGCATCTTTATTACTGATATTCTCTTAAGTATCATAAGTATTGTTTTATTATTTTCTTTTTTTTATGATATTCATATTCTACAATAATGATATTTAGTTCTGTTGGAGGTGAAGCCCATTAAAATACTTTTTGAATTACTTTTGGCTAAGAATACAAAATGGACTATTTGAGAGTGTCCAAGTGACACTTTATTAGCTGAAATTGTAGTGGTATTTGTCAGACCAAATATCATATGTGTGATACTTCTCTCCAATAATGTTTTTGATTTTCATCCAAATTATGACATTTAATTTTATTTTCACTTTTTTTAAATGAAAATGATACTCCCAAATCCATCATTAAAAATAGTCTAATAGTTTGGTGCCATGTGCCAAAGTTTTATCAAAAGGGACCGTTTAATAACGTTTGTTAGGAAGGATATAGGATAGTGGACTCGTTTGCCAATTTTAGTTTTTTTTTTTAACATACATTGTATTTGCATTTTTTTTATGTTCTTAGTTCTTACCCGGTATTAGGTGATTGTTAGTTTTTTCTTTTAATGAAGTCGAGAGAATGCATAATCTCTTTCTAAGAAAAGAATGGGTTTGGTTCAATTTAATTTTATATAATTTTAACAAAATATTGTTTGGGTGGAGGGAATGAAAGAAAAGTATACTAAAGTTATTGTTTGGATGTTGGAAGGATTATAAAGGAAATACAGCAAATGGAAATAAAAAAGTTTAAAATTTTATTATAATAAAAAAATGATTATACATATCTACCCAAATACCCTTATTTTTGGAAGGGGATTACTACTTCCACCGGGTTGAAACTTGTGCCCAAATGTTGATTCCAACGGTGAGAAATACCGTTGCTTTTTTTTTTTATATATAACAACAGTGAGAAACACTTTTTTTTTATAGCAACGGTGAGAACCACCGTTGATATTTAATTATTTTTTTTAATAATCAATAGCAACAGCACCGTTGCTTTTTTTATATATTTTTTTATAGCAACGGCTTGTAAAGCCGTTGCTTACCTTCAAACTTTACAAACTTGTTATTTTTATATTTTTTTATAGCAACGTGGACAATTCATCTTCAAAGATGAGGATAATTCATCTTCAAAAAAACATGCAAGGATGGAGGTCAGCTTTTTTTATATTTTTTTTCTTTTATATTTTTTTTGTTAGTAAACTACAAATTTGCCCATATAAAGATGTATTTTATGTAGTTTACCCTCATACTTTGGACATTTGTGTAGTTTACTAATTAGCTTACCCATATAAAAAATTAAATATGTCTTTTTTTGAGAAATGTTTTAAGGTAAAAAAAATTATTATTTTTTTATTCAAAAAAATATAAAAAAATTGAATTTGATTATACTAAATGAAGAATAAATGACCAAATAGCGTATTTTCAGGAAAACGGAAATTTATACATAAATATTTATTACATTATGATCCTAATTATACGAAAATGACAACAAATAAAGTTACATTATGATGCTTATGCGGTAGGTCGACCATACTCTGTATGATATCTTTGGAAGCCTGCTGTTTGATTCCAGTTATCAACACTAGATAAAATTTTGACCAAGAATATTTAAATTAACTTAACAATTTTTTGTTAAGAATTTAAGTATGGTCAAACGCATAAGGAAAATAGATTAAGTTAATTTTAACCTAAGATAAAATTTTCTATAAATTATTTTTGGGGTTAAAATAATATTACAAACTTATAATGTTAAAATAAATAAATTTGGGTAATTTTTATATTTTTTAAGTTAAAATAAGGGAATAAATTATCTAATATAAACTTATAATATTAAAATAAATAAATTCATGTGTTTTCCCCTAAGACTCAAATGGTTATATTGAAAAAAAAAATGTTGTATAGTTTTATACTATTGTTATATCATATAGTTATATATTATTGCTATATCGTTCATATATACTATAGCTATATACTATGGTTATATCTTATAGTTTTTTGGGGTTAAAATAATATTATAAACTTATAATATTAAAATAAATAAATTTGGGTAATTTTTATATTTTTTTAAGTTAAAATAAGGGAATAAATTATCTAATATAAACTTATAATATTAAAATAAAAAAATTCATGTGTTTTCCCCTAAGACTCGAATGGTTATATTGAAATAAATAAATTTATCGTATAGTTATATACTATTGTTATATCATATAGTTATATACTATTGTTATATTGTTTAGTTATATACTATGGTTATATCGTATAGTTATATACTATAATTATATATTATGGTTCTATCGTATAGTTATATACTATTGTTATATCGTATAGTTATATACTATGGTTATATTGTATAGTTATATACTATGGTTATATTGTATAGTTATATACTATGGTTATATTGTATAGTTACATACTATTGTTATATCTTATGGTTATATCATATTGTTATATACTATAGTTATATACCATGGTTATATCGTATAGTTATATACTATAATTATATATTATTCTTCTAACATATAGTTATATACTATGGTTATATCTTATAGTTATATACTATAATTATATATTATGGTTCTATCGTATAGTTATATACTATTGTTATATTGTTTAGTTATATACTATAGCTATATACTATGGTTAATATCGTATAGTTATATACTAGAATTATGACGGTTCTATCATATAGTTATATACTATAATTATATTTTATGATTCCAACGTATAGTTATACACTATTTTTATATCGTATAGCCATATACTATGGTTATATCGTATAATTATATACTATTGTTATATTGTATAGTTATATACTATGGTTATATTGTATAGTTACATACTACTGTTATATTGTATAGTTATATACTATTGTTATATCGTATAGTTATATACTATTGTTATATCGTATAGTTATATACTTTTGTTACATACTATTGTTATATCATTTAGTTATATACTTTAATTATATATTATGGTTCTATCGTATAATTATATACGAAAGTTTATTGAAATTTTATTACCTTTATTTTCTTCTTCTCCGTCCATTAATTCTAAAGATGTGGGTATAAACTATTAGAAAGACAACTACTCCGTATATGTGAAAAAATAGAGTATAAAAAAGAAAGGGGTTTTTGCAGGGAACCACCCGCTATATGTCACTTTCGGCACTAAATCACCCAGATTTAACTTATTGATTTTAAACCACCCAAAAGTGACACTTTTGTTACATTCGACCACCCATGGACGGATTCCGTTAAAATTTCCGTCCAAATGTGTGAAAAGACTATTTTGCCCCTTGGTTTTTTGTGAAATTACAGGAATAGTTTTGGGGAAATTGCAATCTGGCCCTCTAGTTTTTGGTTAGTGGCAGAATAGTCCTCAAACAAATTTTCATAATTACAAAAATTGCCCAAACTTATTATTTTTAATATTCTGAGTTGATAGTATATTTTAACCCCAAATTAAAGTGTAGAAAAATTAACTTAGGTTAAAATAGGCTTAAGTTATTATTCTTATGAATTTGACCATATTTAAATATGTAACAAAAATGTAAAATTTGATTTAAATATTTCAAGTCAAAATTTATAAGTTTTATATAAATTACAATTAATATAAGGTTAATCATAAAATTTGAATTAAAGATTAACCTTATATTAATTATAATTAATATAACGTTATAATTAATTTATAAGTTATAAGTTTTATATAAATTATAATTAATATAAGGTTAAATTCATAAGAATAATTAATATAAGGTTAATCTTATATTAATTATAATTAATATAAGGTTAATCTTATATTAATTATAATTAATATAAGGTTAATCTTTAATTATAATTAATTATAATGTTAAATATTATTCTTAAATTATAATTAATTTAATTAATTTATAAGTTATAAGTTTTATATAAATTATAATTAATATAAGGTTAAATTCATAAGAATAATTAATATAAGGTTAATCTTATATTAATTATAATTAATATAAGGTTAATCTTTAATTATAATTAATTATAATGTTAAATATTATTCTTAAATTATAATTAATTTATCAGTTATAAGTTTTATATAAATTATAATTAATATAAGGTTAAATTCATAAGAATAATATTATAACGTTATATTAATTATAATTAATATAAGGTTAATCTTTAATTCAAATTTTATGATTAACCTTATATTAATTATAATTTATATAAAACTTATAAATTTTGACTTGAAATATTTAAATCAAATTTTACATTTTTGTTACATATTTAAATATGGTCAAATTCATAAGAATAATAACTTAAGCCTATTTTAACCTAAGTTAATTTTTCTACACTTTAATTTGGGGTTAAAATATACTATCAACTCAGAATATTAAAAATAATAAGTTTGGGCAATTTTTGTAATTATGAAAATTTATTTGAGGACTATTCTGCCACAAACCAAAAACTAGAGGGCCAGATTGCAATTTCCCCAAAACTATTCCTGTAATTTCACAAAAAACCAAGGGGCAAAATAGTCTTTTCACACATTTGGACGGAAATTTTAACGGAATCCGTCCATGGGTGGTCGAATGTAACAAAAGTGTCACTTTTGGGTGGTTTAAAATCAATAGGTCAAATCCGGGTGATTTAGTGCCGAAAGTGACATATAACGGGTGTTTCTCTGTAAAAACTCCTTTAGGTCTGAATTTGACTTGTAAATTTATGAATTAAAGCCAAATGCAAAATTCTAACTGCATTAAATATTTCTTTATTTTACATGTATCTAAATCACTTTATATTGAGTTAATTAAATATTATTTATTCACAACAATCATAGGATAGCATAGTTAATTAATTTGAATAAATAACAACATATAGAAAGGTTTCAATTTAAGAACTTTACCGTCATTACAGCTTGCAATTAGATTTTAGTGGGAGATATATAGTCACGTATGATATTTGCAGCAGCAGCTTTAATTGAATATTATTTATTACCTTTCTTTGTTTTCCTCCTGATGTTTGCAGCAGGCCTAGTGAATTCCAATGGTACTTGGCACCGTTGCAATTGCTCTTTCTTTATTATTTTAATGATGCAACTGGGACCGTTGCTATTTTTTTTTTCTTCCATTTTTTAAAATTAATTTTGTCAAATTAAAAACGTTAATTTTTTTTATAAATAAGGAAACTGTGATTATCACCGTTCATTTTTAAAAAATTTGTTAAAAAAAATATTGATTTCAACGGTGACTATCACCGTTGAAATCAACAGCCCTATAATGGTGTCTGGTGTAAGTAGTCGGGCAAACAGCCTGATGTATTATCTCCCTTCAACCCTTTGAGCGAAATGCGGCAAAAAAAAAGAAAATCCATGGACCGACTCCATCGTCTTCACCCCGTAGGAACTACGAGATCCCCCAAGGACGCGTTCGGCATCCAGGAGTCACGGGCCGTGGAAGGATTTGTCCCCTTAAATTCTCCAATTATATATTTCCTAAGTTTACTCTCATCCTCCCTCGTAACAAACACTAGTTGAGGTGGGACACCAGCTTGACTGAAACATCGGACTTGGCCCATTATTCCGGCACAAACGCGTACTTGGCCCATTACGTCGGCCCGATATTACGGATAAGTAGGGACTAGCCAGCTTTTTGTGGGGGGATTCATCATTTATTAATGTTTGGGATAGGTAGTTGTGTTGGTTAATTAATGCTACTGCTAAACAGGGGATGGAGTGGCAGGCTGGCATATGCAATGCCTTCCACAGTTTCAGCTCTTATCTCAATTTCCCTCATCTCTATTTGACACACACACGACGAGTTGACGGATTAGATGACATCCACGTAATTGTCGTCCATTATTTGTCATTCTTACCACTTTCATTCTATAATAATCAACCATATATGTTCACAGTCACATGCATGCAACGTGCAATTGCCTCGCTGTACCCAGTGGCCAGTACGCTTGATATGCTACCTGCTTTCACCCCCCCAATGCATATTAATTTATACGATCGTAAAAATTACCGAGTCTTTAGAGTATGTTGAATAAATCAACTTTTGATTTCCTTAATTAACCGAGTAAATTAAATTATACACGAGCCAAGCTCTTCATAGGCTTCCCGCAATCCCTCAACTTATCACACGACGTAATAATATAGGCATATAGCAATAATTGCAAATGAAAATATGGACTAAACTTTTTTTTTCTTTTGATGGCCGGAAAAGCTTGTACGTGCCTTTCAAATCAACGGCGCTTTGTTGGCGGTCGCCCTTCGTAAATACACTTTGCTTTAATGCTTGAAAATTAATAGTAACATAAAACAATACGGATCGGAGTATTAAGTAATCATAAATTAGGGGCAAACCCTGAGAGGAGAGCCGCATAGGCAATCGTTGTTGTCAAACGACGCCGCTTCGAGTCGGTCGAACGGGGCCACCGCAGGTATGGGCCCACACAGGTGGTTATGGCTAAGATCAATGTGCCCGATGTACGCCGACGAAGCCAGCGATTTTGGAATCGAACCCCTCAGATCATTGTACGACAAATCCAACGCCATGAAATACGATTTCGAGTGAAAAACGTCCGGAATTTCCCCTTCTAGCGCGTTCCTGCTAAGATTCATGATGTTCAGTCCGGTGCTGCGGAGCAGACTCGCCGGAATCCCGCCTGAGAGCCCGTTCCCGTCCAAATTCAGCGTCGACAGGACCGCCATCTCCCCCAATACGGCCGGAATCGAGTCGGAGAGTTGGTTCGTCGACAAATCAAGATCCGCGAGCCGCTTCATTCCGGCGATTGAGCTCGGGATGGACCCCACCAGGCGGTTCCCGCCAAGCAGCGCTCTACTCAACTTCTCCAATTTCCCGAAATCCGCCGGAATCCAGCCGGAGAGCTTGTTGTTTCGGAGGTCCAGGTGCATCAGGCTGCGGAGGCTGACGATCGAGGCCGGGATCTCGCCGGAGATCTGGTTATCAGCGACGTTGAGGACGGCTAGGTTTTGGAGCTTTCCGATGTCGGAGGGGAGATTTCCGGTGAATCGGTTGCCGATTAGGTCAAGGACGCGGAGCTGGGAGAGGGAGGTGAGGCAGGAGGGGATCTCGCCGGAGATGGCCTTCCAATCGGCGAGGATGAGAGTGGAAAGGCGATCGAGTTTGCAGATCGCCGGGGAGAGCGAGCCGGACATGTAGCCGCCGCGGCTGGATTTCTGGATGATGAGGTCTTCGGACTCGCCGCGGAGGTTGAGGTCGGAGACGCGGCCGGTGGAGGGGTCGCAGCTGACGCCGTACCATTTGTTGTTGCAGCAGTCGGCGCCGGTCCAGCTGTCCAGGATCCCTAGGTAGGGCTCCCGGAGCTCCGATTTCACAGCGAGGAGTGCGTCCCTGTCGGAAGCAGAGCAGGAGTTTGCAATTTGTGTGGCTGAGCAGAGTGTGAGTAGCAGAAGGAAGAGCTTCATGACTACTTCCATGGCGATTGGCTGAGAGATGAAGTGGGGAGGAAGTTAGGAGATCTGGAGAGCTTTTATATAACACTATAACAGCATGACAAATAAGGGTTAATTACACCAAACTACCAAAAATTAAGTTATTTCATAAAGACCACATGTGTGAAAGGAATTATTCAAAATTACCGAACTTTTTAGGTTTTCTATTTTTTTGTCACTTGAAACTTGAAAGTATTGTATTAGACTACCACATTGTCCCTCGAAGTCCATTTTTATTAGGGAAATAAACTTACTAACACATATAGCGTAAAATGGTATATCAACATTTTTAAGAGTGAGGGTTAGTGTTTTGAGACAACAAATGCGATCATTTTGTGTAACATTTCTTTATTTCGGTGATGTTGTGTAATTGACTTACATGAATATTTAAATAATCTCAAACCACCTTTTATAGGTCATTTAACATATTATCATTCCTAATTCTATAAATACCAATTAAGGTGTCGATAGGTCAATTTATTCATCAACATAAATAAAGTGTTTGAAGTCTGTTATTGCTAACAATTTTCAGCCCAAAGTACGTGATTTGTTGACAGTACCACTTGACAGTGCTTACAAAAAAAAATCAAGGGTGATTTTATACAGAACAGTTTAAATAGGAGGTGGCCGTGGTTAATGCAATAATGCTACAACCTAATGTTCATGAAACTTAATTATGCTTACATATGTACATAATTCAAGTTTTGAATTATTGGGGGTAACAATGTTATTCATTATGGTTGCCAAGATTTTAGCACAAAATGGGGAGACAGATTAGCGTCAAATTTGGGACTAATAGTTTTTAATTGTGTTTTGGGTAGGAGTGTAGGACCCATAAATAAATAAAGATGATTGCACATGTACATCTATGATTATGTGGTGAATACGTTAATGCTAGATAACACAAAGATCGAACCAAAGAAAAAATTGACACAAAGATTTGGTAACAGAGCTTGGCTGTTTGCTTATTTAGTACTCCGTATGAGCCAATTAAAGTTGGTGTATGTACAATCACATGTTTACTGCTGATCTGACAGACTTTAATATATACATAAATGAAATTCTTAAATAAAAGCTCAACAGGATTTTTTATTGACTCTGATGTTACTCTATCTTTTTGCATTGGTAAAGATACTTTGGCTGATCCACCATCCACTAATACTATGTATCCACAAGTGCTATAGGACCATTTTACATGGGTATGTTCATTATATAAACTAGTAAAGTGACAATAAAAAATACTACCATTTCCCCTTTTTCTTATCTTAAATCTTGGTTTATTGCGGAATTTAAGTGTCATCATCAGCATCAAGATGCAGGTATATGATAAATGAGGTTGAATTATTGGCTACGTAACAAGTCCAGTACAGGTACCCACACATGAGTATTGAACATACATGCCATGTGATATGCTTTTGTCTCTGTCAAGAGGCACCAAAAAATGTTACTCCCTCCGTCCCTATTTATTTGTCATGTTTTGACCGGATACACTTATCGAGATGAGTTTTGTATCGTTAATATCTCTAATTATATATTAATAAAAATTATAATTTTTTGATATTATCAAAGTACTCGTTGAGACGAATCAAACAAGACCCCACATGACTATATTTTTTCTTATATATTGGAAGAAATCTTGAAGATTCTCTTCAACGGTAAATAGTACCCAAAAGTCAAACAGGACAAACAAACCGGGACGGAGGGAGTAATGCAGTGGAGTGAGAGTGGGACCCATACTCCATGAATCTTTGGTAATTGCAGATCTGCATTATTTTTATGATTATGAATGCACATGACATATAGATGATGATCCTTCTCCGGGTTGCATTCATGATTCAACCAACGTTACCGTTTGCTTCATTACACCTTTCACCGCTACTCACACGTACTGTTGCAACAGCAAACCGCACCAAGAAAGGCAACTGATGATGGGCTATTGATAAAAGTATAAATTAGTGGGATAAAAAGGAGCTCGTTTTTCCCCTTAAAACAACAACAACATAACTAGCTACTACTTTTCTTATCAAAATATTTGAATAAAAAAAGTAGTGGCATCAAAATTAGGCGGTGTAATACCACCCTTTTTATTTATTTTTGATAAGAAAAGAGTGGTATTCAAATATTTTGATACTTGTCTACTACTTTTCTTATCAAAAATAAATAAAAAGTTTCATTCATCCTAGTCCATTGGCATTTATTTGAGGTAACGTCAGTGCGGATATACTTGATTGATTCAATAACATAACTAGCTATAACTATGGATCGGAGCAAAGGTTTCTAGCTTGAACAAAAATATAAACTTAAAGATGAAGTCGATGGCTCAATGAAAGTTTTCTCCTTCCTATTTTAATTGAAATCAAACTTGTTTATAAACAAACCCAGAAATCAGCTCTGAATATGAAGAATTTCAATCGAGGAGGGAAAAAGTGTCGAGCGAACTGCGAAACATTACTTGTGAGCAGCTCTGAATAAAATGAATGCTCTGTGACTTGAAAAGTTATGGTAAGTGTTCCTACCTTTCCCAGGGAAATACATGTGCATTATCTCATAAGAAGCTTTATTTGGTATGCATTATAGAGAAGAGAAGATTTCAATTAAGTGGGTACACCTCCAGAGTTTAAACCTGACTTCAATATATGAGTCAGTGACCAAGATTCGATCCAGAAACATGATTTTTTTCTGGCTAAAAGCCCAACAAGGCCCAATAAGTTATCGGGTCACATGTATCCATGTTATAGCAATATTTAAATAATTAAATATCTCTTAAACCGGTTCGGGCGGAGTCCCTGGCCTGACTCGACGTGGTCTCCACTTGCTCTCTATAATTCCTAAATCGGCAGAGAGCCGCCGAGGCCGAGCCATGTCAACGGTCAACTCCATCTTTCTACTTCTTTTCTTTTCCCGCACCCCCAAAATTCCATGTATTTCGGTCTCGCCTATTCGAATCTTTTCCCTTTTCTGGGCTCAATTCAAATACACCATCTTTGCTACTGCTCAAAACCAAAATTCCAAAAGTTCGCTATTTCGATCGGTTAGAGAGTCAGTCGCGTACTAGAGGGAGATGTCGAATTTGTACGGCGATTTCAATCAGAAGATCGATTATGTGTTCAAAGTGGTGCTAATTGGGGACTCCGCCGTTGGCAAATCCCAGCTTCTCGCTCGTTTTGCTCGAAACGAGTTCAGCATCGACTCCAAAGCTACCATCGGTGTCGAGTTCCAGACCAGAACCCTTGCTATCGATAACAAGACTGTCAAAGCCCAGATTTGGGACACCGCTGGCCAAGAAAGGTCTCCTTTTTCTTAATGAATCAATTTATGGTGATCTTCAATTTCCAAAACCCTATCTTCTGTTGTGTGCTAACTAGAATTAAGGAATTCAGTGTCGATGAGTGGATATAGCCATATAGGAGTCGATTAAACCCTAATTAGTCGTGGAAAAGCGTCTACTATGTGTGATCTGATGAAAGTAGAACTAGATCCTCAATAGCTCTGGTGTGAGGTTTCGCTGATCTGATTGCTAATTGGCTGCTCAAATCACAACTACTAAACAACGTACACTTATTCGTTGACTGCTGTTGAATGTAAATTGATCTTCTGTAGTTAAAACGCCTCACATGAAAGATCTTTGCTTTCTTTTCTGGACTACATTTTGGTAGAAAATGTTTCACATACTGAGTGTTGAATCCAAAATGTAGTAAGATTGGTTCAATGCTCACCAGATTAGCTAGAAAAAATGATTTTGCTAGAGCAAACAGACTTGTTTAGAGCTTATGAACAATTGGGGGAGAAATTGTGAGCTTTGTACACTACTCACCATTGCTTCCAAACAAACCATGGTTCAATTTCCTTTCTTTTCCTCTCTATTATTATCCAAATAATCCAGCTTGGTTTCTTTAACTACAAACTCATACTGACTTTATCATGAAACTCAAATTAGCAATCGTACAGATAATAAGACATCAACTCAGGTGTAGAGCATAGAGAGAGTAAAAGGAAGAAAGCAGAGAAACACGTCCATTTAATCCTTGAAGTATTGTCTTACTACAATGAAACTAATATGCAGCATTTACCATTTGCCCATAACTTAAAATTCGAATTTAATATAGTTATTATTAATACTCTCTTAAGAGAAGGTTAGCATGCATGTGATACCCGGCTTCTTTCCTCATCTATTGATGTTTGGTGGTTTCAGATACCGGGCTGTAACAAGCGCCTACTATAGAGGTGCAGTTGGAGCAATGCTAGTCTATGACATAAGCAAGCGCCAAACGTTTGATCATGTAGCTAGATGGTTGGAGGAATTGCGTGGTCATGCAGACAAAAACATCGTGATCATGCTTGTAGGAAACAAGTCTGATTTGGGTTCTCTGAGGGCTGTTCCAACTGATGATGCCAAGGAGTTTGCTGAAAGGGAGAACCTCTTCTTTATGGAGACATCAGCTCTTGAGGCAATTAATGTGGAAACAGCCTTCTTAACGGTATTGACAGAGATCTATAGGATCATTAGTAGGAAATCACTCGTTGCTAATGAGGAGGCAGACACTAAAGGAAACTCAGCCCTTCTTACTGGAAAAAAGATTGCTCTTTCTGGACAAGAGCAAGAATCTGTTGCGGGTAAGTTCAGCTGTTGTTCTTCGAACTAATAGCCATTGCATCCATGGTTTGGAGTTGTTTTCAAATTTAATCGATTGTTTTGAAGCGATGTATTCGTCTCGGATCACATGTTTTTATGTTTAAACTAGTAGATTTACGAGGTAGAAGAGAAGAAAACATTGTGTCTTTCCATTCCAAAGTAGCTCTTATTTAACACTGCAAGAACCAATGATCTCTACTGAAGATCTATAGATAGATATACTGCTGAGATATAAAGCTTACCTAAACATGATTTGACCTCTAATTCAGTTATTATTGTGGTGACATCCACAGACTATCCAACATGAAAAAGCTACAAATAACACCCTTGTTTTATTCAATTAAGTAGTAATGCATCATCTTCATTCTCCTCTTCCTTCCATGCTTCACTTCCTTACCAGCTCACCTGCATCAAACCAGCGATCACTGGAAAGTTAGATAGAGGTGATGTGCCAACAGGGTAACAGAATTAATAGAGAAAGAGAGCGTTTTTACATGGTTCGAAGTTGGTGCTGCACTTGTCAGGAAGCTGCATTGCCATGCTTCGATCGACACCGGAAATTGGGGGTCCATTAACAAGTATACACAGGCAAGACTGACCCAGAGCCTTGATTGCGTTGCAACAAGCATCGCTCGGTGGAATGGGGCTAAACGGAGCCACAGACGCCCTGCATGGTATGAGTTGCACCAGTGCTGAGAAGAAGGTGCTTCCGCAACTGTGGGCCCCTACCTCTTGTACCGCCAAGGCCGTCATGAGCAACGTCACCACCAAAAATGGGCAAACTTTTCCATGGAAGTTCTTCATGTTGTGTGAGCTCATGATTCCCTTTCCAACTCTTCTGGGCTCTGGAGAGTTTTCAGGGCATGGGTTTTCGAATTGAAGAGATCATCACCTCACCATTACGCCTTTTTAGCTTGCCCATCTGCTCTCTGCGTTCATGCTTTCTCTACTCTAAACCTACCTGAAGCAGTTTGCAAGCTCAGATTGCATGACTTGTTGCAACATCATCATGCATTTGGAGACCCTCCCAACCCTAAACAGTATCAATTAAGACTTAGTTTGGTTAAGTATAAGTGTAAAACAATAATTGAGAGTTAAGATTCAATCACATCAAGTAATTTAGAATTGTTTCCTAGAGCAAGACAAGCAACTCTAAAAAGTCTCCCACTCTGGCTTAGCTTCATCTGGAGAAGTCATTTACCTTTCAAAACCGAAAGACATTTTTTTAGAATAGACTTAAAAACCTTTAAGCCTAGAAGATAGTTCTAGCTTAGTTGCTGCCATGTTTTATTTTCTTGTGTTTATTTATCCAATAGGCTTTCAAATACAAATACAATACTGGCACACACGCTTGAGAATTGAACCTTTATGTAGAATAAAATGTGATATTTGGATTGAATTCATGATTTAACCAAAATTTACTGTATCCTCTGTTACAGTTTCAACACCATTGTGTTCTCTTACCCCTTCCCTCTCTCCTACACTTCAAATGACAAATAACTTAATAAGCAAGTCATTCAACTAGGATACACAAACGTACAAAGGAATCAGTCAGCCAAAAATATCTTCTCTGAAATATGTATGCTCATCGTTCGTCTGAGCCTCAGGTGAAGACAGGAGCTGCTCGTAGTTGAGCTGCCTTGAAGCCTCGTAAACAGCAATGCCAACACTAACAGAGAGATTCAGGCATCTAACGTATGTGGAAACCATTGGGATTTTTATAAGTCCGCCACCATAAACTTCATCTTGACAGTCAGATAGCGCCTCAGGAGGCAGTCCTTTTGTTTCTGATCCAAATAACAGCCAATCCCCGCGCTTATAGGTGATTTCCTATGAAGGGCACAAGAAAGATCTCAATGTTAATGTTGCACAAGGACAAAGCAACCAAGGATTTTAAGCCCTGAAAAACAAACTGAGCTGCAAATTCAATAGTATATAAAAATACAAATTAGCTCATTCATCGCGAAAAAAATGACAGGCTAGCCCTTGAAGTCATGGCTAAATGATAGGTTTTCTCAGTCTAAGTCTCCTAAGGTTGCAACATTAACGAGATTGTCGCCTTGATTATTCGTCATTTATTCTAGATCTTCAAATATTACATACTTTTCACTACAATATATTTATATCATTTCAATATTTGCTACTCCTTTGGCAGGAGCATAAATCCCACAGTTGTAATCTTCTCCATAAGGAAGAATTATGAAACAAATGTGTTCTTGTACAAACATATCAACTGGAAAATAAAAACCCAAGGCCTAACAAAGATTGTGTTAAGCTTACCGAATGTATTTTTGTCCCTCTCTTAGTGAGAGCCAACAATCGCTTTTCTCCCTCCTATTAGAAACACAGTGTGATGAAGTAAGGGAGACAGCCAAGAAATCTGCTTTGAATACTGAATACGAAGAATACTACCTGACCCAGGAAATAGTCCCGAAACTCTAGCCATGAGCGATGAACTTTAACAACGACATAGCTGATCTGTGAAGTCAAGCTTTTGGACAACATCTAGCAACATCGATAAAATAAAAATTTACACAATGTGACCTTTGGATTTGATAGACCAATTTGCAGATTCAAGTTGTTTAAATCGAGCCATCTGCATGACCATAATAAACCAGTAAATGTAACCAAGCAAAATCCAATATTTATCAGAGAGAAAGTAGTAAAACTATTTTTGCCTGTGTTCACGTTTTCTGGTTTTCATGATAGAATAAACGAATACCATATTTTAAAAAAATCAGGGAGGATACGGCCAATAATCCAATCCAGCTCGCTTCAATTTCGCATCATCCACTGGAAATCCCAAAGGCTGTCAAAGGAGAAATGGAGGAAAAATAAAGTATTTCAGTAATGTGTTATGCAACAGTATCAAAATAAAAGATGCAAACTTCATAGCACCTCAACTAAGTGCAATCCAACTGCTGATGCCGCACATGTTCTAGCAATTGCCCCAACATTTCCAGGAATCTAGAAATGACAAGAGGAAATCAAAGACACAAACCCTAGACATTGGGGACAAAATCCGCATCTCAATTGTGATTGTAAATGGAGTTACATTAGACAGGAAGGGCGGTATTGACAATCAACATTCAATTTATAGCGTAAGATTAAAAAAGAAGGCAGCAAATACCTGGGGAGAAACCAGAACAACTTGAAGAAGCGAGTCATGGAGAGTCCGTTCGGGTGCGTGGACCTGGTCAACACTCTGACCGTTATACGATTGAGCTGCTCGAGAAAAAGAGAGAGTTGCCAATTAAAACAGATTCTTGATAATTTGAAGAGAAGAGTGAAGTTTAGAGATTACAGAGAGAGCAGAGAGGAGGAAATCGGCGTTGGATGGAGGAAAGGTTATTCCGATTCCGATTAATCCTAAACCTCATTCCAGCAGAAGAACAGCATTGAAATTGAGAGGCGATTCCAGAGGAAAGAGGGGTAATCGGAAGAGAATTTCTATTGAATCTGATGTCGTTGAAAGGGATTCTCAATTCCATTCTCTTCGCGTAAACAGTTGGAGAAGGGAGAGGATTGGCTCCACGATTCGGTTTCTGTAAAATCCTGAGTGACGTAACCACCCACTAGTGACACGTCATTTCCGGTTCGGTCTTCTGCAAGGGAAAAACTTACAAAAAAAACATCCAAACGGCTTGAAATCGGGTCTAGCGTCTGAAGTGGACGCGCGGTATGGCAAAACCAGCTGTACCTAGTAGAGGGTAAATACTACAGTTTTTTTTTTTTTTTGGGTCTGAAGTAAATACTACAGATTTACTATTATGACGATAATTATCCCATTTTATGAGTAGTCATGTCTACTACTCTCTGTCCGGCTTTGTTTGTCCACTAGGATAATTTACACTTGTTTTAATGTAAAAATAAAAATATAATTTGCATTTAATAAAGGTGTAGAAGAGGAAATAAAATTTAAAGATTCAAATTTTAAACCAATGGAAACAAGGATAGCCAAATTAACAAGTCAAACAAATTATAGTATTAGAGGCACACGGATTACCCCCAAAATAACCTGATACAGCTAAGCTTTACACAGATTTATTTCCATAAATAGGGGACTTTCTGCTCAAATCAGATAATATTCAGAACATTTACTCAAAACAGAGAATAAACCCAAAAGAAAGAACAAAAACAAGAAACATTCTTGTTGCATCATTGCCTAGGTGTAATGTCTTCAACTTTCAACTTAAATGAAGCTCCACTTCTAGATGATGAAGACTTGAATGATGAAGAAATGGAAGAAACAAGGTCCCAGCTTAGTGAGGCAATGAGGGACATGGGACAAGGAAGACATACTTTTGATCTTAATTTTGAACCAGGTCATCATCATCAACCAGAGACAGAGCTTCCCACAAAAGCAACACAACATCATCAGGCATCACATTCCAGGCTCAGCAGTGCACATAGAATGCAGATTTTGAATTCTCTTCTCAAAAGGACTTCAAATGGAAAGCTTCCACATGGTGCAATGAAAGAAGCTGCAGAGGAGTTCAATATTTCAGCTAGAACCATAAGTAGACTATGGAAGACAGTCAAGCAACAAAAAGATGCATTACAGTGCTACAATATAAGTACAAAGTATCAAAACTGTGGAAGGAAGAGAATTGAAGTAGACCAAGATGCAGTCAAAGCACTTAATATGGGGGACAGAACATGCATTATGGACTTGGCAAACAAGCTAAACATTTCAAAGACCACATGTCATAGAATGGTGAAACATGGATTTATGAAGCCACATACAAATGCCCTCCATCCTGGACTGAGTGAATGGCATAAGAAGACAAGGTTGGAGTGGATATTGAAGCTACTCATAGGGGACACAACAGAGACAAAGACACAATATTACCCAATGTATGACTTTGTTCACCTAGATGAGAAGTGATTTAATCAAACAAGGAAGACACAAAGAGTCTATCTAACACAAGATGAGAAGGGTAAACACAGAGCTGCAAGTTCAAGTAAGTTTATCCCAAAAGTTATGTTTACTGCAGTTGTAGCAAGACCAAAGTTCAACACAGAAGGACAATGCACATTTGATGAAAATATTGGTATCTTTCCATTCATATACCAAGAACCAGCAAAGAGGGCATCCAAAAACAGAGACAAAGGGGCAATTGTTACCAAGCTAGTACAATCAGTTAACAAGCAAGTCACAAGGAGCATGTTGATTAACCAAATCATTCCAGCAATCAAGGCAAAATGGCCACAGGATGGAGCTCACAGAATCATATTCATCCAACAAGATAATGCAAAGGCTCATATAACTCAACAAGACTCAGAATGACAGCAGATATACCAACAGGAAGCATTCACTTTCATTTTAATTCAGCAGCCAGCTAATAGTCCAGATTTAAACATATTAGATCTAGGATTCTTTAGGAGTATCCAGTCACTCATGCACAAGAAAATGCCAAAAAATATTGATGAATTGCTACAAGCAGTTCATCAAGCATTCTATGAGTTGGATCCCTTAACCCTAAGTGATGTATGGATGACCCTACAGTATGTTATGAATGAAATATTGAAATCCAAAGGTGGTAATGAGTATGACATGCCACATTCTAACAAGAAGAAGTTAAGGGCTCAGGGTAATCTATCAAAAGAAATCAAGGCACCAGATTGGGCTATCAACCAAGCATGGCAAATTGTTCATGGAAGTGCACAAACAGGAACATCAAATGCACAACCACACAGTCAAGAGGCAGACACTCAAGAAGAACCAGAAGACAATTAGTTTGATTAGGACATTGTGTCAAAGCAAGGGGACAAGTATGTACATTACAATCTTAGGTGATAAACACAGGGAACATTTTGTGTAACTTATCATATATTAGGATGCAGTCAAAACATAGGGAACATTTTGTGTAACTTAGCATATATTAGGATGCAGTCAAAACACAGGGAACATTTTGTGTAACTTAGCATATATTAGGTGCAGTTATGATATTTTGTAACTTAGCATGAAGCATGATCAATATATATTTTGTTATGAAGCATGATCAATATATATTTTGTTATGAAGCATGATCAATATATATTTTGTCAACACAAATAGATTTGGACTAAGCATGATCAGTACTGCATACACTTAGCTGATTATGAACTACACACAACATTACAAACATGAATCAGCAAACAAATGGTCTCAAATGTCCCCATTCCCTCATTGATACAAGTCCAAACACAATACTTTAACATACACATAAGCATCAATCAGGTTATGTGACTGTGTTCCTATGGCACATCAAGGCTAAGTGTAAATATGAAGGGCTTGTATCTCAGTTTTAATTATTCATCATACAAAAGTTATCTCAGATGTCCCCATTCCCTCATTGATACAAGCCCAAACACTAAACCTTAACATACACATAAGCATCAATCAGGCACATAACACTGTGTTCCTATGACACATCAAAGCAGTGAACAATTGAAGGACTTGAATCTCAAATTTTAAGACTTCATCACTGACATATGCAGAAAACAAACACAACATACAGAGTTCAAGATTCACAACAATATGGAAAGTGGACAAACAACCAGGGGAGTTATCTAAACATAGACATAAGCATGAATAAGTACAATTTGCATTTAATGAAGCTGCAAAAGAGGGTATGCAAATTACAGATCCAAATTTTGAACCAATGGGAACAAGGATAGCCGAATTAACCAGTCAGTCAAACACAGTATTAGAGGCACAAGGATAGCCAGTCAACATTATTAATCACCATCAACATGCAGAGTTCACATAAAAATAGATTCAATCAAAATATCATAACAACCATTCTCAGTCGACAGTAAGAGTAGCATGCAACTGTAATCCCCATCACAACAAGATATAATCAACATTATATAACCAACATACAACATGCAGAGTTCACCCTAAACCAACACCACTTCAAGCCATCACAGATTCACATGCAACAGTAAGCAACCACAATAAAACAAAAACAGAGCATGCAATAGGAGTAGGAACAAAGAAACGTAGCTAATCATCATGGAGTAGGGGATTCATGCGAATCGAGGATCTCAATAACCTCGGGGACATCTATCTCCGGCGAATCAGGAATCTCATTAACCTCGGGGACATCGGGGACATCTATCTCCGGCGAATCAGGGATCACAATAACCTCAGGCGCTTTGTAGTTGTTCTCCACCGTCGCCTCAGATCCTTCGGGGGTGTAGGTGTGAAACCCTAAAAATCCACAACCTCCATCGCACAGTGGATACTCAGAGCATCCACTGTGAGCAGACACTTGGCGGGGACTACCAGAAGACTTCCAGAAGGAATTAGAAGATCTACTCATGTTGAATCAAGAGATCCCAGGGGAGTTAGGATCGTCGGCGATCTAACAAACAAAACGGGAGAGAGAGTTTTAGGGTTTCACGAGAGCAGAGAGGAAGAGATGATAGATCCAGATGAGAGGATCAACAAAACCAAAGCAGACCAGATGATTTTGTCGCCGGAGCAACAAAAACCAAAGCACAAGAGGGGATCAGTGGCGGCGAGTTCAGATTCCAGAAGAGAAGAAGAGAAAAACGAGAGGAGTTTTAGGGTTTCACGAGAGCACGAACCCAAGAGATGATAGATCCAGACGAGAGGGAGTATAAGAGAAGAGGTAGCTAGTAACACCCTAGAAAACCCCTAGCAACTAGCAAGTATACGTCTATTACGTCATCCAATGACTCATCCATTGATTGAGTCATTCCAAAAAACATGTACTCCATATTTGTTAATTGTTGTTTTCCAAGACTAATAAAAAAGTATGCAACTCATGTTATACGGCTAATAGTACGAGTGGCTACTCGGCGATGTGTAAAGACATACTTTTCAATTTTATGTGGTCATCCGAGATTCAAAACATCTTAGAATGTCTCAATATCACAATATCAGCTGTTATAATCTTGATATCGATATTAAAATATAGTATAACTTTATAAGTGATATGGATATTTTATGAAATGAATATATCAAAAACATTACTTTTATATATCAATCAAACTCATTTTTTTTGGGTCTTGAATTCGATCGGACAGATCTACTTTACGTCTAGATCGGGTATTATTGTTAACACACGAAGTGGTAAACCCCTCCCAATATCAGTGTCTCCGTACACATTTTCAGCATGAATCGAACTCGAGACCTTTAAATAAAACGTTTAAAGAAATCTAGTGTCAAACCACTAGACCAACTAAATGTTGGTATCAAAATCATATCTTAATATTCATATCGATATTTATATCTGATATCTTATATATTTTAAACGAGGCCTTAACCTATTCCATATTTCATCATTATGATTTTTAAGGTTAACCTAAATCTCGATTTGGTTGTTTTAAAAAAACCTATTCATGATTAGGTGACAATTTTTTTATTGCAAAGGAGGGACCAGGCCCGTATGATTAGGTGTAGGGATGACAACGGGACGGGGGTTCCCCGTGGGGATTCCCCACAATGGGGACGGGGACAGGGGGAAATTAAATCCCCGTGCGGGGACATGGGTGGGGTCGGGGAGAGGGGTCCCTGCCCCCCCCCCCCCCCCGACGGGGAACCCCATCCCCGCCCCCACCGGGGAACCCCACTCCCGCCCCCGACGGGGAACCCCGCTAGAAAATTGCCCAAACACTTGTACCCTAACCATTGTAACCTCAACCCCAATGCCCTAACCTAGTAACCCTTGTACCATAAATCCCAATACTCTAATCCTTATATCCTCAATCATAAAGTCCAAACCTTTACAAAAACGTTGTTATGACTTTATCAGTACTATAAATCTTGTATTAAACCTTTATACATAATAATGTATGATAAATCAATAATGCTCAAGTGATATAATAATGTATATTTAATAATGTATATGGTAAAAATCAATATTGCTCAAGTGATATAATAAGGTATATGGTAAAATCATTTGTAACAACGAAAAAGTATATATATAAGATCATCACAAAAACTTTGTGGGCTATGTGAAATGTGAAATGAAAAATTTTTGGGGAAGAAAATTCCCCGTCGGGGAATTTATATGAAAAAAATTTACGGGGGCGGGACGGGGCCAGATTTTTAACTAAAACGGGGACGGGGATGGAGGATGCAACACTAAACGGGGACGGAGAGAGTGCCCCGCCCCGAACCCGCCCCGTTGCCATCCCTAATTAGGTGATATTTAATAAGTTCCATCTACATTGAACAAAAAAAAAAATAAGTTCCATCTACAATGTCTAATGTTACGTAGGTTAAATATAATCTAACTTAGGATACTACGGAGTATCAACTATACTTTGTGTCTTTGTTAATTTGGTGATAGTTCACACCCTTCAATAGAAAAAATTGGAGAAATCGATCATTATTCTTAAACCATGCATTGATGATGCCCAAGTTTTTAAGTAAGCAAAGCGTAAAGCCTATAAAATATTTGATCCTGGATGAACGCGATAAAACAGAAAATGAAGCAAGGACACAGAGAATTGGTAACGCGGTTCGGTTATCTTACGTCCGCGGGATCCTAAAAGGGGAGATCCACCCAATCCACTAAGCAAGAACACATATAAAGTACGCGATGCGTTACAGATGACGAATATAAAGCGTTCCACTCTTACAAATACTTGGAAATCATCACAGATCGAGAAAGATGTCAAAACATGCTCATGGCACTGTTCTTCCACCCAATTCCCGACCTCCGTTTCTGAAGGGGTCGTGGGCTATTTATAGGCAAGGGGTCCTGCTTGAAGTCGGCTGGCATACAGAGATATGTGTCATCTCGTGATTCATTTGGTGACAGACGTCGGCAAGGAGATGTAGGGTCATGATTGGACCAGCAAGGCAGAAGGACGCGTGTCGATCATGGAGAGATGCATGGATGGCATGGCCCCTTTGTTTCTTCCTGCAACAGATCCCTTGAGTCGCGATCTTCCAGGATGGACGCGTTCTTTCTTACTCCTTGGTTATTCTTCATGATAACTTCTTTCATTGGGTGACGTGTTCGTTCTTGTTGACTCACGATCTTCCTCTTTTGATGAAAGGTCATGAGTAGAATGAAGGTGGCCGTCCAACACGTTGAGTGTTATAAAAATAACACGATCCATCACAACCCCTTGCATTGATGGTGAACGCGTGAGGCAATCAATGTTTAATCGTGTGCAATCATTCTTCCTCATTTCTTCATCATGTAAAGCGAAACAAATTCTGGGAGCGGTGATGCGTATGGAAGAGTAGTGGGGAACGCGTACAGAGAGCACGAATCCGCCACAAGTCCTGAGTCTGAGGCCGCTTCTACATCTTCTAGTGATTCAACGCATTAGACCATAGCCGAAGTTGCTTCAAAGAGACGTGTGTCGCGAGTTGAGAAGATAAGGGGAAAAGGTGTGGTCTCACATCCTCCCGCTGCCAATGTTTCCCAAAGCAGTCCCCAAGGAAAAAGATCGCTGAGTGTAGAGAGCTTTGCGAGCCATCGATTGAAAGTTGATCCTCCTCCGATTCCCGCGGTGATTCCAACTGAGGTTCCCATGGTGAAGGATCACTCAGGCAAGGACATGCGAAGTCTTGGGTCAACCACTACTGTCTCATTAACCACCCTAGAAGATTTGGCGTGATCAATTCCGTGGCCAGCAGGGATAGAACTCTGTCTTCCTGAGAGAGAGGGGACTTCCCTTGAGCGATACGAAAATTGCGTGGTCGTCTTTGTGGCTAGCATCGAAGCTGGACTTCGTTTCCCTCTGCCTGACTTTTATCGCAATTTCTTGAGGCTTGTCAATCTCAGCCCTACCCAGATGTACCCTAACGCGTGGAGATATCTTAGCGGATATACAATGCGATGTTATCATTCTGGATTTTCTCCCGATGTCCAACACATGCTTAAGCTCTTCACTCTGAAGTACGACAGTGGTTTCTGCAATCTTAGCCTACCCACCCTAAACGTGATCAGTAAGCCTTCCAATGTGGGAAAGTGGAAGGATAGGTGGTTCCTAGCGCGTTGTTCTTCTCCAACGGTCTTCAACTACCAGTTGTTTCCTGGTCCTTTCATGCGTTCAGACAAGCCTGATCATAAGGAAATTGACGCGTGCAAGAAGCAGTTTCGTAACGTGGGAAGTGCCCCTGACTACAAGCGCGTGATTACTCAAGACAACCTGTAGAAAGCAGGGCTCAGCTTGCCGCGCACAGCTAGACGTGATGAGTCAGGTGGTAACTTGTTTTTTTGCCACTATTTACACTTTACGCGCTGTATTAACTAACTCATGCATTCACAGGGATGAAGTCAGACCACTTGCTTAAGAGGGCCAAAAAGATCGCGAGTGGATCCGAGTCAGCGATTAAAGCAGTTGAGGAACGGGCCACGTCGGAGCAGGCCCCGACTCCAACTCTTGATGCGATGATTGTGAGTGAGACGGCATCATCGTTGCAACTACCAAGCAGTTCAATCGAGGCAGAGACGCGAGGAGATAAGCGTTGTGCCCCTTCTCAAGCAGGTCACGGGGAAAAGAGATCAAGGTCTGAGAGCAACGTTGCCCTTGCTCCGATCACCACCATAGGGAGGGCTGTCTTTGCCGCGCCAGTGCCTTCTATGTCCGACATGCGTCAGCTGGCTCCTCCAAATGGTGTATGTGCAAGAGAGAAAGAATGGTTGACTTCGCTGTCTCCTCAAGCCCTTTAGTTGGAGGGCATGAAGTACATGGAGATGGTATGCGTTTTAATGCTTCCCCCTGCTTTTTGTCGCGTGAATTCTACTTATCTATTCTTTCCTTGTTTGATTTTGTAGGCTCGGCTCAGCATGCTTGCCGCCACAACATATTGCAATGCCTTAGATGCCAAGTGCAAAGGCATCCGTGAAGAGAATGAAGCCCGTAAAAAGGTGGCCGCGCTAACCAAGCAGGTCGAACAATATGCCGCGGAACTTGCCAAGGCGAATGCTAACACGACAACGCTTGGGGAGGAGAAAGCAAAGCTCGAGGAGGAGAACGCGCTGATGAAGACGAACATTGAGAATCTTCAGCGTGTTCTGTCCGAGAAAGAGGACGAAGCGGTTGAGCACAAGAAGCAACTTGAGACGTCTAATCTTGAAACTAAGAAGTGGTGTGCCAGGGCAGAACACGCTGTCTCTGACTATCTCAAGACAGAGGATTACTAGATGAAGCTGGCTGATGAGGTAGGGGCCCATTGGGAGCAGGGCATAAGGATCAGAGTCAGGCAAGCAGTGGCGAGGTTCGGTGAGATCGATCCCAAGATTGTTTATTTCACTCCAGACTACACAGATCTTTTTGGCGAGCCCCCCATCGAAGACCCTGTGGAAGGTGATAACCAAGCTATGGACGTAGATGCGAATGTCGCGACAAACAATACAACTTTGCTCGAGGATCGCGATGCTCCTTGAAGGCGATTCGTAGACTTTCTTTAGCTTTTCCTCCTGGATGTCATCGTATGAAACAATTAGTAAGATATCAAATGAATGAAAAACAACTTTTTGAACGTATCCATCTATCTAGGTAGCGGCAATATGAGTGACATAATAAATTCTCTCGATGAGAAGAACGCGGTGGCAGCCCCAAGCACGATGGGGGATCTCACCCGTTTTGTAGAATGCGGTGGCAGCCCCAAGTTTAATGTGGGATCTCACCCATTTTGTAGAACGCGGTGACAACCCCAAGTTCAATGGGGGATCTCACCCGTTTTGTAGAACGCGGTGGCAGCCCCAAGTTCAATGGGGGATCTCACCCGTTTTGTAGAACGCGGTGGCAGCCCCAAGTTCAATGAGGGATCTCACCCGTTTTGTAGAACGCAGTGGCAACCCCAAGTTCAATGGGGGATCTCACCCGTTTTGTAGAACGCGGTGGCAGCCCCAAGTTCAATGGGGGATCTCACCCGTTTTGTAGAACGCGGTGGCAGCCCCAAGTTCAATGGAGGATCTCACCCGTTTTGTAGAACGCGGTGGCATCCCCAAGTTCAATGGGGGATCTCACCCGTTTTGAGGCCCGATTCATACCTTTTTCTGCCGCGTTCACAGAGGACCAAGCTGTCCTAGTGTGAGGAAGTCCCCACGGACGGCGCCAGTGATGATGCCCAAGTTTTTAAGTAAGCAAAGCGTAAAGCCTATAAAATACCTGGTCCTGGATGAACGCGATAAAATAGAAAATGAAGCAAGGACACAGAGAATTGGTAACGCGGTTCGGTTATCCTACGTCCGCGGGATCCCAAAAGGGGAGATCCACCCAATCCACTAAGCAAGAACACATACAAAGTACGCGATGCGTTACAGATGACGAATATAAAGCTTTTCACTCTTACAAATACTTGGAAATCATCACATATCGAGAAAGATGTCAAAACATGCTCATGACACTGTTCTTCCACCCAATTCCCGACCCCCATTTCTGAAGGGGTCGTGGGCTATTTATAGGCAAGGGGTCCTGCTTAAAGTCGGCTGGCACACAGAGATACGTGTCATCTCGTGATTCATTTGGTGACAGACGTCGGCAAGGAGATGTAGGGTCGTGATTGGACCAGCAAGGCAGGAGGATGCGTGTCGCTCTTGGAGAGATGCATGGCTGACATGACCCCTTTGTTTCTTCCTGCAACAGATCCCTTGAGTCGCGATCTTTCAGGATGGACGCGTTCTTTCTTACTCCTTGGTTATTCTTCATGATAATTTCTTTCATTGGATGACGCGTTCTTTCTTGTTGACTCGCGATCTTTCTCTTTTGATGAAAGATCATGAGTAGAATGAAGGTGGCCGTCCAACTCGTTGAGTGTTATAAAAATAACGCGATCCATCATATCTTTTATAAACTAATCAATCCGAGTTTTTAATAGTCTAGTACAATTTACAAATCTGATTAGTTGAAATGCTGAAAGTGGATTTGTAATATTTGACTAGTTAATTGACTAAACCAAACAAAACAAAACACATTTAACCGTGTATTTACAATTCGATTACGAGTTACAACTAATGATAATAACTACATTGAACTTATTATTAACGGTTTTTCTAGTGTGTGCCCATGGGCACATGCTAACAAGCTTAAATAGAAAATTTATCTTCAAAATATTCCCTTATAGAGAATTGATAAACCCTTGACAAACAAGATTAAACTAGTGGCTAACTAAATAATTGTCAAAAAAAGAGTTCTTAGAGTGTGTTCATGGACACACATTAGAAAAAACCTATTATTAAATGGACCTAAGTTAACTAGAAAAATTGCTCAATTGAATTTAACACCCTAACCCTCACGTACATGGACAAAAAAAGAGCAAGATTATGGCTATATTTGGCACGATATTTTTCTTCTTCTACAAAAACCAAACCCTTCGTAGTTCGTACCCAAAAAAAGAGAAAAACTAACCCCTATCAAACCCGGAAACCGAAGAGCCCATATCCATACCCACACGGGTTGTTAAGATTCGGGTTTAAAAGGTTAAAGGCGACAGCAAACAGCTGGCAAGTAGACTCCCCATCTGGCCATTTTCATTCCATCAACAAAATCGAAAAAAAAAGAAAAAGGAAAAAGAAGAAGAAGAAGAAGAAGGGGAGCTCAAACCAACTGCTTACCCTCTCTATTTTCCGCCGTCTCTCGCCTCATTCTCTCTTCTTCTAAACCCTCAACGACTCTCTCCTCCCCCAAACCTTCCACCTTTCAATCTTATCTTATTGGTGGTCGGAGACCACCTGTTTTCTCCGACTCGCTCTCCGGTTGCGTTTCCGCCTCCTCTCCTAGCGGTATTCCGTTGCCTTTCTCGCTTTAATTGGTTGTTAATTAGTCTTGTGATATAGAAATTCTCTCTTTGTTTGATGTTTTTTATTTCAACTTTTACTTCTGCTGCTTGCATTTCGATGCCTTGTGTTATGTTTCCGTATCGTTGCGGAAAGACGGCGGTGTTTCTGTGGACTTAAAGCCTTGTAATTGCATCTGTATTACTACTTGCTTTTGCGACCGGGAGTATCTGTTTTCATCGCCTGAACCTCAAAACCTAATTTTATGTTTAGGCTGTAAAGGTTTAACTCTTCTAGATTATAAAGTGAGGGCGGATTGATTTTTTGGTTAGGCTTCACATTAGAAGACAAGGAAATTGAAATGAAATCATTCGTATTCTTATTTTTTGGTAAGTGCTATTTGTTATTACATTAGTCTCATGTTGGTTTGATTTTCCAATTTACGACTACAGGACATGGCTGGGAAATCAAATAAAGGGAAAAACAGAAAAGCACCCCAGAGTGCTGCTGCTAATTCTCCTCAGCAAGCAGTGATATCAGATGCTTCCCTGACTGAGGGCCCATCTCCTGCTGAGACTGTCATTGCTGAGCCTAATGGCGTTGTTGAGCCTATTGTTGAGCCTATTGCTGAGCCTATTGCTGAGCCTAATGACGTTGTTGAGCCTATTGCTGAGCCTAATGGCGTTGCTTCCGGTGTTGAATCAGATGACACCAAGGCCAACCTTATGGAATCTGAAACCATAGACTCCACAAACCCTCCTAAACAAGGTAGTTCGATTTCTTTTTTTTGGTTCTTTAAGTTTGAACTTAATTGCTGTATTTTCTATTGCTTCCCTTATGTAACTAGAAAAGTAAGATATATTAGACCCATTGACTTTTATTGACCTGCATGGCAATTCAATGTTTTTTCCCTTATCTTCATAATGTAAATGTTTTGCCAATAGGTATGACCATTCGACTCCCCCCCCCTGTTTTTTACTGTACTGGAAATACTTCTTTTGAATTTTTGCTCTATACTTGTGACTCTATTATCTTCACCTTTTCCTTGTTTTTTCATGTTTTTATCTGGGTAATACTGCTTTGTAATTGTTGACTTATTGTCATGCAGGTGAACTTCATCTGTACCCTGTTCCTGTCAAGACACTTGGAGGGGAGAAGCTTGAGCTACAAGTAAGTCATCATACTCAACTATGTTTTCCTACTTTATGATATTTTGTCACAGCCAGATTTTTCATGCATCTATCATAGAATGGTAGAATATCCAGGGGCCCTTAATTTTAAGCAAATGTTGGTTCCCATCTTGAAATGCACCTAGCAGATGTGCTAATGGCCAAGTAATATGGATCTGGCTGTGCGGAGTAACTCCATATTATGAAAACGCAAATCTTATGTCTATATATCTTGTTGATACATAGTTTACTTCTAAATGTGTCTTTTGTCCTACATCTTATATGCATACCTAGACAACATATATGCACTCATGTATACCATCATCTTCGAGCCTATATATTGTAAGTTATGTGATCCCATTAATGTCATTGATGTTTGCAGTTAAATCCCGGGGACTCTGTTATGGATGTGAGGCAGTTCCTTCTTGATGCTCCTGAGACATGTTATTTTACATGTTATGATTTGTTATTACACACGAAGGATGGCTCAACTCATCCTTTAGAAGATTACAATGAAATATCTGAAGTTGCTGACATAACTGCCGGTGAATGCTCACTGGAAATGGTGCCTGGTGCGTTGTTTGCCTTGGCTAATTCACTTGGATGATTGCATATTTTTTTCTTTCTATCTCCAGCTACTTAGGTACTTCAAAAAAGTGTATATCCATAAGTTTATCTGCTTAAACAGTGAGTGATGACATCAAAGAAATAACCCCTCTACCTTCCTTTATAGAACAACAGTTCAGGCCCTTAATATCTGAAAATTGCATAACAATTTCAGTAACGGATGGAATTTTAAAAGAAGTTAAGAAAATCCATGCTTCCTCTAGTTACATGCTGTTTATACTAACATAATCATTATTGTGGTAGCAACATATGATGATAGATCAATGCGGGCTCATGTCCACCGTATGAGGGAATTACTTTCTCTTTCAACACTTCATGCCTCATTGTCAACATCCCTTGCAATGCAGCATGAGACCGGGCAAACTTCATCTGATAGTTCAAGAGGTCTGGGTTTATTAAACTGCAATTTTTTCCCTCTTTGACTGTATCCTTCATATATGTTGAGGTGTAAATTGTGATTTGTTTGTAGAAATCATTATCTGTATTTTTTGAATTTGTGAACAACTGAACTTCAGGAAAAGCCGAGTTTCCAGAGCTGGATGGTTTGGGATTCATGGAGGATGTTTCTGGATCTCTCAACAAATTGTTGTCCCCATCTTCTCAAGAGATCAAGTGTATGGAAAGCATTGTATTCTCATCCTTCAACCCTCCACCAAGTTATAGAAGGTTGAACACTTGAACATTATTCCTTCCCACTTTTGAATTTTCTTCTTCTTCTTACTAAACCATTTTATCATATCAATCTTGAAATACGACAACGGCACAAATTTGTTTGTCCAGGCTTGTTGGTGATTTGATTTACTTGGATGTGCTAACTTTGGAGGGAGGTAAGTTCTGCATTACGGGAACTACAAGGACGTTCTATGTGAATTCTAGCAATGGAAATGTCCTGGATCCTAGACCAGCCAAAAATGCCTATGAAGCAAATACCCTTGTTGGGTTGCTCAACAAAATCAGTGCCAAGTTCAAGAAAGGTTAGAGCTACTTCTAAGTGAAATATTCATTCGGTTGAATGGCAATGCATGAAACTGTTTCAATTTATTTTATGTATCAACTTATGTAGCATTTTTTATGATTTGTAACCTTACTTTCTGTTTGGTTCTTTGTTTTGTAGCATTTCGAGAAATTTTAGATCGGAAAGCTTCTGCCCATCCTTTTGAAAATGTTCAATCCATTCTTCCTCCAAATTTGTGGCTTGGGATGTACCCTGTTTCTGGTAACTGCAACACCAACTATATTTTTATATTATGTTGTCATTTTTTCATTTTATTAAGGGTATTGAACTATCTTCTATTTTTTCATGCAGCATGCTATTCTGTATAGCAAATTTCTTATTCTGATTTATTGCGGTCATATAATAGCAGTGTTGATGGCAGTCAAAATAAATCTAAATTAAGTGTGCATTTCATTTGTGTTTCTCTAGTATTTGTTTATGCGATGCGTAGGTGAGTTTTCAAACGATATGATGCTGGCTCAATATTATATAAAAAATTACAGTGAAATAGACAAACTTAAAAAACTAGGCATCTGCTATGAGTGGCATGATTTTTGTTTAGGGTGACCTAAACTTCGTATATTTCTGCCTTTGACCCTGTTACATATGCATTCAAGGATCTTTTTTGTTCCATGATTGGCTTCTTTTTTATAATTTTTTGCTCTTTTCAGATCACAAGCGTGATGCGGCTCGTGCGGAGAATGCACTCACACTAACATATGGAAGTGAGCTAATAGGCATGCAAAGGGATTGGAATGAGGAGTTGCAGTCTTGTCGGGAGTTTCCCCGTACAAGTCCTCAGGAAAGGTGTAATTTGATTTTTGTTAACCTTGACTATGCTGGTGCATACATCAATTCATGACTCCTAGTAGTATTCTCGATGTTTTGTTGTGTTTAATTATCTTTTTACTGACATTGATTTCCTTCTAGGATTTTGCGTGACCGAGCTTTATACAAAGTGACTTCAGACTTCGTTGATGCTGCAATAAATGGTGCTATAGGTGTCATTAACAGATGTATTCCACCCATTAATCCAACGGATCCGGAGTGCTTTCACATGTAAGTAAAATTCGGAGCAGAAAGTTAAATGATACAAATTATTCTTTATTTTGACCTAAGTTTGAATAGGTCCTGTTTATTGTTAACACTGATAATTTTATTATTTTTTTGTTTAGGTATGTGCACAACAACATATTCTTCAGCTTTGCAGTTGATGTAGACCTCGAGCAGCTTTCTGGGAAACATACAAAAGATGTTAATTCCAAGGCCAACAGTGTAAACTCCCGTAATGCAACTGAAGCCCTGGAACAAGCTAATGGAACAATTGAGATTACTAGCAGTGGGGTCGCGGGTGGATCAAATGGTGACGAGGTTAATGGTGGTGTGGAATTGACTTCTGATGTGTCTGTTGATACACAGTTGGCTGATAGTGAGCAAGCAACATATGCTTCTGCAAATAATGATTTGAAAGGGACCAAGGCATTTCAGGAAGCTGATGTTCCAGGACTCTATAATCTTGCCATGGCCATTATTGATTATAGGGGTTATAGAGTAGTGGCACAGGTATATTAGCCTAGTATTTTCTCCTTTGAATTTGGCGTCTTCATTTCTTTGCCATTGCTATTCATAGTACCTGCATGGATTCTAGTGCAAATGGTATCTTATTTCGTTTTTATGATCACTGGTGTGGAGAGTTGGTGACATTGTTATCTCTTGGCATGAAGCACTTATGAGTCCTTTTTTGGGTCACTACGACACTACTTCTATAATTCTGTTCTTTTATATACAGTAGGCAGCCCCACCCTCTTCTGTTCTGCAAGCTTTGGGCTTAAGCCTCTATTTCATATTTGGTGGCTTGTTTTTTTTTTTTTTGGTTTCAGAGCGTTTTGCCTGGAATCCTTCAAGGTGATAAATCAGATTCTCTTCTTTATGGCTCTGTGGATAACGGGAAAAAGATCTGCTGGAATGAAGATTTTCATTCCAAGGTAAGCAACAAAATAAAGAACAAAAGTTTGTTTCCTAGGAAAACTATGTCTACTGAAATCCTTATTTATATACAGTTTCAATTGTTTTATGGTTTCTTTTAGCTTGATATGCGGCTGTAATTCTTCATAAGTTATGAGAAATCTTATTTGCAACTAAAAATGCATCGAACAGTGTCATCTTTATTATTTGGGGTGCTAATTGGTTGCTGCTTTGTTGCTCGTGCTTTTGGTCTTTGCAACAATGTCTATTAGTTATGCTCTTTGTTCTTTTGTGTCACTGCTATGTTGTGGTTATAGGTAGTAGAAGCTGCGAAACGTCTTCACTTGAAGGAGCATAAGGTGCTTGATGGGTCTGGAAATGAGTTTAAACTTGCTGGACCAGTTGAATGCAAGGGCATTGTTGGTAGTGATGACAGGTGATGGTTGACTGAATTCTGATAGACGTTTATCTATGCACTCTGACTATGTCCCTTGTTGAGAAGTTTATTTGTTAATAAATTATGCATAGAAGTAATGTCATATGTCAATAGACTTGTCTGCTTATATGGTCTTCCATTTATTGATATCCTGGTGTTCTATTCGATGCCTGTTCTGTTCATTCTCACTTCAAAAGCCTTTCCTGTTGCTACAGCTTAGAATATCTTTTTATTTCTGACATGTATAATTTCAGGCATTACCTGTTGGATCTGATGAGAGTGACACCACGTGATGCAAATTATGTTGGTCCTGGTTCCCGGTTCTGTATTTTAAGACCTGAGCTAATTACAGCTTTTTGTCAAGTGAGTCTGTTAAACTTCAGCTTACACATGGGGGTTTCTTTGAGTTGTTTCTATTACTGAAGTTAATTTTATGGGTAAACTGAAAAGGCTGAAGCTGCAGAGAGGTTAAAAAGAACATCAAAAACCGAGGAGCATGTCCCTGAGGCCTCTGAATCAAATGAAAATCCAAATTCTGATGCCCAAGAAAGAAATGTACAAGATAGCTTAGTAGCTTCAGATGCTGAAGTAAGTGTATTTTGCTTTGTCTACCTTTAAATGAGATGCATAAAACTGCCTAATATCTTTGGAGCTGTATATAACTCACATCAGTACTACTAATAAGTACATACCTGCTGATTTGGCTGGTAAGTTGTTTTTCGACACAGCCAAATTCAAGAACATGATGCATTTTCTGTTAAAGATCTATAATAAAGTATGCAGCACATATCTATCCATCGAATTTCATTTCACTCTTAGGGAGGCTTTTGACAGCTCTCTCCAGTTGTGTGCATGTTGTGTTTTCATGATTTTGTGTTTCGATCACTTTATTTTGGCAGACTATTGACCTATATAATGGGAGTGGTAATTCTACCTGGTTTCATTTTCATGCAAAGTTATTGTGTTTTGGTGTTTCTACTGATATAGATCCACTTTATTTGGCAGATTATTTTTTTTGTCTGTTTGTTTGAATACCTTTCCCTTGTACCTTTTAAGTTAGGTCTTGTTTTGGGGTCAAACATTTTAAAGAAGTTTGCACCTGTTTATGTGTTCTAGATTGGATATACATTGCTTGTGGGTGCACTCAGCAGGTGCTGTCTCTTGGGGGCAACTGAGCTGGGATTTTTCTGTTTTTTTATTTCGTGTTGAAGAGATTGTCACGCCACCATTTTTGTCCTTTTTGTCAGTTTATACCAGTTTCTTTTTTCAAACATTGCTTTATGTTTTGCTTCCTGTAGGAAGTGGTGAAAGAAGGGGAGGACAAGCCGGTAGAAGAACATTTCTCTGCCAAGGGTCAAAATAATGAATCTTGTGATCAATTATGTTTTAGTCCAAACGTACTCACTGACTTCAAATTGGCTGGAAGTCCAGAAGTATGTATCAGTAGCTTACTGAAGTTTCCTAGTATTAATCTCTTTCTCATTCTATTTTATGTTTTTATTAGAGTGAAAACTAATGTGTGAAAGAACTCACCAGGAGATAGCCGAAGATGAGGAGAATGTGAAGAAAGCCACTTCTTATCTCACAAATGTTGTGTTGCCAAAGTTCACACAAGATCTCTGTACACTTGAAGTGTCACCAATGGATGGTCAGACGTTAACCGAAGCTCTCCATGCCCATGGAATCAATATCCGCTATATTGGAAAGGTAAGCAGGTGCTTGACATCGATCAACAATTTGTTTAGTAGTGCAATTGGTTTCCGTTAAGAGTTGACACCAGAAACACATTCATTTTTGGCATTTGATGCTTGAACTGCGATTTCAGTAATTTGAAAGCTTCTATTACCCCTTCGCACGCTTGTAATGTAGCATTTAACTTATCTAAGATTTGCACTTCAGATTGCGGAAGGAACCAAACATTTGCCTCATTTGTGGGAACTTTGCACAAGCGAGATTGCTGTTAGAGCTGCAAAACATGTCCTAAAGGTGACTTGCTTTTTCTCCCACCATTCTGAAACCACCTTCATGTTCTCATCTCTGTGACATGCGTGGGTGATCTGATTCTGCTAGCAATTGATATTCATGTAGTATACTTGCTACCAGACTTTATAAGGTCATTGCATGGCCCTTCATAGAAGTTATATGGTTAATTGCTTCTGCCGTGGTCATTTTTTATTTTTTTATTTTGTGTTTAAGCTTATCATTGCAGATTATCTTATTGTTTGTTTTCTTTTAATACTGCACTGTAGGGTATTCTGAGAGAGACAGAGGACCACGATGTTGGACCAGCAACTGCACACTTTTTTAACTGTTTCTTTGGAAATTGTCAAGCTGCTGCTACAAAGATTGGTAATGGAAGTATGAATGCTAGGTCCCAAAAGAAGGTAGATGTCTGAAGGATACGTATCCTTGAAGTTTCGAGTTGTTTTGTCTTTCTTCTTTTCTTTGGCTATTATGTTATTTTAAGTAGTGTGAGTTAGCCTCTTTGCTATGATAAATAGTTAGGTCTTTTGAAATGGTCTAGTATGCACTATGAGAGCAAGAAAATTTGGCTTAAGCGTGGTAGATAACTGGTAAAAATGAAATCTGAATCCAATTTACAGTATGCAACAAGTGCTATTCCCAAGTGAAATTTATTTCAGCAAGGGAAAGTACTTATTTGAGCAAGAATTTTTACAGTAGCACTTTCTTAACATTTTGAAAATGGAAATTATAATCATCACTATGGCAATTGTAATAATCTCTATGTCAGTGATTTGCATTGTGATTTGAAAATTGTTTTATTTGGTGGGATGAATTCTAGTTTTTAATGATGCTCTTCAGTTACAATGTAAAACAAGTGACTGCAATTGGGTGTTTATGGTCATCCTGAAAATAAGATGTAAATCCTACAGGAACAAACGAGTCATCAATCCTCTGGCAAGTCTTCCAGGGGAAAAGGAAGGTTGAGAAATGGAATTTCTTCAAAAAAGAGTTTTGCTTCATACATGGGCATAACTTCAGATAGTTTATGGCATGACATTTCAGGATTTGCAAGGCTCAAATATCAGGTATATTGTTAGGAATTTTGACCAAGTCTTGTATTATGTTTTGTTTTTTGACATATGACATGTTTTTCTTCTTCTGTAGTTTGAGCTACCTGATGATGCCCGATCACGTGTAAAGAAAGTTTCAGTGATCCGTAACCTCTGCCAGAAGGTGATTTTGTAGTTGATTGCTGTTTGTTGGTTTTATTTCTTTGCCATTCTTACTGAAATATTTCCTCTAGCTCTGTTCATTTTCTCGATTTTTCCTAATATTTATGTGGGGTGTATAATAATCTTACTAGGAAGCATCAAATTAATATCGTCTAGAGTCTATATGCTGAAAACACACTAGGAGTGTTGGAGAATAAAGAGATCTGATGGGAGAAATTGATTATCACTGTCTAATTTGAAAGAATCATGGAGAACATTGATGAGAGAGAATTATTGGAAGAACCAAAGGTGAATAGTGTAAACCATAACAATATTAATAACCAAAGGTGAAAATTGGAAACAGAAACAATATAAGAGAATCTTATTCAGTATATGACCTTTAGTTTCTTGTTTACGGATTAGTTGCTACACATGCTCTTTTGTTTGTTTTTGTAGCTTTATGTTTCATGAGTAGGAATGGTCTTATTTAGACTCATTGGCGATTATTGTTCTTGTTATTAAATGTTTTGGGTTGTCTGTTCTATAGGTCGGTATTAGCGTTGCAGCTCGCAAATATGATCTTGATGGAGCTGCTCCTTTTCAAGTAGCAGATCTTTTCAACATTCAACCTGTTGTTAAACATTCAATTCCAGTTTCTTCAGAGGCAAAGGATCTTGTTGAGACGGGCAAGGTTCAACTTGCTGAGGTATATACAATCCTAAACTTACTTTCTGTAGACTGCTTATTTTTCCATTGTATAGTAATGAAGATCTGGTTGTTTAGAATGGCTAAGGCTGTTTATGGTTGGTTACTTGGTATGCGACAATCCTGCCTCTTCTTTTAGTTACTCTTTTGTCTTAACTTCACGATTGAAGAGATTTCATGGCATAACACTAATTTTTCAAGGCAGACATGAATCTTAGTTTTTCAAACTTGACCTGTATCCTAATTTCTCTGGCTTGACATGGATCCTAGTTTTTCTGGCTTTACGCGAATCTTGTAAAATAAATCCTATGTGCTCTTCTGGCATGCATCAGTAATCAACTACAACCAATTTTTTCTTTTTTTTGAGGTTGTAGGCATAGCCCAATCAACTTTTCATATTTTGAGTGTGGTTAATAATTATTTCACATTGATCCCTTGTATTGGTGCCATTGTTATGCAGGGTATGCTCAGTGAGGCATACACAATGTTTTCTGAAGCATTCTCCATACTCCAGCAGGTATTTGATTGTATTCTGTCTTCAGTGAACTGCTACAATGATTTACATGGTCTTCTTTCAGGAATTTACTGTTGCTAATTCTCATGGATTACAGGTCACTGGTCCTATGCATAGAGAGGTTGCAAATTGCTGTAGGTAATTATACAAATAATTGTGCTTCTGTTTCTTGTAGTGTGTTTTTATTTGATATGTGGCAATGAATGTCTTGTTGCTCATGCTCCATACTAAATGCCATTAATTACATAAATGAGTGCCTCATATTAATTTAGATTTCAAATAAAGTTTCACTTATTTGCATTCTAGTTTTTCACAATGTTTTTGATTTTGGTGTTAGGTATCTTGCTATGGTACTATATCATGCCGGGGACATGGCTGGGGCCATCATGCAGCAGCATAAGGAACTGATAATAAATGAACGTTGCCTTGGTTTAGATCACCCTGATACTGCTCACAGGTATTTCCCCTCGATTAATCATATTTTTTGTGATTTTTTCGGTTGCTATTTATATATAGTGAGCCTTTGTGTCTTCATGTGTCGTTTGCTTTCTTTCTTGAGAAATTTCAGTATAACATAGGCTGATTGTTTTGCTTGTACAGTTATGGCAACATGGCTCTTTTCTACCATGGTCTAAACCAAACGGAACTTGCATTACGTCATATGTCGAGGGCATTGCTCCTTCTAGGCTTGTCATCTGGGCCTGATCATCCTGATGTGGCTGCAACCTTCATAAATGTTGCAATGATGTACCAAGATATAGGAAAGATGGACACAGCGCTCCGGTATTTGCAAGAAGCCTTGAAAAAGAACGAAAGGCTTTTAGGAGAGGAACACATTCAGACTGCTGTCTGCTATCATGCGCTTGCTATTGCCTTCAATTGTATGGGTGCATTTAAGCTCTCCCATCAGGTATGTTTCTGCAATGCCACCGGTTTGACCCAAGTATATGAATATGCAATATGATTATCATATTGGAGGTATTCTGGTATTGGAATCACATTATTAGATATATGATCTCGATTTCAGAATTATTCATATTGATATTTGTAATTTTCCATTTAAGTCCTTGACTTGTTGATGCTTTGTTGTAACAGCATGAAAAGAAAACATATGATATACTTGTGAAACAACTTGGAGAGGAGGATTCAAGGACGCGTGATTCAGAAAATTGGATGAAGACTTTCAAGATCCGTGAGGTGCATGCATGCAGTTATTATCGAATATTGTGATTTATCAATTATCATTGGCTTCCATATGTGCCTCTTAGGGGGGGAAATTATGCCAGTTCCTCATTATTAGTTTTGCAACAGATAAATGCCCAGAAAGTCAAGGGACAAGCAATGAATGCATCTTCTGCCCAAAAAGCAATTGATATTATAAAGGTATCTATTCAATTTTCTTGATATGTAGCTCTGCTGGTTGACTACAGAATCCTCCATCACACACTAATGCAGGGGTGAACACTTTGTTACAGATGATTATTAGTATACTTGTCTAGGGCCATTACTTTGTTTTACGAAAAAGAAACGACATAAACCAAATGTTTTGAAACGGAAAACTACGCAGGCACATCCCGATCTGATACAAGCATTCCAGGCAGCAGCTGCTGCAGGAGGAGGATCTGGAAGTGGAAGCTCTGCTACTTCAGCGGCTTCAGTCAACAAATCACTGAATGCAGCTGCTATAATGGGCGAGGCCTTGCCCAGAGGCAGAGGAGTTGATGAGAGAGCTGCACGAGCAGCTGCTGAAGTGAGAAAGAAAGCTGCAGCAAGAGGACTCTTGATACGCCCCCATGGCGTTCCTGTCCAAGCTTTACCGCCTCTCAATCAGCTTCTCAACATCATCAACTCAGGGGCGTCTCCTGAAGCGACTGCCAACACAGAGGACACGGAAAGCTCTCAACAACCCGTTAATGGTAATGCAGAAACGGAGCAACAGAATCAAGCTCCAGCGGGTCTGGGAGCTGGCTTATCTTCTTTGGAGTCCAAGAAGCAGAAGGCGACAAAGGCCAAAGCTTAGTAGGTTTGTCTAATTTTGACAATCTTTTTTCGTATACGGGTTGGTTGCGATTTTACCCTCAGAGTAGTAGATTATGCCGAAGGACGTTTTTATGTGCCTCAGAAATAATGATTTGTGTACGACTCATAACTTAAAACGCATTTGTTGTTGGTAAGGAGATGCTTAGCATTTGTTTTTTGACCAAGTATTGTTTGAACAATCTCCATCACCTTTGTAGGCTTCTGTACTATGTTTGTGTGCAGGTTCTCCTTGAGGTGTGCATTCGAGGTTTTTTAAGTCGTAATTTGATTTCCTGGAAGCTCCAATTGTAATCATTCTCCGGGATATATCATCAACTGTTAATGGTTGGTCTTTACTCTTTAGTGACCCTGTTAATTATGTTGAATGTTTGTTATGTGCTCGTGTGGTATGAAATAAGAAACATATATATTTTTTCGAAACAATTATTTACTTGCCTGTCCTAAATTTTTAACTCAGTATAATTTCTTTTTTAAATATATGAATACAATGAAAGGTTCACGTTAGATTGAGAATTTTTTTATTATTTACTTCTAAAAAATACAAATAAAAACTTATGTTCATGTATGTGAAAATTTATAAACTTTTAATGTGGAGAAAATTTATAAGTTTTTTGTCTATATGAATATAAGTTCTAAGTTTGTTTTAAAATAAGTGTCTTTTGTATGTTAGTTTTTGCCGATATGTATATCATTTTGACGTTTTCAGTTGGAGAATCATTCTCTTTCTTCGAATCTTTTCGATAGGAATAGATACAGAATAGAATAGCATAAATTTTCTGAAACATATGTATCTCAAAAGTAATAATTCATAGTACTATAGGAATGTTTTCCAAGTAATAAAAATTGAAAACTGTTGTTCTGTTTCCGACCTCTGAGAATGAATAGAAAGACGTTACTCTACTTAAAATATGAGATTATGTAGGAAAGAAAAAAACTTAATACTTTGATTTTCTGGAGTAAATTTGACACATTTTACGTATTAATGTGTGAGAGAAGAAAACTATTGCTTGTTATATGGGGTATGCGCCTATAACTAATCTGCTAGAGGTAATTTGAAATTAGTTACAGTAATAAATATCACCGTAAATGTTAATGATGTCAGGAATTTGGCATGGTAATTAATCATAATCTACCAAGTACGTTTCTTGAAGCCATTTCTAAAGCTTCTAACTAGCTCCAACCGCACAACGGCTTTCTTTCTTAAGTAAAATGCTAGTAAAATAGCTGAATTTGATTTTTAACTAACTTTTAATAGTCACGCAATGAAATGTATCCACTAGCTATACAATTGTATACGTAATACTGTCACGCAGTTATGGTAATTGGATGCATTTATTTGAGTGGGATGACTTAATGGTTGAAATATTTCATGACATAAATGTTACCTGAATTAATCAAAGAGGTAAAAAATTGGGGTCTAGGAAAAAAGACAATTCGTTGGTAACTTTGTGTGAGATCAACCGAATTATGCTTAATATCTATACGTACTCTCTTGAAATATTATTTAATCTTATACTAATGTTATATTTGAAGACGGGTAAATTTATATCAATGGTGGAATATTGTTGTATGATATATATGGAACCCGGGAAAAAAAATATAAGAACACATACGGTCATCAAATGAGATAAAAGTGGATAATATGTAGATGAGTTAATTGATGGTTATTCAACACGAAAGACTAACACGTAATTAATGTAATTGTTGTGTTACCAAATCAATGGATCTCTTGTTTAGGTTGAAATTTACCTGCGCTATACATGTTGGTGGATGTTATTGTTGTACTTGCTTGACATTCTTGTGGATCAACATCAACATCATCTTCAACATCATGGTAGTAAGTTCAAAAACAATCAACAAACTCAAAGCATGGGCACTTGTTTGATATCTTCATCTAGACTTAATTTAGAAGGATTAAACAAGATCAAAAGCCTCATTGTTAATCAAATTTTAAAAGTAAAAATCCAAGTTGAAAGAGCAAGATTCATAATTTTACTATTATTATTTAGAGAGCACATGTAGAATATGAAAAAAAATACAACCTAGCTTGTATAATGTGAACATAAACTACTTTTTCGGTGAAGGGTAAATTTGTATTACTAAGCATAAAGTTAATTATAAAACGCCAAGAAGGAAGAATTAAAATCTCTTCAATCTAGCATACTTAATACTTTGTCCTTAAACTAATGACTTCCTTTATATGATTGATGTGAAATTTGGTATGATTAAACTGATAAAATGAGAATTCAATTGGCACATGGCATGTTTGAGGCGGGGAAAGTGCAAAGCTAGTAGAAAGAATGATTGAATAAATCACATCAAAATATTCTAGCCGAAAACTACATACAAGAATGATTGAATTAGAATTGAATGACTAACTTGATTTTGGTATGATCCATTACACATGTCAAAAGTCAATTGGTTTTTAGGATGACATAATTTTTTTCCAAAGTTGAACCGTGCAATATAAACACATGTTATGCTGCATGAAATCAAGGACGAAGTGGAAGTATTAGGTTAACATGCACAAATCAGACATGTAGAAATTGTCTAACGATGATTCAATGAACGTAGAATTTATTTTAACTTAACAAAGTCAAGAACCAATGAGATCGAAATATTGAAAGCTTAGGTTTTTTTATGTTATGTAATATTATGTTCAACGTATTTTCTTTCTTTAAGATGATAAAACATGATGAGGCAACTAGTAAAGGGATGAGGCGGATCAAACGTTTTCCACAAGGATTTCAAACGACTAAATAAAGGTCAAGGAATTAAGAATCCATCCTATATCTAAACTTGGTGGATATCAATATCTAATATATAAGAACGGTTATTCCTCTTGATTGCGTCTATGCACTCGTGTCTACACGCCGTTAGTCTATTGTCCCACCGGACTTTGACATGGTATCAGAATAGGTTCGATCATGGGTCAGTTCTTTAGGATAATTGGGTCTGACTATAAAAAGTTGAGATGCCCACCCACACTCGTTTCTACAAGTGTCAACTAGCCCTAGGCCAATGTCAATTGGACTTGCGTGAGCATGTTGGAACCGTAAGTTCATCACACGTTGAAAGTGGGTGTATATCAATGTCTACTTTATAAGGTTGGTGATTCACTCTTCTTATTGTCAACTTAGTTTTGTAATTGAAACCCCACCAAATTTATGTATTGAGTTTATCTGTGCTTATACACTCATGTCTGTACGTTCCAGTTTACCGGTCCAACGGACCTTCACAGCCTATCTTGAAACAACTTTTATAAGTTGAGGACCAAAGATACAATATTACCCAACTTTGGTACATAAACAACAAGCAAAAATTCACCCATGCACCTTCCTCTAGATAGATAATTCACAGCTGCGCGCCGTCAAAATGCACCAAATTTACTGCCCAGTTAGATCATGCATACAAGACTTTCCAGATCTGGAATTCTGTGATTATTGAGCTAACTAGCTAGATTACGTACAACAACATAACAGGAATTACAACTCTCCTAACCATTCTACAAAAATAGTTAACTAGATGTTTGAATTTTTGAAGCTACGTTTAGAATTATCACTAGTATTAAGGTTATAATTTTTTTTTAAAATATTAATTATTAAAGAAAATTTTCGGATACTATTATTCTTATTGTCGTCAATATATTCGATATGATAAAATAAAATTTTAAATATGTTATCAATATAGTAAATTTTAATTATTATTTTATATATATCTAATATCATCTTATACTATAATTTTTACTTTTAAATATAAACTACGGTCATTCCCCATTTTTTTTGAGGTTATTTTTCTTCTATACAGATATAAACCTCATATATATATATATAGCTTCTTTATTCTACAAATAATTTGAACTCTTTTGTTAAAAGTATTTATTTTTGTAAAAAACTATTAAATGACACTGATTTTGGTTTGATAAAACTTTATATAATATATGCTAAAATAATTTTAGAAACAACCGTGGCATGCACTAAAATAATCTACGTAATTCTCTGATGGAATAACTTCCTATAATATATGCTCCATTAATTTTAGAAACAACAGTGCTATGAATGTTTTAATATAATAAGATATTTTATTAAAATATGTATCTTAAGCGTAAGATACTTATTAAATTGTCATACTTTATATTATTTGATTTAATTTTTTGCTCGGTTAGGTTAAAATATTCAAAATGTAATTTTTTTCCTATAATTATTTAAATTATACTCTTAAAGTATTTATTTTTAATATAATAATTAAGAGATAGCTATATATTATTTTCTTTTTACCAAAAAATGATTTTTTTTTACCAAAAAGGAAGATATACGAAATTATTATTAGATTTTATCTTTTTATTTAATATATAATAATTCGATCCACTATTAATTTTTTTTATACAAAGATGGATGATGTCTCGGATTATGGTTGGATGAATAATGACACATAAGCAAATTGAACGTGGTAACGACACGTATGATTTAGGCTTCTACTTTAGTATATATATATAATATAATATAGATATAGATAAATCTATCAAAAAAAATCAAATTTTATAATATCTTTTCGAATCTGTTTTTTATAATTAAAATAAATTTTATATATAATTAAATCAAACACATTGTTATATTTTTTTTAAAAAGATGGATGATCATTGATTTGTTTAAAACAGTTTAGGAAGTGTCAAATTTTATCCTCCTCCTTGTTGTAGAGGCAGTATTGACTAATCCCCGACGAACGATTCGATCAATAAGTTCAGCTTTAGAAGGCACCGCACGTGCAGGCTATAGTTCCGGAGACAGTGACGACTCAGGCGGTGCATTCGACAGCGTATAGAAAGCCCCTTGGTTGCGCGCTGTATCAATAACTCGATCAAAAGTCCCTGATTCAATATTAATTAGGGTGGCCGGAGATGATTTCAATATTTTATTAAAGAAGAGGAGGATGCTTTTTATTACTAAATATAACGTGAGCTACGAAGATTTTCAATTTTTTTTAAAGGATGGATATAAAATCATATATTTTCAAAAAAAATCATAATATTTTTTCAAAAATTTAATTGGATGATTTTTTTAATTAATTAAATTTATATATACTTAAAATCATATCTTTCCAAAAAAAATCATAATATCTTTTCAAAATTTAAGTTGGGTATTTTTTTAATTAAATAAGTTTTATACGTAATTAAACCGGATTCACTGTTATAACTTTTTTTTTAAGGATGGATGATGTGGTAGATTATGATTGCATGAATGACGATACATATGTGAATTGAACGTGAGACCGACATATAGGATATAGGCATCTCTTTTAATATATATAGATAGATATAGATAATGATGATTATATTGTGTTTAGAGTAATTATGATGATATGTATATTGCAATCAATTAGGGTGCAAAATAAATTAAAGAGAAGAATGGAGTGCACGAAAGCAATGCATATACAAATGAAAATAAGGCACAGCCCATACCATACGGCTGGTAGATGAATTTGTAAGGCAGAGAAATGAATGTACGTACGTCATATAGTTATCAAAAATCTGTGTTTGTGTTTGATTCATGTAATTCAAACTTATCCGTTATTAGTTTGGTTTGGGGGAATATCCATATTCTTTAACAAGTTACAAATCTCTCTTTAATTAATACACGTTAATTGATAAAATCAAATACTAATATTGATCAGTTGATCTAGCAGTTTGACACTAATTTTTTTTAAGCGTTTTATCCCTGTTGAAGACGTGTATGGAGATATTGATGTTGAAATGAGTCTACCACTTCATGTGTCAACAATACCTCAATCTGAACGTAGAGTGACTCTGTCCGATCGAATCGGACAATTAAGAAAATAAAATAAAATTGGTAAAGTCAACTAGTGTCTCAAGGCACCACCAACTGATGCCATTTCAACTGCTGCCACATAAAATGTATCTTCCTTTTTCTTTTTAAAATCTTCAATAACATGTTATTGAAGGGGTCGATTGGTTTGAATTAACTAATGTATTGATTTTGGTATTAGAATATTCGGAAGGCAATTTTGATATTTTCGTGTTTATTAAGGCATGAAAATAACGATCATAAAGTATATATATGAGTATCACTTAGAGCATTTTCAATTGTGGTATTTGGAGTATTATAAGCCAAAATTTAAAAGCAAATAAAAATAAATGTCAGAAATTGGTATAAGAATCAAGATAAAAAGTAGAGGAGAGTATCACCTGCATGATACTCCTTTATTGATTCATTTAAAATTTTTGACATTTTTTATTTTTATTTATTTATTTAATTAGGTATGATATTCCATCCAAGTATCACCATTATAGATGCTCTTATACCTTTAAAACACTGACACAAAGTACATATTATACCTATATATATATATATCAAGTATTAGGTTAATTAGTTTATTTGTTATCAATACGAGCTCAATACTTGATGTCCAAACACCCCCTAATGGATTTAGAATTCGAAGTAGAGAAAGGATTTAAGAGCTTTTGTGTAACCCAGAAACCTCCACCAACCTTCTTATTCATCTTTCCAATATTCTCTTTTTATCAAATTATCACAAGAAACTAGCATTTTTTTAAAATTAAGTGCAAACTAGCTAGTCCCTAAAGCATGATCAATTATTTATTTATTTATATTATATGAAATATGAGTCCCGTTCCGATAAACAACTCCCTTAAGATAAACACTACACATAAACGACAGCCTTAGGATGGAGAAGATGAACGGCCACGATTGAAGGAGAAGCAACACGGGATAAATAGCGAGTTGGAGACGCGGTGGCAGCATTGTAATTTAAAGTAATTTGAACGTTGTATTACAACATTACCCTTACCCCTAACCGGCGCAAAAAGGCCCAAAACCGTCTCAGATGCCTCAAACCCTCTCAGACTCTCTGAAAGCAAAAACCCACACCAGCTGAAGACGCGAATACAAATCGAGCGAAACACAGAACTCGATTGAGAAAGACGATCATAGTTGAAGAGAAGAAGACGAATCCACGCACTCAGACGCTCTCAATTGCACAAGTACAAGCAAATACAAACAAAAAACAACATGAGCAACACAGATTACAGTCAAGAGGACTTGGGAGGTGCGAATAGCACATTTAGGGTTTCAATTTCACATAGATTACTCAGAAATCAAGTTTCGAAACTTCGTTAAATGTTGTTGCACCATTACAAACACATAGCTCAATGTTACGATTGTTAGCGTTGCTTCAGTATTTTTTTTCCGTTGGGACATTGTTCTCCTGATCTGAATTCTGTGTTCGTGTCGTTTCCTGAGGTTCAATTGGGACTTGGAGGATCATTATCTTCTTAAAGAGTTCATCCCTTTGTGATGAAAAACTAGGTTTACGTGAGGTTCATTTTAGGTGTTCAGGGTTCATTTGCTTTTACGTTAGTTCATGCCTGTGTTTACCTGAGATGCATTTTTTAGTGAGGTTCATTATCGAGTTAGAGGTTCATTTTCTTCTTCCAGATTGCATGCCTTTGAGATAAAAAATTAGGTTTTCCTGAGGTTGATTTTATGAGTTGGTGGTTCATTTGCTTTTACCAGAGTTCATGCATGTGTTTCCCTGAGTTGCATTGAATCCATGAGGTTCATTTATGACTTAGAGGTTCATTTATGAGTTGCAGATTTCATGCCTTTGTGATAAAAAATTAGTTTTACCTGAGGTTCATTTGCTCTTATCAGAGTTCATGCATGTATTGTGGGTTCATTAGATTTTTCTGAGGTTCATTTTAGGAGTTGAGGGTTCAATTTAGGTGTTGAGGGTTCATTAGGTTTTTCTGAGGTTCATTTTAGGTGTTGGGGGTTCATTTTCTTTTATAGGGTTCATTTTAAGTGTTGGGGGTTCATTTTAGGTATTGGGGGTTCATTAGGTTTTTTTGAGGTTCATTTTAGGTGTTGGGGGTTCATTAGGTTTTTCTGAGGTTTATTTTAGGTGTTGGGGGTTCATTTGCTTTTATAGGGTTCATTTTAAGTGTTGGGGGTTTATTTTAGGTATTGGGGGTTCATTAGGTTTTTTTGAGGTTCATTTTAGGTGTTGGGGGTTCATTAGGTTTTTCTGAGGTTCATTTTAGGTGTTGGGGGTTCATTTGCTTTTACAGGGTTCATTTGGTTTTTCTGAGGTTCATTTTAGGAGTTGGGGGTTCAATTTAGGTGTTGGGGGTTCATTAGGTTTTTCTGAGGTTCATTTTAGGTGTTGGGAGTTCATTTGCTTTTACAGGGTTCATTTGGTTTTTCCGAGGTTCATTTTAAGTGTTGGGGGTTCATTTTGGGTGTTGGGGGTTCATTAGGTTTTTTTGAGGTTCATTTTAAGTGTTGGGGGTTCATTTTAGGTGTTGGGGGTTCATTAGGTTTTTTTGAGGTTCATTTTAGGTGTTGGGGGTTCATTATGTTTTTTTGAGGTTCATTTTAGGTGTTGGGGGTTCATTAGGTTTTTCTGAGGTTCATTTTAGGTGTTGGGGGTTCATTTGCTTTTACAGGGTTCATTTGGTTTTTCTGAGGTTTATTTTAGGAGTCGGGGGTTCAATTTAGGTGTTGGGGGTTCATTAGGTTTTTCTGAGGTTCATTTTAGGTGTTGGGGGTTCATTTGCTTTTACAGGATTTATTTGGTTTTTCTGAGGTTTATTTTAAGTGTTGGGGGTTCATTAGGTTTTTTTGAGGTTCATTTTAAGTGTTAGGGGTTCATTTTAGGTGTTGGGGGTTCATTAGGTTTTTTTGAGGTTCATTTTAGGTGTTGGGGGTTCATTAGGTTTTTCTGAGGTTCATTTTAGTTATTGGGGGTTCATTAGGTTTTTCTGAGGTTCATTTTAGGTGTTGGGGGTTCATTTGCTTTTACAGGGTTCATTTGGTTTTTCTGAGGTTCATTTTAAGTGTTGGGGGTTCAATTTAGGTGTTGGGGGTTCATTAGGTTTTTCTGAGATTCATTTTAGGTGTTGGGGGTTAATTTCCTTTTACAGGGTTCATTTGGTTTTTCTGAGGTTCATTTTAAGTGTTGGGGGTTCATTTTAGGTGTTGGGGGTTCATTAGGTTTTTCTGAGGTTCATTTTAGGTGTTAGGGGTTCATTTTAGGTGTTGAGGGTTCATTAAGTTTTTTTGAGGTTCATTTTAGGTGTTGGGGGTTCATTTTAGGAGTTAGGGGTTCATTTTAGGTGTTGGGGGTTCATTAGATTTTTCTGAGGTTCATTTTAGGTGTTGGGGGTTCATTTGCTTTTACAGGGTTCATTTGGTTTTTCTGAGGTTCATTTTAGGTCTTGGGGGTTGATTTTAGGTGTTGGGGGTTCATTTTAGGTATTGAGGATTCATTAGGTTTTTCTGAGGTTCATTTCAGGTGTTGGGGTTCATTTGCTTTTATAGTGTATGAACTTCTATGCAGTTGTTGTATTTAAACAGGGTATTGTTACAGTTTACTTCATAGTCTGAAGTTGGTCTTACAATTGTCCTGTTTCTCTTAGCAGGCTCAACTAGACAATCGCGACAACAAAAAAGGCTTACACACAAAGACATTGAGGTGCCGTATGAGAGTACAGAGAGTACCAGCAGCGATGACATTCCACTTATAAGGAAAATCTCTGCGAAAAAATCTATTGTAAAGAGAATACAGCAACAAAAGAGCACAACACCAGCTAAAAAAGCCACAACAATGCCGAGACAAAAGAGGAGGAGTACTAAGAGAGAGAGACAGCCAGGCAACAAGGATTTGAAGGGACAAGCTTCAAAATCAGAACAACCTCTACAAAAAAAGCAGTGTACCGAAACAGCAAACTCTGAAGATGAGAAGCTTTCTCATTATTCTACACCAGGCAACACAACTGCAGATACACCAAACATACAAGCAGATGAATTGCATTTAGAAGTAGAAGGCAAGGGGAAAGGAAAGGAGGTTGAAGACATAGAAAGCCTCAGCTCACAGGAAGAGAAGAAGAGCAGTTCGTCTCAGAGTTTTGGGAAAACAACACCAACCACAAGGACAATGACTGCAATTCAGACAGATGAAGCAGTTCAATTAGAGAGTTCCAGTGAGGAGGAGATTGAGGACAACTTGAGTAACAAATAAAAGACTACACAGATTGAAGAAAGGAAGGACAAGGGGAAGAGGAAAATTGACATTGATGAGGAAGAAACTACAAAGAAGAACAACGAAGAAAAATGGGCTGTAGATAAGGGAACAGGAGAGATGAAGCTGTTAATTACCAAGAAAAAAAAGGAGAAGCAGAGAGAACCAAAGGAAAGCAAGCAGTTGGAGATAATCCCTGCCAACCTCAAGATAAAGACAGAAGATGATGGCACACAGTACATCTGGTTGGCAACTAGGAATATCCCAAAGGTGTTTGTCAATGCGCTGGAATCCATCCCTGAAAACAGGAAGGCACAGACTAAGGTCTGGATTAGGGAGATCGGATTTGAGAGCATGCTCGATTTAAAGATTAAAGGAGTGCCTCATTGTCTTGCTTTCTGGATACTCGAACACTATGACGAGGTCAAATGTGAGATAAAGCTGAATGATGGCAGCATCATTAATGTGACAGAGGAGGAAGTCCAGAGGGTGCTCATGATCCCTAGAGGCCAGAGGACAGTGGAAAGGAGAGGCAAAGAGGCTGCTGATGACGCCATTATAAAGGAATGGAAAGAATATTTCGACAACATCAAGCAAATCAGGCCAAGTCATGTGGCAGCCAAACTCAAAACCTGCACCGACAAACTCTGGTTCAAAAGGATGTTCCTTGTCATGTTCATGTATGTGCTAGTCGAGAGCAACAAAAAAGGAACTATTCCTCAGTACATGATGATCAGCGACGTTGAGGACGTAAAGGGATACACCTGGTGTAGGTTTGTCATGAGTGTCTTGCCTCATACAACAACTGAATGGAAGACCAAGAAAGAGAGGTTCTTCAGAGGCCCAATCGTCTTCCTCGTGGTAAAAAACTCTTGTTTATTTTTTTTTTGTAAAAAACAGTTAGTAGTGAGTGTACTCTGTCCAAGCATTGGGTTCATTGGTAATAACTACTAGGTTCATCATTTACAACTAATAGGTTCATTGAGTATAATGAAAAGGTTCATCAGACAAAGAATAGGTTATACACTACAAAAATTGACCAGGTTCATTGGTGCTGTCTTGTAGGTTCATTACTTTTCTCATGCAGGTTCATTTGTTTAACTTGTAGCCACAATTAGTAGTGAGAGTATTGTGTCCAAGCATTGGGTTCATTAGTTATAACTAGTAGGTTCATCATTTATAACTAACAGGTTCATTGAGTATAAGGAAGAGGTTCATCAGACATAGAATAAGTTATACACTTGAAAAATCGACCAGGTTCATTGGGGCAGGTTCATTACTTTTCTCATGCAGGTTCATTTGTTTGACTTGTAGCAACAATTAGTAGTGAGGGTACTCTGTCCAAGCATTGAGTTCATTAGTTATAACTACTAGGTTCATCAATTACAACTAACAGGTTTATTGAGTATAAGGAAAAGGTTCATCACACATACAATAACTTATACACTTCAAGAATCGACTATGTTCATTGGTGCTGTCTTGTAGGTTCATTAATTTTCTAATGCATGTTCATTTGTTTTGACTTGTAGCAACAGTTAGTACTGAGTGAACTCTGACCAAGCATTGGGTTCATTAGTTATAACTACTAGGTTTATCATTTACAACTACCAGGTTCATTGAGAATAAGTAACGGGTTCATTGAGTATAAGTAACATCTACTACTGTGTATTACTTTCCATGTCATGTGTGTACTAATGTATGTATGAACTTCTATGCAGTTGTTGTATTTAGACAGGGTATCTGTCTTCGAAAATACAAACCCGAATAATACACCAGTTTTCCTAGGATGGACAGATGAGAGTTTGGAAGAAAGGGAGAAGAGGGAGATAAAGAGTGGAGGATTTGGGTTAGGAACTCTTCAAGACCCAAGACCATCAAAAGAGGGAAGAGAACAGCCATACATGAACAACAAGCTACAGGTAAACATCAAGCTTCATGTCCAAAAAATAGTATAGTGGGTTCATCAGTTTACACAACAAGGTTCATTAACTTACAGATTGAGGTTCATTTATAGTTAAGGTTCACATAAACTTGTTGTCTTGTATGTAGGACTGGCTTAATAACTTCACCAAACAACAGATTGTAGTGGCCAACGAAATGTTGAAACTCATTGCCATGATGGAAAACTTGCCAAAGGAATTCAATGCAGAGCCCAAGGTCCAGAGCATGATCAAAACAGCCCAAACGCTGATTGGCGACAAAAAGGCCGAGGAAGAGGAAAGAAGCGAATTTGAGAAGATATGGAATGATGCCGACCACCCTTTCTGGAGCGATCCACAGCTCATAGAATGCTTGAGACAGGTGGAGAAGGCTGATGCTTCAAAAGAAAAGATCAAGTTCTCAAATGCTGAACCTTCCACTTCTAAGGCAACACAGGGCATTGATACCACACAAAATTGGGAGTATGTAAACATAGTTATGAATGAGTACATTGACGTGCTCAGTGACAGAGAGGAGGAAATAGATGAAGTTCAACAACTAGAGAAAGAGAGGGCGCAAGGCATTGCGCATGAGACTGTTGTTGGTACTAAGGACAAGGAACCAACACCCCCAGCACCAACACCCCGTGCACCAGCAACAACGAAGAAGGCCATAAAGTCTCCGCATTTGAAAATTCCATCTTTCAAGCTGATAAGTTCAGAGGAGTCGAATGACGTTGAGACTGAGAAAAACGATGATGAAGAACCTTCAGTGCTCATAGGGTCAGAGGAGGTACAAAAAATTGGTGTTGCGGAAGCGATGGATGAAGAACAAGCAGTGGCTGCTGCACATAAGGACAAGGAGCTCGCTGAAGCGGAAAAGGCAAAAGAAAAGGGCAAGGGGAAACAAGTGGTGGCTGATGCTGATGTAGTTCACGGGCCAAGGCACAAGAAACTTGGGGAAAAGCTCAGAAGCCCCTACAAAAGCCGCACTGTCGACATCTTTGCCAGTAGACCAAAGGAGGCAATCGTGATGCACAACTACTGTAACCACTGCAGCATAGGAGGGTAAGATATACATACATTCTGACATATTTTATTTTATTATTATACAAAATATTAGAGATAAAGGTTTACTACTGCATAACACTTTTGTTCCTTTACAATTGAATAGTGAGGCGCTCTTCAAACACAAGTTGCTGAAAGTCTCCGGAATGGAGTTGGCAATGGATGTGGACATCCACTACAAAGCAATTGATGCTTGGTCAACCATTCTGAACACTAATGAGGAGGTAAAAAGCAACAACAAGCCCAGCAGAGCATTCCTGTATGTATACCAAATGGTAAGTAAAAATGGTTAAAAGTTAAAAGAATAAGCTACATGCATATATACTATGCGGTTCAACAGTAAATAAAATAAGGTTCATCATTTTATTTAGATAGCAATAGGATTGGATTTCACACTAGGTGCATCAGTTTGCATACGAGGTTCATCAATTTCAACAGAGAGGTTCATTCAATATAACTAAGAGGTTCATCATTTACAACTAACAGGTTCATTGAGTATAAGTAATAGGTTCATCAGAAATAGAATAGGTTAGACACTTCAAAAATGCACCATTTTCATTGGTGTTGTCTTGCATGTTCATTTTGGACCTCAGCAAACAGACTGAAATATGTAGATAGCAATAGGATTGGATTTTACACTAGGTTCATCAGTTTGCATACGAGGTTCATCATATGAAAAGTGAAGTCCTATAAGTTCAACAATTTATCTGTCCACGTTGTGGCTTAAATATATAATTCCCGTATACTAACAAAAAATCATGAAATATTGAAACAAAATATAACCTTGAAAGATCAACTGGGCGAGTTCATGAGGAACTTCAACAACGCCGTGGCTGAGGTGCATGGACGAAAATTAAAGGACATAGACATGGTAAATTTATTGCTATTCTAAGCTTGTCTGTTTTTTGTATTTATTCTGTTCATAATTTTTTGTGAGTTAATTTCAAACGTCACTAACTAAACGGATTATTATAGGTTTTTGTATCGGTCATAATCCACAATGACCGTTACTTTCTAATTGCCATGAACATTAAGAGTAAAACCCTTCATGTGCTAGACAGTGTGCCGAACAACGGTGATACGCAGCTCTATCAGGAAGCGATTCACAAGATTGTAAGTGTACAATAATTGATTAAATTGTCTTGTTACTAGTGAGAGTACTCTGCCCAAGCATTAGGTTCATGACTTATAACTACTAGGTTCATCATTTACAACTACCAGGTTCATTGAGTATAAGTAACAGGTTCATCAGACATCGAATACGTTATACACTTAAAAAATCCTCCAGGTTCATTGGTGTTGTCTTGTAGGTTAATTAGTTTTCTCATGCAGGTTCATTGGTTTGACATGAAACCAACAGTTAAATTGTGTTGTTGACAACATTTTTTTGACTGTTTGGGTTAAAATTCATTTGTTCTCTTTATGCTTGTGTGCAGGTACACATGACTGAAATATACTTCCGCCAGAATCACTTGGCCAGGAGAGCAAGCGAGATTGAATCTGCACAGCATAAGCCACAATTGATTCCTCTACCGGTCCAGTCTGACGGAGCAGAAGAACAAGACTCTGGGGTGTTTATCATGAGATACATGGAGAAGTACATGGGCGTGCCAAATGAGAAATGGGAGGATCATATGAACAACAAGAACAAAAAAAAGGGCATTGAAGAGCTGAGAATCAAATACGTGCATGCCATCATCACCTCCGAAGCTAATGAAATACGAGAAAAGGCACTGCAGATCATAAAAGACAACCCTGAAGGGCCGTATGCATGAACATTAGATGATTGACTTTTCGTAAGAATGATAATAGGTTGATTGTATAGATTGGGTAAATATATGACTGATGAATTGGGTACAGTGATACTAACAGATAGCACTAATCACCTGTGTAATTGCCTAAATTAGGATCAAGACTTCAATATATTAGCAGGTTCATTGCTATTGTCTTGTAGGTTCATTAATTTTCTCATGCAGGTTCATTGGTGTTGACATGCAGGTTCATTCATTTTCTCATGCAGGTTCATGACTTATAACTACTTGGTTCATCATTTAAAACTAACAGGTTCATTCAGAATAAGTAACAAGTTCATCAGACATACAATAGGTTATACAATTCAAAAACCAACAAATCAACCAGGTTCATTAGTGCTGACTTGCAGGTTCATTACGTTTCAAAGGCAGGTTCATTGGTTTTGACTTGTAGGTTCATTTTAGGAATTGGGGGTTCATTTGCTATTACAGGGTTCATTAGGTTTTTCTGAGGTTCATTTTAGGTGTTGGGTGTTCATTTGCTTTTACAGAATTCATTAAGTTTTTCTGAGGTTCGTTTTATGGGTTGGGGGTTCATTTGCTTTTACAGGGTTCATTAGGTTTTCCTGCGGTTCATTTTAGGTGTTGGGGGTTCATTTGCTTTTACAGAGTGCATTAGGTTTTTCTGAGGTTCATTTTAGGTGTTGGGGGTTCATTTGCTTTTACAGGGTTCATTTTAGGTGTTGGGGGTTCATTTGCTTTTACAGGGTGCATTAGGTTTTTCTGAGGTTCATTTTAGGAGTTGGGGGTTCATTTTAGGTGTTGGAGGTTCATTAGGTTTTTCTGAGGTTCATTTTAGGTGTTGGGGGTTCATTAGGTGTTGGTTTATCATTTAACTACTTGGTTTATCATTTAAAACTAGCAGGTTCATTTAGAATAAGTAATAGGTTCATAAGACATACAATATGTTATACACTTCAAAAATCAACAAGGTTCATTGATTGGAACTAACAGGTTCATTGGTGTTGCCTTGCAGGTTCATTAATTTATGCATGCAGGTTCATTGAGTATAAGAAACAGGTTCATCATGTATAACTAACAGGTTCATTGAGTATAAGTAGCATGTTCATCAAAATTCTTAAAAGTTCAGCAAAAGTAAGCAAAAAAAAAAATGGAATCGAAAAATACTGAAGAACACTAAGAGTCCAGCACTTCAGTGCAAGTGCGACTATTGTGAGTGGCTAACTTGTTGCATCTGCCGCAACGCCTTTGCCCTGCACGGTTCGAAGCAATAGAAATTTCTCTTCCACTCCGGATACGCGACCTGCTTCCTTTGTTTTTGGCTTGCTCTGGTGGCAGCACATTAATGACTGGAGGTACTTCAACTCCGGCATAAGACTGAAGCTGCTCCAGGTTCGACGTGCCATAACTAGATGAAGCACCACTTCCACACAGCAGAGACGCCTTTTTCTCCTTAAGCAGAACTGAAAACTGTTTCATGAGGTTCGGCTTGTCCTCCAATAGCCCCACACAACTATAAAAGTCAGAAATCACCTCATTCATGACCGCCTCACGCTCTTCAAGGGCCGCACACTGAGTCACAACGGTGTTGTCGATAGTGAACACCGGTGTAATAGTGGCATCCATGGTCCAGCGCGCAAGGACATACCTATCCGGAATCCTATCAAACCCGAGGTTCCTGAACACAAAAATGAGATGACAACAAGGCAGACCAATCCTTTGAAACATGCGACATCTACAAAAAAAATCCACACCTTCAGCTGACTGCTCCACTGTGAAACTCTTGGATAAGCAATCCTTGATACCGTAGAATTTTGTACCGTTGACATCAGACATGCTCACCATAAAGCATGATAGACAACATTCCATAATCTGATCCTGAACAAGTTTGAAAATCGAGAGCGTGTACACCTCAGATGCGTGCTTCTCCAATCCTAAAGGCGTCTTCAAATCTGGACGCATAGTACAAGACTCAAAGTTCAGCTTCGCCTGCTTGTGTCTCTGCGTGTCCATGGCTATGTCAAAGTGCATCACCAACTCAACTAGGCGGTAGTATCTGTCACTGAAGTGACCAAAGTAACTGTTTGCAGATTCCGAAACAAAAGTAGTTCTAAGCAGACCGCCAAACATCACATCCCTGAAGTAGGATGGGATCCAAAAATGTCGGATTGCAAACATGTCATCAAACCACCTCCGCTTCACCAGTGGGAATTCATCAAGCAACGCAGCCCACTGTGTCTCAAACTCTGAGGGTGAAAGGTCATGGGTCCACACAATGTTGTCCAGCCTAGCCCTAAATTCTGAACCAGCGGCAGTGTCGTACTTGGTCTTTGCGGGCACTTTCTTCATGATGTGCCACATACAAAGCCTGTGGCGCGAACGCGGGAAAACCGACTTCATGGACAGGTCTTGGTCTGTAACTATAACCTTTGGCTCGTGCACCATTGTTGCCTTGAATTTCTCCAGCAACCAAACGTATGATCCCACATCTTCCTTGAAAATTAAACCAGCCGCAAAAGTGACACTCGACTTGTGATGGTCTAGCCCGGTGAATGGTATGAAAATCAGATTGTACCTATATGAAACAGATGTACACAAAGCCAACTATGAATAAGAAAAAGGGATAAAAACACTCAAATAAGTGTCTAATAAAAAGAGCAATCAAATCAGGATACATAAGTACACAATGAGGTTGATTAGAATGAATACACAATGAGGTTCATGCAATATAACTAAGAGGTTCATTATTTACAACTAATAGGTTCATTGAGTATAAGTAACAAGTTCATCAAAAATAGAATAGGTTAGACACTTAAAAAATGGACCAGGATCATTGGTGTGTCTTGCAGGTTCATTTGGGACCTCAGCAAACAGATTGGAATATGTAGATAGCAATAGGATTGGATTTCACACTAGGTTCATCAGTTTGCATACGAGGTTCATCAGTTTAAACAGAGAGGTTCATTCAATATAACTAAGAGGTTCATCATTTACAACTAACAGGTTCAATGAGTATAAGTAACAGGTTCATCATAAATAGAATAGGTTAGACACTTCAAAAATGGACCAGGTTCATTGGTGCTGTCTTGCAGGTTCATTTGGGACCTCAACGAACAGACTGGAATATGTAGATAGCAATGGGGTTGGATTTTACACTAGGTTCATCAGTTTGCATACGAGGTTCATCAGTTTCAACAGAGAGGTTCATTCAATATAACTAAGAGGTTCATCATTTACAACTAACAAGTTCATTGAGTATAAGTAACAGGTTCATCAGAAATAGAATAGGTTAGACACTTCAAAAATGGACCAGGTTCATTGGTGCTGTCTTACAGGTTCATTTGGGACCTCAGCGAACAGACTGGAATATGTAGATATCAATGGGGTTGGATTGCAGACTAGGTTCATCAGTTTGCATACGAGGTTCATCAGTTTCAACAGAGAGGTTCATTCAATATAACTAAGAGGTTCATCATTTACAACTTACAGGTTCATTGAGTATAAGTGACAGGTTCATCAGAAATAGAATAGGTTAGACACTTCAAAAATGGACCAGGTTCATTGGTGCTGTCTTGCAGGTTCATTTGGGACCTCAGCAAACAGACTGGAATATGTAGATAACAATATGATTGGATTTCACACTAGGTTCATCAGTTTGTATACGAGGTTCATCAGTTTCAACAGACAGGTTCATTCAATATAACTAAGAGGTTCATCCAATGAACTTAACATTAAAGGAACGAAAAACATTAAATTGAAGGCTGGTTGCACTGTAAAATAGAACAGGAACAATGCAATGAAGAAGGATAGAAAATAACCTGTTGGTACGGTACGTAGCATCAAACGATACAACGTCGCCGAAGAGAGAGAAGTTCTTGCGAGACACAGGATCAACCCAAAATAAACGTGTCAAACGATCACAAGAATCCACGTCATACTCAAAGAAGAACGCAGGGCAGAGTTCTTTTTTGTTGAACAGACGGTTGATCGTCATCTGAGCATCAGAACCACCTATGTAAGCCAACATATCTCGCCGGTAGTTCTTGAAGTCAGCAGCTGATGCACCAACTTTGGAGTAGCCGCCCACGAGTTCCTTGAATATCCTATGAGACCTCACTGGACCGATGTGGGCTTTCTCACAATCCATCACAAACTTTTTATGTCCAAAGTCCAGCTTCCTCATAGACTTCATAAACTGTTTATCCTTACCAACAACCATTTCATGAGTGTGGCGATCTTCAAACGCTGTTACTTTGTAGCCCTGGTTGCCCGCAAAAGTGAGGATGAGTTTCGCCTTACAACCAACTCTGTTTGAAGGACGTCGGCGCATGCGCTTTGTGTTGTTCTGGCCAGTTTTAAAACCATGTCTGGTGCAATGCAAGTACTTCAGTGCAACCACATCGCCTGCCATGCGTGATCCGCCGAGCCTCACAACAAAGCCACATTCCAGTGCATATGCCTTGTAAAAATCAATCGCTTTCCCCAATGACCCGAACATCATACCAACAACTGATTTTAGAGAATCAACACAGATTGGAATGTGGTACACCGATCCACCTTGAGATAATCGCGTAACGGATAAATCCGACGACATCTCAGTGTCCGAATCACTTGGATATGAACTAGGAGAACTCTGATCCAGGGATACACTACCACTAGCACCAGCAGAACCACTACCAATCACTGCAAACATAAATAACATCCAAGTTCATTTCTATAAGGCATAGGTTCAAAACAATAGCCCATAGAAAGGATGGAAAATCTAATGATGAAAAGGTTAATACGAATCTGTCAAACAACATCCACATTAGAAACGCCAGATAACAACCAAATTGAAAAGAATCATACTCAGATTACTAGCAATCGGAGAACATAAGTAGACACAATAAGAAATTCTGGAACCCTAAAACAAAACGAAACAAATTGACTTACCAGAATCCATAGAAATGTCTATGCCAGTCAATCCAATAGCAATGGAAGATTGAAGGAGGCGAAATCGATGAAGAACGTGAACTGCAACGAGCGAGAAGCAACAACTCCTCCAATGGCGATTCCGACGACAACGAATACGGAAATAGATACCAAATCGATCGAGATCAGAGACGCAAAGAACGACGGCTACAGATATACAATAGCGTTAATACATCGAAAGAGACGAGATCCATGAAGAACATGAACTGAAATCATCAATAGCGAACATTTACCTCCAATGGCGATTGCGAGAAACAGAGCGAATCGAGAGAGAGGCAAGGAGAGACGGCTACAGTGAATGCGTGGAAAATGACCAAAATGCCCCTCCGTGTGTTAAATGAAGGATCACTACCAATCGTCAGATGGAGACACATGTAAGAAGATCTGGAATACGCACGGATTACTTTAAATCCGGTGCTCATTTAATCCTCTCTCTATGAAATATATATGTATGAAAAACATGCACCAAGTTAAACATATACAATGTGGATGTATGCATAGGCCCCCACTCCCCTGGGAAACCATTGGATCATGTCGGATTTTAATCTTTTATTTATTTTTATGTAAAATAATTATAAAAGAATAATAAAGAAAGACATCGTTAAAACTTGTGTAAAAAGGTATTAATAGGTCATGTGATTCTCATTAGTATAAAAATATTATTAAAAATATCAAAGACTCAATCCGAAAAAAATCCCAACTAAAACTCGCCCCTTTAACAAATCTTTGGCGCTGCCACTGGATGCGGATGTTACATGGCAAATTAAAAGTGTGATGACCATCAAAAAAAAAAAGTGTGATGTTTTTATTTCAAAAAAAAAAGTGTGAAAATTTCTAACAAAAAACGAAAATGCAGCAAAAAGAGTATAAAAAACTTGCCCGAAATATTTCAAGAAGAAGAAACAAATTCTCCAGTTCCCTCCATCTCTAATTCCACCTCATGTCCTCATCCCTTTATATATGAAAATAAAACTCATTATGTTATGGCATAAGACTATAAGAGGATAATGCGTAACGAAATAGAAACACATATGTTTGGGATGGACATAAAACTCATTTATTTGTGGGTTATGTATTTTTACAAGGTAAGAGGGTTTTACAAGATCACAGTCTTAGTATTTTTGTAGCAAAAAAAAAAGCACACTATAATTTAAATATTTTACATTCAATATATATTTTACAAGTCAATATGCTATTCAAATTCAACACACTATAATTTAAAAGTCAACTTGGGGGTTTTCTTGGGTGATGAAAGACATTATGCATGAGTGGAAAAGGAACAAAGAAGATTCACGAACGTCTTGATAAAGAAAATTTTGCTTATGATGTATTTATATTGAAAAGTAATTTTAAAATTGTAAAAATTGGGTGATATTGAAAATTATACAGAAAGATAAAAAAAAATTATGAAAAGATTGACAAATAAACAAACCTTAAGCTATTTAAGCTTCAAAAATATGCTCTCTCTTGTTCAAATGTACATAACAGCAATTTTAATTAAATCACTAGTTTATTCTTTTTTATTTACATATATACTACGGCAGTTTAATTAGATTGTGCAAAAGAGAGTTAGATTGACCAACCTAATTTTAAAATATTCAAAAATATGATTTTCTTAACCTATACCTCATACCAAAAAAATAAGATTGGCTCTATGTTCCTATTGTCTTTTTTTTTGATAAGGAAATGAATTAGGGGCTCCTCTATCTCGAGGTAGGTTGTCCTAGAGCATTCTTGCGGATGAGATCTCTAAGATCTGAAATGGCTGCAATATTTGGTGAAATTAATTTGTGGTAAAGTTTTGCAATATAGTCGGCCACAGTATTAACTTCCCGAAAGATGTGGGAAATGCGACAAGAAGAGAATTGTCGCAAGTCAATCAAGCTATCTAAGATGATGAGTTCAATTTCCCACGGGCAGTCCCATTTGCCGTTTAGGGCATTTATAAGGCAAAGGTTATCGTCTTCGATCTCGATATTAGAGATTCCTAGCTAAATTGCATCTCTTATGCCATTACGCATTGAGATTGCTTCAGCTAGTAGTGGGGAAATGATCCCCAGGGCACCATTGGCCATGAAAATTGGTTTTCCAGCATGGTCCCGAATGATGTAGCCGGAAGTAGCGGGTCCTGTTGTGTTTTTGGAGGCGTCTGAGTTTAGTTTATACCCGGGGTGTTCATCCGGTCTAGACCGGACCGGATTTTTTCAAAAGTGTGGACCGGAGACCGGACCGGACCGGTCCGGTCCAAGACCGGTTTAGACCGAATATTATTTAAAAAAAAAAAATCAAATTCTTATTTACCATCTAAAAAATATATATAAAATTTATACTCTTAACTTATTAACTTAAGGAAAAAATCTATAAAAAATAACATTTAAACTCCTAACTTATTATTATTATTATTATTATTTTATTTTATTTTTTAAAACCGGTCCGGACCGGGTTTTTTTCCGGGTTTGGACCGGACCGGATTAAGGGAAAAACCTGGACCGGAGACCGGACCGTAATTTCACCGGTCCGGTTCAGTTTTCCGGTCCGGGTCGATCTTGAACACCCCTAGTTTATACACATTGGTAAGCGGTTTCGTCCATTTAATGTTTCTTCTTTTTCTTCTCGTTACTTGCCCAGTAGCTCTGGTGGTCTCCATGCTATTTTTTTTCTTCCTTTTTGACATTATTCCAATCTTGTTGTTGTTTTTGGATAAAGTTGATGAGGTTAGGTATTGTGTTTTTGTTTTGATTTTCAAAGGTTTTTAAATTCTGTAGTACCATATGCTCCACCAATATATTGATAGAGTTTTCATTGTTTTCATTTCGGATTTGTCCTTGATTTCGTTTATTAATTGTGATTTATTGTCTATATCCATGTTGGAGATTACTTGTTGTGTTTGTGAGTCAATGTTTTGGAGTGTTTGAAGGGTGTGGGGGCATTTGAATAGTATGTGTGGGAGGTTCTCTAATGGGTTGTTGTACATGATGCATTCTAATGGAACCGGGATATGTCTTTCATACAGTTTTTCTTTTGTCGGTATTTCATTTTTACTTACCTTCCATATAAAGTGTTTCACTTTGAGGGGTATATCAAGGTTCCAAATTCAAGTTATGTTGGAGTCTGTTAGTCCTTTATTTTCATATATCATATTGATTGCACTTTTGGTGGAAAATCACCCATTTCGATTGTGTTTCCAGTAGAGCATGTCTTCGATGGCATTATTTGGGATTGTTTTGCTAGCTATGATTGTAATAGTATGTTGGTCAAAGTGTTTTTGGAGTTTCTCTAGTTTTCACGATTTGTCATGGTTTATATATTGGTCAACTGTTTCTTGAATGTTTATCAGATTTATATCTCTTGCAAAGTTGGTTAGTGCTCCAATTGGGAGCCAGTTGTCCTGCCAAAATTTAATGGTTTTACCATTACCAATTTCCCACTGTAGTCCCTTTTTGAATTCTGGTATAAGTTTGGTGAGGTTGTTCCAATGCCAGAAGCATTTAGAGTTTTTCTTTCTTTCATATGTCAGAATATGCTTGGTTTTTAGATATTTTTCATGGATGATTCTGACCCATATATTCGTAGGCTCGACGAGTAACTTCCAAATTAATTTCATTTGGAGTGCTTTGTTCATGTCTTCACTTTTCCTGATTCCTAGTCCTCCCATGCTCATCGGTTTGCAGATCTTGTTCCAGCCAATGAGATGTTTATGGTTGTTATCCTTGTTCCAAAAAAATTGACGGTTAATTGTATCAAGTTTTTTGTGGGTATTGGTCGGTAGTGTAAAATTTTGCATGATGTAGCTTGGTTGGGCTGATAGTGTTGCTTTGATTAGAACTTTTCATCCCTCTTGTGACAGTGTGTTTGCTTTCCATTTGATTAGTTGGTTTGCAGTTTTTTCTAGAAGTGGTTGGAAGGTAGCGTTTGTTACTCTTTCATTTATAATAGGGTATCCGAGGTATTTATCAAGGCCATTGGACGGGACCACGTTATTGATTTGTTGGATTTGTGCTATGTTCGTTTGGTTGGTGTTTTTTGTTACCTAGAATGCTGATTTATGAAAATTGACGAGTTGACCTGATACTTCACAATAGTCATCAATGATTTTCTTAATTTTGGAGCAGATTGCTAGTTTTGTAGATGAGAAAATGATAATGTCATCGACAAAGGCTAGAAAGAAAATTCTTGTACCTCCTCTATTTATTCTGATTCCGATGGGGTTAGTTTGTTCTAGCGCTGCGTTTTGTAGTTGTCTCGAGAGTATTTCTGCTCCTAGAATAAACAGGAAAGGGGATAGGGGGTCACTTTGTCGGAGACCTCTCTTTGGAAATAATTGTTCTGTAGGTCCGTTGTTGACAAGGACAAAAAAGGATACCGTTTGGGTGCATTCTTTGATCCAGTTTGTGAATTTAGTACAGAAACCAAATTTCTGGAAAGTTTGTTGTAGGAACTCCCAGTCGATTCTATCATATGCTTTTTCCATGTCTAGTTTTAGTACAACTCACCCCTCTTTTCCTTTTTTTTTGCCCGAAAAGAGTGAAAGATTTCATGGGCTATTAATACGTTATCTTGGATACTTCGGTGTTGAGCAAATGCTCCTTGAAGAGGGTGTATTAGTTTAGGTATAATAGTCTTGAGTCTTTCCGTGAGTATTTTTGATATGATTTTATAGATTGTATTGCATAAGCTAATAAGTCTGTAGTGGTTGATTGAGCTCGGGTTATCGCATTTTGGTATGAGCGTTATGAAAGTATGATTAATTTGCTTAAGTAGTTTTCCTGTGTGGAAAAAGTTTTTTACTGTCTTGATTATATATGGGCTAATGATTTCCCAATATTTTTTATAAAATCCGGATGACATTTCGTCCGGACCTGGAGATTTATCTTCTTTGATATTTTTTAGTGTTTTTTTGATTTTGTCATTTGTAACTGGTTTTGTCAAATGATCATTATCCTCCTGTGTTACTTCTGTTTGTATGATATTTAGAGTCTCTGTTATCTTCCTCCGATTGATGTGTTGCTTCTTGAATCTTTTTTCGAAGTCTTTTTATATTTCTTTCTTGACATTTTCTTACCCGATAACGAGAGTTCCGTCCAGGGTTTTGATTTGTTTGATATTTTTCCTATTCCTTCTTCCGGTAGCGATTGTTCCTATTGTCTATATGTTGAAGTTGGCTGACTGACTTAGCTTATTTTCTTATTTCTGGGTCAAACTATTTTTTCATACCCATTTTATTAGTAGCGCGATCTGATTGATTACGCTATGATAAGAACTAGGAAAGATAATCTTGTAATTAATTTACATACTTTAATTGAACCATAATATGTGAAGGTGTTTCAACATGTTTTTTTTTTTATAAAAAAAAATTAGTATGTGCAATGAAAAATATGGTAACCCTAGATCTAGAATTTAATATGTATACCATTCTGAAGAAGATTTTTACCATTAAAATAAGTACTACGTAAACTTATCAATTATTATTGTGAGGGGGGGAAATGATATTTTCATTATTTTGTGATACGGAATCAGCATCCCTATTATCTTCCATGATTTTTTACTATTTAAACATATACGCAAAACAAGATCTAATTCCCAAATAATTAAATTCATCCCCTTGTTTACCGTCAGTCTCGTTTCCAAATTTTTTACCATAACTTATAAGAGCAAATTAACCAACCAAATGAAAAGGTAACATATTAAACCGGCAACAATACATCCGGATTTTATTTTTCGATTTTTATCAGATTTCTAAATATATATCAATCTTATACGCTTTCTACATATGACATATCAATATATGAAGAAAAAAATGATATGACTTGATGAAACAAAAAGGTAAAAGAGTTTGGCAAGGCTACAAGATAGCTTTTCGTCTCAGTCTCAAACTTCTATCCATCAAAACCCCTCAGATTCGATTTTAGCTTCTGTATTATAAATACAAACCCTAAACAAAATTATAATATCCCAAAGTAGCTCAATCTTCTCATTAGCTGCACTTTTTACCACAAATCAAGAGCGATTCATACTAAGAAGAAGAATCAAGCCACATCATCATGGCAAGTGTTGCAAGGAGAGTGTGGTTGATCATGCTTTGCGTACTTGTTGCAGTCTCTTGCTTTGCTACTACATCTTCAACTAACCTCGATTCCTATAGCAATGGCGTTTTCTATGACTCACCCGCCATCAACTTCATGCATTTTCAATCCCCTAATTCTCATTCAAATTCCCATGCCTTTTCTCCATTGGCGTCTCCAGTCGACTCGTCTCTCGTCTACTTCAACGTCGATAAGTTCATACACAAAAGCGACAAGGGTGATCATACTAAGGTTCGTACGTAATGTGTACGTGTTCATATATTTTTGTACTTTATATATTAATTTTTCATATTTGGTGTTATATATATATATATTAGGGTTTGAAGAGGGCTTGGGATAAGGCGTGTGCTACACATAATGCGGTGCTTGTGGTGCCTAAAGGAAAGACCTACCGTGCCAAGCAACTCTCTTTCTCTGGTCCTTGTGTGTCTAATCTCACTATGCAGGTAATTTATCTTAACTAACTATATATAAATATACATCAATATAGTATACATGCTTTTGTATAATACTATACCATAAAAAAATTGAGTGTGACGTGTGATTAGTTATGTTAGTTTTGCAAATTTTGTCAATTAATTCCACGTGTGACATGAATATGCATGTATCCAGATTTATGAGATGGAATATTTATTATATATGAATTTGTGTAGATACATGGTACAATCCAAGCTTCAGACAACATGTCTGAGTATGGAGAAGATAGACGACACTGGATCCTCTTTACAAACATCAACGGCCTATACGTCACCGGCGGCGGAACCTTCGACGGAAAAGGAGCAATATGGTGGAAGAACTCTTGCAAAATTGACAAACATCTTGTACGTCTTAATATAATCTTTTTCTTTTCACATATATATATATAATAAAAAAAATTAAGTATCCCCATCAGCACATCAATTACTAATCATCTTCCTAATTCGTTTATTCTACAGGCCTGCAAACACGCTCCAACAGTAAGCGCAAATTCTACCCTTTTCCTTGATTTAATTAATAATAAGTCTTATTTTTACGGGCTTGACATATTAATTCATTAAAATATCAGGCTGTGACGTTCTACGGGTGTAAGAATTTAGTGGTGGATGAAATAACGGTGAGGAATGCACAACAAATGCACTTAACCGTAGAGGACAGCGTCAACGTCAGGGTTTCAAGGGTGAAGATATCATCCCCCGGTGACAGCCCCAACACTGACGGAATCCACGTCACTTCCTCCCGCAACGTCTTCATCCGACACTCTCACATTGCAACTGGTACGGCCCATTTCAAACTAGCCCAGCCCAATCGTAAAAGGCCCAATAACTAAATTGTGTTTTGCAGGAGATGATTGTATATCAATCGTGAGTGGGTCAATGAATGTCCATGCCACAGATATAACATGTGGACCCGGCCATGGAATCAGGTCATTATTTTGTATTTATTATATTTTCTGTATTGTCAAATTTTATATCTCCTTTATTTTTAATTTTGGGAAATGCAGTATTGGAAGCCTAGGAAAAGGAAAAGAAAAGGTTCGTGTTTCAGGCATTCATGTTAACCGTGCAACACTCACTCGAACCACCAATGGTGTCCGAATTAAGACTTGGCAGGTTAGTTTTTTTTTTTTTTTTTTTTTTGCAAGAATTTACAATTAATTAAAATTTGCCAAGTAACGCTCTCTTTTCCTCTGATTAAATTTAATTATATAGGGTGGATCAGGTTATGCAAGAGACATTACATTTCAGAATGTGATGATGCATAACGTAAGCAACCCCATCATCATAGACCAAAACTACTGTGACCAAAAGAAGCCATGCCCCAAATCGGTAACGTTACATCGATCTCCTATGTATATATATATATATATATATATATATATAGCTCGTTAATACAAAGTTAATTAGTCGATTATTGCTAAATTAAACAAGTAATGTAAATGGCAGGAATCGGCGGTACAAGTGAGCCTAGTGACATACCGCAATATCCAGGGGACGAGCACGAACGAGGAAGCCATTAAATTCGATTGTAGCGAGAAGTCGTGCAGAGGAATAACGCTGATTAATGTTGGGTTGGTGAAGCAAGGAAGTGATCATAAGGCCAAAGCTGATTGCAACAATGTAAGGCCAAGGAGGGTTGGGAATGTATTCCCTTATTGCTCATAAATAAATAATTAAATAAACATACAAGAAGAAGCCAGCATTACATTTTCAAATTAACATTGTACATGTGCATAATTCAGTCTATTTTTCCGATTATTGCTTGCTTTTGATTATGTTTTACATGATAATATATACATGTTGATTAAGGGCTAGGGAATCGATTCCCTTGGATGTATATATGACTATAGGTTTTTATTCATGGATAATGAAACCTGTGAAGATTTGGGATGTTTGCTTATATCAATCACTTGTTTTTTTCCTTCTGAAATTGTTTTGGTTTACATGAGAAATAGTTTGCAATGGGGTTAAAGTACACCTAGTTATGGGCCATTTTTGTTCCATTTTGGGCTCTTACATCAACCTTGTAGGCCCAATATCAATATTCTGCTGAGATGAGCCTATTTTATGATATAAAATTAGTAATACAACCAAAAAGAAATCCACAAAAATATTTATGCATGGGTATTATTGGGTATCAAAATATCAATGTATCATGAGTAAGCTTTTCCTAAGTTACGTTCTAGACTTCTAGTGCATGTTCAAGGCTCCATGATCGACTCCAATATTAACAACGTACTCTTAGAACGCAACCAAATGCAACTGTAACGATTACTCGAAATTATATCTTATCTCTTACTCACTATTATTAATCACGACCTTCGATTCGTATATTAACTTTATAGCTGAATAGGAAACTTTGAGTAGTTTCAATAATTCTTTTAAGTACTACGAGGTATACAAGATTATAAGAAATTGGATTTACGTTCAAGTCTTACCAGTTTAGCTAAGATGTGATAATATTAGTAATTAAGGCTATGTTTGGTAAATAATTTATTTTTTAAAGTATTTTTCTTTTACTTACACTAATTTCTATAACATCCAAATTTCAAACCCTATTTTTTCATTAAAAAAAACATTTTATAAGCAAAAAAACTTTATAAACACACTCACCTAACAAAGCATAAGAGATTACAAGTTCAAATTCCTCACTCATTATAAAAAAAGATGGATTTTAACTTGAAAACTGATTATACAACATGCACTATATCTATATGTAAAGCTTCTTAAAACATCTTCAATGATGATACCCATTTCAAGTATTATATTTTACTTTCTTGAGTTTTTCTCTCTTTCATCTCATTTTATGATACTCTATCCCACATTAGTGATATTTGTTAAAGTATCTTATTTTATTTTTTTAATCTACTTTTCTTATGGATCCATAATTTTTTTTATTTTTTCTCTTTGCTTATAATATAAAATTTTTATAAACAAAAAAAAAGACACTTGTCATTAATTTGTGTCATATGTGTAAGAAATTATATAAGAGTGAATATCAACTTCATGATATTTTTCCACTTATTATCTCGATTCTATAACCTATTCTTATATTCTTTTTTATTTATTTATTTATTTTAAAATTGCTTATGATATCCAAAGTACACCTTCTTCTGGTCTCAACAGCTTTAAATTAATCGGCTTCTGGCGTATTTAATTTGTGTACTGTGGATGGTCCAAGTCCAGGTCTTTGTTGGTTGGCATGATATCGACATTATGATTTCTATAATTTTATTTTCTAATAGAAAAAAGAAGATAAATCGACATGATGATTAAACATGTGGGATTATGCTATCATTATAACCAAAGGGCTCCATGATTCCATTAGATAATAAGCCACTACGTCGGCATATCTAGAAACTAATTACTGGGTATATATAAAAAACGGCTATAAGAAAACACATTGCTGATTCGCTGATGATAATAATTTAATAAAATCAATGGATATAATCTTCTTATCCATGAAATAATATTAATAATAAACAATCCCGAGCTATCCATCGAAATCTTTTGGAAAGCGCCTGCTTCAAAATCTTGTTTGAATTAATCTCAACCTTATTACGAAATTTAAAACAAAATTTATAACTTATGTTATAAATAATTTGAGAACTGAAATAAGATGAAGAGTTGGAACCTGATTGTTTAGTAGAGCTGTAGAGGATATATCAAAAATACATAGAATGAATAATGACAGACGATCAATAAAGAAATGAAAGAAACTATCAGACAAAATTATTAAAATCAATACAGATGGATCCAAAAAAACTAATGGTAAATCTAGCTTTGACTACATTTTCAGGAACAACACGGGTGAACCAATCTTCCTCTTTGGGGATAAGTGTGGTATCTCAACCCCTTTAAAAACGGAAATACTAGCAGTAAGAAATGCACTGGTAAAGGCCTATGAATTATGCATTATCGACATTCAACTTGAATGCGATAACCTTACCATTGTGAATGTTCTGAATCAAATCTGGCACTGTCCATGGGATATTGAAATGTTAATTTTTGATATCCTGTGTGTTTTACAACTTTTCTCTTCAGTGCAGATTTTTCATGTCTTTCGAGAAACAAACGTGGTGGCCGACTTCATCGCTAAGAAGGTCCAACTGAGTTCCTTGGAAGATATTCGAGCTAATCTAGAATTTGTAATTCTCATCCGAAATGATACTATAGACTGAAAAACCGATTCTTCTGTGATTTTCAGCCTAATTTGTACCTAATAAAAAAAAAAGTTCATGAAATAATATTATTTTTACTTGAGCAACAAATTAGTTTTTGTTATGCAACAGCCAACAAGGCAAGTAATCACCGGATAACATTATTAAAATCAATACAGATGGATCCACCAAAACTAATGTTGAATCTAGCTTTGGCTACATTTTCAGGAACAATACGGGTAAATCAATCTTTTTCTTTGGGAATAAATGTGGTATCTCAACTCCTTTAAAAACAAAAACACTTGCACTAAGAAATACCTTGGTAAATGCATATGAATTAGGTATTACCGACATTCAACTTGAATGCACCTTACCATTGTAAATGTTCTTAATCAAATCTGGCACTGTCCATGGGATATTGAAATGTTAATTTCTGATATCATATATGTTTTACAACTGTTTTCTTCAGTGCAAATTTTTCATGTCTTTCGAGAAACAAACGTGGTGGCCGACTTCATCGCAAAGACGGTCCAACAGAATTCCTTGGAAGATTTTTAAACTAGTCTAGAATTTGTAATTCTCATCCAAAAGGATGTTATAGACTGAAAAATCGTCTCTTCTATTATTTTCAGTCTAATCTTTACCTAATAAAAAAAAAACAAGGCAAGTAATCGTACGTTACGTCGGATGATGGGATTGGGTGCGGACTAAAGGGGAGTTGACCAATTAAGTTATATTATAACTAGCTATCAATAGATTTTTTGGACCAAAAAACAAGCTATCAATATATTGTTGAAAGGATTCCAAACTTCAATTAATTAAATACTGTAGATACAAAAAGGAGAAGAAAGATACCAGTTAGTTAAGAAATAAGTGTCTAAACATAAATTTGATGTACACCATCATCCAATAATTCATTCATGGCGACTTGAAAAGAGGTGTCTCATGGACATCCCATGTGATTTGCAGTATCATTTTAAATAATAGGCCATGCAATATTATGTTTGTAATGAACTAAAAAAATGGCAGCTGAAGTTTTTGTGAAAAATAAGATTTCACATTGAAAACTTAGAAATAAAATATCTAGTGTATAAACTTAGTAAATTACTCATTTTATTATCAATTAATTTTAGAATGAAATTTTATTGAACTTATATACTGAGTTTATACATGCATATGTATACGGACTGACACGTCTCCCTTTATCGACCCACCGAACTTTATCAGTTTCTGAATCATTGCAAGAAAACTCGTTACAAACACGAAAGCGGAGATGTACATATAAAACAATTTCATATGGGTCCATACTCATGTGAATATGCATAAGAAACTCCAATGTCATTTAATCTAGCACTCCCTCCGTTCCGATAAAATTCTCATTTTAGCTCATGATTTTCATTAATTTTTGGGGGTGAGTTATGATATTTATTAATGAGAATTGCACTTATTGACTCGTTTTAAAAGCAAACCATCTCTGTTGATTGAGTAAAAATGAGGTGAATTATTAATTAATTATAATTTTTTTTTTAAAAATATAGGAATGTAGTGTTATAATTGAATTCATCAATAGTTGTGATAAGGTCTAACATAACAATATTTAGTAAATGGAAATTGCATATAATACTCCATCCGTTAAGTAATACTTGTCATTTTAGATTTTTGACACAATTATTATAGAATGCAATAATTAAACTAAAACATTTTTTTTCTTTCTAAAATCTTCATTTTAATAATTACCCATCTCAATTATAAGCAATGAATAAAGAAAACTTGCATAAAAGTGACAATATGTGCAATTTCCAATAGCTTACCTCGTAACTCACCAATAAATCATTACCTAAAATTTTAAAATGACAAATATTTTCTTAACAAAAATTGAAGACTAAAATGACACGTATTTCTTAACGCAAGGAATACTAAATCAAAACCTCTCTAAAGTTACGTGTCTTCTCGAGAATAAGCTATGTCATTATTTCTCATGTGTCATTACTTCATTTTTCTAAGTCAATTTTTTTTTTCAAAATCAAATTAAAATAGCATTTCTACCTTATTCTGTCCAATTTTTTAGCAGATTTCTTTTCAATTTCATAAAAAAAATCTCCTTTATATTCAATCTTTTTTCTTTCCGATCACACATCCCCTTCTCCAATTTCTTTCCAAGCTCTTTCCAAGCTCTTTTCTAAGCATACATAGTCTTTTATGTCACAATACTTATGTTATGATCGTATTTATTTTTATCACACATTACATAATATTTCTACATAAAGTAACAATATAATTTTTTACTAAATGTTAAAACAATAAACAAATTCCATGTAAAGTACGAGAACTAAGCTAGTTTCATATTGAAAAGCATGCTTATATTGTTTGGTATATTGGATATCAGTATTAGTTGATATCAAAGTGTTTTCCCACAAAATTAGTATATTAAAAATATCACTTATACTTGTATTTATACCCAATGTCTTGGTATCGCTCATACTTATATCTTAATATATACCGGTATTCGATATTTTACATCTCTAACATCGATATCAAGCGAACTCAATTTTATTCTACTTTTTATATTTTTTACTTAATTAATTTAAATAGAGTCAAAATATTATCTAAATATATATATATGAGAAACACCTAAATCATATAAACAAAAAAATCATGTAATGTAAGAAAAAAATCATAAGATTTGGAAATGTAAACCGAGATTGGATCTAGTTTTTTTTTTTTTTTTGATCGAACACCAAACTAATGAAGAAACCAAATGTTCCAACATGTCCCTATATAAAGAATACTTCTTGTAGGGAGAAATACCCTCCATCCCTGGAATCATTCCTTTTTTCTTTAAATTAAACCTCTTATTCAACTGCAAGGGGCACATCATCTGATCATCACATGTGATTTTCTTGGCAAGCTAAGTTTTTTGATATTGTGATATAATCAATAGGGTTTCTTAACTACAAAAAGTTTATTTAATTGCAGATTCCCTGATTAATGCTCCAGTCCCAACTTTCCAAAGTTTTTTAATAGTTTTTTTAATAAGTTCATTCGGTTTTTAAACATTTCTATTTATCTATATTTAATTTTATTTACAATTCGCCACCGAATAAAAAAAAATGTATTTGTTAGAGGTATTTTGGACATTTGGCATTTTTCTGAACATTTTAGTGAGAATAAAATACATACAGGAGCATGGTGATTTTTCTAACAATAAATGAATAATTGGACGTGAAATGCGATTTTTGTAAAGCACGGTACTTTAGTGTAAAATGCTTAATTTGGGGTGGTTTGTGAAGTTTACCTTTCAAGAAAACATGAAATTTCATTTCTAGGTTGACACTAGACAGGCAAAAGAATTAATTGCCTTTGACACCTCCCCATAATCCCCCTCAAAAGTTGGAGATAAATGGAGACAATTAATTAATTACTAATTAGCATTTGATTTTGCCCTAGACTGAGGACCACTCTGCTTCCTGCTTCACACTTGTTTCAAGCCTGTTACACACTGTATAACATCAAACTAATTAATTCCATCTAACCTCATTCATATACGAGAAAAGATCTAGTGGGGACAGTCGTTCAAGTGCCAATGTTTATTGTAAATATATGTAAATAAAAACATGGTGTTTATATGAACATATAAGTAGAAAGTATGATTATTTCCTCTAAATAGCCAATTCTTATTCCTCCAGCAGGAATTAATGCAGATGATTCTTCAACAATTCGATCCACACCCTAATTAACTTAACACAATTACATCTTGGGATCTAATTAAGGAGCTAGTTTCTTCTTCCTTTGTTCATCTCAGCTTCAATCTTAATTACTTGTTGATATGAAGATGAACAATGAAGGACCATACGACACATATAGCTGGAGGGGAGCGTAATAAGAGACGACGTCGTACGCGTACTACTGTACAAGGGAAGGCCATTTCCCTGGCCTAGCTTGGTTAATTTGTATGGCATCTCAATTGTTCTGTGCTGAATTGGACATTCGTTGAGAGTAGAAACTGCCCCCACGCAAATTGGAAAGCAACCCAAGCTAGCAGAAAAAAGGTAAGCCCAAAGCATTATTGGTGTGGTCGAGCAGCTCTTCTGCTGAAAATGACACCAAATAAGACAACACATCATCACAAACCCCTTATTGTAGCTACGACACTCGATCAAACCTAGCTTCTGCCCTTTTTTCTTTCATTTCATTCACTAACACACATTATATTATATATATGAGGAGGTGTCAAACGTGTCGAGTTCGGGTTTAAGCACCGGATTGAGTCATTTATGGGTCAGGTCGATTATGAGTCGGGTCATGTACGGGTTCGGGTCGACCCGAGTGCACCATATCAAAATTTTATAAAATTAATATTTTAATTAAAACAAAAGATAATAATTAAAAAAATCATTATTATAATATATAAAATATAAACATATTTATATTGATCCAACCCAGAAATTTTCAACTCGAACAGGTCGGTCACTTTTGATCAAATATTTTTCAGGTCGGATCTCAACCCAGAAAACGCGGATCGGGTCGGATTGGATTTGCGGGTTAAATTTTAACAGCTCATTATATCTCATATTTTTGGGTGCAGTAGAGTAGTGTACGTAAGAGTTTTAAAAATGGAAGAAGAAGAAAAAAAAAACACCATAAATTAATTAACATCCTTTTGATGGTCCATCTTGAAGCATTTCTCATTCTCTATCCTCTTAGATCAATTGATAATTGAGTGCCTTTTTCTCAAGCCACGTATGCACATAATAATAAAAGATATGATGAAAATATATATCATTGCTTCAAAATTAAATAAATGAATTAAAAATTATTGGTCAAACTATCTAGGATGAAAGGAAATATATTTAGACCAGGCCATCATCCCCTAGGACTTTAACAAATATATCACTTGCCTTGCATTTATTATTATTTATTACTACTCCGTATTATTTAGTGCAGATTGGTCTTATATTGGGATTGCTTGGTGTGAGGAGAGAATAAGAGAAGCAAACAAACCAAACTTGTTGTTGGTTTCTTCCCCAACAACACTTGCTCTCATATAACTAAAAAATCCCAAACCAAAGCATTTCTTAGGCTACTACTTTTGTATAATATTTATATATATATATCTAAAAAAAAAATAGAAAAAGCAGATGATCAAACAGCACAAGGTGTCGGCTGCTGTAGTCTCGAAATCCTTGATTCTCTACTCTTTCCCCTTCAATCCCTTATCTCCTTAACCTTTCCAACACTTGCTTTGTCAAAAATCTCCTTTGGCAAGTCACAAACAAACAAACAAACAACTAGTCACCATAAATACTAGTACAGATTCCTCTCTGAACTTGGTTTTCTTTCCTCTAAAAGTATGGATGGAGAAAAGGTGAAAATGGAGGAGGGTGAAATGACAAGAAAATTCAAGAGGGTTTGTGTATTTTGCGGTAGCAGAGCCGGGTACAAGCCCATGTTTGGAGATGCAGCTCTTGAGCTTGGTAAAGTGTTGGTAATGCACTCTGCCTGATCATGAAATTTCCCACCTTAATGAGGATTTCTTGCTTGTTTAGATGATGTACGTGTTGTTGTGGGTTTCATGTTTTTGCAGGTGGAGAGAAAAATCAACTTGGTTTATGGTGGAGGAAGCATTGGACTCATGGGCTTAATCTCAAAGGCGGTTCATGAAGGCGGTTGTCATGTTCTTGGGTATGAATGATTTCCTTAACTTCATGAAACCCATAAACAAATTGTGTTTTTTCACCAAGTATATGGTTTTTCTGCATAATGTATATATCTTGTATGCAGGGTGATTCCAAGGGCACTTTTGCCTTATGAGGTAAGACAAAACACTAAATCATCTCCAACAAAAATTAAAAACAACAATCTAGCTATAAGATGTCAATTTGTCAGTAGTAACAAACAAGTGCAGATATCAGGAGAAACCTATGGAGAAGTGAGAGTAGTTGCAGACATGCACCAGAGGAAGTCAGAAATGGAGAAACATGCAGATGCTTTCATTGCTCTTCCTGGTGAGTTTTCCCTTGCAAGGTGTTTTTACAGTTTGTAGCTTCTTCTTCATCATCATCATCATCACAGACGCGAAAAACTTCGCTCTTAGGTGGGTACGGAACAATGGAAGAATTGCTAGAAATGATAACATGGTCACAGTTGGGAATTCACAGAAAACCAGTAAGTATTATTAACTCCTATTCTCTAACACATGATTTCCCTTTTTATGGTGTTTAATATGCTATTGCTATTGCTATTCAACGCAATCAGAAAAAGTCATATCTTCTTGACAAAGCAGAGTTTATTACTATTCCATGTTTATGACCAACTTTAACCTCCCTTTTCTCCATATGGCATAATACACTTTACCTTAAAGTGTCCTCATTTTTTTTGGTCTCTCACTTTGACCACCTACAAAATTATCACTAATCCCACATTCTTTTCTTTGATGTTGTAATTGATGAAAATAGGTGGGGTTGTTGAACGTGGGAGGGTACTTCAACAGCCTCTTCGCGTTATTTGACAAGGGAGTTGAAGAAGGTTTCATAGACAACAAGGAAAGGCAGATTGTGATCTCAGCAGATTCAGCAGAGGAGCTGATGAGGAAAATGGAGGTGGATTTTCTTCATACTTGGATGTACTTTTGTTTTATTTGTAAACAAATAAAGAAGAAAGGGAAAAAAAAAGTGAATAAGGGTGGGTAAAGAAAGGGTAAAACTTTTGTGTTATCTGAGAAGGTTGAAATGTTGAATCACTGAGAAAGAGCTGACAAAGTTAACAGGGAGGGAGAAGAAGGGAATAATTCATGTCTGCCTGATTTTTACATTTTTGCAGGAATATGCACCAAAACATGATGGGGTTGCACCCAGACAAAGCTGGGAAATGCATCAATAATTCAAGCTCTACAGCAACTTCATACAATCCAACCATCTCACATGCTAACTAATCATTCATCTGTATATGTTTGTGTAACATATTTGAACTGTTTTTAGGAGAACAACCTAAGATATATGCTATATATATATATATTATATCTATGTATCCAACCTGAGAAGATCCAAAGCTCATTGTATTGTAATATCTCATGTTCTAATTTCATCATGACAAGTTGCTTACTCTCCTCCCAAACTAAGGAACAAAGAGTCTCATCACTCTGCTTCACCTGCCTGTAGTTAGTCTAGCATTTCACTATATACCATTTGTGTGTTATCAACAGTAAGATAAAAATTGAAGCTTTTTTCGACGTCGACAGCATCTCATTCTACAGTCTTCACTGCACCCACAATCACAGAGAAAATAGCATCATTAACTTTGAAACATCATTACCGCTTTATGGAATCATCAGCACTATAGTATCATTTTGAAACTTAAAGACATTCATATTATATGCACTAAGAGATGGTTGTCTTTCAAATTGGCAAGGATTCATTACATGAAATCAAGTTCAACTATTAGCAAAAAAAAAGACTTGTGCAGCAACTCAACAGTATCAGATCTCAGTTCATAACTGAATTGAGGATATGCCAAGCTGAAGCACTACTTTTTACAGTAACACATTCAGTTTCCATATAGTATTACATTTATCAGGTATGCTTTTTCCTTTTGACCACTGTTGTGTTAGAGAAAATCATTCCGCACCCTATTTTTCATAAAGCTACTAGACTTATACTAGTGTATCCTGCAGGCATTCATGTCTCTTTATTCAACCATCCTTGTCAAATAGTAACACACCTATAATATAGAAATTTAGATCTTTGGAACTTTTGCTTTACTTTTTGTTTTTTAAGACACAGAATCTCATTTACATTGATTCAAGTAAAAACTTCAAGTGTATCATATGAACTCTTAGCAGAAATGGAAATGCATAGTTGGTGATTTATTTATATATGTGAAAAACAAGCCTGCATTTCGATCATCCTTCAAACATCAAACATTAATCATTAATCACCCATGTTTAGAGCAATCCATGGGCTTAAAGGAGACTTTCCCCTCTTGAAGATCATAGCTCACCAAGAAATCCATTTGAGCCAAGTTCCCAAAGATGGCCACGTCACTTGCTGGGCTCATAGCCAAGCACATCACATCCTCCTGAACCCTAATAAAGGTGTTATATGGCTTAAGCTCCACCTCTCCACCTTCAAACTTTGCCTTTATAATGGGAACTTCTAAATCTCCTTTGCTCCTATAACACAAGCTCAAGATCCCTTGTGGCTCCTCCACACGTTCTCCCTGAATAGCCTCCTCCAACGCCGCCTCCAAATCCGAGTAGATTTCCTGGGGCAACAGCGTTAGCGTCGTCCCAGAATCAATGACTATGTTACCCTTTTCGGCTCTATAGTCCGTTCTCTGACTAACACACTGCGATTCAACGGTTTTGTAGTTCAAAATCCGGTCTCCGACGCAAATACTCTCTAGAGTAAGGTAGTAGAACGTGCTCGGACTCTTCTTAACAAGAGGCGTGGATACGACGACACCTGTCGCATTCGACACAACAGCATTGGAGCCAAAGCTCATCTTGCTAGCTGCTGCGTCCACGTCACTATAGGGAACCAAGCAATAGGCAAACCTGCCTCCAAGAGCCTTTGACAACTGAGACACCAAGGAAAGGCTTCCACCACCGAGCCCGATCAGGCCCGACCCGTTCTCATCAAACGTGCCGCCGTTGTCATGGCCACAGCCGATGATGACGCCACCAAACGAGGCCCGGGAGCCCGTGGGCCCAAGGAACGAGACGGACTCGGTCACGAGGTCCCCACTGGTGTGTGAGTCGTCCCCGTAGGCGTAGTGGTAGGAGCAGGAGCCAAGACTGCAAGTGCTGGTTCCAATGCTGTGGCAAGCATTGGATTGGCATGGCAACTTGTTGTAGGAAGATGAGTTGTTGGGGTCAAAGATGGGAGATGTTTGGTCATAGCATTGGAGGCAAGGCTTGCACTGAGTCCATATGAGGTCACTCCCCGTGTCAGCGATTCCGAGCATCGGTGTTGGTGGAGTTCCGATGGATATGTTCATGAGGTACTCGCCGCCAGCAGCCAGAACAGAGGACTGGATGTTGTTGTGGAGGCGGTGCACACGAGAGGTTGATCGTCTTAAGGCGGTTGATAGTCGGTCCCATTTGGATTGGGAAGAAGGGTTGTGGAGAGGAGATTGGGGCGAGTCACGGTGGATGAGATCAATGGTGAAGCCATTGGAAGTTTCAGCTGCTGCAAACAGAGTGGTGAAGGGTACAAGGCAGAGGAAAACAGAGTAGTAGTAGCAGTTATGCATGATGGTCTGTTTTTCTGGGTTAGCCTTGGATGAGGAAATGGGAAGTGATATTGCATTCAGATACTTGGTAACGATTTATAGAGTTGAGTTGGAGGTAATGTAGAAGGTCATTAGAGATTTCTGTAACAGAAATGAGTAGGAGAAGAGGATTTTGGAGTCAAATTGAGTGGGAAGTTATGTTAGCTGAAGGGTCAGAAGAAGAACGAAAGATCAGATGGTAATGAATTGGAAGCAATTTAGATGAATGATGAATTTTAATCAACTATATGAGGAGAATCTATAAGGAGTTCCAGTCATAAAGCCTGTGCAATCAAACCCTTGAAACTCAACAGCTACACAGTCACAAACAAAGCACGTGCAAACTGCAAAAGGTTTTATATCATTCATTATGTTAAGACTTACCAAACCCATAAATTTTGTTCGGATTCCATAAAATGCTTATAAGGTCAACCTAGTCATCTTGAAAAGTTTACCACAAAGTTCATGGAATCATTATCATAATAGAAGATTTAGGTAGGTGGTATTTACTAACAACAAGCAATTTACTACTGTGACAGACCTTAGCGTTGCGATTCGCCTCCAAAATAGATGGCCAAGACAGCAGATAAGAATATAAATGATAAAGCAGGAAAAATAATATCTATTTTTCATTCACCAAGTCATTAATATGCCAGAATACAAAGTATAAATCCTTTTGTCCCAGGTTTTCTGTACCAATCATCAGTCATCACTAATTAGTAGTTGATATGATGAGTTGGAAAAAATTAAATAACAAAAAGAAGTGATAATACAGAATGTGGGAGAGAGCATTTGGTTTGAAATGCCAGGGATCCCCTATCTGAGTTGGATGAATATATGACCCATATTTCTTCTTGAAATTACTATCTAAGAAAATATAACAACAATTTCTCCTCAAGATTGCTAATCTTAGATTGCAACCCACTCTGGTTTACTTGGTGCTTCATAAGGAGGAGGAATCAGGTTTTTCACATTTGCAAAGGGGTCGTCACGGCTTGGCGGTGTCCTTGCGAAGGGTGAATCCAACACATAATCAGGGATTACGACCAAGGTTTCTTCTAAAAATGATTTGACAGTCTGCAAGTTTTGCCAGTTGTAACAGTCAGAAGAACAATTCGCAATTTTTGGAACACAGTAATTACCAGGGGAACTAGAGAGGGCGAAACCCCAAAGAAATTGCTTACTTTGCAAGTCTTGAAAGCAGCATCTGCTTTTCTCTTCCATATTGCATTGCGAGGCTCCCCATGGAAAAGACCAAGTAAAGGCTGAAGGAATATCAAGATTGTAATAAACGAATACTGAGGGGTAAAAAATTTCCTATTTTAATTTCCTTATCCATGTATGAATGAAAGAAAGAAATATATGTAAGATTTCTTGTATATCAATATTACCTTAACCACATCTCGAATATTTGGCCTGTTATTCCCATATGTTCCAACGACAGAATCCCCATAAACTTGGTAAGCTTCCAGAACCTAATAAGAAACATAAACCAATTACAGTGCAAAGATTTTGGAGACACAAACTGGTACAGCAGAAAGGTCTTGTCACACACCTCACGACGAGTGATATTGTTGGGAGGGGCACCATATACCACAGTGTCAACATTCCTTAACGTGTGCCACGGACTGGAAGAAGTGTAACAAATCGCATCAGTCAAAATTTAAAGCAGCTACAGTAGTCTTTAAGCTATGTTAATTCAACACATCCCATTTGGTTATCCAAATAGCGGGAATAGAACTGTCTAGTCACAGCCCCAGATGGTCCAACTATTTGTACCCAAAAAAAATCATTGACACATATATTTGGTTGAAACTTACTTGTTGTAGGCAGCACGACCAACCATAACTCCATGAGCCCCTGCTTTAAGTGCAGCACTAACCTACAAATCACATTCATAGTTAGTATAATTTTGATTTGCTGATGCAACTTTAGAAATGCGAAGAAATGCTGAAGCTTGACTGTTCCGAATCAAACTTGAAACAGAACCATGGCTATCAATCCGAAAAAAAAATAAGAGTACAAAATCACATCAAAATTTAACGAAGGGGGAACAACACGGGGAAACGAAATGAAACAGAATTGATTGACTCAATTGAACAACTAAAAAAAAGGAGGCAGATTATTTCCTGAAGAAAAGAAAGAAAACAAATTGTATATATTCGATGAACTGAATCACTAAGAAAAAGAAGAGGGTTCCATTCCAAGTCTAAACGAATTTGAGCAACCTAGAGACAAAAGAGAGATCAAAGTTTCTTTTTGTTCCCTCAGCCAATGTATATCAGTATATGATTATTATGACAGAAAAAACACTTTCCTCCCTTCTAACCCTTCTTAAATCTTAAACGGAAAAGAAAATCGAAAAAGAATTGTCATTTATGTAAGGTATTGTTCACTAGCTTAAGCAATCTATGTAGAAGTGGTTTCAAATAATACATGTTTGTACCACATGTAAATATGTAATTAGCATTAATGTATTCAGAAGTCTCTGACTGAAACCCCGTGGGACATATAGTGCCAATTCTACCATGAAAGAACAAAGGAAAAGCCAAAGCTAATACTTCAAAGGTATACCTCTTCAATTGAATTTATGCCTCCATTTACTGTAAACATCAAGTCTGGAAAGTCACGCAACAGGCCAAAGTAATATTCATATCTGCACTAGAAAAGTCACAGTTCATTCCAGCAATTTTTTAATTAGATTGAAACTATCTCAAAGTTCTAAAGCTTTCAATATGTTAGTGAATAGAGACTGAATACATACTTCAGTGGAGGAATTGTTCGATTTTCAACTGGACTAAGGCCATTAAGAAGTGCCTTCCTAGAATGTAAGATGAAATGCCTGGTCGGGGATGTTGAAGAAACCTTGTAAATAAAGTCACCTGAAAAGCAGGGTTACAAGCATCAAAGCATGAGTACTCGCCAGTTATATAGAATAACAATATCTCCACAAAAAAAAGCTTGCATAAAGCAATAGAACCAACTGATTAAGTCTGGAAAGCTCTCTTTTCTCTATCAAAACAAAATTGTGGATACTACCAATAGTGATATCACCTTCTTTACGAGGTCCAAACCCTTAAGATTTATAGATGTATTATAAACTTTAGATACCATTTATAGATTTTGTAATTGTTCAATATCCATTTGGTGAGGTCCAAAGACTCCAAACCTTGTCCACGTTCTACTTTACATATGAAGTGAAGAGAATAATGTAGCTGCAACATTTTCCCTTCTTGAATAATCACAACATTAGGGGCACTGCCACTTAGCACATTGCATACTCAAAAGGAGTTTCATATAAATGAACCACGAATATCCAAAAAAGACCTTACAGAGCTCATTATATGAATCATGATCATCCACACCAATTCTGCACTTAACAGTCACAGGAGCATCCGTGTTTGCAGCAATGACTGACATAGCTTCACCAACAAACTTTCATGGCAAACAGCAAACATGTTCATGTCAGAATATGTAAGCAGTGAAGTACGAAAGATCTAACTTAACTTGGATTGAAGTTCAAGAAGATAGCATGACTTACTGACCTTTGGATCAAGCATTAATTTTGCACCAAAGCACCCATGTCCACTTACCCTTGGACTAGGACATCCACAACTAAAAAACAGAGAAGAAATCTTTATTTTCAACATACACTGGTAAGGGGAAATATTGACCCAAACTGTTAGGTAAGTGGTGGTACACACTTAAAATTTATCTCATCATAGCCGTAAGCATTAGCAAGTTGAATTGCCTTTGCAATATTTTCCAAGTTATTACCACCAATTTGAAGGACGATAGGATGTTGATCAGGAGAAAATCCCAAAAATCTGTCCTGTTTAATGCAGTAAAAAGATAAAAATCAATAACCTTGATACATCAGCAATAGTAATAGCGATGAAGACAGTATCTTTTTTGCAAATTAATGCACTAATATAAACATCTAAGGTCAACGAGCTACTCATGTATTCATGAAAACAAGTGAAATACCAGTATCTCACTTGCCTTGTTTCCTCATAATCACTATGGCAGACAATCATATAAAAATATGCAATATTGCTGGAACCATTTCCGTATTCTAGCAGAACTCTAGTTTCCTTAACTCTAGCTAAACAACCCTCAAAATGAACATCAAATAGAACTATATAAGTTCGGCCTCTATAAAGCAGCCACATAAGATTTTACAAAATTCACTATGGCACACAATAATACCAGTGTCTCACTTGCCTTGTTTCCTCATATTCACTATGGCACACATAATAAAAAAAAATGCAATATTGCTGGAACTATTTCCGTAATTCTAGCAAAACTCTAGCTAAACAACAACCCTCAAAATGAATATCAAAAAAAGAAGTTCCGCCTCTATTAAGCACCCACATAATATTTTGTATATGAATATCATCAATATATGTGAGCAGTTTCCATAATTACCGTATTGCACAAAATTTAAAAATTTGACAATTACCAGATTGCCCTCCTGATATACAATTGTTTCAGCTGCAAGCATCTCTGTATAAAGCCATGCATGTTTTGATATGAGTCTAGCCATTGTCCTGTAATGATTATCTGTCCATTCCATCATTGGAGCAATGCTGCAGAAACAGGAATCACATTGTAATGAAATTGCTCACCACTTCTCAACTAGAATGAATAAAATGGACATACATAACAGCAACAAAAAAAAACAAAGAAAAAGAAAGCAAACCTAAAGAGAGGTGGCTGATAGCGAGCCACCACCATGGATGCTGCCTTATGTAACTGACGTGTCCAAATGCGTGGGTGAAGCTTCTTTGTCACAATTAGCCCTCTAAAGGCTGTATTTGACAGCAACCTGTGGTGTTTTTGTACGATAATAGAATGAACAGGAGTAAGTGAAGCAATCAAAGTGTATCTGGAAGACTTCATCATGCCTCTAATGAGACCATAGCGTGCACTTCTAGGTACCTATTGGTTAACGAAACTACGTCATAAAAACATGACATATAATTAACTATAACCTCAACTACTAATTCTGCCTTCTTGCAAATCAATATACACTACATAATGTAATACAGTAGACTAACATAAACCCTTGAAAATCCACCAATAGGCGCTAAAAACATATACTTCCAACTAAAGTAATGCTACCATAGCTAAAATTTACGCGAAGGGCACAATATGTAATCATACCGCATCTCACACAAATAAAAACCAAAAATTGAACTGGGGAGCCAAATTAGGGTTTATAGTACTACCTTGGGAGACTGCAAATTTGACAACCGACCGCTAGTTATGGAGGCGAAAACCCCAAATTGGAGCATAACCTAGCTTAAGCGCGGACACAGAGCATAACCTATCTCTCTCCTCTTTATCTGCCTGTAAAACACATGTTCTGACGGGTGAAAATACAAGCGACGGCATTTTTATGTGTTGGATCGGGATTGTACGGTACATTAGTAATATCTGAAAAGTGAAAAAATAAAATAAATAAGACTTCTCACGAAATCATACTAGGTAAACTTTATTCGTATATTATCTATACTTTTCTACAATTCAATCGTACATTGTCTATATTTTGCTACAATTCAATAATCTACTATATAATTACTAAAACAGAATATTGACTGCGTCACGTGGCGTCCGTAGAATGAGTTCGAAATTTACGCTGTCACGTGGCACCTCTATATTCAATTTGCCACGTGTCGTCCTTATATTTTTTTGGTAGATATGTCAAAAAACTAATAAAATCAAACAAAATAAAATTATTATCTATAATAGCCGGATTTGCACACACTCTCCAATTATTTTGATATACTTTTTTTTCATAAATATTTTGAAAATATAATTTTACCTTTTAAAATATGAAAATATATAACAAATATTTGATCATTTCCTAATATACTATACATATTGGTTTGTGATCTTATGAAGATTAAGATCGTGACTTCTGAAAATGGAGTGAATCAAAATCTTATTTTTTTTCCTTACATAGATTATGAAGGGATTAAATAAATTGCACAATTTTCTTCCATAAATACATTGAAGATATAATTTACCTTTTTAAGCATCTAAATAATAATCCGATAAATAAATTTCGTGATAAACCAATTCGTGCAGGGCACGAGAATTAAACTAGTAAAAGATAAAAATGTTTGGGGTTTATTTATATAAAAAAACTGAGAGATTTTTTAAATTACATTTATTTGCTGAACTACTAGCAAAACAGAAAGGAAGATAATAGTGTCCAAAGCGAACAAATTAAGGGTATGTCAACGTGGGTTAAATTAAGACTTAAAACGATGTATATAAAGTTTCCAAAAAAAAAACGAGGTATATAAAGTACTAAACCTCTATTTTTCTTGCTCAAAGTTTTATTATACCCGTTTTATTCATATTCTTTTTTTTTTTTTTTATGACGAGGGAACCCACCACTTGCGGGGTGGTAAACCCCCGGAATCGTTTTTTTTTTTTTTTATGACGAGGGAACCCACCACTTGCGGGGTGGTAAACCCCCGGAATCGTGACCCAGCCGGCAAGTTTTATTCATAATCTTTGCTCCTAAGCTAAAAGGTTATATTTTGGTAGGAAGTGTTTGGTTAGAACTATGACATTTGCTCCTTTCAAATAATAAACGGAAATTTAACATGGTACCCTCAGTTTTTTACCCATTTCGCCATATATCCTCCATCTTTTATTCCGTTAACCACCGTTACATTTATTTAAAAAAAATAAAAATTTAAAAGAAAAGACGTAGCCATTAATGAGCTTACTTAAGTTTAGTTCATATAATTTAACCTATTATTATGCATTGGTTAAAATTTGGAAAAGCTAAATATACATAGAAGTGTATTACAATTTAGGATGTTATAACAAATAGGCTTTATCATACAAACGGATAATATTCAAAACAAAATTGTGCAAACTATAACAGTATAATATTGTGTGCAATTAGTATGTGTTGGTGTCGTCACGTGATTAATCAAAGTAAATACATTAATCAAGCTAGGCAAACATGAAGTCGTACTTAACATATGAACCCAACTTTTTGTTTCTCGAATCCTCGTTCCTATAAAATGAGCTGAAATAACTACAAATTAAGACTTGCTAAAATGTACTCACTAAAATATCCCCATCATAGCTTCAAAAAAAAAGTATGCGTTCGACGCATGTACAAAAATGTCAAAAAGTGTAGCACGATATAAAAAAGCTACCAAAATTATTGAATAAACTTAGCATTATTATCTAAGCGGGTTACAGTAAATTCCATGGAAACAAATTGTAAAGCCCATGGATGCAGGAGCACTCGTCCAAAGAACAAACGAGAGAAATTTTGAATTATCCTAGTTAAAAAATCACAAGATGTCTCAATCCACCAAACTTTTTACAGCTATCATCATCTAGAGTCCAACTATTTTGTACCTTTTACACTAAAGATAGCAATAGTTCACTGGTGTTCGAGAGGCGCATCAAATTTGCTCAGATCTTGAGCGAATGGGATCCCCAGCGGCTGGATCGGATTCGGATCCACAAGCTGACTACATTAAAGTATGACTTCTCCATTTTTTACAGTTTTTGTCTCTTTTGCTTCTGTGGAACCAAACGGATTCCTTGCTTTCCCAGCTCTACTGTCTTGGATCTTCCATCATCAAGATCCACAGTCAACATAGACGTGCCTTTGATGACGTCGCTTACAAACCCCTTTTGCCTGAAATCCAGGAATACATTTGCAATCACGCACTACATCATCCAAGTATCTGACTAGGGATAAATTTAAATGCAATTTATCCCAACAAATATTTCCACATTAAGAAGCTTAACTTATGCACCAGGGCATAAGTTAGAAAACCAATATAAATATTATGCAATTTATAGAATTATAAGGTGGCTGTGGCTCCAAAATATTATAAATGATTTCAAAATCCATGTCAATACTTTTCTTAAGTAGAATGCATCTAGTGTTGTATATAGTGAATAATTAATTGTATTCCATAGTTTCTGTTATTGGGACTCAATCCTTAATAGCTTGTGCTATTTGATGCAATTAACCCTTCAAATTATGATATATTTCCATAGAGGCACTTACTTCCCAGTTCCCATATATAACTCTTACAAACAAGCATGTACAACAAAGATGATTACCTTGACCAATAAGAAGACTTACCAGGAATTATCAGATTGCTGCTGAATTTCAACCCTCTTCCCAATTGCATCTTTACCAAACTTTTTCAGTATCCAATTATCATCCATCATACTATTCATTAGATTGTCCTGCTGAGATTCTCTGCCATCTTCCTCTTCTTCAGACTTGACCTTCTCTGAAGGCCTCTTTCTTTTCGATCTTTGACCCTTGACTACTCCCTTCTCTTCCTCACCATGTAAAATCCAAGAGCCTTGGTAAGGAGTCTTGAACTTCAGCTTAAGCAAAGGTTTGGAATCCTTTGGGGTAGCATGTGATGTTGGAAGAGCTTGCAAGTCAGTTTTATTGGTTTCATCATGTAAGTCAGGCTTGCTTTCTGGATGCTTTCTTAAAGACATCCTGTCACCTTTTGACACGGAGTTTTGAGTACCAGCTGCTGCTGTGCTTGCTTCACTCCTTTTGATCAAGAGACTAGGTTTCTTTCCAGAAGTAAAAACTCCATTTACACCTGTCCCATTCCCTTGGTCAGTTTTAGAAGTAACATCCGTTTTTCCTCCTTTTCCTAGCCTTATCACATTTCCTTCCTTTTCTCTATGCTTCACACCTCTTATTCTATGGGAGCTGTCAATTCTATAACCTGCAGTGCACAAAAAGTTCAAGCCGTTCACAATTTCGGAATTTCCTTAGTATTTACTGTGTAATTGCTAAATAATTCATATGATGATGATCACAATAAATTAGGAGAAAATATATTCGATAACTTACCTTCATCATGATCAGCTGCACTATCAGATCTCTCAGCTGAATGCCCTTCACCTTCTCTGTGCTGACTGACTGCTTCCCCACCTGGACTCAACATTTAAAGAAGGTACAATCAGATGAAGATAATGTTCAAGAAAACATGTGGAAATTACTAATACTCCATCCACTCAGAAAAGAACTCCACATTAAGCATATATTCCAGTAAGAAAACATGTTCAAGAAAACATGGTACTAGTCTCTGTCATGTACTCTTGAATGACCAATCCCCTCAAAACTAGAACAATGTCCAAACAAAGATGAATAGAAGTAAACTATATGATCCAAGAGTCCACCGTCCATTACCAAGAGACGGTCAAAATAATAGATTAAGAAAACAAGTTTAATTTAGGACCCTTCGGAAGCAACAAAATACTTTGATTTCATGCCCAATTCAAGCTAGATGATGCTCTGAAAAGCACTATAAATGTAACTCTGCAAAGATAATGTGATCTTTAGGCCTGCAAAAGCACTAAGGACTTGGTTTACAAATTCACATGCATGTTGTGTCTAGGGCGTGAAAAGGTATTCAACTGCAGCAACATTCTAATGTTGTAATTAAATGTCTACATATTTTTGCATTTTATCTAGAATCTAGTGTAACTGATCTTCTTAATCCTAAAACATATCTGCTGCAAATGGCAGGAGTGACGAGTCTAGGGAAACAGAGCCAACTAACAAGCAGGCTCCCTATTTAAAATAACTATGATATAAAGGTGTTGAACTACTCCTCGACAATAGAATTCTACAAGTTTTACAAATACATTAAAATAACATTGTTATGTTTGCAAGGTGAATAAAGAACAATGAAATGTATATATATGAATGACAATGTAAGTACTCAAAAATATTAAATGGAAACATAAAATACCGAGAAAAGATTTATAACATTTTTCAAACCTTGAAAGACAACAGAACTGAAAATTTTATAAATGATGCACAACTGACCATTCAGTACTGGCAATTCCTGTTCTCTCAGGTAGCTTGAGGAATCAGATTTAGGAGAATTTGTTAAATTTCTATTGCGTCCACCTAAATGTATAACCAATTTGGTCGCCTTCATAGTCTTCTTTTTGGTACTCTTGCTAGCATCTTCCCCAGCAACTGCATTACTAATCGACCTGCTTTTGAGCTGCAAAATACCAGGCCTCTTATTATTATTCTTAATCTCATCAATAGATTTCTGCTTCAAGACGCCCTTTTGTTTGATTGAGCATATCACTTCAGTGGGACTTAAATCCTCCTCTCCGCTCTTGTGGGACTGAACAACATCCTGCACAGGACTGGAGCCATATCCTGTAGATACAGCATCTTGATGGCCTTCAAAATTTCGATTGGAACCTACTTTACTATCTAAATCCATGTGATGTCCCTTTTTCTTCTTCTTGTTTGATGATTTTTTCCCATAATCTTTGCTCTTCTTAGGAGAACTTTCTGCCAAGCCTTTCAAAGACAACTTCACCCGACCATAATCAGTCTTGACCCTGGGAGGATCATAATATTCGTCATCAGAGAAAGGAGTCATAGAAAATATTTCTTCCTGAGTTGGCAGACCCGCAGCATCCCTCAGGCTTGCTATTAGATCTCGATCAGCTTCATCCCGTCGCCTCCACAGTTCCCGTACAGCATCCTCCATATCCTTGACCTAAATGAAAACGAAGATTAGATTCAAGGAGAGGCATATTAACATCTCCGCCAACAAAAGAATAAGAGGGTGAATGGACCTGGTAGCACTCGCCACGACATGTAGGACACGTGTATGGCAGATTAGAATCTGCTTGAAACCGCATATATTTATCATCACTACAAAATTTTGCCAAAGGTCAGCAAGTTCTCATGGTTACATAACTATTATAAAGCTCCAGAACTTGGTCTTGAGGATAACGGAATTTACACAAAAAATATGCCTTCCCTCCCCGAAGAAATAGAATGTGAACCAACCTGATGTTATCACAATTGCAGTGCACCCAACGCTGGCAGATATCACAGCAGACCATGGGGGTAGATTCCGAGTCTCTGTAAACCTACAAGATTTATAGACAAAAGAAACCACAACAATAAAACAGTGTACGATGACAATCAATGTGTTTGAGAGCAGACAGGATAAAGACAATAGAGGCAGCATATGAAAAGTTACGTGATTACTAAAGTGTGCAGATATAGACATGCAACTTTGCAATGAAATAAGGGGAGAGGTAACAAAATAATAGCCAAATGCTCAAGATATTTAGCATTTCACTTATCGGTTAGTAAATAAAGGTGAATAACTCAATTATTAACACAAATATTCAGGGGTACATGTGTTCATGAAAACGTAAACAATACCCTCAAACAAACAGGGCAATAGTTCCCTTTGGTGAACAATCTTCCACAAGCATCACAGCAAGTATATCCTAAGAACCACCTGTAGAAGTTAGGAACCAAAGTGAATTTTCTATCAAACATAAGGAATATCCAGAATATTTTATCTTTCCAAAGAGATGTACTCACACTTATTGCTATGACTCAAAGGAAGCAGAAACACGAAGATATAGCTACTTGAGACTTATTGACTAGGAACAAAATCAACAAGACTAGTACATACGAAAACAGACTTTCCTTCATCATGAAATCCAAGCAGAGCTCTTCTATGAACATGTGAGACATGACTAGGACATCAAAACAGCAAATTGAATTCGAATTGAGCTGTCATTACTTGAGATTGTTTCCCTTTATACTCAAAACCTCATTGTAAGTAAGAGGGTACCTTATCTTTTTCAGCATCATATATTGATAATAGTTCTTTAAGAAAATTACATTTTGGCACCATGATCCTCACCCCCAGAACTTTCAATATTTACTGCATGCAGCATCAGTGCCACGCAATGAAAAAATCAATCTTTTCATCAGGGTGAGCAGAAAATACCTCAAACTGAGACCATTGCCTGGGACATTAGAATCACAGCTGTGGCATCTAGTGTGATTTGGGCACAGGTAAGGTCCAGAACTAATATTCTGCAGAATAAAAATGATATTAAGCCAAAACCCATCAAATTAAATACAAGAACTGTGATGACAAAAATCAAGGACAACCTTGTGCGGTGGCTGCATACAGTAACAGTGGTAAGCAGCATCACACCTTCTGCAGAACTTGAACTTGTTAGGATCTCCAGTTCTGCGACAAACCTGCAGCACAAAGAAGCTTAAGGAAGTGATAAAGAAGAAACCAATTGTGTAACCCATAATAGAAAAAGGAGCCTCACAGAGACAATATCTCTAACCACGGCCTAACATATCAAATATGTCTTTTGCATCAAAACACATCATACCACATTTTCCATATTCAAATTCACAAAGTAGTACCCAGACAAGTGCCTTGATGTCTGCAAATGGCATATGCTTATGTATGCAAGGTTATTTGTCCTAGGAAAACATGGAAGTAGATAGATCATATTCCAAACACTAATCAAATCAACTTCCAAACATGAATATCAACTGAAATTGTTTTTTGTTAACTGAAATTAAAACATGAATATCAATAGTCACATAGCCATTACTGGAAATGAATGTGTAACAAATAATAATTTTGAGCACACATTAAGGGTAGAAAATGTTGCAAAGACGTCATAGTACTAAATAGGTAGGAGGTGTCAGACAACAACGACAACAACAAAAACAAGCAAACCTCGGTACCTCACATATACGGCAAGAAGGGCACGTCCATGAACTCCAATGAAATAGATCTGTCAAAAGAAACATGTCTTAAGAGAGTAACATGCTATTCAGGATGAAAGTCTCACAGTTAATAAAACAAACCTCTGTGGTGTCCCCACGTTTTCAAGCAGCTTCTATGATACTTCTTGCTACAACTCTTGCAAGAAAGCATCTTCTTTGTCCTCTCACTTCCTTCATTTTCACCACAAAAACATAACCGGCACATAACATTCACAGTTGATAGACCCTGCTCCTCTCCATCCACATCTTTTGGAGCATCCTAAAAGTAAATGGATCTCTTAATACAGAAAAGAAAGCAAATGACTCCGTCAAAAGATGTGCAAAATTTTCAGGTACCTCTTTCTGCTATAGTTCTATCAACCATGATAAGAGCACGAATGAGAATGTCATAGAAACACAGCTAGGCAAGGAAAATAAAAACAAGGAAGACCTATAAGTTCACTACTTTATTCTTTGAAACAATGAGGCAGCACAATAGACAAAAGACAAAGATTGATGTTTTCCAGAAAAGACACAAGCATCTTTAACTAAATCAACGCTGCTGTTATATTTGCTTTACTTCGTCTCATTGTGCAATTGATGTCAAAAAGTCAATTTCTTGCCCAGCTCATGCTCAAATTCAAAAAGAAGTCTAGAGATCTTTCTGACCAAGAACATATTTCTATTATAAAAACAAACATTTGCTATTAGCAACACCAAAATATAACCTAGCAAGCTTGAGCATTAACATAAGATTCTTCATGCGTTGAAAAACCTCAATTTAAACCACAAAAATAGGATATAAAGTCGCTAAACTATGACCTTTAACCAAAGAGCAACAGACTACGAACTAGATGGACAATGGCATTGGATTTCAATCCAAATTGGTCATCCTAATCACCACACACAACAAACCAAACCAATTGTTCCAATCAACGATAAGAAAAACGTTTACCGGCAGATCCCCGGACTCAAACCTCCTTGCAAAGTCCTCAGCCGCCATAGACGCCACGGCAGCCCTCCTCTGTAAGGCAGCACGCTTGGTCTGCGCGGACAACAACTCCTCAGCGCCAGCCTGAACAGCGGCGGCGGCGGCATCAGCAACGCCAGCATGAACGACGGGAGGCGGAGGCGGCGGGGTGACCTTGGGGACGGGAACCTGAACTGTTCCCCCTGCCGTAACCCTAAAGAACCACGGATCGGTGAGAAACTCCTGGAGCTTGGAGATCTCGAGCGAGAAGTCGTTCTTGGCGTCGTCGGAGCGCAGATTGGAGCGAAACCCTAGCGCGCAGGAGCAAATCCGCTTGCTGCCATGAGAGATAGAGAGAGGGAAACGTTAGAGAGAGCGGGAACGAGGGAGCCAGAAACCAGAGAGAGAGTTTGGGGGTTTGAGAGAGTGGAAGAAACCATACCAAGTAATTGGGCAAGCGACGTGAAAGGCCATTACGAATTGAGTCAGTGAGGAGAATTTGGATTAACAAAAATCGCGAGCCCGAGCGCCTCTCTCTCTCTCCCCCCGCTTTCTTTCTACACAGCCCTCTCTCTTCCTTCTGCTGGTCAGATCATAAAATATTAAACCCAAACGTGCCCTTCTTTTTACTGTACTCTTGACCCGAAGTGGTCCGTGGCCGGTAGGACCTAGTTTATGACATTGCAATTTTGCTTTATTTAGCTTAATTACACAAATCGTCCATAATTTAGCACTATATATACTTATGTAAAATATTAACTATTTTCCAATTAATAGTTCAAATATAATACCACACACATTTATATATATGATATCTATATCTTGATTCATTCATACTCATTCCTTATATAAACTAGATAGATGTTCTCGTATTTCGCACGGAAACATATATTATTATTTTATAATATATAAAATAATAAGTTTATATTAATTGTTGTGTATTGTTATTTTTTCATTTCATAAGAAATCGTCTGTTTTTTCTTATAATCTAGGGTTTATTCTATTAACGATTTGTAATTGAGTAATTTAATTGGTATTTTTTAAATTATAGAGTAAGATTGTCCAATACATATTTTTTATGATTAAATTTATTAAATTAAATAGATTTTATATATTTTTTAATTGGACTCACTGTTATATTTTTTTTAAAAGGCTGGATGATGGGGCAGATGATGGTTGGATGAGTGATGACACGTCGGCGAATTGAACGTGATGACGACACGTATGATTTAGACATCTTCGTATATAAGTTTATTTATTTATTAATATAGATTGATATTTGATATAGATAGATTGTGACTAATATTAAATAGATTATTTAATTTGTTTGCTAAAATTGATTTGTCTTTATATCAATGGTTTATTATAATTGTGCTAAAGTAGTTATGTTATGTACTTCAAATAAGGATATATTTTATTTCATTTTTGTACAATAAAAGACATTAGAAGTTAAACTTTATACTATCAAATTAGAAAATTAAAATTTACAAATTTTACCATAGTTTATTTAATACAAAAACTTAAATCAATTCTAGATGATAATAAAAATATTCCTATTGAAGATGCAAGTTATTAATAAAAATTATTACTTTATATTTATGATAGATATATAAATTATTATTGTGTAATAATAATAACGAAGTTATTTTGGGTGGAAAAAAGGGGAAAAACATGCAAAAATATTACTTCATATTTAAAAAAAGCTTTTTTATCCTAATAAATTAAGGACATTTATTGAGACAAAAAAACTAACTTTTAGTGTTATACAAATACTCATATTGATTATCGATATTAAAATAGTTTGTATAGAATATAATTACTATAATAAATATAATAAGTATTTATCGTTTAACAATAAAATGTGTTTCAACATTAAATTATAAGTACAATATTTCAAGAGATGGATGCTTGTAGGTTTATTTGGGAAAAAACACCTATTTATACATTGTATCATCAACTTTATCATGAATATTAAAAAGACTCATTTTGTAAACATGTTTCGATGATAAATATGTTAGATTAAGTTAAATTTGTATGGCTCGTCCTTTTTATTTTTCTTCTTCTAGGAAAATATTGTGTTATAATTCTAGCTCAATTTACCCAAAAAGTTTTTATATAAAGTTCATAAATTACCACCAATAGTACAAACTATTCTATAATAGTTTGTGAAAAAAATGATACATCTTAGTCACAATGTTTAAGCTTTAACCATGTCCATGATGTTGATGTAGAACATTTCATACTAAGAAAAACGTCTTTAATAATTTGAACAAAAATATGATACTCGACAATAAAAATAGGCCCTTGCTATTTCACGCATGGGTAAAATTTATATTTAGCGCATTGTTTCGTCCGTGACGCACCAACACAATCCGCCTGTGACGCATCCACACCTACCGCCCGTGACGCACCAAAAGCATCCGTCTGTGACGCACCAGCACCATCCGTGCGTCACGGATGAAGTCGCTGCATATAAAGGCAGCAACTTCGTCTCCCCGACCCACACCTCTCATTTGCAGCTCTCCATCTCGCGATTTCGCTCCCAAGCTCAAACGCTTCGATCTGTCACGTTTCGATCAAATCCGTCCGTCACGATCCGTAAGGTTAGTTAAATCTGTATTTGTTCTTGACTTAGTTTAATGATGTTGAAATTATTGAAGTTGTTAACAAATTTTAGATGATTTTCATTTAGGGATTACTTGTCTAGTATTGGATTTAAACATGTTTGAAGGTTGTTTCAATTGATTTAATGTCGGTTTTGAATATGGATCTACACTTACGAAAATTGTCAAAAAAAATTGGATATGCACAACACAATCCAGATCTGTCTAAAATATGGATCCAGATTTGGTCCGTGACGCACGGATTGTGTCGATCCGTCACAGACGGATAGTCAGGATCCGTCACGGACGAATCTACATGCTCCGTCATGTGCGGATCTGCAGTATCTGTCACAGACGGATCTTGTATGTGTGTTCTTGTTCTTGTTGATGTTGTTGCTGCATTTGTTGTTCTTGTTGTTGTTGATGATGTTATTGTTGTTGTTGTTGGCCTCAAAGGAGTGACAGGAGCGGTAGGGTTTGGTGAAGGTGTGCTAGTGAGCTTTGGTGGCCTACCTCGTTGCTTCTTGGGAGGTGTCCCTTCCATCTCTTTGTCTGTGTACTCCCATGAAGAAGGATGTCTTTTAGTGTTATCTTTGTTTGGAGCTCACATTGGCCATCCCTTATGCCTCACAATAGTCGGCTCTTGCAGACTGGTCCCCTCGGGGCGAGCAATGTCGTACAGTCGCGAGACACATTTTTCTTGATCATCTGCTGACAGATTGGGGAACTCATCTGTATAAAATTGATCCATCAAATATCTCGCGACTTTGCGCTTCACCTCAACCTTACCTTTGTCTTGCACTTCTGACAAACTCAATTGTCTCCAAAAAGGATGCAACCTTGAAAGCTTAATATGGATTGAACTCGTCACATATCTAGCGATATCATGTACACACGATAATCCATCTCTCACCCTCATCTGGCATGTGCAGGTACTGTCATAAAATGGTTTTTCCCCTTTTCTGTATTCCTCAGTCAAGCGGTCAAGTGCAACCTTAGATACTTTGTACTTCAACAACTTGAAAACATCAGCCCCAGTCACAAGCGTCATCATGTTCTGTGCACTCTCGTTGAAGGTCCTCTTGATTTCCTTCACTTGGTTAACCATCTTTGAATGATATTGACCGAATATCGTGTCTAGACTGCCATGTGGAGTAGTCAAGAAGTCTTTCAAACTAGAGTGTGCTCCTTCAACCCTATATTTAGTACAAAAGAGTTTAAAGTTTAATCATAGAAGAATGTTTATGTTATCTGCATAAGTGGTTCGTCACGTATGATTCTCTTCATACGTGATGGACGAAAGAGTTCCATCCGTCATGTATGGATGGAATACACACGTGACAGACGATAAACTTTAGTCCGTCACGGATGATGTGCATCCATACGTGATGAACCACTTATGCAGATAACATATGTAATATCCCTCATTTTATAAGGATATTTTGGAATTTGTCCAACTCCCGTATTACTAGTCGGATTAATTTTTAAGAGAGTTTCAAACATTCTGTATATTGTTTGAACTCTGTAATCTTTTTATGAGTAATATAAAATACAGTTGAAGTATTTTCGGGGTTAAATTATCGATCGTGTACAAATATATTTAACCCTGGGTTAAGAAATTTAACCCAAAAGTGAATCGGATTAGAAGGGTGAAAACTGGGCTTGACCGCACCCGCGGCGAAGGCCAAAAGTTGAGGCGGTTTCGTCTTCGCGATAAGCACCAGCTGCAACTCGTCGGAGTGTCAGCTCTGAGCAGCTCAAGTGGCACCTTGACCTGTCCCCTTGTCTCCTTGCTTGTTCCCTTTGAGGAAGCTCGTTTTGGGACTATAAAAGGGATCGAAATCAGAGGATGTGAAGCTTCGTCTCCTTCCTCTGTTTTTCCTCTGTTTTCACCATTTCCAGCTTGTTCCAAGCTCTCATCAGAGTGTTCCTTGAGTTAAGAAGGGTACCTCTAATGGTATTTGAAGGTCTAAGGTGTTGGGAGATTGAACCATAATCAAATCGAAAGCAAACGAAGCGATTTGGTAAGTTTCTCCATTGATGCACTGTCGCGAGAGCTCGCCACTGTCTGTCCACCGCACCCCGCGGCAAGCTCCCACCGCACCCGCGGCGAGCCTTGTCCGAGTGTGTGTTCGTGGGTGTTTGGCTTTGGGCGAGGCTCGATTCCTTTGATTCTTTTCCTATTCTTTTAGATTCAATTATGTGGATATTGAATCTAACTTAGGGTCTCGTTATGGGTTGTTTCTTAGGGATTTATTATCCAAGATCTGCCCCAGTTTCAGATCCAGGAACTCGACGTTTCTCAGCTTTGTTAGAACTCGTCGGATCTAAGGCAAGTGGCGGTTCGCTCTTGCTCATCATTCCATACTTCCATTAATTATCAATTGTTTAGTTGTTAATTAATTTGGGATGATTCTTGTTTATGTTGGGAACAGTTGTGTTAATTAATATGATTAAAATCTGATATTATAATAGGTTGTATATTCTGCTAGAATCGACGCTATTATAGTTATATTGTGTAGGTGTGGGCCATGATGGCTTTGATGTGATTTATTGTGGTGTTAAACTGTTTAGTTAGCACGCGTATTCGTAGGGACGATGGGCTCTATGTGAGGTCCAGTCGTTTCTTGATAATAAATTGGTGAAGGGGCAGTGGAGACCCTGACATCAATGGTTGTGGATTTGTTGTGGATACGGACGTTGGGCTCTATGTGAGGTCCAGTCGTTCTTGATTGTGTTGTGGATATCTAAAAGCTTATAACGTGTTGTGGTTTGTTCTGGAATTAACTCAGATAAGTACTCTTGGCGCACATAATTAATATACCTTGGCGAGTAGTGCAGCTAAGCGTTAGTGCAGCTAGGAAAACTCGTCTTAGTTTAGATCGCTCGTATGCGATGTTGTGTTTGTCTGATTATTTGGGTTCCCAACATTTGTCATGTTTCCGATAAGGCTCATTTCTTTGGAGTCTTCTTTTGTGTTTGATTGCTGTGAGGCTTGGCCTCCAGAATCTTCTCTTCTCATGCATGTTGTTGTATTCTAGTAGAGTATGGTGGTTGACTAACGTACTCGGCTATTATTCGAGGGACGATGAGTCTAACCTAATACGTCTATGTAACACCCCCCAATTTGACCCCAAATCGAAAGTGCTACTGCCGATGACCCCGGGCGAAAACCCCGAAGTCACCCCAGGCTTTTCCGACGACATAATTGTCTTAAACATAGTTACAATACTAAAATCATAACTTTTATTAAACCACATGGTCGCGGAATGTCAACACCATTCCAAAAACGACCCAAATACATCAGAAATGCAACAGCGGAATACTTTTAAACAAAACGACAAAACAACTTGTCAAAACACCGTTCATCTTCATAGTCGCTTCTAGCCTTCACGGAACAGCAACACACCTGATGTGCCGAATCGAACGGATGACACCATCCAACCATGCAAGGAAAATTACGGTTGGTTAGTCTAAATGAATAGACTAGCAAGGATACAAAGCAGAGTGGTTCGAAGCAGTCGTATTAGGTTAGACCCATCGCTTCTCGAATAACAACCGATAACGATAGTCAACCATCATACTCCTACTGAAATAACAAAAGGTATGCACAAGAGAAGATTCTGGAGATCGAGTTTCACAGCAATCAATCCCAAAAGAAGACTCCAAATGAAATGAGCCTTATAGGAAACATGATGACAAATGTTGGAAAACTCAAACAAACACACATAACCACATCACACAAGTATCGCATACGAGCGATCTACAACTAAGACGAGTTTTTCCTAGCTGCACTAGCGCCTAGCTGCACTACTCGCCAAACATTTATTAGGTGCCCTCAAGCACTTACCTGAATTAAATGACCACACACACACTTCACGTTATAAGCTTTTAACCTAACCTCCTGTCACGCAGGACTCAGAATGGAACTCACAGGATCCAAACCTCTAACATCTCATCGAAGAATGGACCTCACAGGATCCAAACCTCTTACTATCGCATGGGTCTCAGCTGCCCTTAACAGTTATAAAGAAACGCACATGGAACTCACAGGATCCAGTCGTTCCTACGAATACTCGTGCTAACTAACAGTTAAACACACAACAACCACCCACAGGACCATCACGGCCCAACCTGCACAACTATCACCCTAGATTTAATAATCTAAACACACACACACAATAAATCACATCAAAGACCCTTACGGCCTTCACCTGCACAACAAATCTATAATATACTAGCGTCGGTTCTAGCAGAATATACAACCTAGTATAATATCAGTTTTTAATCACATAACGTTATCAAACAATTTCCAACATAATTAACAACCATCCCAAATTATTTAACAACAAAACGATTGATAAATAATCGAAATATGGAATGATGAGCAAGAGCGAACCGCCACTTGCCTTAGATCCGACAAATTCGAACAAAGCAGAGCAACGTCTAGTTCCTGGATCTGAAACTGGAGCAGATCTTGGATATTAAATCCCTAAGAAATGGCCCATAACAAGACCCTAAGTTAGATTCAATATACTTATATATGAATCTAAAAGAATACAAGAAGAAATCAAAGGAAACGAGCCAAGCCCAAAGCCAAACCACAAAACAACCCTTCGGACAGCCTTGCCGCGGGTGTGGTGGAGGCCTGGCGTCGGGTGCGGTGGTCGAACAGTGGCCAGCTCCAAGAACACAGCCATGGCGGGAGAAAAATACCCACCTCGATTCCAAGCTTCGTTTTGCATTCGACTTGAACCAAAACACCTCAAAGCTTTACCCAACACTTGTGGCAACCTTCTAACACTCAAGAGCCCTCTCGAATCTAGCTCAAACCGTGCCAAAAATGGCGATTTCCAGTGGAGAAAACAGAGAAACAGAGGAGAAGAAGAAGGAAGAAGAAGAAGAAGAGAGCCTCTTGGCTTCGGGTTTCACCCCCTTTTATAGCCCAATTCGAGTCTCCACCAAGGGGACAAGCTAGGGGACAAGGGAACAAGGCGAAAGACCCACTTGGGAGCCCACTTGGCCTGCCCACAGCCAGCACAGAGCCACTAGCGAAGACGACCGCCTCTGTTTTCTGGCCTTGCCGCGGGTGCGGTGGCGCCTGGCGCCGGGTGCGGCCACGGCCAAAACTCACACTTCTTATCCGAACTCACTTTGGGTTAATTTCCTTAAACCCGGGTTAAATATATTCGTACACTAACGATACATTAACCCCGAAAACACCTCAACTGTATTATATATTGCTCAGAAAATTTTACAGAGCTCAGACCTGTAGGATCGTGATTGTTAGATAAAAGCTTAAGGAACTCAGAATAACGATTCTCAGTTCCTTTTGCAGCGGAAGATAAACAATCAAACAAATGACAAGTTCCTTATAGTGGAAACCTTTGATTGCCAACTAGCAATCCATGATAAAAACCACTACCTTTCTTTTGAAATGATTTCAAAGTCTACTTCTTGATTTCTTATCTCTTTTGGTTACAGCTTATCCTAGGAACGAACACACAGTTCCTTTGCCTTACACACAGTTAGACAATCCTAGATAACTTAACACAATCAATAATCAATCCAAGAAACAGACTTTCGCACCTAGGAACTATCACTTACAGTCACAGGAACTTAGCACTCAGCTCTTCTTCCTTGACTGGTTCCTCTTGATCTCGGTTTGCTTTGATGATCTTTGTTTGGAGGTTCACACTAGATATTTGCTAATGAGTGTGAGTTCTTGTTTTGGTGCTTGAAGATAACCCTTGGGTTAGTCTTCCTTTTATAGAGGATTCTTCGCAGCTCGATCCTCTCTTGGTTCCCACGGATTGAGCTTGCCCTAGGATTAGTGGTTCTCCTTGATCCACGTTGTTCTTGGCATGTGCAAACAACCTAGGCAGCTCAGAATCTCTCTTGGTTGGTCAACTACCTCAGACGAGCCTTGTGGTGTCGTTGTCAAAACGCTTTCGTCCGAGGTTAAGTAAGCTGGCCGTTTAGGAACCGTATGTTGGACAGCGACGTCTTCATGTGCTGTCGCTTTCATCGTCTCTGTCCGAGGTAGAGGTTCTCTAGGCTTCTTGTTCTTTAGCTCTTGGACCTTGGCAGACTTTTGGAAGCTTCAACAAGTCGTTTTCGACACCTTTTGTCCGAGGTTGTGTATCCCCAGATTTCTCGGGAATCATAATGTCGCAAGCTCCATTTCTGGGCACACCTGGATTCCTCTGGATTCCTTCAGCTGTCTTGTTCCTTTGGTTTCCTTGTTCTGTTTGGCTTTCCTGCCTTCGGTATATTCCTGTGGTTCCTTAAAACACATCTTTGAGATAAAACATTAGTATCATAATATTTGTCATCTTCAAAAGTTGAGAAACTGAGAAACGGAACTCTCAGGGGAACCTAAGTTCCAGAGTTCCGTTTCCTAACAATTTCCCCCTTTTTGATGATGACAAATACAAGGAACCTGACAACATAATAGGACTTTGAATCTTATGAGACCATATTGAGATAACGGGATTTACAACATTACAGATTAGTGATAGAACATTCAATGGTTGCAAATTCCCCCTAAGCAAGTAAACAAGTTTATTTCAAATTCCCCCTTAGAAATAGAACTAGTTCAGAGTTCCTATTAATTCAGTAGTCTCCAAAGTTCAAGGTTCCTATCCTTTTCTTCCCCCTTTTGACATCATCGAAAAGATTAAGTACAAGTTAAGAACATGATATCGGAGTGAATATGCGATTGCAGCAAGCCCATAAAATGTCATAATGAAAACTTAAGGCGAAGACAAATGATCATGGGAACGAAACTGAAGATAATCATTAAAAACTTCACTTATCATTGATCAAACACACAAAATACCACAAGCAAACAACAAACAACCGACAAGACAAACAACAGATAGCAAGGAAGACAACAAGAGCAATCTTAAGAAAGACAACAAAAAGGGATAGAAGAGGAGAGTAGGATCCTAAGGGAAACTACTAGCTCGCTGTGGCGTTGCAGCACTGGGAACCTAGAATAAGCGTTCCTATGGCGTAGTAACGGCCTCTTCTTCTGCATCCTTGTCATCGGTTCCTACATTTTGGCCCGCGGCCTGATGAGCACTGATTGCACCTTGCTAGTCTTTCTGCATAACTTCCACCAGACTCTCGACAGCAGAACTGATACGCCCCAACTCTCTTACTTGATCATGGATGGCGACCGTGTTGGCAGTCGAGCCTTCCAAGATAGCTTTTTCAATACGATCCAACGCAAGGAGGATCGCAGAGGAGTCTGAAGAGGGGGGTTGCTGAGGGTGGGAACTAGAACGGCCCTGGGAACTCGCCTTTTCCTTAGGCGGGATTTCTTCTGTTTCAGCAGGGTTGGGTTGTTGTTCCTTAGATTTCAGCTTCCGAACTGTGTGCATGGTAAGACATTTGCTGTAGGCAGTCTCGGGTGCGTCTTCTGGGTACTGATTGAGGTTGGAGAGTAGATTCTTGATGATGTGAGGGAAGGGTAAAGCATGAGAGTCATGGGATGCACAAAATTGCATGTGAGCCAGCACAATACGGGGAAGATCCAACTGAAAGCCGGAGAGCACTTTGTCCATGTAGATGGCGTCGGTTATGAGGACTTCATTCATGTGCTCTTGCATGGGAACCAAGTTGCGAGTGATCCAAAAATGCAGTAGCCGGTTTGCGATGGAGAGATCCTTCGTCTCCAAAGATGAGGGGGATGCGCCATCATAAATTTTCTTGACGATTGCTCCTTTGGACTTGAAGCTCTTTCCCTTGGGCCATCCCTTCTTCTGAGGCAGAATGCCAAACCCAGACCTCGACTCAATCCCTAGAGCAGACGCGATTAGATTGGCGGACAGGGGAAAGCTGGTTCCCTTCCATATGAGAATGGCGTCGTGACAGGGAGAGTTCTCCTTCTGGGGTACAAATTCCATGGACTGGTAAAACATCCGGACAACCTCGTCGGAAGCAGAGAGAGGTTCGCACAGTATCTCGTCCCACCCTTGGAACTGCAACAGAGAGTGGAACTCATCCAAAGCTTCTCCATAGAGTTCCTCATCCTCTTCTTCTAACGCCTGGGTCCAGAATTCTCTGTCGATAATGAGAGGTTTTAGGATCTTCCTTTTGGAGAAGGAAGAGGAGACAGAGATGGTGGTGGTTTTGGCCCTTTTTGTGGATTTGGTTTCATAGGGAACAATGGCTTGGGAGCTTCTCTTCCTCTGTTGCATTCTTGTGGCGACAGAGGGGCCTGGGTTGGAAGTTTTGGATTTGAGGCTGATCGGGGAAGGCTCGGGGCTAAGGATCTCTTGAAGGGATTTATCCGGAGAGGAATCATGCGATCCGTCTTCAGAAACTGATTTTGTGACTGATTTTGAAGCCAAAGTGATGGCTTGCTCCTCTTCTTTGGGCATGGTTGGTTCCTCTTCCACCTTTTCCTTATCCTTTGGTGGTTTCTCAAGCTTCTCTTCTGGTTTCTCTGCAGGTTTCGCCACGTGGTTTTCTTTGGGGAGGGATTTTGAAGAAGTGGAGGCAGAAACAGGCTTGGAGGAGGAGGCTTTAGCCTTCTTTTCGCAAAATGCTTGAAGAAAAGCAGCTTCCTCTTCATCCATAACAACGATTGGGTTAGGGTTGGCCATTTGAGAGGAGCTAAGAGGATTGCTGTGAGAAGAGAAAGAGAGGTAGAAGATCAGAGAGATGGAGAGCTTGTGTGATCAACTCAGAGCAACTGAGCACCTCTTTAAGGGCGATGAAGATCTGGGATGACCAAGAGCTGAGGTGACCGTTGAAGCAAATCCAGCCGTTGAGAAGATCAAGGCAAATCTGAAGCATTGAAGAGAGTTGCAGCTTTTTAGAACGGCTAATTTAAATTCAAAATATGACCCATTTCGAGAAGAGGGAGGTCTGCCACTGATGAGACATGCCTTATCCCTGCCAATATGCCATAAATAGCGTCTAGGGAAGCCAAGCGAGCCGTTGGAGAGACGCGATGTTCTGGTTCCTTTCTGGCGACATTTTCAGCGAGCTAGAGGAATGTATGGGAACCTTTGGTGTGGGTGGAGACAAAGGAACTAAAAACAGTACGTTCCCATACAAGGAATCAGGGTAGGCTATTTATCGCATTGCACAGTAATTCTCAGAGAAGGTTTAGAGATGGATCATAGAGAATTAAATTGAGCAATGAGGCAAGGGTAGGTCTTAGTACACAATCATCATTTCAGCTTGTAATGTTGGGTTAGAAATATGATCAGATTGTGACTTTTGGGCCATCAAAGAAATTTGAACAACGAGGAGTTGAGAAATAATGATAATCAAAAGGAAACGAACCAGAAAAATTTATCTAAGCCTTTATAAGAAACCATTATGACAAGAGGGGTTTATAGCAAAAGATATAACACAAGGACATCAAGACTCAACAAGTTAAATATCTTAAACTAGTCAATCAGGGGAACTCGGAAAGAATTCTCAGAACTAAGGTCACTACTGAGTAATAGGAATCATTCCTAGTTTCAATCTGAGGTTCTCAAAAGGAACTCTATTCAATGCATTGGTGAATATATCTGCAATTTGATCTTCAGTTCTACAAAATTTCATAATGATGTTTCCCTTCTCAACATGATATCTAAGAAAATGATGTCTAATGTCAATATGCTTGGTCCTAGTATGATGCACAAGATTCTTAGAAATGTTTATGGCACTAGTGTTATCACAAAGAATAGTGAGAGGGCCATAAGACATACCAAAGTCCGCGAGTTGTTGCTTTAGCCAGAGAAGTTGGGAACAACAAGAGGCAGCCGCAATGTACTCGGATTCTGTGGTGGAGAGAGAGACTGAAACTTGTTTCTTTGATCCCCATGACACGAGGCAAGGGCCTAGGAACTGTGTCATTCCAGAAGTGCTCTTCCTATCCACCAAGTATCCGGCATAATCAGCATCAGTGAAACCCATGAGCTCAAAGGGACATTCTTTGGGGTACCAAATGCAGAGATCGTCAGTTCCCTTGAGATATCGAAGTATTCTCTTTACAGCAGCCAAGTGGATTTCTCTCGGACAAGATTGGAACCTAGCACACAAGCCAACAACAAAGACAATGTCTGGTCGACTAGCGGTTAGGTACATGAGTGAGCCAATCATACCTCTATAGAGCTTCTCCTCCACTAAAGGACTCGAGTGGTCCTTATCCAGATGGGCAATGGTGGATATGGGAGTGGAGAGAGGCTTGCATGAATCCATTTTGAACTTCTTCAGTAGTTCCCTGACATACTTCTGTTGGTGGATTTGAATACCATCTTCCTTTTGAGTGATTTGTAATCCGAGGAAGAATGTGAGTTCCCCAATTAAACTCATTTCAAATTCACTGCTCATCAAGTCTTTGAACTTGTCTACAAGGGACAGGTTAGTGGAACCAAAAATGATATCATCAACATAAATTTGAACCACTAAGATGTTACCTTCTTCTTCTAGGATGAAGAGAGTCTTATCAATAACTCCACGCCTGTAGCCATTTGAGAGTAGGAACTAGGCAAGACGATCATACCAAGCTCTGGGAGCTTGCTTGAGGCCATAGAGTGCCTTGTCTAGAAAGTAGACATGATCTGGATGATCGTCGTCTTCGAAACCAGGAGGTTGCTTGACATAGACTTCTTCTTGAAGAATTCCATTGAGGAAGGCTGTCTTCACATCCATTTGGAACAACTTGAACCCTTTGTGAGATGCGAAGGCAATCAACAACCTTATTGCTTCGATCCTTGCCACTGGAGCATAGGTTTCATCATAGTCAATTCATTCTTGTTGATTGTATCCTTGAGCCACAAGTCTTGCTTTGTTCCTTATCACAGCTCTTGTATCATCTAGCTTGTTTCTGAAAACCCATCTGGTTCCTATTATGTGCTTATCCTTAGGGCGAGGAACCAGATGCCAAACTTTGTTCCTTTCAAATTGATGAAGCTCCTCTTGCATGGCTTGGATCCAGTCCGCATCCTTCAGTGCCTCACCTATGTTCTTTGGTTCCACAATAGACAAAAAGACATTAAAGGCAAAGAAAGTTAGATGTTCGTACCTGACTGGAGGCTTGACGACTCTTCTTTCTCTGTTGGAAGCCAAAGTATTTGATGTGGAGGCATTCTGAGTTGAGCATTCAGCTTTCTGGTTGGGGTCACCTTCTCCATTGAAGAACATGTGGGAAGATGAATCATTGAGGTCTCCACAGATGTTGGCGTCATGCTCATGGTTCCCAGAAATGGATTGTTGTTCATTATCCATGGGAACTGGTGGAGGAGCCATTGGAGGGTTCCGTTCAGCAGGGCAGGAACTGGGAGGAGTGACATCTTCATCTGGATCTTCTTGGGATGACTTGGGAAACGGATCTTCAAAGGAACTGGTGGTGTTCTGCACAATCTTTCCGAGTGATTTTTCATTAAAAATAACATGAACACTTTCTTCTACCTTTTTAGTCCTTTTGTTGAAGACCTTGTATGTCTTGCTGCCTGAGGCATATCCAATGAAGATTCCTTCATCATTTCTTAGGTCGAACTTGCCAAGATTGTCCTTCCCATTGTTGTGCACAAAGCACTTGCATCCGAACACCCTTAGATGAGAAATGTTGGGAACTCTTCCTCTTAGGAGTTCATAGGGTGTCTTCTCTGTGATAGGGCGAAGCATGGCTCTATTGATGATGTAGCATGCTGTGTTGATCGCCTCAGCCCAAAAGGATTGGGAGAGTCCACTTGAGATCAACATAGTTCGAGTCATGTCTTCCAAGGTCCTATTCTTTCTCTCCACTACTCCATTCTGTTGAGGAGTGTATGGTGCAGAGAAGTTGTGATCAATGTCATGCTCACTGCAAAAGGTTAGAAATTCTCCATTTTCGAATTCGGTACCATGGTCAGACCGAATAGCATTAAGTGAACAATCAAGGGATTTTTCTAACAAGGGAACCAGGTCTTTAAAGCGATCAATGACTTCACTTTTAGATTTAATGAAAATGGTCCAGGTAAAGCGAGAGAAGTCATCGACAATAACAAAAATATACATGTTCCCTCCTAGGCTTTGAACTCTCATGGGTCCACAAAGATCCATGTGGATGAGCTCAAGAGGCCTTGAGGTGCTTACCATGTTTTTGGATTTGAAGGAACTACGAGCATGTTTTCCTTTTACACAGTCAGAGCATGGTTCCTTAGATGTACCACTCAGCTTTGGCAATCCTCTGACTAGTTTCTTTGAGTGTAGCTTTTGAATCAGCTTGGTGCTAGCATGACCGAGGCGTTGGTGCCACAACTCAGCTTGGTCATTCACGGTTGAGAGACACAGTTTCTCCTTGGGGACGAAGGATGGATCAATAATGTAAACATTGTTGAATCTCTTTCCTTTTAGGATGATTTGTCCCGAGGAGTCAAGAACTGAGCATTCGTTTGATCTAAATCTGACTTCATTGTCTCCTTGATCACACAGCTGTGACACACTTATTAGATCAAAACCAAGACTATCAACAAGGTGAACTTTGTTTATCTGAATGTGATCGTTGAGTTTCACAGTTCTTATTCCACAGATTTCCCTTTGCTTTTGTCTCCAAAGGATATGTTCCCTCCTTGGAGAGGTTGAAGAGAGGTCATTTGATTTCTTTTTCCGGTCATATGGCATGAGCAACCACTGTCAATGTACCATAGTTGGGGTTGCCTCTCTTCTTTCTGCACATAAGAGAACTAAGATTTCTGAACCCAGCGAAGCTTGGCTTTACTGGGGGGATTAGCATTTCGAGTCTGTGAATAATCAGGGAGTTGGTTCCTTTCCTGGTGATAAGCACTTTTCTCTCTTTCAAAGTTCATTTTCTTAGCACAATCAGTGTTGTAATGGTCATTCTTACCACAGTAGGTACATAAGCGGTTGTAGACAACATGACCATACTTTCCTTTCCCTGGCCTAAAAGGTTTTTCATTTATTTTGTTGAAATCAACATTGTTTTTAACCTTACTATTGGCCATGTCAACATACTTTTTGTGAGCAAAAGAATTGGTGAACCATTGATTTTCAGGAGTCATTTTTTCTTTTCCTTTTGGTTCCCTCTTAGGGCTTTGAGAACCTTCATTGAGATGTTTGGCAACCTCAGCCTTGTTCTCAAGCACCATGATCTTCTCTGATAGGAACTGATTCCTGTCACGAGAGGTGGCAAGAGCAATGCTGAGGTTCTCATTCATCTCAACAAGTTCTCGTCTGGCCTTTTCATTTTCAGCATCATTGTTATCCTTGTTGTTGACATATCCTATTCCATGACGTTGCCTCACAAAGACAGTTTGATTTATCGTTTTTTCATTAATGGAATCAGTGAGATTGTCTAACCTATCAATAATGGACTGAAGCATTTCATTTCCAATAGAGTTAGCATGCGAAGGAACTTTAACATAATCTATGCCAGATTCATCGCAAGATTTGCAGATTTTAAGGTGACTAGCATGCACGTTCCTAATTTCAATCAGTTTGGAGTGAGTTTCAGCTAGGTCTTTCTCAGTTTCATCAAGTTTCTTACTCCAAACAGAATTCTCAACAGTTAAGCATGCAATTTCATCTTCACAATCATCAAGTTTATGTTGAAGGGAACTGGTTTCCTTTCCTAGTTTCTTTATGATCTTAAGAAGTTGTTTCTTATCACAATCAACTAGGGATTTTAAGAGATCATCAGAAGTTACCTCAAGTTCTTCTGAGTCGCTTGAGTCTCCTTTTGTCATGAGACATCTTCCTCCAGAGAAGCCGCTCAGATCCAGTTCTTCATCTGAGTCTTCTCCCCATGAGGCTACGAGAGCCTTCTTTCTCTGTGGTTTTTCTTCTTCCTTGGAGTCTTCCTTGTTGGGATAGTTCTTAGCGTAGTGTCCCTTCTCTTTGCACTCGTAACAAGAGACTTCCTTTAGATCCCTTCTGGGTCCGTTGTAGGAGGAACTGCCCTTTTGGAACCTTCCCTTCACAAAGAATTGTTTGATATTCTTTGAGAAGAGGGCTGTTAGCTCGTCCTCCTCTTCTTCAAAGTCTGAGTTCTCTTGCTCCATCTCAAGCCTTGAGAAAGCTTTGGAGATCTTAAGGGCGATTCCTTTCTCCAGTTTCTTATCGGCATTGGCTTTAGTGTGCTCTCCTTCTTCAACTTCCAGTTTTCCTATGACTTGGGTCAAGGGAAGGGATTGGATGCCTGGAGTGTTCTTCATGATTCCTTTGAGAAGGGTGAACTTGGAGTTGAGTCCATTGATGATCACTAAGGACTTGGAGACTTCATCAAGATCAACTCCCGCCGCCGTCAACTTTCCAATTAATCTGTTGAAGCGAGAGTAGTACTCTGAGATGGTCTCAGTTTCCATCATTTTGAAGGTGTGGTATTCTCCTTCCAAAGCAAACTTTCTGCTTTGCTTTAGTTCCTCACTTCCTTCATGCATCTCCTTGAGAGCTTTCCACATCTCTTTGGCCGTCTTGATTCCTATGACCTTGTCCATGTCCTCTCTGTCCAATCCATTGAGGATGAACTGCCTGGCCTTGACATTCTTCTCCATGATAACATAGTGTTCTGGTTTCCAATCTTCTTCCTTCATGGTAAGGTCGACATAGCCATCTCCATTTTCGACTATCCTCCAGCATTGGTAGTCGTTGGTCTTGATGTGGCTTTCCATGCACTTTTCCCACCATATTTCTTCTCCTTTCTTTCGGAGATGTGGCTTGTTGGTGGAGATTCCGAGCTCAAACTTGCTTGATTGAGACATGATCTGCAAACTTATCAAAGATCTAGAGCTTTTCCTGCTCTGATACCAATTGTAGGATCGTGATTGTTAGATAAAAGCTTAAGGAACTCAGAATAACGATTCTCAGTTCCTTTCGCAGCGGAAGATAAATAATCAAACAAATGACAAGTTCCTTATAGTGGAAACCTTTGATTGCCAACTAGCAATCCAGGATAAAAACCACTACCTTTCTTTCGAAAGGATTTCAAAGTCTACTTCTTGATTTCTTATCTCTTTTGGTTACAGCTTATCCTAGGAACGAACACAGTTCCTTTGCCTTACACACAGTTAGACAATCCTAGATAACTTAACACAATCAATAATCAATCCAAGAAACAGACTTTCGCACCTAGGAACTATCACTTACAGTCACAGGAACTTAGCACTCAGCTCTTCTTCCTTGACTGGTTCCTCTTGATCTCGGTTTGCTTTGATGATCTTTGTTTGGAGGTTCACACTAGATATTTGCTAATGAGTGTGAGTTCTTGTTTTGGTGCTTGAATATAACCCTTGGGTTAGTCTTCCTTTTATAGAGGATTCTTCGCAGCTCGATCCTCTCTTGGTTCCCACGGATTGAGCTTGCCCTAGGATTAGTGGTTCTCCTTGATCCACGTTGTTCTTGGCATGTGCAAACAACCTAGGCAGCTCAGAATCTCTCTTGGTTGGTCAACTACCTCAGACGAGCCTTGTGGTGTCGTTGTCAAAATGCTTTCGTCCGAGGTTGAGTAAGCTGGCCGTTTGGGAACCGTCTGTTGGACAGCGACGTCTTCATGTGCTGTCGCTTTCATCGTCTCTGTCCGAGGTAGAGGTTCTCTAGACTTCTTGTTCTTTAGCTCTTGGACCTTGGCAGACTTTTGGAAGCTTCAACAAGTCGTTTTCGACACCTTTTGTCCGAGGTTGTGTATCCCCAGATTTCTCGGGAATCGTAATGTCGCAAGCTCCATTTCTGGGCACATCTGGGTTCCTCTGGATTCCTTCAACTGTCTTGTTCCTTTGGTTTCCTTGTTCTGTTTGGCTTTCCTGCCTTCGGTATATTCCTGTGGTTCCTTAAAATACATCTTTGAGATAAAACATTAGTATCATAATATTTGTCATCTTCAAAAGTAGAGAAACTGAGGAACGGAACTCTCAGGGAAACCTAAGTTCCAGAGTTCCGTTTTCTAACAAGACCCTTTACAGAAAGTCCGAAACTCTCTGAATTAAATCCGTCTAGCAAAACGGGCATAAGAAAAAAAATTCAAAATACCCTTAAAATTCACGGGATATTACATTACTACCCCCTTATTTTAAGTTTCGACCCCGAAACTTGCATCATTCAAGGCCGACAACAATTAGGGAAAGTATCTATGCATACCCGTCTCAGTCTCCCAAGTAACCTCTTCAGTTTCTAACTTGGAGCACAAAACTCGTACCAAATGTACCACCTTGCTGCGCAACTGCGTCAACCGTCTAGGGTTCAATCTTCACCCCATCTTAATTGATCACATGGCCTAAGAAAGTCACTTCTCAGATCCAAAAGTCACACTTAGACAATTTTGCATACAGTTCGATCTGTCTAGTGACCCACCAAATTATCCAACGATATCCCTTAAGAGCCTTCTTGCTCAGGGAATAAATCAAGACTGCCTCAAACTTTACCCTGAATGGTAATCGAGACATCCGACAAACGCTTGTTTTCAAACCAAATATTTATATTAGCAAGAATATTTACAACAAAAGGTTTACAACCTTGCTGCATACTTAAACTTACTAACACAACTTGTTCAAATCAAAAGGCTGGGTAAGCACTCACATCTACAACCTACAACAAAAGCAGAAAACATTAAGCAAATGGAACATCAGGCCCATCCGCCTCACGTATCACGTAAAGACGTTGACCTCGACTTCCAGAAGCTACTGGGGCCTTGCCCTTATTTTGTGCAGTTGTCTGCATCGAAGGACTTGGAGCCTCCACCGATTTATACTCAGGCCGGTTATTCCGATTAGCAGACCCTTGCTGCGACTCCATTCCTTTCTGCTCTCCCTGATGACAGAACTTTTGCATATGCCCCTCCTTTCCGCAACCAAAACACACTCTCTTCTCACTCCGACAATCAAAACTCTTGTGCCCAGAAGCACCACAATTGAAACACTGAAATGGTCTGCTGCTCCAACCTGAGCCCCTGGCAGAGCCAGAATGAGTTGTCTCGGTCTTAGCACGACCAGACTTCTCAAACTTAGTAGGCGATGCCGGTCGTTTGAACGAACCAGCTTGGCAATCCTGCTGCCCACTCTTTTCCTTAACCTGCTTCTCCCGCTTACGGGCGGAATCCTCCAGAGTTGCCTCCAACTTGTAGGCCGCATCCACGTACTGCTCCAGAGTAGAGCATGAGTGGTGCACCATCCATGGCTTAATATATGGGCTCATCCATTCATGGAAGTACCAGATCTTCTAAACCTCTATGGTTATCTGTGGTTCAGCATACTGCAGCAAATGATTGAATTTAGTGGCGAGCTCTATCACCTTCAACCCTTCCGTCTTTGGATACAAAAACTCTTTGTCCTTCTCCTCCCTCATAGCTCGAGAGAAGAAACGGTCCATCATCTTGGTCTTAAACATCGACCAGGTCAATACCGGGCTGTCAGCTAAGCCGATACTCTCCCACCATTCACTGACTTCTTCTTTCAACTGCAGAGAAGCTAGATGCACCTTCTTCGCTTCTGTGCACTCAACATTACGGAATAACCGTTCCATATGTGAGAACCAATGAGCCACCCTGACTGGCTCTCCTTTTCCATCATAATTGTCGGGTCTCATGGAGTTAATAGCCTTCAATGCTCGGCCATACTCTCCTCTATCCCTAATCACGCCTCCTTGTAGCACATGATTCCCTTGTTCCTCAAATCTCGGAACTTCTGGAGGTACTGGCACTCCTTGTGCCTAAGGTGCGATTGGTCGCATTATCTCGGTAATTGCTTGCAGGACAATCCCTCGGATTGCTGCAACTATTGCTGCATCGAGCACCACTGGAGCGTCGGCCTGATCTTGGCCATTGCCTCATGGATTATTGTTCACAGACTCGTGTTCTTCCACAGGGTCTGCATCAATCCTTGCACCTGGTCTCGAGTCGTTGCTCGACCCAGCACCAGTGCGAATAATGTCCCTCGGGTTCACCATCTGATTACCGATCAAAGTCCAAGTACTTTACACATTAATATCTATTCAAAATGTAATAAAAGTCAACTCAGAGTAGATCAACCTGATAACTTTCCTAGATGAACACCAATCTTGAATACTAGGTTCTACAACCTCAACTCACGACAAGAGAACTAAAACTCGAGTCTAACTGGAGATGGAGAAACCACCTCGACTTCTTCTGAGTCATTCAGAAGAGAACAGAATGCACCCTCAACTACGGGTGACAAACAGAGAGTCTTAGTCTTTCTAGACACAGAAGCAAACTTCCATGTCAGACTGTAGAAGACACGACTATGAACGGCTTTTTATTTTAAAACTCAGAGCCCTTTTGAAAACAAATTTTAGCTTTGATACCAAATCTGTAACACCCCCCAATTTGACTCCAAATCGAAAGTGCTACTGCCGATGACCCCGGGCGAAAACCCTGAAGTCACCCCAGGCTTTTCCGACGACATAACTGTCTTAAACATAGTTACAATACTAAAATCATAACTTTTATTAAACCACATGGTCGCGGAATGTCAACACCATTCTAAAAACGACCCAAATACATAAAAAATGCAATAGCGGAATACTTTTAAACAAAACGACAAAACAATTTGTCAAAACACCGTTCATCTTCATAGTCGCTTCTAGCCTTCACGGAACAACAACACACCTGATCTGCCGAATCGAACGGATGACACCAGCCAACCATGCAAGGAAAATTACGGTTGGTTAGTCTAAATGAATAGACTAGCAAGGGTACAAAGCAGAGTGGTTCGAAGCAGTCGTATTAGGTTAGACCCCTCGCTTCTCGAATAACAACCGATAACGATAGTCAACCATCATACTCCTACTGAAATAATAAAAGGTATGCACAAGAGAAGATTCTGGAGATCGAGTCTCACAACAATCAATCCCAAAAGAAGACTCCAAATGAAATGAGCCTTATAGGAAACATGATGACAAATGTTGGAAAACTCAAACAAACACACATAACAACATCACACAAGTATCGCATACGAGCGATCTACAACTAAGACGAGTTTTTCCTAGCTGTACTAGCGCCTAGCTGCACTACTCGCCAAACATTTATTAGGTGCCCTCAAGCACTTACCTGAATTAAATGACCACATCATGACGCCAGCCGTCCTAGACCCGAAGGAATTTCCGCACATACCATTGGCCCACATCATGACGCCAGCCGTCCCCAGGATGTCCGTCGAGTCAACGACACCGCTTGAAGAACTCGTCGCCATGGAAGTCGGTGGCCGACCAGAAGAATACATCATCGACAACAATGACGATTGTACGCTACACGAAGGAGAGTGTGGGAATCATACTGGAGGATGAATCCTCTCGGGAAAAGCCCTACGAAACGGGTACTACTGGCCGACGATGAACAAGGACGCTATGGACTACACCAAAAAGTGCGACGCCTATCAGCGGCATGCACCCGTCCATCACCAACCTTCAGAGCTCCTCCATCCGACTCTGGCTCCATGGCCCTTTATGAGATGGGGGATGGACATCGTCGGGAAGCTCCCTCCCGCGTCGGGTCAAAGAGTTTTCTTCCTCGCCATGACGGACTACTTCTCTAAGTGGATCGAAGCCGAAGCCTACAGAGAGGTAAAAGATCAACACGTCATTTCATTCATAAAACGCAATATCTTGTGCAGATTTGGCATCCCATCAGAAATCGTGTGCGACAACGGTTCCCAATTCATCAGTCATAAGACTCGAGCCTTCTGCGACCAATGGAACATCAAGTTGGTCACGTCCACACCTCGGTATCCGCAATCCAACGGACAGACCGAGTCTAGCAACAAAATCATTATCAGCAATCTCAAGAAACGCCTCACTGGGGCTAAGGGCAAATGGGCTGACGAACTCCCATACATTCTCTGGTCCGATAGAACTACTCCAAAAAATGCGACCGGACAATCGCCTTTTTCCCTCGTCTACGGGAGTGAGGCAGTCATTCCGGCCGAGTTACTGGTTCTGACCGCCCGTTGCAACCTCCAAACGAGCAAGCAAAACGATATTGAATTGGCTCATAACCTATACACAGTGGACGAGATTAGAGAAAAAGCTCGAATCAGGATGGTCAGATTTCAACAACAGGTCGCAAGGAGCTACAACAAGAACGTCAGGATCAAGGCATTCACAGTCGGAGATTGGGTCCTTAGGAAAACCTCCCAGAACACCAAGAATCCATCCGACGGAAAACTCGCACCACAATGGGAAGGACCCTACTTGATCACCAAAGTGGTCGGACAGGGAGCGTATCAATTAGAAGACAAAGACGGACAACCAATTCCAAGAAGTTGGAATGCGGCACATCTAAAGCTATACCATTTCTGAACTGACAAGGTAAGACACTACAAAAACTCGCACATCGCTTATTATTGCATGCACATCTCTACCTTCCTTTACAAACTATCATTTGACACTAAGTGAGGACCTCATCCTTACAAAAACACGAATGCAGAACTGCATTGACACAAACATTGGATCCAATCATCCGCAAAAAACACTTACATTACACGATCGATCGAAACACGGGGAGATGAACAACACAGGCACGTCGGCACACCGCCTGCCTTATACAAAACATAAGGTACGACACCTTATTACATTCACGCAATAGAAACATATTGCTTACCTCCCCGACATAAAGTCATGACTAACACATACACAAACATTTACATGCATGTTTTACACACATACATACGGGGAGCCCCACTCGACGGAGCACACGGGCAAAACCGACACACCAAACACAAAACATTATCGATAATCCCCTTGGATGTCTGACGACATGTACGAAACAAGCAAACATACGATCTTATATGTAAAGACAAATTGCATTGAATAAAAACACGAGCATTTTAATACAAAATACGCGACCCGCGATGGTGGACGGGTCGCCAAAACATATTGTCTGCCTACACATCTGTAGGACTTCATCAATTCAGGCATCGGGGACAACGGCCTTACCTTCGACAGGGGCTGGCTCCAGAGAGGCTACACCATCAGTCGGCTCGACGTCACCAGAATGGGCCTCGTCCTCGCCAGCGTCCTCATCCATGGCCTCCTCTCCGACGCTAGCCAAGCGAAACAGCTCCTGACCGGGATTTCCCTTCGGAAACATGGAGTCCAGAGTCTCCTTTTCTGCCTTCAAGTCCCAGAGCTCATGCTTGCCTTTATCGAACTCTTCGATCATCTCGACACGCGACTTCAGTGCATAAAAAGCACCGACATCGCCTGCGATCTGACCAGCAGCAATCTGAGCCTGCTCCACCTCTTCCTCAATGCCTGATCGGCTCTCCTCAAACTCTTTCCGACTCGCAACCAGCTCCTCTTGGCAACTCTTTAACTCCCTTGTAAGGCGATGCTCAGTCTCACGACAACGACTCTCCGCTCCCTCTAGTTTGGTCTTCAAGGAAGCAAGGTCGGACTCTGTCCTAGCAGCCCTTTCCTCAGCCTTGGCGACCATTGTCTTGACACCAGAATAGGCCCCCAAGAGATATTGGAAAGTCTGGAATCTCACACGACAATGCAACACATAGTCAGAAGACATGGCCAAACGAAAGAAAAAGAGAAAAAGCACAAACAGAGGGCAACTCACCCTCCACGCGGAGCATCCCGCTTCACCAATGCAGTCCAAAGGGGAAACATCATCGACTTCCGATTTCAAAGTCGGATCCTGAGCGCGGAAGAGATCGGCAATCGATTGACCGACTGCGCCAATCTTACCGATCCCCTCGGCAGTCGCCTCCTTCTTCCTAGGGATCTCCTCCACTTTGACATCATCAGATTGAACATCCGCCTTCCTCTTAGAACCAACTTTGGTTGGAAGCGCCGAGTCCGCTGGAACAGACTTACTCGACGCGGCTTTGGCCGCCGCCTTCCTTTGCTCAATCAAACCTTTCCCAAACGCTCCCTTTAAACGAGCACTCACTCGACCACCGGGGGAAGCTGGCACGACAAGACGAAACAAAAATCTTAAAACACACGACAAAGTGAAAAAGAACAGAAAGAATTCTCAGGGTCGAGAGCTCACCCTTGGCACGAGATGATGAGACAGTCGACATGACTTCTTGACCAGAAGGAGGTGCTGACAACAGGTTGACGTTGGTAAAACTCCTCTCCGACGCTGGAACACCCAGAACAATCTTGGACAGACCTTCCGACCGAGCGCTCACCTCTAAATCTTCTGGCTCAAGAACTACGAAAAAGAAAAGTTAAAGCAAAGAGTTAAGACACATAAACAAACAAAAAAGAAGACAAATACATACTCTCAACTCGCCACTCCGTCAACAGGAACGAACATTCTCCCCCCTTCTCCAGAGAAGAACGTTCGACAAAGAAGAACTTTGACCCTCATCCGCGGTCGTTGACATCAAGATTATGCACCAAAGGCTTCCGATCATGTCGGATACGTAACTGAACATGAGAGGAACTCTTCGACCCTAAGAAATAGTTGTACCACAAAGCATCAAAATCAAAACCAGCCCCAGATCGGATGTTCACAAGGTCCAAGACCCTGAGAACCCTCCACGCTTGTGGCATCACCTGACACGGCGCCAACGCCAGAGCAGCCAAGAAATCCCTAACGAGGGGAGAGAAAGGAAACTTATGTCCTATCCGAAACGGATATGCATAGAAACAAACCCATCCTTCATATCGAGCATTGGCCCTCTCGTCCGGGTGAGGCAGCCTAGCGACCGCCTCCGACGGAAAGCCTCCAACTTGAAGAATTTGCTCTAACTCTGCCTAGGACATGGTGCTTGTCAGAGCGTCCGATTCTTTCAGAATGAAGAGGGGAGGAGCTTCGCCCTCGCGCGAATCAGAGAGAGTCTTCGACGACTCAGAAGCTTCGCTAGAAACCATTTCAAGAACGAAAAAAGAAGGAAATCGAAAAGCTATGGCTAAAGAGGTTGGAAGACTTACCAAAGAAGCTTGCGAGAGAAGATGAAGTGAAGTCTAATCGCTCCCCTCTGCTCCGAATTTATGGAGGGAAATGATGGTCTGCAGAGGAGTCGCATCGTGCTCCGATCTTGCGCCACGTAGCCCTGGGCAACTGCGTCAAAAAAGGATGGTGAAGATCGTGTATGGAGAAGTTGCCTCGGATTCCGCTTACTTGCCTAAACTGCAAGCCCAAGGCAACTTGGGGCTATTGTTGGGCCTGACGTCCCCTGTGAAGGTGGATCGAGCAAGACAAGCCCAGGCCCACGACGGATCGGAAGAACAGAAGAGAAACCCAAAGAAGGCGACGAGGCTTCTCCAGTCGAACGTCCTCCGACAAGATCGTGAAGATCCCGCCAAGCATTAAATGCCACGATTGATCAACGGCCACAAGCATTTACACAACACCATAATAGCAGCAATTAGTGACAGAATCTCCGTAATTAAATCCCGGCGTTGAAGATAAGGATGGGATCGAAATATAACGGTCAGAGGCACGAAGAACTTACCATATATGGACGAAGAGGAAGATAAGAGGGGAACGGATACAAGCACGTTACACACTCAAGCATTCTTGTTCAGAAACAAAACAGAACAACACTTTCACTGCCCGTCTAGCTCTCCAGCAATCACCCCCGCTTATTCGCCACCGGTCACAACCTAAGAATTACCGGTCGAATCCAATAAGATCACTCTGCCTTATTACGATAAGTTGTATCTCGATTCAATCCGATCAATATATTATCTAATAAAATCATTTCGCTATTCTGCATTTGCTCTTTGCTTGTCTATTATCTATTTGGTTTGGATTGTTTTTTGTCACTCGATTGACTAGTTACCCCGTCTAAGGCGATTTAGGTCATCCAATCTTTTTTCCCCAAAACAGGAACCAGATCCTTAAAACGTCCAATGACTTCACTTTTAGATTTTATGAATATTGTCCAAGTAAAACGAGAGAAGTCATCGACGAGAACAAAGATATACTTGCTTCCTCCTAGGCTTTGAACTCTCATGGGTCCACAAAGGTCCATGTGAATGAGTTCAAGGGGCCTTGAGGAGCTTACCATATTTTTGGATTTAAAGGAACTCTGAGCTTGTTTCCCTCTTACACAGTCTGAGCATGGTTCCTCAGATTTGCCACTTAACTTTGGGAGGCCCCTGACTAGCTCCTTTGAGTGTAGCTTTTGGATCAATTTGGTGCTAGCATGACCAAGACGTTGATGCCACAAGTCCGTTTGATCATTCACAGTTGAGAGACATAGTTTCTCCTTGGGAACGAAGGATGGGTCAACAACATACACATTATTGAGCCTTTTATCTTTTAAGATGATTTGTCCCGAGGAGTCAAGGACAGTGCATTCATTTGATTTGAATCTGACTTCATTGTCTTCTTGATCACACAGCTGTGACACACTAATTAGATCAAAGGCAAGATTATCAACAAGGTGGACTTTATTTACCTTAATGTGGTCATTGAGTTTCACAATTCCTATTCCATAAAATTTCCCTTTGCTTTTGTCTCCAAATGAGATGTTCCCTCCTTGGATGGGTTGAATAGAGGTCATTTGATTTCTTTTTCCGGTCATATGGCATGAGCAACCACTATCAATGTACCATAGTCGAGGTTGCCTCTCTTCTTTCTGCACACAAGAGAACTAGGACTTTTGAACCCATTGAAGCTTGGCTTTACTGGGAGAATTAGCATTGCGAGTCTGTGAATGACCAGGGAACTGGTTCCTATCATGGTAATAAGCTCTTTTCTCATTTTCAAAGGTCATTTTCTTAGGACAATCAATGTTGTAATAACCATTCTTTCCACAATAGTAACACAAGCGATTGTAAGCAACATGTCCATATTTTCCCTTTCCGGGCCTAAAAGGTTTCTCAGTTTTTCTTTTGTTGAAATCAACATTGTTTCTAACCTTACCGTGAGCCATGTCTACATACCTTTTGTGAGCAAAGGAATTAGTGAACGTCTTCAGGGAAAGTTTTCTCCTTTCCCTTAGGTTCCCTCTTTGGACTTTGAGAACTTTCATTGAGACGTTTGACAACCTCAGCCTTGTTCTCAAGAACCATGATCTTCTCTAATAGGAATTGATTTCTATCTAGAGAAGTGGCAAGAGCAGTACTGAGGTTCTCATTCATCTCAATAAGTTCTCGTCTAGCCTTTTCATCTTCAGCATCATTATTGGCATTGTTATCAATATATCCAATTCCATGACGTTGTCTCACAAAGACAGTTTGATTGATCATTTTTTCATTTATAGAGTCAGTGAGAATGTTTAACCTATCAATTATAGATTAAAGCATATCATTTCTAGGTAGGTTATCATACATAGGAACTTTAACAGAGTCTATGCTAGTTTCATCACAAGATTTGCAGATTTTAAGGTGACTAGCATGCATATTTCTAATATCAATGAGTTTGGAGTGGGTTTCAGCTAGGTCTTTCTCAGTTTCATCAAGTTTCTTACTCCACACATAATTCTCAATAGTCAAGCAAGCAATTTCATCTTCACAATCATCAAGTTTTTGTTGAAGGGAACTGGTTTCCTTTTCTAGTTTCTTTATGATCTTTAGAAGTTGTTTCTTATCACAATCAACTAGAGTGTTTAGGAAGTCGTCAGAAGTTACCTCAAGGTCTTCTGAGTCGCTTGAATCTCCTTTTGCCATGAGACATCTTCCTTCAGAGAAACCACTCAGATCCAGTTCATCATCCGAGTCTTCTCCCCATGAGGCCACAAGAGCCTTCTTCCTCTGAGGTCTTTCATCTTCTTTGGAGTCTTCCTTGTTGGGACAGTTCTTAGCATAGTGTCCCTTTCTTTGCACTCATAACAGAAGACTTCTTTGAGATCTCTCCTTGGTCCATTGTGAGAGGAACTGCCCTTTTGAAACCTTCCCTTCACAAAGAATTTTTTGATATTCTTTGTGAAGAGAGCTATAAGTTCGTTCTCTTCTTCTTCTAGGTCTGAGTTCTCCTGCTCCATCTCAAGCCTTGAGAAGGCTTTGGAGATCTTGAGGGCAATTCTCTTCTCTAGTTTATTGTCGGCATTGGCTTTGATGTGTTCTCCTTCTTCAACCTCCAGTTTCCCTATGACCTGAGTCAAGAGAAGAGATTGGATGCCTGGAGTATTCTTCATGATTCCCTTGATGATGGTGAACTTAGAGTTGAGTCCATTGATAACCACCAGTGACTTGGAGACTTCATCGAGGTTGACTCCAGCCGTTGTTAGCTTTCCAATCAGCATGTTGAACCGAGAGTAGTATTCTGAGATGGTTTCAGTTTCCATCATTTTGAAGGTGTGGTATTCTCCTTCCAAAGCAAACTTCATGCTTTGCTTTAGTTCATCACTTCCTTCATGCATATCTTTGAGTGCTCTCCACATCTCCTTTGTCGTCTTGATTCCTATGACTTTGTCCATGTCTTCTCTGTCCAGTCCATTGAGAATGAACTGTCTAGCCTTGGCATTCTTTTCCATGATGACATAGTGCTCAGGTTTCCAGTCTTCTTCCTTCTAGTTGAGATCGACATAGCCATCTCTATTTTCGACTATCCTCCAGCATTGGTAGTCGTTGGTCTTTATGTGGCTTTCCATGCACTTTTCCCACCATGTTTCTTCTCCCTTCTTTCGGAGATGTGGCTTGTTGGTGGAGATTCCTCAAACTTGCTTGGCTGAGACATGATCTGTAAACTTAACAAAGATTTAGAGTTTTTCCTGCTCTGATACCAATTGTAGGATCGTGATTGTTAGATTAATAATCAGGGAACTAAGAATACAGTTTACAGTTCCCTTCATAGCGGAAATAAACAATCAACTAAATGAACAAGTTCATTATAGTGGAAACCTTTGATTGCCAACTAGCAATCTAGGATAAAAACCACTACTTTTCTTCCGAAAGGATTTCAAGGTCTACTTCTTGATTTCTTATCACTTCGGTTACAACTTATCCTAGGAACAAAGACATAGTTTCTTTGTCTTACACACAGTTAGACAATCCTAGATAACTTAACATAAAGTATAATCAATCCAAGAAGTAGTCCTAAGCACTAAGGAACTAACTCACTTACAGTCACAGGAACTAGCACACAGCTCTTTGATTCCTTGACTGGTTCCTCTTGATCTTGTTCTGATTTGATGATCTTGTTGAGAACTTCACACTATGATATTTGCTATGGAGTGTGATTCTAGTAGTTGTGCTTGAAGATAACAGTGGAGCTTATCTTCCTTATATAGTGGATCCTCGAGGTTGGATCTTCTCTTGGTTCCCACAGAGCAAGCTTGACCTAGGTTGTGTGGTAATCCTTGATTCACGCTGACTTAGACATGTACCAACAACCTAGACAACTCAGAATCCACATTGGTTGGTCAACTGCTTCAGACAAGTCTGTCATGTCGTTGTCCAACTCCTTTCGTCCGAGGTTCAGCAACCTAGACACTTTGGAACTATCCTCTGGATGGTGACAGCCTTGTGTCACATCGCTTTCAGCAACCTTTGTCCGAGGTTCGGCATTCTAGGCATCTTGGAGTTTTGCTCTGAATGGTGGCAGACTTTTGGAAGCTTCGCTCAAGTCGCTTTCACCATCTTTTGTCCAAGGTTTGGTGTTCCCAGATTTCTCGAGAAAATCAACATCACGTGTTGGATTTCTGGGCACACCTGGGTTCCTTTGGCTTGCTTGTTTGGTTTCCTTATCTTGTTTGGCTTCCATGGTTCCAACAACTGTCATGTGGTTCCTCTAAACACATCTTTGAGATAAAACATTAGTATCAAAATATTTGTCATCTTTAAAAGTAGAGAAACTGAGGAAAGGAACTCTCAGGGGAACCGAAGTTCCAGAGTTCTGTTTCCTAACAAACTGTGGCGGCCTCTGTGGATGGTCTTGGTTCTCCTGGCCATGATGAATATTCTGTTGGTTCCCGTATCTCAGATTGGGGTGATCTCTCCACCCTGGATTGTATGTGTAGGATCGTGATTGTTAGATAAAAGCTTAAGGAACTCAGAATAACGATTCTCAGTTCCTTTCGCAGCGGAAGATAAACAATCAAACAAATGACAAGTTCCTTATAGTGGAAACCTTTGATTGCCAACTAGCAATCCATGATAAAAACCACTACCTTTCTTTCGAAAGGATTTCAAAGTCTACTTCTTGATTTCTTATCTCTTTTGGTTACAGCTTATCCTAGGAACGAACACACAGTTCCTTTGCCTTACACACAGTTAGACAATCCTAGATAACTTAACACAATCAATAATTAATCCAAGAAACAGACTTTCGCACCTAGAAACTATCACTTACAGTCACAGGAACTTAGCACTCAGCTCTTCTTCCTTGACTGGTTCCTCTTGATCTCGGTTTGCTTTGATGATCTTTGTTTGGAGGTTCACACTAGATATTTGCTAATGAGTGTGAGTTCTTGTTTTTGTGCTTGAAGATAACATTTGGGTTAGTCTTCCTTTTATAGAGGATTATTCGCAGCTCGATCCTCTCTTGGTTCCCACGGATTGAACTTGCCCTAGGATTAGTGGTTCTCCTTGATCCACGTTGTTCTTGGCATGTGCAAACAACCTAGGCAGCTCAGAATCTCTCTTGGTTGGTCAACTACCTCAGACGAGCCTTGTGGTGTCGTTGTCAAAACGCTTTCGTCTGAGGTTGAGTAAGCTGGCCGCTTGGGAACCGTCTGTTGGACAGCGACGTCTTCATATGCTGTCGCTTTCATCGTCTCTGTCCGAGGTAGAGGTTCTCTAGGCATCTTGTTCTTTAGCTCTTGGACCTTGGCAGACTTTTGGAAGCTTCGGACAAGTCATTTTCGACACCTTTTGTCCGAGGTTGTGTGTTCCCAGATTTCTCGGGAATCGCAATGTCGCAAGCTCCATTTCTGGGCACACCTGGGTTCCTCTGGATTCCTTCAACTGTCTTGTTCCTTTGGTTCCCTTGTTCTGTTTGGCTTTCATGCCTTAGGTAATTTCATGTGGTTCCTTAAAACACATCTTTGAGATAAAACATTAGTATCATAATATTTGTCATCTTCAAAAGTAGAGAAACTGAGGAACGAAACTCTCAGGGGAACCTAAGTTCCAGAGTTCCGTTTCCTAACAGTATGTGTTGGAGTACGGGTCATATCTTGGCCTTTGAGGGCCATATCCTCCAATTGCATTCACCTCAGCAGTGGGCTCCTGCAGTGTGGGACATGCATCAGTTGGATGCATCGTGTCGTAGCATATCCCACATGATTTGACCTGCTGCTGGCCACCCTTCATCATGCACCACCTCATCATCTCTTTCATCTCAGCCATCTCAGCAAGTAGAGTGGAATTGGGCTGAGATTCTACAGCTCTCACGGATTGGGCGCCCGCCCGTCTGCTAAACTGTCTTGAGCCCTCAGATAGTTCAAAGAAAACTTCAAATGTCTGGTCTAGAGTCTTATTCAGGATGTTTCCTCCACATGTAGCGTTCACAATCCGACGCTCGTCATCAAGTAAACCTACGTACAAATAAAGTATGAGGTCCTGGTCGGAGTAGCCATGATAGGGGCAACTAGAAATCAGCTTCTTGAAGCGCTCGTAGTACTCGTAGAGCGACTCAGCAGCCTGTTATTCGATGTTGCTAATACTCCTCTTCAGGCTATTCAGCTTCGTCGCTGGGAAGTACTTCTCCAGGAAGACCTTCTTCATCTTGGCCCACGTGTCTATGCTCCCTGGAGTCAGGTAGTAGAACCAGTCATTGGCCGCATCCTTCAAGGAGAAAGGAAAGGCCCTCAGCTTGATCTGGTCTTCAGTCACGCCCTTCGGCTTCATGCTCGTGCAGACTGCATGGAACTCCGACAAATGCTTGTTAGGATTTTCACCACTCATCCCATGGAAGTGAGGAGTAAGTGGATCAACCCAGACTTGAGCTCGAAGTTGACTCCGTCAGCAAGCTTAGGAAAATGCACAGCCAGCGGTTGCTGTTGCAGGTTGGGGGCAGTCAGCTGCCTCAACGTCTGTTGCTCATCAGCCATCTCAAAAGTTGGGTTGTCAAAGACTAAAGATCTGTTTACTCTGCGACTCTGAGAGAACGTTCTCTCAATTTCTGAATTCAAAGCCAAAAAGGGAGAGTTAGTAGCACGGGTGTGGACCATAAGATAGGTCCACACAATAGTAACAAGCACACAAACACACACAAAGAAAAATCAAAACTTGCCTCTCCGACAACGGCGCCAATTTGACAGGCAGGTTTTAGTCGTGTTACCTGGTCAAAATAAATCCTAACAAACCTAAACTAGTAGTCTGGGTAAGCAAGGGTCGATCCCACATGGAGGAGTTGTTTTCTCTTTATGTTGATTAGCATGCAAAGTAACAAGGGGGGTTTTGGTTGTTGATTGTTGAACAAGTAAACAAAGCAAACAAAGCAAAGAGTTTGTATTCAATTAAAGGGAAACATTTATCCAAACAAATATCCACTTTTTATATGATTGATCGATCCTAGGTTATCTCTATTCATTTCCTTTGATTATTCTTGTCCCTATTCTTAAATAGTCACTAGTCCAACTAGTCCTAGCAACCCTTATTATTGAACGCACAAGAAACTATCAAGATTTAGAACAATAGCAGCATAGAGCATATGATCAAACCAGGATACATACAACACCGATCTTTCGCAGCATTTAGCACATAATCAATTCTCTTTCATAATAATCTAGTCCAACTAGTCCTAGAATATCATGTCTGCTACTCTAGATAAGGAATCTCAGCTCGAAATATCCAAACCCTAGCAATAGACAATTACTAATATCAACTAGGTGATCAAGCTAGTCAAATCAATAACAATCATTAGGAATATGCTCAAGAGAAAAGATATAATCCAAAGGAAATAGGAAATAGAGAATTAACCTCACAATCAAATCATACGAAAAGCTTCAATTGTCGGACTAAGCAATAGAGTGCTTAGCTCCTCATAGTTCTTGGAAACAAAATAACTTCAAAGGGAAAACTGCTGAATGCTAAAACGTGATGATTAATTTGATGATGAACAATGAAAGGGAAACTAGGTTAATAAACCTAACCCTAAAACTAAAGGGAAAAGATAACGAAAGTAGTCTAAAAGGAAACTAAAGTATAATGTTCGAAATAAAATAAAGAAAATAATCGGAAAAAGGAAAAAAAATAACAAAACTCGGAAAATCTTCGCGGACTCTGCTCCGTGTGATTTCGCGGCCGCGGCCAGAAATCCGCGGTCGCGGAAAATAGAATTGTGCTCTCGACCTCGTCTTCACTAGTGAATTTTCCGCGGGCGCGGCAAGGAATCCGCGGTCGCGGAAAATGGAACTTTGCTCTCGACATTGGGCAATTCTGGGGAATTTTCCGCGGGCGCGGCCGAAAATCCACGGTCGCGGAAATGGCACTTCTTTGGCTCCGCGTCTCGCCCGCGGCCGCGGCAGCTCGCGGTTCCCCTTCTTCTCTCCTTCGTGTGGATTCTTCCTTCCATCTTCTTGGTCTCCTCTAGTGGTTTACTCCTCGTCTTCTGAATGTCTTCAATTAACTCCTCCAAACCACCATATCCACACTTCTTCTCTCCAACTCCCTACTCCACAGTTGTGCTCTAAATCCATCCAAATGACACTCTAAATACCGGCAACAACTCCTAGATAAGCATTGCAAAGTAGTGCTGATCAACCACTTAAAGTTAATTAGTAATAGCCTTTAGATAGCATATATTTTTAATGATTTTTTATTTACTTACAATACATTCACATTTTAAATTCTAAATAAACCCACGTAAATTTGATAGAAATAAAATCCACTTGATAGATTTCACATTTTCAAGATTTAATTACAAATTATTTATGAACTTAAAATAATTAATGATAAATAAAAAAATATGTATGAAAATATTAATATACTATTTGAAATATAATTCAATTGGGTTTTATTTGATTCTCCAATTGAGTTAATTTAGTTTATTAATAATTACGATAATATAAATGCCCAACATATATATATAATAATAAAACAATGAGTAAATTAATATGATTTTATTTTCAATAATATCATCTCAATGTCTAAAACCTGAATTGAATATTACAAAAGGTATAAAAAAAAAGTAATTTTCTATCAATAAACTTAAGAAGTTTTAAAAATAATATAGATCTAAATATATCATCAGTAACATATTGTTGAAAGATTGACAAATAACATCGTACTAACCTATTGAATTGAAGAAAAAATAGTATATTTCGATTCATAAATTCAATCTCGGATACTATTTCACTCTAAATATACAAAAAAAATATTCTTGAGAATTGGTTAAGTAACATGTACAATCATAATTTTTACATATATTTCGAGTGAATTTTTTCCTATAATGCTATATATATAAATCCAATCACTTTCTTTCTATTAGTATGTAAATGTTGGAAAAAAAAATCTAATATAACTACATGTAAGTATATTCTCATTTCATTTATATCTTATCTTTTATAATCACGTAGTCATTAATTTGTATTCATGTGACGTTTATTCATATACTAAAATTTTCTTTCATAAATATAAGTCGGCTCGTGTATGGCACGAGGGTTTAAACTAGTTACTATACATTAAAGCTCTCACCTTTAGAGTCATGAGAGTGTTTTTAGGAGGTTGTTGAAACTATATTTTTTCATTTTTTCCTTATTATTATGTGAAATATTCAACAAAATCTAAATATATATATATATATATATTAAACCTATCATATTGAGGAAAAAATGATACCTCTTAGAGCAACCACAATAGTCGTTTTTTTAAGCAGCTTTTCAACTTTCTCTCTTTTTCATATCATCTAAAAAATCTATTTTACTTTTTATCCACATTCATGATTTTTTAATCCTGGTTTTTTAACTATAACTTATTTACCCATCAACTATTTAAATACATAATAACAATATGAAATCCTAGATTTCATAGTTCAATATATTAATTACAAGATATAACGTGCTAATATAGTATACTATTTATTAATTTTTTAAAGTATAATTATAATATTTTGAATTTGTTAAATACATTCTAATTTTGCAATTTTATGTACATATATATATTTTGTGTACTAAATTTGTAGAATAACTTTACACTTGACATTTTAAGTTTGAAATTATACTAAAACGCAAAACATGAAATACAAGAAAATGAAATTCTAATAACACGCAAATACATAAAAAACGATTAGAAATGAAATTATACATAAAATTAATGTAATATATTTTTTTATGTGTAATCTTGTGGTAATATATTAAATGTTATGTTTTATGTTTTTTAATATATGAATTTTTCATGTCTAATGTCTTGTAATATATTTATTTTATTTGTAAATGTATTATTTCTTATTCCATCTAATATATTAATTATAATTTTGATATAATACATAAAATAATTTTCAATAATATGTACCTATATATTTTGTGTATATAAATTTGTAGAATAACTACATAATTGACGTTTTAAGCTTGAAACTAATATAAAACACAAACAACACTTTACTTGTATAAATACTAAAATATTAGGGCTTGTTTGGTACGATTTCTGTGGAATGAGGAATCAGAATGAGAAATGAGCGATTCCGAAAACATGTTTGATATGGTAAAAAATAAAAAATTCTTTCATACCTTGGAATGGCTCATTCCAAGCCCAAAAAACAACTTCATTCCAATCAAAAAGTCAGGGTTTCATCCATTCCAAAAACAAATTAGAGTAAGTGTTGTTCAGTTGTTCTCATGTGGTACACAGTCGCTCCTTCATCTGTGAAAGCTTTTCCCCTACGATCTTCCCGGCGTCGTTCCGGCGTCTTCCGTCATTCCGGCGTCGTTCTCCGTCCCAACCCCTCAAGGTATTGTGCAGTCTCCACTTGTTAAATTGCTCCAGTTACAAAAAATTCATAAATTGCTCCACTTGTGTTCTCGTTTCTCAATCTTCAATGTGGAAATTATGTGCAGTCTCGGTTCTCAAAATTCGTATATTGCTCCACTGTGCAGTCTTGTTCTCGTAATACAATATATTCATGCTCGGTTAAATTGCTCCACTGTGCAGTCTTGCTCCACTGTGCAGTCTTGTTCTCATAATACAATATATTCAATGAATTCATGCTCGGTTGCTCGACTGTGCAGTCTTGTTCTTGTATTTTGTCCTTTGTAAATTGTTTGTGCTGAATTGTCTTCATTTGTACTGAATTGGTATTTCTTGTTATATTGATTTTAGGTTGAATTTTTTTAATTGTTTGTGCTGAATTGTCTCCATTTATATACAGCCAAACAATATTTTCAAGAATGATTCATTCTAGCAGCATACCAAACACCAAATTACAGGAATGGTTCATTCCGACAGCATACCAAACACCAAGTTACAAGAATGATATATTCTGATTTCTAATTTCATTCTGATTCCTGATTCCATTCCGATTCCAGAAGACATATCAAACGAGCCCTTATATATATTTCTTGTCTTGCTTATTTTCAATGAATTTTTTTAATGAAAAATATGTACAAAATGGATGTCTGTGGGTAGATAAAAATAAAATAAGAATATTAAAAATAATTTTTTTCATCAATATATTTATTTTTATTCTGAAAACGGATGTAAAATATCACAAATATATTTTAACTAGCTATATTATCCACCATTGATTTGCTTTTGATCCAACGGATCCCAATAACCCTCCTTGCTTTGTTGGTTTTTTAGTGGTTTGTTAGGTAAAAACCAAAACTCCGGTTTTTTAACTCAAAATCCCTTTTACTAACAAATTTACAATATTAAATGATAAAAAAACCACCATTGTAGTTCGTCTTAGTAATAATTTTTAAGCTTTAATCATGTCCATGGTGTTGATTTGGACAAAAATGAAATACTCAACAATAAAAGTATATAATAAATCATATAATGTTTTATAAAATTTGATATTTATACCATTATATTAAATAGTAAATTATAAAAACAAATCACCGGATTTAGATTTTTACAGTTTGTCCACAAACTAGGCCAGAGTACCTTATTGCAAATCCTACACATAGTAATAAAAATCCACAACTCATGTTTTCTAAAGTTCCACAAATCAAAATAAACTAAAATATGTGAATAAATAAGTTACACCATTATAGTATGGTAAATTAATGAAGAAAAAAATATAAATGTTGTCCACAAACTAGGCCGGAGTACCTAGTTGGTCACATAGAGAGTTATTAACCCATATATCAAGCTTAAACTAACATAATTATAATGTATGACACACCCTTATAGTATAGATAATAAGATTAAATATATCTTAAAATATAGTGGTCACTAATTTAGAAATGACCATTAGTGGTATATGTTTGGAGTGTGATTTCGGTTCCAATTAGTATTTGTAAAATCTAAACAAAATTATTTTATAACGATTAACTCCAAAGCAGCTTATGTATCCCCCTTTAAATTGAAATTTTCAGCAAGACTGAAAAGTATCGATCACGGAGTACGTTTATAATGTTGGATATGTTTCACACATTGAATTTGTCAAAGATTTGTTGATTTTTCTCACATGCTGATGAACGTTGAAAACAACTGGGCTGTTTATGGGTTGTATGCTCTTTTTTTTTTTTTAAATCTTTGCTCGTTGTTGGATATGTTTCAAAAATTGAATAAGTCAAAGATTTGTTGATTTTTCTCACCTGTTGATGAACAACTGGGTTGTTTTTGGGCTACTGGTGCTAAAAATCCTATATAGCTTATGATATCCCTTTAAACTTTAATGATTTATTTTCTTCTTTTTTGCAGGACGTTCTATTCCTGTACACAGGTCTCTGTGTGCTCCTCTCCCTCCCGACAACATTAGGAAGAACGCACCCGACTGCTCTTTGAAACTAGACGTTATAGAGAGACGATTACTTGATATAGAGAGGGTCTATCGTCACCTGAGATTGTATACGATCCTCTCTCACATTGTTGTTGTTGCTGGTGGGGTAGGCGTTGCTCTTGGATGGAGGTAGGATCGCTAGCGACTACTGACAGTAGGTGTCGCCTCTATAAAGACTGGTCAGCGCGTCATATCCATCTACAAGGAGGCGATTATGGAGTGCTACCACGTTTTTACTCATCCTAGTCCAAAGAAGGAGTAGCTTCAGATTGTGTGAAACTTTCTTGTGTGAACAATCTCTGCTTTATGTTCTTCCACTACTAGTTTCTTTCTATGTTGAAAATTTTACTATCTACTGATCTATCTATAATAAACCTAAAATTTAAAAGTTTTATAAGTAAATATTTTTCTCTTTAAATTGTTGTAATAACCCCTAAAAGTCCCAACTTTCGTTTTGTAAGCAAGACATGTTAGGCATATTCTATAACCTCTGTAAGGACCATTTGAACGTGTTGTTATACGTTTATTGAAATATATGGGTCTTAAATAATTTGAGGAGTGCTAAAAACCAGAATTTATCAAAGACCCGCGATCAAGGTCCAAAGACCGCAAGCGTGGCAATGCCGCGACCGCGGTTATGAAACATCGGGCGCGGTTTGGCCTTTGGGCAAACCGCGATCGCGGTTCTGAAACCGCGACCGCGGGTACTATTGCATCGTCTTCTTCCTCCGCCTTCCAGAATGCCGACGATCGGCATTTCTCCCACGTTGGAGTTGAGTTGGAGCTGGATCGATTGGGTTGCTCGGCATTGATGTGGAACTCCTTCTTCCGAGCCTATAAAAGGAGGTTGTAGCACCGAGCTTCTCCACCATTCTCAGCTCTCTCTTCCTCTTGATAAAAGTTGTTGTGTTCGTCGGAGTTGTCGTCGCCGGAAGCCGAAGTCGTCGCCGTTGGGAAGTCAAGTCGTACCAGATGTTTCGATTTTCACTGTCACTTCCATCCTCTCTGATTTCTTGGTGACATTTTTGAATAGCTACACTACACACATAAACTAGCACCTTAATTCGAACATGCAATTAACAAAAAACAATTGTTTAGAAGAAATCTAAATTGCAATTGGGATATGTGTAATTACTTTGTAGAACTAGAGACTCTCAGAGGATAAGATACGAGAACTAACATTCAAAGTTTTAACCCTTACCAAATCTACTACAACTTTCTAAATCATCAAGTTCTGTATAGCCTATATGAATGAATGTGATCGAACCCCCAAATCTCCCATCTTCACAACCTTCAAACGACAAACAACACACAATGGTTTGGAAATTTGTGATGTAAAGGCCAGAACAGAAAAGAAGTCAATCATGGTCATAGGCAAAAATATGCCAGCTTTAGGTCACCCTTAACAAAATCATGCCACGCATAAAAGAGTAGTATGCTGCATAAAAAAGGTCTGTAGATAACGGAAACACAAATGAAATGCATTTTAACAAAATCATGCAGAATCCTGCTCATTAGCTAACAACGTAAAAGATAAACATAAAGTTTCAGAATGAAATATACTTCCTAAGTCGAATCCTTCATTGCCCCTTAATTGCCTTGTACGCTTCCTTGGTAGACTTTGAAAGAATCTGAAAGGACTTCTTGAGATTCTCCAGATATGGCCAACCTACAAAATAAAGGGCAGCGCCCCCTGCTCCCAACATTAGAAAAGTTAACCCAGTTAACCCCAAAATCCATTTGGAGTTACTATGTATGTTGTTTATCTTCTATGCCTCCTAAGGTGTAAGTACTGAAATGCGGTCGGGTACAAGAACATTGTCACCATCCAATCCATAAATCACTCTCAGCATTTCAGCAACTCTTCCATCACCAACATTCTCAAGAATGTTTATCGCCTGTCCCAGCTGAATGAAAGTTTCATTATCCATTGATTTTGTCCACTTAGTTAATTAGTACGCAGTTTATGAAGATCACATAGACCAATCTAAACAAATCGCAGAACACATATATATAATTCCCAGATTCAAATAACAGAAGTGTAGAAAACTACATAAATCTTAGTTTTCTTGAGTACCAGATCGGCATATATAAGAGCTCTAAAATCAAGCCAAAAGAGAAAGGAAAGAAACCTTAAATATGCCATGGGATAGTTGATGGACAATGACCTAGGCCAAGACCTTGGTCTAGCGCAGCTCTGGCTTGTGCGTCCCTGGCGTCCCCCATGGCGCCGAGTGAAGTCTGGATCTAGATCGGTCTTGCTCCGCGAGGATCGATCGCATCAATAGTTAAGCGAGAATTCGAGAGAAGTTACCTGCAAAAGAGAAGAGGCACTCGAAGAAGACGATGAAAGTGACGAATTTGAGAATGTGAGAGATTTGGAAAGATTTGCTGAATTTGGTGCCCGACTGCTCTTCGAAACTGGACGTTATAGAGAGACGGTTATTGATATTCATTGTGGTCCCGAGTGACTCTATTGCCTATCTTGGAAAACAAACCCATATCAAACTGCACTAAAAAGGCAAGGAGAAAAAACCTAACGCATTCCTATAAATTCGATTACCTTGTCTCCCAGCGTCAGTCACAATCAACACTGAGCCTTTCTTCATTTCAACGATTTCAATTTCATCTCTACTATTTTCCCATCGTATCCTCTCTGGAATACTCTCGAAGAAGATGATCTGCAAGTCATCCATCTCTCGCTCCATTGCTCGCAACTTTCTCGGTATTGTTCTCGCTCCATTGTTCTTTTTTTTTACATAATTGCTGCTAAATGTCACTATTTTTCATCACTTGCATCATCAATTCATCGATTTCAAAGTCTTCCTAACTCCATCAAACTGCACACACGAGTCTATTCCTTTCCCTAGCCACACTAAAGGTCGTCACTGTCTTAGATCCCGACAGACCAACACGTGAAGCTTTTATAGTGCCAATTTGCCTTGCTTAGGAAGAAATCTCATTTGCATGTTACTCATTGGATTTCCTTTTTAAATTGCCTAGTCTTTCTTTTCTCTATTATGGATGAAATCTGAACCTTCTGTAGAGAAGGAAAATAATTGGATCTTGTTAACTTATGAATTAGATTTTGGTAATTTATTGAATTGCATCATGTTTTCCAAAGCGTTTTGATCTCTCTTTCAAGTTTATTGATATGTTTTTCTTGCAGGACATTCCACTCAATTCCGCAGGTCTTCAAGTGCTTCTCTCCCTTCTGGCAACATTACAAAGAATGCACACGACATTACTTCAAGACTATACGTCATAGAGAGACGCTTATTTGATATAGAGAGGGGCTATCGTCGCCTGAGATCGTATACGATCCTCTCTCACGTTACCGCTTTTGTTGGTGGAGTAGGCCTTGCTTTTGGTGGAGGTACGATCGCTGCTGACTACTGGCAGCAGTCTAGCGACTACTGACACCAGACATCGCACATTTTTACCGGCCCGAAAAAGGAGTAGCTTTTCTAGTGCTTTATGTTCTTCCACTACTAGTATTTTTTGCATGTTAAAAAATTTACTATCTACTGATCTATCTATATTAACCCTAAAATTTAAAAGTTTTATAAGTTACATTGCAAATCATACACATATTAATAAAACTCCACAACTCATTTTTTCATAAGGTCCACAAATCAAAATAAATTAAAATATGTGAATAACTAAGTTACACACCAGTATAGTATGTAAACTAATGGAAAAAAATATAAAGTTTGTCCACAAACTAGGCCGGAGTACCTAATTGGTTACACACAAAGTTATTAACCCAAATATCAAGCTTAAACTAACATAATTATAATGTATGACACACCCTTATAGTAAAGATAATTAGATTAAATAAATCTTAAAATATAGATGTCACTAAGTTAGAAATGAGCATTAGTGGCATATGTTTGGAGTGTGACTCCGGTTCCACATTAGTATGTGTCAAATCGAAACAAAAAATGTCTATAATGATTAACCAAACAACTTCTGTATCTCTCTTTAAATTGAAATTTTCAGCAAAACTGAAAAGTATCGATCACACAGTGCTCCTCTCCCTCCCAGTGGCATCAGGAAGAACGCGCCCGACTGCTCTTCGAAACTGGACGTTATAGAGAGACGGTTATTGATATTCATTGTGGTCCCGAGTGACTCTATTGCCTATCTTGGAAAACAAAGCCATATCAAACTGCACTAAAAAGGCAAGGAGAAAAAACCTAACGCATTCCTATAAATTTGATTACCTTGTCTCCCAACGTCAGTCACAATCAACACTGAGCCTTTCTTCATTTCAGCGATTTCAATTTCATCTCTACTATGTTCTCATCGTATCCTATATGGACTACTCTCGAAGAAGATGATCTGCAAGTCATCCATCTCTCGCTCCATTGCTCGCAACTTTCTCGGTATTGTTCTCGCTCCATTGTTCTTTTTTTTTTACATAATTGCTGCTAAATGTCACTATTTTTCATCACTTGCATCATCGATTTCAACGTCTTCCTAACCCCATCAAATTGCACACACGAGTCTATTCCTTTCCCTAGCCACACTAAAGGCCGTCACTGTCTTAGATCCCGACAGACCAATACGTGAAGCTTTTATAGTGCCAATTTGCCTTGCTTAGGAAGAAATCTCATTTGCATGTTACTCCTTGGATTTCCTCTTTAAATTGCCTAGTCTTTCTCTCCTCTATTATGGATGAAATCTGAACCTTCTGTAGAGAAGGAAAATAATTAGATCTTGTTAACTTATGAATTAGATTTTGGTAATTTATTGAATTGCATCATGTTTTCCAAAGCGTTTTGATCTCTCTTTCAAGTTTATTGATATGTTTTTCTTGCAGGACGTTCCACTCTATTCTGCAGATCTTCGAGTGCTTCTCTCCCTTCTGGCAGCATTACAAAGAATGCACACGACATTACTTCAAGACTAGACGTCATAGAGAGACGCTTATCTGATATAGAGAGGGGCTATCGTCGCATGAGATCGTATACGATCCTCTCTCACGTTACCGCTTTTGTTGGTAGGGTAGGCCTTGCTTTTGGTGGAGGTACGATCGCTGCTGACTACTAGCAGCAGGCTAGCGACTACTGACAACAGGCGTCACACGCTATATAGATTGGTCAGCGCGTGTTATCTATCTACGAGGAGGCGATCATGGAGGTCTACCACGTTTTTATCGGCCCGAAAAATTAGTAGTTTTTCTAGTGCTTTATGTTCTTCCACTACTAGTCTTTTTTGCATGTTGAAATTTAATGTACTAGTTTCTTTCTAAGTTGAAAATTTTACTATCTACTGATCTATCTATAATAACCCTAAAATTTAAAAGTTTTATAAGTGAATATTTTTACTTTTATAATAAATAGAAGTTTTTATGTTGATAATAGTTTTGAAAGAAATAAAAGTTAAAGTTTATTATTTAAAGCAAAAATATTACTTATAATATTTCTTAAATGAAATATTAGAGATATATAAATTATGGGTAGAAAAATATAATTTTATAATTATATTTGTCTAAAATATAATTTGTTAAATTAAATTGGGCAAAAAAATTAATCTTTGAAAGTCTTTAATTCAATTGGTAATTAATTGAGGAAGAAAAATAATAAATTAGAAAGTTTTTGCTAAAATTGCAATTAATCTAAAACCAAGATGGTACGCATGAAATTATCCAACAAAATTGGCCATTTTCCCAATTATCCAATTTTATTCCAAGTAGCAGAACCACCATGTTCGTTTTCTTCGGTGAGTTGGGTGAATTTTTAATTCCAAATTGTGAGTTCGTCCGAACGAATTAAGGATACTAATTATATATGACTATACAAAACCTTATATAAATATTTTTGTATAGTATTTCATTAGATTAACCAATCGTTTCTTTTTCTTGTATGGTTGGTTGTTGTCATCCGTCGATTGTTCCTATACGACACATCAATTGTTGGTCTTAGGCTACCTTGAAGTAACAAATCGAAGATGAAAGCTTGCAGTTGAAGGTTGTGTTTTAAAGTAATACTATTTTGAAATTATTTAGTACTGACTTACTCTTCTTAAACAGGGTCATAAGGTTTATATAAGTCTTCTGTTGTAACTTCATATTATTTTGTAAAATAACCTTCTCAATTTATGACAGAAATTTTAATAAAAGATTGAGTATTCTTTTCACAAGTCTTTCGTTATTTACTCTTTATTACAATTGTATTTAAGCATAAATTCCAAGTCTATAATAATTATTAGTGACATTAATTTGAATATTTGTTCAAACTCCAAGTCTATAATAATGAGGCTTGATCAAGTGGGAATGATTTTTATGGTGTAAAATGAGAATGAAACTTTACTCATGAGTGGACTTCAATCCAAGGGTAACGATAAAAGTTTCATTTATGTGGCACATGACCACTTACGTCGATCAGTCCGGCGTTGACCAATCAATAGTTTTTTTTTGTTTTTCGTGCCCAAAATATTTTTTTTAGTGAAAATTTCATTTTCTAGGCCAAAATTTTATATGCACATTTGCGTTATGTACATTCCAGCAGGATTTCATGCACTTTTGACCAGCGTTGACCAGTCAATTTTTTTTACGGGACCAATTTTTTTTGGCACTTTTTTTGTATCCAGGCCAAAAAAAATTATGTTCACGCAAGATTTCATGCACTTTTAACCGTCCAAGCTTTTTCCCTCCTAAAATGTTTCTCTTCGGAGCCCAGATTTTTTCCCGCACATCCAATGCAAATATTATGCACATTCAAGCCATTTTGCACGCACATTCAGTGCATTACGTGTGAAGTGCATACGTCCAAGGTTATTGGGATCCTAGGATCGGATGAGGCCTTTCGGATCGGATCGAAGGATAATAAGATCCTATAAAGTCAATAAAAACATGTATATAAGGCTATCTTGTAAACAAGCAAAATTGTTAATATAGATAAATTATTATTTTTAGTCATGATATTTCATATTGATAAATAATAATTAATAATAAAATGGATCTTTATTTTATTTAAATAACATAGAAGACAACTCTTGTATGATTTAAAATAAATACGACAAACTTTATATATTAGAATTCCAAGTGCTAAGAGTATGAGTTGGTAAAAAAATCAAAATGAGTCTTCGAATGGATTTATTGTACATATATTAAATGAGGACTAAAAGACTCAACTGATTAAACAAATTAAAAATGAGAATTCGATTAAATTTGTTAAGTTTTAGCCTAAATAAAGCTGAATCGGTGGGATCGTAACAGGATCGTAAGATCATATGAGCAGGATCGTAAGATCATATGAGCAGGATCGTAAGATCCCACCTACGATTCTATGTATGTACGATCCACTATACCGATTCAGATCGTTAGAGTACTTATGGTTTGTAGGATCGTAGCATCGTAAGATTTGAATCGCGATTTTAATAAATTTGCATATGTCTATGCATGTATGTGCATGTGATATGTTAACCACATACAATGCAAACATTATGCACATTCAGTGCATTACGTGTGAAGTGCATACATCTATGTGTGTATGTGCATAAATAATGACTTGTTTGTGCACCTAATTTGTACTAGCACATACAATGCAAATTTATACACATTCAAGCCAATTTGCATGCACATTTAGTGCACGTGTGAAGTGCATATGTCTATGTGTATATGTACATGAATAATGATTTTTATGTATACTTGATTTGCATTAGGTGTGCATATATTGGGTTTGTGTTGAAAATGTGCATGAGTTTTAGACGGTGTGTGGATGAATATTGAAGTGCATAAGTTTTTGCATGCTTGTGCACATAAAATAGTATACATACGCATTTTTTTTACTATATGTGAAATTCATTTAGTTTTTTATACATTGTGTTTTTTTCAAAAGTGCATGGAATACTTATGGAATGTGCATAGAAAATTTTGGCTAAAAAAATAAAAATTCCGTAAAAAAAAAAAATTGGGCCCAATTTTTTTTTTAAAATTTAACCGGTCATCGGAGCCCGGCGTTGACCGATAAGGAAAAGTTTGACCAAGGGATCATGTGCATGACACAATATCTATATCTATCTATATTCTATATACTTACTAAAGCCCTAATTATCTCTCCTACTTGTCAATCAGTAAGCTATGTCACATAGGCAAATCTCAAAGTACGATTACAATATTATTCTTCAATAATTTTGATATTTACCTATTCTATTACTTATCTACTTATTTTTTACCTAAAATAACTTACCTTAATTATATTGATAGTATAATCTTAAAGATTATTTATATATTTTTGCCTTATTAGATTCTTCTTATTTGTAAATAATATTATTTATAATATACTTTTATCTTATTGGATACATTAACTCTTATAGTTTTAATACTTAAATTTAAATAATTGATAACATACAATTGAACATAATCGATAATATATGATTCATGATGCAAAAGTGGTAATATATATTAAAAATATTTGAAATAAACTTGTAATATGGTATAGCCATTTTTTCCCTTTTAATTAGTTATATATAATTAACATTCTCATTACTCAAATCTAAACGTATGTCTTCTTATTTGGTTATTTATATAAAATTCCTAATGTATTTTTCATTTTTATATACAAATCCCGCGTATATACTTTCAATTCTAATCATATAGAAACCTTATTATCTTATGTTTCGAGATTGAGCTTATAATATACCATATTATTTTTCATAAATATTTAAAAACATTTCAAATCCAAGTTTATTAACCAAGCCTGTGCAAGGTACGAGGTCATATGTTAATTTTACACTATAGTAATCATTCTCACATGATTCATTCCCCGGTAATAATTACCTCGTAGCATTACAATAAATTTTGACATTGTAAGTTTATTTTAAGGGGTAAGGATAAGGTGAGGATGGGGGCTTATGAGAGGAGTGAGAACGCTCAAAGACCATCGGATCAAGAAAAAGAGCGCCCAGATCAGCTAAGGACAAATTTAGATACAATTCGGCACGGCCGAATTTTCTGCGGAAAAAAAATGCATCCTGTGTGCACACACATTTTAGCCCGTATGCACACATACGTTGTTTTGCATGCACACACACGTCATTTCCGTATGCACACGCATGTTATTTTCGTTGGTTTTCATACGTATGCATACATGTTATTTTGTATGCACTTTGACTCATTTTCGCATGCACACATATGTATTTTCCATGTACACACATGCACACCTACGTTGTTTCACATGCACACAGCACGTAGTGCATTTCGTATGGACAAACATGTCATTTTCACATGCACACAGTAGTATAATTCGCATGCAAACGGTAGTATACTTCGCATCCACACAATCGTGTTTTCATGTGCACGTATTTTGTTCATTCCATATGAATGCACACATTGTATTCATGCACACAAAAATCAATTTCACGTGCACACCGTAGTGGATTTGGCATGCACAAAACAATATTGGCATGCACACAAATCTGCACTTCGCGTGCATGCGAATTCGTCTTTTTCGCAATAATTCGGTCGTGCCGAAATTTTGCCGAAATTTTAAAAAGTGATCTGGACACTCCGTTTGCTTCTCATCTAACGATTTTCATGCGTTCTCATTCCTCTCCTCTCTTCTCATTCCATCATCACCGGATTTCAATCCTATTTTTTTTTTTTTTTTTTTGAGAAGCAAAATGGAGGCTGTATTAAATCAAATCATCAGCCAACAATGAGTTCAACTCAGAAGAAAATGCAGGAACAAAATCACAGGAAAAAACAAAGTTTGGTCTAACACTAGCAAGATAATGGGCAGGCTGATTTCCACAGCGATTGATGTGGCTCCAGGTACACGAGTCGAGGTCACGCTGCAAGTTCAGAATTCGATTCAAAATCCACCCAAAAGCACCTTTCCAAAGACATTTCCGGCGAAGTTTCGAGACCACCGCCAAGGCGTCGGATTCAACAACCACCTTGCGAACACCACGATCTGCACAACATTGCAGCGCCCATAAAATAGCTTCAGCAAGTTCAGGATCCGGCAAGTAAGGCATCGATCGAGTTCCCAAAAACAAAGCCGCCCCTGTCTCATCACGAGCAATAAAACCAATCCCGTTGCCGTCCACCGGCGAGATCGACGCGTCGCAATTAATCTTTACAATTCCAGGCTGAGGTCTCACCCTATTTTAAGTATATTAGAACGCAAAAATCTAGATTTTTTATTTCGTAATTAGGAATTGGTTGATTTTGTTAAGGCAAGATTTGTTTGATTATCATTCTTTTAAAATAAGGGCATTATAAACATACTTTTTTCAGATTCCAATATCATTTGGGTAAATTATTAGCATTACCGTGTTGAATCCAGCAGCATTCCTACATTTCCTATGTGACAGAAATTCAGCATCTGAAACACAACTCAAGCAAATGAGTTTTCAACTGCCATTACGTACACAAGGTTGCTGATATGAACAAAGTCACAAGACTCACAACCATAACCACAACACTCCTACAGACCCTTGAGTGACAGCATCAGAAAACCAACTACAATCTTAATAATCATCATCTTCACTGAAGTCAGAATCTTCAAATTGCTCTTCCTCCTCTTCCTCATCATCATCACTGCTGCTCAGAACAATGGTGTTCTTTGGCTTCCTTGTGGCCGCCGCCCTGCGAGGCCTTGGAGGCAATTCAGCAGAAGGCTCTTCCACTACACTCTCCAAAGCTGCAGAATTGGAATCAGCATTCCCTTCACTTGCTGGAGAAGCATGTTCTTCTTCTTGTTGCTTCCTCCCCAACACAGAACTGCTCTTCTTGTTAAAAGGAGAAGCCCTCATCCTCCTCACCTTCTTCTCAGGCGACACACCAGAGGACTCTGAAGAAGACGGCTTCAGCACATCAGTTATCAGCTTCTGACCAATGACTTGAGATTGCTTTCCCGCAGCTGGCCCTCTCTTTCTTGCTGCTGCTGCTGCTCCAATTGTCGTTTTAGCAGCAGCCCCTCTGCCTCGGCCTCTACCTCTGCCTTTTGCTGGGGCCACCTCTTCAACTTCAAAGTCATCATCTGTGTCATTCGCTGACTTGTCCTCATCATCTAAGCTCACAACCTTCTTTTTCGGAGCATTTTTCCTGGGATTCTTGGTTGCAGCTGGTGCATCTTGTTCCTTGCTCTCATTGACTACATGTACAATAAGATTAGACACAATTTAGATTGTATTCCCACTTTTTAGATCATAACCAGAACAAAGTCAACAAGAATTTACCAGGAGAGTTGTCTGACTCAATGTTATAAGCAGCTAGTCTTGCTCTTAGGGGTTCCAGATCCTCTTCATCCTCCTCAAAAACAGTAGCCTTCTATAATGCCAAATAAAAATTTCAAGTTAGAAAATCACAATTTGGGACAGTAGTACAAGCATAGATATATATTATAGGGTTATGACTTTCACCTTCTTAGCTGGAGCTTTCTTTGGGCCAGCTCTGCCTTTAGGCTTAACAACTTCTTGAGCAACGTTATCTTATGTGTGGAAAAAATGCAATATTTAGAATGAGGAAACAAAAAATAACTTGAAAGATAAAAATATGCTACTTCAAGTCTATGAAATAGAAAGGAGGAATAAGTTTACCTATATCCATGACAGAAGCTGCTGTGGTCATAGAGCTCCCAACAGCTGATTCTGAACTGACGTTTTTTGGGGCAGCTTTTCGTGGCTTTCTTGCTGGTTGTTTAGAAGCCTTAGCACCAGCTTGACGCAAATCCTCTTCAGCTTTTTGAGCATCATGCTTGTCTTGCTCCTGTGAATTGTGCAGATATATGTCAGGCATGATTGAAGAAAGAAGAAAATATACACAGAAGTAATGATCAAATGGCAATTTACATCAAGAGCTCCCTCAAGTGCATCAAGATCCTTGGACCACAAAGACTTTGGTGTCAATTTCTTCATCTCGTCAAGCTCTTGAGAGACTTTATCCTTTTCAGAGCACAACTCCTCAATCTTCTCATATGTTAGAGTCACAATGGACATCGAAAGGAGGTAGTCATAGTCGCTAACTCGCACCCCCTGGCTGTTCACCTGCTCGTCTTGAGGATCAGTCCTTTCTGAGCTATCTCCGGTTTCTTCAGAGTCAGCTCCAACAACAGCTGATTCAACAGATTTTGCTTTCTTTGGAATAGGAATGAAGCCCTTTTCCCACAATTCGCTTACCAATGCAGCTTTCTTCTTCCTGTTCACAACAACTTCTTCATTGATGACAGCCAGGATAAACCTAACCTTGTTCTCTAGCTTTATCACTTCCTTTTCAAGATTGTCAACATAATATTTCTGCACAATTTAAAGCACAGATAAGTACAAACACTTGCTCAAGAAGATCAAGCTTTGTTATTGAATCAGAATAATGTAACCAACCTTCCTCTTCTCATAAAGATCAAGCCTCAAATGATAGAACTCCTCGAGAACTGGAATAACCCACAAAAATGAATGATTAGTTAGAAAAGACAAGAACCTTTGAAGTATCCGGCTGTGAAAATAAAAGATTAATAGCTAAAATGAAGCAGATAGGACTATCATACTTTGTACAGCATCAGCATATTTCTTTATTAGGCCTCTTGGATCAAACAGGTGCATATTAGTTGTGCTCATTGAGGTGGTAAGCTTAAATTTCTTCATTAATCCCTCATGCTTGGCCATTAGCAACTTCTCTGGATCCATGGAAATCTCAAATCGTGCAATTGTATCTGTGCTGTGATCCCTAAAGTCCTGCAGCCATTGCACACTTGCTCTCAGAATTTTATTACCAAAGATATCATAGAACTCAGACAGACAAATTCAAAGTAAATCATTGTTGTTCATCTTTAAATAAATTTTTACCTTAATGAATCTCTCTTTCACCTTATCTCCGTCCTTGGGCTTGTCATTTGATTCAATTATTGACTCTAAGAATTGCTTATAATCTTGTGTCCAACGCCGAACAGGCAGTTCGGTAATTCTGAGAGTGCATTCATCTATTTCCTCAATTATCCCAGAAACTGTATAAGTGCACCCACCTTCCTTCGTTGATTTCTCAATGATTCCCTTAAAACCTCTGTACCAAGGATCCATTGGCACCATTGTCTCATCATTCAGCAGACTTCTAATATTTGCAATGATATCTCTGGGATTAAAATTGGGAATGTAAGAGCTCCAGCCAGTTCCAATTCCTTCACTTCCATTGACCAGAACCATTGGAATGATAGGGGCATACCTGAAATTTCAACAAAATGTTCGGTATGGTGGAATCTCATAATGATTAAACTAATTGCTAGGACGAATAGTTGAGAAGCAATACCAAGAAGGCTCAACAGATATTCCATCTTCTCGTAGGTAGTCAAGGAGTACATCATCCTCTTTTGGAAAAAGAAATCTTGAAATATGCTCAAGACAAGTGTTGATGTACCGAGGACTTGCATGATCCTTCCCTCCCTGTAAAACAAAACAAATTGAAGCATTCAGCATTACATTAGGATGAACAATAAATGAAAGCTTAGTCATCTTTCTGAGTAGTGGGTGGTATTCTTCTTGCCTGGCAACGAGTTCCAAATTGCCCATCTGGCTCAAAAAGATTGATGTTATTGCTACCAACAAAATCCTGTGCCATGCCAATAATAGTGCTGTACAAGCTCTGATCACCATGATGGTAGGCGGACTTCTCAGCCACATAACCTCCAAATTGAGAGATCTTAGTTTCCTTAACAAGGTTACGCTTGAAAGCACAAAATAGAACTTTTCTCTGGCCGGGTTTGAGTCCATCCATCACAGATGGAATTGATCTTTGAAGATCTGCAATGGAGAACTGTATGAGCTCCTTGTGGACAAAATCAGTGTACTTGATGTACTTGTCCTTCGAGTCAAGCCCAGTTCCAGGCTGCAAAGTAAATTGACAACCAATCAGTATTCAATGTTATCAAAACTGAAACTGATGGAAGAATCAAAGGCCGAAAAGTCAGACCTCATATTGTCGAAGCCAATTCTTTCTAGCTTCAATCTTTTTTTTGCTGAAGGCAAGTTCAATTGCATCTGTATCTTGACTGTCATCGCTCCACACAAAATCCTTTTTGTGCCTATCTAGATCTTTGAAGTATTCTTTGCCTTCAGTTGAACTGCTAGTACCCAATCCCTGCAATAAAAGGATTAGTAAGTATTCCAGTGGAGTAAAATAGCTGTGATCTATAGATTAGTAATTCTAAGCATCAAATAATGAAAATATTAACACACCTTATAGTACTTTATAGTCCAACCAGTCACATTACCGTGCAAGCTCTCCACCCACGCCTCATACTCATGCATTGAGTAGAAGGCTAACACTTGACGATTTCTTTTATTTGTTGCCTGCATGATATTCAAATCAGCAATTCAGTGGTTTCATTATGACAAGTCAAGTATGAGCACGGCAAAGGGAATACTGACCTTCAAAAGTGGTGTCACAAACTCGACAACGAAAGATGGAATTTTCAGCAGGGATGGCCAGAACGCATGAATGAAATTGATAATCAACCCTTTGATGTGGGATCCATCATGATCCTGTTAGTGTAGAGAGAAAGATGAAATCAGCACAACTTAAGGCAACTTCTCACTTTGTAAATTAGATAAAGGGAAGCAAACAAAAACGCTATACCTGATCAGTCATAATCATAAGATGCCCATAACGTAATGAATTCACACTTTCATACGTTTTAGCTTGCTGCAAACCAAGTATTTGCTTGAGATTCTGGATTTCAGCATTTTCCAAGATCTGCTTATGAGTTGCTTCCCTTACATTGAGCATTTTACCCTTCAAAGGAAACACTCCGTAGTAGTCTCTTCCAACCACAGCAAGTCCAGCCATCTAGTCATACACGTTTCAACATTGTCATGCCAAACAAATTACATAGAAGTGAACATCACATTCAGCTAGTTAGAATACTCACTGCAAGTGCTTTAGCTGAGTCTCCTTCTGTTAAAATAAGGGTGCACTTATTGGAATTCTTTCCCCCAGCCTCATTGGCATCCTCCAATTTTGGGATACCAACAAGTCTCTGTCGTTTTGCTCCATCAGTCTTCTTAAGATCCTTGCTTTGCTTAAAATCAGCCCATGATATGAGGCTTTCAACCAAAGGAGACTTCGAAACCACTGCAAAATTAGGCACGATCAAGATTCATATGAAGTGAGAATTCAAAACAGATTATACAAAACATGGTAAATGGGTAAGTGATAGACATCACCTTTCTTAAGGAAATCATCAGGTAGTTTACAAGTGGAACCGAAACTGTTGGGACGAGTTGTCAAAGTCTCTTTGGTTTGAGAATCAAAAGCGGGATTGTCAATCAGAACATTGACAAAAACCCATAAGTGACTCTTAACAGCAGGAGCCTTGATATTGGCATTCTTCTTTTTCTTGTTAACCACTTCCACAACATACTGGGTGACCTGATTTGTTATGTAGTCTACATGAGTCCCACCTTTGACTGTTGCAATTCCATTAACAAAGCTGACCTGATAAAACAACATGCAGTACATACAAGTTGCATTAGATACATAGGTTACTTTTAAGAGCACAAAATGTTTGCATGCAGGAGTTCGGTGATTGATACCTGTTGAAACTGCCCTTCATTGCTTATAGTAACACAGATTTCCCACCTGTCGTGAGAGAACAGAAACCTAGAATGGACAGGCAGAAAATTAGGTACAACAGATAAGTCAGATGAATGAAACGGGGAAACTTATTTCAACAATACATCAAAGTAACTCTAGTAATACGAACCTAGGTGGTTTTTCTTCTCCAGACTTGGCCTGAACATAGAGATCAACGTATTCGGAGAAAGACTTGACAGGAACTATTTGACCATTTAACTCCACCTTCACACCTTTTCCAAGACATCCAGCCATGTCTACAACCCGCTTCCTCATCAAAGCAACCACATCTTCTTCCAGGCATTCCAGCTTGAACTTGGCCAGGTCAGGCTTGAATGTTACTTTGGTCCAGTTTTCGCCTGTCTTGCACTTGGTAATTGCTGGTTCTGATTTCTTGCCCATATTGTCAGCGAAAACCTTCAAAGAAACCGATCACAAAATACGTGGTTAGCATATAAGCGAACCAACGTAAAATTTTAAGCTGTTCAAGAAGCTCCTCGCTCACAAAAGGTTAAACATGAACTTTTGTTAATCCTTAACCGGTACATTAACATGCAATCACACCACAAACAGTTAATGTACAGCAAATTAAATACCAAATCAATTTCATGAAGTCTTCTGTAACTTTCGCAGTTAAATTTGAATTTAGGGGAGAATAAAACCCTAATTTATTGTCACGAAACCTAAAAAATCATCATCGGATAGCAAGAAAACCCTAAAACCTCGAATCCAAGTTCGTCCTCACTAGATTGTAGTCGAAATCAACCTAGCCCTAACAACGAGAGCATAATTAACCGACAAGAAAGATAGCAAACGAAATCCCCAAAGTTTACGATTCTATTACCTGTTTGTACTTCTTTTGCCTCTTCCCGTCAGCGGTTTCGATAATGAACTCCGTCGAGAAGATGTTGGTAAGCTTAGCACCATATCCGTTCCTCCCACCAGTCGTCTTCTTAACGGAGTCATCGTAGTTACTACTGGTCAACAGATGCCCAAAAATCAGCTCTGGCACATAGACTCCGTGTTCCTTGTGGATCTCAACAGGCACACCGTCTCCATTGTTATACACACTGATCTCGTTCCTCTCCGGATCGATGTTCACCTTCATCGTGTTCATCGTCGGGTCCCTCTGCTTGTTGTCGGCGGCGTTGACGAGGATCTCGTCAAAGATCTTGTACAGCCCTGGGACATAGGTGATGTCTTCGTAAACCATCTCGTTTCCCCTGTAAATCCAAAGTTTCTGGGTGTACTTCTCGATGGATCCGACATAGGTATCCGGTCGAAGCAAGATGTGTTCAAGTTGAGTCTTTTTCTGGTAGGTTTCTTCGATCGACTTTCCCGCCCGGCCGGCGGGGAGGACGTTGGCATTATTGCTAGTCTGCAGCGGCAGAGCAGCCATGGAAAGTCGCTGAGAGTGAGAGAGGGAAAGAGATCGAAGACACAGAGATGGTGTCTTGGAATTTTGTACGAGAACAGAAGGCGAGAAGAAACTAGCAACGGGGAATGAGGTTTTGAATAACAATTGCCAAACGGTCGAATATAAGAATCAGATTAGGGCTTCCAGATTTGAAATTCGAAATTTGAGCGGGAGATGAAATGTTTGATCGTACGAGCGATGGAGATCGGACGGTTCTGATTAAGAAGTAGATCAATCCCGACGCTCCCCACGCCAAAGGCTGGTGATCGGACGGCTTTGAATGATGCTACTTGCTGATTGAATCATACCAACCGAGTGTGCAGTGTTTTCCTTCTTTTGGCCCATTAGCAAAACTACCGTATTTTTTAAATTAACTTGCAAAAAACCAAGATTTTAAAAAGTACGGTAAAAATACCAATTTTTTGACATTTTTGTTATTGTTAATTGTTGAATTTAGATTTTTTTTTAAATAAAAAAATAAATAAATTTTAAAAAAAAAATTTTAAAAAAAGGTAAAATCAATCTTAATTTTACCAATCTCAAATATTAACCCTAATCAATCCAAATCTTAAACCTTCCTCGTCTCCTTCCTCTGCTTCTTGCTTCTGCCTCCCTCTTCTGCTTCCGTCTCTGTAACACCTCCAAGTTGTCCTTCCCGCTCAACCTCATTCCCTCCACCTCCAACCCCACCCCCTTCACCCTCAACCACCCGTCCTCCGCGACGGCGCCAGAAGCACCGAGCAGAGACGGGCGTCGACGCCGACTTGTCGTCGTCGTAAAACTCGTAATCGGACTCGGATTTTGTGTGCCTGGTTGAGGTGGATTGGCTCCTCCTAAAGCTCGCAAGTGGCTGAATAGCAGGGCTAGACGGCGCCGACGAGGCAGAGGAAGAAGAGCTCGGCGACAAGCTCTCCGGGCGTCGAGATTTGTTCCTGCCGACGAGAATGCAGAATTTGGACCATGCGAATGATTTGGACCTCCTCCTCACGGGGCTTTGGGGGGGGAGGTCTTGACTGCACTCGCCAAGGCAAAGAAGAAGACGAAACCGAAAGGGGAGGAAGGCGTGGAGAAGGACAAGAGTAAGCGGAAGAAGAAGAAGAAGAAGAATGCGGCTCCCATGGCGGGGGAGCAGAGTAGCGAGGAGATCACCGGCCGCAAAGCCAGTAGGCAATGCCGCTTCTCCGCCACTGAAATTAGGGTTAGACCCTCCCAATAGTCGTCTGGTGAACCGAAGATTTAGGTCAAAAAACATTGAGCAGACTCCAATTAGCACTTTGAAGGTAACATAACTATACTTATAGTGTGATATATCTGCTACGTCTTTTCGTGGCTGAGTTTGAATTTTGATCATGTTGATAAAGGCTGTTCCTTATGCTGGGAATCGGAGGAACAAAACGATGTCATCATCTTACCTCGATAACAACTCTGATTGTTCTTCGAAACCTAAACCATACCCTGAATCGTCGAAGTTCAACTCAAGTAGCCATCTTGAAATCAGAAGATTTAGTTTTTGTGTGGCAGTTTGATGTTGTTGAGATTCTGCTTAGGGGTTGTAATGTTGTGGAGGACCATTGGAAGAAGGTGAAAAGGGTAATAATGTGGGTGGAAGCTGCTGTAGGGGTTGTAATGCTAATTAACTAATACTTGAAGATGCAGTGACCATAGTGATGGAAGCTGCTGCAGGGCTGCAGCCATGGAAGAAGTTTTTGTGTGGCAGTTTGATGGTGCACAAGTATGCGCCGGTTATCCTAGCAAATGTAGAGAAGTATCTGGAGACGACGGATATATGCGCCGCATTCCATGGCTGCAGCCCTGCAACAGCTTCCATCACTATGGTCACTGCATCTTCAAGTATTTAGCTTGGTGATGTTAATATACAAGTTAGATAGATTGTTGATACGAATGAGAACAAATGAAAATGCATCAGTTGCCTTTGTTTTGTATATATATTCAGATAGCGAGTTTAGTAATATAATCAAATTGGCAACTCAAATATAACAGAATAATTATCTGACTACGTACAAATGTAGCCTGATAAAGTGAATATCACTCTGAAATTTGAAATCGGCTAATATTTGAAAATTTGTGATATAACATAGCATTGACCTGACTTCGTATAAATGTGGTCTGACTTCGTATAAATGTGGTCTGATAAAGCACATAATGCTTTGTAACGTAACAAAATTTACAAAAATGAAGTTTTAAATGTTAGACGGTTTTAAATTTCAAAGCAATATTTACTTTATCAGTGCAAAGCCGGTCTGATAAAGTACAAATATAACAGAGCATTGACCTGAATTTGTATATATTTATCTTATTAAAGTTGGTCGATTTAAGGATTTTTCGTTACAAAACCAACCAATGTTTGTTTCAAATTTAAAGTTAATATAACAGAGTAATGACCTGACAATATCAAATAGGATCTAATAAAGTGAATATTGCTCTGAAATTTAAAATCGACTAACATTTGATTTTTGTATATCAGCAACAATGGCTTCTCAGGCCACGTTGAGTTCGCTTGACTCGAGTCTCGAATGAGTTGGGTGCAGAAGCACGAGAATCTGATTGTTCTTCGAAACCTTTAGCAAGAGAGCTGGTACCTCATACATCACTAAAAGAGAAAAGTGCATTTCTTCTTTCTTTAATTCCGTAATTAAGATTATGGCCGTAGAATGTCATCATCTTACCTCAATAACAACTCTCTTTAGCCATCTTTTAAGTAGCTCTTTCGCTCATCGAACGACAACCCCATGTGGCAAGGACGGTGTTATTGGGTTTGTGACGCTGTAAGGTTTCTCCGAAGATAGGTCGCGGAGTCTAGGATCTTCCATCGGCGTTGAAAAAGAGCTTCAAAGTGACATAATTACCAGTTTTCTATGCACAACGTGGGCCAATACGGAGGTGATTCGATGTCGTTCGGAGATGATTTCAAATTATTCAAAAGTCGGGTTTAAGTAACTTGAGCATGACGAAGACGATGGTGTGGTTAGATTTTGAATTTCATGAATCGAAATGTGTTTTTTTGGGGGTCGAACAAGGCTTGGTGGTGATATCCACATGAGTTGCTTTGATCTTGAATGAACATTGAAGCTGAACGAGGATCACTATGCCTCATCATGTCATACCTTGGTGGTGCAAAGCTGGTACTCTATAATGGTCCATAACTAATAAATGTAAATTTAAGTGTTTCAAATTTAAAGATAGGTAATATAACAAAGTAATGACCTGACTACGTGAATTCAGATTGCTGAAACTGCAAAAATGACCTGATTACGTATAAATGTAGCCTGATAAAGTGAATATTGCTCTGACATTTAAAATCGGATAACATTTGAAATTTGTGATATAACAGAGCATTAACCTGACTACGTATATATGTTGTCTGATAAAGTGAATATTGCTCTGACATTTAAAATCGGATAACAGTTGAAATTTGTGATATAACAGAGCATTAACCTGACTACGTATACATGTGGTCTGATAAAGTGAATATTGCTCTGTCATTTAAAATCGGCTAACATTTGAAATTTTGTGATATAACAGAGCATTGACCTGACTACATACAATTGTGGTCTGATAAATTGAAAGAGAAAATCATAGGCGGTGTATTAGGGGTTTTGGAGCGTAATTAGATCTTTGTCAGGCCACATTTATACTAAGTCAGGTCATATTTATACGACGTCATGTCAATGCTCTATTATATCACAAAATTTCAAATGTTAGCCAAATTCAAATTTCAGAGCAATATTCATTTTATCAGGCCACATTTATACGAAGTCAGGTCAATGCTCTGTTATATCACAAAATTTAAAATGTTAGCCGATTTCAAATTTCAGAACAATATTCACTTTATCAGGCCACATAATTATAGTCTTTGTTTGGTGAGATCATAGATCCGAATCCGAGTGAGATGATCATGGACATAGTTAAAGAGAGGGCCATTTGAACTAGCTATTCATATATGCTCCATCAGTTACACTTACACAGCAAGATTCAAAACAAAGGCTTAATCCTGCCCCTTGATTACCAATAACTACTGAATTCTCTTATAGTCCTAAGAGCCTGAGCAATAAATGGAGGCGGCAGAGTGCAAGGCTGAATCATGGCATCGCTTTACTGAAGTTATCAAACTCTCCTCAACAAGTGAATATGTGCTGAAGGTCTTAATCTGTGAATGAACATTTTCTTGAACGAGCTGATGTTGATCAGCCAGGGAAGCTTTACTGGCCATATCGATTATTTCCTCTATATCTGCCTCATCAGCTTCTCTACCTAGACGATTATAGCTGCAAGGAAAAAATGCTCTTGAACCTATAAGTACCTCTCTAAGGAATGAGCAATCCTTGAAAACAGTAATACTACAACAGCATTTGCTAAAAGTCTACTACAAACAAGTGAATATGTGCCAGGACATAGAGCAAAGAAACAAAAATATATAACAGCATAGTCTAGAAAAGTTATCAAACTCTCCTCAATAATTAATATGCTTTACTGAAGTCCCACAAAAATAACAAGCAATAGCATAGTTTATAGGAATGCAACAACATAGACTAACAAGCCTTCTCTGATAGTGAAAATAAAAGCACAAAAGGCAAAGAAAACATCAATAAGTTAAAACAATGAAAAACAACAACAATCTAGATTATGAAGATAGCACTAGAATGCCCAGAATACAACATTGCACTGACCTAGAATATAAGAAGAGACGATTTACGTCTGCTTCAAATTGAAGGTGCCTAGGATCCCTAGCAAATGTTGGACTCTTTGCTAGAGTTTTCACGGCCTTCAGATACAACAAAACAAATGTCACTTCAGAGAACAATAACAGATAATACATAGTATCAAAACTACTTGAATTTGACAGCTTACTCAATCTTAGTTTGTGATCCATTTTCAAGGATCTAATATTCGCAATTGCAACCGAATTTACGGAGACACGAGAGAGAAAGAGAGGGATGATACCTTTTGAAATTTCTGGAAGAGGAAAGCCATTGCCAACCGAGAATTCAAAATTTCAGCAGCCTTGCAGGGAAGGGGAGAGTATGAGATGCTCAGTTTGGTGGTAGCTGGCTCTGCTTCCTGATCGATCGTGCTTCACTGTAGAGCCTCCGATGCTCGGTGTTTGGTTTCGACGGCGGAGATCCCGGTGGTGGCGAGCGATAGGAACGGCGAAGAACAGACGATGGGAGCGGCGATGCGAGAGGAGGGACTAGGGAGGCCGAGGCCGGGGGTTTATCGAAGGCGCAATGGGGACAGCAGGGATTCGACCCTTTTTTCCTTCTTACAGACATTTCATCGAACACATAGAGGGCAATGGGGACAGCAGGGATTCTGTCACTCAACCTTGTTCTGATGGCAGCAATGTGGACGGGGTCCTCGGCGCAGATCGAGGTAGGAGACCATGGCGCCGGGGAGCTTGGAGCCGACGGCGAGGGAGGCGAAGATCTTCAGAAAAGCTTAAATCGGAGGGAGGCGGAGATCGGGGCAGAGTCGAGGTAGGAGACCATGGCGCCGGGGAGATTGGAGCCGACGGCGAGGGAGGCGGAGATTGGAGCCGACGGCGAGGGAGCCGACGGCAAGAGAAGATCTTCGATTTTTTTTTTGAAAGGTCTCGAACTAAATCTGGTAGTTTGTGATTGTCTTTAGAAAACTTAAATCGGTAATCAATCGATTGTTAAGTATAATTAGACTTTGTTAAAATTATAAATTTTACAAAAGAAAAGATAAATAAAAATATAATTTTATCTTTTTTATTTTAAATTTTTTTACAGTTTTATGATATTTGTAGAGTACTTTTAAAAAGATGATATTTTTATAAATGGGTTATGAAAATCTGGTATTTTTTTCTAATGCTTCTTTTATTAAAGCAAACTGGAGTTGGACCACATTGTCAATTGTCATTGAGCGAGTACAGTGGGTTCATCAAAACGGGCTCAGTATGGTTCACAAACTCAATTTTGAGGCCCAACATCACCAAATTACTGCTTTAGGCAATGCTGAAAAATAAATGGATAACTAGTTTAAACTCTCGCGCCATACACGAGCAGACTTATATTTATGAAAGAAAATTTTAGTATATAAATAAATGTCACATAAGTATAAATTAATGACTACGTGATTGTAAAAAATAAGATATACATGAAATAATAATATATTGACATGTAGTTATATTAGATTTTTTCTAAACATATACATATTAATAGAAAAAAAGTGATTGAATTTATATATATAAATATTATAGGAAAAAAACTAGTTGATGACCCGTGCCATGCACGGGGTTGGGTTTATTAAATATTTTTGTATAGTATGATATTAAAATCTTTACGTAATGTGACACTAAAAGATTAATACTTTTATATGTTAATATTTATTATAAATATGAAATACCACAATAATTGAAAGTATTACCATAGCTATTCAATCTAAATTTGTATGTCAAGTACAAAATTACATACCTAGTCATATCAGGTTTTGAAAAACTTCCTTATATATAACATTTGTAGTGGTATTCAGAGGGCAACCTTGAAGATCATCAATTAAGATCTTCAACTCACTTCTACTTGTAACTCTAGAAAATGCAACGTAAAGTTGTCCATGAGTAAAAACAGGTTTTGGCAGAAACAGACACACTTGTGATAGTGATTGTCCTTGACTTTTGTTGATGGTCATGGCAAAACAAACAACCATTTGAAACTGCCTCCTTTGAAATCTGAATGAGAATCGAGTGTCTGATGGTGTGTAAGTACCATGCGTGAAATACATACTTTGTGTCCAATATTGCTTCCAGAAATAATTTCAGCTTCTAAAATATGACTCCCAAGTCGAATGACTATCAATCTGGTACCATTACATAGTCTTGGAGATTGGTCAATGTTCATGAATAGCATAATGAGAACACCTACCTTCAACTTCAACACATGACTTGATATACCAAAAGGTGGCAAGCCGTAGAGATTAATACTATCCCATAATTACTTCATGTAGATGACTCACTAATAACTGCAAGACATATTTACTAATTCTCAAGCACGTCCTTCTGCATATTAAGCATTTTTCTGATTTTTTTTTGTATATGATTTGTCATACTAAGTTTAATTTCTTATAGATTAATACATATTTTATTGTAAAAAATAAAATCAAAGTTAGAATAGCTAATGTATTTAAAGTTAGAATAACTAATATATCATTCGATTTTGTGAAGAGATTTTTGTAGAGTAAACTAATAAGAATATAAATTAGGGTGAAATAAGTGCATCTATAGAGAGTTTAAATAAGAGAGCTTGATATATAATACAAAAAAAAAATTATCTTATTTTTTACCAATAGGTAACCTATATTCTAAACTACCTTTGATAATGAAAAGCAAGATTTTTGTTCTAAAGATAGCTTAATGCACAACAGTTTCTTAATTGCTTCGTATAAGATATTTTTGCACTCGCGTGTTATAGGGTGACAAATTGAAAATGATCATTAATTAAATTTTGACTTTGAGAGTACGTCTACAGTAAAAAAAAATAGTTCTAAAGATAGCTTAACGCACAAAATTTAAAAAGGCTAACCGGATGTAAGAGAAAATATAGGGAATTTTAAGATTTTCTAAGATTTCTATATGGAGAGTTATAGATTCGGACTAAGCCTTCAACGGTAAGATTTTTTAAGATTTTGTATATGGTAATTTTACTTAGTTATAGGTTATAGGATTAGATTGATAATAAATAAATAAAAGATATATGTAAGAGAAAATATAGTATTATACAAAATTATTATATCTTATACGTAAGAAAAGTGTTATTAATATTTATGCAAATTATATCTTTTTTTTGGTAAAAAGAAGATATATATATCTATTTCTCTTATAATTATTATTATTGTAGATTAACTAAGAAGATAATATCTTCTTAGTTAAATTATCTCTAAAACAGTTTTCTATTTTCATCTCTAATAATTCGAATTTACTATTTTTGAAGTGAAATAATAAGATAAAACTTTTATATTGTCAAAGTTAAATTAGTTTTAAATAGTTATGGTAAAAATATTTATTATTTAGTTTTAAATTAATATATATATATAGTTATGGATTTATTAGTTTTGGTAATAATAATTATTTTGGTAAACATAATTATTATTTTGTTTTAAATTAGTATATTTATAGACAGTTATGAATTTATTAGTTTTTAAATCATAAACAATTATTATTTAAAAAATTCAAAATTACTATTTTTAAAATGAAATAATAAGATCAAGTTTTTATATTGTAAATATTATTTAGTTTAAAATAGTTATGGTAAAAATTCAGAAATAAGATAAGAAGGATATAATTATTATTTAGTTTTAAATAATTATGAAAATAAACAATAAATAAGATATTAGTTATGCAACATATGCAACACACGAACTTGAATCTTCCAAGTGACATTAGTCTTTAACTTGAGATCTTCAATAAAGTGTAAATTTTCGGCCATTATACCTTTAGAGAAAGAAGAAGAGGTTTTTGTAGAGTAAACTAATAAGAATATAAATCAGGGTGAAATAAGTACATCTATAGAGAGTTTAAATAAAGAGAGCTTGATATATAATACAATAAAAATATATATAAAAATTATCTTATTTTTTACCAATAGGTAACCTATATTCTAAAGTACCTTTGATAATGAAAAGTAAGATTTTTGTTCTAAAGATAGCTTAACGCACAACAATTTCTTAATTGTTTCGTATAAGATATTTTTGCACTCGCGTGTTATAGGGTGACAAATTGAAAATGATCATTAATCAAATTTTGACTTTGAGAGTACGTCTACGGTAAAAAAAATAGTTCTAAAGATAGCTTAACGCACAAAATTTAAAAAGGCTAACCGGATGTAAGAAAAAATATAGGGAATTTTAAGATTTTCTAAGATTTCTATATGGAGAGTTATAGATTCGGACTAAGCCTTCACCGGTGAGATTTTTTATATGGTAATTTTACTTAGTTATAGATTATAGGATTAGATTAGATTGATAATAAATAAATAAAGATATATGTAAGAGAAAATATATTATTATACAAAATTATTATATCTTATACGTAAAGAAAGTGTTATTAATATTTATGCAAATTATATCTTTTTTTTGATAAAAAGAATATATCTATATCTATTTCTCTAGGAGCATCCCTTATGGGGGCTTAAACAATTTATTTTATTAAAATATTAACACTTTAGTTTAAGCCTCCCCATTGGGGCTTAAAAAATGGCAAAAGTTTAAGCCCCAACCCATGGGGCTTAAACTAAAGTGAGCGTCACATGTCGCTCCGTTATTGGAACCGCATTTCCCAATGGGCTTTTTAAAAGAAAAAAATTATTTATTTAAAATTTTAAACATTAAAAAAAAATATCATAATTCTAGTTTCATTTTTCTCTATCTATAGACATCCATTTTAAATATATTTAATATAAGTATAAATTGGGTTCAAAAGCCACTCCAAAAGCCCCTCCATTAAAATGCTCTTTTGACATGGGGCTTAAATGGAGGCTTAAACTCAAAAAGCCTCCATTTAAGCCTCTCATTTAAGCCCCCCATAAGGGGTGCTCTAATAATTATTATTATTGTAGATTAACTGAAAAGATAATATCTTCTTAGTTAAATTATCTCTAAAACAATTTTCTATTTTCATATCTAATAGTTATTATCTCTAATAATTCGAATTTACTATTTTTGAAGTGAAATAATAAGATAAAACTTTTATATTGTCAAAGTTAAATTAGTTTTAAATAGTTATGGTAAAAATATTTATTATTTAGTTTTAAATTAGTATATATATAGTAATGGATTTATTAGTTTTGGTAATAATAATTATTTTGGTAAACATAATTATTATTTAGTTTTAAATTAGTATATTTATAGACAGTTATGAATTTATTAGTTTTTAAATCATAAACAATTATTATTTAAAAAATTCGAAATTACTATTTTTAAAGTGAAATAATAAGATCAAGTTTTTATATTATAAATATTATTTAGTTTAAAATAGTTATGGTAAAATTTCAGAAATAAGAAGGATATAATTATTATTTAGTTTTAAATAGTTATGGAAATAAACAATAAATAAGATATTAATTATGAAAATAAACAATAAGATAAGATATCGAATGACGTGGCGAATAAGATATTAGTTATGGAAATAAGCAATAAGATAAGATATCGGATGACGTGGCGGATGAGGTGACATAGCTCAGAGGCCGACACATAGGCGAATTAAATATGGTGACGATACGTATGCGAATTGAACGTGAGGCCGACATGTAGGAAAGTGTTATTAATATTTATGCAAATTATATCTTTTTTTTGGTAAAAAGAAGATATCTATATCTATTTCTCTAATAATTATTAGTTTTTAAATCATAAAAAATTATTATTTAAAAAATTCGAAATTACTATTTTTAAAGTGAAATAATAAGATCAAGTTTTTATATTATAAATATTATTTAGTTTAAAATAGTTATGGTAAAAATTTAGAAATAAGATAAGAAGGATATAATTATTATTTAGTCTTAAATAGTTATGAAAATAAACAATAAATAAGATATTAGTTATGGAAATAAACAATAAGATAAGATATCAGATGACGTAGCGAATAAGATATTAGTTATGGAAATAAACAATAAGATAAGATATCGGATGACGTGGCGGATGAGGTAGCATAGCTCAGAGGCCGACACATAGGCGAATTAAATATGGTGACGACACGTATGCGAATTGAACGTGAGACCGACATGTAGGATTTAGGTTTCTGCTTTAGTATATATATAGATCCACTCTAAATATATGTAAAATAATAGTGTGATTTAGCATAATTTTTCTTTAGTATATATATATATATAGTAAAGGGGAAAAAAGAATCTCAACGAACTAAATAAATAGTTAAAAAATATTAACTCAGAAAAAAAAGTTTAAAACAATTCGTAGGTTATGTCGTTAACGAATATCTTCTTCTTTTTTCAATTAATGATGTTATCTTTAAACATTTTTTTTCCTATTCTACCAAATTTTTTTCAATTAATGGGGTCTCCGTCAATGTTTTACAAATAAGACAGATTAAATTGTATCAATTTAATATATGTTGAATAAAATGGGTTGATACAATTAAAAAAAAATCATAATTAATAATTAATTATATTATTATATGTTTGTTAGAGGTTGTTAAGATAATTTGTTTAGATATTTGGTGATAAGTTAAAATTAAGTTAGCTAAATTATAGAAGCATAAAAGATTAAAATATATATATATATATATATTAAGATATATGATTAAATTTTGATTTTGATAAAAGATTTTTAGTTAAAGTGAAATAGAAAAGTATCTACTTTTATATATTTTTATATATATTTTGATTTTGATAAAATATTTTTAGTTAAAGTGAAATTAAAAAATCTATATATATATATATATTAAGATATATGGTTAAATTTTAATTTGATAAAAGCTTTTTATTTAAAGTGATATAAATATTAAAAATTAAGAATGAGGTGGGCCGAGAAACGTTCTGGTGGCTTTAAAAGGTTCAGCTTTAATATATAGTAATAGATAGATGGTCTAGTGGGTTGAACTTAGTTAATAAATAAATAAAACTTTGAGAAATTTGCGGCAAACCACCCGTTATTGGGCCGATTTTGAGAGGAACCACCCGTTATAAACGAAATTATTTTAAACCACCCATTATACCTATTCCGTTAGCGGGGAACCACCCAAGGCCGAAATCCGTTAGCTTTTCCGTCTCATTGCCCTAAATTACCATAATAACCCTGCTTCTTTAAAAAAATTACAAAAGAAACCGGGATTGGCTTAAGTTCATCTGATTTGAGGGTTTAGGGTTAGGTTCAATCGAGGCTTCATCTGATTTGAAGAAATTGTTGGCTCTCATTCACAAGTTTGCGTTCGATTTGAGGGTTTGGCTTGATTTCACAAATTTGTGTTCGATTTCAGGGCGTTTCGAGCTAATTGTGGAGTTCATAATTGGGGCAACTGGTTGGTGTCAGTCGGTTTCGAACTAAGGTGAATTCTTATCCTTCCTTCATTGATTTGTCTTTCATTTAATTCACTTTTGATGCTTGCATTATAGTTGTTGTTGGTTCAATTTTGATGCTTGTAAATTTCATATTGAAAATGTCAGATTTAATGCAGTTTCGAACTAAGGTCAATTCGACAGATTGAAAATGTCATACAGACATTGGTTCACTGGTTCAATTTTGATTGAAAATATTCAGACATTGGTTCACTGGTTCACATACATTGGTTCACAGACATTGAAAATGTCATCACTGGTTCAGATTGAAAATATTCAGAGTTGTTGGTTCAATTTTTTATCCTTGCATTATACTTGTTGGTTCAATGGTTCCCTGGTTCAGTTTTGATGCTTGTAAATGTTGTGTTGTGTCTGCTAGGTTTCAACAGATTTAAAATGTCATCACAGACATACAATTCAAGTGCAAGAACTGGCGATACCATTTGCAAGTGTAACACGAGAGCAAGGATTTATACAGCCCACACAACAAAGAATTATGGAAGACGATTCTTTGGGTGTCCATTGTACACACCAGATGGTCCAAGAGGTTGTGAATATTTTTCTTGGATCGATTCACCATTCGAGAGCAATGCAACAAGTATCATCAAGAAATTGGTGGACCAAAAAATGGAACTGGAAGCAAAGAACAACATGCTTGAAGAGTTATTAAAGAAAAAAGAAGCTCAGATTGACAAATGTCTTGCTAGATCTAGGATAGATTTAGTGCTTGTTGTTGGTAGTTTTGGTTTAGCTTTCTTGATGAATTTTTTGTTGAGGGTGTACAATGTCTAGCAGTTTGACAAATGTCTAAGTTCAATGCTTTTCTATGATTGTAGGACCAAAAAATGAACATGTTTCAGTTGCAGCAAGTGATCACTTGTTTTGTTTTATATGACTGCGTTCGATGCTTGTTGTTATATGCACAAGTGTAAGTTGCAATGCTAAAAAATTTGGCAAGGTTCTGCCTGAATACACATGTTTGTAACACAAACCTGCATCAACCTGCATACACAGAGAACATACAACCTGCACTATACCAAAGACAGAAACAACTTGAAAATACAAACAACATGAGCATAACAAACAACATGCTTCAATTAACCAAAGGCAACATGTCTACAAAAGTACTACTTAACATCAGTTACAAACTGTCTCCTTAACATCAGTTACATCACATTTTCAAGGTCTTCAGTTACATCACATTGTTTAGGGTAAGTCACAAACAAAAAATAACTACCAAATTACATCATCTTGAAGATCTTGTTCTTGTTTTCATGGCACTTGCTAGTTGAGACCTTGTTGTAATTGTGGTCCTCAGTGATGGCCTCCTTATAGGGTATAGCTTCCTACCATTCCTGGATCCAGAATTCACTTGTGTTGGTGGAATATCATTGTTCACCATAGTTGAGCATGGTGCCTGTGATCCTTGAGTTGGAATTTGTTGGTGGTCAAGTGAAATGAGTTCCTCCTGTATAAGAGCAAGTTCATGACCTTAGAATGAGGGCAACAAATGTTAATTCATCCCTAAGAGTGTATTTACTTACCATATCAAAGTCTTCAGTTTGGGATTGAGGGGCTTCAGGGAATTGAGGGACTTCAGGGGCTGCATGGGCTTGAGGAGCTTCATTGGCTTCCATGTGTGACCTCACCTAGCATTATAATATAAAGTTAAAATTCTCATTTTTATATGCAATAGGCATTTCAAAATTAAATAGTGATTGACTTACCTCTTTCCTTGTGTATTTTCTCTTCTTAGGATGAACAGGTAAATTGCTCTCACTCGGTGGTCTCCCTCCTACATTAGAACTCCTTGGTGGCTGAGGTCCCTTAGGAGGGTTTTTACACTTATTCTTGTTATGACCTTCTTCTCCACAATGTGAACACTTGTTCTTTCCTGTCCTTAGTCTTTTTTGCTTGGAGCTTGTGGCTTCTCCTTGTTCTTTCCTTCTTGATTTTTTGGGCCTCCCAGGTTGAACTATAACTGCAGGAGGTTCTGGTGCCTTCTGTCCAGTCTTCTCCCATTGATCCTCCCCTGACATTGAATGTACTGACTCATTATATGCCCTCATATATGTCTCTTTCCAATAATATTGGTCCACAAACCGATCCATTCTTAGCCTCCTTTTCAGAATACAACAAATTGCATGTGAGCAAGGCATTCCTGTCAAATCCCACATGTTACATCCACAAGTCCTTTGATCAAGATCAACAACATAGGTGTTTCCCCCATAATCAACTTCATATCTGTTTTCATCACCATAACATTTGCATCTGTGTAGACTTTCTACCTTAGTCGATTCAACCTTTTTAGTAGCTTCTGGAGTGATGAATCCATTATGAGCTCTCATGTTATTTCTTTTGGTGATGAACATCTTCATCAGCTTTCTCCTTATCCACTCACACATGGAGAGAATGGGCATCTCTCTTGCTTCTAGAATACAGTTGTTGAATGACTCACATGCATTGTTGAGCAGTTCTGGTAATTTACAGTAGTGCTTAAACCCATGCAAAGACCATGATTCAAGGTTTGCATCAATGAGATATTTGTAAGCTCCTTCATCCATTCCTCTAATCCTATCCATTGTCACTTCAAATTCATGCTTAGTAGAAGCCCTAGCAGCAGCCCATACATCATCTTTATAAGACTTTCCTGGCCACTTGACTTTGAAATTATTGTGCAAGTGCCTCACACACACTCTAGTATCAACAGTGGGAGCAACCAGATTGATGGATTCAAGCAGACCCTGAATAAACACAAATAAAAACATAGTTAGTGTTACACCAAAATTAAAGAAAAAATAACAATGGCAAGGGATCTGGAAGTACCTTTTGTCTATCGGACATAAAGGTCAAATTTTGACCTCCTATGTCTTGGATCAAGTTTTCAAGAAACCAACACCAAGTGTCCTTTCTCTCAGCCTCCACAACCGCATAAGCTATAGGAAATATGCCATCCTTTCCTACTGCAGCTAACACTTGTCCAGTGTATGCCCCCTTTAAATGACAACCATCTAGACCCACCAATGGCCTACAACCCAGCAAAAAACCTTGCTTGCAAGCCTGTAGGCATACATAAAGTCTCTGAAAAATTGGCCTCTCAGGTTGCTCCTCTGTAACCTTCACATACACAGAGCTCCCCAAATTCCACTTCAAAACAATTGCTGCATAATCCCATACTTTTGCATACTGCTCAGGAGCATAACCTTGAGTCTTTAGGATTGCCCTTAGCCTTGCCCTCCATGCTTGGTAGTAGGAAATGGTAACACTATGCTCCCTTTTCACTGTGCTAATGAATGTTTTAATTCTCCATTGAGGATCTTCTCTATAATGTTCAAGATACTTGTCAGTAAGCCATGTGGATGTGACCTTTGTATTCACATCCTGCCATCCACACTCATGCTTTGGATCAAAGGTTTTGAGTTGAAAACTATCATCACTACCCATTTTTCGTGCAATAGCCCTAAATCCACACAAGGTCTCCTTACAAGCACACTTTTTTCTGCCGTGTTTCATTGAGCAGTGGCACTTGTTTTTACAATATACAGAGACTTTAGTTTTGTCATTGTGCAAGTAGTAATAGTCAAACTCATTCTCTACTGCAAATTGCCTCAATGCCTTCCTGAAAATCTCATTTGAGCCAAATCTCATACCACTCTTGAGGGTAATTTTACCCTTAAAATCAACTAGTGGATTAAACTCAGGGTATCTCCTACATCCCTTGTTACCCTCAGAATCACTAAAACTCCTAAAATCATCAGAATCAACTCTTACATCAAACACAGGTTCTTCATTACCATCAGCTTCTACACCCTCATCAACAACATCAGTATCAACATGATCTTCAAACACAGCATCATCATCATCTTCCTCAGAAGACTCTCCACCAAATATTTTCTCATCAAATGGTACATCAGATGTATAAGATAAATCAGAGGAATCAGAGCCTAAGACATTACCTTCATCTGTAGATCCATCATGTTCATCTGCAGATAGATCATCAGGTACTTCCTCTATAACATGTTTTGGTTGGGAACTTTGCTTACCACATCTGCCAATGAAACCTCCACTCGAAGCACATGATGGAGATAAGAGTTTCCTAGGGTTTGTATCAGATTTGGAATTGCCAAGGCTATTTGTGGAATGACTTCTATCATTTATTATAGTTTGCTGAGTTGGTTGATATTCAACTAGTGGGCCGGCTGCTGTGGAATTTCCCCTACTATTTATGGGCCTAGCATAATTTGTTGGACTACTAATGATTGGCCCAGGTACACCTTGTTTCACAGTAGTTAGAGTAGGTTCATTTGGTTGCACAACATAGACATCTAGTGTTTTGTCTGACCCAACACAAGAGCATAAGTCAATGATATCTTTGTCACACTTTATTTGTCTTAGGCCATTATTTATACTGAGTCCTGGCTGTGAGTACCAGAGTTCCATCACATTTTCAATCCCCACACCCTCTTTTATAAAGCACTCTAGCTCGAACTTAGATATCAGATCAGGGTCAACAAATTGCTTGCAATAAACATATTTCTTCCTATAACACACATGGTCTTCGAGACCTTTGTAAAATTTCCCATCATACAAAAATCTGATTGTCACATACATCTGTAAATTCATATCAATTGAAAAAGGGAATGAATATGCAGTTAAAATCACATAGAGTAAACATCACATAATACCCTAGAAATGCCTAAAAACAGCAAAAAGCAATGTGTGAATCACATGATGGACAACACAACAAATACAGTCAATCGGTCTAAAAACACCACTTGAATTATATATACACATTCAAAAAGCATAAAATAAGGGCAATGGAATCTTACCTTGAAATCACCCCTTATGGTGGAATCTCCCTCCACTAAGCAGAAGAAGCACAAGATGGGACTTCGTATCGCTCGAAGTTCCAATTTCGAGTCTTTGTTATCGTCAAATCTCTCCTCTGTCGCAGCTCCTCAAATTCTTCCTCTGTCGCAGCTCCTCAATCCCTCCTATGTCGCTCGAAGTTCCAATTTGTCCCCACTTTCGCTCAGAGAAGATGATGGAACACACTCAGATTTCTCTAGCACCAGTCGCTCTCCAAAATCAATGCCCTATTTCAGCAATTCATACCCAAATTCATCCCCAATTTCGGCAATTCATCCCTAAAACCTAACCCTAAAACTTTCCCCAAATTTCCCCCAAATGAAATCGTAACTTTTCCCCAAATGAGCCACCCGGTTTATAACGAGGGTAATTTGGGGATTAAATCCCGGTTTCTTTTGTAATTTTTTTAAAGAAGCAGGGTTATTATGGTAATTTAGGGCAATGAGACGGAAAAGCTAACGAATTTCGGCCTTGGGTGGTTCCCCGCTAACGGAATAAGTATAATGGGTGATTTAAAATAATTTCGTTTATAACGGATGGTTCCTCTCAAAATCGGCCCAATAACGGGTGATTTTCCGCAAATTTCTCTAAAACTTTTTTGTGTGAATAAAACAAACTTTTATTTATGTATAAAAAAGTTTTTTTTATGGATAAAAAAGTTTAACATTCATTGAACTTAGTTAATAAATAAAACAAACTTTATTTATGTATGATTTTTTTCCCATTAATTTTAACTTGGTTTTTAAATTTAAAAAAATATCAAATAGGAACGCCACGAAGGCTTTCCATATCCGCATCACATGAGTAACATGGTGGTTTATTGTATTTGTGCGAATATGAAGAATGGAGTATGAGGAGGGCTGCACTAAATTCAATTTCTGACACACCACATGGCAATTATGAATTTGTTTTGCATTATTGCAATTCAAAATTTGGTTTACTTGTATGCATTTACAAGCCAAATTGGTTGTGTTCACTAAATAGTTATTTATAAGCTTTTAACGGTGTGTTCGATTGATTTTTTTGGTCTGAGTTAGGGATGTTCAATTATTTCGGTTTTTTCGGTTTTAGACCGAATCGAACCTATTTAATTCGGTTTTTAAAAAATCACTTCGGGTTCGGTTTTTTCGGTTAAACCCGATTTTAATAAAAATATTTTATTTTTTATCAATTGAAACCCTAACGGGCCTAATTATACCCTGTTCGGTTTTCGGTTCGGGTTTAGTTTTTTTGTTTCTTATTCAGTCCTAAGTATACCTTGTTCGGTTTTTTTCGGTTTAGAATCAGCTTATACCTTTTTCATTATTCGATTTTAACCGAAACCGAATCGGTTATATTCAGTTCGGTTTTCGGTTCAAAAATGTTACAAATTCGGTTTCGGTTTTGTTTGATTCGGTTCTGGACCGATGAACAACCCTAGTCTGAGAGATGAACTTGTATAAAGTGGAAGATGAAGCTTTTTCTTATTCTACCTTTACAGGGTAAGTAAATGGAAGGAGTTGAAGTTTTAAATTTGACAGAAGTTGTCCTTGGAGATGTCTTTTTTATTTTAATGTCGTGCCTTTTTTTTTGCCATTTAACACCCCATTTTTTGTCAATTCACTTAAACTTGGTTTACCGAACATATCATTTATAACTTAAACTAGTAACTTTAGCTTCGGCTCATATTTTCATTTTAGTTTCAGCTTTCACATCAATTTACTTCATCTTCTCGTTTATCGAACATGCCCAATATCGTTAACTACAATCACCATAAAAACAACTTATCAAACGGTAGGGTAGTAAGCATGTTGAAGTTCCAACTTCAGTTGAGTACCACATCATTCCAGCGTGTTCTGTTGATTTGGTGGAGAAAGTTTGTAACACCCCCAAATCTTAACCCTTTTGGAAAAGTATTGTCGTCAGTGACCTCGGATTTCACCTCCGAAGTCACCCAAGGCTTTACCGGATTTATACAAATCATAAACAACTTATATAATTAACAAACCATCGGTTAAAACATATGTATGAGGATTACATCTCAATCCCAATAGGACAAAACATAGTTATCAGAGTAACCAAAATGTAGCGGAAGTCTTTTAAAGATAAGTATAAGTTTTTATCACAGCGATCAACGCCAATGATCTCAACCTTAATAAACTTGTCAAAAACACCTCCCGTCATAGTCGTTTCTAGCCTTCGTGGGATGACAACTTATCTGATGTGCCGAATTGAACGGATGACACCAGCCAACCATGCAGAGATCAATTACGGTCGGTTAGTCTAATGAAAGACTATGCAAGGGTACAAAGCAGATGGTTCGAGTAGTTGTATTAGGTTAGACTCATCGCTCCTCGAATAATAACCGATGATGATAGTCAACCTTCATACTTCTACTGGAATATATCAAAAGACATGATCAAGAGAAGACTCCAAAAGAGTGAGTCTTATCGAAAGCATGACAAATGTCTGGAACATTATAGTTTTGCATACAAGCGTTTAAAAACTGACTAAGATGTTTCGGTTCACGACCAACCTCACCGCATAATGTGAATCCAGATTGGAAAGAGAACGTACTCTGATCAAAGTCAAAACGAGTTTTTCTAGCTGCATTATTGCCTAGCTGCACTACTCGCCAAATGTATATTAATCATGTGCGCTCGGGCACTTATCTTATTTAATTCCAAAAACGATCATTCACGTTTCAAGCTTTTAGAATCTCATCCTCGCAGGATATTGAGATATAGAGTTGGGAATAAATCCTAGAGAGTGGCACCAGCTGTTGTGCACCTTCCCTATACACGGATAGGGACTGGTCATGACCAAAGAGAAGTGTTGGGGCCTGGACATCCCATCCACTTGATTATAAAGAAACGACTAGTACTCACAAAGAGATACCGAGTAGCGTTGCTACGAATACTCGTTCTAACTAAACAGTTCAGAACAGTCAAATAATTATATCAAAGCTATCAAGGCCACCATCATAGATATATTTCAATCTAGATATATATAATAGCATTATTCTAGCAGATATACAACCTATTATAATATCCATTTTAATTTCCAAAACAGTTTCACAAAGCTGTTTCCAAACAAGAACAATAATCAATCCAAATTAATTAACAATTAAACAATTGATAATTAATGGAAATATGGAATGATGAGCAAGAGCGAACCGCCACTTGCCTTAGATTTGACGAGAGCTTCACAAGCTTAAGAACGAAGGTTTCCGAGTCTGAAACTGGGACAGATCCTGGATAATAAATCCCTATGGAACGACCCATAACGAGACCCTAAGTTAGATTCAATATCTACATATATGAATCTAAAAGAATAGGAAAAGAATCAAAGGAATCAAGCCTCGCCCAAATCCAAACACCCAAGAACACACAACCCGGGTAAGCTCGCCGCGGGTGTGGTTAGGCTCGTGCCGCGGGGTGCGGTGAAGGCAGCAGGCGAGAGTTCTTCGAAGTTTTCGGGGAGAAACTTACCCAAATCAATTCGTTCGACTTTGATTTGTTCTTGGTTTGATCTCCCACCTTCTTATGCCTTTGAATACCACTTAGGAACACCTTTCTAACACTCAAAAAGGGATTCAATCTCTCTCACACACAAAGCTCAAAGCTTGGACAACAATGGAGTTCTTGAGAAAGAGGATGAAGTTTGCAGTTGGGTTTGTGACCTTCTCTTCCACGATTCTCCCCTATTTATAGCTCAACCAAACAACTCACAAACTGGACACATCAACCACGAGGTGTCCCGACCTATAGGCATAGGCTAGGTGACTCAACAAAGTTATTTTCTGCCACGTCCAAGTTGCACTGCAACGCTGTCGAGGAGACAACTGCCCACCGCGGGGTGCGGCCAAGGCAATATTCGAGCCTTTTCGCCTTGTCTCGTCCGATTCACTTATGGGTAAATATTTTAACCTCAGGTTAAATATATTCGTACCCTTTTAACATATTTGCACCCGAGTGACTAAAGCCCCGAAATACGTCGAATGAATTTTATTTCACTCAAAAATTTATTACATAGGTTATACATTTCTCAAAATGTCTGGACCTCTCTAAAATAAATTCGACGACATTACAAGGGTTTGGGAAATTTACCAAATTGTCCCTTACAAAATTGAGGGATATTACAAAGTTGAAGGGCGTTGATGAAATTGTAAGGGGTTGGAAGATTTTCTTACCCTCTCCTGATGCGATCATGGCTAGTCCTATGCCACCCTACGACGAGTCCTAGATGCCCTAGACCTTGGCGTCCACCTTGGAATTACTATTATTATATATTTCTATTTTAATAGTTTTCCATTTTGGCATGTTGCCATATTTAGCATTTCCTATTTTGTCTTATGTTTGATTTAGTACTTACTATTTATAGTTATTTCTATTTAAGGCGTGTGCTCCTCTTATGCTTAAGAGGGCCGGCCCATTTGGTTAGAATAAGGCCCATTAGGCCGAATGCTTGGCTATATAAGCCTTGCCCTATGTTCCTTATTTGTCACGTCAAAGTTTAATCCAAATTGTCAAGTTGAGTTTCTCCTTCTTTGGGTTCGACGTCAACAAATTAACGCGTTTCTAGTCGAATTATCCTGGCGCGTTAATTACTCTATCTTGGTTACTATCAAAGAGACAGAATCAGGCTCACCTTCTACCACGATCCTACAACAAACGTGGTCCGACCCCCTGCGGATCACATCATCTCCCATGGTATGGGAGTTTAAGGTGTTGACGTTGAACAAATTCTTTCTTTTGTCTTGATCTTACTTTCTCATGCCACAATGATTTCACACTCTTTTAGGGTCCGTTCGACAGATTGGAAGTGAGGAGGGAAAGGAGTAGAAGGCTGGAAGTAATCTCCCTCACCGCCGCTTTGGCCCGTTCGGCTGGATGGAAGGGTGAAGTGGAAGGAAGAGGAAGGAAGTGGAAGGAAGAGGAAGGAAGTGGAAGGGAGTTGAAGGAAATGAGGATTTTTGGTCCCTTACCGTCTACCCCCCCCCCCCCCCCCCCGGCGGGAAGCACAGTGGTGCATTGAAGTTGAAGCAAATCTTGCTTTTACCCTCGAGTAGGGCACTCCTTCGATCAGAGTTGGTGGACACAAGAAGGTTGAGGTGGAGCAGCAAGACGAGCTGGAGCGCTAGCGCAACACCGAAGTGAAGAGGATCCAAGGTATTCTTCCCACAAACTTGTTTTAACCCGTGTATTCAAGTCGATCGAAGCCCTAAATTCGAACTTGGTTAATGTGTTGTTCCAGGATTATTGAGGGGAAATTTGGGTGTGGATCTCAGGGTGTGGATCGAGTCAATCCAAGTTGTTCTTCCATCTCCGAGGTAATTATTGAAATGCTCGTCTATAGTTTGCATCATATAATAGACTTTGCATCAAGTTTGCATCATATTCCTACAAATTGAAGGTTGGAATACATGTGCACTATATGTGTTTGACGAAATGTTTGAGAAGTGATAGTCTGTCAAATGGTGGTAAAAGGATGCTCGTCTGTTCATGCTCGTCTGTTGGTTGTGGATTGTTGAAATGCTAGTCTGTTGTATTTGTTGATTTGAGGAGCAATAAAGATTGAGCAAGCTGAATTTTGGGGTCAAACTATCCATTGAGAGATATTCCTTTGATGGTTAGTGTTTATTTGAGGAGCAATAAAGATTGAACTATGTTATATATATATTATGAAAGGTTAGTTTGTCATGAAAGATTAGTCTGTCAAGTTTTATTGTCATGAAAGGTTAGTCTATCAAGATTGAACTCTGTTATATATATGATGAAAGGTTAGTCTGTCAAGTTTTATTGTAATTTTTGGGTCATGAAAGGTTAGTTTGTGTTCTCCCAAGCACTTGATTACTAACCCATCCAGTTTATTCTCTATGCAGCAATGGTTAACAATGGAGTAAATAATTTGGCAGATGAAAAAGAGTTTAATGTTGGGCTCCTAAGAGAAGTGCTAGAAATACTCACTGATTACATTCCCAGTAGCTCTAATGCCAGCATACCAGAGGAGCTTCAGTGGTGACGGGTAAATTATTTATATCCATGTGTTGTGATTAATCAAACAAATTTCAGATTATAGGAAAAAAATAGTTATATATATGATGATGCAAACTTATGCAAATTTGATGTGTCAAGACCATATTTGATGCAAACTCTGTTATATATATGATGATGCAAACTCTGTTATATATATGATGAATTGATGATGCAAACTTATGAAAAAAAATAGTTATATATATATAGATGATGATGCAAACTTATGCAAACTTGATGCAAACTATGTTATATATATGATGCTAACTATAGATGTGTTGTGATTTTTGGTAAACTTATGCATTAGACATGATGCAAACTTGATGTGTCAAGACCATATTTGTCTTTGATAAGTGTATGAAACCTCTATTTGTAGGAATATGATGTCAAAAGGTTTGATGACCTTATCAACGGAGTAGAAAACTCCCCTCGTGCACGCTTGATGCAACAAGCTGCCAGGGCACTCAAAGGACATGTGGCGGAGCTTCAGTTGGATGTTAATAATGAAAGCGTCATACGTGAACAATTTAGCATTCAACTACAAGGAGAGCGTGTGAATGTGGCGCAACTGGATGATGAGAACCAAGAACTAGTTGAGCATATATCTACACTATCAACTTTAAATGTTCAGCTAGCGTTATAACGTGACACCCTCCTCGCTGCAAATATCGAGCTCTCTGATGCTTCAAGGATTAGGTTATATTACGCTTGGGCGGTTACTATTTTCCTCGTAGTTGTTGTTATGTATGTTATCATCCGTTACGCCATTATGTAATTGATCTAGGTTTACGGGAAATGTTATGAGAATCACCTTTGTTAACAATTTGGGTGATAATTTTGCTACACTAGACACCTCAAGTAATTTTCCTTCAAGATTTTGTAGTGTTGATGTATGTTCGGGTCTTTATATTTATTGTAATGTTTAGGTATGTTTGGGGCTTTTATACTAATGGCCGGGACGTTATAAGTATGTTGTTGCAATGACTTTGATGGTTCTCTATCTTCAATTTGTGTTCATATGTATGGTTTGTTGTGATATAAGATTGTTTTATAATATTGGTATAATAGTCTACGTTTACGTTTTGTATAACTAAGAAAGTTAGAATTTTGGTTTAATCAGGTCGGATTGTAACAAGTTTTGTATAACTAGCCGTATTGTGTAACGTCTACGTTTTGTATAACTAAGAAAGTTGGTTCCTTAGGATGGAGAAGGTTCCTTAACGTCTTTCTTACAAAGTTATCAAATTACTATCGTATATGTTGACTTAATTTATTGCAAGTATTGTTATTCTTGCCACTCTAATTTCAATCAAATTGAATTTAGAGTAAAATTACACAAGGAACCTTTTTCCTACATCTTTGCCTCAATAATATCCACAAAGCTAAGCCAATCATAAATTATATATAATACCATGATCACTGCGATTTGTATCTATTCTCATATACTCTCAAAAGGTGTTGTTTATGTGCTTCTTATTAACAAAGTTGCATGATTCACATGTTAAGAATTAGGGCTTAAGTAAGGTAACCAAATGAACTGTGTTAAACACGTGCGTTTGTATGTAGTAAATAACCAAAAACTTAATAACAATTTGAGTTTTAGACTATATTCTTATAATATAAACTAAAAGTAAGAAATTGAAATTATGATTGCATGCTTTTGTTGGGCATTTCTCTACATTCACGTCAACCTATAGTAAGAAATGGAAATTTCAGTTTTGCATGCTTATGAGGATTTGTGTTAAATCTTAAGTACTAGGGTTTAAGGTTTAAGTAAGGTAAATGCTCATTCGGTGCTATGTGTGTCAAACATAATAACCAAAAACTTATTACAACATAATGTTTCATATTGACTATAAATTATTTTAATGTGTTGTCTTGTCTACACTCCCATGCTTAGGACCAAAAACTTATTCAACCATAATAAACAAGGCCAATGTCTTGTCTACACTTCCACCAACACCAACATGAATTTAGCTTTTCAGAAGTTGACGAGACATTGGCATGCATGCATCAAAACTTCCAAGTGCAGCCCAATTAAGCTCTATGCTTCACGTGAACTTTCATCCATTCAATTGTTTTGTCTACACTTCCACTTTTGGGCATCAAATGTGTTGTCTTGTCTAGACTCACATGCTTAGGTGCAGCTAGCTAATAAGGATAGGTCGAAGGTGTGTTAGTGTTTAGGGTAGTGGACATTGTCATTTATAGGTACAACCCACACACAATTGCACTTGGGATAGGGATTGCTAAGCAAAGGGCCAAAAGGAGTTCAAAAAGCTTCACAAATTTGGTAATAATTTCGATAAGTTAAAATTTTGTGACTACAACATTGATTATATACCACCTACATGTTTTTAACATGTCCTACTATTGTGTTATGTTTTTAGATTTCCTAAATGGCAAGATAATTTAATTTATGGGAACGTGTTGAGGTCATTGCAGCAGAACATTGATTGCTCGGTTCATATCACACCATCACGATATCCTTAGTGTTACCATTGATTGAATTCTACCGTGTCGAATACGAAACATTGATGACTAACGACCGCTCAAGTCCCCTTGTAGAGCACGTCCCATGGGGGTTGTTGCGGCCCATACCTCCACATAGAACTCTACCCTATTACGAGATAGGGCAACATGTTGACGTATGGAATCGTGACGGGTGGTGGTATGGGACTGTTCTACGACACCCGGACTTTGGAATTTATGAAGTGAGTTTTGGGGAATTCGACTACGAGAATATCGTTGTCGGTTATGATCATATCAGGCTCCACGTTAACTGGAACGGTCATGTTTGGCTACGTCCGAGACCCGCTACCATCCAACTAGATTAGCTTCCACGATAACCTTCACCGGTATGGTAATGGTAATGGTAATGGTTGGATTTTTAACTAGAAACTCAATGTGTGGTACTTGTCGGTATGTCTTTGTTGGTGTGGTCCTTTTCACTTTCTTCTGTGGTACTCGTATCTTTCAAGTGTTTGTAGTGTATGTACTTGATCATCTTCTTGTGCGTTTGTATCCAACTAGTGAATTATCATCTCGTTTGTACGCTTTTAGCTATGTTTCGTGATAAATGGTCATCTCATTGTTATAACTTGTGTACGTATATATATTTGACTTGGTGGTCACAAACCAACGTTGTGGTACCCTCCCAAGAAGATGTTGTAACACCCCCAAATCTTAACCCATTTGGAAATGTATTACCGCTAGTGACCTCGGTTTTCCTCACCGAAGCCACCCCAGACTTTACCAAAAATGCAATTCATGAAATACATATGATATAAAATCATCATAATATTTGATTAAAACTTGAGTCCCGGGATTACATCCCAATCCCGAATAGGACGAACATACAGAGTTAAATAAAATACAGCGGAAGTCTTTTAAAATATTACAACAAGGGCCTTGATTACTATAATCATCTCCCAAGGATTTCAACCTGATTAAAAACATTAAAGCATCCAAAAACCACCATTGTCTTTATAGTCATTCTAGTCTCCTCGTATCTGTACTTTATCTGATGTGCCGAATCGAACGGGTGACACCAGCCAACCATGCAGAGAACAATTTAGGTTGGTTAGTCTAATGAAAGACTATGTAAGGGTTATAAAGCAGAGTGGTTCGAAGTAGTCGTATTAGGTTAGACTCATCGTTCCTCGAATCAAAATCGAGTACGATAGTCAATCACCATACTTCCACTGGAATATAACAAGATGTATGCACAAGAGATGATTCTGAAAGACCGGGTCTTCACAACAATCAATCCGAAAGAAAGACTCCAAGAGATTGAGTCTTTTTAGAAATATGACAAATGTTGAGAAACTTAATTAATATTCACACAAGCGTTCAAAAACGACTTGATGTTTCGGTTCACGACCAACCTCACCGCTCACGGCGAATCCAAATTGGAAAGGGAACGTACTCTGATCAAAGTCAAGACGAGATTTCCTAGCTGCACTATTACCTAGCTGCACTATTTGTCTGAAGGTATATTAATTATGTGCGTCAAGAACACTTATCTTATTTAATTCCAAAACCCACATCACGTTATAAGCTTTTATGAATATGTCCCGCCAAGCGAGACGTATATCGAAGGAATGGACCTCGTAGAGTCCAAGCCTCTATATCCACATCACGTTTGGTCATGACCTGAAAGTTTGGTATAGGGTCTTGATCGCCCTTTTTCACCAAGTTATAAAGAAACGAATGGACCTCGTAGAGTTCAAGTGTTCCTACGAATACTCGTGCTAACTAAACAGTTCAACACAATAATAAACCACATCAAAGCCGTCATGGCCAACAACATAAATATATACCTATAATAGCGTTGTTCTAGCAGATATACAACCTATTATAATATCATATTCTTTTCATCATTTTATTTATCAAAACCGTTCCCAGCAAAAACAGTAAACCAAAGCAATAATCATTCCAAATTAATTAATAACTAAGCAATTGATAATTAATGGGAAATATGGAATAATGAGCAAGAGCGAACCGCTACTTGCCTTAGATCAGTCGAGAGCTTTAACAAGCTTAGAGATAACGGTTTCCTGAGTCTGGAACTGAGAAAGATCCTGGATATTAAATCCCTCCAAATCAATTCGTTCGACTTTGATTTGTTCTTGGTTTGATCTCCCACCTTCTTATGCCTTAGAATACCACTTAGGAACACCTTTCTAACGCTCAAAAGGAATTCGGATCTCTCACAACAAAACTTGAACCTTGGAACAAAAATGGAGTTTCTTGAGGAAGAGGGTGACTTGCAGCTGAGTTTGTGACCCTCCTCTCAGCCTCCTCCCTCCATTTATAGCTCCACCAAGCTGCTCACAAGCTGGACACATCAACCATGAGGTGTCCCGACTAGATGGGAAGACGTGAGGAGTAAGTTCGGCCAAAGGATAGAGTTGCAGAAATTCTATCGCAATGACGATGACCGCGGGGTGCGGCAGGGTGCGGTGGGGGTGCGGTGGCCGACTCGTGACCGCCACTGGCATTGGCCTTCGCCGCGGGTGCGGCAGGGTGCGGCCAAGGCCAATTTTGCCCCCTTTCATCCGTTTTGTCCTTTTTACCAAATGGTTAAGTATTTTTAACCACGTGTTAAATATATTCGTACACGAACGACCTTTTAACCCCAAAATACATTAACTGTATTTTATATTGCTCAAAAAATATTACAGAGACCAAACATCTCATAAAATGTTCGTACTTCTCTGAATTTAATCTGACTTGTGATATTGGCATAAGAAAATTCAAAAAAATTCCTTACAAAATGAGGGATATTACATATGTTTCTTCTTTTGTGGTACACCATGCCTCTTCACGTGAACCTTTGCTAAGCTAGCTAGTGTATAGGTTTTGGGGCTACGTGAACTTTTGCTAAGCTAAGGGAGCTAAGACACCTCCACTTTTGTCATTAAACCTATGAAAGCTAGTGTATAGGTTTGTTTACAATGGAACAAGTTACATAATCTTGACCGATACTATATATAGCCATGTTTTGGTTGTGGACAAGCTACTCACACACATTTGCAATTTGCACCCACTTAATTTGGGAGTGCTACGGAAAGGGCTATAAGGTGCCAAGAAACACACTTAACAAATCCGGTAAGAAGAGCATGTGTTATCTAAATAGCCTTCATCCAAAATATAATGGAAGGAATATGTCAGAAACCAAACATTTCAATTTCGAAGCTACCCTAAACCCTCAAATCCAGATAACCCTCAAATCCAACAACCGGATCGAAAGTTCGATGACAGGTTCATTATAATCAAACAAGGAAATCATTAGTTGATACATGTTCGAAGCAATTCATTCAACACTAACCCTAAAAATTCGGTACATATTCTCAAATGAAAGAAGACAAGACACAACTGGTGAATGAGTTCTACGTATAAAGATGAGCTAGAACACATAAAAGACGATGATGAGAGATTAGAAAGTGATGTAGACTCCATACCTGAGATTTGGCTTCCTTCCCACCCGCGACCAGAGACGAACAAGTAAAGAAATTGAATTGGGGATACTCGGGAGGGCTAGAGAAAGGAGACAGTGAGTTGGGGAAATGGAGATAATTTGTTGTCACGTGTTCGATCCTTAGGCACATGCCTAGTAAATTCTCAAATTTTTATATCTTTTTTGGTAATTACACACCCCAAATACATAACTTCAACTCGTCTAAATTACTACTTATCGAACACGCCATTTTTTAACTTCAACTCGTATTTTCACTTCAACTCCTACTTCCACTTGATTTTGTTACTACTTACCGAACGGGCCCTTAGTGCATGTTTGGTAGAGTGGAAGGGCGTTGAAGGGAGTTGAAGTTGAAGGAAATTAGTACCATAAGGGTAAACAAAATTGTGAGTGGAAATGAGAGTGAAAACATTTTTATCCACTTCGACTCACTTCCATCCATAATAGCCGAACATACCAGTCATTTAACAACCTAAATTTTATAATTTCAACTTTCATAAGCTTTGTTTACCGAACATACTATTTATAACTTTAACTAGTAACTTCAATTTCTACTTTAACTTCAACTTCCACCTCAACTCACTTCCACTTCTTATTTATCGAACAAAGCTCTTTGTTCAGTAAATAGGAATTGATAGTGAGTTGATATATATCTAGCAAATCATTAAATTGCTCATTAATTTTAATGGCTATATAACCATTAAAACATGTTTAATTAGGTATATATTCATTATAATTTAAAAACTAGATATATATCCATCAAATCATAAAAAAACTAGTTTCTTATACTTAATATATTTAAATTATCAATGAATTACACAAGATTACTCATAAATTATGAGATTTTTATAAAATCACTCATAAAAAAATAAAAAATTGCAAAGTCACCCAACAACAACAACAACAACAATCGACCCAGTAATGTCCCACCAACGACAGGGTCTGGGGGGTCCAGATGTACGCACTCATACCCCGAAGTAGTTCGAGAGGGTGTTTCCTGATAGACCCAAAAGAGACTGACACACATGCAAAAAATAACCAAAACCAAGACCAAAACCAAAGAACCACTTCGTGTCCACATCAATCCTCAACCCTAATCTTTTCCCTCCAAAGCTCTATGTTCTGAGCCATGTCCTCTGTCAGTGTCAGGAGTGTCAGATCATGCTTAACTACCTCTTTTCAACTTTTTTTCGGTCGACCTCTACCTTGACGAAACTCACTGAGCAATAACCCTTCACATCTACGCACCGGTGCATCAGACTGCCTCCTCTGCACATGCCCAAACCATCGAAGTCTAGATTCGCGCAACTTGTCTCTAACGTCTGTCACTCCAATCTTCTCTCTAATTGGTACATTTCGGATCCTATCCAACCGGGTATGTCCGCACATCCAGCATAGCATCCTCATCTCTGCCACCATCAACTTATGCTCTTGATCTCTTCTCATCGGCCAACACTCTGCTCCGTACAATAACGTCGGCCTAACTACCACCTTGTAAAACTTATCCTTTAGTTTGTGTGGCACTTTCTTGTCGCATAAAACGCCTGACACGCTTCTCTATTTTTACCAGTCCATCTATATTCTGTGCTTAATATCTGCATCTTCATATGATTTATTTTAGTTTCATTTTAAATAAAATTCCTAAAATGGGTGACTTTGCAAAAAAATACAAAGTCACCCATTTTAGCAAAAAAATACAAAGTCACTCTTTTTACTAAAAGCATTTTAAGTTTTATTATATTACTTTTCACTTTGCATTCACATTCATCTATATTATTAGTTGCCGCTCAAAAAAAAAAAATTATTAGTGTTTTCAGAACACTTCTAATTTGGTTGGTGTTAGTAAATAAAAGTAAAATCCATGAAAATGATTATTTTTTATTATTTTCAATTTCATGCATAAGTATTTTATATAAAGTATTCATCTTGTGGGTGATTTCATTCAAATTCCAGTTTTTTTTTAAATTTAATTGTTTAAGCTATCTTATTTTTTAATTATAATAATTTAACAATCATAAAAATTGATGGATATATGACCATTTTTCAAAATTTAATAAATATTTACATAATTAGACATTTGAACAAGTTTTTTATGAACATATAACCAATTTTTCTTAAAACTTGACATTACGGCATATAACCAATTCTCCCTATACACATATATGTCAAAAGGAGACTCCAAGATTAGGAAGAACAGTCAATTACTCGTTTTTTTCGTCTAAAAAGCCTCGTTTTTTCGTTTTAAAAAATAACTTAGAGAACTCAGTTTTGTTAGGAAAAACACACATAGAGACCTCATCGTAGTTTATATTGAAGGGAAGAAAATGTAGTTTATAATTATTGTACAAGTTAATATATAAATGATAAAAATCTTGTTACATCGATGTTTAGGCTAGTGTAGGATGAGTTGAGACTTAAATTTTACATAATTTTAATAAGTTTATGGACATTTTTTCCGCAATTACATTCTGATGTTTGACTTTTTGCAATATGTCCAATAAAAGTTACTCATGCAATATTTGCATATTATAAAGAAAATCTAAAAACATTCGTTTTTCACATTGAAAATGCTAGCTTGGTTAATTTGACACAAACGCCATGGATATTTCTTCTTGCAGTTTAATTTATAAGAATTCCGTAGATGTTTGTAGTCTATGCTTTATATTATAACATATATAAAAGTACTTATGACTTCAGAGTTTGGTCTAGATGACTCGATCTAAATTTGTTGCCTTAGAACATGTTTATCCATGGGCTCTCCAAAGGGACTCTCCTATTCATTATTTTACTTTCTTTCTTCCCATTTTATATCCATTTTTTCTATTTTATTAAGGAGCTTTTCAATTTACAATATCTTTTACATAAAAATATAAGTTAAATCTATCAAATATATAAAAATGGATATTTATGAATATAGAAAAATAAAACTCTCTATTGGTTTGATTGAAATTGTTTTTTCGGTTTGTTTTTATAGTAGTATTCCGGTTATTGAGAGATCTATGATATCGATCCAATTTAACCTTGTAATTGGGTGGAGTTCTTGTGTGAGAACAGTGTGATACGGTTATGGTTTTAGTATGATGCGTGAAGCTTTGACATTTCACTCCAAAATTGCACCGACATGATCCAAGAATGGTTGTATTAGCTACGTATGTTTCAGTCTTTCAGAATTGACTATTTATCCCCAAGAGCAATCACCGTGATCAAAGGCACGAGAAGTGGAAAATGAAATTCAAACGCAACCAAGAATATAACGTGGATTAATTTTTAATACAGTTTTTTTAGTGTATCCATGGACACATGCTAATAAGCTTAAATAGTAAATTTATTTTTAAAATATTTTTTAATAGAGAATTAATAAATTCTTAACAAATAAAATTAAAATAATGACTAATTAAATAATTGTAAAAAAAAAATTCTTAGAATATGTACATAGCACTAAAAAAAAAACCTTTTTAATAATGTAAAGTACTTTCTCATCCTAGCTTACCCTATTACAAAGTGAATTTATAACAATTTTTTAGATCACTTGTTTGAAGCTAGCAACACAACACTCAATTTTTTAGATCATTTAATACGCCATTAAAATCCCCATCCCCATAAATTATGGGGAAAGAAGTCGGTTTGTACTTTGTAGTCTCCCAGACAGCATCATCATTTCCCATTCGCCCTCCCTATTTTTAAAAATAAAATAAAATATCTTCCCCTTCACTGACGCAAACCCTGAAAATGTTGCCTACTTATACTGACACTAGAGAGTATCAACAGGCTGCAAGTTTCCTCTTCCCAGTTCCCATGGCAGCAGCTGCATCTCTGAAAATGGCGGTGAAATTCACCCTTCTCCTCTCTTTAGCTCTGCTTCTAGTCGGTTCCACCATTGGAGCTCCTTACTCAGAAGGTACAGAAAAAAGAACCCTCAATTTCAAAAAGATCCCTTTTTGGTGGTGAAATTGCTATGTGTATAGTAATCTAAACAAACCCTTATCTTGTAATTTTACAGGTCTTCTCCCAAACGGCAACTTTGAAGAGCCACCACACCCATCTCACATCAAGAAGACAGTGCTCCAAGGCAAGCACGCCTTACCCAAATGGGAGATCTCCGGCTACGTGGAGTACATCTCCGCCGGGCCGCAGCCCGGCGGGATGTTCTTCCAGGTGGCCCACGGCGTCCACGCCGTGCGCCTGGGGAATGAGGCCACCATTTCCCAGTCAATTCCGGTGAAGAAAGGCTCCACTTACGCGCTCACATTTGGGGCTTCTAGGACATGTGCTCAGGATGAGGTCTTGAGTGTGATTGTTCCTCCTTCCAAGGGCGATATTCCCCTGCAGACGCTCTACAGTAGCAATGGTGGGGACACCATTGGCTGGGCTTTCATGGCTACCTCAGATGTTGCCACTATCACATTCCATAACCCTGGTGTTCAGGAGGACCCTGCTTGTGGACCTCTCTTGGATGCTGTTGCTATCAAGGAGCTCTTTCCACCAAGGCCATTGAAAGGTGAGTAGAAAAAGCAAACACTTTTCAACTGCTAGATCTGTTTTGGTTTTGGTTTTGGTTTTGGTTTTGGACCATTCTTTTGTTTCTTGTTGTATACGATGTGGTTCTGCCTTTTCTTTCTATTAGATAGTGTATTAAGGAAATCCTAGAAGTTTAAAAGATTTAGATGTATTTCACAATATAATCTGGATCCTACAGGATAACTGTAATGTCACAAAGCTATATGAAGTGAACCCATAAAAAGAAAGGTTAAAGAGATATACCTAGAACTGCTGTGCAGGATTGTTACCACCTGCTGATGTTTGGTTTTCTATGCAGGCAATCTTGTGAAGAATGGAGGATTTGAGGAGGGTCCTCACAGGCTGCTAAACTCATCCAACGGGGTCCTAATCCCGCCAAAGCAAGAGGATGCAATGTCTCCCCTACCCGGGTGGATAATCGAGTCTCTCAAAGCCGTCAAATTCATAGACAAGAAGCACTTCAACATACCATTTGGGCGATCAGCGGTGGAGCTGGTTGCAGGACGGGAGAGCGCCATTGCTCAGGTCGTCAGGACGGTTCCCGGTAAGACGTACAGCCTCACCTTCACGATTGGAGACGCCAAGAACGGTTGCCATGGATCCATGATGGTGGAGGCCTTTGCTGCAAAGGACACTTTGAAGGTCCCCTTTGAATCCCGGGGGTTAGGAGGGTCCAAGACCGCGAGCTTCAAGTTCAAAGCTATCTCTCCAAGAACCAGAATCAGTTTCTTCAGCTCCTTCTATCACAACAAGGCTGATGACTTTGGAGTTCTTTGTGGACCCATTCTTGATGAAGTTAAGGTCTTCTGAAGCCGCCGCTAGGCGTTGTTGTGTAATCTAAAACGATGGTTACAACCGCGAGAGTTAAAAACTCCTGTAGGGTTTTTCATGTGTCCTGCTCTGTCAAAGAACACTGGTGTTGTCATTGAGAACTCTAACTATCATATCATAGCTGCTATCTACTATCTTCCAGTGTGTATTATGATTTTCAGCTTGATCAATGTAAGCTGTGGCATGTGTTAAGAGGAACATATCAATTATGATTAAGTAACCTGTTGTTCAGGTACAGGAATTACATTGTCTGCAGCCCCAAATGGCTGAAATTATTCCAGTACAAATGAATTATGATAATATCATAATTAGAATCGTAGTTCACGAATTCGCAAAAACTGGCAATAATCTAAGAAGAAAAATACAAGTTGCGAATGTACCAGCCAGTCTGATTGTGATGACAGACCGCTTCAATGCTTGTGTAAATGGATCTGCTACAAATGATCACTTCTTGGTACTACTCTCGTCTAAGATACCAACAAGGCACTTCTCCAATAAGAATTCGTCGTTCACCCAAGCATGATACTTATCTGAAGTACAAGTTAAAGGACTACTGCATCTTGTGATCTCCAAGAGTAATAACTGTACTATGACTGAAGAATTTGTTCTGAATATTTTTACTTTTTGAAGCTAGAAACAGGCAAAGGGATGAAGCGAATACCAATGATCAAAGAAGGATGAAGAAACTGAGTATAAGAGATGGAGCAGATTTAAGTGAAATGAAAATAGATATATAATAGTGATGAATTCATGTCGTTCCACTCAGAAGGATACTGAATAAAGATGTACAGTCTTTGCCAACAGCCTTCATAAGCATATCCACACCTACAAAAGGATAGATCAGTGTGTTCAAATGATTGCTTTTTTTTTTCACCATACAAATATTTGCTTTGCATAGAAACATCAACTACAATTTATACACAGACATGTAAAATAGGCAAAAGCAAGCAATATAAACCACTCAAAATTTTACTCCGGATTGGTATGTTATAGTAGTGGGCCTAATGGCTGGTACATTTTGAATGATTTTGCTCAAAAATAATAATTAAAAACATGATAAAACATTTTTCATTGCTAGGAAATAGAAGGGGTTTCAGTTTCTTACTTTCTTCTATTGCATATTGAGGGTTTATCGTAGTTTCGTATTTCCACTGAAGTAAATATAATTGATCGACAGTTCAACCATATTGTAAGTGTATTCTCCCATTGCGGACATGATTCTATAATATATCTTGATTCATTGACAAAGTTCAATGGACTTCGTCACACTAAATACAAACAAGGGAAATGTAAACCTATCAACTATAGTGATCTTATAAATAACATATATAAAGCTAGTCTTCAACATGTAAAAGCAACAAATGGGAAAGCAAACATCTGTATGTTATAGCAGATAGCATGGTTATCAGTAAATAGTTCTGGCTACTCAAATCTTTGGGCATAAGAAGCAAACCTACAACAAATCATAGCATATTCACTTCATTCAAAATAACAACTGAAACACACATGACAATATAATATAATGCTCTTAGCCTCTTACCCCCAGGGTGAAATTTCATGTATGGATATATATTATATACACGGCCTTTGAGAACCGTCCACATGGAATCCTCTGTTCGGTTCTGCTTGACCTCGCTCATAGTGATAAGCCTTCGGTTTGACTGTCCTTTCAGTCCTGAAACAATCAAACATTTAACACAAAAGCAATGATGACCTAGGAGACAATACGTCGATAACTAATACCCTCATGAATCTATAGGAGGTCAGAGAATATCAGATACAGTCACAAGTCACAACAAGCCTAAATGACTGCCATTCACGATAGATAGACTAAGATTATGTCACATTGTCTGCAGTAATGAACCTCTTGTCTTTCAGCCAACAAGTTTCCAGAAATCACAAATGTTGAATATTGATATATGCTTGTACGTATATACTGCATTTAATACTCCTATCAAACTCAAACATTCATGATAGATGGACTAAGTTCTGGTACCTGCAAGGTCCGGATGTGTGCGAGTAAGCTTAAGCCAATCCATTTGGCTATAACCCTTCTCAAATGGAACCTTTGTACGCGCTATCGGCTTCTTTGTCCTCAAAATCTGTTCAGCTGTAGTCTTAGCAGAACTTTGAGCATCTTCTGCTGATTGTTTAGTAGGTGCTTTGGTAGATTGGTGAACATGAGTTGCACTAGTGACACTGAAGGACAGTGAACCGACTTTATCTTCCTTTCTAGCTCCATTGGTTGGAAGATCATCTTCACACACAGATTTATTACTTGCAGATTCATCATCATTTCTCGAGACTTCATCCTTTAGAGTGATATTGCTTATGTCTTGCACTGTTTTCTGTGGATCAGAACTACTCTCGCTGACAATGGAACCAACCTGCACCATCCCATTACTACTCTTTAACTTTGAGCGGGGGAAAATTGGGTGGCTATTACTTGGATTTAGGGAAATTCATCTGCTATTACTTCACATAAATAAATGTATTTAAGTGTCTAATGAAAAGCCTTAATCACTTGTAATGCAAGGATTTACACCCAAAAAAAAAAAAAACTGAACTGAAACCGGCTAAAAAACGCTGTTGAGATTGAATCTTCTAACATCCACCAACTCTTTCAAACGGAGAGGTCGAAACCTTCTCCTCAATTTCATAAAGAGGCCAAGTTCAATCCAAAAACACACACACACACACAATTTGAGACTTGCCTGGCAAAAGGTAAAATCATCATCACTTCCATTTGCCATGTTTGAAGCACGCACCGTACAGATGTAGCAAAATTACCCAACCTGATAGAAGCTAAATAATCAATCGACTCTAGTGTTCAGTTCATGCTTACAAGAAAGCAAGGGAGAATATTGCAAACAAATTGGATCAGTGATAACAGATACACAGGCAAAATTTCATCATTGTTCTAACTTCGATCTTCAACAAAATTGAATCGGAAAGCCAAATTAGGGTTTGTAATTTTACCTTGGAGCTGCAAATTTGACAATCGATCGCTAATTATGAAGGCGAAAACCCCAAATTGGAGCGTAACCTAACTTAGGCGCGGACACACAAGGAGATCAACTGTGGAATGGGCAGAGAAAGAGGAGAGAAAGATAAATAAAATTTATATCTTAATTTTTCATGGGAAAAGTTGTTCAAAAAATAATATTATCGATGAAGTTTTGGTAAAAACTAAAAAGTGATACAAATTTAAGAAATTTTTACTAATATTGACATGATATTTTTTTAATAATACATATCATTCAAGCTTTATTCGAGGATTCCAATTTACAATACAAACTTTTTGAAATTTTGTTGTTTTAATATAAACAAATTTGGAGATGAAATTGAATCAATTGGGTCCTTATGTGAAGATAACAATAAGTGACATTTGATTTACATTTTACAAAGTTTGAAGGCACTAGCTAGACTTCAAAATCAGCATGCCCTCCATAGCTGAAGAATCTAGGTATTGGACCATCATGTTAAATCTTTTTAATCTGAACGAATATAGAAAATGGACAGAGTGTATGTTATGGTTTTAGCATAACATGGATATATAGATTTGTAAAAAATCTATTCGACCCGTTTTTTAATGATCGAGAGCTTATACGAAAATCACTTATTTAAAAAGACTGGAATCTTCTTCTTTTTTCGATGAAAAAATGAATTAGATTAAGCTTAGTTTTTATGCGAAACTCAACCTAGAGCATCCTTGTGGATGAGAACATACAGTTCTAAATCAAGATTAAGAGCAGACACATTTGGTGAAAAGCTGAGTTTTATAATGTGATTAGCAGAACGATTCACCTCCCGAAAAACGTGTCTAAAATGGACTTTCTAGAATGATTGGATGTCAGCCAGAATATTAGCCACGACCATCTCCATTTTCAAGAGAAATCCAAAATGCCTTTAAGAGAATTTATAAGGCAGAGATTGTCACCATCAATTTGTAATTTTGTTAGTTTCATTGTTTTGGCAATTTTGATGCTATGTTTAAGAGCGAGTGCTTCTGTCATAGAATAGTATTAGAGCCACAACGTTTATTATCCATATGGATAACGTCGGCTTTGTCATTTCTGATGATGAATCCCACACCAGATTCACCATTAGATTGTTTAGCTCCATCAAAATTTATTTTATAGAAGTGTTGGTTAGGTTTTTCCCAGCAGAAAAACCTCATTTTTCTTTCTTGTTGATTTTTGTTGGAGATAATTGGGTCATCCTCTTGCTCTTAGTTAAATAAAGACCGGAATTCTCTGAATATACGCATGATGAACTCGTTATTTAACATATATTATCTCATTTATATGTTTAAATTTAAAATTTTATAATGATCATAGAAAAACGAGCAATTTCAACCTGTTTGGTTAACCCAAGCCAAACTCGTTATAATTTGACCCGATTAAACCGAAATTCTAACAACCTAATCGATCCAAATCCGATTTTGTTCGAACCCGGCTTGATTCGAACTCAACCCACCCCACCCAAATAATAGGTCTAGGAATAAGGATACTATATTAAGTATAAAATAGCCCAAAATCAAAATTGGGCTTCAACCCAATTTTGATTTTACACTTTTTTAATTGTTGTTCAGAGTGGATAAACTGGATAGTTTATGTGATGGTGGACTCATTTTCTGGTAACTTGTTCTACTTGATATATACTCCTGTGTATCTTGTTTGGGTTTCTTGTATATGATTAATGATAAAACATCTGTATTTTATTTTCGAAGTTTTTGTTTTTATGATTAGTGATCTTATGGGATTCGTTTTGCTACGATTAATTGTTCCTCAGCGGCTCAGCAAATGCGTTATGTTTGGTATGCTGGATTCGGTTGATACCTTGTTCAGAGATTGACTTTCTTGATTTCTTCCAATAGACGTTCATTAATTTATAGTTGTATTTTTCTGATGTGTGTTCATGAGCACACAATAAAAATTTCATATTTAGTAATAATTTTTTAAGTCACTAATTTAACTTTTCTTCTATGGGTTCACCTCTTCTACTTTATGAAATATTTTGAAAAAAAAATAATTTTAAATTTGACCTCTTAACACGTGTCCATGGACACATTAAACAAACTGTTTATAGTTTAAACCATGGAAACGATGTTCATTTTGTAAAGGGTAGAGGTGAATTTTAGTGGTATGACTAGTTATGCTTTGAGTATTCAAATCTATTAATTGAATGAAAAGTCAAATTACCATCTAATAAGCTATGCTTGATTCTTCCATGATCAAAGGGGGGCAACTTGACACCCAAATATTAGTGGCCAAATAATGCCCTTTTGTCCTTTTCACTAACCAAAAAACACATTTACAATAACCAAAAATAATTTGACAAAAAAAAATATTCAAATAATTGATAATGCAAGTCGTCCTAATGACATTTAGAATTAGTTTAGATTACGCATTATATGGTATTATAATGTCAAAAATTGATATTATAATGTGTAATCTAAATACACTTTTAGTTAGGCCTGTTCAAATCTGAACCGGATGGGAAATGACCAGACCGGACCGGTGAAAATACGGTCCGGTCTCCGATCCAGATAATTTCCTTAATCTGATTCCGGTCCAAACCCGGAAAAAAATCGGTCCGGACCGGTGGATCAGATTTTTTTTTAATTTATATGTTTTTTTGGAGATTTATATGTATTTTTTTATAGATATTTTTCTTAATTTATCAAGTTAGGAGTATATATGTTTTTTAGATATTTTTTTTATAGATTTTAAATAAAAAATTAAATATATATTTTTTTAAAATAAAATCCAGTCTAAATCGGTCCAGGGTTCGGTCCGGACTTTTGGAAAAATCCGGTCCGATCCGGATGAACACCCCTACTTTTAGTTGTGGGTAAAATTTCAACTTTTTAATTTAAGATTTGGAGACTGCAAACAAAATCTCTCTAAATTGTATTGTTAACTAATACCTTTCATACACGTCAGGCGATATAAAAACTGAATTATGGATCAAACATACAAAACATGCCTACAAAACATCTTATTAAAAATTGTTCATTGAAATAATATGTTACTTTATATGAATTTTTTAATTATTTTCGTTCCCATCTACCGGATTGATAAAATATTGTTGTTTGCATCTAATAGCAAACTTGCAATAGTTTCGTTCAAATATTACGAAACTCTTTTTCTTTTTTTTTATCAAACTCGAAATTGACAGCTAGCTTTGTAATTTCCGAAACTTCCCCCCAAAATTGTCCTAACATGTGCTCTAATACAAATTCATGATTGAACAAAATTGTTAAACTTATAGTTCAACCCTCACTTCTTTAATGATTGAATTAGTATTCTTATCATATATAAATCAATAAACTTAATGTAGTAAAAAATATACAAAAATCCAAGTTTGTTTAATTGTAATACTGGGGGATAAAGTTGATGTTTAAAGTTATAAAAATTTGTCCCTATATTTGTCCCTTCATTTCACAACATTTGTCCCTTCATTTTTGGTACCGGTTCATATTCAATATTATTTAATGTTTTAAGATACTTAAACTCATTACCTTTTTTATTAATAACTCGCGAAAAAACTTAATTTTTATCTCCTTAAATACTATACATTTTATTTGAACTTTTTCTTAATAAATGTAAAGATTACAAAATAAACAAACAATGTAAAAAAATGAAGTATGATTTACTATCAGTTTTGTTGAGGAGAAAGTGGTACTAGTATATAAAAGGATGTAAAATTATGGGAAAACAATCAGCTTTGCAAAACGCTCCCAATGCCTTTATTCCAATAACCCTAATTATCTTATCGCCGCCACCCCTACCACAAACTTCCACCATGAAAATCAGAACTTTGCTACCAATCTCTTCAGCAATTTTCTCTCTTACTCTATTATTTGCTTCTATTCTAGTTCGAATACGACGAGTTTTCACCAGATATGGGCCTCCGAATCTATGTACCTGCAAAACTCGAAAAAGGCGGGGCAAGTACTGTGCTTATACCAACTCCCCTCTGAATTGGCCGTCAAACCAACGACGTGGGTGAAGCCGCATACTGTTCGGACGCTGTGTTGTACTCCTAAGATGATCCTTCAACCGGTCGTGAAATAGGGATTAGTCCCGAGAAATCGTAGTCTCTTGCCAGCTTGGCTTGGGATTTCAGTATGGGTGTGGTGGCGGATTAAATGGACATCTCATTGCTCTCCTTGTCAGAATCGGCTTGTGAGGAAGACCTCGGTCAAATCCAGCCAGAACTGTTCAGCTTCGAAGTGGTGTCAACCGGTAAGTTTTGAGTCTTCCCAACTACTGTTCAGTAGATTTCGCTACGATTTCATGTCATGTGTCTCACCCATGACTTATAGGTTCCCTCTTACCCTTCTCTTGTATGATTTTCTTAGTATTTATGTAGCTACTTGCTTGAACTTGCACTCTGCACAACTTGAATCCTTTACCTGCTTTCCCCTTTGTTTTTCGAATTCCTCATCTATGTTTACTCTGAATTTTCAATCTCTCTTTGGTTTATGGAAAAAAAATCCTCATCCATTGTAATGGATAAGGGCAAAAGAACAATGAAAGATATCCTATGCTTTGAAACCACAGAGTCTGGCAACCAGACCAACACCCCTTCTTCTCCTCAAACCAACCCTGAACCATCCACCAAGGTCTCTTCTGAACAGACTCTCAAGCCCACTAAAACCACTTCTTCAAAACCTGCCATTGACATAAAAACCTTCATGAGTCGGCTTTCTGGGGTGAGGGAAAACATTATCAATCTCAAGGAAACCTCGTTGATGGGTTATGTTATTGGGGATCCGATAGACTTCCCTAAGTTGAAAGCTAAGTTGAAGAATGACTGGAAATTTATAAAAGGGCTCTTTTGAGATTATTGAGCGACCCAACCTCTTGTTTGAAATCAGATTTGCCAATCCCATTGACCAAAAGAGAGTGTGGGAGGGCAAACCCTACCATATTTGTGGAAAACTTATTCTCATGAAGCCTTGGAGCTCCAAATTTGATCCTTTCACTGAGCCTATTTCCACTATTGATATGTGGATTCGTATTCCACAACTCCTTGTGGAATATATCAGTCATGATGTTCTCCAAACTATTATTGAAATGAATCACATTGGAACTCTCATCAAACTGGATCCTTTTACTGAAAGGAGATAGAGGGTAAGGTTTGCAAGACTGTGCATAAATGTTAATGTCACTACTATCCAAGATAAGAAGCTTGTTATCCCTAATAAAGAGGGTGAAGAACAAGAGTATGCTATTTGGATGGAAGAATTCCCTGAAGGCTGTGGAAATTGTGGTGCACCTCAGCACTCTTTCGACCAATGCCCTCTTAGGGTGATCAAACCGCAAACTCTGCAGCTGAACTTCCAAAAGCTTTTTGTCAACTCTATTGTTGAAGCATCTGAAGGAACCAAAACATCCCCTTTAGATGACTGGAAGGAGGTACCTCAGCATAAAAAAAGTAAGTCCTCTTCTCCCTCATTGAACAAAAAGCTCCTCTCATTCATGAAGTCAACAAAAATACCTTCTCTGCTCTGAAAAATGTTCCAACTGAGGAGAATGTTGGGCAGAGTCATCCTAATTTTTCAGCTAACATGACACCTAAAAACAAACATGAATCTTTGCCTTCTAGGCATGTTCTGGGATCTAATAGCCCTCTTTCACCAGACCTTACTCCTCCTTTTGTCTTGCCATACCCTAATGATGCTTCTACTGAAGATGGCCTAGGGCTACCTCTACTCTTAATCCTTTCAATGACAATGATGAGAAGACTCTTTTGGAAGGGAACAAGCTCTAAGAGTTTCTTGAACTTGATGATCTCTTGGATGAAAGTGACCCTACGACTTTTCTTACCCAGCATGCTGGGGACTCTAAGATGTTATCTTAAAAGGGCTGGCATTAAGGAGAATGAAGAGGCCTCTGAATCTTTCAGCTCCTTCAATACTAGACCTGAGCAAACGCGGGTCGGTCCGCCCGGCCCGTCAATGAACCGGGCTTGGACAAGGACTTAAGCCCGAACGGGCTGGCGGGTCGGGCCCGGTAATAGGGTCCGGCCCGTATAAAAATTTAATTATATAAAAATATATTTAAAAAATAAATATAACTTACAAAATATATTTAAAAAAAAAATTAACGGGTCGGGCCGGGCAATACCAAAAAATTAAAAAAAAATAGTAAAAAATAATTTTAAAACATATTATATGCCATATGGGCCGGGCCGGCCCGCTCTTCCGGGCGGGTACGGGTAACACATTGGGCCCGACAAACGGGCTCGGCCCGGCCCGGGCCCGTAAAACGGGCCCATATTTTGGCTTAGGCCCGGCCCGGGCCCGTATATGCTCAGGTCTATTCAATACTGGTTCATCTGATGAACTTGTGCTGAATTATGCTGATAAACAAAAGGAACCATCCAACTCGGAGTCTACCAAGAGAAAGTAAATGGAGTGTGAGGTTGACACCGCCTCTTCTGTGTTGAAGGGTATCAAAAAAACCAAGAAGTGATTATGTTTATGCTAGTTTACCAAGTTTTCATGCCCTTTTGTTGCTGTTATGAATCATATTTTGAAAAAGTGAACCCCTTGTATCCCCTTTTGTGTCTTGGTTATCACTTGAGTATGAATTCTCTGGTAGGCTATTTGTATTTACCTTTTATTTCCCTGTCGTTGTTGGGCCTGATGTCTGCCCCAGAATAGACCTTTGTGTAACTCTTATCATGAAAGTTGAATTGAAGGTCTTTTGGTATGTCGTGTGAATTGATAATCTTATTATTCAGAATTTTCATACTTACAAAAATGAACTCTACATTGACTGGACTGTTTGCTTGAATTTTGTGAACATTATTATTCTTCATTTGAATCAGGATAACTATGAAGTTATATTTTTAACTTATGAAATAAAGGTTTGTCTCATTGAATCTCACCATCCTTTGTGGTTCTCCCTACTCTGGCCTTATATGCCTGCTATCAGGGGCGGACGCAGGATTTTTGCCCAGTGGGGCCACAAATCTTGCGTGATTAAAAATCAATTTTAAAATATAATTTTTTTTAAAAAAAATGAGTTAATATGACGGGAATAACCCGATGCAATTATTATTAATAGAAAATTAAAAGAGTTTCTCATGAGGGATACATGATTACAAAACAATGATTCAACAATGCATGGAAGATGTGTAAAAAAAATCAACAAAACAAGAATTAATTGTGTAACACCCCCAAATTTCACACTATTTGAAAGTATTACTGCCGATGACTCCGGACGTAAACCCCGAAGTCACCACAGGCTTTTCCAACGACATAACTGTCTTAAACATAGTTACAATACTAAAATCATAACTTTTATTAACCCACATGGTCGCGGAATTACACGATTCCAAAAACGACCCAATTAATCAGAAATACAACAGCGGAAGTCTTAACAAATTAAATAAATATAACACAGCGGAAGTCTTTTAAATACAATGACAAAACAAGTTGTCGAAAACAAAACACCGTCCATCCTCATAGTCGCTTCTAGCCTTCACTGATCTGCATGTGCCGAAACGGACGGACGACACCACCATGACGTTACAGATAAATAAAATACAAGGGGTTAGTCTAATGAATAGACTAAGCAAGGGCGGAAAACATTCACCAATGATTCACACAAATGCAACACAAGCAGTTCCACATATCACAAATCACATCAAAATCTCAAGTGCTAACTCAAACAGTTCAACACATCAACGAATCATATCAAAATCTCAAGCCACATAATTACAACATATCTCTTATAATAGCATTGATTCTAGCAGAAATACAACCTAATATAATATCAGATTTTAATTATCTCAAATTAATTAAAAGCCACTTGCCTGGAATAGACGAGCTCAAACAAAGCTTAAGAACGGGTTCCTGAATCCAAAACGGGAACAAATCTGGAATAAAAATCCCTAGGAAATGACCCATAACAAGATCCTAACTTAGATCAAATATCTTCATAAATGAATATAAAAGAATAGGAAAAGAATCAAAAGAATCGAGTCAAGCCCCAAGCCAAAACTCCAAGAACACACTCACGGACAAGCCTCGCCGCGGGTGCGGTGGGACTTGCCGCTGGGTGCGGTGGACGGCACAGAGAAAAGCTCGAGCGACAGCCATGGGGGAAAAGAAAATTACCCAACTCGATTCCAAGCTTCGATTTGCCTCGAATTTGATCTTCAAACTCCTCAAAGCTTTACCCAACACTCAAGGCAACCTTCTAACACTCAAAGGGATCTCGAATCGAGCTCAAAACCGAGCTCACAGCTCGTTCAACAATGGTGAAACAGGGGAAACAGAGAAGGAAAAGAGAGAAGAAGAAGAGAGAAGGAAAGGCTTCAGTTTCGACCCCTTTTATAGCACAAATCCGAACCACCTTAGGGGGAACAAGAAAGGGACAAGGGGACAAAGGCGAAGGGCCACTTGGCCTGCCTAAAAAATATCCCAACCGAGCCACTTGCGCGAGGAAGACGACCGCCTCTATTTTGGCCCTTGCCGCGGGTGCGGTGGCTCCTGGCGCCGGGTGCGGTCACGGCAAAATCACCCATTTTTACCCATTTTTGTCCTATCTCACCAAGAGATCAAATAATCTTAATCCCTGGTTAAATATATTCGTGCATCATCTAGCACAAACATCTCAAGCAATTACCTCGCACAATTACCGTGCACAAATATCTTGTATAAATACCGTGCACAAATATCTCATATAAATATTTTGCACAAATACTTTATATAATTATCCTGCATATATTTGTGACACTCCCCAGGCCAAGCTAACTCAGTTACCAAGCCACCCACCCACCTTAAACGATGCCGGTGCCGGTACTGGCGCCGCCTGAGAGTCCACAATTATCTTATATAAATATTTTACAACAATATCTTATATAATTATTTTGCAACAATATCTCATACAATTATTTTGCAACAATATTTTATACGAGTAAAGCTGGAAAAATACCAAAATTTTCCTTACCAAAAATGAGGGGTATTACAAATTGAGACTGAGTGAACATAACATATGCATAATAAAAAAAATTCTTTATACCAATGGGAACAAAAATGATAAGTTGAGATTAGTTGAATAATCAATGATTTAGGCAACTAAACATTACTTAGGAGTGCTCTCTTTTATATTATCGAATTACATGACATGGTTAGATTTGCTTTATATTTGATAAACATAAACTTTATATGTTCTATCCTATATCAATTCAATTTAACCCTTATCGAAAAATAAAAATTGAAGATGACATCATCTAGTATTCTGATTGTTGGATTAGTTCACTTTCGACATAGGATGTTTCTCTAAGCACCCAATCTAATTCATTTCGTATATAGAGAAACAAAAACTTATAGGTAAACTGTAAAATCTCAACACCTTATTTATATCACATACACTATAGATTTAATTGAACATAACATTACATTGAATAGGGAGAAAGAAGGGATGGAGGTAGGCTCACGTACGTAAGAAGCGATGCAAAGTAAAAATAAAAGATAATTTATTTTTTTTGAGTGGGGGCCACTCGTCCCTACGTAGGTCCGCCCCTGCCTGCTATCTTTACTATGCTGGGCTACTAAAATGTTTGAACATGAACAACCAGTGAACTACAACCTTAAATTTCCCTTGGAGTACTGTAGAACGGATCCCCTGAATATTAAACAATGGAATTATCCGGGCTTTTGCACGGCTGCACTGCCTCTTCTGACTTGTTGTGACCGAAGGGTTAATATGAATACATTTGCGGATCTCATAACTAGTACCCATCAACAATTAACTAAATGGAAAGCGAACTCGTTATCATAAGTAGGTAGAACGACATTAATGCCTCTAGACCAAATTATTTAATGTAAAGCTTTGTGTTACCAACACAAACTCACAACGAACTAGACAAAATCAACAAATCCTTCTTCTGGAATAAAGACCCATCATATAAACCTCTTATAGGATAGGATAAAATCTGTAAACCAGCTCAACAGGGAGACCTTGGTTTGAGGAAATCTAAAGATATGAACACAACTCTACAATTTAAACTGCTATGGGAAATATTAGTTGAACCAAATAATTGTTGGGTAAAAATTATAACTGAAAAATATCTTAAAAGACAACATATTCTTCATTATGTGAAGGAAGTAAATTGCTCATGGCAGTGGTAAAAAATGGTTGAAATCTTAGATGACTTTAAGAAAGGACTTATCTGGCAAGTGGGAAATGGTAGAACAGTTAAATTCTGGACGGATAAATGGATTTCAAATGTACCCTTATGTGACATCATTAACATGCAACCTCATTTCAACAAAGATGCAACAGTTGCAGAATTCATCCAACAAAACATGACATGGAATAAGGATATGATTGAACAAGTTTTACCACCTGATTTAACAAAACAAGTCATTTCTATACTTACACCTTTTCACAATATACATGACATGATGTATTGGGAGGCAAGTAAAAGTGGATGGTTTTCGACTAAATCTGCTATGGATATGATAATTGCGAGCAAAAGATACACATCATATGACTCATCATGGATCTGGAAGATGAATATGTATCCAAAAGTAAAGAATTTTATGTGGAAAATTATAAAAAATGGGCTACCCACAAAGGCTCGACTTGCTGAAAAAGGGGTTGCACTACCGCAAGGGTGTGTGCGATGTAATGCACAAATGGAAGATTTGAACCACTTGTTATTTGAATGTTGCCACACTATGAAAACAATTGAAAAAATAAACACTCAAACACATAGGACTCTTAGAACATTAAATATTGGAGGAAAAAAACGAGATAATAGATGATATCTAGACAAAATAGATCAAGCACTTTTTGTGGAATTAGCAGTTGCTTGGTGGGGGATTTGGTTCTACAGAAACCAACAAAGCTTTGCAATAACGGATAATGAAAATTAAATTATTAAAGATGTACCACTTTATATCAAAAAACAAATTAATTATTGGAAAAAACAGAGAATTGGAATCTGGACCCCTAGCTGGAAACCAACAGAAAAATCAAAGTAAAAATACAGGTAAACGACCAAAAAAGAAATGGAAAAAACCACCGGATGGTTGTACCAAAATTAACACGGATGGATCGACAATGAATAGTGGCGAATCTAGCTTTGGTTATATATTTCGAAACCATAAGGGTGAACCTAGTTACATCTTTGTGGGTAAATGTGGTATTTCAACCCTTTTGAGAACAAAAACATTAGCAATGAGAAATGCATTAATGAAAGCTTGTGGATTAAGACTCAACAACATTGAACTCGAATGTGATAATCTGACTATTGTTAACGTTTTGAAGAAGATCTGACATTGTCCTTGGAATATTGAAATATTGATTTCCGATATCCTTTGTCTGTTATAACTCTTTTTTACAGTGCAGATCCATCACGTTTTTCGGGAGTCCAATATTGTTGCTGATTTCATTGCGAGTACGAGCCAGCGGAGTTCCCTTGAAGACATTCAAGCCAATCTATAACTTTTGTTTCTCATCCGAAATAATACTATAGATTGAGGAACTGACTCTTTGTGGTTTCCGATCTAATTTTACCTTATAAAAAAAAAAGTATATAAGAGGATGTGAAGTTTCTTACACATTAGCTTAAATTTTTGGTTAAAATGTGAGTCTCACTCTTATATATTTAAACTATTAATCTCGAACTCAATTTTATTGCCCTTCAATTAAAGTCGTTGGCATCTCTGTTACTTGGTGTTTTGGTGTAATTTTTATTTTTGATGGATGGAATTGTTAGTTGACTTTCATGATGACGAATTCCGAAATTCATATCCTGAAAATAGTAAGGATATAAATGTAAGGTTTGTCTAATTTATATTCTTAAGGATTTAGAAAACTAAATTCTAAATAGAAAATGATAACTATTTTATAAAATACTAATTTTCTTAAATAATTAAAATTTAATAAAATCTTACTATATATATAGACTCTTAACATATACCCTAAAGTTAGAAAAATCGATAAACGTATAACCCCTATGACACTTAATTTCCATTTGATTGGTTCCTCTCTGCATTGGTCCTCTAGAGTCTAGGCTCGAGAACTAAAGAGCTGTATTAAATAAAGAGGAGTATTTAACAATAAAATTGGCTACTTGGGAGATAGAATCGCAACTTGATTTGGTTTGAACATGTCACTTGCCCCTTGACAATATTTGAATATTAGTACTTCTAATTGCTCTTTTTTATAAAAAGCACGTCAAGTTGTACCTTTTATTCTAGTTCGTCACATTATATGTCGATAACATAATCATACATTATCTTTTATTTTAGAAAAAATTATATCGGTGACTCTGAGTTTATGATTATTTTATTGGTGTCCTATTATTAAGTTTTTTTCGGTTGATATTCTTAAAATTTGAGTTTGTTTGCTTCGTAATTAAACTTTTTCATGTTTGTATCATTCTAGTTCAAATTGATTAAATTCAAGTCTATCATTGTGTTCCTCGCCCTCAATTAGTAAGATTTGACTCATAAAATATTCAAATCTATCTCCGAACCATGTCGATTTGAATTCCGAAGTAACAACACATTTCGACCTTAAGAATTCAAATTAGAATGGTTTGAGTATGAATTTGATTATTTTAGAAGTCGAATACTACTAAGTTGAGGTCAATAAACATAATAATGAGCTTCGATTTGATCAATTAGGACCGAAATGATACGGATATGAAAATTTTTGATTACAAAGCGAACAAACCAAAACCTTAATGATGAGACACCAACAAAAATAACCCTAAACTCAATGACAACAATATGAATTTTCCTTTATTTTATGCTGTTATATGGTCAGGTATTATGTCCAACATGGAACTATTCTTTTCCTATAAGCGAAGTTATGCTTAACTCATATACACAATTGAGTTTGCATACAAGTTACCATTTTCTCATTCTTGAAAGCATGAAACACTTTTTGTATGGCCGATCATATTGCAAAATTTGGTCATAATCTTTCTCTAAATGATATAATAAACAACTCAGAATTCAAAGCTTTCATCCGTAAAGATATTATATGCTGAGTGTTAAGGCATCTTGACACTAGTCTAATTATTAGCTTATCAAAAAAAGAAGCATAAAACATTTTTTAAAATTGAAAAACAAAGTGGTTACAAAGTATATCCATTTTAAAATATAGATTTTAATGATATTTTTCGAGCTCCTAATATTGAGTGATGAGTATTTTTCTTCAATATTACAAAAAAAATATAAGACACCCATATTTTATTTGTGAAATTTAGAGGTGTACCAAGTGACGAGGTGCTTGTTTTTACCTAACGAGTAACGAGGACAATAAATTTAATTGAATGTAGTAATGTACCAACTTTTCTGTTCAAACGTGGTGGAGCTATTTAGATGGACACGCTCCTGATTTAAGTTCTGCTAATTTGGGGAGCACCTGCGTGTGAGCCATCGTGCTCTGTCGGGATTGACGGGACATGGGATTAGTGGGCTCAGCGAAACTGACCTGACACCCAACATAATAAAAAAAACTTTTCTGTTCAAACGCAGCAGGAAAAGTTGAGAGATGAAACCTACCCCAAGTAAGATCTGCTTTTTTTTTTGCTCTTTCTTTGCTGGAATTATTCCAATATATTTACTTCACGCCAACTCTAAGAATTTGGTGCAGTGTGCATTTAATTAATAAAAAAAAAATCATCATAAATAATAATAATAAATTAGAAAAAAAATACACGCACATACTAATATCAAACTTAATCGCTTAGATTTTTAGTGCAAAATAATTTATTCATGAATGGGAGCCAAGTTACAATAATCGATCTCTCTGTGTAACAATTCCCCTATTCTCCAGTTACACCCAATTTCCATTCCCTTTTTTTTTGGGTTTTTTTTTTTCCACATCAAACAGTAGGATAAAGAACGAATTCCGAGAAATCTCCACCCTGAACAATATTGGCCTTGGAGCAGCCGCGAAACCCTAGCTTCTCCACCGCATCGACGTCACCGCGGCGGCCGTCGGATCCGTCAGGATGCGCCGGCGGAGGGTGGTAGTAGAGGCGACCAGTGTGGGGACAGTGAGAGTAGAATCTCGCCACAATCCGTACACCTGTATCCAACAGCTCCGTATATTTCCCCATTTCAATCACTCGAATCAATATCTCCCCTGAAATTTTCAATCTCTCTCCAAAAATCGGAGTATCTGCAACAGATTTACGCAAATGGAGAGAGATAGAGGGGGGAAATTGGACGAAAACGGAGAAGAGAGCAAAAGAATTGAATGCTAGAAGGCGTCCCAGAAAAGAGAAAGGACGGAAGCCATGAAAATTGGGGGAAACCGTTCTTGACGATGAGGAGATGAGAAAGGGAAGCGGTGAGGGTATTTATAGCAGTTGAATTTCAATACGCAGCAAACCCGCTCCGGTTCTATGTATCTCTCTCACCTCCCACTGCGCTTTCCTGGACTTTGTCCTCCCCATTTTTTTAATAATTTTTTTGAGGTCTCCTATTTTGTTGGTATTAGGAATTGGTTATTTTACAATTCCGCCCTCTTCATTTTTTGCTATTTTCAAAGTTGCCCCCTATTTATTTCCCGTAGGCCATAGGAATTAGATTTTTTTTTTTTGCTATTTATATCATTGCTTTTACGGGTATGGTAAAAATCTATATACTACTATTAAAGTCATAATTATCTCTTTTATGTGTCGTTCATCTAAGTATACAACGTCATCAAATAATTATATATATTTATCTATTCATTTTTATTTTATTTACAATTTATTTTATCTTTTATTTATATAAATTTCCTAATTTATTACCCCAAAGTATATCTCATTGTACATGATAATTCTGCACTTATCAAAAATATTATTATCATACTTAATTAGTATCCATAATATAATATGTACGTTAATGGTCCGTAAACTCCATTATAAAGATATGTATATAGATAGATGGTCCGTAAATAGTTAACGTTATACGGTTTATCCACCAACATACATATAATTATGCACTTACCAAAAATATTATTATCGTATTTAATTAGTGTTCATGATTTAATAAGGGTGAATAGATTGTCCGTAAACTCCATTATAAAGAATACAATATGTAGTTTTATTTTATTGCAATTTTATTTTTAATAATTATATAAAATTCCTAATTTATATTTTCTTCTATTCATATAAATTCACACATCTACCTTCAATTTTCATCATACAATACACCTTATAAATTATTTCAATCAAGAAATTATCTTTCTGATACATCATGTTAGATTTTCTATATAATTCTCTTTTATATTTTATATACTATAAATAAATTTAAATTTATTCTTAAAATATATGGCTATACCCGTACAAGGCACGTGGACACATGCTAGTTAGACATTAAACCACAAAAAAATCGATTTCTAAGTTTATAGCATTTTTGCGGATGAGAACTAAAAGTTATTGGTAAGCTTGAATATCTTCCAATGAGCACCGTTGGCTCAGCTTCGCAATGCGGTCGACCAAGGCATTTGTCTCCCGCAAAAATATGACGGATGTGCACTGTAGAAAAGTTTTGTAGATGACAAAGGATATCAGAAATAAATAAGGATTTCAATATCCCAAGACAATGCTAGATCTTATTAATAACGTTTATAATAGTGAGGTTGTCATTTTCTACTTCAATATTATTGAGACCTAGTTCATAAGCCTTAACCAGAGCATTTCTAAGTGTTAAGGTTTATGTTCTCAGGGGGTTGAGATGTCGTTTTTACGGATTTGTTTGATAAATGTATTTATAAAGACTTTTCTTTTTATAATATTTTTTTTGAAACACAAATTTTAAATTTTAAAAATTAAATGATATGAAAAAGCGTGCAAGCAAAGAAAATAAAAACTATAGATTTTATAATAAGTACATGGCCAATAGGTAAACAAAGAAAAACAAGGCCAGTGGGAGATAAAATGGAAGGAGTGAACCCAAATAAGCCAATAAGGTACTAGGAAATAAATTATGGGGTTTGAAGACAATAAATTAGTAAGTAGAGGACGTGAAGCAACTACAAATCATACTAAGAAAATGTTTGACAATCTCTTTGTAAGAATTTTATTTATAAAATATACTTATTTCCAATAATTTTCAACATCATCCAAATTTCAAATTTTAAAAACTACTCCATCCGTATGAAAAAGATTGACATTTTAGAATTTGACACACTTATTAAGAAATATAATAATTATCTTATATTCTCATAAATTATTTAATAACTCATCTCAATTATAGCCAATAAACATAAAAAAATTATATAAAAAGAATAAAAAATATAATTTTTGATGTCAAACATCGTAACTCACCAATAAATTAATACCTAAACAACTAAAATGATAATCTTTTCTATACAAAAACTATGGGTTAAAATGACAATATTTTTCATATAGAGGGAGTATTATTTATTTACAAAAAGTACATTATACGAAGTATATGAAAAAATCTGTATAAAGATGTTCACCAAACAAAGAAAGTATATATTTTTGGGAGGTGGAAATGGAGGAAGTTATTAGGAAAAGATCATACTCCGTACAAAGAAAAGTTAGGAGGCATTAAGTCATTATTCATTAACAATATATCAAAGAGCGCATTGATATTGTGAAGAATTAAATGATAGTCACCGCGTGAAATGGGTTGCCGGGTTGGGGGGCCCCGCTGGATTGTGAGTTTTTTTTTTTGATACAGTAAGATTGTGAGTTGGTGAGTGGTGACCCGCTGGATTGTGGGTTGCCGGGTTGGGAGGGCCCCGCTGGATTGTGAGTTGGTGACCCTCTAAACGAGTTTTTTGTGTCTTTAAAGATTGCAATTAATTTATGCTTATGATTCTGATTTTGCACATCCATTCCCTCTTTCCTACTTGCCCCTGCATGCATAATTGTATAATCTGTTACTTCTTCACATGATTTCTAATTATTTATTGTACTTAAAACGCATATATTTATGAACTGAGACGAGTTACTGAAATTCTCAATAGACAATATTGTTTCAACCAAAAATAAGTGAATTTTAGTTTCAAATCTCCACTTTCGTTTCGGCAAGAAATCCATTGAGAGTCCAATTGCAATGTGACAAGTTAAGAGGAACTTTTCAAGGGTTCAAATCTCCATTCTTTTATCAACAAAACCGTCTTATATGAAGTTGCTAATATTGAGGTGAAAATATCTTCAACGACAACTACGAAATCAACATTGAAGAATTGTTCAACTCTAAACTTGGGCCCAAACTTTTTAACGGGGCCGAATTAGTTCAACCTGAAGCCCAACAAATAAGCCTTTCAATAGATTCATCTCATCACATAGGCTTTCAAGATGCTGATCAATGAAAAGTGCAGCCCAAAGCCTTACCAACGTCATATCTTTTTTTGTATATATTATTATTATATGGGAGCCATATAATAATAATATTGTTATGAAGGCAAAGGTTAAGCTATACACGAACATACCTCAAAGGTGTAAACTAAATATTACATGTGACAGAGAATTAGGCAACATTCTTTAACCGAAAAAAAGAGAGAATTAGGCAACATAACACATCCAAATCAACCACTTTAACCCATTTTGACTGACTTGGCCACTTGGGTCACATTTGGATAATTGGTATGATGTAGGGAAATTCTCACTTAGTGCCATTGGATTTGACATAATTTTACTTATGTACTACAAAGTTTGAAGATGTTCATTTAGTTAACATTAAATTTGAAATTATATCATCTAAGTGCAAAACCTTCTTGCTTTCCAAAAGACGTGTCGAAATTGAATAGTCAAATCTATGCGGATGAGCGCAAAATCTATGAACATGAGTTTTAAGATAAAACTAAATGTAATAACATGTATATGTAATAGTCATAAGATGTTTTTTGAATACTTATATTGAAGTTATTCACTATTTGTAATGAGATTGTATCTTTTGAGTGCAAAGGTCAAATTTGTAGAGGTTTACGGGAGGTTGAAGTTGCCTATCACAAATAGTTATTTACTAGTGTACTACCCGTGTCTTTTATATGATCTATTTTTTTTTATATTAAAAAAAAAGTATATAAAAATCATATATTTAATTGATATAAAAATATGTAGGTAGTGACTATTATAAAAGTAGATGAATGCTAATATAAAAAAAGACTAATTGAATACAAAATATTGAAGAGATTAACAATATACATTATCGAAAGATAAGGGAAACGCCGAAACTCTCCATAACTTTATTAATAGTAAAATTGGCTAAGTAGTTTTGAAACGTGAATAGTCACATCCCTAACATCTATACTACTAAAACGATAAAGCATAATCAAAATGTTTATCTAATACATGAAAATGAAACCCTAAACATAAAATCTCGTAAGATGTTCAAAATTGCTATAAATTATGAAAAACTTTATTGTATATTACATTGGTAGTAGTATTAGATTTTTTTTGTCCCATAACAAAATCTTCAAACGTTTCTTGCTAGTAACTCTTGATGATGCAACATAAAACTGATCATGAGTGAAAACAGGACGTGGAAGATACAAACCGACATTTGTAAGAGATTGACCCTGCTATTGTTTATCATCATAGCAAAACAGACACTCAAGAGAAATTGTCTTCGTTGGAACTTGAACGGGTATGAAGTGTCTGACGGTGACATGAGCATGTGAGGATTCAAAATTATAGGTTTAATATTGTAGTTAAAATAATTCTTCCTTGTATGACATGACTGCCGAGCTGCGTAGTTATCAATCTTGTCCCATTGTATAACTTTGAAGACTGATCAATGTTTCAAAGTATCATAATAGGGACCTTAACCTTAGTTTTCAAAACATGATTTGGGACACCAAAACATCTAGTATTTTTCAAGTAGTCAGAAGTATAAACACTTGCATCATTGTCTGTAATAAAACCTGTCTTGTAAAGGCTATCTGAACTGAGATAGACTTTCTCATTACCTGGTAACAAAGACAATATATAGTTATTAACTCTATCTACCTCTTCATGTGTTGGTGCAAGAATTGTTCGTACTTCAAAGTATTTTAGAGACAATTGATTGTCCAGAAGAGAAGGATAAACAAACTTAATAATTGCTGAAATCAGATCTAAGTCATAATCCTTCACCAATAGTTCATCAGGAATTTGTATTTGTGCTTCTCCATCTTGTCATCACCTACAATACCATCTTCGATGCTTAATACCCTTTCAGAAAATTCCTTTGTTTATTGGATATCATAATCAGATGTACCTTGTTGAATCCTCATGTTTCTTGTCAAATTAAGAATTTTGCAATATTCCCACAAATAAGAGGAATTAACGGTGACAAAAATAATATCTTGCTTGTTTCCTTTTGTGATAACGAGTAGGATTTGCCTAAAGTCTCCACCAAATACTACGACTTTCCCTCCAAAATATTGTACTGAACTAAGGAGATTTGTAGCCCATAGAATATCTTTTAAAGTCATGTCTAATGCTTCAAAATATAATTTATTCATCATCGGAGCTCATCCCTATTAATAAGTTTGGCAACACAAATCAATTCAGATAGTTTTGTACTTGAACTTAAGTTGTAAAGTTAACAAAACCCTAACTTATGAAGATGATCAAACTATATTAACTACGACCAATAAGTACTTTAAAAAATAATATTAATAATGATAAATTATATTTAACAAATACATTGTGAAGATTAGGCCCATATGAAATTTGATTTACAATTATGCTAAAGTGGGTTATTTATTTTATAGAGTTGTCGTTTGAAGATAAAAACACATTATAAAATTATATATATATATATATATCATAATATAATATAATACATATATAAACAATGCAATTGATAAATACAACATACTATATGCTCTTTAGTTCATATTAATTGGATTTAAATGACTTTCAATAAACTCTACAAAATACATTAGTTGTGGAAATTGGGAAGTAAACTACTACAACATAAACACTGGATTTATCTTAAAATCTCTTCAATAATATTTTATATATTCTTGATAGAAATCTACGGTTTCAAGCAATTTGTGGACTTGATCGTAAAAATATTGTATAGCTTTAATCTATAGAAAAATTATAGAGAAGATTTGTAAAAACAATAAGTGTTTTAATATGATATAGCAAGATTAGTTTATATATATTTACTTATACCATCAAATAAGATATATGAAAAATAGACTTTTCTATATATTCAAGATTAATTAGGAAAATAAAAGGATAAAAACTCCCTATGTATATGAATTGAGATTCAAGATTAGTTACGAAAATAAAGGGATAGAAACTTGCTTATGACCCTAAATAATTATATATATACGACTCTATTCAAACCCCAGAAGTGAGAAATGTCATTATTAAGGAATCAGATAGAAAGTCTAACATTAATTAATAACTGCCCAAAATCAAATAACATATATTGGTCACGTACATATATTAAATCTATAAAATCAAGCATACGTCCTAATATACATATATATAGAGGGGAACACTCCGGTAAAACGGTTGTTATGGTAGAACGAAAGTACTAATCTGGAACGTCGGATTGATGTTGATGGATGGTTGGATTAATGGGTTATAGGAGAGATATGGTAGAGCCCTAACCACCAAATCTAACCTAATAAGAATATTATTAATAACAAAAATAATTAATTTTGATTATTACAGGAGAGAGAAATTAAGATAATATTCTCTTTCCTAATTGATTTTGCTCCCATTCAAATATTTAAAATTTAAATGGGAAGAACACTTTAAAACGTTCGTGAATATCGTTAGTGTGTTCACGAATATCAATCATTTGTTAATGAATATCGTTCATGTTTGTTTAAATATCGATTTCTATTTAATAAGTGAATATTTAATATCTTAAAAATGTGAATATCATCACTTAAATCATGAATTTCACCACTTGATAATATGAATATCACACTAAGTTACATGAATATCTCAATTAATCACGTGAATATCAAATTCACTTACATGAATATCATCACTCAATTTGTGAATATCACTACCCATTTTGTGAATATCGCCCACCGCCCACCACCCAATTACATTAATATAGTCACCAAGTACATGAATATCATCACCTAACTACACGAATATCACCACCCAACATCTTCGAAGCTTCGATTCATGGCGGTAAGGTTTAACAATGACATTATCGCATCGATTTTGGGTCACACAGTCACACGATCAACCTGAATATCAACATTATTATAATGAATATCAACAACATTATATTGAATATCATATCATAAAATTTGAATATCGACTATTCAACGCATGAAACCTCATGAATATGAACAATATTATAGTGAATATCATATCATACAATTTGAATATCAATTACAAATAGTACAAACAACACCATCAACAAGCAATTTGAATACTATAATGGCGATATTCACTCCATATGTGATGATATTCACGTATTTTGTACGCATAGTCATATAAGTAAGTAGTCAATATTCATAAAAATAGCAAATTTCCAGCAAATTGCACTAAGTCCAGTTTCAGCAATATTGAACTGTAACCAAAATCAACAATGAAAATTTGGACAAATTCAAGGTTCAAATCTAGAAAAAAATCCAAAAGCCGTAAAATCGATGCCAAATTCTCATCAAAACTCTAATTTTGTACGTTAAAAGGAAACGGCGATTTGTTGACTTAGAATGAAAAATTTCTGAAGAGGTTCAAGTACCCGGCGTGGATGATCTTGACACTGGTGCAAGGAATTGCTCTTCAACTTCTGCAAGAATTGACAGCAAATTTCCAGAAATCCAGCGTGACTTCAACTGACTCATTCTCTTTCGTCTTGACTCGGAATTGGATGATTCCAACTCCCAGAGTTAGATATGAAAGTCTAATTTCGTCCCTCAAAATTTGAGAATTTTCTGAGCTGTGAATCAAAAGATATGGTATTTTAACTGAGATGTTGTGCGTAAGCACATGCCAAGATCCGTACAGTACAAGTCGAAGGGCACCAAGACATTGATTTGGCAACTTCTTGGCGAAACTCTCAAAATAGGACATTTGTTGTGTTTCATTGTGACTCTAACAAGAACTTGATGGAGATTTGACTCAAAAAGGAAATGGATATAACTCTCATGAACGAGGTTCATGAAGAGTTTGGGATAGATATCTCACGACCCTCGGATGCAACTCACCAAGAACCTTGAGACGAGGTTGAACACTCATGGATATGACACACCATAAACACCCAACCACCTTCGGATATGACACACCAAAGGGTGTTTCGGATACGACTCACCGAAACAAGACTAAGACACTCAAGGATATCACACACCTTGAAGCCATCATCCAAGAGGCTTGAAATGAACAAAACACTCACATTTTTTTTTAATTAATCTCCAATTCAAGTCTAAGGAATTACAATGCATGTCCACCATTATATATGTGCCAAAATACAAAATAAGTAACTCTACTAACTTACCCACTAACCTAAGCATGACTTAGGCCACTAATTAAAACAACTACCTAGCTAATTAATTACGAAAATAACAAAAACAATAATTAACTAGCTACAACTAACTAATTAATTAACGAAATTAAAAATAACTAAACAACAAACACAAATCAAACATCTTCCGCGGAGACAGTTTCTGGTCTAGTTTCAGAAGGTTCGTTCTCTCTCGTCCGTGATCGGAATGGAGTGATTCCAACGCCCAGAGATAGATCTTGAAGTCTAGTTTCACTCCTCAAAATTTGAGAGTGATCGGAGTTAGGAATAAGAAGATACGACACTTTTATTGAGGTGACCCATGGTCACATCCATGCAACTCGATTGTTTCTTCATCTTCATTGAACCGACTTTGGCATGTCCTTGAGGGGTGACCCATGGTCACATCATGAGAGGTCGTTGAGATTTTCGGAAAGGAATCCACCGCTGCGAGAGGCAGTTCGAGAGGCAACGACAGCAGCAGAGGGGCTCCGATTCTACCCAGATCCACCGTGGGGTTGGCGACCATCGTCCCTTGCTGTTGTGTGACCGCCAGATCCGAACCCAGGTCCACCGCAGGGCTGACGACTTCCCGTCCCCTACTGTTGCTCGCGACCACCATCCACTGATGCTGCTCGCGACCATCGTCCCTTGCTGCTGTTCGCGACCACCGGCGAGCCCGAAACTGGGCGTTGGAGGAGGTTGATCGGAAGCCTCATCAAGTTCATCTTCGAATGGAAAGAGAGAGATGAGTAACTGAGAGAGAGGGTACGGTTTTTCAAATAGGAAGGTGGAGATTTTGAGGGATTTTGGTATCCCTAAAATCATGGGGGGATAAAAAATCTGGTGTGTGTGCAATTTAATATAAAAATTTACACCCTTTTAGTTTCAATCGAGACCATTGATTTGATTCTAATCTAAAGGTAATTATTTGTACTTCCGTTTTACCTTAGTAGACTGTTTTACTAAATCTTAATTCTATATATAGAAGCTTGTTATAGGATGAAACCAAACCACGCGTAGGAATATATATATATAATATTGGAAAAGATAATCAAATACTACAAAATATTTTGTTCTACATTTTAGAAAGATTTTATTGTAAATAATATTCGTATGATAAGCGTAAGATTCTATTATTTTAGATTTTTTATTTTTAAAATAAATCTAAAAAAACCACAGACTGCCACATGTACAATTCAATACCGTGACGTCACATGACAGCGTAAAATTCAGGCTCATTTTGGAGGCGTCACGTGGCGCAGTAGGTATTCTGCTTTAATATATATAGTTTTATTATCTTTTGAGGGACTTTGAAATCATAAAATGAAATCCCTCCTATATAAAGGTTTTCAAGGATTTTGAAAGATTTCATAAATTTGATATCATGTCATTTTTTCCTCTCTTGAAACACAAATTTCAAAACCCCAAACCAAGATAAAAAAAAATTGATCAATGTATCATGATGTCAAAATAGAATAATTTCGTTTAATTTCCGTTATCGTTTTCATAAGCTCAAACCAATCGAGCCCTTAATTCGGTGCATAATTAATGGGTAAATTTAATTAGGTAATTGATTTACAACGACGGTTATAGCATTGTAGACTGATGCCAGATATTGGATCCTAGAGAGGTCACGTTGTGATTTGTAAGCATCAAAAGGTAGCAAGAATACGCGTAGCTGATAAAGATCAATTGAAGTTTTATATTAACTAGTGTAGTACCCGTGCCGTGTACGAGATTTGTTTATTTTTTTTATATTTAAAAAAAATAGTATATAAAAATTATATATTTAATTGATATAGAAATATGTAGGTACTGACTATTATAAAAGTAGATGAATGCTAATGTAAAAAATGACTAATTAAATACAAAATATTAAAAAGATTAACAAAATATATTATCAAAAGAGAGGAGAAACTCTCCATAACTTTATTAATATTAAAATTGGTTAAGTACTTTTGAAATGTTGATAGTCATATTCCTGACATCTTTGTATTATTAAATTATAATACAAAATTATAAGTAATGAATGCACATATGGGCCCAAATTATATTTTTAATAGGTTGTAACTTTTTCACACAATATTAAATAGGTTTGTGGGCAGGACCATAAAAAATGAGGAAGTGAAATACAGGGCCAATTCCAAAAGCTCGATTTATGTAACTGTTAAGTATGCTTGAATTGTCACACTTCGCAGAGCCGACGGTGGTCTCGCTATGTAGCGTTCTCTTATTGGGCCGTCGATTTAGGCCCAATACGGCTCCGTTCTATTAGGGTTTTAGGGAGCACTATATATACTCCTGTTTATCCTATAGCCACTCTTATGTTGTTATCTGTAATCCAATCTCCTCAATAAAATCTCTCTGCAGTGTGGAAGTAGCCATTCTTGGGTGAACCACGATATATTTGGTGTTGTTCTTATTGTTTTTTTTTCTGTTCTTTCTCAAATCCGTTACAATAGTAACAATATATTATTTGTATTCAATTGAAATTATTCGTTGTCGTTTATCTATAATAGCAACTAATCTCAACATTATATTATGTTGGGTTACAACCGACATAACACAATCACTATCAAATTTTATCTATTCCAAATAAATTACCAAAATAATCAATTAATTTAATTTTATAATCTACTATATAACACATGTTAATACTTATTTAAAGTGTTTAAAAGTTTAATTATCAAATGTAGATATTAATTATTTATTTTTCATAATCAAATAAAATGATGGGCCTAACATTTAAGATGCTTTTAGTATGATATAACCCGACTTATGACTAATGAGATGGGCCGTTTATGTGATTGGTATCAAACGGCCCAAATGAAGCCCAATCCATACGAAGACATATCATCTCTGGATTCGCTAACCCTACCAGGACACCACTTTGGGATCATTTTGCCGTTTCCATTCTCTCTCTCTTCATCTATCACTCTCGAAACCCTACATCTCCATTTCTCTCCTTTTCCAGATCTATGGTGTATTTGGTTTCCTAATTCAAGCTTCGTCACTCTATTTCATTTCCTATCTTAATCCATACAAACCTGTGTAATTCTTTTTCCAAAACATGAGATCGATTTTTTTTTTTTCAAGATCTAGTTTAGATCTATACCACAAACAACCTCTCTGTTTCAGATCCACAACAATAATCGCTTCTTCTCCAAAATTTACATGCAAATCTGACACCATACTGTTTATGAGAAGATAATCGCAAAGAAATCGAAGGATCTGGAAGACGGAGGTTCTGGAGAGCTCCATAAATCAGAAAGGTTGATCTGTCTCTCTCTCTGTGACTCTCTCTGTCTCTCTTTATCTCGATTTCCCTTTCGGTTGAAATGCTAGGTTGCCTTGAATTAAAATAAACTTGTCTGTCAAACTCTAGCATGAATCTTGAAGAATTTGTTTCTATGCTTTTATATACCTTTAGCTATATGTTCCGTGTCTGTCTATCTTGCTCTCTCTGGCTTACTATGTACGTCTTTTTTTTGTTTCTATCTTTCTTTGGAAATATATGCAATCTCAAACCCTAAAATCCTTCGATTCAATAAAACATATTATTAACCAGTACTACTAATCGTTTTCTTGTTGTTCACTGCTTGGTTGGTTTGGAAAAAAAACATGTGATTTAGAAATTACAAACAATAAGAACATAACATAATCCAGATCTGTTTTTTTTGTGTGTGTTTAAGTGTGAAATTACTAAGCATCTAGACTCTTCATGACGAATCGTTTCATCTAATGTTCTTCGTTTATTATATTATATATATATATATTATAATGTGTTAAAATGTAAATAATATATTCATAGTATATGAAACTGGATGTAATTTATAATAAAGATAAAATCTTACAGTTAAGAATATGAGTAGGTTATTTATTTGACTTATTAATTGAAAATTTTATTATTTAATATCATTAATACTAAAATTCGTATAAAAACAACATCAGTTAGTGGGCTTATACTTTTTTTTTGTCCTTATTGCTTTATGTAATACACCGAACCCATTAAAGGCCCAAATTCAAAATTTGTATCGACAACTATAAATGGGCTTAATGGGCTTCATTGGTTTAATCTGGATTAATTGGCTTACTGGGCTTAATGGACTTCATTAAACTTAATGAGACTGCAACAATTTAATGGGATGATGGGCCGAATATGAAACTTGCCCAAGTAGGGCCACAAGCCCGCTTCCTGTGTTTAGGTTAGAGCTTTCCAGATGAGCCTATGTATCTTAATATCTGCATCTTGCCGAGAACAACTTCTATCTGTTTCTTTCTCTCCTTTTCTCTCTGTAAACACCGGTGAACATTTTATCTTCCCTTCTTCAATGTTCTAAATTAGATTAGTTTGAACACATGAGTTTACAAATGTAATTTTATTGTTCAACTTCTTTGTCTGCAAGGGTTAAACCAAAATCGATTAAGTCCACCGCAAGAGGATCTAGATCCAACGACATGCAGAAGAATATCTACAGCTGCGACTTTACATCTTCAATTAACATGCAAAGCCACAAAATACTGTAAGTTCCTTACTCTCTCTCTCTCTCTCTCTCTCTCTCTCTCTCTCTCTCTCTCTCTCTCTCTCTCTCTCTCTCTCTCTCTCTCTCTCTCTCTCTCTCTCTCTCTCTCTCTCTCTCTCTCTCTCTCTCTCTCTCTCTCTCTCTCGCTAGTCCTCTCTGCATATACCTTAAGCTAAATATTCTTTGTGTCTCTATCGCTCTATCTGGCTCACCATGGATCTGTATTTTTATGTATTTCTCTCTTTCTCTGGAGATACCTTTTGTTTCAAACCCTTAAATCTATCGATTGAATAAACTTGTTATTAACCTCTTGTACTAATCGTTTTCTGTTGTTCACTGCTTGGTTGGTTTGGAAAATAATCCAATTTTAGCTATAGCAACACATAAGAACATAACATAATATCAAATCTCTTTGTTTTTTTTGTTTTTTTTTGGGTCTAAGTGTGAAAAGTATTACTCATCTAGACTCTTATTGACGAAGACTATTTTCATCTAATGTTTTTCGTCTAGTATATGATATATATATATATATTATAATGTGTTAAAATGTAAATAATATATTGATATTATATGATAGTCCATTAAAACTTACATATACGAATTCTCTTATGGGCTTATTGGGCCAAAACAATTATAACACATATTTATGAACTTGAATAATTATAATTGGCTTATTTATACACTTGATAACCTTGAATGTGCATTTAAGCCCATATCATCTTTATGAACTTGCATCATTTTTATATAGCTCCCACTCAGTCACTCACTCTCTCTTTCCCACTCAATCCAATTTCAGCTATCTTTGTATATCTCTCTCTCAATAAGTCACTCACTCTCTCTTTCCCACTATCTGTTTCTAACTATTTAACATTTATGTAATCACTATATATCTCTATCTTTCTAGAACTCTATCTATTTATCTCAGTTTATCTCTCTTTGTTTTAGATTTTGTGATATCTAATTTTTTGTAACTTCTTTCTCTGCCAGGGTCTAAACCAAATACACTTTCCATCAACGAAAGTCTTCAGATAACAAATACAGTCTTGCCATAAAAGGATACAAAAAGAAGACCTTCAAGTAGGAAGTTATGCAGGTATCTCCCTAACCTAATCAACTGAAAAAAGTGATATAATATCTTTCTGGCTCTGTTTTATTGCTACTTCTGTTTCATTAATTATACATAGATTACCTTTGTTTTAAACTACATGTTGGTGTACATCTGTTCATTTTTTTATTTGTTTTTGGGTCAATATGATATTTGTTTGAAATGTCTTAAATCAATCTTAGGTCATTCATACTGCATGGTAACTGCCTGTAACATATAAATTTAGATATCTTTATATGTCATCAGGAATTATGTTTAATGAGTTAAAATAGGATTCTATTATTACATAATAGTATTTAATAGATTAGTTTGTAATGATATTTTGCATTTAGTATTTAGTATTGTCAAGTTGTATCACAAACATTGAGTAACCCTAAATTAAAAAATTGAACACATATAGATCTAAATGAATATAATGACTACTATACTGTAATTTTCCTATATGGATAAGTTCATTAAATATATACAATGAGGTTATGGTTTCATCAATTTATTAATTCTACTTAACTGATTTACTTATTTAGGGTGTACTTAACTAACTTTTTTATTCTATAGGAATCATTTGGGAGCTCGGATTGAACTAAAAGACAAATTGGATTATAAATATATACAAAAGAAGACTTGAAGGTATATCTTCTATACTAACTTTTAGTATTGTAAAATAAATCCTTTGGTTTATAATAATTACATGATGCAATCCTTTAGTATTGTAAACTAAATCTTTTTGGTTTATAAATACATGATGCAATTCTAAACTAAATCATATATTGTCCTTTAATAACATGCAAATACACAGCAATGTTTAAGATCCATGGCACATGATGTAACACCCCGTAATTTTTAAGGGTATTTTGAATTATTTTTAAATTTTTCTTATGCCCGTTTTGCTAGACGGATTTAATTCAGTGAGTCTCGGACCTTCTCAAAAGGGGTCTGAGCTCTGTAAAATTTTCCGAGCATTATATAATACAGTTGAGGTATTTTCGGGGTTAATGTATCGTTAATGTACGAATATATTTAACCCGGAGTTAAGAAATTTAATCCAAACCAAGTTTGGATAAGAATTAACGAAGTCGGCCTTTAAACCGCGACTCACCGCGATCAACCGCGATTCACCGCGACCGGCCGCGATCGCGGTAATGCCAAGATCTGGGCAGTGTCGTCTTCCTCACGTGGCGGTTACTGTAGCTCTGTTTTGGCTCAGTTTTTTGGGCAGGCCAAGTGGGCAGCCAACTTGCCCTTCGCCTTTGTCCCCTTGTTCCCCAAGTGGTGGCACAGATTGAGGCTATAAAAGGGGTCGAAGTCAGACGTTGAAGCTCTCTTCTTCTTCCTTCTTCTTCTCCTCTGTTTTCCTCTGTTTTTCTCCATTAAAGCCGAGCTTGTGAGCTTCGTGTGTGGGAGATTTCGAGTGTTTCTTGAGTTGAGAAGGTGCTCTTGAGTGTTGTTGGAAGCTTTGAGGTGTTGGGAGATCGAACCATAGACAAATCGAAGGCAAACAAATCGGTTTGGGTAAGAAATTCTCCATTGTTGTCTCGCGAGCTAGCCACTGTCACAACACGAAAACCGCGACCGACCGCGACCTGCCGCGATCGCGGTATGTGTGTCCGAGTTGTGTGTTTTGTGGTTTGGCTTTGGGCTTGGCTCGTTTCCTTTGATTTCTTTTCGTATTCTTTTAGATTCATATATAAGTGTATTGAATCTAAGTTAGGATCTTGTTATGGGTCGCTTCCTAGGGATTTTTATTCCAGATCTGTTCCAGTTTTGGACCCAAGAGCCGTTGTCTCTAAGCTTTGCTTAAGCTTCTGCGGATTCAGGCAAGTGGCGGTTCGCTCTTGTTCATCATTCCATACTTTCATTAATTATCAATTGTTTGTTGTTAATTAATTTGGGATGATTCTTAATTATGTTGGGAACAGTTTTGATAACTATATGTGATTAGTATATGATATTATACTAGGTTGTATATCTGCTAAAACGACGCTAGTATAAATATATGTTTATGATGTTGGCCATGTTGGCTTTGATGTGGATTATTATTGTGCTGAACTGTTTAGTTAGCACGAGTATTCGTAGGAACGCTACTGTGTATCTCATCGCGAGTGCTAGTCGTTTCTTGATAACCTGGTGGTTAGGATTTAGTTCCTATCATCCTCCTTACTCTGGGTCTGTGCACACAGTTGGTGCCGCTTGTAGGGATTTAGTTCCCGATTTCGTTTTGAGGGATTTAGTTCCCGATTCCGTTGTTTGGGATTTAGTTTCCGAGGGATTTAGTTCCCGATTCGACTTTAGGGATTTAGTTCTCGAGTCAACTCCGCCCTAGGGATTTAGTTCCCAACGGTATCTCTTTATCCCGTGGGGATGAGATTTTAAAAGCTTATAACGTGGTGCGCGTTTTGGAATTGAATGAGATAAGTGCTTTAGTGCACATGATTAATATACCCTTGGGCGAGTAGTGCAGCTAAGTATAGTGCAGCTAGGAAAAGCTCGTCTTTCCAGACAAGTGGTTATGAATTAATTTGAAATAATTAAAATCTGATATTATATTAGGTTGTATATTCTGTTAGAATCAACGCTAATATAAGAGATATGCTGTAAACATGTGACTTGAGATTGTGATGTGATTTGTGATATGTGGAATTGCTTGTGATGTGTTTGTGTGAATTATTGGTGAAGCCCTTGCTTAGTCTATTCATTAGACTAACTCTTGTATTTTTATATTTCTGTAACGTCATGGGGGTGTCGTCCGTCCGTTTCGGCACATGCATATCCGAGAAGGCTAGAACGACTATGAAGATGAACGGTGTTTTGACAAGTTGTTTTGTCGTTGTATTTTAAAAGATTTCCGCTGTGCTATTTTGTCGTTTTGTTTAAAAGTATGTCGCTGTTGTATTTCTGATTAATTGGGTCGTTTTTGGAATCGTGTAATTTCACGACCATGTGGTTTAATAAAAGTTATGATTTTAGTATTGTAATTGTGTTTTAAGTCAGTTATGACGTCGGAAAAGCCTGTGGTGACTTCGGGGTTTACGTCCGGAGTCATCGGCAGTAACGCTTTCAAATATGGTTAAATTTGGGGGTGTTACACATGATAGGATGACATCCAAAGCACATAAATGTAAGAATCTCTCTCTCTTTATCCCTCCCTCACTATCTCTGACTCTCTATATATATTTCAATCTCTATTTAAACAAAATATTTCTATGTCTATTAGTTTACAAATCTGATTGTTTTATTTTGGGTTGTTTTCGAGGATTCAACAAAATGCAATTTCTACAACGAAACGGTTACAGATACAAAAATAAGACATTCAAGGAAGAAGTTATGCAGGTATCTCACTAACATAATCAACTGAAAAAAGTGATCTAAAAACTTTCTGTCTCTGTGTTTTATTTTGCTAATTTTGATTCATTAATTATATTTAGGTTATTTTAGAAAGATAATTCATATTTGGTGTACATCTGTTCATTTGTTTGATTCGTTTTTGGGTGAATATGATATCTGTTTTTTTATGAAATGCAGTATTGATATTTAATTTGAATTGTCTTAAATCAATCTTAGGTCACTTGAATATATTTAATACTGCTATATAAGGTTTATATTTGAAGTAAATTCGAAATGCTATAATCATATAATATATATAATATCTACATCTTCAAACATAAATATTTAGAACAATATTAAATATAAAGGTACCTTGTAGAGATTAGCTATGTTGTAATAGAAATTTGGATACTAAAATTGCAATTGTTTTCCACTGTCTGATTGCATATGAGCCCTTCACCAAGACCTGAAAATTGCAATTGTTGTAATAGAAATTAGGGTTTACTGAGTTAAAATAGTTTTCAATTACAGGATTCAAGATAAGAAATCCAAGTTACATCTCTTATTCTGATTGAAATTCACTCATACTGAATGGTAACTACTTGATTTCATAAACTTTGAAAAATAGTTTACACATTTTTGTATAGTGTTTTTGTTTTTAACTGGAATTATGTTTACTGATTTCAAAAACATTGAAATTATAGGCATCAACCCTAAACCTAAGGCATACATCTATCATCCTTGCATTACCATTTACAGTAAGGTCAGGCACAATCTATTTCATTTAAGTAACATGCGTATTTTTATTTTTTCATAATATGTCCAGTACTAATGTAGATTTGTATATTCTTCGTATAGGAGAGCTCGGATTGGACTGATAATAAACATTGGGGACAAAATTTATATCATTTAAAATGAGAGACATACATGTACGCCCAGTATCTTCAGATTTAGGTATATTCCGAGTTTCTAATGATGTTTTGCATGTAGTAATTATTATTAAAGTTGTTTCACAAACATCGACTAACCCTAAATCAAATAAATGAACACATCTACATCTAGTTCTAAATGAATAGAATGAAACATAATCAATTGAACATTATTCATTGTAAATACATTACATGTTTCTTTAGATTAGTTTAAAACTGATTTTTCTCGATTGCTTTGTCTCACTTGTTAAAACATGTCCTTCACAACAACGATTCTATAAATGCATAATAGTATTTAACAGATTAGTTTGTATTGATATTTTGCATATAGTATTTAGTATTATAGTTGTATCACAAACATCGAGTAGCACTAAATCATAAAACTGAACACATCTAGATACTAAAACAAAAAATTGCATAAAATATAAAATCAATACCTTTTCATCCATTAATATTACTTCAGTGGTACTCGAATCTTAAGCTCATAATTTCCTCGGACACCTGTAATGTCGTTTATTTCTTGTCTAGCTTTTGACATAACTACAAAACAGAGTATTAAAGTTAGAAAACTGTAGAAAATATATGAGCATTTTCATTGAAAGACCAACAAAATATCATTAAAATGTAGAAAATATTTGCATATAGGTTCTGAATTATTACCTTGTGATTGAGTTCTGAATTTCCTGAATAAAACTGAAAGACAAACAAAATATCATAATCTACCAAATGTTAAATATGAATCCGTACAAAACATAAACTGAAGTTCTGGTTGTAATGATTTAAGCATTACAAATGGTATAAGGATTACCTCTTAAGTGTATGTATTCTGTTGAAGTTTATGTAATTGGTTCCAATGAGAAGTTGTAGATTTATAGACGAACATTTGAATGAGTTGTAGTGTCTTGTACCACAAGCTTTGGTTGACAAATTTGGGCAGATGTTGTAATCGTGATCTTTTGAAATAAAATATATGGCTACATATATTTAATGTGATGGCAAGTGATATTATGCCTAATATTATGCATATCATCTTTATGCCCTAATAATATTCATTGTGTTTATTTTTGGACAAGTTTTTACCAGCACAACAACACTATTCAGAGTGCATTTGCATATTTTTGTATTTTCATCCATCATAATGTTTTAATAGTTTGGGCTGAAATATGTATTATTGTCAGTTTTTTAGGTGCTTTGTTTGTTTTTGCGGTTTACTATTACAGGTTTTAATATGCTCCAATTTCAGTTTTTCAGCATTGTGTTATATGTTTAGAGTTTGCGGATTTTGCAGGTAAAATGCCAGGTTTAATAGGTGCCAGCATAAGTTTTATTCGTTTCTTATTGTTTTCTGGGCTATTATACATGCATAGTGTTTTCTGTGCAATTAAGATATATTATATTCAAAACATACCATTTTTCTGCTAAAGAAACCACATTTTAGTTAAGACAATGTTTATATATATTTTCTAGATAGATTTTCAATATTTAATTAGTATAAATCTGTTGCCAAATCTGCCTAAATAAAACAATACCAAAAGATTTCTTTCAGTATAAAAGAAACAAATTAATAGTGTGGTGACACGTGGCAAACTAATACCACTGTGACACGTGGCACCGAAAAGTTCGGGTGCAATCTCGGAGCGCGTGCTGTGCAGTCGAGATACTGCTTTAGTTATTATATAGTAGATTCTAAGACAACATCATGACTTGAATTAAAAGAGAATGCAAACAATATAACAATTTATAAAACTTGCCCTTAATTGAAATGGTCATCGCTGATATTCTCATCGATATCCGTTCTTTTCAGGAAGTCCTGATAAGACATGTTTTTCGAGAAGTGAACAGATCTGCTGACTTCATTGCAAAACTCAGCTTCTCAACCTCGAGATCTGCCTTAAATTCCAACCAAGAACTCAGAGTTCTCATCCTCCGGATGCTCTAGGCCGGACCTTGCACCGCAGTTAGGTCCCGCCTAATTCTTTCCTCATAAAAAAAAAAGAAAAAAAAAAGAGAATGCAAACAACTACTCCAGTACATGGAAAAACGCTTCCACCTCTCTCTTCTTTCTAGAGAGAGAAACCGGGAATAACCATTGCGGGAAACACCCGATTGCCACGGATAACCCCCAACACCTCCAGGCAACCCCTGACATCACCGGGCAAATCCCACCTCCGGGTAACCCCCGACCACCCCTGTTTAACTCCTAAGTCTCCCAAACATCACCCGATAAACCTCTGAATACCATCAAATCTTGAGATCACCTCCTTGGAACATCTCTCTCCAAGTCCCCCATGAACAACCATTACAAGGCTTCACAAATCATTGCACCTTCACACGTTTGTTGAGGAAGCCGTATCCTAAGGAAATATGAACAATATAACAATTTATATAAATTCTGAAAAGAAATCTTACCCGGGAGAAAAGAATTATCCAAAGCAAATCTCAAGAGCATCACAACCATTACTATTCTAAAAAATATAGATCGAAACAAGAAATTTCATTGGTAAAAATTAGAGACCTAGTCACAACTGATTTCCCAAAACAGATCTCTAATGTCAAGTCACACCACCACCAAAGCTCAACCTCGTCGGCACCACCATGCTCTCACACGCCTCCTTACATGCCAAATCTGTGCCGGTTTTGCCAGATCTGAGCCAAATCGAGGCCTCCATTAACCCATGTCGTTCTCTATCACAAATCTTCATTTCCTGGATCTCACGTCCTCAATCTCACCGACTCGATACCGTTCTTTACTGGACGCTCTCAGTTGAACCAATTCGACTTGCCCAAACTTGTAGAAAGGTTTGGAAAATTAAATGAAGTTTGATTGGAAAGTTGAAAGAAAAGCTATAAAAAAAGAGAGAAGAAAATTACCTTTGCCTGCTTACCTCACCTCGAGCCCCTCCCCCAATTCAATCACATGCATGCTAGCAGCAAGCTCCCCTAACCCTACATCTCTTCCCAGATAGGACTTGGGTTTGGTTATTGGGTCGAAAAGCCCAATTCTCAAACTAACTTTAACAATCTATAAATTATCCAAGGTTATCAAATTACATCAGTTTTTGGGCCGTCTACCAAAGTAATTTCACTAGGGAAATTTGACATTCCCATGCTTTGCTTCTACAAACATTTACTTCAGCTTGTAAAGGCTACATCACTTTACAAGAGCTAGTCGCAACAACAGAAAAGACGTAAACAGAAATTGATTATCTTTTTCCTTTACCACTCCTTTTTGTCCAAATTTTAATCAAATTTTTACTTTAAAAAATGTGCTCCTAGAAGCATGTAATCGGTGTGGAGCTTTCTCTGGTTTGTTTTGGTTCGAGATGTTGTTTCGGTTGAGGTCGAGGGAGTGGTTGTATAATTCCTGTGGTCTCCTTGTGTCGGAGTCTTGCCCAAGTGTTTCATCACATTTCCAGTTGAATGCTCTGCAGATTGCTCTCCGGCGGCACATCATACGCCTTGTTAGATCTGTTCGATCTAATCCGCATTTGTGTCATTCTCAAACCTTCCAAGTTGTGTTAGCTCTTCATTTTAGCTTATTTGCTTCTTCCTTTTACTCTTGTTTTGTATGGTTTGTTTCATGTCGGTTTGTCCGACTTCCGAGCTTTGCTTGGACTCTCGATCTACCAAGTTATATCTGGTACTTCGAATTCTTTCCTTATAAAAAAAAATAAAAAATGCAAACCTAGCTAAAGTAACGAGTTTGGGTTCTTCACCCACCAAATGATGCAAAAGATGAGTGAAACTAAACAAAAAAACCCTTTTAACTCTTCAACTCTTTATTTTTATTTTTATAGATGTATCAAAATATGTTTAACATGCTAGAAGAATGAATTGATAAGCGTATTTCTAGTTTTGTACCCTACCAGTGATCTTATCAACTTTTTTTTTGTCGATAAGGAAAAAATCATGGGTAAAGAGGTTATTTAATTATATAGGTAAAGGAAAACTATCTAATTTTCTCTAGAACTCCCATAAAGTATGCATTTTTTATCCATAAAAGTGTTAGGTGGTACTTAAATTGATGAGAATAATTAAAACTCTCAATTAAAAATTTAAAATATCTGAGATTCACAAATCTAGGTTTTTCAATAACAATTTTCCACTCTTAATCCGCTACTAACTCTTGTCACCACCCCTATTTGTACTTACCTTGTCATCGTTTTGACGGTGTCCGCCGCTGGCTGCAACCTTCTATTGCGCTTCGAATCGCGCTTGAACCAACCTAACCTAACCTATGGTGCCTCCATTCGAGGACCAGATTCTTACCAAGTCAAACCGTCACATTATCGGACTTGACTAGTGCAACCCTTCCCACCAGACAAAGAAGAGATGGACTTAGGTCTTGATCAGGTCAACCCAAATTACATTTTGTTTTTGGACCTTGATACGGTCTATTTATCTCTTTACCAACCCATAATTAACCATTATAATATTTCTACCTAATAACACCCATATTACTCGTATTATAAATTGTGCAACCACCTCGAAAATGATAATATACTAACAAATATTTCTTTCTACCTCTTTCACATTTCATAATTTAATAACAAAATTGGTGCAGCCTTGTGTTAGTTCACATTTTATATTGACCCATTCAAAAATTATTAACTATTTACAAATTATTAACCTTTTAGAAATAAAAATGTGATAATTTTTCTTTTTACGGTTCGTTGTTTGAAGCTTGTGTGTCAACTATTCGTTGTAATTGTGGAGCTGAACTAGGATGGAGATTGAGTTGTTCCGGTCGTGATTGTGTTTCAAGACTCCTGAAAATCCCTCTTGTTGTGGGGGCAACGTTGTGGTAGTTTAGGCTCCTGAAGATCCATCATTTAGGCGGAAGCAACGTCATGGTGGTCCATTCGGTATTTTCCCAGGATTGATCATGTCTGACCCGTTTTCAGGTGAAATTTTCCTTCGAGAATGCTCTACTCGCTTTTCTCCCTAGGTTGTCTAGGCTATTTAATTGATTTGTTGTAATTTCTCTTGCTTGATTTGTTGTTATACATGTTCGGTTTGTCCGACGTCGATTTATCGACCTCTCGACTTACCCAACATTGTTATGTTAGGTAAATCGAATTCTTTCATTATAAAAAAAGGTATTCAAACATAACTCGATATATTACTATATACTCATTTCGTTCATATTTACTTATATTTGTAGACATTTTTATACATATTAAATAAAATTATTAACACCAAAATATCCTTAGCTTAGAATTGGAGTATAAAAAGTATAAAAAATAGTCTATATAAATACAATGGGAAGAATCTCCTCTGTTGGTTTCATTAATCACGTAATGCATATATACACAAAGTCACCAAGATAAGATAACTAATATAGGCTAGAAATCCTATAAACAAGGAAAGGATAAGGAAACTAACTAAAAAGATATGTACACAATATTCACAATATCTTCTATAAGATAATATTCCCAATACTCCCCATCAAGTTGGAGCATGTAAGTCTCGAATGCCCAACTTACAAAGGAGATAAGTAAATTGTTGTTTGCCCAACGCCTTCGTAAAAATATCAGCCAGTTGGTCATTAGATCGAACAAAAGAGGTGGATACGCAACCAGACTGAATAAGATCACGAACAAAATGACAGTCTATCTCAATATGCTTGGTCTGTTCATGGAAAACGGGATTAGCGGAGATGTGTAAAGCGGCTTGGCTATCACAAACGAGATGCATGGGGTCCGTGTGACGATACCCGGGAGACAAGAGAAAAGCCTTGAGCCAAAGAAGCTCACAACAAGCAGCTACCATCGAGCGATACTCTGCTTCAGCGGAAGAGCGAGAGACAGTAGGTTGTTTCTTGGTCTTCCAAGAGATAGGTGAGTCACCCAATAGAGCAAAATAACCCGTCAATGAACGCCGAGTAAGGGGACAAGCAGCCCAATCACTGTCATAATAAGCTGTGAGCTGTAGAGAACTGTTTCGAGACAAAACAAGGCCTTGGCCCGGATGACTCTTGATGTAATATAGGACTCGAAGAGTTGCGTGCCAATGAGCATCTTTCGGACATTGCATAAACTGCGAGAGGACATGTACGGAGTAGCTGAGCTCCGGTCTAGTGATTGTCAAGTAGATAAGACGACCGATAAGATGGCGATAACGATCAGCATAAGCAAATACCGGGCTGTCAACGGTGCTGAGATCGTGATTTTGCGGCATATGAAAATCAGCAGGACGAGCACCAAGAAGGCCGGCTTCGGATAGAATGTCGAGGGCGTATTTCCGTTGACTGAGAAACAAACCCTCCTTGCCATGGGCAATTTCAATGCCCAAAAAATACTTCAAAGTCCCCAAATCTTTCATGTGAAAGCAAGAGTGCAGATAATCCTTGAACCTTGAAATGGATGTGGAGTCATTGCCTGCTATAATCAAATCATCGACATATACTAAGACATGAAGATTAGTATTGTGACGAATGTAAGAAAACAAGGAGTAATCGGCATATGATTGGCGGAAGCCAAATTTAACAAGGGCAGAAGCGAGCTTGGCAAACCAATTTCGGGGTGCTTGACGAAGACCATATAGAGACTTCAAGAGACGACAAACTTTGCCGTTCGGAGCCGAAAAACCTGGAGGAGGGCGCATGTAGACATCCTCCTTAAGATCTCCATGGAGAAAAGCGTTGTGAACGTCCATCTGATGGAGTTCCCACCCTCGAATAGCGACCGGCGCAAATGTCTCGTTATAATCTACTCCTTCAACCTGACGATTTCCAAGGACGACGAGACGGGCTTTATGTCGTTCTATCGTCCCATCAGATTTGTACTTTATGCGGAAAACCCATTTGCACTCGATTGACTTCTTGTCGGGTGGTAATGATTCGAGAGCCCAAGTTGTGTTTTTCGCCAAAGCATCCAGTTCCGCAGTCATAGAGGCTCTCCACTCAGGATGCTGCACAACTTCAGCATATGTACGAGGTTCAACATTGGCGGTGACAGACGCAATAAACTGCACATGGGAAGTCAAAAATTGATTATAATTTACAAAACGAGCAATGGGATGACTCGTACCTGAGGAAGGTGTCGGGGCTGGTGTGCAGCGAGGAGGGGTCTTGACAGGCGGCTGTGTGACAGACGTAGTCGTGAAGGTGAGAAGGCTGATGTCGGGGTCGCTCACTGCGACGAGGTGGCTATTGGTCTGATATTTCAGAACCAAAAAACTGAGCTGGCAGCGTAGATGAGGGGGTGTGACGATGTCTGTCGAAGTAGGAGGATCTGGAGATGGACTCCCCCTATCGAGGGGCATGGGCACGACTGGTTCAGTGTGATTTTCTGGCACATCAAAGGCAGCTGGATGTGCATGTAAAAATTCAGCAGTAGAGGGCAAACTTGGAGTTGTTTCATGGAATGGGAAGTGGTCCTCATGAAACACTACATCGCGAGAATCAAAATAGGTTTGTGAATCAATATCAAATACACGCCATGCCTTCTTTCCATATGAGTACCCAAGAAAAATGCATCGTCGAGTGTGAGATGCGAATTTGTCGCTGTTTCGTGGCATGACATCAGTGTAACATAAACACCCGAAGGTGCGCAAGTGAGCATAGCTCGGTGGTTTGCCATATAACAGTTCATAGGGAGACTTCCAATCAAGCAGCCTGGAAGGTGTACGATTGATCAAATACGCAGCGGTGAGTACACATTGCCCCCCAAAACTGATCGGTAAAAAAGCTTGGAAGCGAAGCACACACACGACATTAAGTAGATGTCGGTGCTTGCGTTCCGCCCGGCCATTTTGCTGAGGAGTGGCGACACATGATGTCTCAAAGAGGACTCTAGTAGAGTCGAAATAAAGTTGCAGCGGTAAGAACTCAGTCCCGTTATCAGCCCGAAACCGTTTGACATGTTTGTTGAACTGATTTTGCGTAAAAGCACAGAAATTCTGAACAAGACGGACCACTTCGGTTTTGTTTGCCATTAAATAAACCCAAACGCAGCGGGAATAATCATCAACCAATGTCAAGAAATAGTGCGCCCCACAACTGGAGGAAAAACGATACGGACCCCAAACATCAGCATGAACTAGATCATATAAATCTGGAGCTTTATTACGACTCAATGGAAAACAACCTCGAGTTTGCTTGGATTGAATACAAACAGCACACGGATCAACTAAATGTGTAGAATTTGAAAAAAACTCCTGGTAAATGGAAAATAACGGGATAAGCAGGGTGACCCAATCGTTGATGCCATAGCCCTGAAGACGTCGTTGTAGCAGTAACCACACATCCGGGTTTGCCGACGCCGGTGCAAAGCCAGTAGACCCCATCCCTTGCTTCACCGACCCCAATCACCGTCCTCGTAGTGCGGTCATGAATTACACAACATCTGTCAGTAAGAGTAACGAGAAGATGCAATTCACTAATTAAGTGAGCAAATGATATCAAGTTGCAAGTGAATTGAGGGACAAATAGGACGTTGCTGATGCGCAACGAATTGCCCAATATTACGGTGCCGGCTTGTGAAGCAATAGAGTGAGTGCCATCAGGAAGGATAATAGTAGAAGGAGATATGTCATGCAAATTTGCAAGCAGTTTGGAGTTGTCGGTCATATGATACGAGGCCCCCGTATCAAGAATCCAATTACCCGAAAGCTTACCCATCAACCTATCCTCGGAGGAGCCTTTGAAAATTTTGCAGCATCTCGATCATGGTTGCCCACTGCTCATCTGTGAGAGCAGGAGACAAAGCGGCACGATCCTGTGAAGTCAGCGAAGCAGGGAAGGTGGACTGCGAAGCAGAGCTGTGAGCAGCGTTAGCAAGGCCCAGTGAGCCTCGACCAGAAGGGGGTAATCGAGAGGAAGAAGGTGGAGGGGTACCACGACCACGTCCAGCCCCTGAAGAAGAAGCCGAAGTGTCGCCCTTTTCTGTCACAAGTTGTCCCACCAATCTGGATAGCCATGAAGTTTAAAGCATGAACTAACCTCATGGCCATGACGACCGCAGTGAGTACATGTGGGACGCTCAGATTTGCTGGTGTTGTCCGACCGAGTAGTGGATCGATTGGTGGAGGAAGTGTTGCGACTTTGAGCAGCAAAGGCAACAACATCAGTACGAGAAGCACGTTCAGTAGAGATAGTCTTGTGTCGTTCCTCCTGAACAACAAGAGAATAAACCCGATTCAGGCCGGGTAGAGAGTCTTGTGCGAGAATATGAGAGCGAAGAGTCCCATAAGAATCGTCGTCGAGGCCCATCAAGAACTGATGAACCATTTCCTCCTCTCGTTCAGTCTGAAGTTCAGAGACCCAAGCACACTTACAGCCAGAACATGAGCAGTGGCGAGGTTTGATGTAATGTTGAAGTTCATCTTGAAGATGCTTCAGACAACCAAAATAAATTGCAATGCCTTGCCCGTTTTGTTGACAATGAGCGATTTCGGTACGAAGTTGATGGACACAAGGGGCGTTTCCAATAGAGAAACGCTGCTGAATTTCATCCCAAAGGACTTTCACATATGCATAGTAAGTCAAGGAAGAACGAATAGATGAGTTGACCGATTGAAGAATCCACCCTACCATCATAGAGTTGACGCTGCACCAGTCTTCATATTCATCAGTGTCGGTAGTCGGTTGTGCAATTTTTCCATCGAGGAAGCCAAGTTTGCGACGCGCACGAAAGGCGTTACGCAAAGATTGCTCCCATTCTTGGTAATTGTCTCCTTTCAGAACCACCGGGACAAGCTTCATCCCCGTGTGATCTGATGGGTGGAGATAGTAGGGGGAGATTAAGTTAAGAGCTTCCCGGGTCGTAACAGCAGGAGTCGGATCAGTCGCCATGAGTCAACGAGCGGAAGCGAGAAAGAAAAAAAAAATTAAGGGTTCGATGTTCGCGGAGGAAAAACGCAGGGTAGGATCGTTTAGATTTGTGGCTCTGATGCCATGTAGAAAGTCCGATGAGCCGATAAAGGGGTGACGTGTCAACTCGTGCGCACATGCGCGTATAAGCCCATCACATAAGCTCAGTGGGGTTCCATCTTAAAACCAATTGACTATAAGAGGAGTAGTCCACTAAGTTTATATACTAGGCTATTTAGTCCTAACTTTCCAATGTGGGATGGGTTATTCTCCACACGCCCCCTCAAGTGCAACTGGTCTGGCCCAGTTGACACTTGACAACATGTCTTAAGGCCGGCAAACCAAACGGGCTAGCCCATATCACGCCATCATGGCGGGTTAAGCCCAAACAATGTCTTAAGGCCGACAAGCCAAACGAGCTAGTCCATATCACGTCATCATGGCAGACTAAGCTCAGATAAACTAGAAAACGAACCCAGACCCGAAATCCGCTCTGATACCATGTGAAATTATGAACATATGAATTGGGAAGAATCTCCTCTGCTGGTTTCATTAATCACGTAATGCATATATACACAAAGTCACCAAGATAAGATAACTAATCTAGGCTAGAAATCCTATAAACAAGGAAAGGATAAGAAAACTAACTAAAAAGACATGTACACAATATTCCCAATATCTTCTATAAGATAATATTCCCAATATATAGGAATACAATTTTGACTCTATTAAGGCAACTAAAACACAACGAAGAAGTATATCAAGACGAGATGACGTGTCAAAATATCCTTGAACCATGTCAAACGAAGCCTTCTGAGTTCTGATTGATGAGGTCGTGGGTTAGTGCATTGGAAGTGGAGAGAAGGAGAGTTTGTCAAAGGCATAATTTGGGATATGACAATGCACACAATTGTATTCCTTTCCCATTGTAAATTCACACGTAATTCAACATTAAAAAGGGTAAATAAGTAGTCAACAACATTAGTGGGATATATACTTGATTCATAAGGCCATGTTTTGCGTGTGAGAAAAGCTTTGACTTATTTACAACTAACTTAGAAACTTCCTCTCTATTCACTTACTCATTACTACGTATATATAGAACATGTCCCACCATTTGTGAATTTGGAAACCTTTGCATGAATCATGGTCGGTGCATGAAACGTTTCACACTTCTCACCCTGAAATTGGATGTTAATCGTGATTACTTTCTTTAATTTGCTTTTTTAACTGTACTTCCTTCTTATAAAAAAACAATAATCACAATTATATTTGGATACCGACTTGTCATTCGGATCAAATGATTTCACTTCAACTTTCAGTATAGCTGAAAGCAAGCAGATATTATGGGGATTCCGATTACCGACTTGTAGTATTATTTATATTGTTATCATGATAAAGAGAGTTTACAAATACTTCACACAATTTTTTTTCAAAGAGCCCATAAATATTTATAAGTTTCGTAATGTACAAAGACATTGCATACTTGACGTCAAACGAATTTACCACAATTAACTTTTGAATATTTTAATTTTAACATGTTATTACATATGTTGACTCTTGAAACATTTCATTTTTTATTCGATATGGTAATTCTGTAAGCTTATGTTATCACTTTACTTACGAGGAAAATTACAATGTAATTTACTCAAACTCTAACATTGTTTCCAATAATAACCTAACATGCTAGATATCTATATCTTTTTCATTGATGGCTGATGAATTTGGCCATTCACATGTATAAAATTAAAATTGACATTATAATAATTAAACTAGCTAGCAAAGTGAACGCGCCATATACGGGTTATGGATTATATATATATTTTATATAATTTTATTAATTACTAAATATTTTTTTTAAATGACATTAATCTTAAACTAGAGCTCTTCAATGAGGTGTAAATTTTCAAACATTATTTATTGCAAAAATGAAATAAACTATTAATAATTATAATAACTATGAAAATAATACATTTATTTTCCATGTTTTTTTTATCCTTGATTAATTATTTTGAAAATTTTGGGTCAAATGCGTAAGACTTTAAATTGAAATTCTTTTAGAGAAGATTTATTTAAATATTTGTTCTTAATATATAAGAGATAGATAGATATGTTAAACTGATAAATATTTTAATTAAATAAATATGTTAATTAATTATAATAAATATAATTAAATATATTAATTATATCAAAACATAATAGATATGATTAAGTACTTACATGTACTAATATAATTATTTTTGCGAATTGAACACAAGACCACCTTATATGATATTTTGGAGATAAGGCCTAGCGAAATTTAGGAAAATATATATAGTTTTTTCAACGTGTAAAAAGAGAATTTTATGTTTACAACTCTAAGAAATTACATATATTAAAAACTATTTTTCTTCACCAAAAAAAGGAAAGTACTTTTGATTAAGAAAAACCTATATAAACCGCCTCTCCTCGTTTATCCTTCATCGCAGAAAGACACTTGTTTTCCCCTCCCTCCCTCCCTCCCTCCCAAATCTCTATTTTCATGGAATCTACGAATCGTTACTCCGTTATCATAGTCGGAGCTGGTATTTCCGGTGAGATTTTCACGCCATCGGCGCCGAACCTGAAACAAAATTACGCCTTTTATTCCAGAGTTTTCCTTATCTTCATAGCGTGTTTACTGCAAATCTTGAATATATCTGTTTTTGTCGATCGATCTGTTCAGGAATATCAGCGGCGAAGACATTGGAGGAGAACGGAGTGGAGGATTTGATGATTTTGGAAGCCTCGGACCGTATTGGCGGCAGAATTCTGAAGGAGGACTTCGGCGGCGTGTCGGTGGAACTCGGAGCCGGTTGGATTGCCGGTGTTGGCGGACCGAAGGCCAATCCTGTGTGGGATCTTGCTGCCGATTGCGGTCTCCGCACCTGCTTCTCCGACTACAGCGATGCTCGCTACAATATCTACGACCGATTGTTCGTCTCCTCTCTTGAAATCTCCTTCTCTAGTTTTTTCTATTTTGAAGATTATTGTTTACGGCGATTTTGATGATGGAACTTATTTTTCTATTGCTATACATATTATACTCTAGCGGGAAGATATTTCCGAGTGGCGAAGCCGCGGATTCGTACAAAAAGGCGGTGGAATCGGCGATTCTGAAACTCGCAAGCGACACCGAATGTAGCACTGGTGAATCGCAAAAGTAGCATATTCTTCCTTTCAGTTTGCGCCTTTTAATAGAATCTATTAGAATTTGATAATTTCATGTTAATTATGGTATGGATTTTGGATTTGCAGTGATCCTAGAACGCCAATAGAGCTCGCCATTGATTTCATCCTCCACGACTTTGAGATGGCTGGTGCGTGTCTTTTCTATGCCTCCTTATTTATCAAAAACCTAGCTATTGTCTCCGTTGCAATCTTCATCCCTGAAGTGGCTGCATAGGCTACGTAATGATTTGGTGTTATTCGCTTTTTATATTCGTTTCTGGTTGCTAATGATGAAGTACTGAATAGTGCAGATGGCGGTGGATATAGCTTGTTTGTTTGCTGTACAAATATATCAAAAATTGCCTTTTCTCCTCCAACTACGGATTTTAATAGTGAATTTGGTTTTGTATTGTTCTGTTCCACTCTTCCTTGCAGAAGTGGAACCCATATCAACATTTACAGAATATGGTGAGAGAGAATTTCTAGTTGCTGATGAAAGAGGCTATGTACATCTTCTTCAGAAGATGGCTGAGACTTTTCTTATGAACTCAGGTGGAAAGATATTAGATACTCGTCTCAAACTCAAGAAGGTAATATGCCCTTTCTGTATACCTTCTTGTGTTGCTACCGTTCTTTCCTTTTTAGGGTCTATCCTTTCCTTATTTTAGGATCTGATCTGTATGTATGTCACCCTATCACATGTCATACAATCACTTTAAAATAAGGGACAAGGACGTGTTAATTTGATTAATGGAGTCTCAAAGGAAAAAGGTAGTTTCTAGAGAATTCAAAATAAAAAAGTTTCTTTTTATTTGCGAAAGCCCTCACTTGGTGACTGTAGCAACAAGCTGGAGGTTGGATTATTAACTGATGTCATTTTCTGAGTTTTGTGGATAATGATGTGGGGTGAGAGCCATTTCTAGGTATTGACTTCATCCATGTATTAATGAGATTTTTAGTTTTAATCATCCATGTAGTAAATATAGTTTGATCCAGGATCAAGTATAGCAATAAAAATAAATTTATAATTTATAATGTTGCAAGTACCGATATAATATGGGGAACAGAATAATCAACTTTCTATGTGGTAAAAGTTAAACTCATCAAAACAGGGTGGACAACACACTAAGTAAACAATAATGTTAGTTTAGCAATTCACATGATTCTTCTAGATGTTTGGTGTATCAATCAGGCCAAAGTTTTTTGGTTTTCTGTAGAACCCACAGCTTAATCGTTCAGCTGGTTAAAAGAAAATTGATATCATGACATAATTACATAGATATGTGAAAATATCAAAATAAGGATCTTATCAACCATTTGAAATCACTGGTGACTTGAGTACATCTCAACTTCTCCTTATTGGAATTTTTTTCAACTTGACTATGACCTTTGCCTTTATACTTTTTTGTGGCTGCTAGTGATTCATATGCGAGTAAACCATTTCAAGTCCTATATAAACAGTGTAGGCCGGTTGTAGAATCTTCAGGGACCTTAAATAATTTTTTTTTACTGAGATGGATTTTACGACTTCTGTGGTTGTTTTTTCATAATTTCTTCTTTCTGATCTGTTTATCAAGACTGTTGTAGCCTGATATCTTTTGGACTGGGGCAGGTTGTTTGTGACGTGCAACAATCAAAAAGTGGTGTTGTGGTATCTACGGAGGATGGCTGTGTTTATGAAGCTGACTACATTATCTTGTCAGCTAGCATCGGGGTTCTTCAGAGCGATCTGATATCATTCAGACCAGCGTTGCCGGTGTGATCTCTGTCCAACCTTTCTGTTCCATCTCTTCCATCTTTACTGCTGTCATCTCCATCTGATCTACAATTTGATACAATAACGGTGCTAATATACACGTGATGGGCATGAATTAATAAGTAGTGATAGTTGCACTTCGAGGTGAGTTAAAAAATTTATGGGAGCAAATAAATGTATCAACAAATTCATTGAGATAATTGGCCAACCTAACAATTGTTGATTATATATACGTTATCATGCTGGGCAACATGAAGCTGTGGTGGGCATCTGGTGGACCCCTTGAATTTACCTCTTAATCTCTGATGTGGATTGAAATCTGTGTCACTGATTTGTCTTCTATGGATTCTAGGGGCCTGAAACCTAGAAGCTGTTGATCAATATTTCATTGATGATCATTAAACAATAAAAATGCTTAGAATGTAGTTTTCTGTTAGACTGATACTAATGTCATTTATTTGAAGCCGTTGAAAGATTAGTCTACTCGTAAAACTGTTCATCTTATTGTCAAATTGATATAGTTTTTGATCTTGCTATTCTTGGAGCAGAGGTGGAAGACTGAGGCCATAGAGAAGTGTGATGTGATGGTTTATACAAAAATATTCCTCAAGTTCCCCTACTGTTTCTGGCCTTGTGGTCCGGGAAAAGAGTTCTTCATCTATGCACACGAGCTTAGAGGATATTACACATTCTGGCAGGTTAGGAAGTAGAATTATAATTGAACTAAATCAAGTAGTATTTTATTTACTTTTGTGTTATCTGACTAATTTGTATTGCTTTGTCAGCACATGGAGAATGCATTCCCAGGATCCAACATCCTAGTAGTTACACTGACAAATGGGGAATCTAAACGTGTGGAGGCCCAATCTGATCAGGAGACACTGAAGGAGGCCATGGATGTACTAAGAAATATGTTCGGCCCCAACATACCCGACGCTCTAGATATCCTTGTGCCTCGCTGGTGGAACAATCGGTTTCAGCGTGGGAGCTATAGTAACTACCCCGTCTATCCTGATCAACAACTTGTCAATGACATCAAGGTTAGAAACTTCCACAGTTTTTTCACTGAATTACTGATAAAAGATCAGAATAATCATATGCTCTATTGCCTTCCCTTTGCCCGTCACAGGCTCCTGTAGGACGCATATTCTTTACAGGGGAGCACACGAGCGAAAGGTTCAATGGCTATGTCCATGGAGGGTACCTTGCAGGCATTGACACAGGGAAATCTCTACTGGCAGAGATGGAGATGAAGGAAGAGAGACGCAGAAACCATGGTAACCAAAAGCTTCTACTGGAGCCCTTGCTAGCATTTTCACCTCAATCGGGTAAAGCCTCTTGCCTTCACAACTATGAATCATCGCCCAGGCAGGTTTTCGTCGGTAGCAATGTGGGCGCCCCTGAGGCCATCTTATGACTATATGAACCCATGACTAAAGACAACCAATACTTGACTAAAGAGCCCGGAATCATCGAATGAGGTTCGTGGGCTCGATGCTGTCCCCCCTGTCGAGTGACGTGCACGGGCTCGGCCTGTACAGGGCGGTGTATGTGCTGGAACAGCAGAGGAGAAGGGAATATACATCTGGGATTCTGAGTTTCAAATGCTAGGTTGAGTGAATTGATGTCAATTTTTAGAATATAATAAACATCAGCAAAATTATCACTATTTTATTGATTAGGTAATTTTGATTCTTATGTGAAAACAATAATTGTAAGAACCCCTATATACACACGTTTGATTGGCTAAACGCACACTATTTTGTGCGTTAAAGTTAAACGTATAGCTTGGTGCGTTTTGGCTTAACGTAGAGGGGACAAAACTGGTACAAATAGTGAAAAATGTCCAGATCTGGTGCGTTATGGCTTAACTTATGGAACTGTTCCTGTACGTTAAGCCATAACGTACAGGGCTGTTCATAGCCGTTGGAGTTTGAAAAATCCGACCGTTGATGCGTTAAGCCAAAACGCACAAACGGTCCGTTTTTTTATGCTCCAATTTCAGCCTATATATACATACTTTCATTTCATTTCTCTTGCACACCAATTCACAACATTCAACATGAACCATTCTAATCATGAAAGTGAGGAATGCGATTGGGTACAAGCACGAGAAGATGAAGAAGCAGACGAAGCGAACGACTCTTGAATGTCGGGTTTCGAAGACGAAGGAGACGATTGCGATTCGAGCGACGATTTATTCATGGTTAGTGTTGAATTAGTTTTCGTTTGAGTAATGAATCATGTCTTAGTTTTGTATGAAGTAGTTATAATGAAATGTAGCAATTAATTTCCGACTGGCATTCGCATTCGTAAACGAAAGGGATACGATAAATATCGAATATAATTAATTTTGTATGAAGTAGTTATTATGAATGTTAGCCATTAATATGATATTAGTTATGAAGTAGTAGTTTCCCTAGTTGAGCATAAAACTCATGGATTAGGTTATGAATTATTAATGTCTTTGCAAATTTGTTGTATTTTTAGTTTGTTATAATTGTAGATAGTATAATAATTCGTAAATAACAATTAATTATAAGGGGAATATTATAAAGATTATTTTCGTACTGGCCTAGTTTGGGGGAGTATGAATGAAATGGTTGAATGGGCTAGAGCTACAACAAAAGAGTTAATGATAGTTTTGGTGAAACGTACCTCAAATCCGTACGTAGTTAGTTTGACATGCGATAGATATGGTGAGCCGAGATCTGGGAGGCCTAAAGTTAATGTAGAAAATCCAGAGTTGTCGGTTCAGAGGATTCGAAAATGTAGATCGAAGAAGTGCGGTTGTAGATTCGAGCTATATGGGTGCCGTTTGAAAAACGAGATAGGATCCCTTACTGAAAAATGGGTCTTGGATGTTATACATGGCACCCACAACCACAAGCTTCATGCTAGGTTTCATGGGAATGCATTCATGGGTCGAATGACCCAAGAGGAGGAGGTCATGGCTAGGAGATGGGGTAATGGTCGAAAGACTCCAAAAGAGATTGTTTCGGACTTGAGGAAACACCATGGTTATTAAAATCTAGATCCGGATCTTAAAATCCTAAGATTTTACGATCCAAGGCAGGGTGTTTGATCCGGATCTATTACTAAAATCTATTAATGTCAAAATCTAACTCTGGATCTTACAGGATCTCAAAGGATCAGTAGAATCTTACGATTCTAAGATCCCAACGTTGAACTTGTATGAGCTACTAACACCCCGTTTGAGAGCCCAATTTGTCCAAATTTCCATCTCTCTCATACTTACGCTTATATACATCTCTCCCATGTAGTCACGCTCGAAATCCCAAAATTTCACTCATGCGTGATAAAAAACTAAAGCAACCCTAATAATGATTGTTCAAAATCTTCACGTCTCATTTACGCATGTCCTAAATCCAATTAGTTTTGACAATGTAGTGTGTATGGCTTGAGTTTCGGTGAATCAATGGTCCATTGTATCAATGTTCTAAAGTTTAATATTTTAAATTTTAAATATCTATTTATATTTTTGTTAAATGACGTTCATATTTTATTATTAAATTAATTTTTATTTATTTACAAAATCTTACGACTTTACGATCCGATTTTACGATCCGATCCAAAGGGTCCCCTGTGATCCAATCCTAAAATCCCGATTTTAATAACCTTGGGAAACACTTTCCGGGAAATGTGACATCAATGAAGCAGGTTGCAAACTTTTTGCAGAAGCTCCAGTACGAGGATCGTGGGGAATTGACGATTACCCAGTGGTCCCTTCATTTTTTGAAAGAGAACGGGTATCTTTTTTACCCTCTTAGGAATGTGAAGAAAGGGCAAGAGGTGAAGATCCTGTTTTTTACTCACCCGGAGTCGCTACGCTTGTTGAAGAAGTTCCCGCACGTGGTGATCATTGACGCCACATACAAGACAAATAAGTATGTAAAATATTTTAATAATAGTTAGTTATTTATCGATGTGCTAGGGTTTAATTAGTTATATTGACAAGTATTGATACGTTTATTTGTTTTGTGTATGAATAGGTATGATATGCCTTTGGTGGAGATTGTTGGTTTTACCTGCACTCACAAGACGTTCAACATTGCGTACGCATTCACCCGAGCGGATAAGTTTTTCCATTACTAGTGGATAGTAAGTGCCCTTCGGAACTTGTTTCAGCAGTTAGGAGTTATGCCCAAGGCTATAATTGTAACACCCCCAAATGATTACCCTTTGAAAGCATTACATGCCGATGACCCCGGATATAAAATCCCGAAGTCACCCCAGGCTTTTCCAAACGATATAACTATCAAACCATAGTTACAACATCAAATATCATAACTTTTCATTAAAACCAAGGTCTCGGAATTACACGTGATTCCAGACATTAAAATACATCATCAGAATTTAATATAGCGGAAGTCTTGAAAACACAGAGTAGTCTTAAAACAAGACCTTTTTAACACAGCGGAAGTCTTTGAAATAACAATTGGGTCTGGATCGAAATGATCACCCGTCAAGGATCTTAATCTGAATAAACTTGTAAAAACACCATTGCCGTCATAGTCGTTCTAGCCTTTTTGGACCTGCAACAAATCTGATGTGCCGAAATGAACGGATGACACCAGCCAACAAAGCAGAGAACGAAACAGTGGGTTAGTCTACAGAATAGACTAGCAAGGGCACAAAGCAGCGACATTTACACTAATACAATCCATTACTCATTCTCAACGATTCAATAACAATCACATCTAACTTAACTCCTTCGCTCCTCGAAACGCAACCCAAGAGACATTACCCTTAATTCCTTATGACATCATTCTGAAATGATTCATCTACAATAATGCTTATAACACAAGCTTACTTATAAGAGAGAACCCTTAATCTCTTAGAACATTACTCCACACCTTTTATCCTTAAACACTTCATCATCTAACAACCTTATCTCCATACTACGCATCATGTAATAATTCTTACCGAATCCTTATTACCTCAAGATCAACATATCTTATCCTTAAACTGTGACCTTCCATTAAAGTGGTCACCTTAAACACAATCACTTTACAACTTAATCCTCCTTCAAGAGTTGCACCTTAAGCCTTATAGATGACATACTCACACGATGTCAATCTTTAACAGTTCCCAAGAGTCATTACTCTACATTCTGCACACAATCTACTATCCATCCAGGATTTAATCGCATCATTTCCTTATGTTACCTCAAATTAATCTCAAATAGATCTCCCCAAAGGATACCTATGATTTCGTACACTTGGCTTACCCAAAAGCTTTAACCATTGGTCCTACATGTGTCATACTTTACTTATGATCCTGACCTTTCTAACTCCGGATTTTACAGTCTTACTCAAGACCACAATAGAGAAAACGAGTTCCTGAAGAATTACCCCTTTAATCAATTATTCCTTCCCAACACTTTATCATCACTAATGCATACAACAAGCTTAAGAGCAGATATACAGCTTTAAACCTTAGGGTGACAATTAAGTCCACCCAATTAGTACAACTACCCAAGCTTATTAATTATGTGCACTCGGGCACATATCTTATTTAATTATAAAACACACGTTACTGGAATACATTAATGTTATTAAGAGCGACAACAAGGCTTAATTCATAGGGTGACAATTATGTCAACCCAAATTAAAACACACACGCGGGACTAAACATTATTATGCCGAGTAACAACGGCGTTATTATTACACCGGGTGACCTTACGTTCACCCTGATTGCACTATTACAACGCTTACAATTTAATTATGTGCTTAACTGCACTTATCTTATTAAATTACAACACACACAGTGTTGAGGCTTTTAATATTATTCCGAGAACACGGAAGTTATGATGACACCGGGTGATCTTACGTTCACCCTGATTGCACTGTCACAGCGCTTACAGTTTATTTTACAGGGTGACAGTTACGTCCACCCCAATGCACTAGCTAAGTGCTTAATACACAGGACTGCAATTAAGCTCATCCACTAGCGCTAGCAAGGCGCTTAAACACTTCAGATCCTTACATGTGGATAAGAAGCATAGGTCATGACCCTTAAATTATTCGGCAATAACCCCGAGGAATATTATGATTTAAAGAAACGACAAATCCTTACTTGGATTAGCGTTCCCACGAATATTAAATTATAAAGAAACGACTAATCCTTACTTGGATTAGCGTTCCTACGCACATTAAGTTATAAAGAAACGACTAATCCTTACTTGGATTAGCGTTCCTACGAACACTCGTGTTAACTAAACAGTCTAACACAATAATTATTCACATTAAAGCCATCCAGGCAAACGACTTAAACATAGAGATAATAAAAATAGCTAATCCTTACTTGGATTAGTTTTCCTATTAATCCGCATAAATGCCCGAAAGGCGATCACAGATAATAGCGTCGTTCTAACAGATATACAACCTATTATATGATTTTCCAAAACAGTTTATAAAACCTTTTCCAGACAAACACAGATAATCATTCCAAATTAATTACTCAGATAAACAGCTGATAATTAATGTAAATATGGAACGATGAGCAAGAGCGAACCGCCACTTGCCTTAGTCCGCAAAAAAGCCTAATGACGACGGGAATCCGGGCTCGACACGGGTATAGCTCCGACAAATTACGGGTCCACACGTGATCCGGCATATGACATATTAATATCAATTAATTTGACTGGACAAATATAAGGAATTATATTTAATAAATATTTATGATATTAAATCATAAAATATTTATTAAATTTTCCTATAGAAAAATACGGATGAAAGGGTATCGAAATTATACCGCTCGAATGATTTCGGGTTAAAACTGGACCGGATGAATTATGGGCCTCTCGGCCCAACAACAAGAAGATAGAGGAGGGGGCCCCACCAGCACTGTTCCTCCTTCTTCCCTGTTCGAACAACAACAGCACAGCAACAGGGCACAACCACAACGACGACCACGCGGGGGGCTTCGCCGGGGCTTCTCGACGCCAGGGAGGCAGCAACCAGCGGCGGCGGCAGGGAGGAGCAGCAGCACGGTGCTACGACAGCGGCGACATCTTCGCCCCTTCGTCGTCGGAGCAGCGGCTCTGTTTTCTCCGGGGAGGAGCTCGTCGACTTCGGCTTTCGATCGGTCTCGCCGGCGGGAAGGAAGTGGATCTCCTTCTCGTCGGGGAGGATGAGCAGCCAGCAGTGGCGACGCACAGCACCACGCAGCTCACGACAGCGGCAGCAGCAACGTCGACTTGGTCGCGGCTCGCCGGAGGATAAGGCAACCGAGAGGGGAGCTGGGGAGTGAGAGGAAGGAGGGAGATCGGGGCGAGACGGGATCGGCCTTAAATAGCCTCATGGCCTCCGACAGCTTCCAAGCTCAGCACGCGGGCAAGCATGGCCGGGAGGGGCTCGAGGTGAGCAGGGAGGAGCTCGAGGAAGGCTATGCCGGGGAAAGGCTCGAGAAAAGCGTAGGGGAGACAAGGTTTAGAATATTAAAATGGGGATGGGTATTTAACCCTGAAAATTATCTGTTTGTCTCCAAACAAATATTCTAAATCCCGAAAATAAATTGAATGTACATTATACCACTCAGGGAATTAATACGGATGTCGTGGATATCTCAGAAAATCAAAATTCCACCGAAAGCAAAATAATTAATTAGTGAAGGTTGAGAAAAATTACTCAAATATCCTTACAAAAAAATTTAGGGATATTACAATAATGACCGATTGTGAAAAGACTCTCATCAAAGCTATTAAGGTAGTATTCAAAGACGCCCCGGTTAGGCAGCTCTTGTGTTGGGTCCGTATTAGAAACAACATCAAGGCACATGCAGACAAGGTTATAAAAGATAGTGCCAAGGTGGATATGTTTACAAACCAGTGTTGGGGACTATTTTGCTCGACCACGGAGGAAAGGTACGAGGAGAGGCTCAAAGCATTGAGGAAGTCGTGGAAGAGCGGCCTTGTTGGATACGTCGAGAGGGAATGGCTGACTCCTTACAAGGAAAGTATAGTAAGAGCCTGGACGGATGACACCCTTCACTTCTTCACGCGAACTTCAAATAGGTATATTTTGAACATTGTGTAGTTGGAAGAGTTTACTATTAGGTATGAATGTTGTACTAAGGAAAAATGTTATTGTTTTGATAGGGATGAGGGGATGTATCGTGTGTTGAAAGATATTGTAGGGTATAGCAGAGGAGGCTTTAACAGAGTGATCGTGAGGATCCACCATGCAATCATTCTTCAAATAGACACGATTAAAGCGACCATCAATAAGTCACTGTCTACACGATCAATGGAGTTCAACGATCCAGGGTTTTCGGAGCTTGCCCGGATGGTCTTTTCAAGGCTGTTTTGCAGAGTGTCGGATAGGTGTTTTGATTTGTTGTTGGCCATGTATGATAAGCTAGTGAAGGATGAGTATTCAGAAGTATGCGCTGATCATTGGGTGCGAGACTGCCTTGGGTTGCCGTGCGTCCACGATATTGCAAAAGCCATCATTACGAGGACAACTCTCACTCCAGACGACATTCACGACTTCTGGAAGGACTTGCATTGGGAAGAGGATCCAGCAACATCTGCGCTTGTTGATGACAGTGTTTCGATTTCCATTCCAGAGTTGAGATTGCGTGAGATGTGGTCGAGAGTGCAAAGCCGTACTTTGAGCCAAGCCACGTTATGAAAACTGAGTGAGTTGTACATGGCCTTGGAGCATCCGGAACAGAGTACGTTTATGGAGCCGACGGACATCTATAGAAAGGGAAGGCCAAGTGGTGCGAAGAACAAAGCAAAAGGGTCACCGAGTAGGGAAAAGAGCTTGCATGAGCACGTAAGAGAAGACTTACTGAAGTCTGAGAAGGCGAAGGCACGGGGAAAGGCAAAGGAGAAGGTGAAAGGGCCAGGCCGTCCCAGAAAGCAAGCAAGTTTCGTGGTGCTCGACGCTGAGGACATGCAATCCCAATCACAACCAGAAGAATCACAATTTGAGGACGACCATGTGGGAGTTCGTGAGTCGGAATAGCCTGAAGAACCCATGATTCATTTTGGGGTGGACTTTGGGGTTCGGAATATCGATTACTTCTGGTTTGGATACATTAACGGTGCTATGGATGTACGTTCAGACAGACATTGTGGCTATCGGTCTTTGGTTGTGCTTATGGGGATGAGTCAGGGTCAATATCCCTTGATCCGTAGCGCGATGGCAAATGAGTTGCGTGTCAACCGACAAATGTGGGAGCCGATACAAGCTTATGCAAGACCAGGGTCATGGGATGATCTAATGGTTCAAATTAACTATGTTAATACCCCTTGTGGCCCGGATTATTGGCTTGACATGCCATTCATGGGTTTAGTGTTTGCCACGGTGTATAACGTTGCTATCGTCGTCATATCTGAGCACCCTTCATTGTGCTTACCAATACGAGCGTCTGGACCAAGCTTTACACCTCCCATAAATTTTGTGGGGATAGCACACGTAGGGGATCACAACCACTGGATACCGGTAATGTTTCGTATCTCTACTTGTACTTAGATGTTTCATTTGCAATATTGTGTATGCTAATTGTTTTTTTTTTAATTATTCCTATAGGTGACGCTCATTAACGACTCTCCATTACCACCCATTACGGATGCGTGACAAAGACATTGTGATCCGAACATCCGCTGGTGGGAAACATTGTATGTTTCGAAATTGCAAGAGTTTAGGGAATGCCGCATTGCAGCCGGCAAGAATCTAGATTATGTGGCATATTAGATCCACATAGTGAATTGTAATACAATATAAAATGGGAAATTTGATGTGAGTCTCTTTTGGTTATTTGCTCATTATTTTTGTTTTGGTGGGTTTCAGAGTAATCCATACGTAATCAAAATGACATTAAACTTATGCAATCATAACATTGAAATTTATACATTTGGAAACTTACATAATCAAACAACATCCAAATAACTACAAGATTGAGTTGGTGTCATTGCGGTGTGCATATTATCCCGTTGACCGACTAAAGAATCCCAAAGGAGGGCAAGCCTTCGATGAAAATCGAACCCATTGAACTTTTTAATTTGTCCCTTTTGTCGCAGCAGTACAGAAATACTTGAAATCCACAAACACCGGTTGAATATCATATAAGAAGCTCCTTATGATATTCAACCGGAGTTTGTGGATTCCAAGTATTTATGTGTTGTTGCGACAAAAGGGGCAAATCAGAAAGTTAGACGGGTTCGATTTTCATCGAAGACTTGCCCTCCTTTGGAATTCATGAGGCAGTGAACGGGATAATGGCCATAAGGCAATGACTCCAACTCAATGTTGTAATAATAACATTATTCATACAATTGAAGACATATCTAATAAAAAACATGGTTATAACTTATTCGTTATATCAATACCCCGATAAAAGCGATTTCTCTTTAACTTCCAGTTTGAATTGGAAAGGGTCTCGCACAGTTTCTGAAGCTCATTTCTTTCCTTCACCAAATCTCTTATAATCTTGACAGCATTGTCGTCATACGGTGGATCGAGCCACTTAAAGGTACGACACCCTCTCATATCTTCATACCGCTCCGTTGGGACGTAATCCTTGCATGCGAGGTACCTTCTTTTATAGTGATTGGGCATGTCGCAAGTGTACAACACGACCGGAAAATTGCATTCGCACATTGTAACCGGAGGCAATGCACCGCTGGATGATGAAGCCATCCTCTGATATGGAATACGAATTATTGTATCAGAAGATATAAACTCTTGCAAAAACTAAAGCCAAAAAACGACGACAAAAAAAAGATGACAAATGTTACCAAAAAGTTTAATAATTCTGTGTACGGCAGATCTGGAGCTCGTGAATGCCGAAAATGACCGTTGATAATTAGCTTCTTAAGAGGTGAGGTGATTGTTGTGTTCGGATGTGGAAGAGAACGGAAATTGACATGGGTATATATAGGAGGGAAATTCGACCGTTATAACATTCGACCGTTGGTGCGTTTAGTCTTAACGCACAAACAACGGTCGGATTTTATAACGGTTGAATATTGGCCGTTATAAATATGACTGTTGGTGCGTTTAGTCTTAACGCACCAATGGTTGGGCTTGAATTTTGGCCCAACACTGTCTGGGCCTGTTAGGAGCCCAATGTGTAATGTATGCGTTAAGGGATAACGCATTGTGTTGTCATATTTGTTTTGTGATTTAAGGCATGAAAATCATAACTAACTATATGATAATGTTAATTGTTATTTTATGAATTTTATATACTTTGTAAGTGTAAAGTATAAAATTCATAAAATAACAATTAACATTATCTTATCATATAGTTAAGCAATGCCTTATATAGTAATGTGATAAGACTAAGTGTTACGAAGTTATAACATGAACTTTAAGGCTTTGCTTAATATAACTAATTATATGATAGAGGAATGCTCTGGTAAAACGAGAGTTATGGTAAAACGAAAGTATTAATCTAGAGCGTTGGATTGATGGTGATGGATGGTTGGATGATTGAGCCTTATAATAGATATGGTAGGAGTGTAACTATCAAATCTACTCTAATAAGGTAATTATTTATTTTTTAATTAGAAAAAGATAATAAATGAGGTTGTTAGATGAGAGAGAAAACACAATATTTTCTCTTTCCTAAAACCGCTAGATTGTCCTGATACATTTTCTTCTTCTTCAACGATTTTTCAGCGTTCATGAATATCGATCACATCTGTATGAATATCGTTCATGCGTTTATGAATATCGATGGATGTGAATATCTCTCCTTAAAACATGAATATCACCACTTGATTTTTTCAGCGTTCTAATGCTTTGCAAATTCGTAGATTTGTAAATTTGTTCTTGTTGCTTTTGTCCTTATTTCTTGAATATCGTTCATGTTTGTATGAATATTTTTGTTGAATATGTGAATATCACCAATTAAAGACATGAATAACACAACTTAAAATATGAATATCCACTTAATAATATATTAAGAACATAATCAATTACACCATGAATATCATTCTATATTGGTATGAATATCACAACGTTTCACCATGAATATCATAACCCAAACAAAAAATAATTACTTCACATTAACACAGATAGTTATACACGAAAAAATGTATATGAACATCAGTATTGATTACATGAATATTAGGAATGACAAAAGCAAGTTTTCCCATCAGTTGTAGCGTGTATCTAATATATTGTATCTAGAAACACGAATATCATTCTATAATGGTATGAATATCACTACATTTACCATGAATATCATAACATGAATGTCTGCATCAGCAACAATGAATGTCACATAATACAAAATGGAAATCAATGATCAATAAATCATGCAACACCATCAAAAAAACAAAAATGTATCCAACATGAATATCAACCGCATTATAGTGAATATTACATCATAAATATCAACTACTCAACGCATGAAACCTACATCCAATATGAATATCAAAAGCATTTGTATGAATATCATATTAAATAATTTGAATATCAATTGCAAACACTACAAACAACACCCCAAAACACCAAAATTGTTCCAACATGAATATCAACAACATTATAGTGAATATCACATCATAAACTTTGAATATCGACTACTCAACGCATGAAACTTACATCCAACATGAATATAAACAACATTATAGTGAATATCACATCATAAAATTTGAATATCAATTACTCAACGCATGAAACTTAAATCCAATATGAATATAAAAAGAATATGTATGAACATCACAACAAACAATTTGAATATCACATATAAAAACATGAATATCAATGATCAACAACTCATACAACACCATCAATAAGCAGAATCTGAATCCACGTGAATATCAACATTAGTATAATGAATAACACCACAGAGAAACTGAATATCATATATACAATATCTAAAACATAAATATCATAACATATAAATTGTAACATTGTGAATAACAATATTGTTAACATAAATAACAGTGCAGAGATGAGCGAAAACGAGGCGAGATCTCCGGCGAGGCCCGCGACGACGGCGAAATTTACCGTCAACGACATCCGTATCCTTTTCACTCATCGTTTGCTGCAGATGAAGAGACATTCATTTCCTCCTCCAATTCCAAAGACAATTCCTCAATAATCTCTTGTTGATTGCTACAACATCTCACGCAGTGCAGTGCACTCATTCTCAATCTCAACATGAGCAACATGGGGAATATCCCATCATTCAACAGTGAGCAAACCATGTTGCCTTAACCAAAGAAGCAAGAACAGGGAAGGGTGAATAGCTGTAAGCCTGTAATCATATATTGTGAAAATAATGTTGCTTTAAAACATTTAGTGACTGGGGGAAAATAGAGAAAGATTAGTACCTAATTGTAAAATTCTTGGACTTTACTAATAAAACCTATGATCTGAACTTTCCCATCTCAAAATATGTAGAATGAAATTGGTTCAAATTCATGAAAATATGTGCAAATTAATGGTCACTTTCATTAGAAAACGGAAATTGAAGCTTAGGTCAAGAAAATCTGTCATTTCACATTCCACATTCCACCTGAGACTAAAATCAAAACAACTAAATTCGATAGATGCAAATGAATAATAATCGAACGAAATACAAATGCTATCTAGAGATAAACAAAATTCATAGCTGAGAAACAAAAAAAATCTCAACAAAAACGACGCAGACGCGACTAAGAAAAGAAAGGATAAGAAGATTACAATTAAAGTACTTATCAAATACTCCACGAGAAGAATTAAAATTTGCAACCAAAAAAATTGAAAGAAATTGGTTGTGGATCTGAGACGGCATGTGGATGAAGAACCGGGAGACAAAAGAGAGAGAAACAGAGGGATTGATCCTCTTCAACTTCCTGATCCTGTCGGTTTGGATGGTGGAGATCCTAATATGTTTGTTTGAGGGTTTGAGAAAATTCATACCTGGGAGTTTGCTTGTACTGTAGGCGGTTAAGAGAATTTTGGGACGACGATGATGGAGAGAGTCAAAGCGAAGTTAGGAAGAGTGGATGACGATGACTGTGAGACGAAATTGGGGAGACAAAGACGACTCGAGGTTGAAGATGAAGAGAGATTAGGGGAGATTGTGTGAATGTGAAAATGGAAAGTGAACGATCTCGGTTAAGAATATCCCAAAAATCACGTTGATTTGTTTCAATCGGGTGTGTGCCTCCTATTGTACAATATGTGAACCCTCTTACATCTAATCTGGACCATTGATTTGGTTCTAAAGGCCCTTATTTGTACTTCCGTTTTATCCTAAAGGGTTGTTTCACCAGAACCAAATTCTTATAGTTTATACTTTTGTAACATAAAAGTACACTTCGAATATTTGTTAAGATAAAGCTAGAGTTATTTATATGCTATGGAGTCTTAAAGTCTGATGGGCCGTTAAACAGAGTGTCGTGTGCGAGACCAGCATATAAACCTAGTGGGATTTCATCCTAAAACTAAATGACAATATGAGGAGTAGCCTATCAACCTTATATACTAGTCTTATTTATTCTCAATTTTTCAACGTGAGATACATATCTTCACACACCTCCTCAAGTGCAACTGCCTGGACAAGTTGACACTTGACAACATGCCTTAAGGCCGGCAAGCTAAATAAGCTAGCCCATATCACGTCATTATGACGGGTTAAACCTTAAACAAACCAAGAAACGGAATCCGCTCTGATACCATATTAAAGTCTGGTGGGCGCGCCGTCAAACGGGGTGACTTGTGCGAGACCAGCACATAAGACTAGTGAGATTTCATCCTAAAACCAAATGACAATAGGAGAATAGCCTACCAACCTTTATATAGTATTCTCTTTTACTCCCAACTTTTCAATGTGGAATACATATCTTCACATTGAGGTATAGGAAAATGAGCATAAGTTTAATATATTTCGTGTTTTATACGGATTTAATAATAAAATAATTATATAGAATAATATGGTTGAGCCTTGGAGGGGTAGAAAATAAAGTAATATATAAAATTTTAAATTGTACTATTTTTTTAAAAAACAATTAGAAAAAATAAAAATTAGATATTTATGTAAGCGACTGAGTTGGGAGTAAAAAAGACGGTTTCTTGCTTAGTGGAAAAAGTGATGACATTAAAATAAAATTACCAAAAAACAAACAACACATGTATCAGTTATAAAAGACGTTAAATGTCAACTTTAAAATTGATCGAGTGGCTCATTCTTTTCTAAAAACTTATGTTCTTTTTAAAAATAAGAGAGATATTGATGGAATCTAGTTCAATTAGATTAACCGACTTTAACTAAGACATTTATAGTGTTATATAAAATATACTAGTTTTATTTATGGAGAGTTTTTTCCTAAATTAAAAAAATATATGGAGTATGTGTCAGAAAAATTAGATTGATTTGTTTGTTAGTTTCTTAAAATATAAACTGTTATTCTAAAATAAAATCCAAACGAAAAAATTATGACACAATTAATATAAATTTATTTTATTTATTTAATTATTTATAGAGGAAGAAACTCACAACTTCTCAATTATACATGCTATAAGAGATAGGCAAAGTTCCACGAGGAGGAGTCGAAAACAAAATTAATCATTTATAAAATGGTTTGAAACTAATAGAACAATAGCTTAAATTTTTATATTAGAAGGTAAAATCCAATCTTATATATTTAATCTTATTATTTCAAATAATTGCGGCTCAATGAAAATCTAAAATACTCCCTTCGTTAAATTATACTCTTATTTCTAAGCTTTAAATTGAATTTGTTCTTCTATATTTATTGTTAGGTTTCCAAAGCAATTTATCTCGTGTAAATCATTAAATTTGTCTTAAATTTTAGTTATATTAAAGTTTGTATTTGTCTTAATTTATGTATAAAACTCTGATTTAGACTTCCAAGTAATTTATTTTAGTTTCGACCAAAAAAAAAAAGTAATTTATTTTAGTACTACCGTTTAAACAATTCTTAAGTATGTCCTCACTGTTGCAGACTTGTAGCGTGTTCAGGAGCTACGTGGGTTTTTCTACATTTCTCTGATATTTTTTTAGTTTAATTACATGTTAAGAAACTTAATTAATTGTGATAAGCGGATATTTGAAAATATGTTTCATATTTGATGTGTAGGTTACAGTCAGAGTTTACCCACTGTGGGAGACAATTGTGAGTATTGTCTTTGTTCTTCAAAATATAAAAGATTAATTTTGACCACAAATAAAATATAAAAGATTAATAAATTTTTTTTTTGGTCATAAAAGATTAATATGTTCATGATTGAAGTTTGCCTAGATAATTAAGTGTTCCACTATAAAATTCATTAACTTCACTCCACTAATTGCTAAAACACTCTTTTTTATTATGATAATCAAAGACGGATTATCACCTCGTCAGCTCTCTAACCTACTGGCAATTGCCACCGCCCATATGTAATAACTGACCATTATTCATATAAAATTATAAAAATGTAGAGTTGATGTCCGTTTCTTTAATTGGATATTTTATATTATACGATTGAACGCTAATAAACTTTAAAAATTAAATAATAAAAAAATAAAGTATAGTCTATAAGCTCAATTTCGGAGTTATTTGCAGAAAAATATGAATTAACTAAAGTTTAGCAAATAGTCATGCGTAACTATATCTACATATATATAGAGTATAGACTATAGTTAAATGAATAGCTCAATTCGTAACTGGAAACGAGATTTTGGATCATCAAAATATAAGTCATATATTGTTATAACAAACAATGACCATGATTCCGTGAGTTATAATGATCGAAATTCTTCTTATCTATATGCTTGAGCATTTTTTTCTATAATTCCACAATCGAAAATATACTTTCTAATTGTTTTATTGAAAAAATAAATAGTTTATAACTTTTACATAAAGATTTTGATACGTGCTCCTTTTTATATTAATAATTATCTTTTTACATAGTCCCAATTTACTTTAAGATACGATATATTTGTCTATTTACACATTTTGAAATCTAAATTTTGAATCTTATATTTTTATAATTAATAAAAAAATAAATTAAATTTAGAATCAATGCCTATTCTCTCCGTTAACTTTTTATTTATCCTTGTAGTCTTTTAATTTTATTAAGAATGAATGGCCGTTATATCTATTTTGATAATGTTTTATCAAATATACCCTTTAATCGTTAATTATAAAATTAGATTTTTTTGGTTCTCTTACTCCAATTTTCTAAGTACTTTTTTTAAAAGTCTCACACTCATTAATTATGTATGTCATTTATCCACCACTTTAACTACTTAGTACTTACTGATATTATAAGCATTAAAAAAGGATATTTTGCACAATTTTTCTTCTTAGTATGTTAAAAAAATTCATAAGGACAAATATCTGATTTAACATGTTGTAGTAAAATTTATTTAAAAAATTATTATATATATCCCATTTATAAATAACAATAAAATAAAAACAATAACTTATTTAGTTATTTAAAAATATATTCTTTATATAGTATATTATTTTTCATGAATCGAGAGATGTACACCTAGCGATTACCCTTTTTATATTTTAGGTAGGTGTAAAGGATGAGAGGATTAACATTTAACAAGGATGAATGCATCCTTTACAGAGACACAAAGATGAATGTAATTGTCGATCGCCAAGAAAAACGCAATCACGATCATCTAGCTACCTAAAAGGATTAAGGATAAGTGCAATTCCAAATATGTTAATCAGGCTTCATAAAAAACTAGTAGAAGACCCGCACCATATACGGGTTAATAAACCATAAATTTATTATAATAAAATAGTTTCAATGTTTATCAATCGCAATTTTATGAAATACTGATATTAAGAAATACTATATAAAAATACTAATTTTATGAGAATACATAGATTATTATTGTGTTTATTATAGTGACAAGAACAATCTTAAAAAAATAGTTTATGAACACTAATATAATTATGCACAAGATATATGTATCATAAGTACTTTTTTAGTATTCCCCTACATAGTAAAAACAAGAAATTAAGGTGAGGGAGAACAAGAGGGAAAAACACCAGTCACATTCAAACAAGTTGTGCCTAAACTTCACACCCACCTCAATAAACAAGGGTATGTTGAGTCAATGGTATTTCTTTGGCCAATGCGGTAGAGAGGAAGAAGAAGAAATATGCAGCCAAGTGTGAGGAGAATTGAATGGATACAGTTTAATTTATCACCTTTGGAGAATTGGGAGGAGAACCTTTTGACACTCTCTCAAAAATTGGATTCATTCTTTTCCAAGAGTAATTCTAATAATGTTAAGTCTGGAGCATATATTTTTCATAGACTAAAGTTTTGCATTCAGAAGGGTGCGAGAGCTCAAATTTTAGTCATATTAACTTTGGTCCGGTTTATTATAAGATTTACCCTAATCTTGAATCGGAATTTAAATAGATCACCTATTGAAATCGGCCGTCCAGTTTAGGTTTCGAACTTGAACAGGTCAAAGTTTTAAGAAATAAAAATAATTTTCTTAATGCTAAAAATGCATAGATAGAGTTGTATTATATTGTATATTTTTGTGTTTTAGGGTTAGGATTTTTAGTTTTTCTAAAAGATTTTAAAAAAAAAGACGTGTAAATCGGACGGTTTAACTGTCGGTTAACCGAGAATTGAATCGGTTACTCTCTAAAGTCGGTAGTTCCAGTCCAATTGTAGGCCAGATTTGACCAATTTTAACCCGGATTCGGTTCGGATTGTCCAGCACTAACTTTATGTTGATATTTAGGCAGTGACATAAATTAGTCTAATAGTTTGACGTTAAATTCAACATTTTATTTAGATATCTCGACTTTAATTTTTATTAAAGACGCGTATGAAAACATATAAGAGATATATTATTCTTGACTTGATGCTGAACCCGATATAACAAAATAAGTGTCTTTTTAGGACACAAGCTCATTAAAATCGTAAATTATAACCTAAATTGTACTATAAATAAGAATTAATAAACTCTATATAATAACTAGTTAGACTATGTCGGGCTAAGAAAAATCATAAAATAATGATTTTCAAGTAACTTTTGAAAGAATTCGTGTTATCTCTCGCCTAGTGTGAATGTGTGATCATATGCGTTTTATATTTGGACTGGGTATTATTGCAGAAGTCGTTCTTTAATAGGAGCGACTGTACCAAGCCAATCCATTCATACACGTACGTTGTCGGAGAATTTAAATTTTTGGATCAATGCTTAAAGACATTTTAACGTCTCATCTGTTCAGCCAACTGGTAATTGATTGATACCGATATTTCTAATCTATTGAAACAATTTAATTTAATAATTAGATCCAAACTATTTTCATCGTTAACAATAGTAACCCAGGTCGAATAGAAGATAGATATAATATAAACTCATAAAACCGGTCTGAATATGTTACTAATTTAGAAAAACTAGTCAAATATAGTAGAAGAAACTTAGCATAATTATCAAAATTAGATTTACATTTTAGGTTAAATTTTATGTTTCGCTTAAAATATATGCGGAGTTAATTGTATTAGTAAAATGTAGCATTTGATATTCGTTCATTAGGGTCTCAAATGATACTCCGTAGTCCGTAAGGCTAAAGCTAATACATAAAATTTGGAGTCCACCAAATAAGATTATTGGGCTTCTGAATTACACCACATCAACCCATCGGCACCGTATCCAGCTCGACCCAATATCTCATTTTTTATACATCAATTTATTGCAAAATAGTTTATTCACCGAACTTTCAGAATAATTAATAAAAAGTTGAAAAAACGATTGGAGAATATTTCGCAAGTAATTATATATATGAAGATCTATACAATTTTAATGTATGCCACAATGGTTACTTTTACGTAATTATAATTTTTATTTTTATAACGTAGATCGATCTCACACCAATTTATTCAATTCAAATTAGTTATAATTTGGATTTAAAATTTATGTTATAAATGTTAAAATATTATCTAGTTAGATGATATTTTTATTATCTTATGATTAATATTTAACTTATAAAATTCTTTATGTCTCTTACACAATTATTCATCATTTTTATTTTATAAAAAAATATCACTTGTGACTTGTGAGAGACAACTTTGAATATGTAACTTAACTTTTCATGAAGACGTAAATCTACTATATAACTACTAAATGTAAAATTATACTAAGCCATATGGAACTCCAAGAATGCACCATTTCGTTTTTGTCACGTGGCACTATATTAGTAATTTGGACACGTGTCAATCAATTCGTAATTTTTGAATCACTGATTTTTTTCCTTAAATCGAAGATATGCCAGTATATTTGCATAATTGATAACATGAATATTTATCAGATACAGTTTCCATAAACATGAATATTTATTTATACTAATTTCATATGATAAAAGATTTGGATAGCCACAAATTAAAACTACAGATTTGTATTGTCACAAATTTTCTAATCACTCCTAATCATGATTTTGCCCCCAACTATCCTAAAATGACTCATCAACTAACTTTAATCCCCCCGTCACCACCTAATTACAGTATTACTTAGCACTTGCATACGTATTTGAATTGTTAAATGAATAAATTTGTATCGTCACTCACTCTAATCTACTATATAACTACTAAATTTTGGATTTGTATATAATTATAAAATTCTGAATCTATATATAATCAGAAAATATACGGATTTGTAATTTTGTACTTAATTTCTATTTAAATTAGGAAGAGGGATAAACAAATCCAAAATTTCCTATGTCACGTGTCACTCTAAGAATAAATCATGTCATTATATGCCACTTGTCATCATCTCAAATTTTCAAGTAATAAAAATCTTATTTTCAAAATCAATATATATCTTAATTCTTTCCAATAAGAAAATTTGTAATCTTAACAATAATCCACCTAATCTTTTAAAAAATTTCATCATAAGCTAATCTTATATAAACAAATACACTTGGACCAAAAAAAACCAATAAAATAAATTTCCATAATTATATAACATTTTTTTCATTTTTAATAATCTTATATTGATTTTATTAGGACCTTAATTTGTACATTCGTTTCCTAAATGTTTATAATATGTAGTTAGTAAGTGATTAATTAGTAGTTTATAATAGGTCAATTATGTGCACTTTTTATTTGCACTGTAAAATTTAAATATTTGCAATAAAAAACATTATGCAGAATCTTAGAAATAAAATGTTTTATAAAGATACATTATTACATACTCTATACTTAAATGAAATAAGATATAAATTATTACTTAGTAATGTTAAATTTCTAATTATTAGTTTAGTACGAAAATAAATTATTAAAGGTTTTCAATATTGAGCTATAAGTGTACTAACATTAATTTCATAAACCTATTTTTGAATGAACTTATTTATTATATCTATTTTATATGGTCGTGGTCTGGGAAAGGACGCATAGAAATATATATATCTAATTTATTTAAGAGATATAATTATAAATACAATTACATTTTTTTGGTCAAAGTATTATATTATAAATAATCTATTGTATGTCTACTAAAACAAAACTTCAATATGTCACATTGCACCATCACAATAAAAAAGTCACATGCTATTTTTTTGAGAATTTCTTTTTTTTTTTTTGTAAATCAAAATTTATATAGAAAAAATTATATCTTACACCTTAACTAATTCCTAATTTAGATACAAATCAATCAAAATAATCACTTCCTAATTTAAATACAATTTCCTAATTTAGATACAGATCAATCACATAAATAAACTAATCACTTCCTAATTTACACACAAAAAAATCACACAAATCAATAACAAAAATTACCAATACAAAACTTCCACAACAATCTACTATGTATACACTAAATTAAAACCTAACTAAATCACATGACTCTCCCTAATCAAATCACCTTCATTTGTCATGTGTCATTCTCTCATTTTTTTCACTTTGTTTTGATATATTTAATTATAAACTAAAAATGTAATATTTATCTACTAAATCAAAACTCCTCTATGTCACATGGCATCCCCCCTATTAAGCCCATCTCATCGTTATACCACATAACATTCTCCTATTTTTTCTGTCACATGACATTTTCTCAATTTTTCATTTTTTTAATTTAATATAATAAATATATATCAGATTCTCCTATTTCCTAAACTAAACATGTCAATCATAATAACAATCTTCAAAAATCTTTTTTCAAAATTTAATATAGTAATTATATATAAGATTATTATATTTCCAAAACTAAACATCTCAATCAAAAGCATATAGTTTATATATATTATTATATTTCCATAATTAAAAATACTAAATAATAAAGACAGAAAATTATAGGCACCACCATTAAGTAGTTTAATGAGAGATTATCAACTACATTTGAAAATATGCAATGGATAATATTTCAATTTAGTTACCATGAAAATATGTTTCTATAAATGTATTCTAACATTTCGGAAATATAAGACTAGGATCCGGAACTTAGAGTCGCTAAAAGTAAACTTTATACAAAACAAAGGTGAAAATGTGCTATAAGTATAATGATTTATGACCATGTCAATATATTTTATGAAACATATTATTGGTATGCATAATATTTTTTTTAGTTGTTCAAAGCGCAAAGTGTAATCTACTATATATCTACTAAATCAAAACCTTATGTGTCGTCACCACGTTTGATTTGCCTACATGTCATCACTCATCTAACCATCATCCATTACATCATCCAACTATAAAATAAAAAAAGGTTATCAACTAAAAGAGCTGCAAAAAGTTCCGAAAAGATACAAAAAAATAAAAAAATATTTTCCATGTATAGAATAAGATAAGTTTTGATTATAGTAAGTAATCACAATCAATAAGATAACTTTTTATTATAGAATCTCAATTTATATGCGTAGGGAGTTTTTAACCTTTTATTTTCCTAAGTAATCTTGAATAGATTAAAAAGTCTATTTTTCATATATCTGATTTGATGGTGTAAGAATTAACTAATCATGCTATATCATCTTAAAACACTTATTGTTTTTACAAATCTTCTCTATAATTTTTCTACATATTGAAGCTATACAATTTTTTTACGATCAAGTCCACAAATTGCTTAAAACCGTAGATTTCTATCAAAAATATATAAAATATTATTGAAGATATTCTCTTGAAGTCGATTAAGATAAATCCAGTGTTTATGTTGTAGTAGTTTACTTACCAATTTCCATAACTAATGTATTTTGTAGAGTCTATTGAAAGTCATTTAAATCCAATTTATATGAACTAAAGAGCATATAGTATGTTGTATTTATCAATTGCATTGTTTATATATGTATTATATTATATTATAATATATATATGCTCTTTTATAATGTATTTTATCTTCAAACGACAACTCTATAAAATAAATAACCCACTTTAACATAATTGTAAATCAAATTTCATATGGGCCTAATCTTCACAACATATTTGTTAAATATAATTTATCATTATTAATATTATTCTTTAAGTACTTATTGGTCGTAGTTAATATAGTTTGATCATCTTCACAAGTTAGGGTTTTGTTAACTTTACAACTTAAGTTCAGATACAAAACTATTTGAATTGATTTGTGTTGCCAAACTTATTATCTATGATGAGCTCTGATGACGAATAGATTCTATTTTGAAGCATTAGACATGATTTTAAAAGATATTATATGGGCTACAAATTCCATTAGTTTAGTACAACCTTTTGGAGGAAAAATCATAGTATTTGGTGGAGACTTTAGGCAAATCCTATCCGTTATCACAAAAGGAAGCAAGCAAGATATCATTTTTGCCACCATTAATTCCTCTTATTTGTAGGAATATTGAAAAGTTCTTAATTTGACAAGAAATATGAGGATTCAACAAGATACATCTGATTATGATATCCAAGAAGCAAATGAATTTTCTAAAAGAGTATTAAGCATCGGAGATGGTACTGTAGGTGATGACAAGATGGAGAAGCACAAATACAAATTCCTGATGAACTATTGGTGAAGGATTATGACTTAGATCTGATTCCAACAATTATTAAGTTTGTTTATCCCTCTCTTTTGGACAATCAATTATCTCCAAAATATTTTGAAGAACGAGCAATTCTTGCACCAACACATAAAGAGGTAGATATAATTAATAACTATATATTGTCTTTGTTATCAGGTAATGAGAAAGTGTATCTCAGTTCGAATAGCCTTTGAAAGACAGGTTTTATTGTAGACAATGATGCAAGTGTTTATACTTCTGACTATTTGAAAAGTATTAGATGCTTTGGTGTCCCAAATCATGTATTGAATAAATATTTTGATTATGCTTTATCGTTTTAGTAGTATAGATGTTAGGGATGTGACTATCCACGTTTCAAAACTACTTAGCCAATTTTACTATTAATAAAGTTATGGAGAGTTTCGTCTCTCTTTCGATAATGTATTTTGTTAATCTCTTCAATATCTTGTATTCAATTAGTCCTTTTTTACATTAACATTCATCTATGTTTATAATAGTCACTAACTACATATTTCTATATCAATTAAATATATAATTTTTATATACTATTTTTTTAAATATTAAAAAAAAAAAAAAATCCGTACAAGGTACGGGTATTACACTAGTTCCATTCTATTTAAATATAGTAGATCTTTTCCGAAATCTAACATCCTTATTCCGTGTGTTAAATTAAAGTACGGGAAGTTTCCGGGAATGTATTCCACCAAAAGATCCCAGAGTGCTTATATTAAACGATTTGTTTTTATTTAATATTTAACACTTAGCTCAAGCACTTTCTCTCATAAAATCTGCATATTCTTTCATGTTTTTATATTTTTTTGGATTCACGCGCAATAATTTATGATCTTTTTTAATATGTGCACAAACACATAATAAAAAATTCGGAAATTTCGCCCGATATCCTTGAGATTTTGCGTAATTCGCGAAATGTCCAGAGGTATGATATATTTCGTGTGATACCCTTAAACTTATTAATTTTTTGGCCAAATACCATCGTTGATATGCTCATTAGTAATTCCGTTAATTCAAAAAAAAAAAAAAAAAATAGAAAACATTACCAGGGGAGAGCCACTTGGTCTCCTCCTCGGCCGCAATCTTCCGCCAAGCTCTCATCGTCTCCTCCTCGGCCACAATCTTCGTCGGATCTCTCGCGCCGACGGTGAGGCATTGGAGAGGAGCTCAAGCGCCGTCTCCTCCTCGGCGATATCTGGCGCTGAAACTGAAGTCGGATCTGGCGATATCCTCTCCGTCTCCTCCTCGCAGTCGACTCCTCCGGCGGGATCGAAGTCGGATCCGTGTATTTCAACCTCTCCACCCCTGTGACGGGATCCGTGGATTTCAGCCGAAGCTGAAGAGCTCCGACAAGAAGAAGAAGACAACGACGTCGGCGATTGCTACGATTTCCAATGCCAGGTGTAAGGTGGATCTCCGGGAGCCGATTGCTACGTTTGTGCTGGAGGAGTCCGACCTAGCTGGTGGTCGTTGGAAGAGGACGAGCGTGCACGGCTCTATGGAGGAGGAAGCGACCAAATCGGCGACCGACGATGGTTCTGGTGGCGAAGAGGAGGGTGATGGCAGCGACTTTTGTTTCAATTCCGGCGGATGGAGGCGGCGGAGGGGGAGGAACGGGAGCCGAAGGAGGTGTGGCGGAGGGAGATTCGATTGGATCGAGGGAGGAGGATTCGGGGAGGAGAAGGGAGAGGTTGAATTGGCGGTGGAAATTGGGGGAGAGGGAGACGGAGGAAGCCTTGGTCGGTGGTGGCACGGTGGGAGAGGCCTTGGACAGCGGCGCAGAGGGAGAGCCACTTGGTCGGCGGTGACACGACGAGCGACGAGCTCCACCCTTTCTCTCTTTGTTCTCTCCAGAGGAGAGCCACTTTTTTGCACTAACGTTTTGTTAACGTTGGTTTAACGGGAAGGACATTTGACAAAAAAAATAGAAAGTTAAAGGGTACCACACGAAATATACCATACCTCTGGTTATTTCGCGAATTACGCAATATCTCGAGGGTATCGGGCGAAATTTCTGTAAAAAAATTATATTTAAAAAAATAATTCTCAATTTTTTTTTGTAAGATTAAGCATATCAACTTAAAAATATATTAAATTTCCACTAACTAGTTTGACTTAAATTTAATATTTCGCAATATAGTGCTTTAAATGCGGTAGTGTAAAACCATCTGTTGTTGTCAACCTCCACCCTCCCCTCCAACGTGCATAGTGATGGTGTAGGGATGATCACTTATACTTTTAAGAAATCTAAGGTGCTTTGTTAAAATCCACTTTTAAATTTAACCAAAGAAAAGAATCAACTTTTATTTTTTTTCTTCCTAAGATTAACTTTTGCAACTTTATAAATAAAAAATAAAAAATAAAAATAAAATATATTTTTCCAATATGAATACCTTACATTTAATATTATTTAAAACCTACTATATCTTTAGTTGAAAATGTCTCCACATGCATCATAAGTTATGAAAATATTAAAAAAACAATAGTCTCAAAATTGGTTATTCATGATTCAAATAATTAAAAGTATATACTCATCAATTATCTATATTTTTTTGTCAAAAAAAGTTGTAGTAATTTTCTTTGATAATTACAAATATATATTGTCGTTCAAAAAAGTAAATCAACAACAGTACACGAGAGGGTAGACTCTTTCAAACTTAAGCGTAAATTCTAACAAGAATCAAACAAAGACATTCGAATAAAACACTTCTAAAAGAGTACAATGTTAAATTACTGTAGCAAATGAACGCTATATATCAAATAAGCATGTATAAAAAATGGATGAGATTCAGGTGCAAAAGCTGCTTATAATACAAAATACGAAAGAATATTAGCCGTCCACGGTGACGAGATCTACGGCAGGAGAGAATAGGAAAAAGAATTTTTATTTATTCACACGCGCTTTATTCGCTCACTGTGTTATTCGCTCGCCTTCAAATGCACCTTATGTTTATATGCTTGCATTTTACGTTTATTTTCTTGCATTTTATTTTTGTTCGCTTGCACTTGGTGTTTATTTGCTTGCACTTTATATTTTTTTGCTTGCACTTATTCTTATATGCTTGCACTTTATGTTTTCATGCTTGCACTTTTGTTTATCTGGTTGCACATTGTGTATATTCGCATGCACATTTTGTTTGCTTGTATTTTATTTTTATATGCTTGCCAACAATGTTTTTCTTCTTGCACATTGTGTATATTCGAATGCATTTTATCTTTATTTGCTTGCACTTTATGTTTATTTGCTTGCACATTATGATAGGTTCAAGGGATTAAACAACAGAAAGTGTAAGCCAATAGAAAGAAAGTGCATGGAAATTCAGTGTAAAGTGCAAGCAAGTGAACAGAAAGTGCAAGCAGATATGAGATTAAAAAATATTTAAAATGCAAGCAAGCGAACAGAAAGTGCATCAGAATAATGAATAAGTGTAAGCGAATAGAACGAAAATATAAGCTGTTAAACAGAAGTGCAAGTGGTTAAAGAGGAAGTGCAAATGAATAAAAAAAGTGCAAGAGATTAAACGACAGAAAAGTGCAAGACAATAGGAAGAAAGTGCATGGAAATACAGAGTAAAGTGCAAGCAAGTGAACAGAAAGTGCAAACAAATATGAGATTAAAAAATATTTAAAATGCAAGCAAGCGAACATAAAGTGCATCAGAATAATGAATAAGTACAGGCGAATAGAATGAAAGTGCAAGTTGTTAAAGAGGAAGTGCAAATAAATTAAAAAAAAAAGCACAATGGATTAAACAACAGAAAAGTGCAAGCCAATATGAAGAAAGTGCATGGAAATACAGAGTAAAGTGCAAGCAAGTGAACATAAAGTGCAAGCAAATATGAGATTAAAAAATATTTAAAATGCAAGCAAGCGAATAGAAAGTGCATCAGAATAATGAATAAGTGCAAGCGAATAAAACGAAAGTGCAAGCTGTTAAACAGAAGCAAGTGGTTAAAGAGGAAGTGCAAATGAATAAAATAAAGTGCAAGAGATTAAACAATAATCAAATTACACTATGAAATTTAAGTACAGTGTGTGAAATTCATCAAACAAACAAACAAAAAAGAACTAGAAAAGCTGGAGCGAAAAAATGAAGGCTGGAGCGAAAAAAAAAAGAATTAGAAAGCGCGTATAACAATGCAAAAAATTGGAGCAAATCGAACAGTTTAAAAACTTTTGTATTTTAATAATCTTTCGCATCTGACACTTTTCCTAAAAAAATAACAATTTGTAATCCTTTATAAATATATATTATCCGCCCACATGATTCCAAAGTCATATTATTTGCTCGCTTTAAATCAAACTAAGTTGTTTAAATTTATGTTTTAAGTGAATTTGCAAAATCCCAAATTTTAATTCCACAAGAGTAATTTGTATAAAAAGAAACTGCATAATAGTATTTGGGTGAATCACTTCGATCTCGAAGTCATCTATAAGTTACTTAGATTCAAGTTTTGGATATTAGCATCAGGGTATATTTCTTTCGAGTTCTATATATACTGTAACTAATTAGGTTTTGAATGTAATAGAGTTGGATAAGTTTGGCATAAAAAACACTTGAAGAATCACCATATCGACCGTAAATCCTCTAAAAAATTATCGACCGTAAATCACGGGGACGAATTATATAAGAAACATTCAGCCAGAACATTCATAAACGTGATTTGTCACGCCATGATATATAATATATGGACAGAAATTTGCTCATAGAACATTAATAAACGTGTTTTATCACGCCATGATAAATGGAAATAATTGTGCACCCACCTTTCTACCAGATGATCATTTAGTTCGACACACATATATTTGCAAAAGATTGTGCTCTTTAATTTATTCTCATTCATATAACCCTTCATCTGCCGTGTTTTTACTTAATTAATTACATTCTTGATTTGATCACCAATTTGCTTTCTAATTACTTTATTGACTTCAATTTTTGCTAATTAAAAATAATGCATGTTGTGCATTCTGTCACCAACCACCCACATGCATGATCAGTAGAAGCCAAAATAATAAGCACATCTTCATTATATATACACATGTGGAGCACTCCTGGTTTTCCATAGAGCAAATTAAAAGCACTACTCGCTTAATTAGCTTGATTGAATCCAATTAAGCAAGAAAAATATCAACCAAGATTTATTATCTTGAGGATTCAAATGGGTACTCGTCCTTCTAATTCGAGGGCAATGGCTACATCTCAACTACCTCTTCATCTTCTGCTTTTTCTGGTGTTGGCTTTCTCTTATCTCATCTGCACTACTCATGGAGTCCCCGTTACAAGTAAGCTAGCTAGCATCACTTAATTAGTTTGTGTTGATTCAATTGTGGTTACCATGAAGTAGCTTACATGCATATTAATTAATTTATATATAACTTGATCACATATTTTTGTAGGATTTGGAGGTTTAATGCACAGTTGATCTTCATCTTTTGGATCAAGACGCCAATATGGTAATTAATACACGTCTTGGACGTTGAGTGTCGCCCTACTTAATTAGCATATATAATATATTCGTATTCTGATCTATGTTTTCATATATTGTAACTTAATTAGATGAAGGAGCATCAAACAATTAGGAGTGTGGATGAAATTAAGGATGGCGACATGAAATGAATTCTGTCATGGTGAGAAGGTTAGAACTAGTTGAGAGAGGGGTATAAAAAAAAGTTGTGCATGTTTGAACAGTTATATTACCGGCCAGTACTCTTGTATTGTATTGTGTTGTATTCGTATGGTATGGTATACATGCATGTCAACTTTATATATTAAGATATATATGTTGCATTGGTTATAAATATTACATATCATGAATTTGTCTATATAAAGTATTTGACTTGAATATATGGAAGCTCAAGTGTAGAAAAATCAGTGTCATGCTTAATTGGGCGTATATATGCAGGCTCAGAGTGTATGGTTAACCAATTAATTAACTAAGGTTCCATTTATATATAAGAATCATTGATCAATTTGTGTTTAGAGATGGATAAAATTCAAAAACATTGACAATGACTAAGGATATTACTGTGAGTAAATTGGATAGGAAAATGGATATATATATATATATATAAAAATAAGTGCCCTTGAGATCAGTGTCGGTACTAACATTTTCAAGGCCCGGGACGAAATTTAATTAGGGGTCCTTATATAAGCTCTTATTTATAAAAAAAAAAAGACAAAGATGTAAAATTCTGAAATCAAACCCATGACCTATTGGAGAAAGGTGTGCTCTAAGAACACTAGACTATGTTGACTTTTTATTATCCATATTTAACACATATATACATACATAAAAAAAATAAAAAAAATTGAGGCCCCAAAAATTTGAAGGCCCTGGCAGTCGCCCATGCTGCCCCCCTCTGGGCCGGCCCTGCTTGAGATTTGAGTAGCAAATACTAGATTTGCTTATTGATGACTTGTTAATACGTGTGTCATTTACGGAAAAAGAAGAGGGAAGAAAAGGCATGGGGCACCGAGGATGAAAGTGGTATCTATCGTGTTGTTTCGATCACTTGGGATTTAATTAGTGGTTTGCATCCACTTCAAAGTTTAATGCTCGAGCAAATGGAATAGAAGATACTCTAGTGGAGGTATGCATGTACATCCACTTTCTTAATTACCACTATACTTCCTTTCCTCCTTAAATTTAGTTTGAAGCTAATTCAATAAATTTATCCATAATGTATATAATTCACTTGATCGGATGATCCATATAGGCTAGGAGTACATATATATATATAGATCTTGGATCTGGTAAAACGATTTCTTAAGGTAAAACGAAAGTACAATTGAGAGCCATTGGATTAGAAAAGATGGAACGGATTAGATTAAAACAAAATAGGTGCAAATTACTACCGTGACATCACGCATACCTGAAAAACGTGATTTCAGGGATTTTTTACCCGATTTGGAGAGATATTCACATTCCTTTTTAAATTCACACAATCTCTCACGGTTACTCTCTCTTTCTCATTCCAGTCCAAGACGTCTTCAACCTCCGACGTCGTCTCCCATGGTGTCCTGTTCGTGTGAAGCTTGTCTCCTTTATCGTCTCGCCGCCGACAGTATTCAACCCAGTCTTGATCTCCGACCTCTTCAGTGTCTTCGCCATCGTCGTACCAACTTATTCCGCTGACAACGGTAAGCATCGAACTCCATTTCACTCCTCACCTTCTCCTCTCATCTCCCTCTCCCTCCTATGCCTGACCAGCGAATCGCACCCACATACTCACCACGTCATTGTTGGACCCACCACCACGAACCACCACACCGCCGCCCCTGTTTCTGTTCTCCACCGAGCCTAGTCTCGTCGCTACACCGCGCAGCCACACTGCTGCCCAGATCTGAGAGACCCCAACCTCCGGCGCGCCCAACCGAACTCGCCGGCGAACACCAACACTGACCCACACCAGCGACCCCCCACAAACCCGGTTCCCTTCACCACCGAACCTGCCCGCGAGCCGCCGCGACTCCCCCGCCTCTCCCTCCTCTTACCCAGACCCGCCGGCGACCTTCACTCGCCTAGATCCATGGCTACTGCCGTGAGGCCCCGCCAACACTGAACCCAACAACCACCGACCATTGTCGCGCTAGAAATTCCGCCCTTTGAAATTTAGGGGTTTTGATTTTTGAAGGTTTGAACAGAAATTGACAAGGAAGATGTGAAGAAATTGCATAATCGTTGTCAAAATCGGAACAGACTTGGAGGGATTTGGGGCAGGGAGAAGGTGAAGGTGACATGGTTGCTCGTGATCTCCCAAAGAGAAGTAGAGAGAAGGTGAAGGTGATGGTGCGGGACTTTCTATTTTTTTAGTTTTAATTTTAGTTTCTATTTTTTTACTTTAACTTTTATTTTTTTATAGTAATAACTAATATTTTTTTACATTAATAACTAATAAGGGGAATTATGATTGGATTAATTTAAACTATTTTTATGTTAGGTTTGTAAATTATTTAATGTGATATTAATACAAAAGTTTTTGATATTCATATTAGACGTAGGTTTGATGTATTGAATATTTTATATTTATGATGTAATATTTTTCTAAACTCTAAATAATCAGCACTTGCGAATTAAACTCTGAATATTGACACTGTTTTTATGAATATCGACTACTTACTTGTATGACTATGTATACAAAATACGTGAATATCATCACATATGGAATGAATATCGCTATTATAGTATTAAAATTGCTTAATAATGGTGTTATTTGTACTATTTGTAATTGATATTCAAATTTTATGATGTGATATTCACTATAATGTTGTTCATATTCATGAGGTTTCATGCGTTGAATAGTGGATATTCAAATTTTATGATGTGATATTCAATATAATGTTGTTCATATTCATGAGGTTTTATGCGTTGAATAGTCGATATTCAAATTTTATGATGTGATATTCAATATAATGTTCTCGATATTCATTATAATAATGTTGTTGATATTCATTATAATAATGTTGTTGATATTCATTATAATAATGTTGATATTCAGGTTGATCGTGCGACTGTGCGACCCAAAATCGACGCGACAATGTCATTGTTAAACCTTACCGCCATGAATCAAAGCTTCGAAGATATTGGGTGGTGATATTCGTATAGTTAGGTGATGATATTCATGTACTTGGGTGACTATATTAATGTAATTGAGTGGTGGGCGATATTCACAAAATGGGTAGTGATATTCACAATTTGAATGGTGATATTCGTGTAACTGAGATATTAATTTAACTTAGTGTGATATTCATATTATCAAGTGGTGAAATTCATTAATGATATTCACATTTTTAAGATCTTAAATGTTCACTTATTAAATAGAAATCGATATTCAAACAAACATGAACGATATTCATTAACAAATGATCGATATTCGTAAACACATTCACAATATTCACGAACGCTGGAAAATCATTAAACGAACAGAACGGATTATAATCTAAACGAATTTAAAATTTTAAATATTTGAAGAATATCATTCTCTCTCCAATTACAAAACAACTTCCTATTTTGTAGGATATTAATTTCGGTAATTCAATAAAAAAGGCAAGTTATTCAAATTCGATACAATGCACCCCCATGTGACTTATTTTACTCCATCAAATCCAGCCCTCCAATCTCTTCAATCCAACGCTCCTTATTTGTATTTCCGTTTTACCACAATTCCCGTTTTATCGGAGCGCAGCTCTCTATATATATATATGTACATATTGTTAGCTTATATGTATGCTACTTTATATATAATTGGAACGAAAATTGGAAAATTGTTGAATCGCATTGTGTTATTTTAGGGAACAATCAGACTATTTGTTGTACAGCAGAATATATTAAAAATAAACAAGTAACAATCAATACAGTTTATTATAGAGAAAACTCAATTATCCAAAATCACTACTTTTCTTATTAATTCTGATTACACAATCAAACAAGCTAGCTTGATCTAAGATCTTTTCGTATACAACTCTTAGATCGCCTCACTTCTACACAAGTGTAATAATCCAATAAGAAGAGTAGTTAACCTTAACAAGGAACGACGCACACAATTTGTACTTTACTCTCACTCTTTCACATCATTCAGCACGCCACTGTTCCCCAGTGTAAAGTGCTCAAAGCTACTGAAACGGGAATAATAAACCATCAAATCTAAATGTACTTGTTATAATCAAAACTAGAGGAAACGAAGTTTCAACAAAAATGATCGATATCGGTCATGTTGAAGTTGAAGTGGAGACTTAAGATGAAACTGTTAGTTAAAAGATTAAAATTGTTTGATAGGTTGGCATAGCTTACAGAATTTTTTATTTAATTTTATGTAAAATACCGAAAAAGAATATGTACGAGTGTATGAGTATTTTTTCACATAGATTGTAGGTTATGTTGTAACTAGAAATTTATTTAATTATTTTTATTTAGTTCACACAAAATTGACTCATTGTGATGCGATCGATTTCCGTGAGCCTTCAACTATTATTGTCTTTGCTTAACTTGAGAAATACATGGGTATTTATAATAAAGTGGAAGAGAAAAAAAAAGAAATCCTAGTTGTTAAAAAAATCTAATGGGTTTGGGCTCAAAATATCAAGTCAAACCCATTACAACATTCTATAAAGGGAAAGCAACTAGAAACCCTAAAAAACTATAAATAGTAAGTGAGCCAAAACCAAAATAAGGCCGTTCGAACACGCGGTTGGGATCCGGGACGGAATCGTCGGACAACCATGAATGATCAAGGGTTTGAGAGCATGATCCATGAGTGGCTTGTATCTTAATCCGGCTCCATGGGGACGCCAGAGACGCACGAACTAGGATATGGTGATTGTGCAAGTACCGTGAACCCAGGGAGGTGCACGCCAGGGGCGGGTGCGCCAATGTTGCGCAAGGGCAAGGCCCTGACCAAGGTGTCAGGCCTGGTCACCGTCCATCACATTGATTAAAATTAAATATTATTTAATATATTAAATTAAGCAATGCATATTTATAATATTTTAAAGTTATAAGCACAAGAAATTCATATATTAAATTCAACAAATTTATTCTTTTTTCCCATTAAACTAAATTCTAATATTAAAACAAATTAATAATCTAATCAATGTGGGATTCAAACCCATATCTATGCACATGCATAGCATTCTTTCATTTAAGATAAAAGACTAAAAACTTGTGTAATTATCAAACATGCCAATCACCCACTTTCACAAGCATGTAGAGAATCCATAGAAAGAGATTCTAACCTTTGACCCAAGAAAAAAGAAAAAAGAAAGAAAGAGATTCTAACCCATGGCATCATGCTAGCAAACAAGGTGAAGCTACAATACTAGTTCGCTGTTAAAATTGTGAAATATATCATGTTATATGTTGATTTAATAAAGTTATAGCTTTACTTCCTATGACTAAGGATCTTATCTATATTTGCTTTATAGCAACGTTATAGTCATTCGTGATCTATTGATGAATTCATCATCTGTTCATAGAGGAGCCCTTTTAATTTGGGTCGAGTCAAAGTAGACGAGCTTTTGTGGGTTTTGCAAGCGTCCGCGTGATCCTAATATTCTTACCCCCCTTCCCTCAAGAAATAGACTGTTTCTTCTCTTATTTCTTTGTGATTTTCTTCTCTCAATATATACTCCTTCCCAAATCGCAGCTTCACAACATCCCTTTCTTATACTCGGTCTAACTTGAGCATTTTGTTGAGACATAATTTCAGGTAAATTTATATCCTGCAAGATACGATTTTTTATATGTTTTGTTTTCTCTTCGTTGATGTTATTTTTCGGAAAAGATTCGATGGATTTTGGTGATCTTGGACAACAAGTTGTGGGTACTGCTTTCTATTGTGTTCTAGGGTTCTTGATGTTGCATCAAAGGTCCTACATTTGGGAAAGTAGAAGGGCTAATTGTTCAACTGCTGCTGTGTTTTGCTGTAAATCATTGTATTTATCTCAACTGGTTTAAGTCTTCAGTATACAAAGAATGTTCGGATTTTGTTAAATTTCCTTCTCTTTTCTAAACTTGATACTAAAAGGTGAGAAATTTGGTAGTGGGACACTTCGAAGCGGCATAGTTCCAAGCTTTAGGAAGCTAACATTATTATATGTTCCCATCGAGGGGATGCATTTGAGTACTCTAAATTTATCAAATGATTGCACTTTTGTAGAGTAGTGTTGATTTTTGCTAAAGTTGATATCTTTACACATTGTTTAAACCATCTGATTTTTTTTTCAATTAGGATTTTGATCTGACGAAGAATGGGAGATCATCTGGTAGTGTGTGTAGATCATCTCATCAAACCAGAAGCTTTACAACCTGAACAAGGTGCTGGAGTGCCTGTGCCTTCAGGTGTTTGTCCTTGCAATCATGCTGCTGAGTCTTCCAGTGTGGTTCTTGAAGAGGAGGCATTACAAGAAACTAGGGTACCTGACGAAGAACAGCCACTACTTCAGGCCATAGAATGCCGTATTTGCCAGGAGGAGGACAGCATAAAGAATTTGGAGGCCCCTTGTGCTTGTAGTGGCAGTTTGAAGGTGGATATTTAACAATTTTCATCATTTTTGGCTGCATCATGTTTAAAAAGAATATATGCTTTTGTGCTATTTTTTCATGTTATTGTGGCTCTGACTCTAATTTAGGATCAGAGAAGTTTCATAAGAATCTCATAAAGGAGATGGGACTGATCAGGGTTGTATAGAGCTGTGCATGACATGTAGTACATGACTAATATGGATATCATGATCAGGGTTGTATAGAGCTACACTACGTGATTTTGATTAAATTAGACTGTTATGATGAAACAGAAGGCATCCTATCTTCTCGAATGTCAGACTAACTATATGCCTGTAGGTTTAGCACAAAGGATTTTACTGCACGTGGTTCTAATATCATTTAACATAATAACAGATAGCATATTGATTGCGGTGGATGACATGTTCCTCTTTTTGTGGGATTTTGTAGCTGAAGTATTCATGCTCTTAGTTGAAAGGTGCATTTTTTTGTATTCCTCTGCTAACTTTTATTTCTTCCATTTATTGATCTAGTTTGCTCACAGAAAATGTGTTCAGCGATGGTGCAATGAGAAAGGGGACATAACTTGTGAAATCTGTCATCAGGTGTGCTACTGTTTTTAATTTATGACCTGGTTATTTTCTGTGTTAAAAAAATATTAGTATGTTGTCCTAAAAACTGTTCAACTCTTTCTAACGGAAGTATATTATGTTCTCCTTACTTGAAAATATTCATGCTTCTCAGCTCTTCTTCCAATTTAGTAGGCAGTATCTATTTGAATTCTTAATAGGGTTGATATTCATGGCAGGCTTTTTTCCTCTTGTTTTCATACGTAATAACTAATAATATAAGCATTCATAACCTGACAGTGAGTTTTACTTTTCTTTCAATGGTAACTATGCCCTTGGGCACTCTAACATGTTCTCTTTGCTAATGGGAGAACACTTTTTCTGTATTGATATCTCTAGTCATTCCCTTTCTTGTATTTTGTTGTCAAATTGATTAATAAAATGAAAGCCTCCGTTTTATCAAAACAAAAATTTCAATTGGAAATTTGCCAAGAGTCATATGCTTGTGTAAGTTTATCATCTTACATTTGATGAAGCAACTAAATTTACTTTTTGGGTGAGATATATTGTTGAGCCACTCTTACATTTCAATTTAGTTCTGCACTAATAAAGTGAACTAATCTTGTAACTGTCCTTTTCCGCCAGTCTTACCAACCTGGTTATACTGCACCTCCTCCAAGTTCGAATGACACTGCGATTGACATCAGGCAAGTTTGTTGTTGTTTTCACATCTCTTGTTTCATATTATTTCTCTGAGGTATGATAAATTTCTTATCTGGGAAAATATATTGAATGTTTGTTTGCTTTCATCTGTTTGGAATGAATAAAAACTTGTCACAATTGTCAAAGTACACATGCATCAATAGAAGTTACATATTTTAGGCTGTGGCCTATGGGGGTACATTCAGTTGCCACTTGCCCAATAACCAGAATAACTGGAAGGATTAAGTAAACCATTTGAGTTTCGAATTCATGCAATTTGTTTTGCATGCTTTATACTGAAGGGAATTTCTGTACATTTCCAGATATCCCAATAGCTAAATACTGTATGAAGCTTGTGAAGCAAAGTGCATCAATTTATTGGTTTTTCTGCTGAATACTCTGACATACATAGACGCAATTGTAAAAGGGAAAAAAAACTACATTTAGGTCAAATGACTCTCATGGCCTTAAATTACCTAACACCGTACTGACAGTACTAGGTTTTGCTGAAGTGGCAATTCAGACATTTTGTTTGAGCTATTGCTACATTTTTACAAGACCAAGAGCATATGTAACTGTGCAAAATGATATAGCTATCATGAGTTATGATCCTTGTATGTCATGGTTTTTGTTACTATGTATTGGTTCATTATGATGAAATTTGATTCCAAATTGTGCTGCTTATATCCTAATTCTGTTTTCATGTTTACAGTGGAAGTTGGGGAGTTGCTGGTGCACCTTTGGACTTGAGCGATCCTCGTCTTTTGGCTATGGCAGCTGCTGAAAGGCATTTGCTGGAGTCTGAATATGATGAATATGCTGACAATAATGCTAACGGAGCTGCATTTTGCCGATCTGCTGCTCTGATTGTAAGTTATCTTTCCATGTCTCGTCTTTGAACAATACTATCCCTTTCTGTCACTGTGAGCCTTGGATTGTTCTTTAGATGTTGTAAGTAATAGCTCATAGTATGTGGTCCCAGATATTCTTGCACTATTGTATATTATGTGATGGATTAATGATGTGTAGTTGAAAATTTTCTTTCTTCTTGTTGTTCATTCACACCTGCCTTGCCTCTTATCCTCTTATGAAGTTGGTTTTTCTGAATGAAGTTGGTCTTTACTGAACTTCATTGGTTTTGAAAGCAGTGTCAAGATGAAGCTTCCTTCATATGTATATATTTTCTTTTCAGTTAACCTTCTCATTTCTAAAGTTTCAAACAACTCAATTCTTGTTTGCACAAATATCTGACATTTCATCCTTATCTACAGTTATACAAGGTTTTAGCTTTTCACTTTCTTGTGTGTCAAATATTGCAGCATGTACCTAGCTTTTTCGGGAAGATAAACAGTTTTGCATTAACTAGACAAATAAAATGAAAATTTATCAGAGTCCCAGATTATATTGGGACAACTTGAGGACATTCACCTCTTAGCTAGTACTCCATCGTGGGAAGCAATTGAGATAACTACTTTGTGTGACGTTTATATTCTCCTCTTCCGTTTAAGATTATAGTTTTGATATGATCATAAATGTCTTAACTGCTACCTAATCAGATTTTAACCAATGAATATGATTTTTAAGTGTCTGTTTAACAATCATGCCAATATATAGTAGTTCTTCAGTTGAGTGGGTTTCACCTGAATTTGTTTGTAGTTCGGACTTTCTTATGATTTGGCAGTTAATGGCTTTGTTGCTCCTGAGGCATGCTCTTACAGTTACCAATCCCGATGGGGATGAAGATGATGTTTCAACTTTCTTTTCAGTGAGTCCTGCAGTTTTCACTGTCCTTGCTGTATATTAGTGTCTTTGGTATTGGTGCACGTCTGACAAGTTATACGGTTTCCTGCTGTGCAGCTTTTCTTGCTTCGTGCTGCTGGTTTTCTCCTTCCTTGCTACATCATGGCATGGGCAATTAGTATACTCCAACGGCGAAGGCAAAGACAGGTTTGTATCTGCCCTTAAGCTGAGTGCTAAATAGAGAAATCATCTCTGCTGCATCTTAAACTATGAAGGGGAAACTATCATCTTTTATGACAGATCGGATTTTGTTATTTTAATCTCTGTTGCAACTTCCAATTAAAAAAAAAAAGAGAAAAATTAGCCATTTTTTATGCTTGAAGACTGTAGCCAATAGTTGCATATTCATTTGTTTGGAAATACAATAGTTGCTTGCTCAGTTGGCACCATTTCTCCCTTGTCATAAATTTAAAATTTCATACCTTGATTTATGTGTTTATTTATAGGTTCTAAAATATAATTCTTCTACTCGTATAAATTCCATTTCATCACTTGCAAGCAACAGTCCTTAATTTATTTGTCAATATAAATTCACCAGGAATCAGCAACTCTGGTGGCTAGCGAAGTGGCATATATGATACAGGCAGGTCAGCACCGAGGACTGCAAGTTACAATAGCGCCTGGGCCTTCGGTGGTCCCCACCCATCCTCAAGAATGATCTGTAGTATCCCTTAGCTCAAGTAAGTTTGCAGTGGAAGCACATGCCAATATCATTGCTTTATGGCCGGATATTCGAGCAATTTGTTTTCTTCTTTCAACTCTTCTCCTCTTTACGAGTTAAACGTGGCCTTACCTTGTGAATTCTGTTGTATCTCTTTCCAAAAACTCAACTTATCCATTTTTACCACCATCCTTGTATGTACATTAGATCTCTCTTTAAGATAGCACCAGCTACGCTGCTTTAATGGTCATAACTCATAAGCAATGGTTCTTGCTGCTATATATGTGTTGTAATATGCCTTTAAAAAGACAGGCTATACCTAAAGAACATGATTGATGTATGCTGGATGCTTATGCTGAAACTCTTGCTTTCATAAATGGTTTCGCTTTATTCTGTATCGAGGCTTAGCTCTTCTATTGTATTTATGAAGAACAGGAGGTGGATTTGGTTAACCTTGCAACAGAACATGAAGTTTTTCAGCTCTGGGAAATATTGTTTTTTATTATTTTCTCTTATGAATGTGTGCTTAAAAATGAGTTCTTGTGTTTAAAAAGAAAGGAGAAACCTATTCTTTAAATTATTGGGTGTGCTTTGAATCTCATGGTAGTTTTGCAAGGATTTTTCTTTTAAGATTGTTCAACATTGATAGTGATGGGTGGTCTTGGAAGTTACAATGTAAGCTTCTACTTTCACTTTAATACTTGGCTGGCTGGCTCTTCCACAAAAGCAGAGACCCACATCAATTACAACGGCTGTTGTTATTTCTTTACTTGATGAGTGTATTGTTTTCCAGTTTATGCAATTGAGCAAATCAAATGCCAAAAAAGGATAAAAAAGAAAGAAGTTATAATCAAATTCCAAATAGAAAAAGGACATGAAGAGGACATGTATAGAGAATGATGTTGTATTCTTTGATTCTTGATGCTGTGATTCTTAGGGTTTAAGGCTGATAAAATCATAGAGTTGGAAGGGGAGAAAATAAAAGCATAAAGAGCAACCCATTAAGCACAAGAAACCAGGGTTGCATTTTTTTTTTAGCTTTAGCATTGGATTTGCATTACATAGAGGGGAGAGCTTTGAATTCTAAAGTGAAATCAAGCACATTGTTACACCAAAATTACAAGGCATACAACCAGCTTCATTTGAAATCCAAAATTATGAATCATATGCTATATTCTGATTCTTATTCAATCCCATTTTCTAAAGAAGTAGTTGATAATTGAATCAAAAGCTATCCAATCTTCTTTAAGTTACTATGCTAAATGAGGTCAATCTTCAAATGTTCAGAAATAGTGAAATGTGATTCTCCTTAGGCCAGCTAGATACATTATAAAGGCGATCGACGATGACATGACAAGTTAAGTCGGCTAAAGATTCAAGAAGCTTAATAGGGATGTTGTCTAGTCCTATAGCTTGGTCCAAAAGAGCAATGTGCAAACAATGATAGGAATGTAGGGAACCATTGAAAAGATACTTGTCTTCCCAAGGATGGTGTTCAAACCTGTTTTGAGTCTTCAGAAACATCCCTTTTATCTCCTCACTTGATTGCTTCTATGACAGGTACAGCTCATGATTGGGAAGAAGGGAGGTGAATCTTGTAATCTCCCTAGCTTAGCTTTGCTCTCTTTGGGGCCCTCAAACTGCTTCTTTACTTTTGTTTATTTACTCCCATACCTTTTTAAGCCTTCAAAAATTCACATAAAACCTGATGCCTTATCAACTTCACTACTAAGACAAGAGAAACAATACTAAGGCCTTCTCTTCTTCTCCTTCAACAACATGGGCTGCTTTGTCCACAATGTGGCCTTGTTGCTCGTCTGTGTCGGGTTTCTAGTTGTTCAGCCGGAGAAGGCATCTGGGGCCCTAACAAGCATGGACTTGGCTCTCAGAGGCCAAGTTGTGCACCTTGAATCAGTTACATTGAGTGGCTTGCACCTCAAGCCAAGTCTTGTGCCTGTCCCTTCTGTGTCGTTCGATCCTAGCCAGTCGAGTGAAAGAAGAGCTGGGAAGGGATCAGACCCAATTCACAATAGAAGCCTGCCAAAGCACTGAAGAGAAGGCAAAGGGATGAATAGGCTTTTTCCTTGAGGATAGCAAGTGGAAGATGAAAGCTAAGTTAGCTGTTTTCATCAGATATACTTCCCTTTGGAGTTGCTGGTGGGGTGTTTTTGCTTGCTTGCCTTTCTTTTCTTGGGTTCTTTTGGGAGTTTAAGTAGGTTTCATTGTTCTGTAACACAACAGAACCCTGAATTTTAGGCAAAGAGTATAACCATAGAGCATGATAGTGCTGGTCAGTATACACAATCATATATATAATATAGTGCATATCTTCTTTCCTAAAGGCTGAACTGTTGTTTGTCACTGCACCTCAAGAAGTAAACATTAAAAGAGTCTGCAGAATTTATTTCAAAGAAGAATGTACTCCCTACAACCTTGAATACAACATTTGCGCTTGCCTGTACATATATGCTCAACAATACAGAACCATGGATTGATTACATATCAAAAATCCCATGGAAATCAGAACCTACTATATAAGACTTGCATCTGGTAAGTATTACAACAGTATAGTAGGGAAGCAACGGTGTCTTTATCTCGTGCGCTGCTCCCCAGAACGAACCTATCACTCCTCATGCACGCCCTGAGAGCTTCGGTATTTCCTCTTCCTGTGATTGTAACTAACAGTAGCAAGCTTCCGTGCTACTGCCTGCCAAATCATGTCTACAGCATCGTCTTGTTGTGATGGAAACCGATACTCAAAGTGATGTGCCACTTCCTTAAGCCTTCTCCACATCTTGGTCCACTCATCCTTTTGAATCCTCCTAAGAAGGTTTACCGAGAATCCGTTCTTCATTGCGTCTGATGAGTGGACAAACACCGAGAACTCGGAGTAGTCAAGTACATCCTCATACGGGAGCTCAATGTCATCGCTGATTATGACGGGGACGCAATGGCTAACGATTGCATCAAAGAGGCGGTTGGAGGAGGGAGTGTCCCCTGCAATGTTCAAGCAGAACTTGGATGATTCCATTCCTTGGCTTGCCTGCCGGGCTCCATTCCTCTGAGAAAGGCTCCCAAAGGTGAAGTGGACGTCTTTTTCGTCTTTCATTAGATAGTATAGCTCTTGGCGGATTATTCCTCCCTAAACAATAGAAGAAAGAAATTGATTCTTAAAAATCTGAAGATAAATGAATGTAAATATTGAACCAAACGAAAACTATATCAGAGCCAAAAGGCTCTTGGAACAGCGGTGTCTGGGAATATGAAACTAAGGATCGAGTAGAAAACATCTATATACAGAGGCTAATTACTAGAAATATGAAAATAAGGATCGGGTGCAAAAGTGAAAATTGGGAAGTGAATACGTGGTATAATCTGCATGACTAGGATCATATTGATATTGAAATGTATCACAACGGACATGACATTGACACATGAAATGCCTTGTCTTAGGCTGTGTACAATACGAGAAATGCAACCTAAGAAAAGCAGAAATATATGCAGAGCAATGAAAAGGACCTTGTAGAACTAACCAAAGGAAGGCCATTGGCTGTGATACTAGGATTTTTCATTCATATCTTCCTACTACAAGCTCCATATTTTAAGAATTTCTACAGGGAAGAATGAAACTACTCATCTGCTATATAACCGTCATAGAGAAACTTTTGGTGTATAGCTCGTGCACAGTGAAGATTTTCCAAGAGCAAAATTGTTTCAATGATTATTGGTGACAGTACATACAGTTTTGTCCTTGTTTGGAAGGAGAAATTTTAAGTCTGGGATAAATAGCCAACTCAATATATGATATTCTTGTTATGCGAGTATTCAACAGGGGGAGACATAATCTAAAGAGATATGAAAATGTGGGAATATAGATGCTATGACCAGCTCTTTCATTAAGGAAGAGGAAATCACAGAACAAAGGATATGCACTTATCAAACATAACATCAAATGAGCTTCACCACTTTATATAGCATAATTATCCTGAACATTTATGTTACAGATAAAAGAGAGATGGTTACTCACATCTTTCCTGTAGATTGCCCCTTGGAAATATGCTAATATAGGACGTTTCTCAAAGGGGTCCAAGCCATTTCCCTTGTTGGTTGGTACTATGTGCTTGTATGGGGCAATGACATCCTTCTTCAAGTTAGCAGTTTCGGTTGGGTACCTTCCAAAGTCAGCGAGTATAAACCTTGCAGAGCCCAGCCTTGTCCTAGCATACAACAAACTGTTAGGATGGTGGGCTACTATCACATGGTCCTTTCCACCAAATCTTCTCCACTCGCTTTTACTGATCAGAAACTCCACCAATCGATCCTGCAATTCCCTATCCAAGCTGGGCTTATTTCCACGAGGCTTTGAGTAGCGGTTGTAGCTCAAAGAAGCAAAAAAAGGCACAAAGACCACATCTGCCTGCCTTGAATTTTTCACTCTTACAGCGCTACACGGCCTTGCTATGTTCTTGTTATTAGATGACAGAAGATCAAGAGTGAGCCAATACTCTATACTATGTTGCTTGTTCAAACCACCCGGGTAGGATGGAACTGCACTCATGTTGCCAACATCTGGCCATATCTTGTTTTCTTTCCCCTTCCAACCCAACAACCCGAAATGAAACTCAGGGGGCATGTTATACATGTAAACCTTAAGCCGAGCTTGGTTTGCATCACAAACTTTTCTTATCTGTTCTGTTTCTAAAGCGCCCAGCTCTTGATCAGAAAGTCTGATATCAAGTGGTATTGACTCATGAGTTTCTTCTACATCATCTGTTGAGGGAGAAGGGACAGTTTCCCTCTTATCATTTGCAGGTTCCAAGTTATCCAGTGCCTCATCAGAAGAAATGAACTTATAAACTGAATTGGGTATGAAAGAATTGTCATCTGAATGAAAGAGGAACACTGTAGAGGAGATCAGAAGCAGCATGGAAACCGAAAATAAGGCAATAAGAAACCTCGTGGGCAACCCCGACTTCTCCCCCATTGCTGAGATCCTTGCTCAGACAAATCATTGAAGGGAACAACAATTCAAAATTTTCGCATACCGAACAATACTAAATGGACATTCAGGGCTTCATCAGCTCAAGTGTTCAACCCACAAAAAATATAGAAGCAGAAGCACCTGTCCAGCAAAAAAATACATAAAACCAGCTTCATTCCAGCAGACATGAACTGCAGAAACACAAATCCCAAATCGAGAACACTTTTTTGGTCTATAAACTGTTGAGCTTCAAACCCTAGATGCAAGACGCAGGAAGCTAAAGACCAAAAGCCATGCTCAATAGACAAATTTTAGAATTCTTGATAACTGTAAACAACTACGTGAATGGTTAAAGCTAACTAAAGTTTCTAATTTCCCAATCCGAAAAGCCTATTCAACCTGCACTTCGGTATCTACCTAAGCTAATTCAGAAATGAAACCCAAACAACAAATCACAGAGCTGCAATTTCATCTCATCTATATCCGACAGACTAATATGGGGACAATAAGATGGAAAAAAGGTTGAAATTTTATACAAACATGAGATGTAAATAGGCGAACATGAAGAACACCCAGAGGAAGAAATCATCCCATGAGAAGAAATAAATCATCAAGAAAAAAGACAAAACATAAATAGAGTGTAGATGGAGAGCGAAGAGCTTACAAACACCAGGATCTAATCTTGTCTGATAAAACTTTCACAGCCCAAATTTGTTTTCCCAAGCTTTGTTATTCTTTATCTTCAACAGCATCCATCATCCTTCCCAGTCTCGACAACAGGAACTTAGAAATTGAGCAACAAAAATTACTAAGAACAATGGAAATTTTGAAGGAAAAAAAAAAAGTCTGACAATTAGACTCCACAATAAAGGTGGGGCCCTTTACCCTTTTCCGTTTCTTTTTTTCCACCCTGTTTCTGAGAGAAAGCTACAGCTTTTTTACGATTAATGGTTAGTTCGGTAGTCCAAATTTTCCACTTCAACTCGAAGGGTAAGCAAGAGCTTAATGCTAAAGGAGGGATATTAAGCAAAAGCTTCAACCAATTAAAGCAAATCAAGATAAATTTCAGCAAATTTCAACTTCAATCCACTTTAATCAGTTGTCAACCGAACAGACCCTAAAGCGCCCGAACAGACCCTAAAGCGCGACAAGAATCGGGAAATGGAAAATCTGAAATTCGGTGCATAAGCCGTCGGTGATTCGGTGGATCACCCGGCGGAGAAGGCGATATTTTTTTTAATTTGGGGAAGTCATTGGCGACCGCAAAGGCGGTTAATTGGGGAGAAAGATGAGTAATGTCGAGGAGAGAAATCAAGTTGAAAAAAAAAATGATTTGTTTGCTAAGTTTATTTTTTAAGAGATCTGTTAGGTCGTGCCACATGGAGTAATTGAGTGGGGTCCATCTACCGACACGCCAATTCCATACGTAGGGCCCGTTCAGCAAGCCGAAAGCAGCGTCGGAAGTGGAAATCGGAAGTTCATCTCTTTCACCGCTCGTTTGGCCCGTTCGGCACGATGGAAGGGAGCTGTGGAAGGAAGATGAAGGCAGTGGAAGAGAGTTGAGTGAAATGGCTTCTTCCGGTCCCTTACCGTCGATCCCTCACCGTCCCCCCCCCCACGGTTCGCACAGTGTCGCGTTGAAGTTGAAGCAATTTCTGCTTTTACCCCCGAGTAGATCCGAATTCTTCGATCAGAGTCCGTGCAGGGTGAGACGAGGGGAGAGCTCCTTCTTCTTCTTCGTTGATAATCTCTTTGTCATTTTTGAGGTCCTCCTTCGATCGATAATCTGTTTGCTAAGCTAGCTCCTCCTTCGATCCAAGGTAAGATCATCTATAATTTCTGGTTTTCGTGTATTGAAGTTGATCGAAGCCCTAATTATTGATTTCATCACAGTTGTTTGTGGATCTCAGGGTGTGGATCATCACAGTTGCTCTTCTATCTCCGAGGTAATTATTGAGATGCTCTTCTATAGTTTGCATCATATAAGAGACTTTGCATCAAGTTTGCATCATATTCCTTTGTCATTGAAGGTTGGAATACATGTGCACTTATATGTGTTTGACAAAATGCTTGTATATGTTTGGGTTGTTTTGAAGTGAGAGTCTGTCAAATGATGGTAAAAGGATGCTCGTATATGTTTGGTTATGGACTGTTGAAATGCTAGTTTGTTGAATTTTTGTTGATTTGAGGAGCAATAAAGATTGGGCAAGCTGAATTTTGGGGTCAAACTATCCATTGAGAGATATTCCTTTGATGGTTAGTTTTATTTGAGGAGCAATAAATATTGAACTCTGTTATATATATATGATGAAAGGTTAGTTTTAAATGAAAGGTTATAAAAAGTTTTAAGTCTATCAAGTTTTATTGTCATGAAAGGTTATTCTGTCAAGATTGAGCTTTGTTATATATAGCCATGTGATGTTAATCTGTCAAGTTTTATTGTAAATTTTGGGTGATGGAAGGTTAGTTTGTGTTCTCCCAAGCACTTGATTACTAACCCATCCAGTTTATCCTCTATGCATCAATGGCTAACAATGGAGTAAATAATTTGGCAGATGAAGAGGAGTTTAATGTTAGGCTCCCAAGAGAAGTGCTAGAAACACTCACTGATTACAGTCCCAATAGCTCTAATGCTAGCATACCAGAGGAGCTTCAGTGGTGGCGGGTAAATTATTTATATCCATGTGTTGTGATTGATCAAACAAATTTCATATTATAGGGAAAAAATTAGTTATATATATTATGATGCAATGCTATGCAAACTTGATGTACGAAGACCATATTTAAAGCAAACTCTGTTATATATATGATGATGCAGTATTGCAGTAGCCTCTGTTACATATTCGATGATGCAGTAGCCTCTGTTATACATATGTGGATGCAGTAGCCTATGTTACATATATAATGATGATGCAAACTTTGTTATGTATATGATGATGCAAGCTTATGCAAACAAATAGTTATATATATATATATAGATGATGATGCAAAATTATGCAGACTTGATGCGAACTCTGCCCTATATATGATGCTAACTATAGATGTGTTGTGATTTTTTGTGAACTTATGCATTAGACATGATGCAAACTTGATGTGTGAAGACCATATTTCTCTTGATAAGTGTATGAAAACTCTATTTGTAGGAATATGATGTCACAAGGTTTGATGACCTCATCAACAGAGTAGAAAACTCCCCTCGTGCACGCTTGATGCAACAAGCTGCCAGGGCACTCAGAGGCCATGTGGCGGAGCTTCAGTTGGACGTTAACAATGAAAGGGTCATCGGTGAACAACTGAGCATTCAACTACAAGGAGAGCGTGGGAATGTGGCGCAACTGGATGATGAGAACCAAGAACTAGTTGAGCATGTATCTACACTAGCAACTTCCAACGTTCAGCTAGCCTTACAACGTGACACCCTCCTCGCTGCAAACATCGAGCTATCTGATGCCTCAAGGATTAAATTATACTACGCTTGGGTTGTTACTATTTTGCTTGTAGTTGTTGTTATGTATGTTATCATCCGTTACGCCATTATGTAATTGGTCTAGGTTTATGGGAAATGTTCTGGGAATCGCCTTTGTTAACAATTTCGGTGATAATTTTGCTACACTAGACACCTCAAGTAATTTCATGACAAGCCTTTTGTACTGTTGATGTATGTTCGAATCTATATATGTATTGTAATGTTTATGTTGGAACGTGGGGCTTTTATACTAATGGCCGGGACGTTATAAGTATGTTGTTGTAATGACTTTGATGGTTCTCTATCTTCAATTTGTGATTATATATATGTGTGGTTTGATTTGTAATATTTGTACAATAGTACGCATCTTTACATATAATAGTTTAGTTTGTACTTTATAATTTCAATGAAAATAAATATTCACCAACTCATTAATTATTCCGTCTTGTACAAAATGTCAGAATCTCTATGCCTTACCTCTCTCTATATAAGGCCTTTCATCCATTCACTGTATTCCATCAAAACCCACAAGTAAGGCAGCAAGGCATCTCTACCTTACAGTCATACAAGCATACGAGTAGAAGAATGTCGGGTAAGATTTGTACCTCGTTCTTGTACATGTCAAATATTGTTGTTTGCCATTATGTTATCATCCGTTATATGCCATACTAGTAAAATATGACGTGTTTATCCATAAGATTTCAAGCTTCTCGTTCTTCTACATGTGAAATATTGTTGTTTGTGCATAGGAGCAATGAGGACAACTGTTTCCCCATGGAATGATGAAGACAATCAAGCTTTGCTTCAGGCGTGCATACTACACAATGAACGATATGGGGCCTACGGGAGTTTCGCATGGGATTTCATACGTGATGAGTATAAGCGTGCTACGGGCCGAGATGCTGAAATTATACGATTGAGGAACAGGTTTGCAACTGTGAAGAAACAATGGAATCTATGGAAGAGCCTTGAATGGTCTGGCGATGTTGAGTGCGACAACGTAACCGGTGCTATACTGCGAGATGACGATTGGTGGGACAATAAGTTAAGGGTGAGTAATTTCAATTTAGATCGGACATTATTATTGTGATCTTAACAATTGCATTTGGTAATATTTCTGAATGCGTTTCTTTTAGGTGGACGAATGTTTCCGCACGTTTCGTGTTAGGCCGATGACTCCCACCATTAAAGAGTTGTGTGCTCGGCTCTTCTACGCATAAGACATGATGAATCCCACCATGAAGGAGTACTAGGATTTGGCTCTTGTATGCGTAAGGAGTTATTTACTCGGCATGTTCTCTATATTATGTTGTTTAGGGTATGTTGATCACCCGTTTATCTTTATGTTGTTTAGATCATGTTGAGTAACTTTTTATTCGGATGGAAGATCCTTTGTTATGGGACTAGCCGTATTGTGTAACGTCTACGTGTCGTATAAAAGTTGGTTCCTTTGGATAGAGAAGGTTCCTTAACGTGCTACGTGCCAAAGTTATCAAATTACCATCGTTTAATGTTGACTTTTAATTTATTGCAAGTATTGTATTATTGTCATTGTAATTTCAAACAAATTGAGTTTAGGGTACAAGTACACAAGGAACCTTTTTCCTACATCTTTGCCTCACTAATAACCCCAAAGCTAAGCCCAACATTAATTGGTTCATGTAATACCATGATCACTGCGATTCAACCATAATATAAACAAGGCCAATGTCTTGTCTACACTTCCACCAATACCACGTCAACCTAAAGTAAGAATCGGATGAAATTTCAGTTTTTCATGCTTATTAGTTTGCTTATGAGGATTTGTGTTAAATCTTACGTGCTAGGACTTGTGTTAGATCTTAAGTTCTAGGCAAACAAGATAAGGCAATGTCTTGTCTTGTTTTCACTTCTACCAAGACCAACAATTGCTTTAGCTTTTCAGAAGATGCATGCGTCAAAAGTTTGATTCTTCAGCCAAATACAGCTCCATGCTTCACGTGAACTTTCACCCATTCACTTGTCTTGTCTGCACAGCGCGCCCATTTTGGGCATCAAATGTGTTGTGTGGTGTAGACTCCCAGGCATAGGTGCAGCTGCCTAATAGGGATAGTCCGAAGGTGCTTGTGTTAGTGTTTAGGGCAGTGGACATTGCCATTTATAGGTACAAACTACACACACAAAAAACACTTGGGATAGGGATTGCTAAGCAAAGGGCCAAAAGAGTTCAAAAGGCTTCAAGTCCAAACAAACCCAGCCAAATTCCGATAAATTAAAGTTTTGTGAGTACAACATTGATAAAATACCACCTACATGTTTTTAACATGTCCTAATATTGTGTTATGTTTTTAGATTTCCTAAATGGCAAGAGAATATAATTTGTGGGAACGTGTTGAGGTGATTGGATCAGAACATGGATTGCTCGATTCATATCACACCGCCATGATATCCTCAGTGTTACCCATGATTGGATTCTACTGTGTTCAATAAGATACATTGATGAGTGACGACCGCTCGGGTCCCCTTGTAGAGCAAGTCCCATGGGGGTTGTTGCGGCCCATACCGCCACATAGAACTCTACCCAATTACGAGATAGGGCAACATGTTGATGTATGGAACCGAGATGGGTGGTGGTATGGGTCTGTTGTATGACACCCGGACTTTGGAATTTATGAAGTGAATTTTGGGGAATTCGACTACGAGAATATCGTTGTCGGTTATGATCTTATCAGGCTCCACGTTCACTGGAACGGTCATGTTTGGCTACGTCCGAAACCCCCTATCATTCCATTGGATTAGTTTCCTTGAGGATTGTCACCAGTATGGTAATGGTAATGGTTGGATTTTTAACTAGGAACTCAATGTGTGGTAGTTGTCGATCGATATGTCTTTGTTGGTGTGGTCCTTTCCGATTTCTTTTGTGGTACTCGTATCTTTCAAGTGTTTGTAACACCCGGACTTGATCATCTTCTTGTGCATTTGTTTGTTTGTATGTTTGTATCCAACTAGTAAATGATCATCTCGTTTGTATGCTTTTAGCTATCTTTCGTGATAAATGGTCATCTCATTGTTATAACTTGTGTACGTATTCTTTGAATCTTCACTTCGTGGCCGGATACACTTCCAACGTTTTGGTACCCTCCCATTTCAGATGCTTCTTCTTTTGGGGTACACCATGCCTCTTCACGTGCACATTTGCTCTAGTGTATAGGTTTTGGGGCTACGTGAACTTTTGCTAAGCTAAGGGAGCTAAGACACATCCACTTTTGTTTTCTTTCCAAGCTAGTGTATAGGTTTGTCTACAATGGACTAAGGGAGCTAAGACACCTCCACTTTTGTTTTCTTTCCAAGCTAGTGTATAGGTTTGTCTACAATGGAACAAGTTACATACCTTGACCGATACTATATATAGCCATATTTTGGTTGTGAACAAGCTACTCACACACATTTGCAATTTGCACCCACTTAATTTGGGAGTGCTACGAAAAAGGGCTAGAAGGTGCCAACAAACATACTTATCAAATCCGGTAAGAAACAACTTTGTTATTCTATAAAATCTATTCACTATATTGGCTAGACAAAACAAATTGGGTTTATATGAATTCGATTGCTCAGTATTTGTATGTTTTGATTCTACTACAATATTGCTCTACATGTCTTGTTATTGTATGTTTTTAGATTTCATACGTGATGGCTAGACAATACCATCTTGAGGAGCGTGTTGAAGTTGTCGGAGCTGAACAGGGTTTACTAGGTTCGTACCACATGGCAAGGATCACCTTGGTATCACCAATGATGGGTTTTTATCGCGTCCAGTATGAAACATTGATGCTTGACGACCGCTCCGATTACCTTGAGGAAGATGTCCCATATGGGTTGTTACGTCCCATACAACCGTATCGAGATGTGTTCAACTACCAGATTGGCATGCACGTAGACGTTTGGGCTCGTGACGGATGGTGGTATGACACTATAAGACGACGGCCCGAGGTTGGGATGTATGAGATCGATTTCTCGGTTTTCAACTACGACAATGCAGTGGTTAGTAGAGCGGATCTTAGGCCCCACCTTCATTGGAATGGTCAAGTTTGGGTACATCCGAACCCAATACTCATCCGACTAGATTAGTTTCCCTTAGGACCATGTCGTTGTTGGTATTTTAAGGCCAAAGTTTGCTTGTTTGTTCTGTGGTACTTTGTTTGCCATGTTGTGGTAGTTTGTTTGTTTTGTGGCACTTTGTTTTGTATAGTGAATGCAGTAGCCTCTCGTTTTCCCTTTCGGTGTTGCATGTGTGTGGAGAGGTCACAAAGCCACCCAAACAAACCGCCACATTCAATCCAACGTTTGAACGTTCAATGTTGAATATTTAACTCAACACGTTGAATGTTCAATATCAATGTTTTCAAACTTTAAAACCGTTGAATCCAACTTTAACGTGTACTAATGTTTCATCCATAAGAAGTTATAAAATCATTAACATCCATTAAAACCCCAAAGTGTAACTTCAATCCCCCATTGAGTACCCTAAAAACCGCCAACCCAACCGAAACTCACTCCCTGGGACACCACACGGTTTGTGACAAACTGTGCCACAAACCGTGCGGATTCACTGAGGCCAAATTTGACTTCTATTCGGTAATGCACGGTTCTTGCCCATGTTGCACGGTTTGTCAAACCGTGCACGTCCTTAGGACCCCGGAAATCACCCTCTTGGTGTCCGCCTCTTGAACCCCGACACGTTTCGTAACTCCGAGTCTGAAACCACGTACACGAGTGTGCATTCCGCACCCCCGAAACTCGTTGTGTTCCTCATACTCGCACGGTTGTAGGGTCCCTTGAGACTGAACCTACGAGTCCCAAAGTCATCATGCATCGTTGAAACTAATAAAATAACCAACAAAATCATACATGATCATTCGTTCTAAGAGCCTAATCGCCATACAAAATGGAGAACAACGTAGGTATCACGCCATACAAAATCAGCGCCTAACCCTAGACATCTTATGCTAGCCACCTAATTATAAGTAATGCACACTCGTGATTCTACTCCTACAGATTACAGGCCAGCCAAATATATATTCTTGTGATCCCAAATCTGTTTAGCAATGGCATCTCGGATGCCACTCATGTAGCATTTGGGGTCATTGTCCTCGCCTTTATCATCATTAGGGTCAAACTTCAATGCATCTTCATCATCATCATCATCCTCTTCTAGGATTGAATCATTGAGCTTGTGTTCTAGTATGAAGTTGTGCAGCGCAAAACACACACAAATGATGTCGATTTGCGTGGGGATATCATATGATGGCATGCCTTTTAATATCTTCCATCTCTTCTTCAAAATACCAAAGCATCATTCGATTGTCGTCCTCAAAGAAGAATGGACTCGGTTAAATCCTTCTGCATTATTTTTCGGAGCCTCTCGCATGAACTGAGATTGGTGATATTTTACCTTCGAGTAGGGCACCATATAGCCTTTTCTGTCTGGATATCCCTTGTCAACTAAGTAGTACCTCCCTACGAATAATTAAGCTTGGTTACGGTACATTTTAAATAACAGCATGAATTGTCAATTCACCAAGTGTATTGTAAAAGTAAGGATAGATGACGATTGACCATGTCTTACCAGATGGAGGACGGGGAAAGTTCATATGAGGATAGCTCAAAGCATGGTCTAACACCCGAGTATCGTGGGCGCTTCCTTCCCATCCGACTGATACAAAGGTGAAGTACATATCAAAGTCGCACACTGCCATTACATTGAATGAAGTATACCCCTTACGACATCAATAAGGAAATTGTTCTTCCTCAGGCACACAATATTCAATGTGAACCCCGTCAATACATCCAATAGCACCCTAAATGAATGCAGTAACAATATTAGACGGCATGGCTGGTTCAACTTGTCAATAAATTGCAAATATAAGTAATAACCCATACCTTGAAAAGACTATATCGGGGCTCACTCATCACTTTTGCTGGAATGTTACTGAAATTTGCATCACGAGGTTTCAGAAGGTTACTTACAAGCCCGTTAAAATCCCTGTGCCTGCCAACCATTGCATCTAGAACCTGGTGAAACGCACGGCTAATGGTGTCGCTTGATCTCTGGAACCGCTCACATACATCTCTATTAGCCAACCCAACCGAAATTGTGTAAAGGAAAATCCCAACCTTCTCCAGAACGGACATACGGCGTGAAGATAATAGCTCGTACTTCGTCTCTAGCTCATCACAAAGATGTTGGAGGACATGCCTCTCCATCCGAAATGCATTGATACATCTAACATCAGACGCATAGTCCATCAGTTGGCGCATCCACATGTACCCCGTGAGCTCTGAATCATAACAAGGAACCTTGTGAATAAACCTAGCATGGTATGCAGCCGAGAGACGTGCACACATCTCCAACAACACCTGACATCTTATAGTGTACTTCTATCGCAACTCGCGTCTAGACATCCTTCGTATCGGGCCAAGTGGTTGATCCATGTCTTCGGATTATACTAGACCAAGACGTAAACTAAAAATCACAAAGCATCTTCTATATAAGACATCTCCAAGTGGCTTATAATAATAACGTAACTACTGTAGACATGCACAAGAATAACTTCCAACAAGAAAATTAGTTTCGTTTAATGGTATTCAAGAGTCTTAACACGAAGTTTTGGACTAAATTCTGAAATACACCAAGCACTAAGTTCATAATAAAGCACATCACATCACCTCAACAAACACATCCCCGAACCAGTATCCTAAACACTCAAACCCATCACACTTCATCTACGGCTGATATAACTGGTATGCCAAATCGTACTCGTACTGTAGCCATGCAATCCTGTTACTGTCTTTCAGGAGCGACATGAAGACCTCACGTCTTGGTTCTTGAGCAAGCTGACTGGCGGCAAAGCAATACAACTTTTCATTCTCTTTGAGAATCCCATCAGTTACAAGGCGTTCCAGCACCACAACACATTCTGCATATGTGAAATATTTCTTCACTTCACCTGCCAGATCATTGGTACTTCCAAGATCACCCTCCATCATGCTAAGCAATTTCTGACTAACATCACCCACAGCAGCCATGTGTTCGTTGAATGCCGTTGAAGCAGGACTTGGCCTTCTCCTTCTTTTCTTGATGGACGTACTAGGTGTAACTGCAAACTTAGAGCTCTTCTCCCTCACATTTGATGGACCAGATGTTAGGGCAGTAATCCCCTCGTGTACCTGTGCTAAGCACTGGTCAAGTGGCAACTCAACACTTACCCTAGCAGCGAGCGACCGAAGGCTTTCTTGTTCCTCATCGGCATCTTTCTCTAGTTGACAGTCAAGACTATCCTCTTCTTGTGAACCCAGATAAACACGATCATCAACTCCAGGTAGGGAAAGCAGGAGCGCACTAGGATCCATACTTGGTGACATAACATGCTTTTCAGTTGCAACGATTTGGCCAAACACGTCATCCCACAAATCACTCAACTCAAGGTTAACCCCTTTCTTTCTAAATTGGCTATACTTATCATCCTTTTCCTGCCAAACAGAAGGGCATATACCAAGTGTTACCATTGACTCCACAATAATATATAGCAAATCATATACATAGATTAGTTGATATGCGTACATATCTTCTTCTGTCTCTCCCACCATTCATCGCCGAATCCCATCCAACACCATTCACATTACGCTTTAGGTCGCACCATGGCTTCCACAATTTTTTCATATGCTCAATTTTGTTCCTACAAGTATTTTTTGTGACCTTCATGCCTGTCCTCTTCTCAAATTCCTCATTAACATCAGGCCAGGTGAATGTCTGATAATAGTCATGTTTCCTCTGATAATCTTTGCATACCCTCATCAATGTCAATGCAAGATTATCAGTCCAAACAAATTGCTTCTCCTTTGCTTTTCCCTTACCTTTATCCTCCTCCATCTATGTTCTCTAAGGGACTAAAATAAACGCAAAACCAAAATTCTATTAACCCCATAAACACAAATGCATGTCACTCTTAACCCTAACAGAACTATACACAAACTAATCAAGTCTGCATGACTACCGTCATTTCTCAATTTTAACCATAACTGAATTATACACCAACTAATCAACCCTAATAGAATTCTATCTCAACATTAACAGAAATGCATGACTATCATCATACTGGAACCTAGAATGATATTTCCATATGTCAACTAATCATACAATTCAAGAGCATTACATGACTACTATCATAAATAGATCTCAATTGAGCACTAGGAATCGAATTTTAAGCAATTGTAATTCATTTACGACCAAAAGGAACCTTTGGGAAGCAAGAGAGCAGTAGACAAAATTGAAGGTGGAAATTGAATGAGAAACACCAAGAGAGCAGCAGACAACTTCCATGATCTCAATCAATGTTTAGGACTTTCATTTTTAAGCATCTATATTTTTTTCTCGACATAATACTGATTGAGCAAGATAACAATTTCCAACAGGGGAATCAAAACAACAAGTTCGAAGGTTCAAAGGAAGTAAGACAATAAACGACTTCTAGCTAGGTCAAGAGAGTGAAAAACGAGAGATTGGAAAAGGAGAATACAGATGATACCTGGGAATTGGGGATAATCGGGAGGGACCGAGTGATCTAGAGGTTGAGGCACCCTAAACCTGCTCACAAATTCCAGAATTTAAACCAAAGAAGACGAGAGCTTCGAAAGAGATATGACGAGATTGGAAAGAATGTGATTACCTGATGACGAGAGCTTCGAATTCGGGATTGAAAGCTTGAAGAAGCCAGGGCAAACCCTAAACCTGCTCACAAATTCCAGATTTTACCCCAAACAAGACGAGAGCTAACAAGGGATATGACGAGATTGGAAAGAATGTGATTACCTGATGCCAGAGCTTCGAATTCAGGATTGAAAGCTTGAAGAAGCCAGGGCAAACCCTCACATCTGAGAAATGGGGATTTCGGGAGGAAGGCAACACAATCCACAAGGAAGCCAGGGCAAATCCACACGAGAAAGCTTGAAGAAGCCACGTGCTGCTCACGTGCACATGTAAATCCACAAATTATTAATACCCTTTATGGTAATTACACACCACAATTACGTAACTTCAACTCGTTTAAATTACTACTTACCGAATACGCCATTTTATAACTTCAACTCCTATTCTCATTTCAACTCCTACTTCCACTTCAACTACTACTTCCACTTCCACTTCCTTCCACTTTCACTCCATTTTGCTACTACTTATCGAACAAGCCCGTAATCGGATCGATTTGGGTCAAACTTGGCAGTAAAATTAACGTAAGTGTTGTTCTTCACACTAAAAAATCGTTCCATGTACACTTTTATAACTTATTTTACCATTAAGCCCCTCCACTCTCTTTTCTCTTCTGATTTTGGAGAAGGCTGAAGATGCACTATTTTCACGTGATGCAAATAAAAGGACACCAAAAATTTCTTACCTTCATTTGAATACTTTGTTTCTATGTTTGAAAAAAAAAATGTTTGCTTAAACACTAACTTATGCATAATGATTCCACCAAAAAAAAACTTATGCATAAATGAAACTTATTATTCAATGGCTGAAGCAAATTCAAGCAACTCATTTTTTTGTTAATTAAGTATTTCACAACTAGCTCTTACATTTAATTTGATATAAAAATGGGTAAATATTCAAATGGAGAAATGAAAGACAACAACAAAAGTAGTTATACTTAATTTGATACATAAGTGGGTAGAAATAGGTATCAGTAGTGGTGGAGACGAGACTTGGCGGGATATCGTGTGAGATGTAGATCGGCGGCAACATCGGTGACAGGCGAAGATCGGTGTGAGCCATAGATAGTAGCTCGATGGTGTCAAGCAAAGATCGATATAATCCGTTCGGCAGTAGCGGTGGGACAATGAATCCAGTTTTCCACTATCGTAGATCTCATCAAAAGAATTTTCATAGGCAAGAATTTAGAAAATGGGATAATTATATCATTTTCCCTTAAAATAAGGTTATAATGGTCATTTAGAGTGTGAAGTTGATTAATAAGGTGTGAAGTTTAACATCTCCCAAAATTAATTGCCTGGTAGAGGTACCGACAATTTTTTCGTATACTCAACATACAATCATAAATGAAAGATTAAAATGAGGTTATGAGAGTGTTATTATATGCAGTAGTGTAGTATTAATACTCGTTCAAAAACTCATTAATTTAACCTCAAGGGATTGGTCTAGTAGAACATGATAGGGTATCCGTCTGACAGGTTGCAGGTTTGATTCCCTACTAGTCTCCTTGAGGTGAGATATATTAAATCCCCTGTAAGTGCTATCTGAGCCCTTGGTCTTCCCTGTCCTTGGATTGGGACACCATCCCCTCACCCTAAATTTTTCTGACAAAAAAAAACTCATTAATTTTCTTTTGATACAGTAAGGATTAGATTGGATACCACAGAGACGGTATCTCAATCTATAGCATCCTTTCGGATGATTTCAAGGAGTTCTACATCAGTTCTAATGTCTTCCAAAGAGCTCTGTAAACCTAGCTTGGCTATTTTACCGGCAACAATGTTAGTTTCTCTGAAGACATGTGTGACCCGCACTGTAGCAAAAAGTTGTAACAAACACAGGATATCAGAAATAATAATTTCAATCTCCCATGGAAAATGCCAGATCTTAATCACATTAACAACATTGAGGTTATCACTTTCCAGATCAATGTTTTTGTGCCGTTAAAATGCTTTTATTAAACCGTTTCTAACCGCAAGAGTTTCTGTTTTAATTGCAGTGGAAAGACCGCACTTACCACCACCGATATGCGTAGCCTGACCATCGTTGTTACGGAAAATAAATCGATAACTAGATTCACCATTGTTTTTAGTCGTTCCGTCTGTGTTTATCTTAATGACATTTACACGCGGTTTCTTCCATTTTATTAGTTTTCGCTTGTTTTTAGGTCGGTGCGTAGTTTGTTGATTCGAATCATTCAGGCAATCTGGATCCTTTTTTTTTGTTTCATTCCACTTATTTATCTGGTGCTTGATATACATCGGGACATCTTTAATGACGTCCGGGTTGTTGGTGTTGATCGGAAAGCTTTGTTGGTTTCTAAAGTGCCAAATATTGCACCAAGGCACAACGAATTCATTAAATTGTACAGATTCTGTTTTACTTCTAATGTCCTCAATGATATCAATAACTTTTTTCGTGCCAATGTTTAAGGATCTTTGATAACAGGAATTTGCCGTTCTAATTCCTACTATGCAAAGTATCCAAACAAACCCTAAAACGTAGTCCTAGGTAAGTAAAGGTCGAATCCACAGGGAAACAAAGTCTATCGCAGTATGCAATATGTATGTCAATTTAAAGCAACCAAAGGGGGGTTTTGTTAGTTTGTTTTAGTAGCCAAGCATGCAAATGGTAAATAAGCAATTACAGGTGATGAAATCAGTTATTGGGAAAACACTCAGTCAAACAATATCCACTATTCGAATGACAAGTTGATCATAGATACTACTCAAAATCGCATGCAATGGTAATTCCAATTCCTTTTCAGATGTAACTAATAGCACAACCAAATACTATTAGAACTAACTAATTAAACAATCCTGAAACTATCAAGATTCAGTTTAACAGCCGCCTTACGGATAGGAATATAGTTGGATACAACCCTAGAATAAAACAACCAGTTTTTACCCTAGAATGTAAATCAATTCTCTTCTGCATAAGATTAGCACAACCAGTTACTAACACGATGCAGTTGCTACTATGAAATAGATATGCTCAACCAGTAACAATCTAAACCTAGCAATAGATAAATAACGACAAACCCTAGTTGATCAGACTAGAAATTATCAATATCAATCTTACGAAATCAAACAAGAGAAGAGATAAAAACCATGCAATAGATTAGGAATAAGAATCTCACAACTGAATCACACGAAAAGCTTCAATGTCTGACTAAGCAAGAGAGGCTTAGTTCTTCATAGCAAGAGAATACATAGAAATAAGAAATTAGGGTTCCGAGATAGAAGAAACAAGTTTTCTCAACCCTTAAATACCAAAGGAAAATAATATGAAATTATCCTAAAAAGGAAATAATAAAAACGTAATAAAGTAATATAAAATAAATCCGAAAAGGAAATTGGCTCGGCGATGCTTCCGTCAGCGGCGGCGGCCGCTGCTTCTCCCACGGCGATTGCCGTAAATGCGGCGGGTGCCGCAATTAAACGGCGGTCGCCGTTTCCAGGTCGTAGCTAAGGTCTCTCCAGGGCAATTAACGGCGGTCGTCGTTCCTTCCGCGGCGGTCGCCGCAATTCTGCTTCTTCATCCTTCGCTCCTCGGCTCCTAAGGCTCCAAAAACGCAACTTCCGCACCTCCTCGCCAAGTCTCCAAATCACCTCCAAAGCATCCTAAAACACCACTAAAATCATGCCAAAACTCCGTCAATACACACAACATAATCGTGTGTATCAATCTTATAATTCTATAGGTTTGTTTGTTGATTTTTTCAATTGTTTTAAGAGTATGGGTACATTGGAATAAAAGATGATATGTGTCTTCGATTGTCGAGTTGCACCTGATGCACCCTTGAGGGATCGCAACTCCTTTTTCAACAAGTCTAGTCTTAGTAGGTAGTCCATTTTTCATGATTTTCCAGAGGAATTTTTTAACTTTTGGGTAGGTGTCCATTCTCCAGATCCATGATGTATCATGTGCTGTGTATTTCTTATTTTTATTAATCATCTCTATAGCTGATTTAGTCGAAAACCAGCCATTCTTGCTAGATTCCCAGTACATTCTGTCATTAATATCATTTAGGGGTAAAGGAATTGAATTGATCTTTTTGGCAACATCCAAAAGGATAGTTTTTTCAATCAATGTTTTGTTCCAGGTATGATTTGGTAAAATGAAATCAGCAACTAGAGCACTAATGTCATGATTCTGGTTCATATAAGGCCAGATTTAAATTCATCAATCAGGTCACACATTTTTTCATTGCCACGAGCATTGTTCTATTTTTGAATATTGCAATATGTTGTTCGTTTTTAAGTATTTTCCGGTAATGATTTTGATCCAGTAATTATCAGGTTCATCTAGGATCTTTCATAATAGTTTAAATTATAAGGCTTTGTTCATGTCCTTTGATTTTCGCAGTCCAAGGCCTCCTTGTGTTTTTGGTTTACAAATTTTGTCCCAGCATGTCAAAGGCTTGTAGGTCGGGTCCTTATTGCAGAAGAAACTTTTGTTCGATTTATCCAGTTTGCTTAGCGTATTTGAGGGGAGCATAAAACTTTGCATCGGGTAGTTAGGTCTAGATTCAAAATTAGCTTTTATGAGGGTTGTTCTTGCAGCTTGCGATAGAGAGTTCGCCTTCCATTTCGAAGGTTGTTCTTTTGTGCTTATGATCAGATCAGTAAAAGTATTAGAGTTCACCCTTTCGTTAATAATTGAACAGCCTAGATATTTATCTAAAGATGTTATGTTTGTGATCGTGAGAACCCCTTGAAGGGATATTTGTTTGTTATTTAGGACACCTTTCGTAGCTTGAAAAGCTGATTTGTGAAAGTTAACTTTTTGTCTGGAGATTTTACAAAAATCATCCAAGTTTTTCTTAATGTCTCTACAAGTGTCAAGTTTCGCTTTTGAGAAGATGATAATATCATCCGCAAAAGCCAAGAAAGGTACTCGGGGGCCAAACCTCAAAGTTTGAAATCCAATCTGTTTTCTAGGTCTATCCATAAGTTTTTGTAGTTTCGAGCAAGGATTTCAGATCCAAGAATAAACAGGAATGGTGAGAGGGGGTCTCCCTGATGGAGTCCTCTAGTAGGTTTAAAAATCTCAGTGGGTCCATTGTTAACAAGAATAAAAAAGGACACTGTAGAAATACATTCATGAAACCAATTTATGAATTTCGGGTGGTAACCAAACTTTTCCATGACTTTCATTATAAACTTCCATTCAATTCTATCATATGCTTTCTCCATGTCTAATTTTAGTGCAATAAAACCTTCCGATAACTTTTTTGCTTTAAAGGAGTGGAATATTTCATGCGCTATAAGGATGTTATCATGTATAGATCTATTAGCAACAAACTCTCCCTGGAGCGGATGGATGATTTTCTCCATACTTTTTTTTAATCTAGTAGTAAGGATTTTGGAGATAATTTTATAAATTATAGAGCAAAGACATATCGGTCTGTAGTGGTTTGTAGAGCTCGGGTTATCACATTTTGATATCAACGAAATGAATGTATGGTTGATTTGTTTTAATAATTTTCCTGAGAGGAAGAAATTTTTCACCTGCTTGAATTACAGAGGGACCCACAATATACCAGTAATTTTGATAGAATTCAACACCCATCCCATCAGGACTAGGGAATTTATTCATGCCAATGTCGAAAAGGGCTTTTTTATTTCCTCATTAGTAATATTCTTAATCAAGTCTTCATTTTCTTCTGGTGAAATTTCAGTGTTAATTAATTCCCAATTTTCTTACAGCAAGCGATCATTCATTTCTCCACTTTTAAATCTTTTAGTAAAATCATTTCTGATTTCATTTCTGATGTTTTCTTCACCCAAGATGCAGGTTCCTTCTTGCGACTTTATTTCTGTAATGATTTCCTATTTCATCTCCCCGTAGCTATTTTATGAAAATAACTGGAGTTGGAATCAACAAGTTTAGTATGTTTAACTTTGGCTCTTTGATTCCAAAAAATCTTTTGAAAGCTAAGAAGCTTTTCTTTTTTCTCAATAAATATGTTCTGTTTTTGAATTAGATTATTATTTGAGTTTTGGCAAATATCCACTTGTATAAGTGTTAACTGATTCTCTATAGTTTGCAATTGTGTGAATATATTTCCAAATGTAGACTTGTTCCAAATTCTGGTTTGCGTTTTAAAAAGTTGTCTTGCAGACAAGATCATATAATCTTGATCTATGATAGTTTGTTCTCCAAGCTTGTCTTCTGATTCAGACGACTCGTCCGCTGGATCGTCGGTTGCTTCGTCTCAGCCGCTGAATTGCGACCGAGTCAAACTCCTCCATGGCGGCTGTAATATCTCTCATTTTATAAGGATAGTTTGGAATTTTTCCAACTCCCGTATTACAAGTCGGATTAATTTTAGAGAAGTTCAGACATTCGATAATATGTTTGATCTCTGTAATATTTTTCCGAGTAATATAAAATACAGTTAACATGTGTTCAAGGTTAAATGGTCGTTCGTGTACGAATATATTTAACCCGGGGTTAAGAAGATTAACCCAAATTCAAAACGGACAAAAGGGCGAAAAATGGCCTTGACCGCACCCGCGGCGAAGGCCAAATTTGGAGGCAGCAACAGAGTCGCCACCGCACCCAGCGGCCATGCCACCGCACCCCGCGGTGCAAGCCATCTTCGTCGCGATAAGATTTTTGAAAATCTTATCCTTGGCCGAGCAAGTTGCTCCACTTGTTGTTCCCTTGTTCCCAGCTGGTCTCCTTGCTTGTCCCCTCTGAGGAAGCTCACTGATGGGCTATAAAAGGGGGTTGAATTCAGAAGTCAAAGGGCACTTCACCTTCCTCCTCTGTTTTCTCCTCTGAATTTCTCCATTGTTGTTCAAGCTTTTGAGCTTGGTGTGAGAAGGTGATCGAGATACCTTTGAGTGATAAAAAGGTACTCCTAAGTGGTATTCAAAGGCCTAAGGTGTTGGGAGATAAAACCAAGAACGAATCAAAGTCGAACGAATTGATTTGGGTGAGTTCTCCATCGAAAATCTGTCACGACCTTCGCCACTGTAGCCTGGCCGCACCCGCGGTAAGAGCTCCACCGCACCCGCGGCGAGCCTTGTCCGAGTGTGTGTTCTTGGGTGTGTGGTCTTGGGCGAGGCTTGACTCCCTCGATTCTTTTCGTATTCTTTTAGATTCATATACGTGGATATTGAATCTAACTTAGGATTTCTTTTTGGGTCGATCCGAAGGAATCTGTGTTGCCAGATCTGTCCCTGTTTCGAGCCCGGAAATCCCATCGTCGTCTTTAAGCTTCTGCGGATCTAAGGCAAGTGATGGTTCGCTCTTGCTCAGCATTCCATACTTCCATTAATTATCAATTGATTAGTTGTTAATTAATTTGGAATGATTACTGTTTTGTTGGGAACAGTTTTGTTAAATAATAAATGATAAAAGATTAAGATATTATAATAGGTTGTATATCTGCTAGAACAACGCTATTATATATATATATATATATATATATATATATATGTGATTTAAATATGATATTATAATAGGTTGTATATCTGCTAGAATAACTCTATTATAGATATATATTTATGATGTTGGCCATGAGGGCTTGATGTGAATTATTACTGCGTTTGTAACTGTTTAGTTAGAACGAGTATTCGTAGGAACGCTACTGTGTATCTCAATGCGAGTGCTATTCGTTTCCTTATAACCTGGTGGTTAGGATCTAGTTCTTACTATCCTTCTCTAATGCCGTTTGTAGGGATTTGGTTCCCGACTCCGCCTTGAGGGATTTAGTTCCCGCGGAATTTAGTTCCCGATTCGACTTTTGGGATTTAGTTCCCGAGTCAACTCCGCGTGTAGGGTTTTAGTTCCCGACTCGACTCTGTTATAAGGATTTAGTTCCCTAAGGATTTAGTTCCCGAATTGACTTAGGAATTTAGTTCCCAAGTCAACTCCTTCTTAGGGATTTAGTTCCCGACTGTATCTCGAGATTCAGAAGGATGAGAGAATCTAACAGCTTATAACGTGATGTGAGTTTTAATCAGATAAGTGTTCTTGACGCACATAATTAATATACTTTCGGCGAGTAGTGCAACTAGGAAAACTCGTCTTAACTTTTAAATCGCTCGTATGCGATACTGTGATTCTGTGATTATTAATGTTCCCCAACATTTGTCATATTTCCGATAAGACTCATTTCCTTGGGAGTCTTCTCTTCAGTGCATATCTTATTTGATACTCATTCAGGGAAAGTATCGGGTTATGTATCGTTCCGTCGGTTATTATTTGAGGGACAATGATAGTAAACAGTTACGATCTCTCGAACCACTCTGCTTTATACCCCTTGCTTGGTCTTTCATTAGACTAACCAACCGTAATTGTTCTCTGCATGGTTGACTGGTGTCATCTGTTCGATTCGGCATATCAGATATGTTGCAGATCCGCGGAGGCTAGAGCGAATATGAAGATGAACGGTGTTTTGACAAGTTATTTTGTTGTTATTTTAAAAGACTTCCGCTGTAATAATTCTGATTATGTATTTTGATGTACTTGGAATTATTTTGTAATCCCGAGACTTTGGTTTAAATGAAAGTTATGATTTTGGTATCATAATTGTTGCTTTTATGATTTATATCAACTGGTAAAACCTTGGATGACATCGGATAGAACGTCTGAAATCACTGACGATAATACATTTCCAAGAGGATATTTGGGGGTGTTACAGCGGCTGCGACTCACTCCTATTCAAATGCTTCTCTGTTTCCGATCTTAAGAACCACGTTCTGGCAGGCCTATGTAAAAACTCTGAACCCGAAGGGCATTGGAGGTAATTTTGATCTCAAATCTCTTTTTCCCTTACGTTAATAGGATTAAAAATGCCAAAGCTATAATCTTTTCCACGACTAAGGTAACTAATTAATCGAGTGATTTTGGCAATTTTTCTTTTTCCAAGTTAAAAATTTGCAAACATTTTCTTGTGTATTACACCTCCGCTACTCTGTTTTCTATGCCGCGATCGAGGAAAATTTTCTAGGCTTCCAGGGGGCAAATTCGTCAATAGATATGTTACACGGTGAAAAAATATGCGATGGAGTGAAAGTAAAAAAGTGATACTGACAAGTAGTTGAGGCCTTGAGAGTAATTATGTCAGCCATGAGCATTGAGCAAGCTACCTAGGGGTGTTCATCGGGTTCGGTTTTTCGGTTTTTTGGACCGAATTCGAACCGATTATATTCGGTTCGGTTTTCGGTTCGTATAAAAATGATATTCGGTTTGGTCCAAAATCGAATATTTTAAAAATAATTTAAAAACCTAAATTTCTAGATAAATTAGTCCAAACTTATTCGGTTCGGTCTAGTTCGGTTCGGTCCAAGTTCGGTTCGGTCCAAGTTCGGATCAATTCGGTCTAATTCGGTCCATATTCGGTTCGGTTTGGTCTAATTCGGTTTTGTGCACTAAAACCTCTAAATCATCATAATTTCAAAATATTCGGTTATTTCGGACCAAAACCGAACCGAACCCGAATAAAACCGAACCCGAACCAACGCGGGCGATTTACCTATCTGACTCAGGTACACCGTTCTGGGGCAGGCGTGTTACCACTTACCACCTAGGCCTAATGGAAGACGCCATGGCGCTTCTCCAGACCGGAAAACGCCTCGCATCCGCCGCCGTAGCAATTCTCAGTCGGAAGACGGTTTCTCATCTCCGAGCATCTCCCTCCCTTTCATTGTCTCTGACGACGGCCACCACCCCTACGCGCCGCCGTTGACCGAATCGGAGTCAGTAAACAACCTGATTGCGCAGATCAAGCTCCTCCGCCGCCGCGGCAGTCGCCGCCTTAGACGCCGGCCTCTACTCCGAGTCAATCCGTAATTTCTCGAAGGCCCCACAGGCCTTCCTCGCCGATTGCCACCTCCTCCGATCCTCCGCATACCGCGCCGCCGGCCGAATTGCTGAATCGATCGCCGACGCCAATAAGACCGTAGCATTGGACCCCTCCTCCGTCGCCGCGTTAATCGCACGCGCCTCCCTCTTCGAGCTCATCGGCTGCCTCACTGACTCCGTCCACGACCTCGAGCACGCGAAACTCCTGCTCAATTCCATCCTCCGTGACCGGAAAGCTCCAGGCGTGAGGCGTCCCCGCCGAAAACCGGAGTCCGGTACCGCGAGATTCCCGGCCGGCTCTGCCAGGTCTCCGCCAAGATCCAGCGCCTGAAATCACGTCTCTCCGGCGGCGAGATCTGCTCGGTCGACTATCATTCACTGATTGGAATCCCCCGCGGGTGCTTCCGGTCCGAGCTCGACCGGGCACATTTACAGTTAGTTCTGAAACACAAACCGGACCGGGCTCTCAGTTTTCTAGACCGGTGTGAATTCGGCAGTGAACCGGACCGAGACGAGGCCCGTGACCGGGCCCGAATGTCAGCTGTTCTCCTCAACCGGACCGGGTTTCGTCATCAGAAATTGACTCTGTGTCATCCCTGCCCAAAACAGAATCCTTTTTCCTAGTTGATGAGCCCCTCAAATTGTCCCTTGGCTGAAGCTTCTGCAACCAACTCCTAGCTGAAGCCATATTTTCTCCTTCCCACAACCCTTTTAGTATTCAATGCACCGATCATATTGGTCTCGCCATGAGCATCAGCCCCTGATATTGCAGAATTTTCCATGACTTACTAATGACCACATCAACTGTGACCACGCAAGTGAAAGAATCCTACAACGTCGTATCCAAGTTTGCGAGATTTCTGCCCAAAAAAACAAAAGATGCATATACGTGTAATTAGAAACCTTGAGTTGGAAATCCACATCCAGCGGATCACCAAATTCCTTGAGAAAACGAAAAACATCAAGCTTATATAACCAAAACCGTCAATTTTTTCCCAAAAATTCCCACTTAAATACGGGTCAAACTCAAAAAAAAAGAAAGGCTTGGTATAAACTTGTTAATATGCTTATTTAAGTGGGCTACTACCGAAAACAGACAGTTTAAGAGTACCTACTACTATTCCTTAGGATAGAAATAGGATCCAAACAAACATGATATAAAAAATAAAAGATGTGAACAAGAACATTATACATGGTATAAACTGTTAATATGCTTATTTAAGTGGGCCAACTTATATAACCTTTTCTTTTACCTTCCTAGTATGACATTCCAAGAATGGATTCTTGTGTTTCAGAATGTTTGGTTTTGCAATAATCATCTGTAGTACCCCATGTGTCTGGAAGATCTGAAGGGCGAGGAGTCGAAAGGAGAAGTTTTCTTGGCCTGTAAATTGGATGATATTGGTTTGTTCTTCTTTTCAATCTTGGTCTCTGAGCGAAGCCAAGACTCAACCACAGAGAGTAAGTTAGTGGAGTTTTTCAGTTCAGGCAGTTGGGATAGCTTTTCCTTTCTCTGAAGCGCACCGTCTTGGATGTATGCCAGATCGGTCGACCAAGTCTCCAACCCATCGAATATGTGGGTAGCATATATAATAGTAGCTCCTCTCTGCAATCAATTATAGATCAGTATGACACAAGAAATCTTAGGGTAAACTGGTGCATCATGGTTTAGTCATAGTATAGCATACAAGAATTTGACGAACATTGCAAAATATCAGCAAGTCTACCAAATCAGGCGATGAAAATCTTACAGTGAACCCGTAAAGATGATAGGATCATGATGTGGAAAAGTGTAACGAGCCTTTATGGAAGTAATGGTGCAAATCACACATAAGAGTTCAAAGTGACCTCCTCGCACTCTTTCCTGAAGAAGTCAAGTAAATCCATCCTTGCCACAACATCAAGGTCAACTGTAACCTCATCTAGCAAAAGAACCTACAATATCCAACATATATTCTGGTGGTTAATTGTCAGAGTTCCCAAAAACAAGAACAGCTAGTGTAATGCAAGCAACCCGACAATATGAAGTTATAAATACTTTGCGAATCTGGAAAAGTTGTCAAACCTACAGTGATGATACTTCACCATTGGTAGTATCAGAGACACACATGTGAGACTTCTCCAAGTTTAGACCATTATGATTGTTTGAAAACCCAATGCATCTTCATTAGGGAACAGGTAACAGCGATGTTTCATTTTCCCCCTCTTAAAAACTAATCATGGGCCGCTTCTATCCTTGTCTAGCTATTTCCTAATTGATAACGGAAAGAGCCCAAAGCCCCATAGTTGGCATCATATACGGGCAATGGAATTATCATTGATCAGTTGTCTATCAGATATATGCAGAACTAGCCAGCAATCAATGCATTGAGACGTACATAAACGTTGCAGAAGTAACAATTCAGGTCAGAAACATATGATAGATGCAGAACTAACCAGAAGCACCAGTCTTTATATAATAGAGACACAATCATAAGATTATCTGTTGATGTAGATTAACATAAATGAGATATACCTTAAAAGAATGAAGAAGGCCCATGCAGATTTGCACCCATCTTCTCTGCCCATCTGATACCTTATGCATTCGCCACTGGAGATCAATATCAAGCAATTGGATCAAGTTCTCCCTTCTATCATGATCAGATCCTTCAACTATAATTAAGCCATCAACTAAACATTTTATTCAAGATAAAGCAAGCAAGTGCCAGATATAAAAGAACATTAACAACCCCAAATATTTCCAAGAGAAAAAAACTTGAATCATTAAATTCATACAATGAACACCAACAGTGCAGCCATTTTATAGGAAAATGTCAGTATGGGCTTTTCAATTTACAAGAAAGAACTATTACCTCCAAAGATCATCTGCTCAGCAGAGATATCGCCTTGAAAAGGCACTTCCCCCTGAAGTTTGATACAAAAATATAAAGTTACAATTTAAAAACTGTATTGACAGGCATCAGAACGTTTAAATGTTAAGATAAAAAATGCTAGCAGAAACTACATATGCTTTTTTCCCCTTTAGTAGCATGCATTAAGTCCATTATCAATGATCTCCAGACGCCTACACTCCCTCACATAAGAAGCCAAAAAAATGCACTATATGATAGTTTTATAATGCTTGCTGGACATATCGTTTTGCTCTGATAAGAACTTGATATGGATCATACAACTATTAATTTTAACAGAATACATAAAATGTGTCAAGAGGAAGAAAATAACTTAAAAAATGTCATACGGACATTGCTCGACAGATCAAAGAACTTACAGCAGAGCCAACTTTTTTAGTCCAAGATCCTCCCAGATATGACAAGTCTCCACTGCAAACCAGCTGCGTATCATGAAAAGCTGAGCAGTTTAGAACCCTAACAACATCCTTCCCACCAACCATATGTTTTCCTGCCAAAATCTTCAACAAAGTTGTCTTCCCTGCAATGCATCAGTAATTTACTAAGAGACATACAAGAAACATCATATCTAAGACGAAGGATGCAATACTTTCATTTCGATATCTAGCAAAGAATAGGCGATAAGTCTGAAGGTAAATTCTCGTAAGCTTTGGAAAATGGCACAATGCACAAAAGGAATCATTAATTTGACTAATTTGTACACTGAGCAACATAAAGCCAGTAACACCTTGTCCGGTCTCTGTGATTCTGAAATTAGAGCAGATCATGTATGCTTCATACTGCTTTCTAGCCAAATCCATAAAACTGATCATCAGATATTGCCGCCAAAGCCCATAATTCACCATTCGGCCCCATATTCATGATCAATCAGCCATTTAAACAGAATGAAAAGCAATTTGACTATGGAATTTATTCGTTTCTTATTATAAGATCTTGCAATGGATACCGACAAACATTTTCCTACTTAACAGCTACCAAAACGATTATAAAAAACTATAAGAATCGCGGAAGGGAGTAGAGATTAAATTTAATGACATAAAGATTAACAATTAACTCACCAGATCCATTAGCACCGACGAGTAGACAGCGAGAGCCAGAAGGGACGTCGAGGTTGAAGTCGGCGAAGAGCGGCGACTGGAGATCGTAACCGAATTGCATAGCTCGCACATATTCCTTCATTGACCCCCAATTTATGAGTGAGAAAATAATAAAACAAATAAGTATATGTATGCCTGTCCCCTTAAGACAGAAAGCAATGCTCATATCATAATCATCAACGACTATCGTAATCATCAATTGTTTATGATGGAGGAAATAAACACATTCATATTGAAGAATTTGTCTCTCTTTTTTTCTTAGTATTTGTTAGGGAAGACCAAAGTCCAATGATTTTTAACCCCCTCAGAAAGGAATGTTATACCATTTGGGATGGAAGAAGCACCCACATGCCTCCCTCTACCAAAGGCAGGCAACGAGGATGAAAATGCTACATCAAATCTTATATCATTCCACGTATAAATTAAGCACCTCAGAGAGCAAGAGAAAAATTAATCTATCCAACCACCAAGGCTGCTATCCATCAAAAAATCGAGAAGAAGAACAAATAAAGAATTTGCCTTATTTTGACAAATGGAAAACTAGCAACTAATCCTTTCAGCGAGAATAATTGTTTGATTGCAACAGAACATTATAATCACAGAAGGGATATCATCAATTTAGGAAGAATGATAAATTGATAACTGACCTCGTCAACAGCATTAGCCAAGAGCTCAGCAATTGCTGCAAAAGTTGAAATAGAAAACCCTCTCGTCTTGGAAGAGTCGGTATCCGTTTTACCTGGCTGCGACGATGGCAAATTCTTGGGCGAATGGCTTCCCAGTTGGACTGCTGGAACCCTCTCATCTTCGTCTCTGCTATCATCGATCTCAACTATAATGATCCCCCGATCGGGATATTACTTTGTGCCGGCCCACTGATTCAAGCCCAATAAAGTTACTTCGGCCCAATCAATTGCTCCGACAGAACTTGTTGGAGAAACAACAACCAAATTAAACTAAACCAGTGTAGAACTTGTACTCGTAAATGTAATTTAGAAAATCAAAAAAAAAAATTATGATTGAATTAAATTAATATTATATTGAAGTATTTTTTATAAAAAAATATAATTTCCGTTGGATCATTCGAAATAATATGCTATGATATTTAGGGATTTATGTAGACTCATTTAAAGAATAGTTAATATAGAAATGTTATAATGTTATTAATCTAAAATCTCGATAAAATTTATCCCGATATATAAATTATTTATACGTGGGAAATATAATAGATGATCTTTAAAACAATTTAAACAGATTTCAAACAAATAATTAATGCGTGGTTCAGACAAAAACTATTAGATTAGTAATTATAGCTTTTGAATAAGAAAACCAAAAATATTCATAATATGTATAACACATCTTTGGATTATAGTAGAATTTTTTTTAAAGAAAACAAAATTGACAAAATCATGAACATGATTCTCTTTATGTTGAATATTAAGTATTATAACAAAATCTTTATTTTTTTTATGTTTTTTTAGTTTGATATTTGAACAATTCATAATCAAATTTTCAAATCTTAACTACTATATTATACCTTCAAATCAAGTTTTTGGTTAAACGTGGATAAAAGTCAGGTGAAAATAAAGTGAGGTGCATATTTTAGAATTATAAAAATTAAAATTATATATGTATACTTAATGAATAAGGCCAATGTAAATTTTTTAAAAACAAATTATATTAAAATAAGATTTATGTTTTTCAAGATAATATATATAGTCATATAGGTAAACAATGGGGATCCGAAATTGTTTTTACACCCTCAACGATACTTGTAAAAATCACAATATAAAACAATTATTTCTTAATATTTACGAAAATAATAATATACTAAGAATTAGTTACGAAACCAATATTTATCATAGCAAGATATGATAAATATTTCATGATTTTAAGGGGATATGAGATCAAACGAACAGAAAAGCAACAAAATAATTTTGAATGGCTTAAAAATGAGATGCAAATTTCAATGATCTACGTTCGATGAATGGAGACAAAAAACAATTATTTTCACTTGTAAAACGGTCATCACTCTCACATTGCTTAAAGAATAGGATTGCTTCACATGATTTTAAGGCAATGGTTACAAAATACATTATAACACAAATAATATTAATAACGAAAAAATTTAAAAATTAAAGAATTTAATAAAGCAAAAAATGATGGTTAACAACTTAGGTACAAAATGAAAGACATTACATATCTCGAATGGGCATAGGCGTTGTATTGAGACACGAAGACAAAATTTATAGCCTCGTGCAAATTATTCAGGATTTCCTTTTTAAACAATTAAGAGGGAGTGTAATTTAGACATTTGTAATTCAGTTTATTAAGGATATTCAAATTTTAAAAAGGATTTGGTCTAATGATATCTTTAATATTTTAACTTTTTGTTAAAATAAATATATGAAATAATTTAGAAAAATATAAAAAAAAAATCATTACAAATCAGCCAGATAAATCACATTTTTTAGTTTTTTCTAATTACGTAATGGACCCATCTAAAGTTTTAAAATTTTGATTTTAATTTATATCATTACTTCTAGAAAACGATAATTAAACAGTTATTTGAATAATTAATTAATTAGTAGTGGGCTTAGTGGCTGATTTATATTATAAAGTTATCTCAAATTCAAATACTTTTAAAATTTATATACACACTACATTTTAATTTACTTTTTATAATATGTATAATCATATGAAATTGATAGTTTTTTTACGGCAAAGATTTACCTGGATTTTTTAGTTAAATTTTTTGTTTGATTTAACAAAAATTTATTGGTAATTTATAATTGATATTTCACGGTTTGTTGGTTTATATTTTCTTGGTGATTAACAAACTCAATTTAAAATTTTAAAACAGAAAATTATATTTAGCAAAATGATAAGTAATAAGCCCAAAGAAACATTGTAAAATCGGAAAATGGAGACCATGTATTTTTTATAGAAAATTATAATCAAATAAATATTATTAAATGGGAACGTACAATATACCAAATTTGTTAAAAATCTGATATGATATAATTGTTGTTAAGATGAGTTGTTAAAATTGAAAGGTTTAGAAGAAAATCTCAAGATTATGTAAATTAATTTTGTTAAGATACATTTGTTTGAAATTTCACTAAATTTTTAATAAAATATGTATGTGTAATAATATAATATAGTGGATTGAATTATAAAAGCACATGTACTGTGAGTTGAAAATTGTATATATTGTATGACTTTGGCCCATAAATTATACATGCAAAGTCATAAAAATAATATTACTAATTACATAAATGAAAATAAGATGTATTTTATATATAAGTTTAGTAGGAAATCTATCATATATTAGTTTGACATATATAAGCTTATTTTTGTACAATTTGTAGAAATCAAAATTTATAAAAAACGTATATAATCATTCAACAAAGTTGTATATAGTTTTTATATGTTTGAAGTTAGGTGTGGTTAGATATTATGATTTAAATTGAAATATAATGTTAAAAAATATGGATTAATAACAAAATGACACGTATGATTTGTAGGGCCAGAAGCATTTTGGTGGCTCGAAATTCAATAACTTTAATATATACATTGATGTGCCATAAAATTTATTCGGGTCATTTTACTCTAAATGAGCCATAAATTTTATATGTGTAATAATATAATATAGTGGGCTTGATTATAAAAGTACATGTACTATGATTGTTAATAAAAAAAGTTGTGATTAGATATTGTGATTTAAATTTTTAAAAAAAGTTATGAATAGATATTGTGTAATTTGTAGAAATCAAATTTTATAAAAAAGTTGTATATAGTTTTTATATATTTGAAGTTAGTTGTGATTAGATATTGTGATTTAAATTTTTAAATATTTAAAATTAGTTGTGATTAGATATTGTGATTTAAATTGAATAGAATTGTTAATAAATAAAAAGTGGATTAATCATAAATTGACACATAGGATTTGTAGGGCCAAAATCAATATGGTGACTCTAAATTTCTTTGCTTTAATATATATATATATAGATTCTAAACACCCCTACCCCAAAAGTTCCCTCTCTCACATTCCCGCGCTCTCTCTCTATCTCTCTCTCGCTCGCTCTCTCGCTCTCGCTCTCGCTCTCTCTTTCGCGCTCTCTTTCGCTCTCTTAGGTGGCGATAGAAGAAATCCGTAAAAGACAAGTTGATCGATCAGAATATTTCGCTCTGGCCAAATTAGCCGCGCAGGCGAAGTGGTACGAAGACTCCATAGAGTTTATGGAGGAGATGCTGGTTGAAGAAGCTGATCTCAGTAACAAGGAGCTCTCCCTCCTCGGACAGTGCTTCACGGAGGTTGTCACCTCTCGGCTGAAGGCTTGGCGTGTTGTGAAGGAACAGAAGTAGATGAATATAATCTTGTTCAAATCATACACCATTTACAAGAAGAAGATCGAAACGGAGATCGCCTCCTCTTGCTCCCGTGTTCTCAGCGTTCTTCATGATCTCGGAGGGAGTAAAAAGTTGATCGATCCTCTGGATGAGCTTCTTGTCGTAAAATCCAAGGCCGATTTCAACAAATACCTCGTTGAAATATATTGTTGTGAGGAAGATATACACAAGACAAATGCCTTGTTTGCAAATGCTATGGTATGCCTGTTAGGATTTGAACGTAGTAACGAATAGAAAACGAGACAAAGAACACACAAATTGTTTACCCAGTTCGTCACAGAATATGACTACGTCTGGGGGAACTACCAAGCCAGGGTTTTCCAATATTGTGATAACGATTACAATGAACAATTAGGGTTAATAAGCTAAACGGACGAAACCCTAATTAGGCCCAATACACAAATCGTATGGCCGGCCCAAAGACCCTTGTACGGAGGGACCGAAATTAGCCGTGCAGGCGAAGCGGTACGAAGACTCCATAGAGTTTATGGAGGAGATACTAGCTGAAGAAGCTGATCTCAGTAACGAGGAGCTCTCCCTCCTCGGACAGTGCTTCACGAAGGTTGTCACCTCCCGACTAAAGGTTTGGCGTGTTGTGAAGGAACAGAAGCAGATGAATATAATCCTGTTCAAATCATACACCATTTACAAGAAGGAGATCGAAACGGAGTTCGCCTCCTCTTGCTCCCGTGTTCTCAACGTTCTTCATGATCTCGGAGGGAGTAACAAGCTGATCGATCCTCTGGATGAGCTTCTTGTCGTAAAATCCAAGGCCGATTTCAACAAATACCTCGTTGAAATATATTGTCGTGAGGAAGATATACACAAGACAAATGCCTTGTTTGCAAAGGCTACGGTATGTCTGTTAGGATTTGAACGTAGTAACGAATAGAAAACGAGACAAAGAACACACGAATTGTTTACCCAATTCGTCAAAGAATATGACTACGTCTGGGGACACTACCAAGTCAGGGTTTTCCAATATTGTAATAATGATTACAATGAACAATTAGGGTTAATAAGCTAAACGGACGAAACCCTAATTAGGCCCAATACACAAATCGTACGGATGACCCAAAGACCCTTGTACGGAAGGACCGAAATTAGCCGCGCAGGCGAAGCGGTACGAAGACTCCATAGAGTTTATGGAGGAGATGCTGGCTGGAGAAGCTGATCTCAGTAACGAGGAGCTCTCCCTCCTCGGACAGTGCTTCACGGAGGTTGTCACCTCCCGGCTGAAGGCTTGGCGTGTTGTGAAGGAACAGAATCAGATGAATATATACCCGTTCAAAGCATACACCATTTACAAGAAGAAGATCGAAACGGAGTTCATCTCCTCTTGCTCCCGTGTTCTCAGCGTTCTTCATGATCTCGGGGGAGTAAAAAGCTAATCGATCCTCTGGATGAGCTTCTTGTCGTAAAATCCAAGGCCGATTTCAACAAATACCTCGTTGAAATATATTGTCGTGAGGAAGATATACACAAGACAAATGCCTTGTTTGCAAAGGCTATGGTATGCATGTTAGGATTTGAACGTAGTAACGAATAGAAAATGAGACAAAGAACACACGAATTGTTTACCCAGTTCGTCATAGAATATGACTATGTCTGGGGGCACTACTAAGCCAGGGTTTTCCAATATTGTGATAACGATTACAATGAACAATTAGGGTTAATAAGCTAAATGGACAAAACCCTAATTAGGCCCAATACACAAATCGTACGGATGGCCCAAAGACCCTTGTACGGAGGGACCAAAATTAGCCGCGCAGGCGAAGCGGTACGAAGACTCCATAGAGTTTATGGAGGAGATGCTGGCTGAAGAAGCTGATCTCAGTAACGAGGAGCTCTCCCTCCTCGGACAGTGCTTCACGGAGGTTGTCACCTCCCGGCTGAAGGCTTGGCGTGTTGTGAAGGAACAGAAGCAGATGAATATAATCTCGTTCAAAACATACACCATTTACAAGAAGAAGATCGAAATGGAGTTCGCCTCCTCTTGCTCCCGTGTTCTCAGCGTTCTTCATGATCTCGGAGGGAGTAAAAAGCTGATCGATCCTCTGGATGAGCTTCTTGTCGTAAAATCCAAGGCCGATTTCAACAAATACCTCGTTGAAATATATTGTCGTGAGGAAGATGATAGCAACATGCATGTGAGACTTAATCAAAGGCCTCCAAGGAAGAGGCTCAAGCAAAGGGTGAAGTCTTGTACAAGTTCGGAATTGTTACTGTCGCTTTGGTTCTGGACAGTCTTCGGTAAAACGGTCATAACTGTGGCTAGAAAATTGATCTCGAGATGATTCAAGATGCGTTGGAAAGCTGATTCAAAGATCTACAACTTCATAGTTTACGTCGAATCAAGATTCCAACAAGAAGATGGTCATAATCGAGTTTTACTGAGAGCTGTGCATGTATTCCGCGACCGCGGAAATGTTACTGACGTTCGACCTGTGACAGACACTTTTCCGCGATCGCAGAAGTATTTCCGCGATCGCGGATTTGCTACGGCTTTTTCTTCCAAATCATTTTCCGCAATCGCAGATGTATTGCCGCGACCGCGGAAACGAGCCCGAGTGCTCGTCTTCTCGTCTTTATTTCTGAAACTTAGTATTATTTTATTATTATTTGTTAGCGACTAATTAAACTAGCAAACCCTAGTTTTAATGTTACGTTGAATTTGAGTAGTAAAGTTGAGTACGCTCTTTTCCTTGAGTTCTAACGTCAACTCTTCGATCCCACAGATCGTATATCCTGTAGCTCGTCGCTTCGAGCAATTCATACATCGTCTCTTCGGTGTTTCAAGATCATCTCTTTGATCTTTCTGTCATCTCTTTGACGCGTTTGAAGGTTATCTCGTTAGCCCTAGGAAAGCCCTCACTTTGGCTACGGAAAAGGAGAATTGAATCCACACTTGAGGAATCAAAGATCCTGCGTTGCAGACAATACTTCAGGGGTTGTTCGCATCAGAAGATATATACACAAGACAAATGCCTTGTTTGCAAAGGCTATGGTATGCCTGTTAGGATTTGAACGTAGTAACGAATAGAAAACGAGACAAAGAACACACGAATTGTTTACCCAGTTCGTCACAGAATATGACTACGTCTGGGGGCACTACCAAGCCAGGGTTTTCCAATATTGTGATAACGATTACAACGAACAATTAAGGTTAATAAGCTAAACGGACGAAACCCTAATTAGGCCCAATACACAAATCGTTCGGACGGCCCAAAGACCCTTGTACGGAGGGACCGAAATTAGCCGCGCAGGCGAAGCGGTACGAATACTCCATAGAGTTTATGGAGGAGATGTTGGCTGAAGAAGCTGATCTCAGTAACGAGGAGCTCTCCCTCCTCGGATAGTGCTTCACGGAGGTTGTCACCTCCCGACTGAAGGCTTGGCGTCTTGTGAAGGAACAGAAGCAGATGAATATAATCCCGTTCAAAGCATACACCATTTACAAGAAGAAGATCGAAACGGAGTTCGCCTCCTCTTGCTCCCATGTTCTCAGCGTTCTTTATGATCTCGGAGGGAGTAAAAAGCTGATCGATCCTCTAGATGAGCTTCTTGTTGTAAAATCCAAGGCCGATTTCAACAAATACCTCGTTGAAATATATTGTCGTGAGGAAGATATACACAAGACAAATGCCTTGTTTGCAAAGGCTACGGTATGTCTGTTAGGATTTGAACGTAGTAACGAATAGAAAACGAGACAAAGAACACACGAATTGTTTACCCAATTCGTCAAAGAATATGACTACGTCTGGGGACACTACCAAGCCAGGGTTTTCCAATATTGTGATAACGATTACAATGAACAATTAGGGTTAATAAGCTAAACGGACAAAACCCTAATTAGGCCCAATACACAAATCGTACGGACGGCCCAAAGACCCTTGTACGGAGGGACCGAAATTAGCCGCGCAGGCGAAGCGGTACGAAGACTCCATAGAGTTTATGAAGGAGATGCTGGCTGAAGAAGCTGATCTCAGTAACGAGGAGCTCTCCCTCCTCGGACAGTGCTTCACGGAGGTTGTCACCTCCCGGCTGAAGGCTTGGCGTGTTGTGAAGGAACAGAAGCAGATGAATATAATCTCGTTCAAAGCATACACCATTTACAAGAAGAAGATCGAAACGGAGTTCGCCTCCTCTTGCTCTCGTGTTCTCAGCGTTCTTCATGATCTCAGAGGGAGTAAAAAGTTGATCGATCCTCTGGATGAGCTTCTTGTCGTAAAATCCAAGGCCAATTTCAACAAATACCTCGTTGAAATATATTGTCGTGAGGAAGATATACACAAGACAAATGCCTTGTTTGCAAAGGCTATGGTATGCCTGTTAGGATTTGAACGTAGTAATAAATAGAAAATGAGACAAAGAATACACGAATTGTTTATCCAGTTCGTCACAGAATATGGGGCACTACCAAACCAAGGTTTTCCAATATTGTGATAACGATTACAATGAACAATTAGGTTTAATAAGCTAAACGGACAAAACCCTAATTAGGCCTAATACACAAATCGTACGGACGGCCCAAAGACTCTTGTACGGAGGGACCAAAAATTTTGCCCGGGCCTGCGGCCCAGACCCGCTGAGAACAAGACTTTCAGTATACATTCTATCGGTCTCCATAACCCAACAATGCCTACTTGAATTTCAGATAATTCTTCAAAATTTCTTGATTTCTCTGTCAATCCTCTTGATTAGGTCAAAATCACGTGTGTATTTACAGTGCGGTTTCCGATTGCTAATCTGATTTCTTGCGAGTGTTCTAGTGATTTGTGGTCCTTTGTTTTTTATTTCTTCAATTTCACCGACTTTCATTTTGTTAACACTGTTTAGAATTGATTTTCGAAATTATCTTTGTATGCGGTTTTCCATTTCGTTTCTTGCGAGTGTTCCAGAATTTAGGTCAAAATTCGTGATCTCAAATTTGTGGACGACTTTATTTTGCAGGAAATGGCAGTGTCGAACAACTTCCCTACCTCCAAGGACATGTAAACTCAAGTTCCGCCTATTAGTTTCCTCTCTATTAGTTTCAAGAAGAAAACTACTTAAACCTGTTACAATATGCTTACATGATGGTTCTGCTAAACAAGTGCTTGATTGATATAGGAGATATTGAGTTAGCTTCAGGAATTGTGTTGAGAGGAGTCTTTTTTGTGCCTGAATTTAGGCAAAATTTGCTATCAGTTGGCAAATTATTTGATGATGTTGCTTTGGATGTGAAGATCGACAAAGGATTTTGCATGTTTCAGGACCCTAAAACTGGTAAGCAGCTTTTGACTGGGAAAAGAGTTATTGGAGGCCTTTACAGGGATCAGTTGATGCCTTCTTCTACTACTTTACAGAGTTTTTCTTCAAGATGTCATAGTACAAATAATGTAGGTCACATTGACCACAAAACAGTAAATAAATCTAGTCATGCTTTGATACATGCTAGATTCGGACATGTTTCAAATTCCAAATTGAAACACATTTGTCAATATTCCAATTTGAATCCGGATATGGATCATTGTGAAGTTTGTATTTTAGCAAAACATCATGCCTTGCCTTTTCCTAAGAGTGAATCATTTGCCAGTTGCTTATTTGAGTTGGTTCACATGGATTTATGGGGGCCATACAAGTTTCCTACACATTCATGTGCAAGATATTTTCTGACTATACTAGATGATTATAGTAGATCGACATGGACACATTTGATTCAAACAAAGGATCAAGTTGGTGTAGTCATTAAGAATTTCATCACAGTTTGGGGCTAAGATCAAGAAGGTTAGATCAGACAATGTGAGTGAATTTGTTCAAAGAGTTGTTCTGAATTATTTGCTAGCAAAAGCATCATACACCAGAAGTCTATTCCTCAACAAAATGGAAGAATTGAGCGAAAACATAGACATCTGGTCGAAACAGCTAGAGCAATCCGATTACATGCTTCTTTGCCCATTGAATATTGAGGAGACTGTGTTTTAGCTGCAACTTTCTTATTGAATCTTCTTCCTTGTGCTGTGTTGAATTGGGATACTCGTTATTTTCGGCTTCATGGGGAATTTCCTGACTATAGCCAGCTAAGGGTAATTGGGTGTCAGTGTTTTGCATTGATCAGAGGTGCCATCGTACGTAGCAACAGAAGTGAAACAGCTATCAACTTGATTAAGCATCATCATACGTACTCTGATTATGGCAGAACTTCCTAGAAGAAAAATAAAACAAATTGTGACATAAGTTAAGAGGAGGCCAGGGTATAGAAGAAGAGCCAATGTGAATTCCTTTGGTTCATGGAAAAGCAGAATCAATTTTAACTAACTATTGAAGAACGGTTTAACATAATAACATCATTCTTCACAAAGAAAAAAAATTCATGTTTTAACCTCAGGATGGATCTTGCTATCTATGTTTTCTTTGGTGTTACTAGAACATCCTCAGCTGCATATATATTCGTAGTATGGCAAGACACGATGAGAAGACCATTTACAAGTTGAGAAAAGAATGACAATGGCATTATTTTGTAAACCACAAACATAAAAAAGGAAAACAAGCCAATGAAGAATTCAACTTTAGTTATATAAGTCTTGATACAGCCGGCCGTGGCTTGGATGTTGTATTTCCTGGAGCAGAAACAACAAATTAAATCTATTGGCCGACATTCGATGATTGTCGGCCTGTGTCATGCTGATGTACGTAGATGCTGAATTCCAATATCTTTATGTGAATTCTCTCTCTCAATACAAACTTTGATTGGTCCTAATTAACATCTCTGATCCCATCAAAAGAACCAGGTCTAGATCCACATCTATCAGTATCTATCTTAGTGAGTGATCGATCTTCGTTTTTAATCTCTTAGGATCCACTTTTTTTCGCTCTCTGTTTCTCAACGTTCTCTCTCTTTCTAGTTGTTGTGTGCCCAATAACTTGGTCTTCACTTCCTCTTTGCAGAAGACGTCCAACTCCATCAACTTAAAACACCTAAACCTTTCTAATTACATTTGACCATAAACTAACTATACAACAAATTACAACCCAAATTTGGGATTATAACATGACAATTCTCAACACTCATTTATGTCATCTAGCTATCAGGACCATCACCAAATTAACCCCTATATACAGTCTACAGTTTTTATGAAAAATAGAGCTAGATTCCAGGCCCCGTTTGGTTGTAAGAAAATATAAGTGATAGAAACGGAGCGTTAGAGGTTGGGTGTGTTTGCTTGTGAAATTTTCTGGAATTGTTTCCGGTCACGGGCTGAAAGATTGAGCTGAGTTGTTTCCCTTGGAAAATAAACAGGTAACATACTCTTTCTCATCTCTCTCCACTTAACATGTCACAAAAAAGAAGCACAGCGAATCTCCGTCTCCCACCACTCTACCATGTTCTCTTCCATTACCGGCGCCGGCATGCATCCCTTCCGCCCCAATTTCAGAAAAATCAAATTCACACCATAATCAAACTGCCTTCTTTCTTAGCAAATACTCAAATCCACACCATAATCAAGATTCGGATGAGAGGTAGATCTAGTTCCAAAAAAAAAATTGACTTTGAGAGAGGAGTCTGGATTCGCATCTACCATATTCACCGAAACTCTATGGATCATATTCAGATCTAAACCCTGTCTCTACTGTTATGCATGGAGTTCAAAGATTTGGGGGTCGATTCATGGAGTAGAGTGGAATTACAAGGATAAATCAAGAGTTGAATTTATGCTTTGATTAAAACAAGGATAGATAGATAAGAGAGCTTGAGGCATACAAGCTTACAACCGAAACAAGATCCCTGAAAAGCCTTTTCAAATATGAATAATTTGGCTTATCTTCAAAGCGCAATGATCTGCAATAGTGGAAATATGATACAAACTCCGTTGGGTATGATTTGCAAAGAACCTGAGGAGCATATTTCGACAAATTAGGCCATCAAGGTTGCGTCGCCAAACTTATAAGATTCATCACAAATCAATTAGTATGAAATTTGTTATATGAGCTATCTTCTTCCCCTAATGTTAACACAGAAGAATATATATATATATTATATAGCATGACTAGAAGGGAAAGCGCATGCTGGCAAAACAACTTTTTTATTTCCTTGTACCAACTCAGAAACAAAAGTGAATTAAAAAGCCTTTAGCTGGTTCAAATCAATTAAAAATGTCAAAGTTGTAACTATTATAAAAACTCTGATTTACCCACCAATTCCAAGGTGAGTATTAACACTCGCATAGCGTGCTGTACCAGTCAGGCTCATGTTCTCTCTGGAACGGAGAATAAAAAAAATGTCATCATAATGAACAATACAGAAGCCAAAGCTATGTGTAGGCTGTAAGAAGTTTGATGCACGGACAAGATATACAAATTGAACCAGTGAGCAATAGCAACGTAAAGGCTAGATCCAAAGAAAAGTCTCGACCAATTTACCTGTACTTCTTTGCAAGCCCAAAGTCAATAGCATACACTTGTATTTGAGATGAATAAAACATCAAGTCAGTAATCACTAACTACTTCAAGTTGTAAAAACAACCTAATTAACCAGCATAGGTTTCAAAAAAACATAAGTTGACATCAAGCATTTCGTTGGTGACACTGATATGTAGTCAACCCACATAGTTAAACTTCTCTTAACTACGCTTGAATAATGTTCTTCCAACTTCTCCAGGTCTTCGACTCCAAGTTTGCAATTACCTCAATTATTACAGGTTTTGATAAAACATAAAAGCCATGGAAAGATGCCAAACTGATTTATATACCCACTGAAAAAAAAAGCTATGATGATAGAATAAGTCATACCTGGTTTGCTTTGCGACCAAGACCCATTAAGAAGTTGTCAGGTTTTATATCTCGGTGAACAAAACCTTTAGTATGCAGGTATTCGACCCTGTTAATCTGAAAACACATCATGCAATGAGCATCATAGAAGCAGTTACACGACCATTACAAAATTAGCTAGATTTACTTACAAGTTGATCTGCAAGCATCAGCACAGTTTTCGAAGAAAATTTTCTATTACAATAGTTGAATAGATCTTCCAAGCTTGGTCCTATAAGATCAATGACCATGGCACTGTGTTCACCATCAACCCCGAACCATTTGAGATGTGGAATCCCAGCTTCAACATAAATGAAACAACATAGGAAAACATAGTTGGATACATATTTAAAGTTATAAATTTTAACAAGATCGGGAATCCTGACTTTACAGAAAACACATACATTGACGAAAAAACATGTTCAAGCCTTTCAGAACACATGATATTAACTTTCACAATCCTTCACAAATTTGGATGACATATTCAAACATTATAATTTGGCAGTGCTGTAAAGATAAATGCTCAAAGTGTTATTAAGCATGGCAAACATGGGATAACATGGTCCAGCAAGGACAACAAGAGTCTTAAGTCTTAACAAGTCTTTGAAACGCCTAATAACGGTAGACAGCTAGGCCTACTTATTTACTACTATATGGTATCATAAAAATGAAATTGTAACCATTTTTACATATGCAGGTGTCAGGTTGGCAATGTAGACATAGAAAGTAAATCCAGTATAGTCTGATGGTTTGGATAACACAAGTAAGAACAGGCATTACGATAATATTAAAGTGCTTACTTCCCCCTTGAATAAGCATATACAACTTTTATGAAGTATATGAATATAAATGATAAATAAGGTCAATTAGTGACTAAGTTGTTAGATGCTTACGTCAGAGTATGTATAAGACATTTATTTTACATTCTCTCCTGTAAGTGTGTAACAGAATTATTTCCCCTCTCTCTCTGTAATACAGAGCTTTGAGCTCTCATCAATGGAGTGTCTCTCTTTCTTTCTTTCTTCTTTCTCAGTGATAACTGAGTACTTCACATGGTATCAGAGCGTAACTAGCTCAGTTATCATTTTATTTCCGCTGTTTTCTTGTTCTTGTGAGTACGATTGATTTCGCGATGGATAATGCAAATCGAGGAGATGATTTGAATCGTCAAGGATTGAATCAGCAAGGGATCGCCTTGAATGATCCTCTGGTGTTGTCTAATTCAGATCACCCTGGAGCACAACTAGTCGCGACGCATCTGAATGGTACGAATTTCTTGAACTGGAGTTACATGTTAAAATGGCACTAGGAGCGAAATCGAAACTAGGTTTCATTGATGGCTCGTGTGTGATGCCAAATGTGGGATCTGTTGATTGCGATCGATGGATTAAGGCCGATTATATGGTCAGGTGTTGGTTAGTGAATTCTATGGAAGGAAATATCTCAGGCACTTTCATGAAAGTGAATTCTGCGAAACAATTGTGGGATGAGTTGATCAAACGTTTTGGTCAAACTAATGGACCAATGTTATATCAATTAAAGAGGACTCTAGGTTCTTTGCAACAAGGTGTACAATCTGTGGGAGATTATTACTGCAAACTTAAAGGAATTTGGGATGAGATTAGTTGCTTGGAGTATTCACTTGTGTGTGAATGTGGTATGTTAGGAAAATGTACCTGTGAAATCATGAAAAAGCTTCAAGATCAGGAGTCCAGAAATCGAGTTATTCAATTCTTAATGGGATTGGGAGAAGAATTTGATGGTATATGAAGTAATATCTTGGCTTTGGATCCGATGCCTTCAGTGAATAAGGTTTTCTATCTTGTTCAGCAGGCTGAGAGACAAAAGATTGTGAGTGGAACACTGAATGTTCATCAAGATGGTGAAGCTTTGTCAGTTAACAATTTTACTGGAAAACAATATCAATAATTTTAGAAGTATTTTCAGCCAGAGATGGTTTCAAGAAAGGAGGTAAAACTGATAAGAGGTGTGATTTTTGCCATATCAAAGGTCATCTCAAAGATCAGTGCTACAAGCTTAATGGTTATCCATCTAATTGGAAGTTTAAGCAAAATGATAGGAGAGCTAATGCTGTTGATAGTGAACTTGATAATCCTCCGGAGAATCATGAAAAGAGGAATCCTGGTATAGACAGTGCATTGGTGAATGTTGTGTGTCAGGAAATGGACAAGATATTTCAAGGGAAAGAAGCATCCTCATCTGCAAATTTTGCAGGTAAACTAGTTGATTCTAATGTGTTTTCTACCACTTCTTCTAATAATCCTGGCAATTGGATAGTAGATACCGGTGCAACCGATCACATGATATTTGATCATAGTATATTCTTAGCTAAGAAAGAGTTATTGAAACCTATTCGAGTAGCTCTACCTGATGGGAGTATTAAGGCAGTTGATATTGTTGGCAGTGTCAGAATCAGTCCTGTTCTAGTGATTCATAATGTTCTTCTTGTTCCTGGTTTTCAACATAATCTGCTATCTGTCACCAAGTTGATTGATGATCATGGTTTTCTTGGGGTCATAAAGGCTGATAGAATCTTGTTTCAGGACCCTATCACTAGGCAGACTGTGTTTGAAGGAGAAAGAGCTGGAGGCTTGTATGTTGCTCAGGTGGTTCCAGGATTGCATCAGGAAGGATCTCAGGAAAGATATTTTGTTTTTGCTAATAAAGGGATTGATTCATGTAATGCAATTGATTCTAGTACTAGTGTTTCAACTAAGATCTTACATGAGAGGCTAGGACATTGTTCTAAAGGGAAATTGAAACATTTGTATGTTTCTCTTACAGATGGAAATGCAGACTTGTTTTGTGAAAGCTGTATTTTGGCCAAACATTGTAAAGATCAATTCCATAGAAGTGAATCAGTGGCTTCATTTACATTTGATATTGTTCATTTTGATCTATGGGGTCCTTACAAAACACCAAGTGTTTGTGATGCATCATATTTTCTTACCATTCTTGATGACAACACAAGGTTCGCCTGGATTTATATGCTCAAACACAAACATCAGGTGTCCATGGTTATTGAGTCCTTCCTTGCTTATGTGAAGAATCAATTTCACACTTCTCTTAAAGTTCTTCGAAGTGACAATGGCACATAATTTGTTCAGCAGAAATGTAGAGATTTGTTCAGCAGAAATGTAGAGATTTGTTTGCTGCTAATGGGATCATTCATCAAAGGACTATTCCTGGTAATCCACAGCAGAATGGTTGAGTTGAGAGAAAGAATCGACACCTTATTGAGACTGCACGGGCTATGAGGTTACATGCTAATCTACCTATTAAGTTCTGGGGGCATTGTGTGTTAGCTGCAGTCCATGTCATTAATCTGATGCCTAGTTTAGTTTTAAATTGGTCTGTTCCTTATGAGAAATTGTTTCACAAGAAGCCAGTTTATGATGATTTGAGAGTACTTGGTTGCTTATGTTTTGCTAAACCATCACAGCTTAAGAAAGATAAGTTCGGTGCTCAGTCAAAAAGGTGCATGTTTATTGGTTATCCTTCTAGCCAAAAAGGATATCAGTTATATGATCTTGATAGTCATAGCTTCTTTGTATCCAGGGATGTCATTTTTAGAGAGTCTGATTTCCCTTATAAGTCTTCTTCATCTCCCATTGTGCTCAGGCCACGTCAGTTACCTTTGGTGAATCCTGCTACAGACTGCATAGTTCCTTTGAGAACAATTTCAATTTTGCCTGCAGAATCTGGTGTCATTTCTGAAACACCTACTTCTCCTGTTATTGAGGAGGTTCCTTTGGCATCTCCTACACATGATGTTTCTTCAAGCCCTGCTACTGAAGAGATTTCTACACCCTATATTCCTCCTCCTAGGAGATCTACCAGACTTACGTCACACCCATTGAGATTGCAGGATTATTTTTGTCCTTCTAGGGCTTCATATTCCTCTTCTCTGTATTCTTCCACCCTTACTGAATTTACTGATTTTTCAGATGATTATGTTGCCTCTTTTTATAATGCTTGTGTTGTCATTGAGCCTCAATTTTATGCTCAAGCTAAGGGACAACCTTATTGGGAAGATGCTATGGAAGCTGAATTAAAAGCTTTAGAATCTAATCACACATGGGAGCTAACCTCTCTTCCTCCAGATAAGAAGGTTATTGGTTGTAAATGGGTATACAAAGTGAAGTACAAGTCAAATGGGTCTGTTGAAAGGTATAAGGCACGGCTGGTAGCTAAAGGCTATAATCAAGTTGAGGGTAAGGATTATAAGTACACCTTCTCCCCTATTGCTAAATTGGCCACTGTGAGAACATTGATTGCCCTATCTACTATGAAGCAATGGGATATCTTTCAATTGGATATTAATAATGCATTTCTCCATGGATACTTGGATGAAGAAGTTTACATGACACCACCTCCTGGCTATACTAAGGCTAAACCTGGTCAGGTATGCAGATTGGTAAGATCTTTATATGGTCTTAAGCAGGCCTCTCGCCAATGGAATATTAAGTTGACTGCATACTTGTTTAAGTTGGGATATGTTCAGTCTAGACAAGACTATTCTCTGTTTGTAAGGAAGGCTGGTGATTTGATTGCTATTGCCTTAGTCTATGTTGATGACTTGTTGTTAACTGGAAATGACACTAATTTTTTGATGGCTACAAAGGCTGGTTTGCATTCTGCCTTTACCATAAAGGATTTGGGTCATGTTCGGTTTTTCCTTGGCATTGAAGTTGCTAGGTCTGCTAAAGGGATGGTTATTAATCAGAGAAAGTATATATTGGATATACTTAAGGATCTTGACATGTTGGATTGTCATGCTGCTTCTTTTCCTCTTCAGAAAGGTCTTAATCTGTCTATTGATGAAGGATTACCTCTACCTGATCCTGAGGTGTATAGAAGGTTAGTAGGTAGACTTCTTTATCTCAACATCACCAGACCCGATTTGTCCTATTCAGTTCAACACCTCAGTCAGTTTCTGAGTTCACCTCGAGCACCACATTTGCAGGCTGCATTACATGTGGTTAAATATCTGAAAGGTACTTTAAATTGGGGTCTCTTTTATCCAGTGAAATCTAATTCTATCCTCAGTGGTTATAGTGATGCAGATTGGGGATCTTGTAAGTTTTCTGCAAGGTCACTGAGTGCTTACTGTGTATTCCTTGGTGATGCCTTAATCTCTTGGAAGACAAAAAAGCAAAAGACAGTCTCTAAATCGTCTGCAGAATCTGAATCTGAAGTATGTCTTCCACCACTAGTGAGATTGTATGGCTTCATGGTCTCTTACAGGATTTATTTGTCACCATTCCTCTGCCTATTGCTTTATACTGTGCCAACAAAGCAGCTGAGCATATAGCAGCTAATCCAGTGTACCATGAACGGACAAAACACCTCAATATTGACTGCCATTATGTCAGGGATAAAGTCAGTGAAGGTTTCATCCGCACCTCTCATGTCAAGTCTCAGCTCCAGCTCGTTGATGTTTTAACTAAACCCTTGGGTGAACTTCAGCATCGGTTTCTTTCTTTCAAGCTGGGATTGGTTGATTCTCCACCAATTCCACCTTGAAGGGAGGATATGAATATAAATGATAAATAAGGTCAATTAGTGACTAAGTTGTTAGATGCTTACGTCAGAGTATGTATAAGACATTCATTTTACATTCTCTCTCTTGTAAGTGTGTAACAGAATTATTTCCTCTCTCTCTCTGTAATACAGAGCTTTGAGCTCTCATCAATGGAGTGCCTCTCTTCTCTTTCTTTCTTTCTTTCTTCTTTCTCAGTGATAACTGAGTACTTCACAATTTTGATTCATAATGCAGTTGTGGGTGCTTAGTCTTCACAGATTCCTGGGAAATAATAAGTAGCATCAAAAGATGAACATGCCATTGTGCAAGCAGAATATATATATCTGTATTATCATCACATCAATTCAAGCAAAATGCTGAACAACTTTTAATCAACTATTATAGGCATGAGCCTCACGAAGCTCAGACAGTGCAAATACAACAATCTATTGCAGTTACATAAAAAAACAGATACAATGTTGCAAGCTGATGACCAGTATTTCACTTTTACAAAGCTGAGGCCACAATTGATTATATTCTTGGACTTCAATCTGTTGCACTTCTGAGCACTCAGGCATCAGGGGAAAAGTGAAGAAATTTACTAATGGAACAATTGTAGTACATCCAGACCTTCTAATCAGCCAGAAATACGTTTATGCCACTTTTTTTCTAAAAGAGGTAAACCATGGTAGGAACATACTAGTGTCTACAACTTCTGATATTATTGCCACCTCAAGCAAGGCAACCTCAAATTGTTCATCTAACAAAACGAAGACACTTAAATAGTTAAATCATTCAACAATCAACTTCCGACTCACCAGCTTGATAGCTACTTCCTCGCCGGTCTGTATATTGTAACCTGGAGATTTATAGAAAATTCTGAAATCAATTGACAGATCAAGATAGAATTTTAGTTTATTTTTTCTTCCTTTAGACTTAAAATATTATATTATTTCCCCAATTTTCCGTGCAATGTCGGCAACCAGTTTCTGCGTCACCGAATGCAGTCCGTAACTACCCAACCACCATTTCTTGAACTTTACACTGTTGATTTCTCTGAAGCTAGCTAGAAGAAGCTTCAGAGAGAGAGAGGAGGGAAATTCAATTCGATTTGTTCGATGCCGCAGAAGATGTTGGTCCAGGAACGTTCAAATCCAAATCCCGAAGCTCCTCCAACCGACAATTCTTCAGGACTCCCACATCCCAAACCCCACTTCCCACCTCATCATTTTCCCTCATCCAAATCCAATCTGAAATCGCTGGGTTCCTCCACCTGGTTATCGAATCCCCTCAAAGTTACCGCCTTCTTCCTCCTCTTCCTCACCTTCGCCGCCTTCCTCTTCCTCCTCCCCGCCGCCGACCCTTCCTCCCTCTTCTGCTTCCGCCTCAAATCCCAATCGAAATCCACTAATGAAATCCAAAACCCTAGGGTTGATTTCCAATCAATCGCCCCGATCAAGGACACCTCATCTCCTTACGCTTCGTTCCGATCCGATCAGTGGATCGTCGTCTCCGTTTCGGAGCATCCGACGGATTCGATTCGGAGCTTGGCGAGGATCAGAGGCTGGCAGGTTTTGGCCGTCGGGAATTCGGAGACCCCGCCCGATTGGAGTCTCAAAGGTACGATCTATCTGTCCTTGGAGGATCAGTCTAAGCTAGGGTTTCGAATAAATCAGTACTTGCCTTCTGATTCTTATGTTAGGAAGAGTGTTGGATATCTGTTTGCTATTCAGCATGGGGCTAAGAGGATCTTCGATGCTGATGATAGAGGGGTTGTGATAGATGGGGATTTGGGGAAGCATTTTGATGTGAAATTGGAGAGGACTAGTGTATTGCAAGAGAGGATTTTGCAGTACACGAAGAAGGATCCAAATCGGACCGTCGTGAATCCTTACATCCATTTTGGCCAGAGATCTGTTTGGCCAAGGGGGTTGCCATTGGAAAACGTTGGCCAAATTTGGCATGAAGAGTTCTATGGCGAGACATTGGGAGGGAAACAGTACATTCAACAGGGTATTTCTAATGGTTTGCCTGATGTGGACTCAGTTTTCTATTTCACCAGGAAGCTGACTTCCGAAACGTTTGATGTTAGGTTCGATGATCGGTCTCCGAAAGTTGCCTTGCCACAGGGTTTGATGGTGCCATTGAACTCTTTTAATACCTTCTTTCATTCGAATGCCTTTTGGGGTTTGATGCTTCCAGTGTCTGTTAGCTCAATGGCTTCTGATGTGCTTAGGGGATACTGGGCTCAAAAGCTCTTGTGGGAAATTGATGGGTTTGTTGTTGTTTATCCTCCGACTGTCCATAGGGAGGATAAGGCAGGTTCGTACCGGTTTTCAGAAGAGAAGGATCTACATGTAAATGTCGGTCGCCTGATTAAGTTTTTAGCTTCTTGGCAATCCTCAAATCAGAAGTTATTTGAGAAGATCTTGCAATTGAGTTTCGAGATGGCCAAAAATGGTTTCTGGACAGAGACAGATTTGGATCTCACAGTTGCTTGGCTTCAGGATTTGATAGCTGTTGGTTACAAACCACCTAGAGTATCAGCATTGCGTTCAGCAGGACAGAAATCGGCTAATGCTGTTGCAGAAAGGAGGGAATTTGTCCCTTCCAAACTTTCTTCCATGCATCTTGCTGTGGACGAATCCAGTACAGTGAACTACGAGATTGGAAAATTTGTTCGGTGGAGGAAAAATTTCGGGAATACTGTGCTGATCATGTTTATCAGGGGTTCTGTGGAGCGGACTGCGTTAGAATGGAGATTGCTATATGGAAGATTATTCAAAACTGTGGTTATTTTGTCGGAGCAAGCTCATCCAGATTTATCCGTCGAGCAGGCACACTTGGATGATATATACAAGTGAGTTTTACTTGCTTGTGAATCTATTTCCTCTTCACATAATTCATACATGACCAATTGACCATGAATGCTTGTAAGGAAGATGACTTTGTTCTTGCTGTAAACAGTTTTTTGTGGTAAAATTTGTTTCATATTATTGATAATTGGATAACCCATTGGACGCAGGTATCTACCAGGGATATTTCAGAGGTTCCCTAGTGCTGATGGATTTATGTTCCTCCAGGACAATACTGTCCTCAACTACTGGAATTTGCTTCAAGCAGACAGATCAAAATTGTGGATAACCAACAAGGTACAACTTTCATCACTGGTGTTTTTTTTTTGTATGTTATCCATCTTACTTGCGCTTACATCTCATGTTTACATCAATTGAAAAATGCCAATTAGGTGCCTAGATCATGGACGGCTGTTTCGGCTAAAAAGAGTGATTCACCATGGCTTTCAAAACAGGCAGATAAGATGAGGAAAGTTGTGAGCACAATGCCTGTTCATTTGCAAGTCAACTTCAAGGATAGCAGCCCCAAAGACCAGAGCATTGTAACCTGTAGCTCTGACGTGTTCTACATTCCACAGCGCTTTGTGGGTGATTTCATAGATCTAGTGGAACTTGTGGGCAACTCTAAGATCCATTACACGGTTGCAGTGCCTCTTTTCTTCATGTCAATGGACTCACCTAATAACTACGACCCTGTTCTTAGCGCTGCAATCTATAGCAATGGCCTGCTGTCGCCAGATTCTGCAAACTTGTACTCTTTGCAAGCTCCTGCTCTTCACCCATGGAATGTTTCAAGTGAGTCAGAATTCGCAAAACTGATAGAGTTAATGGCGCCTGGGGACCCTCTCCTGATGGAGCTGATATAAAACTTTGCTCAACAGAACTGTGATACACAGGTATTTGGAAAGTGAATACCACTTCAGCTTTCCATTTGGAAAGTTGTTTAGGCTTCTTCATGTATTTTTTTGGCTGGTGGGAAAATGACTTGTTCCTATTAGTTCATAAACACTTAATTAGTGGTGAAGGCTGTTTGATTGTAGGCACACTTTCTCACTTAAAAATTGTTAATATGAGTTCACTGCATAGATAAAGGAAGCTTTATTCTTTCTGCATCACCCTTTGGCTACTTCTGTAACTGCTTTTCATTGACAAGTACCTTATACTCACAGGGTTTGCTAGCTATAAAGATCAATATTACAGAAAATTGTTGCAAAGATGCATTATTCTTTGTTTGAAAGGCAAATACAGACACTACAAAATGATTCTTTACAAAGACCTCCAACAATAGTGGATTTGGCTAGAATAGTACTTGCAGATCACCTTACAAACATAGCATATCCCAACAAACAAACACAAATCAGGCCCTCAGCTAAATTATTTTTGGTACAATTTGCTTGCTATTTAAATTACAAACACAGCATATCCCAACAAACAACACAACTCAAGCCCTCAGCTAAAATATTTCTGGTACAATTTGCTTGTTATTGAAAGGGCATCTCCTTGAGCCTTTGTTGGATACATTTTTGTATCTGATTGCCATTTATTTGAGTATGATATCCACTCTTTTCTCCATTCCTCCAACTGGAATTGTTTGTTTTCGCTTACTGCCCGAGAAAGATGCTTAAAATAGGTTGAGGCTCGTGGAAGATAATAGTCTTCTAGCAGTCCACTCCAGAATTTATTTGCTAAACCGGGACTTTGACATGTTAGATTCATCAAGAAGAAGCCAAGTGCAATCGCATAATAACACCTTGTAATTTTTATGAAGGGATGAACTTACCATAATCGTGGAGCTTGCTTTGGATTGTGTCTGTGTTGTCAAACCACATTGTCACTTGTGTTCTTGCATTCCACTCGTACTATGCAATAGAAAGAGATTCGGTCAAAACAGTTTCTCTTAGTTGAATGTTAACCAAATATGGATAAAATACCATCTTGCTTATAAATGGTAATTCTGTGCAGTGGCCTATATTAGGGGCTGTTGTGTAATTTACCCTTAATTTCATGACAACAATTTTGAAATATCTGTTATAAAATAGACTATGAAGCTGGAATTTTGTAGTCTAAATTAAAAAAGCCTTATATGTGTAAATTCAGGAGAATTAATCATATATTTCTCACCTGTTTTACTTCACTTGGACTGGATGCCAACCTCTTTGCACTCTCAAGCCATGTTCCGAGCAGAAAATTATCATCAGATGCAAGAAGTTCATCAATATCCTTGATGAGTTGAATAAAGGTCTCACTATGGAGTTTTAGAGCATTTGCATCCTTCTTTAAATAAGCATCTATAGCCTTCATATAGACCTGATTTGCATGCTTTGACAGGACTTGTCTGGTCAGATCAACCAAGTCATATCTGCCATGAAATGACTACGTCAGCATAACAAAAACTTCTAACATATTACATTTCATAATAGCTCGGGTTTGGTTCCGCAAGAATCTAACAAAATTCTATGGTTAGATTTGATAACGGAAAAAATTCTTACAAATTTAATAAGACAAAAAACAAGGATGGCGATTATCTAACCCCTAAAAAATGTCTCAACAGTTGGGATTCTGTCAAACCTATAGTCAGAGTTTGTCTGTTTTTTTCCAACTATTCATGAACCAAATCCATATAACAAGTGTGTCTAGTCAACTCAGGAGTCAATCAAAAACATGATCTTGTAGGTGCATCATTCTCTTATGAACTAACACAATATTACAATTAGAAAACAATTCTTTTTAAACCAAATGTACCCATAGATTAGAAAAAAGGTTGTGCCTTACCTATAAGTTAGGCTCCCATGAAAATTTGTTCCAGCATCTATGAATAGGCGCAATGCCTTGATAACCTCCTGAGTGGGATACCATAGATGTGTTTGTGGAATGGGGTCTCCGGATTCTAACAAGAAGTACCTTGGGTTTTGGTGTGGCATGAGAAGCCTCTTATTTTGGTGATTTTTCATCATAGAAGAGCTAGAACTCACTGCCGGGTCCCAGTCGGGTAACATTACTATATAATCCCTGTTATGGTCCTGGAACAAAGAAGGTAGAAGCTCTTAGGTATCCCAAGATTTAGGTGTTGTTTTGAAAGATACACAAATTCAGATAATTAATGGTGGTTATATGAAGTCTTCCCATTAATTAAAGTATTATGGAGAAAAATATAGCATATAAATGATATAATGGATCAAAGATTTCATTGTTGACGGGAGTTTCAAAATGTGAAGATGTAATACATTTAGCGAATATCCCAAGAGATTATTTTTATGGTCCATTGCAATTTGCAAGAAATGCCTAAACCACAATATTTTTAAGTCCAACTGTTGTGTTCTACACTAAAGAAGGAGCATGCCAACTAATAAATTTTTTATGTAGAATACTTACAGCAATTCCATCTGTGCAATTGTAAATTGTATGATAAAGAATCTCCCAAGCTTCCTCTATTTGGTGATTAGATTGCCCATACCGCCTGAAAGAGTAACTTTTAAGCCATTCCTACAAGTTTTGACAGTAAGAATAGGTATCAACCCTATGCAACTTACAAGAAAAATCTAAATGTGTTGAAGATACTATGAAATGTCATTTCAGATATTTACCATTACTGGGACTTTTTTACTGTGAAATGCCATCTCAGACATGAGCTCATAAACAACAGGGTTGTGTTCTATTCCTTCCATGCACATACCAACACCAATCTATGCCAACATGATAAGCAATTTCTTCTATTAGTAGGATAAGGAAATATGTAGTCTTATGCCCAAGAAGGTAGGAAATTGATAGATGCTCACTCAAATAAATTATACCATCGTTGAATTTTCACTAGTTCTGGCATCAATAGGTCCTGAAGAAACGGAATCCAGCGTCCCATACATTTCAATATTTCCACCAAAGTTATGCAACATGCACCTGGTAATTTATAAGAACAATAGTTTTTAATCAACAAACATAGTACCAACGAAGGAGGTTTACAGTGGAACAGGGGCATTGGTTTATTACCACTTACCAGACATATGGGGTGCCATAAAATTGAGAAGAATTTTTCCATATGGGTTTGACATCAGCGAAGAGATCAAGAACTATCATCTTTCCAAAAGGAACAGAATGAAGAAGTGCCTGCATTAGGATATATACATTAATAGAATGATTTTTACAAAAAGAATTTTGATTTTGATTGGAAGATAAACACATACTTCCATCTGTTGTTGCTTCCAAAACTTAGAGTCCGAGTAGAAGAGCCAACCCTGCAAACAGAATTCAATTTGGAGTCAAATTGCAGATCACAGGTACAATAGGCCACGAACTGCTGTCTCTAAAGGAGCATACTTGCATAAGCCACACTGCATCTTTATCAGCCTTGGCCATTGCTTTATACACAGAAGCTCCAAGCAATGAAATATATGCTGGATCACTAGTAGGTGGGGAATTTTCATTGAACGTATCACTGAGAGAAAAGACACAAATGAGAGCCAAGGAACAAAGTGATTGGGATTCATCTTTATCAGCTTTGGCCTTTACTTTCTTTTGGTTTTTCTTTTTCTTTTTTTTTTAAAAGTAAACGGCAGTCGTTAACTTTTTTGAGTATATCGCAGGAGGGAAAAAAAAAGGTTAGCTCGCGAAATATACCAAAATTTGGAATATCCCGTAAATTAAGCGAACAATTTCAGTGGTGAAAAAGATTTAGCAAGATTACCAGTTGTATACGTTTGTCACATCTCCATATTCTGTTCAATTCAGAAAACAAATGGAAGGTAGGAGCATGTTAATAGTATAAATTAAGACATAAAACATAGAGGCTGGAAAACATATAGATACCGTTATTTGATGCAATGAAGAAATGTATTTCAATGTATTAATAATTGTAATATTAACAACATATCTTCTGTTCAGTTCAGTAGTCTTAATGTTTTTATTCTGTTGTACATCGTTAAAAGAAGAGGTTTCACCTTGGATTTGCTTCTTTATAAAAGCCTCCCCAATCTCAACAAAAAGGGGATCAGAAGGATCCAGAAGATATGTACAACACCACCTTGGATCACTATCCACAGTATTCCTAATAAAAGGTAGAAGAAAAGAATTAAGCATAGTTTGCAGGATCATAATTCCTTCTTTATATTTGTCAATGAAATTCAATAACTGGATTTTGAGGCTATGAATTGCTGTTTTGTCATTATTATAAGATATGCACAAAATCTGATAGGCAAGTGGAGTACCAGTCGCCCAGTCTAGTAATATTTGATGAAGGGAAGATCTTTGCCAGTGCAGCTGGAACATTTCCGGAGAATGATGGCAAGACTACAAGACAATATTGTTTTTCATTGCAATGAAATGAAAGTTAATAAAGTCAATTTTTTTTGTATGGTGAATCCAGTAGAAGAAAACATCAGTGAGGAAAGATCAGAATCTTTCAAAAAAAAAAAAAAATACCTGGAGTCATGCCTAGCTCCAGCATCCTAGATAATATCTTATTTTGCAAGGCCAGTTGCTGATCCAACCAATTTTGCGATAATGGCCCGCCCCATCTGGCGCACGAAAGATATCAAACACAATATTTGAAACCTCTTGATAGCCATAATCAACATAAAAAATTTGACATATTTAAAATAAGTTGAATACTTACCCATGTAGATTTCCCATGCGAGCCCAAGCAAGAAAAGCAGGTCCTCCAAAGAAATCATGCAAATCTTCCTTACTGATATTAAAATCCTATCATAAGAAAACGGCAACATCAAGAAAAAATATATGCTCGAAATAAGGGTTCAGTAATGACAGAAGAGTCCTTTAATTGAACTACTGACCATAAATACTTTTTGCCAAATGGATTCTTGACCAGTAAATGCTAAGGGTAGATTAATTCCTTGAAGTGCCATCCAATCAATCTCCTTCTCCCATCTGTCCCAATCCCACCATACGTATGAATCTACCAGTACAAAAATGTGTCAATTATACATCACAGAAGTGACTTAAATATCATGGATTATTTATTAGAGCATGACTACAACTCACAGCTTGAAGTGACGACGTTTTGGTAATAATTCCATGGAACTGGACGATGAACAATCACGGCATTTTCTCCCACAGAAGGCAGATATCCAGGCTTAGGAACAGAGGTCAACTGAGCACCCCCTGTCTTGTCCCATGAGATATGAGCACCACATGAGTATTTTAAGTACCAGTGCAGCCCAGATGCAATTTCCACAGCTGAAGTTCCTTTAATACTGACCAAAAAATATTATGCAGAACATTTGATGTCAAAAGCCACACAGAAACTTTAACTTCATAGCAATATCTTCACTTGCCTCACCCATTGGTTTGTTTTATTAAACTTAACATAATAGATACCTTCCCCTTTCTCAATTTCAAAAAATACACATACAAATATATGTTATGGACTTATGATAATTAAGCTTCACACACGATTAAAGGTGCATCTTGTCTAGGGGTATCAGTTTCCATTCACATCTTGTCCATTCTCAAAAATAATTGGGTTCCTTCCCTTGCTTGCTGCTATTCTTACTAACTAATTTACTTTAGCAACAAAAAATATGACAAAAAAGTAAGATACCAAACAATGTTCACACTAACTAGTAAAAACTTGATGATGGAAGTGTAATGAGGCACGATCAAGATTTCACATACACAATTTCTGGCTCATGCTCGCTTGATTTATCATAATTTTCAATCCAGAAACAGCTTACTCCACCACAAATATCCTGCCACAGACAGGGTGCAACCAATTGATATAACTATTTGTCAGCAAAAATAAAAATGCAACCGAGTTGTATAACCAAGTGCATATCACTTTTCAGGTAGGCCAATTATGGAAATCGTCAATTGATACCAGTAATTCTGTCAATAGTAGAGAAGAAACATTACTGTTGAATCGAACCCAGTCCTTGAAAAATCAAGTCAATTTTCGCGAAATTGAGGTAAAGGAAAGATATTTTTCGTACCTTGGAGATAATTTTGAGGTCGAAACTGGAAGAGTAACCGGGTAGCAGCCTCTGAAGTAGGGCTTTAGCGGCGGATTCCTGGACAGTAGAAGACGGTTTCTGGGCGTCCAATTGGTTGATCAAATCCCTAATTGGCTTTAAATCCTGAGACGAATTGGCTAGCGAATACACGGAGACGAGTATTACGATTAGCAAATTCAGATTATCCATTGTTGCTTGCTTGCTCCGAATGAGGAGCACGATCGATCTTTCCGGTCAAAGGCAACTAGCGACTCCAGAAAGACAAATAAAACGTCGTCGTATGGTTCCAAAACGTCGTCGTTAGATGTGTTCAAATAAAATACATATTTTGAATGGAAGAATATTGATTTCTCAATAGATGCGAATATGGGGAGTTATGTCTAAGAGCTATAAAATGATTAGCGGTGTTTTTAATACAATCAATCATTTAAAGTATAATTGGACAATTAACTGATCAAGATTCAAGACCATAAGAAAATCCAAAATGAGATTTATTTAGGTGGATTTTTTCAACGTGTGAGTTACACCACAATATCACATTACCCGCCAAAATCACACGTGCCCATCTTCCCAAACAAAATCTAACCATTCATTATTCCTTCACTTCTTCCTCTAAGCTTCTCAAACTCTTCAATGGCGACTTTCACTTGTTCACTCTCCCTCCTCCAATTATCAGCTTCCAAATCACCCACCACCCACTTCCCGGCAAAATCCGCCACCACCAGGCGATTCCGCCTCCCGCCGGCTGCGTGTCATCGCTCGCCGCCGCATGAATCGCATCCAACCAAAACCCCTCTTTCTCCCTCTGTCCCTAAAATAACTGAAAGTGCACAAAAGGACTCCAATTTCAACTACGCCCTTGCAAACCCTAATGGCAACAACCCTAGCTCTCGCCTAGCTCAATCCGCTGAATCATCGATTGAGCGAGTAAATAACTCAACATCCCTTCTCTCTTTTCGTTTGTCAATTCAATTTTTTCGATTTTTTGTTCTGCATACATAAAAACTAAAGTTAATTTGTGCAGGTAATATTCGATTTTCGCTTCCTGGCACTTTTTGCTATTGGAGGTTCATTGGCCGGTTCACTATTATGCTTCTTGAATGTAATGTTTCCCTTCCTTTTTCATGATTGTGTAATCTTGAGCCTCTGCTAAATGGATTTCACTGGCCTAATTCATGAATTAGTGGCTTAATTATCACTTATAGGATACTAGTAGTTTCCTCAGAAAATTGGAGATTCATATATGTTTCTTGTATGAAATTGCTTCCATATTTGCAATGTCAGGGTTGTGTTTATATTGTGGATGCATACAAGGTTTACTGGTCAAGCTGTGTCAAGGGTGTACACACCGGGCAAATGGTTCTTCGCCTCGTTGAAGCTATCGGTGAGAAGCCGATCCTGCATTTTTTCACATTTAATGCAAGATAATGCATCATCTTTAGAAATCTATATGGACCCTAAATCCAAGATTTGATGAAAGATAATGCAACCAAAGAGACCCTTAATGAACAATCCCATCACTTCTTTCTTTGAAAGATGGCAAAGTTAAGTTTATTCAGTTACATGAAGCAACTCTCATTGCTAATGAACTCCATATGTAACAAGTGAAAGTTTCTGGTTATGCAGATGTTTATCTAGCTGGAACAGTGATGTTCATCTTCGGTATGGGGCTATACGGATTATTCATCAGCAATGTCTCTTCGAGTCTACCTCCAGCTGATGACCGCGCCCTAAAAGGCTCCTCTTTGTTTGGGATGTTTGCTCTCAAGGTAACATCTATAATAACACAACAAGGGAAGAAAAAATAGAAATGACATGGTTTTTAATTCTTGTGTGATCTGAATCTCAGGAGAGGCCGAAGTGGATGAAGATCAGCTCGCTTGATGAGCTGAAGACGAAGGTGGGGCATGTTATAGTGATGATTCTTCTTGTGAAGATGTTCGAGAGAAGCAAGATGGTGAAGATATCCACAGGCTTGGATCTACTCAGCTATTCTGTGTGTATTTTTCTGTCGTCTGCATCCTTGTATATCCTCCATAACCTTAACAAGCCAGAGTCTGAGTGAGACATAAAAACTGATTCTGAAGACACATTGTGTGAAGTGTGTAATTAGATAAATTGTGATATCATTCTCCCAATTTGAGATCCTAAACTCGGGTCCTTGAACCCGCTCACAAAAATTCAGGAAGAGTGAAAAAGATGCGTCTGCCGGGAGTCGAACCCGGGTCTATTGCTTGGAAGGCAATTATCCTAACCGTTGGACTACAGACGCTTGTTGTTCCTGACTTTCAGGATTGAACTATACATTACTGAACCTCTCACACATACCAAAAGAAATGTCTGTTGAGCCGTATGAATTAGGAAACTTTGTACGGTTCTAAGGGAAGAAGTTCCCTATTCCGACCCAATTACTAGTCTAAACCTCCACAAAAAGTAAGCTAAGTTGTGCAAAACCATGTAGTGTAATTAGGGGAAGAGCTAAATTGCGCAAGGCTTCCAAATTTAATTTATGATCTTCAATAAGGGACTCTGATATTCTACCAAAAAATCAAGGGGCTTCTGATATAGTCTAAACGGGAAAATATCACTAGTGACTATGTCCAAAACCTTCATTTTGACAGGACTAAGAGCACAAATTGGTAAAAGGGTAATTTTTCACGTAGATTTGGCAAGAGTAACAAGAACATGAAAATTACAGCACTGGAGTACTACAAAGATTTTCGTAACATCGCTATAAAGACAAAACAACCCTGGCATTCACAGTAGAGGTTCCGGTGAACAAGGTTTAGCTTCTCCTAGATCTCCATTACCCGCACCGCAACTGTCTTCTATCTAAAACCACCATCACATGAAGCTCGGGAAGGCCAAAACGAGAAAAAATTTGAAGCTGTAATGTACAAGTGCTTATGCATTTGAAGAAGGCTTGAAGTCGAGCATCTCCCTTATATTCAGTCGAATGGAAGGGCCCATTGAGGAGCAGATGTGTGCGCTTTTCCAGTACACTCCTTTTGCACCAGACGGCTTGTTTGTCTCCACTGATTTCTGGTGACAAATTCAGTTTTAAGTGATGGGGAATAATATTACCTTAAACATACGAAATTAGTGTTAAGAGAAGAGACGACAGCTCAAGAACATACAATAACAGCAAGCAAGTTTTCTAGGAGATCTTCCTCGGAAAAGTCAGCTTTGCCAAAGGGTAAGTGAACGATCCCGGTTTTGTCTGCTCTGAACTCCACCTTTCCCTGCTTGAACTCCGCTATTGCCTGCAATTTATCATTTAAAACGTATTATTAGCAGCTACTTTTGTTTGTAATTTGACAAGTGCAAGTACAACTTAGAGGATCCATGTTATTATAATAGGAGGAGATAGAACTCACCTGAGGAATGTTGGTTGTAACAGTCCCAGCTTTGGGATTTGGCATAAGCCCCCTTGGTCCCAAAATTTTCCCTAAGCTGGCAACCTGATGGAATAATAATAGCAGTTAGTGTAAATAAACTATGGATTGACAAATCCCAGGAAAATCAAGACATAGTAATGACCAAAACTAGACAATGTTTCAATAACAGGCTATTGTTACATATAAACATATATCTGAGTGAAGAAGAAATGTCATTTCTCTTGTTTTCCTTCAACTAGATAATCTAGCTTTGTAATGTTAATGTACACCATTAAAAAGGGTGATCTATAATGTTAATGTTCAGGGACAACTCCCCCTCAACAGACTAATCAGACAAAATTTGAATTATCCACATAAGAAGCTTATGTGGATCTAAAGAGCAACACCTTAGGCATCATGTCTGGAGAAGCAATTAATTTATCAAACTCCATGAATCCTCCCTTTATTTGCTCTATCAAATCTTCTCCACCAACGATATCGGCTCCTGCATTCTTGGCTTCATCAATCTTTTCCCCTGCAAAAATTTGAAGGTACCATATTAGGTAAGATGTATGAAATCTAGATGTTGTGAAAGCTCGTGTGAAACAGAAAAGTAGGACTCTTAAAAGTCCCCAAATGATAGAGAACAAATGAAGAAAAACTAGCTAGAGACTGATTGCATCAGAATTCCAAGAGGCATATGTGCACGAGTAAGTAAGTAAGCAAGCAAGCATGCATTCTAGCCTTCTCATTGAAAACAAGCTCAATTCCTTTAGACATGGAGCATATGGCTATGCACTTCTTACTCATCCCATTATGTTTTCAGTTATCAAGTTGAGAAAGTGAAGTCAAGCAAAGGGGCATTTCTATTTCCACTGAGAAAGCAATGTAGCTCTTTGCTACAGAGTGCTATATATAAAAAATAGATAACGGGAACAAACTATAGAAATATGGATTTGAGCAGACTAGAAGACTAGAGACAAAAAATGTATCACCATCATAATAGTTCAAATCTTGCAGACCATTCGGAGACAAACTCCTCACTCTCAAAACTCAAAAGTAGGTATCACATCCAATATCAGAATCATCATCATAGACAAGAAGTATTGTAACAGCAGGTAATGCAATGCATGACAAGTGAATCTTTTATAAAGCTGGTACCTTGTGCAAGAACAGCTACTTTAACTTTTTGCCCAGTTCCCTTAGGCAAATTTACCTATCAAATTCATACGAGAATGATCAGAATCCGGGTAAACATGAAAATATTAGGAGAATCTCATCAGAAGATGAATGCTTACAGTGGCCCTCAGCTGTTGATCATTGTATTTAGGGTCAATGTTCAGACGGAAATGGGCCTCAGCTGTTTCCACAAACTTGACACTCGACATTTGCTTGAGCAAAGATATTGCTGTCGTCAAGTCATACTCTTTCTTGTTTTCCCTTAGTTTTTGAATCTCCAAAAACCTCTTGGACCTCCTCTGATAGTACGAAATTTGAATTAGAAGGAATACTATGTTCATCAAGAAAGTGATCACACAATACTGAGTATAACAATTACTCTTGAAACCAATCTCTAAACTGAGAAAATTACAAGTACCCAAACATCCTACTACTACTAGCCAAATTGCCTCAAAACACCAACTCATCATCAAAAACTTTGCAATGAAATTTATAGGGGCAATCAACGAAGTTCTGAGTTCCATCACTTCTCTTCTGCCATCAACACAATTTTCAGCTGAATTAGTAGTAAACTGAAAATCCGTACAACTATAAACCTGCGTTAATAACAAAATCCAGCCCTAAATTCCTTCAACGCCCAAGTATACGCACCACAACCCTAAGAACACCACATTTTGGCCAAATCCAGACTAAAAAACAGACGAATCCGAGTAAAAAACAAGGAGAAATCAATAGCAAGGTGGAATTATAAGAACAACTGAAAAGGAAATGAGATTAAGAAAAGAATACCCTATCTCTCTTCAAAAGCAAAGCAGCCTTGCCCGTCTTAGGCTTGGATTGTACCACCGTCGCAACACCTCCAGCCTCCTCCGCCTCTCCCAATTGCTCTTCCTCGACGTCCTCCTCCACCTCCGCCGCCAAAGCAGCGACGCCAAGACGTGAAGCGGGAGAATTTGACGCTAGCTTCGCTCCATAGACCCATTTGACGGACCTCCGTTCTCTGCTGTGAAGAACGAGGGGGTAGACAGAGAAAGTGGAGAAGACGGGCTTGGGGTTGCAGGATGAGACGGAGAAGGTGAGATCTCGGTGGCGTTGGAGAGAGGAGAGTGTTAGAGATGAAGAAGGGGAGGTGGTAGTAGCCGCTGCTGCCATGGATGATGCTCCTGCTGTGAAATGGTATCACAGAGAAGAGAAAGCAGGGGGGAAACAGGGGAGGGGGTTTTTTTTTGGATTGGGGTTATCCAGAGATAACGAGGAGGAGATAAGAGAAAGAGTGATTGCGAGAGCAATCCATGCCACAAAACTCCTTCCACTGCGGAGTTAAAAGCCGAAACCACACAAATGGAGTTTACTTTTTACAGTCGCGTACGGTACGAGACTTGGCTTGGTTGATTTGGGCTTGGACTCTTATACAGTTGCAAACTCCAAACTATCGGAGGATTTTGGACTCAACGATTTTTAAGAGTTTTTAATTAATAAAATAAACGCTTATTAATTTTTATATATTTTTCTTATTCCTATTAATTTATTTTATTATTATTTTTTCTCTCTCTTCTTTATTTTTTCTCTCTCTAAAATATTATTTTTTGAGGTTTAAAGAGTAGGGTTTAGGGGATAGGGTTTAGAGAGAGGGAGAGGGGTTCATTTTTACTAAGGGTCCATTAGTTTAAAAAAAAGTTTGTTAATGGATTATTTACTTAACTTACCGAAACTATTGTAACACATGTCTTTTAGAATTCTAAACGCTTAGTATTCTTTTGAGCTAATCAATTCTATTGTTCAATGGTCACAATAGTTTACTTTCGAACTCAAACAACCATACATATTAAAAAAATCCAAAATTAAGTTCTACTAATATTTACATATATATAGCAAAGCTTCTTTCCATGCATCCATATTCCACATCATAAATACCAGAAGCCATATAAATAATCACAACCTAGATTGTATATCTTTGTCTACCGTATGAAGGAGCCACGTACAAACATCTTATACACCAACTTGCTACAAGTTTGGTTGATGGAGTTATAAGGAAAAGTTGTATCAATCGTTTTTTCTTTCCATCTCTTTTTGACTAATTATTTGCTTTGAATTTAGAGTTTTGTTATATTAGTCTTGAGATTGCAAGTCTTTGTAATCTAAAAATAATTTTGAGCTTTAATTATTATTTATTTATTTGAGGATTTCATGAGATGAGTTTGTTACTATAAGGTATTTCGATTTGTTTTGCGATTATGGGCTTCTTCTTTTTTGAGGGTTTTGTAATGGTAGAGCATTGTAATTTAAACATCAAATATATAGTCATACTATGCCTTCTATCTGTATTGTAAGCTAAAAAAGAGTTAACGCCACGAACAATATATTTGTATAAAAAGAATTCTCTAAAAAAATCTCCTATTCTTAAAAGCAATTTTAAAGAGTTGAAAACCTTAATGTCACTTCCAGATTTAAGTATGTAAAAAAAAATACTTAAGAATAGAAACATCTACATCAAAGAGTAAAGAGATTGTAAGTAAAACCTATATTTAGATAAACATTTTCTTTTATGTAATTTTGTTGACTTAAATTCCCTTTTTTACGCTTTAAAATTTTAACAAAAAAATATCATTGTCTTAATAGACGGTGAATTGATGATATATTTGTAGAAGAGTTAACAATACGTTCATATTACAATATCCAATAAATAAGTAAACAAATAGAATAATTGGAGAATAAAAGACAACATCTATAAAAACTACTCTCTTTTGTTTCATAATAATTGTAAAACTGATTTATTACTTTATTTTGTTACTTTTTCAAAATTGCAGTTAATAAAAAAAATCAATTTTTATTAAAGGTGCTAAAAATTATAAAAAGGATATATGTAAAAGGATAATTATTTTGAAGCATAAACACATGGTTAGAAAGGATAATTATTATAAAATGGATGGAGTATATTTTAAGATATAAGATAACTTCTAAATAATTTAGTTTGTATCTAATGTCCTATGTACACATAAATAGAAAACTAGAGTATAAATGACTAAATAATTACTTAGTTTATATAAGAAGAAAAAATTGTAGTAAATGAATACAATGGGTAAATTTGGTCAACTTTGGCTAAAATAGCTAAAGGACAAATAAAACTAAACAAAATTTTAAGTCTAATAGAATAATTCAATCTTAACGAAAGAACTATTATATCATTTAAATAAGTATATAGTAATAAATGAGATACGAGTTCTTAGTTTAACAACATTGGTGTGTTAATATGAGAAGCTTGCTATTTGATATCAATTTATTTTCTCCCGAAAAATGATGCCATATTGCTAAATTGAAAATTGAAAAATATTCTTATACAATTAAATACTATTAATTTTTTTGAGAAAATATAAGCTAGCTAAAATGTAAAATATTCTATATTGAACATTATAACCAATAATGAAAATTATAAACATCCAACCTAAGGTATATAGTTTTTTGGAGTTTACAATAAACTACTAAGAATTCATTTTTTTTTTACGTTACTCAGTAATGTCCGTAGCCTATTATATATTTTTCTCAAAAAATCACACAAAAATGGTTAGAAAACGGGATTGAACTAAGATAATAATTTATTACATAAATGTACTTTTTTGCTCCCATTTTCTATCCTGTTTTTTTACATTTTTTAAATAGTAATAGTTATAATATCATCATTGAAAATTCAATAATAAGCTGTATTCATATTTTGGTTTCAAAAAAAGAAAGCATTATCATTCAAATACTAAGGGATACTATACAACATAACATTTAATTTGATCAGTTTTGTATTTTCACTTCTTAAGATAACTTTACGAAAAAATAATATAAAAAGTAAGCCAAAATCCTTTTAACATTCTAGGAAAACAAACGGTTGTTTTAACTTACTTCTTCATGATAATTTTAAAATGTAAAAATTTAGAAGGGTCGATATAAATCGAGAACATAACACTTTTTTAAAACGTCAGTTTTAAATATTCATTCACATTATGCCCCAATATATTTAAACCAAAACTTTCACTATGTGAAAATGGTTGTTATATATATATAAATGCAAAGCATGAAAATGCATGCATTTTAAACTATTATATTAAAAAAAAAAACAAATGAGACCCAAACGATTAGTATAAAAGAACATGTGTAATTATATTCACAATCTTCACCCCAATTTTACAAAATCTAAAATTCTCTATTATAAATAATATCATCAAAAAAAATGAGAGAATTGTTGTTTGGGATTTACTAGCTGGATTTTGTTAATTCAATTGTTTATTTGTCAATTATAAATTAAGCTATAGTATCATATTAATCACCTAAAATTTGGATAACATAAATAATTACAAAAAAATTAAACCTCATACATAATATTTTATAGAGAAAACAAAACAAAAGCTCTTAAGGTAAAAATGAAAAATTGAATGTAAATAATAATGTAGATTTATGCAAAGATAACACGTAACATTTAGATTGTTTATTACAAAAGACAGACAAACATATATGATTATGACATTGTGCTAAGTTTTTATTTATCCATACTTTTGTTTAAAATATAAATACTATGAAGTATTATTTAATTTCATTAACCATTATATATATGCTCATAGGATAAGTATTCAATTGTCAATTTAAGTTGTTATCCGAGTATTTTTTTTGTTTGAAATATGCAAACTATGTCTAATTTGAAAACTTTCATTGAAAAATTAACACTACTAGCTCATTTTGAACTTATTTCCAACAATTATATGTTGAATCATGAAGTTTAAAGCTTAAAATATAATAAAACATATCTTCCATAGGAGGTAGAATGTAAACATGATTTAATATGTATAAACTAAAGATATTTAAGACATAGCAATTATATATATTAATAAAATATCAAATAAAATAAGTTTAATATAATTTAATAAAGCTCGTGCGTAGCACGGGCATATATTACTAGGATACTTAAAAAACTTTAGGGTTTCTTACTTTCTTGCATTAATGCCTCTATGAATAATGGTAGGAAAATTTTACTTTAAGAAAAAAGTTGCATCTATCGTCTATGAATACTAATTGAGATTTTACAGGATGATGATATGTAGTTTTGTAAGGGTGTTGAAATTCAGTTAACCATTATATTGATAAACCATCTTCAAATCGAAATCGAAATTAAAACCGTCCATAACATCTCGCTTAGTGCTTGTTTGGTTAAATATGAGAAGTATAATTTCTAGAAAGTTACTTCATGTGAAATTAAAACGTGGGAATTTAAATTCATGAGAATTGATAAATTATATTTGATTAAAATCTAAATCATGGAAAATATGAGAGAATAAAATCTTACTCACCCCTTCCTAGGTGATTGCGCTTCCTATGTTTTATAAAAATTGAAAATCTCATAAATTAAATATTTGCATTTAAAAAAAATAAAAATATCAACCAAACACGTATATTTGATATCACTTTTCAAATAATTTAAAATCATGGGAATTTACTTCTTAACCAAACGAGCACTTAGATTAACCAAACCAGTATTCAGAAAATATATCGACCTTATTAATATATTAACATTTTATTGTCTTGGTTTTTTCATAAACACTCCTATTATTATGAATCGTGTTTTTTTTTTTTAAAATAACTATGTACTTATATTTTAAGATTTGTTGACACTGAATATTTTTTGCTTTTTATATATTTTTTATATTTAGGCAGCGTGACTAAGGATGGGCATCCGGTCCGTAAACATTTTAAAGTATGGACCGTGAAAACCGGATTTTATATTTTTCGGCATTTAAATTGTTTGATTACGGTCCGGATTGTAAAAATTATAGACCGGGCCGTAAAAATTACCCATAAAAATGTTTTAAATCTTTTTCTTAAAATTTTTATAGTTTGGACCGTAAAACCGAAAATATAAAATTTTCGGACTGTAAATTTACGATCCGATCTAATTTTACTCATCCTTAAGCATGACGAGTGATTTGAACATGTGATCACCTACCAACTAAGCTAGCAAGACTTGATAAATTTAATATGTTTATTCATAAATTATGTAATTTTTTGTACATAAAGTATATATCAGTTTTTTAATGTGTTTCCATTGTCACAATTAATAATTTAAAGTTTTGAAATTATATTTGATTGTATGCCTCTATATTGAAGTTAATAATTATAAAATAATAAGAATTTTACTATAAATTTACCAATTAAAATAGTTAATATTACATAAATTCTTATGCTGTATATCTAGCTATTTGATACCCTCAAGTAGGGGTGTTCAAGATCAGCCCGAACCGGAAAAGACCGGACCGGACGGGAAAATTACGGTCCGGTCTCCGGTCCGGATATTTTCTTAATCCGGTTTCGGTCCGGTCCAAATCCGGTCCGGATCGTTTTTTTTTTTTTAAATAAAAAATAATAAATTAAGAGTTTAAATATTTTTTTATAGATATTTTTCTTAAGTTAATAAGTTAGAAGTATACATATTTTTAATATATTTTTTTAGATATTAAATAAAATTTTAAATTATTTTTTTTTTTTAAAATAATTTCCGATCTAAATCGATCTTAGACCGAATCGGACTGAATAGGTCCGGTCCAATCCAATTCAGTCTCCGATCCAGACTTTTGAAAAAATTCGGTCGTGTCCGGATCAACCCCTACCTGAAGTATGAAATCAATGTCTACGTTTTGAATTGAGAAAAATGTGAAGTACGAAATAGGTAAAAAAACACGATTTTTTAAGGTTTAAAACGGTAAATTCAGCTATATTGATTTTCTCTTAACAAAAGTCATTAAGGAGTTTCCCACACTCAGTTCTTAGGATATCCTTCGTCTTCTATTGTACCAAATAGCACCTACACAGCGCAAACCCTAACGCAACCCTAGATTCCCGAAATCGAATTCGCAGGGAAAGAGGAAAATGGTGTGCATAAGAAAGGCGACAATGGATGATCTGCTTGCTATGCAAGCCTGCAACCTCCTGTGTCTCCCGGAGAACTACCAGATGAAATACTACCTCTACCATATTCTCTCTTGGCCCCAACTTCTGTACGTCGCCGAGGACTACAACGGTCGAATCGTCGGTTACGTTCTTGCTAAGATGGAGGAGGAGACCACCGAGTGCCATGGGCACATCACTTCGCTCGCCGTTCTCAGGACTCACAGGTATTAGACCCCTTTCGCTCCCAATCTCCGACCAAAATTTCTGTTACAATGAATTTTGATTTTGAACTCCGTATATCACTCTGTGATTTTGACATTGAGATTGAATTTTAGTTGGCCGATGCCTGTTTAGTGCTGTAAAATCAAAGATTTTTTCTTCTTTTAACTTTGGGATAATTTCTTTCATACGGTTGTGTTATAAATCAACATCGGAACTAGACATGACAAATCTCTGTTGGTTTCAACTTCAATTGTTGATTAAAGTTTCATATTTTAATTGTGAGAATTTCTGGCGGTATTGAAAATAGGAATTTGGGTATTTTTGCTTGTTTCTGAGCTGGGATTTGATTATAAATCATGCTATTTCCAATCTTTGGAGACTCTGGCAGTGCTAATGATACTCAGTAATTCCTTCCTTGTTCCTCTTGCAGGAAATTGGGACTGGCAACAAAACTGATGACAGCGGCACAGAATGCTATGGAGCAGGTATATGGGGCCGAATATGTGTCTTTACATGTGAGGAAGAGCAACCGGGCAGCTTTCAACCTTTACACAGGGACCTTGGGGTATAAGATTCATGATGTGGAGGCTAAGTACTATGCTGATGGGGAGGATGCATATGATATGAGGAAGCAGCTGAAGGGGAAGTCTGTTGGTCATGGTAGTGGCCATCAGCATCACCACCACCACCATCATGGTGGTGGTTGTTGCTCAGGTGGAGCTGCGGCAGCTAAGTCAGAGGGGAAGTCAAATTAGGGTGGAGGAAGGGCTGAGGCCAAATTGGGGGCTGCAGAATAATGCTGTGGTGAGTTTCTCTTTGTGTTCCATTTTGGTCTACTTTGCAGTAGATCATGCTCGGTAGTGAGTACTCATTCACTAATGTGATAATGTTTGTTCTTCTTGTTTTTCTTTGTTGTAACAGGGATGGATATGTTGGTTCTTTAAATGATTCAAATTGATTATCTTGTGGTGTATGAATGATCCTTTTGATTAAGATGCACCTATTACTTAAGTTGAGCCACTTCACTTCTAGGAAAAAATTGATTATTTTGTCTGAGATGCATTGTTGCATTAATAGACTCTTGTCAAGGATACATTTCTTTGACTTAGTTGCTTTTTATTATCTTCTTTTTCGTTCTGATATATACTCTTTTGAGTATAGATTAGCTGCATATGTTTTTGCTTGTTTAATATATCATCCCATTTTTCCTCTCTTTGTTTGCCTGTGCCAACTGCCAAGTGAAATCTAATTATGCATTTGTTAAACATTTAGCCTCTAATATTGTCTGTATTCAGCATCCTACTTATATAATTGACAACCTTGAAAGTTAGTGTAGAAGGAGGGTAAAGATTGTTAGAAATCATCATTTTTGAAATATTGCTTATTTTTTGTTATATTTGTCTTTCGAGAGCAGGACTTTCTGCGGTATTCGTCTATGGTGCTCTAATTCTACCAGCAGAGGACAGGTTTGCTAAGGCTGCTTTTCTTAGGCTATCTCAAAATTTTATGTATCAAATGTGGTGATTTTTGGGACAAAAAGCATATAAATTGTTGTTGTTCTGAACTCAGATGAAGAATGCTATGAGATTGTATTTTGCGATGTTGCTTGGTTGTACTTCTTCAGTAATGAAGGTTATGGTCTTTTTGCCGTATCGCTTGACCATGCTTATTTGTTTTGCCTAGTTTGGTATTATCAGTGTAAACTTGTGGAACCCATGATCTATTCAGATGATGTTTTAAAATAAATGAAATTAGGTAACCATTGAAATAATTGGTGGAACCCATTATGTGATTCTTATTGACGTAAAGGAAGCTTCATGGCCACTGCCTACCGGCTGCTGCCATTTTCCATTTATTGAAATGAAGGCATGGTTGTTTGTGGAATGTAAAGTGGTACTTTTTTCCCAAAGAAATTTAGTGTTTACGCTAACCAGCAATATGCATATGCTCCATGTAAAATATGGTAAAAGGTTGGAATATTTTGAAATGGAAAGGAAAAAAGCGGTAGGTATATTCTGTACTTTTTCATTATACATTGAGAAAATGGGTGTTGGACCTGTTATAAGTTGGTACTTTACACTAAACAAATCAACCTCAGAATAAGGAATTCGTGCATTTTTCTAATCAAATCAACCTTCAAGGGTTTTGAGTATCTTGAAACAAGAGAGTAGTATAGCATCTCAAACTAGAGATCATTACATTATGACATTAGGTTACTTGTCAAAAAGAATAATGCAACAAATACAAATGTTTGTTTAATATTTATCCCAACTGCCACAAATCACAAAATACATTGTGGGTTGCTGATTTCAGAAGAATACCCACCACCACCCAAATTCATAGTGCACAAAAGGTGACCTTGTTGAATTGGAAAATGAAAACCCCATCACTCCCAAGTCACAATCCAATAATGATTTCCACTTCACTATCTCTCATCTTCACAAATCACATCATACAACTCACACTTCCTCCCACCTTTCCATCTCTCATCTTGTTATCCTCAATGATACAACATGTCCACATTCTTCTTTTACCTACAATTGCACCCAACATCTTTGTGCCTGCTAGTTACAACGGCAACTCCTAAGTTCTAACTAGTATACACACTAGCCCCTAGTCCCCTACTATGTATGTACCAGGAACTGGAAAAACTTTCTAACTCACTTCATGTGTTATTGAACCGCCGGGGAACTCTTGGGGTAGGCACCGATACATCGCGTCCAACTCTTAACATATTAAGCCGATCAGGTATCGTGTTGTCGAACAGCCTATTGCCCGGATTCTCAGCATAACAAACGTAGTAACAGCTTACACACGCGTGTGGCAAGGCCATGGCGATCCTTGTCTACAAATTCATCCACAACAATATCAAATTTCATGTACTTGTGTTATATGCTAAGGCTGTTAAGAATCAAAAGGTAAAGGAAACCTACCATGAGATACCCAACAAAGAAGGCAAGCAGGGAAATGGTGGCTATGAAGCCCTGGTGGATCTTAGCAGTCCAAGCAGCCACCATTATTGTGCAGAGAGCGCCACTGCAGACACCCGAAAGAAAGCATAGCGCTGAGGTTATATCGGAGTCCACCAAAACCTCCATTTCCCGGGAATGCATCTGAAAAACCGCCCATGTGTCTATTGAAGCCTTTGTAAAGCTCTTCCCATAAGCTGCTATCTGCATATTCAAGACCACATAATTTCAAGCTTAGTCCTGATTTGGTGCAGTCTGTAAAACGTCGTTCCACGTATCTTATGACTTGATCATTGAAATGGGCAAATTGTCCAATCAGGGAAGTTCAGTTTCATCATTGTCATAACACAAGTGTACAAATTTGTCAAATTAGAAGGCCAAGTGTACCTGAACAAATGCCCAACTATTGCCAAATTTGAAGACAGACTCCATGACTTTCAAGCAGCAATGTGCACAAGAGAACATGAATTCGTCCTCCCCCTCGAGCAAATTCAATCCCCGAGCCACAATCCGTAGAGCTTCTATGCTGGGCACGAACAATGACCCGAGACTAGCGCTCCCAAGGTTCCGAGTAAGAGCTCTTTGGAAGCAGAATTTCGTGTTGGACTGCATTCCTCTGAGGTAGTAAAGAGCAATCACCCTACTCACAGTCAAATTGACCACATTCCTCATGACCTCAGTTGTCCAAGCTAAGCTCAGAACCAGTGCAATTATAATAGCTGGTGGTGCATAAAAGTTCAAGGCTCCAATCACAGCCAATACCCACAACGACATCCATAGGAACCCGATTCCAAGCATCCAGTAAGTAGGCCTATTGATATCATGAAACTTGGCCACTGGATCAAGAGACTTAACAAGCACTTTTGTGCAGAATTTGATCCTCTGACTAACCCAACAAGCATACAATCCATTCCCAACCGAAAAAAACAAGAGGGCGACTCCAACCGCGCTGGTGGAAGGCTTCTGGAAGCATATGAGGAGGATTCCAGATGATAGGGTTGAAGCAAAGCTGCTCCACAGGATGAAATGGACCATGAATGTGGGCCATACTCTAACTGCCAGCTGCCATGAGAAGGCCAAGGTTATGCTTAGTAATGAAGCAGCTTCTGCTTGTGGAAGGAACTTTGTTATGACTTTCAACTCTTTCCTCTTGATTTTCCCTCCTTTTAAGATCCCATCAACTCCCTTGTAGATGAGGAACCCCACCAGCCCAATTGCAGCCAATGTTTGGAGGATGAATAAGAACAAGGAGATCTTATTGGTGTATCCCCTTGAATTCAAAGTCGCAACTGATGGCTGTGGAATATATGAAACATTTGAATTTTTCAGTCAAACCCATTTCAAAATAGAGGGGAAGAGAGGAATAAATTACTGTTCTTTTTCTTCTTCTTTTTTTACCTGAGGGGTAACTTGTGGAGGCTGTGGAATGGGTGCAGCAGAAGGGGGAAAAGGGGGCTGTGAAATGGGTGCAGCAGAATTAGGGGGGAAAGGAGGGCGAGAAAGGGTAGGTGGAGGCCTTGAAAATGGAGCAGCTCTTGATGATGAACGGCCGCCATTGATGACCACTCTTAAAGGGTTTGAAGGGTTCAATCTATCCAGCCTTGAAAAGTGAAATTCTGGGGTATCTTGCTGTAGATTTCTGGTTGCCGGTGGTAATTGGGTTGGGGGTTGTGTTTGTGTGTAACCCATTTCCCCATTTCTGCCAATTCTGTTAGGCTGTTGTTGTTGTTGTTGTTGTTCATACATCAGTGATTCTTGTTCCAATCCTTTTTCTGGGTCTGCATCTCTGTTGGCAGTGTCTCTATCTACCACCTACATGAAGAAAAGGGTAATTAGAAATAAAAAACAGAGAGAGGATCAAGAACATACCTTTAATGTAGCACTTTTTAGAAGCTGGATTTGGGGGAAAGAGAAACAAATAAAAGATGAAGTCTTTGATAGGCTTACTGGCTCTTCTGCGGCACCCATCTCAGGGAAGTGGATTTGGAGGTCACCGGAGGCGGCGGAGAGGCGGCGGTCGGTGGTGTTGGTGGAGGAAATTGATGAAGAAAGAGAGAGAGAGAGAGAGAAGAGAGACGTTAAAAGGTGGATTGAGTGATAAATCCCATCCCCCACAGAAAGACAGCCATTTACGACTCACCTTTTAGCAAGAGAGAGAAGAACAGGGACAAAACGTACGAGCCACTTGGCAATAATTAATTCCAACAACAAAAATTAAAAAAACTTGGCAATTTTTAATACTTATACGGAGTATTTCTTCCGTACCTTAATATCGTTCTTGATTCTGTTTTTAATATTTTTTAATATTTTTATCTTTTAATACTTATAGGGATAAAATATTTTTTAAGATTTTTTTCAATATATAAAAAAAAACATAGTCATATATGGTCTTGTTTGATTCGTCTCAATGAGTACTTTGATAATATCAAAAAATATATAATTTTTATTAACATATAATTAGAGATATTAATCATACAAAACATGTATCGACAAATGTGTAAAAAGAAACATAAACTATATTAAGGGACGGATGAAGTATTATATTTATAATTTTTTTTCAATATGTGTTCATGGACACACTCTAATATTTTTTTTTTGACAATTATTTATTTAGTCATTAGTTTAATTTTATTTATTAAGGATTTATTAATTTATTAGAAAATATTTTGAAAATTATTTAGTTTTATTAGTATGTGTGAATGGCACACACTAAAAAACTGTATATTTATAGGATAAAAAATATGACGGGCTCCTTCAGATTCTGTTTAAGAAAGTAGCCAAAAATAGCCGCCGTAAACTACACAATATATACCGCCCTTAATTTAGTTCACCTTAACTAAAATCACCACTTATAGATAATTCGGTTTAAGTCCCACATTCTTATCAATTTAGCAAATTAAAAGTCATGTCATATCATAATTAATTTAGATATTAGAAAAACATATTGAATATATATTTTATAATTAATTATAAACAACTATAATAAGTTTAAGTATGCATTTACTTTTAAGACGAAAATAATCAAGGAATTTTATTTCTACAAACTTTTGTGTTATAACATTATCTCAATATTTCTTATGAGAAATGCGTACAATTTGCCACTTCCAAGTCACCAAAAAATAAGATCAACGGGACATCTTAATTAGGAACAACAATCTACTATATAACTACTAAATACAAATATCGATTGAGTTATATAGCACTCCAATAATAAACCAAAATTTATCCTGTCACGTGGCGTCACTGTATTCAATTTGTCATGTGTCGAGCTTTCATTTTTTCGTTTGTTTTTCGAAAATCAAATAAAATCAAATAAAATAAAAACTATTCCCATATTAGCCGGATATGCACCCTAATATGAATATTCTGTATCATCTATTCCTTTCAAAAATGCAGCAAATAAAATATTTTCATATTAGCCGGATATGCACCCTAATATGAATATTTTGTATCATCTATTCCTTCCAAAAACGTAGCAAATAAAATATTTTCATATTAGTCGGATATACACCCTAATACGAATATTTTATAATGGTAAGTTTATTATGGAATAAACAATTATTATGGATTTGTTTTATAATTAAAACTAAATACTCTGAAGATTTCCTTAACAAACCCAACAATCAAAAACGATTTTTATGAATTTGTTAAACCGTAAAAAAAAATTGAATCACCGAGCAAAATTTGTTCAAATCATTCGAAATTTTCAATAAAAAGGAAACCAATATCTTACAATAACAAACTTCCTATTTTATATGACTATGGGGATTCAATAACAAACTTCATAATAGTTATTATACGTTTCCTTATTATACGTTCCCAAATATAAAAAAGACTCAAATTTGATTTAATTTTACGCCTATACAAATCAATCATTATTAAATCATTAATAATTAAAATAACCTTTTAATTATAATTCTTAAGACGTATACGATTATAAATTAAAATCAAATCTTTCAAACTTATATTTGCTTAGCTCTAATATATTTATTTATCTATAATTATATATTAAAGCTCTCTCATAAAAAGTCATCAGATCATTTTTAAGAAAAAAATTGTTGAAGTGTTATTTTTTAATTTATCAACATATTAAATAATCAATCTACTATATAACTACTAAACGCAAATATCGACTGAGCCACATGGCACTCCAACAATAAACCAAAATTTATTCTGCCATGTGGCGTCACTGTATTCAATTTGTCACGTGTTGCGCTCTTATTTTTTGGGAGGTTTATCAAAAAACGAATAAAATCAAAATAAAATAAAATTACTATCTATAATAGCCGGATTCGCACACTCCCAAATAAATTTTATACTAATTTGTAGTATAAATCTTTCTGAAATTTTACTAGATAATATTCTCATTCCTATAATTTTTGTAAATAATCAAATCTATAATCATCTAAAACTACCTGATTATGTATGTATGACCTGACAGAAATGTGTTTACATATATATATGTTAACACTATTTAATCATCATGTTATCTCCTATATATATATACCAAACCTAGCTATGTTAAATATATAGACATTGAAGCTATATGTATATATTCATATGCGTTTCACAATAAAATTAAATAAAGAGATATTTGAATAGCTATATTGATTAGTAAGGCACCAAAGCCGGTGTGCATGTAATTAGATTTTTGAGACGATGGGTTGTTGATCAAATATAATAATTTACCTCTGTTGGCCAGAAAATTAATAAGGGTTCATGTGTTTTCTACCAAAATAAATAAATTAATAAGGGTAGTGTATATTTGCTTTATTACATATATGCATCGATCCATACAGATAATCAAGCAACCGGCCCCTTAATTCTATAGCTGTGATCGTTAATTTAACCATGAATTGGTATCAGAACGTACTATATATAAGCTGACGTACGTATGCACATGTTATAGATGCTGAGAGATCGAATTACAGCACACAACTAGAGTAAGCATATGGGTATGTACCTATAATAACCGAATATTTTATCTACTATATATATACTAAAGCAGAATACTGACTATGCCACGTGACACTCCCACAATAATCCAAAATTTATTATGTCACATAGCGTCACTGTATTCAATTTGTCACGTGTCGCGCTCTTATTTTTTCGAGAGTTTTGTCAAAAAACTAATAAAATCAAAGAAAATAAAATTACTACCTATAATAGCCGGATTTGCACACTCTCCCAAATAATTTTTATACTAATTTATAGTATAAATCTTTCTAAAAATTTACTAGGTAATATTCTCAGCCCTATAATTTTTGTACATAATCAAATCTGTAATCATCATAATTGCCAAAACGCATTCAACCACATTACAAAAATCTTTTGATTCCAGCTTGAGATTTTCATTCTCTGAATTTTATTTTTATAAATTAAAGTGGTGGATATATATATCTTGAATTATAGAGTTATAGCAAACTTACAGGCCATAAATAATAATATATTGTTTGACTCAAAATTTGATAATTTCATATTATAGGATCAAGTAATCAGTGGAATAAGCGAACAAAGTGAAAGAAGAAATTAAAGCAATGAAATCACAATTTGATTCTGAATCATCAACTAAACATGTTAAATAACTAGCTGACTCTATCATTCTAAGTAAGTATATAGCGTACAACTTTGATATCACCTATATATATTGGGTACATATTTTTTGGATAGTTTTTGATACTTGAGAATTGGGATTTAGTTTCAGTAGAATCTACTATATATCTACTAAAGTAGAATACCTACTACGTCACGTGGCGCCCCCAAAATGAACCAAATTTTTTGGCTGCCATGTGACATCACGATATTGAATTTGTCACGTGTCGAGCTCTCATTTTTCCGTTGATTTTTCGAAAATCAAAGAAAATAAAAACTATTCCCATATTAGCCGAATATGCACCCTAATATAAATATTTTGTATCATCTATTCCTTCCAAAAACGTAGCAAATAAAATATTCACATATTGGCCAGATGTGCAACCTAATATGAATATTTTATAATGATAAGTTTATTATGGAATAAACAATTATTATGAATATAGTAGATTATAACTTTTGCAAGTAATGTATATGCCACTGCAAGGCCCAAATAGTACCATTGTAGGGTACTATTTGGGCCCTACAGTGGCGCGCAGCAGTAGGTGTCGCGCGGTGGTGGGCCCCAGTGGATCGGGTTTGGATCGATCGAGTCGTATAAATTTTTGGGTTGAGTTCGGGTCGGGTTCTTCTTTGATATTTAAAAAATATTGAATTTTAAAATTATATCGAGTCAGGTTCGAGTCGAGTCAAATTATTAAAATTCACCGAAAAAATTGTGATTGAAATCCACCGAAAGTACTTCGTTCACAGACGCAGCAATAATTCTGATTGAAATCCACCGAATATTCTACCCAAAACTCTAAACCCTAAACCCATCACCGACGTCCATTAATTCTGATTGAAATCCACCGAATATTCTACCCTAAACCCATCACCGATGTCCATTACCGGCGAGATCGAACTCCCGGTACCACCACTGCGCGGTGGCGCCAGATCGAACTCCCTCCACGCGGCGCACACGGCACCCGTCGCCGGCCTATGGCGGATTCCGCCGACACCCACCGCCGGCACCCACCGCCGACCGGCACTCACTGCCGCGCGACACTCAGTGTCCCACGCCACTGACACGGTGCAAATAGCACCGTGTCAGGGCGCAAGTAGCACTTCCGATTTATAATTATCTTATTTAGAATTGTAATAATTGTTTATTACATAATAAATTTACCACTATAAATTTTCGAATTGTCTACTATTAATAGGATTTGTGAAAATAATTGTATACAAAACTATAAAATACCATAAAAAATCTTACTACGGCGACGAAAAAGAAATAATTGTAAAAGTTGTGCTCAATCTTATAACCTCTTTGATAATTTCTTTAGAACACATATATAATTTGTTATAAGTGTAACTTTAGAAGAAGACAATATCTAAAAATTAATCATAAAAAGATAGAGAGAGCTTATCGGACTAGGAGATTGTATGCTTGATCTACATATTACTTGCAAAGTTGCAAGACCTAAACCTACCATGTCTAATTTACTATATATATCTACTAAATAAGAACCTAATTACCCCACATGACACTCCCTCATTAAAACCGCTACATGTCATTTTCTACTTTTTTCAATTTTTTTAAACTGAATCTAACCATTAATTAAAGATTATTATCCTAAACCTATCACTCATTTTTTCCTAATTTAAATACAAATCAAGCATAAAGATTACAATTTATTCCAAAGATTAAAATCCAAAATTTCCTAATTATATACAAATCCAAAATTTCCCAATTATGTACAAATCCAAAATTTCTTAATCTACTATATATATATATATACTAAACTAGAACATAATTACGACACATACATGACACTCCATCATTAAAATCATCACATGACACTCTCTCATTAAAACCACCACATGTCATTTTTTGCTTTTTTAAAATATATTATAAGTCAAGATTATTATCATAAACATATCACTCACTTTTTTCTAATTTAAATACAAATCAAGCACAAAGATTACAAATCCAAAATTTCCTAATTATATACAAATCCAAAATTTCATAATTATGTACAAATCCAAAATTTTATAATCTACTATATATCTACTAAATCAGAACCTAATTACGTCATATGACACCCCCTCATTAAAACTGCCACATGACATTCCCTCATTAAAACCGCCACATGTTATTTTCTGCTTTTTTAAAATAAATCTAATTATTAGTTAAAGATTATTATCCTAAACCTATCACTCATTTTTTCCTAATTTAAATACAAATCAAGCACAAATATTACACGTTAATCACAAAGATTACAAATCCAAAATTTCTTAATTATATACAAATCCAAAATTTCCTGATTATATACAAATTCAAAATTTCCTAATCTACTATATATCTACTAAACTAGAACCTAATTACGTCACATGACACTCCCTAATTAAAATCGTCACATTATACTCCCTCATTAAAACCGTCACATGTTATTTTTAGTTTTTTTCAATTTTTTTAAATAAATCTAATTATAAATAGACAAATATTATCCTAAACTTATCACTCATTTTTTCCTAATAAATACAAATCAAGCACAAAGATTACAAGTTAATCACAAGAATTACAAATTCAAAATTTTCTAATTATATACAAATCCAAAATTTTCTAATCTACTATATATATAATAGAGTATAACCTAAAACCGCCAGATGACACTCCCTCATTAAAACTGCTATATGACACTCCCTCATTAAAACTGCTATATGACACTCCCTCATTAAAACCGCCACATGGCATTTTCTGCTTTTTTAAATTCTTTTAAATAAATGTAATTATAAATCAATGATTATTATCCTAAACCTATCACTCTTTTTTTCTAATTTAAATTCAAATCAAGTACAAAGATTACAAGTTAATCACAAAGATTAAAAATAAAAAAATTTCTAATTATATACAAATCTAAAATTTCCTAATCTACAATATATCTACTAAACTAGAACCTAAGTTTGTCACATGACACTCCCTTATTAAAACCGTCACATGTTATTTTTTGTTTTTAAATTTTTTTAAAATAAATCGAAATATGAATAAAAGATTATTATCCTAAATATGTCACTCATTTTTTCCTAATTTAAACACAAAACAAACACAAAGATTACAAGTTAATGACAAAGATTAGAAATCTTAAATTTCCTAATTATATATAAATCCAATTTTTTTAATCTACTAAACTAGAACCTAATTACGCCACACGACAATCCCTCATTAAAACCTCCACATGACACTCTATCATTAAAACCGTCACATGTCATTTTCTTCGTTTTCAATTTTTTAAAATAAATCTAATTATAAATCAAAAATTATTATACTAAACCTATCAATCATTTTTTCTTAATTTAAATACAAATCAATCACAAAGATTACAAGTTAATCACAAAGATTACAAAAGCAGAATTAGGAAAAAGACTGATAACGACGCAGCTCGACAGTCATGTCAAACAAGGAAAAATATTACATGCAACAATATTGGATATACAATTTTGATTACTCACATGATTATATCGATTATATCATCATCAGACACTTCATACCCGTTTAAGTTTCAATGAAGATAATTTTCCTTGAGTGTCTGTTTTGCTATGACGATAAACAAGAGATAGGACTATTCTATTGCAAATGTCAGTTTGTATCTTTCACGCCCTGTTTTCACTCATGATTAGTTTTTTGTTGTATCATCCAGAGTTACTTGCAAGAAAGGTTTGTAGATTTTGATATACGACAAAAAACAAAAAAGATCTAATACTACAACCAATGTAGTATACAAAGAAGTTTTTTAAAAATAATTTCTAGCAATTTTGAACATTTTATGAGATTTTATGTTTAGGGTTTCATTTGCATAAGATGAACATTTTGATTATGCTTTATCATTTTAGTAGAATTGATGTTAGGGATGTGGCTATCCTCATTTCAAATTTACTTAACCAATTTTTACTATTAATAAAGTTATAAAGAGTTTCGTATCTCTTCCGATAATATTTTGTCAATTTCAATAATATTTTGTATTCAATTAGTTCTTTTTTATATTAGCATTCATCTACTTCTATAACCGTCACTACCTACATAATTTTATATTAATTAAATGTATAATTTAAATATACTATTTTTGTAAATATAAGAAAAAATAAACAAATCTCGTGCCTTACACGGATACTACACTAGTATTAATTGTAAGATCGGTATTTGTCCACATCAGATTGTTCTGGTTAAATAAATATCTCGTACGCATTTGAAAAGATCAACAAACAATAGCATTTATATTATCTACAATATGGATTATTTTTTTATTTATTTTTTGTAATATCTACAATGGATGATTGATTCTATTACGCTACATCCAAAAGTACAAGTCACATGTATAATATAAATGTTCAGATTTGAGAGCTAATATCCTAATAAAATAAAATTAAAAGAAAGTCTAAAATAATTTTTTTGGTTGTGACCTGGAGCAACTAATTAACAACGTACATTAACCATGCGTATCCTAACAATGAGACTACGATTTGTATGCAAGTCTAAATTGATGGTAACTCAGTTAAACATTTTCAACTTAAATGACAAGTATGATACGTTGTCGTTATACGATTCATCTACATCATATATGAGTTATATTTGTTTTCTTATAAAAGATGCAAGTCAATTAAAAAGTATGAAAAATTCGTAACGATAACGTATCATATTTTCATTTAAGTTGAGAATGTTTGAAACATGAGATATCACGATTGACAGCAAATTGATGTTTCTTCACAATTAATGTAATGGAAACTCTCAGATGTGATTTAATTAGACCTGTGTTATAAATTTGAAATAAGCAGTAAAGTATCAGTTATCTACTTATTTGGGTTACTGTTTGTAATTTGTGTTAAATTTCTCACCCCTTTGTAAATGCATTATAATAACTATTCCTCTGTAATATAATAAACTTTTTTTTTGATGTAATATAATAAACTGAATGTACACTTCAAGAAGAATATACACAAAGTCCCCATTTCATAAGTATCATGTACAGTTGTCATACTTAATCATTTAATCTGATTATAAAATTTTATATTATACATGATTCAAAATATTGGAATATCTTCTATATTCTATCTTATTATCTTAGTGATATCTTTATTATTGGATAGTATCTTGTATAGTTTTTGGGAATAAGTTTTTCCCTTCAAATATATATTGTAATCTCTACTATCTAATACATCAGAATACTTTTACAATCTATTATCCCTTTGTCTCAAACTTTACATGGTATCGGAGCCATAAACACAATCCTAATTTTTTTTTCCTACCCTCACGGCCGCCGATCAACCCTTGTTGTGCCGTCGATCTGTCGTCTCCTCCACCAAGCTTCTGCCTTTCACCTTGCATCATCCTCTGCGATGGCAAACACGGAGAAGAGAGGCGCGCTCGACATCACCTCTCCTCCCTCCACCTCGGCTTCTGCAGGCCGTGGGCGGGGCCACGGTCGCGGCCGTGGTGGTGCTGGCACTGCCAATGCCGTGCAACCGCAATCCACTCCATCGGGAACTCGCACCTACACCGACCGGATCGTACATCCCTCGGTCCAACGATCACACATGAACAATGGAATCAGGTGCTATCCATGCTAAATACGTTTGGCTCGTCTTCTACTGACAAGCTCTCTGGTACGTATTCTTCTCCTTGGATACTTGATACAGGCGTGTCATATCACATGACTGGTGACAAGACGTTTCTTACGGGTCTTCACCCTATCTCCCCCGTCTCTATTTTACTTCCTGACGGCACACTCTCCACTGTCGTGCATGCTGAAATTATGCACTTTGCTACCCTACCTCTTCCTGATGTTCTTTATGTCCCGAATCTGCGTTGCAATCTGATTTCGCTTGCTAAGTTGACTCTGGGTCTTGACTGTGTTGCTACTTTAACCGATAAGTTGTGTGTCTTACATGACCGACATTCGAGGACGCTGATTGGAGCAGGTGAGCAATCTGGTGGGGTCTATTGGCTTCACGGGCTCATGTCGTCTTCTCATTCCAGTCGTGCGTCGGCTGCGTCCTCACCTCTTCTTTGGCATCGTAGATTAGGGCATACGTCGAACTCTGTGTTGTCCTCTATTTCTAGCATTGCTACTTCATCTAGTTTTAGATTACCGCATGATGTCGCCTGTGACACATGCTTTAAGGCCAAGCAACCTCGTTCTTCTTTTCCTGTTAATTCAAATAAAGCAGAAAGATTGTTTCAACTTATCCACTGTGATGTTTGGGGACCCTATAGCACCCCATCCTCTGTAGGAGCTCATTATTTTTTAACCATAGTTGATGATTACTCAAGAGCTGTTTGGCTTTATTTAATGGTCAGCAAAACTGAGGTTGTTCCTCTTCTTGAGAGTTTCTGTGCTCTGGTCTCAAATCGGTTCTCCACCACCGTCCAACGAGTCAGGGCAGACAACGACACCGAATTTTTGAAGCTTCGGTCCTTCTTTGCAGCCAAGGGCATCTCGTTTGAGACAAGCTGTGCCTATACACCTCAACAGAATGGCCACGTTGAGCGTAAGCATCGTCACATCCTCAATGTTGCGCGTGCTCTTCGGTTTTAGGTGTCTTTGACTGTTTCCTTCTGGGGCGAGTGTGTTCTCACGGCCACTTACCTCATCAACCGCACGCCTTCACCTCTCCTACAAGGTCGCACGCCTTACGAGCTTATCCATGGCAAGGCGCCTTCCTTCGCCCATCTGCGCGTCTTTGGGTGCCTCTGTTATGCATCCCAATTACCGCATCCCGCAGATAAGTTCACAGCCCGCAGCCGGAAGTGTCTCTTCTTGGGCTATCCACACGATAAACGTGGATGGCGTGTGTATGATCTGGAGGCTCACACCGTCTTCGTCAGCCGGGACGTCAAGTTCTTTGAGGATATCTTTCCTTATGTGTCGCCCTCCACTTCCGACACCAGTGCGCAGCCCTCGGCGCCTCTTCCCTCTACTTATGAGGATGCGCCCACTCTACCCTCACTTTGTCTTACTTGGGAATTCTCCTATCTCTTGGAAGACAAAGAATCAACCTAATGTTTCACGTTCCTCTGCCGAGGCAGAATATCGAGCTATGGCCGAGTCTGCAGTGAGCTCGTCTGACTATTCTGTGACAGCCAGGCTGCCTTACACATTGCCTCTAATCCGGTGTTTCATGAACGCACTAAGCATATCGAGATTGACTGTCACTTTGTGCGCGATCTCATTCAGTCTGGCGTCATTCTTCCTGCACACATACATACCTCTAGTCAATCTGCTGACATCTTCACCAAAGCACCAGGCAATCACCAATTTCAGCTTCTCCTTGACAAGTTGGGCATTCTTGATCCTCATGCTCTAACTTGAGAGAGAGTATTAGAATATCTTCTATATTCTATCTTGTTATCTTAGTGATATCTTTATTATTGGATAGTATCTTGTATAGTTTGGGGAATAAGTTTCTCCCTTCAAGTATATATTATAATCTCTACTATCTAATATACCAGAATACTTTTCCAATCTATTATTCTTATGTCTCAAACTTTACACAAAACTATAATCATGAACAATTAGGTGAAAGAAACACATGCCAGTAATTGTTTAATATGCGAATATTCTTCTCACCTAACTCCAAAAGCTAGAGTAATTTATGGATCAGTACTGTAGAGCCAGCACTTCGCTAGTTTTCAAAAACAGAATTATGAATATCTACTTATAAGTGTATACTTTTTAACATGACGTATGATAATTCGTATATGCTAACTTATTTCAAAGTCTCCCCTCTTTTAGGACAATTAAGTAAGTAATAAGTTGTGTTAGAATAAGCCATTATTTTTATACAGGATATCTTATGATGCTACGTAAGGTTACCAACGTCTAAATTTTATTCATTTCCCCCAATTTAAACCAGGACGTAATTTGAAAATGCAAAGGGTCATATGTAGAATTAGACTAACGTTATTAATTGGTTAATTAAAAAAAATAGACTTGTCAAAAACGACATGCCACCTTAAAATAAAGGTTTGTTTTTTCAACTTTATCATTAATTCGAGGGTTCAGTATGAGGGCAAACAACCCGTTGTTATGATTGTATAAAAATTTAAAATGTTTTTTTTGCACAAAAAATAAAGAAATATATAGAAATACAATGTGTTCATCTAATTATGTAAGGTAAACATAATTACTTAATCGGAATAAGTAATCGCCACAAGCTTTATAGCATGGAATGGAACAAATCTTTTGGTCATATGTTATAAATCCTGAACATAAATCTCACTTAACAAATTAATCCATTTAGCTTGAACGGGAATCTGCATGGTCAATGGTAATCACCTCTAGTCCTCTACCCACGAAATTGATACTGACTCATGGTCATGGAGGGAAAACCCAAAATGACATAAATAATGTCACCCAACGCAATGACAAATTCATAAAAGAAAAGGTTTGAATTTATTTAATTGTTTTGTCACGTGGTGGCCGGAGATTTTATAGAGACATACTGTATTAGTAAATATATGCAGTCTCTACGAGAGGACCACTTGGCCAGAGATCTGATAACGTCGACCAACAGCATCCTATCTGGATTTAGTTATGTGTCACTGCCACGTCAGGAAAAAATTGACAGCAGACTTCATTTTCCTACCAAAGTTTAGGTATTGTTATAAAATACCCCCAAAAAAAACTTGGTAATTTTGAGAGAGAAGTAGAGAACTGCAAAGGTAATACGCATATTAATGTATCCGTGGTACTCCATTACATACGAAAACCTTTTTTGCGTAAAATGGAGTTTTTTTTTTTATTACAAAGAATAAAGTAAAGAGGTTAGTATTTAATACTCCCTCTAACCCATAATATTTGTCGTGTTTCATTTTTATACACTATTCATAGTTAAAGAGAATTTTTAAGATTTTTTCCAATATATAAGAAAAAACATAGTCATATGGGATCTTGTTTAATTCGTCTCAACGAGTGCTTTGATAATATCAAAAAATTATATTTTTTATTAATATGTAATTAGAGATATTAACGATATAAAACCCGTCTCGATAAATGTATCCAGTCAAAACATGACAAACATTATGGGATGGAGGAAGTAAATTATTGGGAAAGTTTGACTGACTTCATATTATATATTCATACGTGCAAGTGAAGCACGTTTTACGCAGAAGTGCCGCAGAAGTGCAAAACAGATCAAGTGGGCACATGTCAAAATCAAATCATTTAGTACAATCCGTGTTCGTGTCATTCTCACTCCGTTCCCGATGTTCAAAGCTTCATGACTAGATTGTTAGTTTCTCATTTGACTTTTCGTGTCATTCTCAGTGCGTTTCCGATGTTCAAAGCTTCATGACTAGATTGTTAGTTTTTCATTTGATTTGATTTTGTTATTTTTAGTTTATTTTTCATGACGGTTTGTCTGTCTACCAAATGTTTCTTGGCTTCTCGATATACCAGGTGTGACTGATACATCGAATTGCTTTCATGATATAAAAAAAAAGACACATGAGCAAAACTATTTGTGCTCCTATAAGGTACAACTATCAAATTTGGTCCTTCAACATTTGTAACTAAAAGAAAATTAACAAATTCTTCCTTAAGATTGTATAATGTAAGTGGATAGGGGACATTTGACTACGATTGCTTTGTTCAAAACATACATTTAAATATGATTCTATAGAAAAAACTTTATTTAGCAATTTTGCCGCAGAAATCATCAAACCGGTTCATAGCCTAACACTGCAAACTCACAAACTTTTTCTGTTATACCAAAACTGAGTTGATTTCCGCATTAGTAATTGCACTTAGGCACACTTTTATACTAGACAACTCTCCAGGCAATACAAGCAAGCATCACATTCTTGCATCTAACCTTTAACCATGTTTCCAACCAACCAATTTGTTCTCTATAAAAACATGAATGCACTACTTCTTTGAAGATGATTTGTCCTCATCTTTCATTGATTTTAGAATCAAAAGCTGACCTCCATCCTTGCATGCTTTGTTGGCTGCTTTTGCCTCATTGGCATGGTTTATAAATTTGCTCACTTCCTGGTGAAAAACAAAAACATAAAGAAAGCTATATATCAAACACAAAGTTGTTATTTTTTGCATACAAACCAAATCAATTTTTAACAATTCCGCAACCAGCTTGTTATGGGAGCAGAAATGTTTACAATTCATATCCAACTTGCTAGTGGTTATGGAATAAGATTCTACTGATCAAACAATTGATTTTTACATGCTGTAGAGAAGCATAATGTACATGCAACAGGAACATTGTGCCTACAGATACTATGAGTCACTTGAATACTGGCATGGAGTCAATTTCCACAACAAATTACAAATGCTCATTGAATATAGGGCTAATTGTAATATATGATGCAAACCCATTGATGTTGTGCTACTTGTAAATCAGTATTGGAAAGTTCCATAATATTTTAAGCAAATGCGATGAATTGTAATACTCCATGTCTTTAGGGGTCCTTCCATATCATATTCCCATTGGTCATGTCATTTCTAAAATGACAAAAGTTTCCAATAACGGTTTACACATGGTATACATAGCACAACTTCAATAGTCTGTTCTATTTATGAAATTATAGATAAGACAATCATTGCTCAACTTTCAATAATCTATGATATCCATTGCACATAGTCCTTAAAAGTATGGATAGTATAGATTTTGAAGATGCCACAACACAAGCATAACAAATGCGGTTTCACGCTACAATTTAGGAGCAAGTTTAGGTTTATTACTAGCACTACTACACTAACCTGGATAACATTAACTCTAGATAACCAGCATGAAACTATATCTCAGGTGAAGCAGAGATGGAGTTTAGCTGGCTCAGTCACTTCATAATAACAAGTATATCAACTTCTAATGAACAGGTCAGTTCAATCTACCAACCATGGTAATATATATTAATTTCCAGACAGTACACAATCCTATCATCGTTGCAACATCACATCGAACTTAAAAGTCTATTCCAATTGAAAAAGGTCCGGATTTTCCAATGGCAAGTCCTAGGCATTTGAGTGTTCGTAAATACAAAACTAATATACAAATTGACTACTATTAACAGAGACAGAATAGGAGGAAATTTCAAAGAAAATAGTAAGAATAATAACAGGAAGATGAAGGTGAAGAAGAAAGAGCATACACGATCCACATCCATATCTTTGGTGAACTTCGATGGCTTCACGTTCCTCTTCCCTGCAGAAGGAACATAATTTCACTTCAGAGAAGGTAGATGGTGGCCAAACAGATAAAAAATAATGTCAAACGAAAATTTTCAGTACCTTTGCGAGTTTGCGGGACCTTGCCATGGCGATTCAGTGGGATATCCTTCTTCTTTTTTCCCTTGAACAGGCTTCCTTTCTGTGTCATCTTCGCCGCTAGCTTCGATGAATTTTGTCAAGAGATAAAGAAGAATAACAAAATCTGCTGCTTTCTCGATTTCTAGGGTTTTTGCCCGCGACGTTTCCTGAGTATTTGGGATTTCGACTAGAAACGAATAAAGAGAGACGACGGTTCAGGTGCTGGTTTTGCTTATTGGGCCTCTAGGGCTTAGCAGAGCCCAATTAAACTGGGCCTTGCGGTGCTTCTTTTCTCTTCTGTAGCGTTATTGGCCCAAAATGTTTTGGTATTTTAAGTGACCCCTTCGTATTATTTTAAAAAACTCTAAAGACAAATTGCAAATAACATTTAATCATCTAATTTTGGTTTCATTCAAATTGAACCGGTTTAATTATTTAAATTAGTTTTCTAGAGTGCGGTTCCAGTGCAGAGCACTCTTCCCGTGCGGACATGCACTATAAGGCCTTATTTGTGCACTTTTGCAAAAAAATTGAAAAATGCTTGGAAAACAATTTATAAAAGATTTTTTTTTTGAAAAAGTGCACAAATAAGACATTAAAGTGCACAAATAAGGCCCTAAAGTGCATGCTCCACACGTCCGCACGGAAAGAGTGCTCCGCATATGATCCAAACTCTAGTTTTCTAATTTGCTATATATTTACTAAACTATAACCTAACTACGACACATGACACTCTCTCATTAAAACCGTCACACGACACTCCTTTATCAAAACCGACACGTATATCTTTTTCTTCGCTTTTTTAGAATAAATCGAATTATAAATTAAATATTTTTATCCTAAATCTATCACTAATTTCTTCCTAATTTAAATAAAAATCAAGAACAAAGATTATAAGGATTACAAATCCAAAATTCCTAATTATATACAAATCCAAATTTCCCTAATTATATGGATAATTGAGATACGAAACTATATATGATACGAATATGATTTTGATATAAGCATTAATCATCTAAATCTATTTTTTAATACATAGATTAATATTAATATATTTTATTCAATATATATGATATAAAAACTCGTTCCTGACATGGAAATTATACTAGTTGAGATTACTAGTGAATGGCGATCATGGTAGCACGGGGTCAAACGTTTAGAAACTATTTGCCTGATTCTTGTTCCAAATGAATTTTTGTTTTCATTCTAACATGTTATCAAACTATTTGCGTAATTCTTCGAAAGCTTTAGTGGGGTGATTATTATAGTAGAATCCTTGCTTTGATTTTGTAACGTAGAATAGTTAAGAAGCAAGATTTGAGTCGAAGGATTGTAGGGCAATTCAGTATCGGTGAATGGACATTTGGTTTTCCACTCATTTAGTGTATCTGTCACTTCAATTAAAACTTCTAAATAGCCATGACGTTTTGTTGTCGTCTTCTTTTATGTTACATCTCTCCCTCGAGTAAGAGTATATCTCCCTTGCCTCTCTCATTCAAGAAACACCTTTTCAAAATGACCAATATGACTTTTGATAACACGAGATATTATTATGTTCGTATTGTGCTCCCTCCCATTACTTCGAAAGTCTTATCATCTCGACTATAAAAAGTAAGTCTTATCATCTCGACTATAAAGAATCTTATTTGTGATAAACAACTCGTAAAGGGAAGAACTTAATCATGATTTGAGTCCAAATCTTCACCTTCGTCAAAAACAAAATTAGTATAGTCCAAATTAATATATAGCATCATAATCGTCATTTAAAAGACACTTTAACAAAGCGTACACACGTTTTTATCACTATTATTTGCTAATCAAAGTGACAGGCTCTAACAACAATAAACATACCATGTAATGCATGTTGCGTATTACTGACATAGGACATGTACTTAGCTTAGACGTGGTAATTAATTGTACAAGCAAGTTTCGTTTCATCTTCATTACGATAAGCATTACTTAGATAACATGTTTTTCGATTTTAATACCCTTACATTGATATACATAACATATTAATGCTCTTGATGGGGACAAGGCAAAGTGTTTGTCTTATGGGTGGACCCCTCGTGGTAAAGTGTTTGTCTTGTGGTTGAAACCCTCGTGGTTCACAATTTGCAAGTGGGAGCGAGGATATAATTTGCAAGTGGGAGTGAGGATGGAGCATGCCGCCTTGATGATAGAGTGTTGTCGAAGCCCCTCTTCACCCTCGCCTCGAGCTAGGATATGATAATGGAAGGCAACTGGATGTTGGGGAGGAGTTTGATTTCGTAAACATATATGATGGTGATGCCGATTACAAGACGAGAAAAGAGGTAGACTTTTTTCGGATCAATGGTTGGCATGTTCTTCAGCTTTGACAACAAGTATTTGTACATCGGTGTGTGATGAAGACTACAATAGTCTTTTCGTGTACAAGAAGACTGCCCCTGAGATGCCTAGTGGAGTCCAGTGTTTCATTTGATAAATGTAAGAGAAAATTGTGTCTTTGACCTCAGTTCTCAGACATTCTTTTAACAAATCGACTTGAAACCTATAGCTTTTAAACAATCTATTAAATGTATATGGTCTTGAATGTGGTAGATACAAATGATATTGATATGATATATGTTCGTTTTGTTGTGAGTTATGTTGGTTTTGCTGTGAGTTTCATACATGTAGTTAGATTTGTATTGTGGTAGCATAAATATGTACCACAATAAATTGTTGATGACAATGATGAGAACCCACAACTCCGACGAACGTCGATCATTCGGATTCTTTTTCTAGTGTTAAGCGAATACAAAACAAAAACGGGAAAATGTGGGGTTTGTCTCCCGTTTCACATCCGACGCTCAAGTCAAATATGAGATATAGTGACTAAGGTTTTTTGTAGAGAGAATTGAATGAGAGTTATGAGGCTAGGTTTCTTGTAGAGAAAATTGAATGAGAGTTATGGAGGTTAGAGTTTCTTGTAGAGAGAATTAAATGAGAGTTATAAAGGTTAGGTTTTTGGGTTACCTCTTATGCCTCTTTTATACTTGGAAATCTCTTGATGAGTTTTTTGCTCGAATGGGCTTTTCACTTTTGGCCCAACACCTTAAATAATATAAACAATTTACTATATATACTAAAGTAAAATCTCATTACGCCATGTGTCACATTTCCTTCACTTTATCGCATGTATTTTTCTCATTTCTTTCGCTTTTTAAATAATTTTATATATATAGAGACTTATGTAGTAAACTTTTCTTATTACAAGCTAAATCTATAACTAATACTTCCTATTTTTAATAGACGAATCAATTCGAAGATTATAAAACTAAATTAAAAGATTACAAATCAATGAATCTACTATATATATACACTAAACAAAAATCTCACTACGCCATGTGTCGCCATTTTCTTCACTTTACCACATGTCTTTTTCTCATTTTTAAAATTAAAAAATATATATATATATTTATAACTAAACTTTCATTATTACAAGGTAAATCTATAACTAATACTTCGTTATTTAAATATACAAATCAATTAAAAAATTACAAAATAAATTACAAGATTACAAACTATATCTTTCGAATACATTTAAATAGTAGGCAAGTATGTAGAGAATATTAATCCAAGTGACTTCCTCTTGAATTGACATTTGACTCCTTATTAAAATGAAATACTGAAATGGGTAATTTTTTTAATTTAATGCTTTAAATTAAAAAAATTAGGTAACCTCCCACACTCCAATTTTTTTTTTTATAAAAATCCCACTATCTACAACTTTTCCTTCCACTAACTCATTCATTTTCTCTTATTAAATTATTTCAATAATTTTTTTCTATATAATTAATTTATTTACTTAACAATTTATAGGTCATTAAATAACTATTTCATTTGAAACACTATATCTATTAACCATGTTATCTGAGACACTATATTTTTTAACCAAACCATTTCAGTTGAGACACTATATTTTTTTACCATTTTATTTATGATACTATATTTTTTTTCCAAAAAATACAACATCCTTTGAAGGTTACAAATATTTCAATATATGTTCACAATCGTGAAAAAAACATGCTATTTTTGTTAAATCCCCGTACAAGGTACGAGTGGCTACACTAGTTTATATATCTAAATTTAAATCAAATACCAAACCCAAATAACCACTATTCCAAATCGGTGTTCAATCTAGATCTGATACTCAAATATTGTGCCCATAATTCAAACTTTAAATCCATAATAATAAGAGAAAATTGCGGGAAATCACCCGTTAAAGGGCCGATTTTTAGTAAAACCATCCATTATAGAAGAAATTATTTTAAACCACCCATTATAACCATTCCGTTAGCGCGCGACCACCCAAAGTCAAGATCCGTTAGTTTTTCCGTCAGATTGTGTTAAATGACCTATATACCCCCGGTTTTTAAAAAAATTACCAAATAACCCTCCCGTTGGCTCCCACCTCTCCCGTCGGCGTCACCTACAACCCTCCCGCTGGCTTCCACGGCCAGCAACCGGAGCAGGTCGCCGCCGAACTCCAACGTCTCGGCATTTCCTCCGTTCGCCTCCCCTCCGGCGACCCCTCCGTCGTCCGCGCCTTCTCCTATTCCAACATCTCCATCCTCCTCACCGTCCCCAACAACCTCATTCCCGCCCTCGCCGTCAACCGCTCCAACGCCGCCGCCTGGCTCTACGCCCACGTCGTCCCCTTCTACCCTCGCGTCCGCATCTCCGTCGGATCCGACGTCCTTGGCGACGACACCGACCTATCTGACTCCCTCCTCTCGGCCATCCGCAACGTTCACGTGGCCCTCCATGAGCTCGGAATCCGGCGGATTTTCTAGGGATTTTGAACAATTCAGGGGTGATTTGGTTCCCGATTTTCTAGGGATTTTGGACGAGATATATACATCTAAAAAGCCCACTCCTTAATTTGAAGAATGGTGCAAAATCGGGCCTGAAATCCGCCATGGAAGGAGCTTCTACCGCACGTGTTTCTGGAGGTTGAAGAAGACAGTTGAGTTTGCGATCGTGGCCACACACTTTTGGCTTAATTACAAATTTTTGCCAAACTTTTCTAGTTGTAGCAAAAATACCACTATTATTTGATAATTTTTTTAAAAAACCAGGGGTATATTGGTCATTTAACACAATCTGACGGAAAAACTAACGGATCTTGACTTTGGGTGGCCGCGCGCTAACGGAATGGTTATAATGGGTGGTTTAAAATAATTTTCTCTATAACGGGTGGTTCCACTAAAAATTGGCCCTTTAACGGGTGGTTTTCCGCAATTTTCTCTAATAATAATCCAATTGAATTTCATTATCATTAAGCATCTACTTGCCCAAAATTCAAACTTTAAATCCATAATAATAATCCAATTGAATTTCATTACCATTAAGCATCTACTTGAGCTGATGAGTTGTGCTCATCTTGAGAAAGTCTGGTGGGCCGATAGACAGGGGACATATCAGTCCGTGTGCACATGCATATTAAAGCCCAACACAAACTTTGGACAAGATATGTAGTAGATAAGGTAGATAACATATGGACAAAAGCCCATAAGAGGTAAGACAGATAACAAACTGGTGAAGATCCATAAGACCAACTCTGATACCATGATAAAGTTCGGTGAGCCGATTGACAGGGTGTGTCAGTCCGTGCGCACATGCGCGTTAAAGCCCAATACATAATCCCGGTAGAGTTTCATCCTAAAACCAATTGGCAATAATTAGATGAGTAATTCAGTAAGCTTATATACTAGTCTTGTTTAGTCTTTATTTCCGATGTGAGATAATAGTTTAACACATCCTCAAACACACGGGGCTTATTTGGGGTTGGGTTAGGATTTAGGTGTAGGAGATTTGAGGATCATAAGCTTTTGGGCGCCATGGATGCATATGTAAAAAAGATGACAATATTGGTCTAGGTTTAGAGGTTGAAGGTGATAAAATTAGCTGGGTAATGTTGTTAGCATGAATAACCACTGAACTTGAAAGCGATGACGATGACGAATCTCGACGGTGAAGAAAGTGTCAACGAAGGGTTAGACATGGAGGTCGAATGCGGAGTCAAGAGTTGAAAGCCTGAAATGATTCGAAGAGACGGGAAATTTAAGACTAAGGGGACGTTTGGTATAAATCGGGTATCGGGATGGAATTATGAAACGGGTTGGGGAGCTTTGAATTTGGAACCCAATAGCTTATATTGTGTGTTTGGTTTGGAATTAAAATTAGTGTTTTCTACACCCATTTCTCCAACCCTCTTCAAAGTTTAATAGTATAAGGGATATGGGAAATTGGGTATGAGGAGGGATAAAGAATGGGTATGATACCAAAAGCACTCAAATCAAACACTATATATCGGGTTTGGGAATCTATTAGAGATATTCTAGGAGTATTTTAGGAATATCTTGTATATCCTTATTGTAACACCCCCAAATCATAACCCATTTGGAAAGGCATTACCGCCAGTGATCTCGGAATTTCACCTCCGAAACCACCCAAGGCTAAACCGGATTATTCAAATCATACATAACATTTATATAATCCATAAACCAACGGTTCAAACATAAGTCAGGGGATTACAACCCAATCCCCGTAGGATAAAACATTGTTTCAGAGTAAATACATAGCGAGAGTCTTTAAAGGTAAAACAAGTTTTGACCATAGCGCTCAACGCCAAGGATCTCAACCTGAATAAACTTATCAAAAACATTGTCCGTCATAGTCGTTCTTAGCCTTCAATGGGTGGCAACTTGTATGATGTGCCGAATCGAACGGATGACACCAGCCCACATGCAAAGAACAATGTTCGTGGGTTAGTCTAATGAAAGACTAGCAAGGGTACAAAGCAGAGTGGTTCTAAGTAGTCGTATTAGGTTAGACTTATCGTTTCTCGGATAATAACCGATAACGATAGCCAACCACCATACTTCTACTGGAATATCTCAAAAGACATGATCAAGAAAAGACTCCAACGGAAATGAGTCTTATAGGAAAATCCAAGAGAAAGACTCCAAAGGATCGAGTCTTATCGGAAGCATGATAAATGTCTGGAATATTATAAGTTCATATATAAACATGTAAAGTCAAAAACTGACTGAGATGCTTCGGTTCACGACTAACCTCACCGTATAATGCGAATCACCGCACTATACGAATCCAGATCGGAAATAGAACGTACTACATTCAAGTCAGGGCGAGTTTCCTAGTCGCACTAAACTTAGCTGCACTACTCGCCAAAGGTATATTAATTATGTGCACTCGGGCACTTATCTTATACAATTCCAAAACGATCAATCACGTTTCAAGATTTTAGAATCTCGTCCTCGGCGGACATGAGATATAGAGAGTTGGGACTAAATCCCTGAGTTTGGCACCAGCTGTTGTGCACATCCCCTATGCTCGGATAAGAGAGGGTCATGGCCAAAGAAAAGTGTTGGGGCCTGGACATCCCATCCACTTGGTTATAAAGAAACGACTAGTACTCACTGAGAGATACCGAGTAGCGTTCCTACGAATACTCGTTCTAACTAAGCAGTTCAGAACAGTCAATTATAATAAAGCCCTCAAGGCCAATATCTCAGATATATTTTAATCTAGATCATACATATATAATAACGTTGTTCTAGCAGATATACAACCTATTATAATGTTCATTTTATCTTTCCAAAGATAATTTCATAAAACGATTCCAGACATGAACAATAATCAATCCAAATTAATTAACAATTAAGCAATTGATAATTAATGGAATTATGGAATGATAAGCAAGAGCGAACCGCCACTTGCCTTGGATCTGACGAAAGCTTCGAAAGCTTGGTTTCAAAGAGTTTCTGAGTCCAGAACGGGAACAATTCCTGAATAAAATTCATATGGAACGACCCATAACAAGACCCTAAATTAGATTCAATATCTGTATATACGAATCTAATGGAATACGAGACAAAGGAATAAGGCCAAAGCCCATGCCCAACACCAAGACACACAACCGGCATGGCCACCGCGGGTGCGGCGGGCACATGACGCGGGGTGCGGCACACAGGCAGGGGCGAGGACAAGGCTGGCAACGGGGGAAACTCACCCAAATCGAACCCCCTTGGCTTCGATTCTCCTTGGTTTGTTTCTACCACCTTATTAAGCTTCCAACAAGCTTCAAAAGGCCCCTGAGAACTTATCAAAACAAAGCCCAAACAACCACGAAAATCGGGTTCAAAGTTCAGCAAAAGTCACAAATTTCTGAAGGGAAAATCAGTGGTTTGCAAGGGTTTTCTTACCAATTTTTGATCGACCTCTAGTTCGAATCGACCTTGGCTATTCTTTTCACCCTCTTAAGCTACACTTCACCTTCAATATGCAACTTCGATCTGGCCAAACGAATGAGTGAATCGATCAGAAATCGAATTCAAAGTTCAGCTCATGAACACGTTTTCTGGTTTTGACAGCAAAAGAGAGGACGAAAATGGTGAGGAGCCAACTTCTGGCCTTTCTCACGACCTCTCCTCCTCTTTTATAGGCAAACCGAAAAGAGCCCTTGAAAGACAAGTATACCAGGTGGTGGACAAGCTAGGCCCCATAGCCTTGGCAAGTCACCAAGCCTAGTTGCCAGCTGCACCAAGTTGGTTGTCAGATGCTGAAAAAATCTGCTGAAGTGGTGTGCTGTGGAGGCTAAGGCATTAAAGGCCGACTTCCTCTTTGGCTCTTTTGTCTTATTTACCTTAAATGGTAAATTTACTTAACCCCGGGTTAAATATATTTGTACACGAATGAGTTTTTAAGCCAAAAATACCTTAACTGTATTTTATATTGCCCAGAAAAATATTACAGAAGCCAAACATTACACATAATGTTCGTATCTCTTCAAAATTAATCTGGCTCGCAATATGGCTTAAGAAAATTCAAAAATTTTATTCGTGCAAATATACGGGATATTTGGCACATATTTCCTTAGAAGAGAAACGTGAAACACATTATGCACAGAATGTGCTGATGGTGGCAACGCTAAACGATATGCTAGCGATCCCACTATGTCAAGAATCTCAAATGGTCCCACATAGCGAGGGTTAAGCTTTCCACGTTTACCAAATCTGAAAACTCCTCTGGATGGCGATACTCTGACAAATACTTTGTCGCCAATCTCAAATTCGACATTCCTACGCTTCGGGTCCGCGTAAGACTTCTGTCGACTCTGAGCTGTCAACATTCTTTGTCTTATCAATGCAATATTTGCAGTAGTTCTCTCGACCAACTCTGGTCCGAGCAGAATCTTGTCGGCGTTCTCGTCCCAACAAATCGGCGATCTGCACTTCCGACCATACAAGGCTTCAAATGGAGCCATTTTGATCGTAGCATGCCAACTATTGTTGTATGTGAACTCGATTAGACTCAAGTTGTCTTCCCAGCTAGTCGGACGATCGAGTACACACGCTCTCAGCATATCCTCCAAAGTCTGGATAGTCCTCTCAGACTGTCCATCCATTTGAGGATGAAAGGCAGTACTAAATCTCAGCTCGGTTCCCATGGCCTTATGGAGTTCTCTCTAGAATCTGGATGTGAAACGGCCATCACGATCCGAGACAATGGTCTTTGGGATACCATGTAACCGGACAATCTCATGCAGAAACACTTCGGCTAACTTCGGAACTCCCCATGTTGATTTGATAGCCACAAAGTGAGCACTCTTCGTAAGTCTATCAACAATTACCCATATAGCATCCTTCTGGGTTCTAGTCCTGGGTAATCCAGTGACGAAGTCCATTGCAATATCTTCCCATTTCCACTCTGGCACGGGAAGAGGTAGCAATTCACCGCCTGGCCTACGGTGTTCTATCTTGACTTTCTGACAAGTCAAGCATTTTGCTACAAATTCCGCTACATCCCCTTTCATGTTTGGCCACCAGAATTGCTTCCGGAGGTCCTTGTACATTTTGCTAGAGCCAGGATGTATAGAGTAAGCTGATGAATGGGCTTCCCTCATCACCAATTGGCGAAGACCATCAACGTCAGGCATACAGATGCAATCTTGAAACCAAAGTGATCCATCCTCTTGAATCACAAAACCGGGAGCTTTCCCGCTCAATACTTCGATGCTTAGCTTTACCAGGATGATATCATCAATCTGCTTTTCTCGTATTTGATCAAGTAGCGTAGCCTGAATTTTCAATATACTCAGGTATCCTCTACGTTGATTATATAAGATTTCAGCCTCACATATCAATTGGTTCAGCTTGACTTGAGCAGTGAGAAGTTCTACAACTGTCTCATGCGGTGTCTTTCGACTCAACGCATCGGCTATAACATTAGCCTTTCCTGGATGATATAGCAATTCAATGTCATAGTCCTTGAGTAATTCTAACCAGCGTCGTTGTCTCATATTCAACTCCTTCTGAGTGAATATATACTTGAGACTTTTATGGTCCGTGAAGATTTGACATCTTACACCATATAGATAGTGTCTCCAAATCTTCAACGCAAACACTACTGCTGTTAATTCTAAATCATGGGTCGGATAGTTTTCTTCATAGGTTTTTAGTTGTCGAGATGCATAAGCAATCACTCTGCCCTTCTGCATCAATACACAACCCAAACCACTTTTAGAAGCATCACTATAGACCACGTACCCATCATTCCCTTCTGGCAGTGCTAGAACCGGTGCAGAGGTTAAACACTGTTTCAATTTCTGAAAACTGGCCTCGCACTTGTCATTCCAGACAAACTTCTTATGGACCTTGCGGAGTAAACCGATCATAGGTAGAGCGATCTTAGCAAATCCCTCCACGAACCGTCTATAATATCCCGCAAGTCCAAGAAAACTGCGCACCTCTTTCACATTCTGAGGACGCTTCCAGTTTGCTACAACTTCAATCTTCTGGGGATCAACCATCACCCCATTCTCATTGATCACGTGGCCTAAGAAAGCCACTTCTCTGATCCAAAAGTCACATTTAGACAATTTCGCATAAAGCTTATTTTGTCTAAGGATTGACAAGACAATCCGTAGATGTTCCTCGTGAGCTTCTTCACTCGGAGAGTAGATCAAAATGTCGTCGATGAAAACCACCACGAACTTATCCAAGTACTGGTGAAAACATCGGTTCATCAAATCCATGAAGACGGCATGAGCGTTGGTAAGTCCAAATGGCATAACTACAAACTCGTAGTGACCATATCTTGTCCGGAATGCTGTCCTCGAAATATCTTCCTCACGAATCCTGAGTTGGTGGTAACCGGATCTCAGATCGATCTTGGAAAATACTTTTGCTCCCTGTAATTGGTCTAACAAATCATCAATCCTAGGCAAAGGATATTTGTTCTTGATCGTGACTTTGTTCAACTCACGATAGTCGATGCAAAGTCTAAACGATCCATCTTTCTTCTTAACAAACAAAACCGGAGCACCCCAAGGTGATGCACTCGGTCTTATATATCCTTTGTCAAGAAGATCCTCCAGCTGCTTCTTCAACTCTTGCATCTCGGCAGGAGCCATCCGATATGGTGCTTTAGAAATTGGTGCAGTACCAGGCTCAAGATCAATTGTAAACTCTACGATGCGATACGGGGGTAATCCAGGAATTTCCTTCGGAAAAACATCCGGGAATTCCCTAACAGCTGGAATATCAAGTACTGATGGTTCATCTTTCTTTGGCTCATCCAGGTAACAGAGATACCCGGCACAACCTTGTCGAAGTAGCTTAAACGCAGCCATCGCATTGATGAGCTTGCCGTTATCCGCTTCATTTCGACCCTTAAACTTACATATACGCTGGCCTCCCGATGAAACCGTCACAGTTCTCGAATTAAAGTTGATTATCGCTCCATGACGCGTCATCCAATCCATACCAAGGATAATGTCATAAGGAGTAATATCAATGCAGATCAAATCTGCGTCAAATTCCTTACCTTGAATGGTAACTGGGAATTTTGACAGACGTTTGGTTCCCACTAATTGGTTTCCATTAGGAAGACTTACAACAAAAGGCTCACAAGCTTCGTTGCAAACTAATCCTAACTTGCTAACACAACTCTCAGATATAAAGGAATGGGTAGCACCCGAATCAAACAAAATGCATACTGGGGTAGAGTGGAGGTATAGGGTACCTTGAGTAATCGGAGTATTGGGTCCATCCGCCTTACGCATCCCGTACAAGCGTTGACCTTGCCCTCCGGACATAGTTGGGGCTTTCCCTTTGTTCTGCGCAGTAGTCTGAGTCGACGGACTGGGACTCTCCATTGGCTTGAATCTAGGCCGGTTGCTCTGGTTCACAGACCCCTGCTGTGATTCGGCACCCATCTGCCTATTTCGCGGACAGAACGTCTGCAAATGCTCTTCCTTGCCACAAGAAAAACAAGTCTTCTTCTCTCTTGGACACACATTGCTCTTGTGCCCAAGTACACCACAGTTGAAACACTGAATCGGCTTCTTACTCTGGCCAGACTGTTGTGTAGACCCACTCTGAGTCATCTCAGTCTTAGCCCTGCCAGATTTAGCAAAGTTCGACGGCGGCACAGGACGTTTAAAACCACTTGCCTGAGATTGATTCTACATCGATCTCTGGCGGTTACGTCTCTTAGCTGAATCTTCTAGAGTCACTTCCAGCTTATAGGCTGCATCCACATATTGCTCCAAGGTAGAGCAAGTATGGTGCACCATTAAGGGCTTGATGTCAGGACTCATCCATTCATGGAAGTACATGATCTTTTGCTCTTCACTGGATACATCTGATCCAGCATATTGCAGCAAGTGATTAAACTTGGTGGCTAACTCAGTCACCTTTAATCCATCGATCTTTGGGTACAAAAATTCTTTACGTTTCTCTTCCCTCATGGCTCGAGAAAAGAAACGATCAGTCATTTTTGTCTTGAACATCGCCCAGTTCAGATCAGGGTTGTCTGCAAGTCCACTATTTTCCCACCACTCGCTGGCATCTTCCTTCAGTTGAAGAGACGCTATATGCACCTTTTCAGCTTCAGTGCATTCTACGTTGCGAAACAATCTCTCCATATGGGAAAACCAGTGAGTCACACAGACTGGCTCACCTTTCCCGTTGTAACAATCAGGTCTCATAGAAGTTATGGTCTTCAAAGCTTGACCATAATTGCTTCTATTCCCGACTGCATTCTCTGGAATCACAGGTTCCTGAACTTCTGGTGCTCCAACCCTGGGAACTGGTGGAGGAATTGGCACTCCTTGTGCCTGAGGTGCATTTGGTCGTAGAGCGTCAACCATTGCTTGCATCACAATCCCTCGGATTGCTGCAACTGCTGCCTCATCGAACACCATAGGAGCATTGGCCGGAGCTTGGCCATTGCCCTCAGGGTTAGCATTGGATGCAGAGTCATGCACCTCCTCAAGGTTTGCAGCATCCCTTCCAGCTAGTCTGAGATGACCACTAGGTCCAGTACCGTTACGGTTGTTTCTCGTGTTCACCATCTGTTTACCGATCAAATTCCAAGGATTCGTTACATTAATATCTCTTCAGCATATTGAATGTAATAAAATCAACTCAGAATAGATCAACTTGGTAATATATATATATGATGAACTTCTTAACATCGCCGCAAGGTTCAACAAAATTAATTCTTTAGAGCTTTTGACAAAATTGCTCTAAGAATTTAGTACTACATCATATAATATCCGACTATTATACATAAGTACTATTATTTGTTATACTGGTCCTTTCTTCACAGGCCCCTAAAACGCTTCTTGTATGGAATGCTACTCATGCAAGGCTTCTTTGGATGAGGCTCCTCGTCGGAATCAGATGACTGATCTTGCGCACCACTAGGTCCTGGTTCACCTGATCCACCCACGGAATTCGGTGTCCGAGACCTTATGCCAGGCACACGAGTGCCCTGATTATCCTCTTGACTTGCCTCCTGAATTCCTTCCCACCATTGAGGGTTTCTCGTCATTTCCTCTATTTCACGCAGATTTTGCAGAGTCCGCTGCCGACTTTGGCGGATAATCTCCTGCAATTCGGGATTCGTCCGGCGCCTTCTTCGATTATGAAGGGGCGGAGCATTTTCCGAAGCATAGCGTGATTCACTTCTATCCATGAGGTCATACTCAATGTAAAGTGCTTCCCACTCGGCGTCGGTCAAAGGTGTATAATCAGTCTCAGCCGATAGATCGGGATCATCAACTTGCATTCCAGGGTCTTCCTGGTCCTGCCCTTCTTGAGTCTCCTCGAGAATTACCTCTTCCTGAGGGTCATCTTCCTCGGGATCTTCGTCTAGATCCTCATCAGGGTCTATATCTGAAATGATCTCGGTGACCGACTCGGTTTCTACATCTTCATCAAGATTTTCTCTTGAGTACTCAGATGTATCACCATCTATGTCAACCTGCACAGTCTCCTCATCTTCCTCTGCTTCTGCTTCTTCCTCATTCCCCTCTGGAATAGGGTCAATCATGTAATCATTGTCGTAGTAGCCTTGGGCATACCTCGATGGCTCAACCCTTGGTACAACAGGTTCCATGACTGGAATCACCGTATTATCGGACCTCAACACCACTGATTCGGGAAGGACGTGCTTCACATCCTCCTCATCCTCTGGTGATTTGCTTGAGCTTTCGATTTCGAAATGCCGTTGGGGATTAGGAAGGTTAAATCTATCGGGAGATGATGGAGCCATCTCAATGTCCTCCGAGTCCCTTTGAAAGGATAAGCACGCGCCCATATCCTATAGGCGACGAGAAGGAAATTAGTCTTTCTAAATATAGAAGTTTGCTTTCCATATTAGACCAAAGAAGAAGGCACGACTATGAACGGTATTAAAATATGTCTTTTCAAATTCAAGTTCTTTGAAAACTTTCCTCAGTATAAAACGAGTAAATGGTTTGTCAAATACCCAACCCGTTTTAAAACTTGAGCTCTGATACCAGATCTGTAACACCCCCAAATCATAACCCATTTGGAAAGGCATTACCGCCAGTGATCTCAGAATTTCACCTCCGAAACCATCCAAGGCTAAACCGGATTATTCAAATCATACATAACATTTATATAATCCATAAACCAACGGTTCAAACATAAGTCAGGGGATTACAACCCAATCCCCATAGGATAAAACATTGTTTCAGAGTAAATACATAGCGGGAGTCTTTAAAGGTAAAACAAGTTTTGACCATAGCGCTCAACGCCAAGGATCTCAACCTGAATAAACTTATCAAAAACATTGTCCGTCATAGTCGTTCTTAGCCTTCACTAGGTGGCAACTTGTCTGATGTGCCGAATCGAACGGATGACACCAGCCCACATGCAAAGAACAATGTTCGTGGGTTAGTCTAATGAAAGACTAGCAAGGGTACAAAGCAGAGTGGTTCTAAGTAGTCGTATTAGGTTAGACTCATCGTTTCTCGGATAATAACCGATAACGATAGCCAACCACCATACTTCTACTGGAATATCTCAAAAGACATGATCAAGAGAAGACTCCAACGGAAATGAGTCTTATAGGAAAATCCAAGAGAAAGACTCCAAAGGATCGAGTCTTATCGGAAGCATGATAAATGTCTGGAATATTATAAGTTCATATATAAACATGTAAAGTCAAAAACTGACTGAGATGCTTCGGTTCACGACCAACCTCACCGTATAATGCGAATCACCGCACTATACGAATCTAGATCGGAAATAGAATGTACTACATTCAAGTCAGGGCGAGTTTCCTAGTCGCACTAAACTTAGCTGCACTACTCGCCAAAGGTATATTAATTATGTGCACTCGGGCACTTATCTTATACAATTCCAAAACGATCAATCACGTTTCAAGATTTTAGAATCTCGTCCTCGGCGGACATGAGATATAGAGAGTTGGGACTAAATCCCTGAGTTTGGCACCAGCTGTTGTGCACATCCCCTATGCTCGGATATGAGAGGGTCATGACCAAAGAAAAGTGTTGGGGCCTGGACATCCCATCCACTTGGTTATAAAGAAACGACTAGTACTCACTGAGAGATACCGAGTAGCGTTCCTACGAATACTCGTTCTAACTAAGCAGTTCAGAACAGTCAATTATAATAAAGCCCTCAAGGCCAATATCTCATATATATTTCAATCTAGATCATACATATATAATAGCGTTGTTCTAGCAGATATACAACCTATTATAATGTTCATTTTATCTTTCCAAAGATAATTTCATAAAACGATTCCAGACATGAACAATAATCAATCCAAATTAATTAACAATTAAGCAATTGATAATTAATGGAATTATGAAATGATAAGCAAGAGCGAACCGCCACTTGCCTTGGATCTGACGAAAGCTTCGAAAGCTTGGTTTCAAAGAGTTTCTGAGTCCAGAACGGGAACAATTCCTGAATAAAATTCATATGGAACGACCCATAACAAGACCCTAAATTAGATTCAATATCTGTATATACGAATCTAATGGAATATGAGACAAAGGAATAAGGCCAAAGCCCATGCCCAACACCAAGACACACAACCGGCATGGCCACCGCGGGTGCGGCGGGCACATGGCGCGGGGTGCGGAACACAGGCAGGGGCGAGGACAAGGCTGGCAACGGGGGAAACTCACCCAAATCGAACCCCCTTGGCTTCGATTCTCCTTGGTTTGTTTCTACCACCTTATTAAGCTTCCAACAAGCTTCAAAAGGCCCCTGAGAACTTATCAAAACAAAGCCCAAACAACCACGAAAATCGGGTTCAAAGTTCAATAAAAGTCACAAATTTCTGAAGGGAAAATCAGTGGTTTGCAAGGGTTTTCTTACCAATTTCGATCGACCTCTAGTTCGAATCGACCTTGGCTATTATTTTCACCCTCTTAAGCTACACTTCACCTTCAATATGCAACTTCGATCTGGCCAAACGAATGAGTGAATCGATCAGAAATCGAGTTCAAAGTTCAGCTCATGAACACGTTTTCTGGTTTTGACAGCAAAAGAGAGGACGAAAATGGTGAGGAGCCAACTTCTGGCCTTTCTCACGACCTCTCCTCCTCTTTTATAGGAAAACCGAAAAGAGCCCTTGAAAGACAATTATACCAGGTGGTGGACAAGCTAGGCCCCATAGCCTTGGCAAGTCACCAAGCCTAGTTGCCAGCTGCACCAAGTTGGTTGTCAGATGCTGAAAAAATCTGCTGAAGTGGTGTGCTGTGGAGGCTAAGGCATTAAAGGCCGACTTCCTCTTTGGCTCTTTTGTCTTATTTACCTTAAATGGTAAATTTACTTAACCCCGGGTTAAATATATTTGTACACGAACGAGTTTTTAAGCCAAAAATACCTTAATTGTATTTTATATTGCCCAAAAAAATATTACAGAAGCCAAACATTACACATAATGTTCGTATCTCTTCAAAATTAATCTGGCTCGCAATATGGCTTAAGAAAATTCAAAAAATTTATTCGTGCAAATATACGGGATATTACACTTATCTTCTATCTTAGGCTCTAAGTCTTGTAACTATATATATGATTTCTCTTGTGAATAAGAGAAGTCAGGAAAGTATTTTTCCACAAATTATCTCTCTCTCTAATTTATCATGGTATCAGCCTAATTTCGATCCATTCCGCATTAACCCTACCGCCCCCCCCCTCTTTTGCCCTAATCCGGCCGCCGCCGTCCACGTTTTCTCGGCTGCCGTTGCTTGTCTTCGACCGGTTTCGGTCAGTTTCTCGTCAGTTTTTGCTTACCGTCGTGGTGTCTTCATTCTCCTACTATGGGTGATTTGAACAAGGAAGCCGCTGTGAGTTTTTACTCACCCTACTATCTCCATCCCTCCGATCATCCGGGTCTTTCTATTTGTCCCGTGACGTTCAAAGGTGACAACTTCGATGAATGGGTTGTCGCTTTTCGTAATTCTCTTTGTGCAAAGAGGAAGCTTGGCTTCATCGACGGGTCTATTACGCGTCCTGCTGAGACTGCGACCGTTCGTCCTACGGTTGAGGATTGGTGTATGGTTAATTCGATGTTGGTGAGTTGGGTTCTTCAATCCATCGACGTCTCCATTCGTTCGTCTATCACGTGGTTCCCTACGGTCAAGGAGTTGTGGGACGATCTTCAACAACGTTTCTGTATTGGGAACGGTGCGCGTAAACTTCAATTAAGGGAGCAAATTTACGATTGTCGTCAATCTGGCCAAACCGTTGCCGTGTACTACAACGTCCTTCACAAGTTGTGGGAGGAACTCCATCATTATGCTCCGGTCCGCACCTGTACGTGCGGTAAATGTACGTGTAATCTGAATGTCGTCTGGACCACTGAACACACCGAGGAGCGTGTTCACCAATTTTTGATCGGTTTGGATGCTAATCTCTTCGACCCTCTTCGATCTCACATCATGGCGCAAGATCACTTGCCTCCATTGAACAAGGTGTATGCTCTTGCTATTCAGGAGGAGAGGATGAAGACGATTGTCGCCTCTCAAACTCCGACTCCGGCGGATATCGTCGCCTTTGCAGCCCGTTCTCCGCAATCTACGCCGCCGCCGTCAACGACACCACCTCCGGCTTCTTCTGGCGGCTCGCAGCGGGTGAATAAGAAAAATCTCCATTGCTCTCATTGTGACCGTAAGGTGCATGACAAAGCAGGTTGCTTTCAATTAATCGGGTTTCCCGATTGGCTCAAGGAGCGGTTGGCCGCGCGTGAAGCTGCTAAGGCGAAGCCCAAACAGTCCTCATCCGGTGTCGTCAACGCCGCAGTTCGGCCTTCACCTGCAGGTTTCTCGTCGTTTACTTCGGCGGACCAGTCGGCGCTTGCTCCCGCGCTGAATCCGAGTCAGATGGCCGTTGTGTTGAACATGTTCAACACCTTACAATCCTCCAACAATCAGTCCAATATGTTGTTTGATTGGATTTTAGATACCGGGGCGTCGTTCCATATGACCGGCGACTCGTCCCGTCTTCGTGATATTGTTGATGTGCAGGCCGTGCATATTAAATTACCCGACGGTCGGCTCTCCTCCGCGACTAAGGAGGGTCGTGTCTTTATGGGAAATATTTGCTTGTCTAATGTTCTTTATGTTCCCAACTTAAGCTGCAACTTGCTTTCGTTTGCACAATTGTCTAGAGCTCTTAATCTGCTTGTTCTCTTAACGCCTTCAGTTGTTGTGCTTCAAGAAATCAGTTCGAGGAAGGTGATTGACGTGGGTAGAGAGCATGGCGGGGTTTATTGGCTGCAGGTTCTTTGTGCTGCTGTGCGCGCGTCATCTGCTCAGTCTTCTGTTGATTCGGCAACCCTGTGGCATCATCGACTTGGTCATCCGTCGTCGTCTGTTTTGTCTTCTATTTCGTCTTTTCATTTGACTAAAGACTCACTTGCGCGTCTATCTCCATGTACTTCTTGTTTTGAAGCTAAGCAAACTCGATTGTCTTTTCCAGAAAGTTATAATAAAGCCGCTGAGTTGTTTGAATTGGTTCATTGTGATGTATGAGGTCCCTACAGTACTCCCTCTCTTAGTGGTGCTCGTTTTTTCCTAACCATTGTTGATGATCATTCTCGTACTGTCTGGGTTTGTCTTCTTCAATCCAAGACAGAGGTTGCTACTCGGTTTTGGAATTTTTGTGCCCTCGTTACTACTCAATTCCGGACTCGGGTGAGGCGCGTTCGCGCTGACAACGGAACTGAATTTATGCCGCTTCGTTCTTTCTTTGCGGAGCAAGGTATTGTGTTTGAGACATCGTGCGTTTCCATGCCTCAGCAGAATGGAAGAGCAGAGTGGAAGCATCGTCATTTGTTGAATGTTGCTCGTGCTCTTCGGTTTCAGGCGCATCTTCCGTTGGCCTTTTGGGGGGAATGTGTAACTGCAGCTGCCTTTCTGAATAATCAGACTCCAACGCCACTTCTGGGGAATCGTTCGCCCTATGAGGTTTTGTACAAGAAGCCTCCGTCTTATGACATTCTTAAGGTGTTTGGTAGTCTCTGTTTCGCTGCTCAAAATCCCAAGGATAGGGATAAGTTCGCTTCTCGTAGTCGCAAGTGTATGTTCTTGGGCTATCCGCAAGGAAAGCGGGGCTGGTCTCTTTATGATTTGGAGACCAAGGAGATATTTGTCAGTCGTGACGTCATTTTCTTTGAGGAGTTCTTTCCGTTTGCAAAGAATCCTCCAGTTACAGCTTCTATGCCCGTGCAGTTGCCATCTCCGGCTATTTATGAGGATGTTCCCTCTTCTGATGTCATTGGGGATGTATCTGGCACTTCTTCTCCTACGACCGCATCGTCATCTTTGGATCTTCTGTCTACGGCTTCCCCGTCTGACGACAGGGGGAGTGATGCTGTCATTGCTCAGCCGTCTAGTTCTGTACGACAGAGCACTCGCACCAGGCAGCCGTCTACTCGTCTTAAAGACTACGTCTGTCAGACTGTTCTTCACGCCAAACCCCATGCTCTCTCTCCCACTCCCGCGCCACAATCGTTGTCCTCATGTACATCTCATCCTCTTGCATCGTTTGTTTCTTGTGCTAATTTTTCATCTTCCCATGTCCGGTTTCTTGCTGCTGTTACAGCTGGTCATGATCCTTCCTCTTTTACGGAGACTGCTTCTCAGAAACCTTGGCAGGACGCCATGCTATCTGAACTTCGTGCACTTGAACGAAATGGTACTTGGAAGTTGTCTCCTTTGCCTGCTGACAAGAAGCCTATTGGCTGCAAATGGGTGTATCGTATTAAATACAACTCTAATGGGTCTATTGAGAGATACAAGGCTCGTTTAGTTGTTCTTGGGAACCGTCAGGTTGAAGGTGTTGATTACTCGGAGACGTTCGCTCCGGTTGCCAAATTGGCATCCGTTCGTGTCTTCTTATCTGTTGCTGCGATTAGAGGTTGGGAGCTTCATCAGATGGATGTTCACAACGCTTTCTTACATGGGGATCTGGACGAGGAAGTGTACATGATTCCGCCACCGGGTCTTCTGCACGTACCACCAGGGCATGTCTGTCGTCTGCAGAAGTCTCTTTACGGTCTTAAGCAGGCTCCGAGGAACTGGTTTTCCAAGCTATCCTCTGCTCTGCGTGTTTTCGGTTTTGTTCAGAGTTATGCAGATTACTCTTTGTTTTCTTATACCCTGAGAGATATCACCTTACATGTCCTCGTCTACGTCGATGACCTCATTATTGCAGGAAACGACTCTAGTGCTATTGCTCGTTTCAAAGCCTATCTCAGCTCTTGTTTCCATATGAAGGATCTTGGCAACTTGAAGTACTTTCTCGGTATTGAGATTGCTCGTAATGCCTCAGGTTTATTTCTTTCTCAGCGCAAGTATACTCTTGATATCTTATCTGAGGCAGGCCTTCTCGGTGCCAAGCCTTCCGATTTCCCCATGGAGCAGCATCATCATCTCGCCAAATCGACTGGTCGTCTGTTTGATGAGCCTGGACGTTATCGGCACCTTGTTGGTCGTCTTATCTATCTCACTATCACTCGCCCTGAGATTGCGTACTCTGTCCATATCTTAGCGCAATTTATGCAGGCTCCTACGCTTGACCATTGGGATGCTGCTACTCGTGTCCTTCACTACTTGAAGGGCCATCCTGGACAGGGTCTTCTCTTATCAGCCTCGAGTTCATTGCAACTTACAGCTTTCTGTGATTCTGATTGGGCGACGTGTCCAGAGACTAGGCGGTCTCTCACTGGCTATTTTGTTATGCTTGGTCGTTCCCCTATATCTTGGAATACCAAGAAGCAGGCGACAGTATCCCGTTCTTCGGCGGAGGCCGAATACCGAGCTATGGCCTCGGTTTGTTGTGAGCTCATCTGGCTCAAGTCTCTCCTGCGGTCTTTAGGAGTTCGGCATTCTACTCCTATGCGATTGTTTTGTGACAATCAAGCAGCTTTACACATCGCTGCTAATCCAGTTTTTCATGAGCGGACCAAACATATTGAGATTGACTGTCATTTGGTTCGAGAGCAGATTCAGGCAGGCAACGTCTCTACTGCCTACATACCGACTACGGAGCAACCTGCTGATTTGTTTACAAAGGCGCTTGGCAAGGCACAGTTTCATCATCTGTTGGGCAAGTTGGGCATTCTCGATCCCCATGCTCCAACTTGAGGGGGAGTATTAGAGATATTCTAAGAGTATTTTAGAAACATCTTGTATATTCTTATCTTCTATCTTAGACTCTAAGTCTTGTAACTATATATATGATTTGTCTTGTGAATAAGAGAAGTCAGGAAAGTATTTTTTCACAAATTATCTCTCTCTAATTTATCAGAATCCTAACCCGATACTTGAGCCCCTAACTTCGATTACCAAACAACCCCCAACTATTCCTCGATGGCCGGTGATGAAGATCTGAGGTTGTTGTTCAGGTCGGGACCGCCATGGTCGGTTGTCACATCATGGAGAACGAGTAAATGAGGAAATCATATACGGGTTGTGTGTGGGATTAATATATATAGAAAATCGGTTTAAAATAAATAAACTGAGTCAATTTTAGTGAACCCCAAACTGATGATAAAAAAATGTCAATGTAACTCACTTTTAATACTAATATATCTTTAGAGTTTTTAAAAATACCAAATAGGGAGTCACAAAAATTATTAATTTGTATTTTCGGCCTATCTTATAATTGTTTTATTAGAGTATGAAAATAGGAATCGGGTATCACTTTAAACAAATTGAAATTAAATAGTTAAATATATTCTTTAAATATTTATTATCCGGACTTTTTTTTTATCTTCTGCCAATAAAAGCTATTTGAACGTGGAAGGAGTTGAATAGGTTGCACACTATAGAAAAAATAATGTTTGCGTTTTTTGAGTATACGAAGATTTTGTATGATTTTTAGTAGAAGTTGAACTAGTAGTTTTCTATATATATAATTAGTTTATTACAAGATTTACATTATTATTGGGCTGATATCATAGTTGAGATTATCTTTTTGTCATTTTTCCTTGACAAATTCCTAAGGACTAAATTTTGTTGAAAATTCATTACAAAACAGGTATAGAATTCATGCTTTGAATTTACACCGTTGATCATATATCTTCTTCGTTAGTCTTACCTAGGCCTTCTTTCTCTAGAAACCCGACAACCTCATAATTTGCAAAAAAAAAAAAAAAAAAAACGAATCCGGAGATTGATCCAAAAGGTGCAAACCAAACAACCCCACGTTAGTTCCCGTGTTTCTAATCAAAAGCCACTAAGAAATCTGTTTTTATAATCATATATACAATAAACTAAGATGTATACATTATATATAAACATGCAAGAAATGCACACTTAATTTTCCATATGTTTGACCAAATATTATACTATCAATCACGAATCATGGGAACATTACAGCTAATGAGATTGGATACATTATTATGTTAATAAAGCTGACACGCGCGCGTGTATATATATACACTCTTCTTCTACCTTAATTAGCAATTCGAAAACTCAGTGTTAATTGATCGATCTCGATATTAATTAATTAATTAAGAGCAATACGTGGGAAAATTAAGCTAATCATCATGTGTGGGATCTTCGGGTACATGAATTTGAAGGTGAGGAGGGAGAGGAGTTACATTATTGAAGTGCTGTTCAACGGGCTGAAGAGGCTGGAGTACAGGGGCTACGACTCCGCCGGCATCTGCATCGATCACCACAACGCCCGCTCCCTTATCTTTCGCCACAAGGGCAACATTCAGTCCCTTCGACACTTCCTCGACAAAGGTTCGCTCTTCTTTGCTAAATCTACCTTAATACGCTTTTAATAAAAATATATTCTGCTTATTATTTTGCAATTTATTCAATGATGATCGATCATTAATATTTTTGATCACTACTCTATCATTTTATACCTTTCAGATCCCATATTGCATTAAGTGACGGATATATAAATTAATTAGGCCGTGCGATATTCTTCTTCATACTGAGTATATTACTTTTTACAAGAATATGCTCTCTTTTTTGGTCGCCTATATTTTTATGTGTGTTGTTATGGAATTGAGATTCTAAATTCTGTACACTATTAATTCTTTTGGTGGCCGTTGAATGGCGGGCCTTGGCCGACGGCCTTGAGAATTCATAAGTTTACATTACATTTTACTAGTCCTCAACAAACACGGGTTGGCCCGCCAAATAATACAGCTCGGATAAGGATTAAAGTCTGAACGGACCTTTTGGTCCGGTCCGAACGAATAAGCAGATCGGGTACAGTTACATGTTTAGGTCCTAACGGGTCGACCAATCCACATGTTATTTTTTAATTAATATAAAAATATATAATAAAAAGCCCATAACCTAAAATTATATACAGTTTTCTTATTAATAGTGTTAAATAATTAGTTTTAAATATATATATATTTATAAAATTGAGAATAACTAATCGGACCGTCCCAGAAATCCGGGCATATTATTTGAGAATAACTAACCGGCCCGATTAAGGGTTCTGGCCCGAATAACGGACTTGGCCCGGACCCAACTCGCTTAAACGGGCTGAAAAAATGAACCCGACCCGGCCCGAACCCATATTTGATCAGGTCTATAGATTTTACGCCGTATCATTTGTGATCCAAACCCATCAGAAAAAAGTAACTAATAAGGGTTAGTTTGTTGTACTCATTTATAATGTGTTTTTGTGGTTAAAAGCTTTTTTGATATAATGTTGTTTGGTAAAATAAAGTTATAAGCTCATTTTTATAGTAAATTGTGAAGTATAAATTACACAAATTCCAAAGCATCACAATCATTTATTTTAGATAAACCCCTTTATAATTGGTAAAGCCATTATAAAGGGCTTTACCAAACAAACCCTAAAATTTGCTTAGTGATATAAGATAAAGTCTTTTACGGAGTACTTAATAAATTACAAATTAATTATTTAAACTTATTGCAAATATTGGTTATTATAAATAGACTAAAAATATCACGAGATGTATTTTTTATTGTTTGAAATTTTATTTATATATTTTTTTCATTTCCACGTTTCTCTATATTATTTAAATTCCAAATTTTAAAAAGTTATTTTTTTAAAAAAATGTCTCACGTAGCGTAACTCTGACTAAGAAAGGCCATTATCTACGAGACTACGTACCACGAAACACTTATTAACCATATCCTAAAACAGATTGCAAGTTTATATGTTTTAGATTGTTTTCCCTTTGTTTTTAAAATCCATGTTAAAAATAAAATAAGGCACCAAGTCTTCTAGCTTAATCAACAAGATTTGTAATTATTGTAAGAATGAACTGTACGATTTAGCGCACACAGCAGAATTTTCAAATTGTAATACTGTAGCTATCTTGTACCGCTATATCTTTCATTTGCTTACATTTTTTTTTGGGTCATAATCATTTGCTTACGTTAACTTTACTTTTCCACGTTCATATAAAATTTAATTATTCTGGTCTTTTTAAAGGATAATATAAATTATAGATGCAGAAAAATAAGAAATTATCCAAAATTAGACTATCTTGTAAAATTCCTCATTTATATTTACAAATAAATATGTATTCAATATATCCATCATTATGTATTATTGATAACATAATTTTGAATACTTTATTTTCTCTTAAAAACTATGTTTTTTTACGAGAAGAAGGATAAATTTGAGGTTAATTTATTTATATCGTGTAACAAAGGGATATTTTAATTTCATCAAAATATATATTAGGTTTGTCTAAAAATATATCACTAAATATTAATCATTAATAAGGATAATTATTAATGAGAAAAGATAAGGTGAGGATGAAGGTTAAGGAAAAGAGTGAAGATGTTCAAAGACACTCAGATCAAGAAAAAGAGCGCCCAGATCAACCAAGGAAAAAAAATCGGATACAATTCGGCACGGTCGAATTTTTCGCGAAAAAAACGCGTTCTGCGTACACACGCAGTTTAGTACGTATGCACACATACATTGTTTTGCATGCACACACGTTGTTTTCATGTGCACACACATGTCATTTCCATATCCACACGTATGTTATTTCCGTTGGTTTTCATACGTATGTACACATGTTATTTTGTATGCGCTTTGAGCCATCTCCGCATGCACACATATGTTATTTTCACGTGTACACATGCACACCTACGTACGTTGTTTCACATGCATACATAACACGTAGTACATTTCGTATGAACAAATATGTCATTTTCACATGCACACAGTATTATACTTTGCATGCAAACTATAGTATACTTCGCATGCACACAGTCGTGTTTTCATGTTGCACATGTTTTGTTCAATCCATATGAACGCACACGTTTTATGCATGCACACAAAATTGAATTTCACGTGCATACCGTAATGTATTTGACATACACATAAGTCTATACCTCGCGTGTACGCGAATCCGTCTTTTTTACGAATAATCTAAATATTTCGTTTGCTTCTCATCCAACAACTATCATACATACTCAATCATCTCCGTCATTTCTATCTTCATCGGATGTCGACCCTTTATTAACGAACAGATTTTATTCGTTCGAACAAATAAAGGTTTTGACATGATAATATACAGCTGGCAAGCTTGGATTGGCGGAGAAGGATGAAGGAGTCAGAAGTCAAACTCGTCAAATCCGCTTCTTCCTTCCCTCCATCCTTCGCAAACCCTCCCCTGAGTTTCCCTTTTCCTTTTCAGATTACCAGCCTTATTTCCCTTTTAATTTTCGGATATTATATATAAAATTATAATAATCCATTTTCATATGTAATCTTCTCCCTTCTTTAGAACTCGCCTAGTCATCTTTGATCTCTGGATCTCTGAAAAACCTTTCTGCAAAACACAAGGGGAGAGAGATGTGTGGAATCTTCGGCTACTTGAATTTCAATGTGAACAAGGACAGACGTTACATTCTCAACGTGCTCTTCGATGGCCTCAAGAGGTTGGAGCACAGGGGTTACGATTCCGCCGGGATCTGCATCGACGCTTCTATCCCTGTGCCCGCCCACGCCGATCTGAATGGCGGTGTCTATCCCCTCTCTCCTCCCTCAATTGTCTTCCGCCAGGAGGGCAAAATTGAGTCCCTTAGAAAATCCGTCGATGAAGGTGATCGAATTTCGCTGTTTTGTTGGATTTTAGATTTCTTTCCTGGTTGAAATTGGAGTGTTAGTACGGTCAGAAGAGATCGTGCAATTTTAGGCGGGAGTTCGGGAGACGGGTTAGGGTTTTTGCTGAGTTTAGTTTCAATGTGTTTTTTGGTTTTTTGCGGTGTTAAATTTCAAATCCCCGTCGTTTTCCAATGTAAAGCACATGCATAATTTACTGCCGCTTCTGAACGCCGTCTTTTATGGTTTGAGTTTGACGTGTTTGAGTTTTCTCTAAATCCTGTTATGTTAAATGCTGAAATTGCTACCTGGAGAAGAGGGTAGGACAGATTCTGTTAAGCCTTTAAAAAAATTACTCAAAGTGCAGCAGTTAAATGAGGTTCCCTGAAAAGAAAAGGAAACTGTATCTGGTACTTGTCTTTATATTGAATGCAACCAAATTGATAGGTGACTTCGACCTTCTGGTGTGACTGTATTAGTCAATGCTAGCTCTTGCTGATGGTTGGTTAGTTTGGTTCAGAGAGGGAGGTTATGTTGTTCTGATTGTGGTTGTGTTTCTATGATTAGCTCACCCTACAATAAATTTGATTATGGTTTTCAGATGTTGCCTCCATGGAGTTAGATCTGGATGAATCATTTACCATTCATGCTGGAATAGCACATACTCGGTGGGCAACTCATGGGGAACCATCTCCAAGGAATAGTCATCCTCAGACATCTGGTCCTGAAAATGAGTTTGTTGTGGTTCACAATGGGGTCATTACCAATTATCAGGTGCACCTTAGGCTTCTGTAATAGCCTTTTTCCTATTATGTAATTATGCATTGATTTTAATGCTGAGATCTTATCATATGGCAACAGAACAAGTGTCGACCGCTGGAATAGTCCAAGTAATGATATTAGTAAAATGTTGGATAACATTGTCTGACACTTATCTTCTAGAGATCTTGATGTTTTTTTCTTCTTTGGATTTTGTAGGTATTAAAAGAAACTCTTACTAGACATGGATTTACCTTTGAATCAGAGACAGATACGGAAGTTATTCCAAAGCTGGCAAAGTTTGTCTTTGACAAGGCAAATGAAGAAGGTAACATTTTGTGAGCTATTCCTGTTAAAGTTGTTTTTGTCTCATGTTCCCTCTAGGATGAATAAGTATACTCGTATATATTTAGTGTTCATTGCAACTGTTTTTATCCCAAAGTGACATAGAAGTTGAATCAATCTTTGGTGCAGGAGATCATGATGTCACTTTTAGTCAAGTTGTCCTTGAGGTTATGAGGCACCTTGAAGGAGCCTATGCCCTTATCTTTAAAAGCCGGCACTATCCTAATGAGTTGGTTGCTTGCAGGCTTGGTAGTCCGTTGCTTCTTGGGGTCAAAGTGGTAAAAGTCTGAATTCTATCTGCAGTATTTGTGCTATCACTGGAACCAATCTCCCCATAAATGATTTGTTTCACATCAGATAATAGGCTATTAAGTGTAGTGAAAATGTCACAATCAAGGTGATCTTTAGGTACAAAGTTTTGCATTGAAAGAATATATCTAGCGTCATAAAAAATATAAAAGCAAATATATTTTACGCGTCTTCTGGAACCTGTGCTTTCATTTCTGTTTCTTCCTCCTCTTTTTCCTTTTTGTGTGTGTGTGTGTGTGTGTTTGATCACAGAGGTTATTGTCTTAATTAGATATATACACTTCTGCTCAATGTTAAGCATGGTTCCTACATGCCAATTTATTGTTGCACAAATAAGTGATCGTTTTTTATTATGCTTATATCTGAAGGGAGACATAATCTAAGAGAAATTAGCATGTGGGAAGTTGGGACCTCATGTTCTTTCCTGTAATTTCCTGACCATGTGTCTTTGCTGCTAACAATGATGCTTCAAATATTCTACTAGATATATGATTCTATTTTTTCAACATTTATATTTTGTGATACAGGAGCTAACAGAGGAAACAGCTGCTGGTAAGCAATTTCTTGATATAAACATTTTGAAAGATGGCCGACCAAAGGAGCTTTTCTTATCCAGTGATCCTCTTGCTCTGGTTGAAAACACTAGAAGATATGTGGCCATTGAGGACAATGATGTATTTCATCTTAAGGTATATTGTTACCTGTCCTCTTTTAGTTTCACCATGATAACTCTGTTGCTTTCTGTCAGTATGAACTTTAAAGCACAAAAATCTGACTGTCATGAAATTAGTGCTGTAAGTTTTTTGCTTGGGATGGGATTGTGTGTTTAGCACCTTTGCTAGTAAAAATGAAGTAAAAAAGTCCCTCCGCTTGTTGGGAAATGGCTAGTCAAGAAAAACTTAATGTTTTTGCCTGTTTTGGTTGTGATAGCAGCTGCTGAATGTGGATATGGGTTCTTACTCTTAGTTGATATTGAAGGGCTGATTAAGAAATTAAAGTGTGTTGTTTGGAGTTTGAAGGAGACCTGATCAAATTCTGGTCCCCCCCTGTGCCAATTAGCCCGGTTTTGATCAGATCTATGAGAAACATAAAAAAAGAGCATGCTTTTGTGTAAAAAGAAAATATATACGAGATGATGGCTTAAAAAATGGTAATGTTTGTAAGAAATTAAACATAGCATGTATTTCCTTTAGAGTTGTCGTGAGATTGGATGAATAGTGTTAGAGTGATACTGTGACAGGAATACATTATTAGATATAAGTATACTGGTTTCAGGTAATTGAAAGCCCTTATCTTTTTCTAGTTATATGGGCCCTTCGTTCCACCATAGTCATAGGTTATTTCTGTAAGATCCTGTTCACTTCGATGCTGAAATGACACTTTGACTTCCAAATTTGACCAAAACACCATATATACCTCTAGAAGTAGCTATGTTTGACTATGGACCTTTGAATACATATAAGAAAGTCTACTAGGCTAGTCCCAGGTTCCTAGCTGAGTAAGGTTGCATTAATGTATCTTCTTTCATGTGCTATTTTCATGTCAAGTACAAATGCAACTTAGTCGTTATGCTTAAACTAAAATCATGCTACAGGATGGAGGTGTCCAGATCCTCAAGTTTGATAATAAGAAGGAAAAGAATCGTGGGGAACTATCTAGGTCTAATTCTGTGCAACGCGCCTTATCCATCCTTGATATGGAAGTTGAACAAATAAACAAAGGAAATTATGAGCATTACATGCAGAAAGAAATTCATGAACAACCAGACTCACTGACGACGACAATGAGGGGAAGGCTTCTACGTGGAGGCTCTTGCAAAACCAAATCTGTTCTTCTGGGTGGCCTCAAGGACCACTTGAAAACTATCAGGCGTAGTAGACGCATTCTTTTCATTGGATGTGGTACCAGCTATAATGCTGCTTTAGCCTCAAGGCCCATCTTGGAAGAGCTCTCTGGTGAGTATTCTGGATCTATCAGGTGATATTGATTCTTCTGATAGTTTGAACTGCTAATTCAACCTCACTGTATGGAACCCTTTTCTTATCTTTGCAGGTATTCCAGTCACAATGGAAATCGCTAGTGATCTGGTGGACAGGCAAGGACCAATATACAGAGAGGATACTGCTGTTTTTGTTAGTCAGTCTGGTGAAACTGCAGACACTCTGCAGGCATTACAGTATGCATTGGACAACGGTGCCTTATGTGTTGGTATAACAAATACTGTGGGTAGTGCAATTGCCAGAAACACTCATTGCGGTGTCCATATAAATGCTGGTGCTGAAATTGGTGTTGCGAGTACTAAGGTAGCGATTGTTCCTTCGATTTCAGACATCTCTGCTGCAGTTTCTAACCTGAATATCATTTACTTAGATCTATTGCTCTTCTCTTTTAATCTGATACGACTCATCTCTGCTCTTTCTGTATAGGCATATACGAGTCAGATAGTTGTGATGGCCATGTTAGCTCTTGCAATTGGGGATGACACTATTTCAAGTCAGACCAGAAGAGAGGCTATAATAGATGGCATGTTTGATCTACCTAGTACGTTTCTGCCTGCCTATATTTTAATTCCATTTGGACATTGCTGGTAAGCTTATACCTCTGGAGTTGGTAATGAATTGTGGTTTCAATTCCATTGCAGACAAGGTCAGAGAGGTTCTTAAACTTGATGATGAAATGAGGGAACTTGCACAACTCTTGATTGCTGAGCAATCTCTTCTAGTTTTTGGAAGAGGATACAACTATGCCACAGCTTTGGAGGGTGCTCTCAAAGTGAAGGAGGTGGCTCTTATGCACAGTGAAGGGATGCTTGCTGGGGAAATGAAACACGGGCCTCTGGCTCTTGTTGACGAAAACCTTCCCATATTCGTTATTGCCACTCGTGACAGTTGTTACAGGTCAGTTTCTAATACTAAACCTTCCCATATCTTTTCCTATGTTTTTTTACTGATAAAACTGCTGTTTTTATTCAGCAAGCAACAGTCAGTAATTCAGCAGCTTCATGCTCGCCGTGGCCGCCTGATTGTCATGTGCACTAAAGGTGATGCACAATCTGTTTGTCCTGGAAACTCCTGCCGGGTTGTTGAGGTTCCTCAGGTGGAGGATTGTCTTCAGACCGTAATTAATATAGTTCCTTTACAGGTATTTCAAGGTTTATCATTATAAGCCTTTTTGTTTTCCGGATTCTATATATTGAGTTTCACCTTACTTGGTACAGCTGTTGGCATATCATCTGACTGTTCTTCGAGGGTATAATGTGGATCAGCCACGGAATCTTGCAAAGAGTGTTACGACGCAGTAGCTGTACAAGACTTGTAGAAAGAAGTAACCCAACTGATCTGCTGCAAGCAATTCATCAAGGATTTGAATCCAATAGAGTTTTTTGTGTAATTTTATGGATCACTTTCCTAACTTGTTATATGACACTACATCCATAAATTATCAGAATCTGAAATGGCCGACTTGACTGCAACTGCAAATTGCATTGACCCATGATTTCCACTGTAATCATCAAACACATTTTTTCTTTTGGTGTGCCAGTTTCTCCCAAACAAAACCCTAGAAATAGCAACAACTCCCTAATTCCTCAACTTTGATTCAAATCTTCACTTTCGACAACCACTGGATTCAGATTTCGACTTCTCATTCGTGGAGACTTGGTTCAACACACAATTTTTTAAAACTTAAATTTAGGGTTGTTCAAGTATAATTAATCTAGCTAGTTGATAGGAACATTTATAAAAAGTGAATTGACGGTATGACTAACTGAAAGGTATACTATTAGTGATAAAACAGTAGACATAGGCTAAAAGGTTGAAGATTAGGAATTGATTTTTTGTTACTCTTTTACTATGTATGTTTTCCCGGCTCTTGATTGTATAATGCTGGGTTGAAACTTGAAACTGATATCCTAGGTTGCCATCATTTTTCAACTCATGATTTCAGCAGAGACAAACTATACAATTTCATAATCTGCTACATGCCTTTGAAAGTTTATTCCATTCAACAACAAAGCTGCATGTGCATTAAAATGTAGTTCGAACCCAAAAGGCAAATCCAAATTATTGAGTTGTGCATTGAATTGTAGTTTGAAACCATAAAGCAATAATACTTCAAGAGAATGAATACTGAACACCAAATAAATTAACTTCAACTATACTTCCAATAATTTAAACCAACTAAAACAATCCAAACAGGTCTATAATGGAAATCAAGCAAAGGCACCTACTACATACTCTATAAACTAATCTCCTAGACATCTAAACTTTCAAGAATAACAATAGTATTAAGACAAATATATTTTTTCCCCAAATTGAGGACTTATCTAAGACTAGTTCATCAATTGGCTTCTTGAAACACCAGGAAGAGGTGTTCCACCAAGGAAGTGCATTATCATTGAGAGAGACCTGAGTGGCTGGTAACTTGGTACTTGATGTCCTGATCCTCTTACTGTCACAAATGTCAATCCTTCTTCATACACTTCTGTGAACCCACCAACCTACCATACCAAAACAATACTCCAAATCATAGGGTCTGTTTGGTAAACATACTTTATACGACGTAAAAAAGTCATTTTATTTACCTCGCTTTGGAGGAACCAAGGATGCCACTTGGTCTTCACTTTGAGCTTCATGCTAGCCAAGGAGTACCTAGTTGAAGTCACCGGCACTCTTCCATCTGTATCACCACTGCAATTTTGGATTCATTAGCCAAATTATTAATCAAGACAAAATAACAGGATGTTGAATCATAACACATTATAATGGTACCAAAAAAATTGCACATGCTAGGTGGTCCATGGAATGGGCGCACTGGAGTTGCAAGTGTGTTTGATAATACTAAAAAAAACTATTTATCATTGTTCACTACTTGCACTACAAACCACATGGTGATCGATTGTGAAATATAGGTAGCAAGTCACAATCTAAATGAGTATGTACATAAAAAAAAACTTACCTAAACACCCAAACTCGAATGTCATTCGCCATGAACTCGCGTAGAAGGGGTATAATAGTAGATGGACTATCCGACCAATGTGATAGTATGTCACTGCATAAGAAATTAATCAAAGTTTGTTAAGATATTATCCCACATTGAAAATAAACACTACTGGTTTTTAGGATGAAACCCTATTAGACTTGCCCGCCCGTTATCTACCTTAACTACCTATGGGTTTTCGCCCATCAATTATCTACATTACCCACTATCTTGAGAAGAAGAAGAAGAAAAAAAGTGTCAAAAAATTCTAGAATTGAGATATGAAGATTAAACCTGCAAGGCTGCCAATCATGGGTGAGTTTGGTGACATTAGCATGGAGGGCTTTTTGAACATCAGGGGTGTTCAAATAATTAATAGTGTAGTAATCACTGCAAGGATCCATCACATCCTGCAAATCAAACAATTTTTCATCATAAATAAGTGTTCAAAATTCTCGAATTGAGATATCAAAATTGATGATTTTGTTAGTTAATTACTTTGGCGCGTCTAGGCTCGGAGGTGAGGTTGGCGTTGAGGCAAATGGGTGCGTAGATGTTGTAAATGTCGATGTAATTGACGCCCACGTCAGCTTCACTCGCAGCTTCCAAGCAAGCTACGGATTGTGACGTTGTCGATGGAGAGAAATCGCAGGTGTTGACGATGGTGTTCCTCACTTGGTCGGAGATTAGTGCGTGAGTCCAAAAGTACTCGTACATTCCCTTCTCATCAGTCTCGTCGTTAATCACTGCATTCCCAATCTGCATATATCATACGTTTTTGACGTTATACACATAGGACTAAATGGGTAGCAAAGAGACAATGACAACACACAATTTTGGCTCAACGTCATCGATATGGGTCTTGATGTATTTCGAGGAACGTACATATGTATACAAAAATGTTTCTAGTCATTAGATTTTGTTTGGTAGTATTGTGGATGTATTTCTAGGGGTGGGGGGAGATTCTAAATCATGTTTTTTTGTATGATCAAAAGTTGTACTTCTTTATTATAATGCAAGATATTACATGTATATCTCTAGGTCCACACTTTTGTCTAAGGTAATTAAGTGAGAAGGGAGACTGGATGCCGTGTATGATTTTTTTAAAAAAAATTGTATATATATTATAAATGATAAATCTTATATATTTACAAGTTTTTAGTATTAAAAAGATTCATTTATATTTTTTAATAGCTAAAATATAATCAATTTACAACTTTAATTCAACATAAAAATTAATTACAATTTTATGATACTAAAAACTTAGGGGAAAATGTAATTCGTTTTAAACATTTTAAAGTTAATTTATGTTATATATACATGAATAGTGTACATTGTAGAGGCCTCATGTAAACCTAACATGATGGGGAAATATGTAGAATTGAGGTAGCTAGTATAAAATTCACATGACATTAAATATTAATCAGATTATAGTTAGTGAATAAATTAAGAAAGGTGTTGACTTACGATAACGCCCTTGAGATTGATGAAGTGCTTCTTAGGAGCGTTGTTGTTGTGATGAAGGATATTGTGGGCAAGTTGAGGCACATAGTGACCAGCGTAACTCTCGCCGGAGATGAAGAAATCCCTCTTCTTGTACTCCGGGAACCTCTCCAGCCAATTCAGTACGAAGGCTAGGTTGTCGTCCGCCGTCATCTTGTCTCCGCTCTTGTCGTAGTCCTTTGTCGTGTTCGAGTACGAAAACCCCACTCCCGCTGGGGACTCCACGAATAGCACATTTGCAGCTACATATATATATATTAATATATACAGTAGTTAATTACCTCACTAGAACATAATTATATGGTAATTAATTAATTACCTTTGTTCCATGCAAAGTTGTTCCGCTGCAATGTCTTGCCATCGCTGTGAACCCTAAATGGACCGAGTTCCGCCATTGCGCCATAGGCTAGAGATGAGCAACCGGGACCTAAGGGTAATTAACATTCAAACATTTGAAAATATTATTTATTCATATGTTAATATGTTTGAATAAGTATTTTTTAAATCAACTTAGAAAACAGTAAACACATGGAAACAGATCCACCATCCGAGCCACAGAGGTTAATATTTCCAGTATTAATGTTAATTATTTTGTTACACTGAGAAATTTGATCTTATTTAGAGTATCAAAAAGATTTATTCATAAGCAATTTTTTATATAAGTAGGATGGTCCAATAAAGTCAATGGATTTCGGGATCAATGAATGATGAACAAACAAAAAAGCCTACTAATTCCTACTAAATGAAGTGTCAAACTTATTACAGTATAAAGAATTGAATTTTATGCCACTCTACCACTTTTACCTACACGACACTAGTTAAATATAAGTATCGAGAAATTGTAATTTTTCTACGAATTTTACGCCTTAAAAAATGTAATATAATTATACATCGAGACTTGTAAAGTTGTACTCATATAAGCCAACGAATATTTTAACATTAAAATTGAGCAGTAATAATTAATGTTCCAGAAAAACCAAGTAAACTAGAGTAGTTAAAATAATCGATCAGTTAAAGAAACAAAACCTCCATTAAGCCAAAGAAGAAGAGGCGCAGATTCAGGCTTTCTCTCGGACTCCACGAAGTAATAATAGAAAGCCCTGCCGGCGTTGTCGTCGACGGTGACGTAGCCGCCGTACTGGGCGAAGTTCACCGGCGGCTGCCCGGGCAAACGCTCAATCTTGTCACTCTGTTTTGACCCGTCGTTTTTACACAGCCTTGGTGTGTAACTCTGCTGAATCTTGTTGACTTGGAAAAACTCATCGTCCAAAGCGACGCCGTTTCCGGCCGCGTTGAAGTACTTTTGCTTGTACAGATCGTTAAGCGCTGAAGCCTGGTTTTTTAGTACCTTGCAATTGGCTTGAAGAAATGAAGATGAGAATAGGAAAATTGGTAGGAGAACCAAACACGGCCTTAAAGATTCCATTTTTAATTCCTCTCTCGTGTTGAATTTGGAGAGAGAAGGGGAAAATGGAGGAAGTTGGGTTGAATGAAAATAAATGGGGGGCTAACGGGAGTTTATATAGATTGTGTTCGTGGATGGATAGACATTTTTTGAAACGGAATTTTTTCAAGATAGAATTTGAAAATTATTTTTTGAGGGAAAATATATGATGTATAATAGTTTAAGTGCGATCCAATTTATAGTTAACTTAAGAAACGTAAATGTTGGGATTTGTTATGAGAGTGATGATATGATAAGATGGGAATAATTTGGGATCTAGCTACTGCTAGTTGGCCAATTGGCAATCATGAATTTAGGTCACATGGGTAATTAAATCCAAGACGTGATTGATCAGGATTCAGGACTTTTTGGTTGTTATTTTATTAAAATAGTGTATTTTTTTATTAAATTTGTCTATGATTCATAGAGTAAACCGCAAGTTTTTAAGATATTAGTTACAGCTTACTGATAACATGAACTCTATTTCTCTTACCTTAATTTTATGTAACTTATTTTACCAAAAAAAAAAAATTATGTAACTTAGTTTCATTTGAGTCCTATCCTTTGAATTCTTTTTTATATTTATATCTAACATTATGTACAAAATTAATAAAATAATTTTTTTTATTGTTTTGGATATTGGAAATGTGGATACGTAAATTATCCTTACTTGTACGTGATCTAGATTAGAATTTTGAATCTGTTTTGCAGACGTCAAGAAACTGTTTCCCATAAATCCAATACAGTTTTTTTCCCCAGTTGTGGGTGCGAATCTTATGTCACTTTATTGAAAGAGTTATGAAGCATTTATAAATAAGTCGTGGTATCTTTTTATAAAGAATTTTTTTAATTTTTATCTATGGACATACAATAAAAATTGGGAGATGCTAGTTACACTTATTTTTTTTACTAAATAAGTTTAACTAGTCTAGTGAGATCCTAGACTCACGGTCTTTAAGACTCTGAAAATAAGACAAGACATGTTATGGACGCTCTATGAGGGCGTGACTCTTCGGATTTAAGGTTTTCAAACCGATTTTATTTTCATACCATATCATGCTTGTAGCACATAGGGATTTGATGTCAATTTTCATCTTGTTTCAGGGTTTCGGAATACCTTAAATTTCATACCCTAAGTAAGGTTTCAGATTTAGGACTTTCACAAGTATATTATTTTCATATCCTATCATACTTGTAGCACATACGAAGTTGATACATTCGAATAATATTGTAATGAAGTCAAAATTACACTATACTTAACTTATTATTTTCATACTCTTAATCTTGAAACCCATAGAACGTCCATATATAACATGTCTTTTCTTGTTTTCGGTGTGCCAAAGACCCTAAATCTCATATCTTGAATATAGAATAATTTTTTAAAAAAAAATAAAACAAAATAATTAATAAGTAAAAAATTTGATAATAATAAATAATTATAATTTTTTTAATTTTTTTAATATAAAAATAGTACCCCACTTGATTGATCAGTACCCCACTTATTAAAAAATAAAATAAAATTGTTTTATTAATTTATTTATTTTTAATAAAATGTCTCGCTCCCGCATTGCGTACGCGTGAATGTTTTGAGTGTAAAAATAAAAAAAATTGAGCGTATCTAGGGCTCGCGTAAAAATTTCATATTTAGTAATAATTTTTTTTAGTCACTAATTTAACTTTTTTTTGAGGATTTATCCTTTCTACTTTAGAAAATATTTTTAAAAAAAAAATCAAATTAGCCTCTTAACATGTGCCCATTAACACACATTAAACAAACCGTTTTATAAAATATAAAAACGGCCCCAATTGGTTGGGGAAATATGGAGAGTATGTTATGCTGTTATTAATTTTGATGTGATTTATTTTATACGATGATGAAGTAAAATCTGGACTCATCTAATCGTTTGCAAAACATTATAAGAAAAATATACAGAAATGTCGACGTTAGAAATAGTGGGGTACTGGTTAAAGTTTGGCATGGCATGGCATGGCATGCATTATATATGCATATAGCCAGTATATAGTCTAGGTGCTTAAAATTAAGGAATATGGTTATGATTACTAATTAAAATCTACCATATTAGTAGAATTAGCTTATTTTTTAGCGTCATCCGATGTCTCGCCAGAATTAGATCCACTTTGATTGATTGAATCGGTTAGTTGAAAACAGAAAAAACTTTAAATTTTAATTGACATTTTAGACTTAAGTCCTTGTTAAGTTTTAATTGTCATTTTAGATTTTTTTATATATTTTTTTCAAATTTATCCTCATACTATTTAGTAATTCTTTTATTTAATTTTTTGGATTATTAATTATTTATTCATTGCTTTTCCATTTTCTAGGATCTACTGATCAACCGTTATCTTCTCATATCTTTTTTTCCCTAATAACAAATCCGTAACAAATCCTTCGGTTGCCAGTTGTTGTTAGTTTGCCTAATGTACCCTTGTTTGGGATGAACTTCAACTAATTAATGAATTTCTATGGGCTGTGCCCTCTTCTAAAAAAAAAAAGTAATTAGTCACTAATTATAAGGATAATCTGGAAAAAAATTACTTTTTTATTTTGTCTGAAATTTGCTAGAACGTCAATTAAAACTTAACGGAGGGAGTGCTTTTTAACAAGAGTAAAATTAATTTAACGAATATTGTCGTTCGAGGATTGCACTAAATGGGACTACTTATTGACTTTATTCATCTGAGATTAACAACGAGAATCAATAGAAGAATAGCTCTGAACAGCCATGGAAGAGAGAGAGAAGGAAGAAAGACTAATTCACTGTAATATTGCTCAAAACATAATGACTCTACCAGAGAGAGAGTCTGGTATTTATACACACTCAATATGACTCAGCAAATAACCACTAACCACCACCCAATGCTAACAACAGAATAACAACTTTGACTAAACACACTTTGACTTTCTAACTAACTTTATCACTCCCCCTCAAGCTAGGAGTGGTAAACTGATTAACTACTCCTAGTTTGAGAATAAGCTTTCTGTTCTGTTCCAAACTAAGCACCTTAGTGAATAAGTCTGCTGGTTGTTCCTTGGTATTCACATACTTTGCATTCACTTCATTGTTCAACACTTTGTCCCTCACTAAGTGACAATCTGCCTCAATATGCTTTGTCCTCTCGTGGAATACTGGATTCTTTGCTATATGCAAAGCAGCTTGATTATCACAGAATAGGTCTACTGGTTCTTCTTGTCTTACATTCAAGTCTCTAAGAATTCTGACTAGCCATGTGAGTTCACATCAAGTTGAAGCCATTGCTCGATACTCAGATTCTGCAGTTGACATAGCCACAAATGTCTACTTCTTAGTTCGCCAAGAGATTAAGGAGTTTCCCAGTAAGATGCAAAAACCTGTTATAGATATCCTAGTCATGGGACACGACTGCCAATCAGCATCACAATAGACTTGTAGCTTTAGCTCAGATTTGCTTGACAAGAGTAGACCTTGTCTTGGTGTCCACTTAATGTACCTTAGTAGATGTTTGGTTGCTTTCCAGTGTTCCACACAAGGAACTTGCATAAATTGACTCAACACTTGCACAACATATGTGATGTCAGGTCTAGTTACTGTCAAGTAGATCAGCTTGCCTATTAGTCTTCTGTACAGATGAGGATTCTTCATTGGCTCTCCCTCTTTTGTTAGTTTCTCATGACTGTCAAGTACAGTTTGTAGAGGTTTTGCTTCTGTCATTCCAGCTTCTTCTAGCAACTCTAGTGTATATTTCCTTTGATTGAGAAAAATACCAGCATCAGTTCTATCTACCTCAATGCCCAAGAAATATCTCATCTCCCCAAGGTCTTTCAACTGAAAGTTGCTCTTCAAATGTTCTTTCAACCTCTTAATTTCACCTTCATCATTTCATGTGATGATCATATCATCTACATACACCAGTAATGCTGTGAATGACTTCCCTTTCTGGCTTGTGAATAGAGAATAATCTGCTTTTGACTGTACAAATCTTGCTTGCATAACTACCTGTGAAAACTTGGCAAACCATTGTCTCGGAGCTTGCTTCAGTCCATAGAGAGACTTGGTTAGCTTGCACACCAATGGAGAGCAGTTGGAGTCATATTGAATATCTCCCCCTGACTACAATTGCTGGAAGAGGACACATGTAGTTTCTTAAGATAAGCATAGGCAGGAGGCAGGGTCATGCACACCTCCTCTTCAAGTTCCCCATGCAAGAAAGCATTGGTAACATCCATTTGTGTAATATACCAGTTCTGTGTAGCTGTAACAGCAAGAAGTGTTCTAACAGTGATCATTCTAGCCACATGTGCAAAAGTCTCTGAATAATCAACACCTTCCAACTGTGTAAAGCCTCGGGCAACCAACCTGGCCTTATATCGATCCAAAGATCCATCAGATTTCATTTTCAACTTAAACAACCACTTACAAGTCACAACAGACTTGTCTTCTGGCAATTCCTGGAGAGTTCAGGTGTTATTCCTCTCTAGAGCATTCAACTCTGCTAGCATAGCCTCACACCAAGCAGGGTGTCCAATGGCCTATACCACTGACTTTGGTTCAGAATGAGATGCCACAGTAGATAGAAAGGAAAAATACGAAGGAAAACAAATAGAAGAAGAAGGAGAAACAGTAAAGCAATGTTTAGAATAGGTGTAAGGAGTAGAATGAACCTGAGCAGATGAAGCAGTAGCCTTTGAAGGTTCAAGAGTAGCCATGTAGACATAGTCCTTTAACCAACTTGGAGCATTGTGACCTCTGGTTGAATGTCTTAATGGAAGGGCTGCAGGTGTAGGTTCAGATATAGGTTGAGATGTAGTTTGGGGTGTAGAAGAAAGGAGGGTGTCACTGTCATCAAAAAGAGATGTGACAAGAGAGGGTGAGTATTCTGCTATAGAGTAAGCATGAGATAGGGAGTTGGTGGGTAAAACAATGTCAGGATGGTCAAAAGATACATAATCCAGTGGAAAATTTTCATCCACAAACTGTGTAAAGGAGTGAGAGGTTGGGTTCATGGCATAGTGTTCAGAATAAAGTTTATAAGGAAAGGTGTGTTCATGAAACAGAACATCTCTAGTGATTTGACTCTTGTGAGTCTTGAGGTTATAAACTTTGTACCCTTTCTTGCCAAAGGGGTATCCAAGAAATACACAAGGGTCATATCTGGAGTGAAATTTCTTAAGAGAAGGGTCAGCAAAGGTAGACACAAAACACAAACATCCAAAAACCTTTAAATGGTCATAAGATGGAGCTGTGTTATATAGAATATCATAAGGAGTGAGGTTGTGAAGAAGAGGGTTAGGTAGTCGGTTAATCAAATAGGTAGCAGTAAGTATAGAATCCCCCCATAAATGAGTTGGTAACGCTGATTGAATCATGAGAGATCTGGCAATTTCAAGTATATATATGTGTCTTCTCTCGATTCTCCCATTTTGTTGTGGGGTATAGACACAAGAGCTTTGGTGAATAATGCCTTGGGATTGAAGAAAAGAGGTGACAGTTGAGTTGAAGAACTCAGTTCCTTGATCAGATCTTAGAACTTTGACTGTGGTGTGAAATTGGTTTTGAATGAGAAGGGTAAAGTTGATCAGATGGTGTGAAACTTCACTTTTGTTTTTCATGAGAAAAGCCCAAACACTTCTGCTTTTATCATCTAGAATAGTGAGGAAGTATTTGAATCCCTCACGGGTGGGTGTGTCATAAGGCCCCCATACATCACAATGCAACATAGCAAAAATTTCAGTGGCATTAGAAGAGCTTATGGGAAAAGAAGACCGAGTTTGTTTAGCCAAGGGACAAACAGTACACACATAGTCATCAATAGCTGATTGAATATCATGTTTGATGGAAGTAATATGTTTGAGCTTTACACAAGGGGCATGCCCCAACCTTAAATGCCATAAAGCAGCAATTAAAGGCACATTGTGTTTGGTTTTGAGGAGAAACATAGGTATAGTAGGGGACTGAAGAGAGGCAGTAAGAGATAACTTGAGGTCACAAGGAATCTCCTTATTAGCTGCATGATCCATGTAATACAAGCCATCAAGATACCTACCAAATGCCACTATCTTCATCTTTGCTTGGTCCTGAATAATACAGAAATCAAGGTCAATAAGAACATGACATTTCTGATCATGAATGAGTTTGGTCAAAGATAATAGATTGAAACGAAAACTGGGAACATATAGAACATGTTCAAGGGTAGTATGAGGAAGCTTAACAGTACCAATATGAGTAATAGGTTTAACACTACCATCAGGTAGATTAATGACAATATTTGGTGGGGTGGGGAGAGGGTTAATAAGGATAGAAAAATCAGAGGTCATGTGATCTGTGGCACCACTATCCATAATCCAAAGTTTAGAAGTTTGAGAGGCATTGAAACAGATTTTACCTGCCAGATGAGATTCATAACTAGCATTGTTAGCCTGCTTTAGAAAGGAGATAAAATTGCCAAGTAGTTGTTGTTGGTCAGTGGACAACTGATCTGAATGAGCATTGTTACTGCTTGATGTCTGAGCTCCTTTACCACAGAATTCCTGAGAGGCATTGACTGCATTTGCTCTTGACTGCTGAGGTGCTCTTCTTTGTTGTTCATAATTCCGAGGTGGCCTAGAAGCTTGTGGCTTAGTCTTGCTCTTGTGATGCCAGCTTGGATATCCAACAACTTCCCAGCACCTATCAATTATGTGATTCCCTGAGCAGTGATTGCACTGTTCTTTCTTCACCTTATCATCACTCTGTCTGTGTTTAAACTGATTTTGTTTAGCCATCAATGCAGTAGAGGAAGGCTCATTCCTAACTTGTACTTGCTCAGTAAGTTTCTTGCTCATTTCTTCTTGCAACAACAGAGAGTGAGCTCTGCTTGGTGAAGGCAAAGGTGTACTCATCAAGATTTGCCTTCGAGCATTATCAAATTTCTCACTTAGTCCCATCAAGAACCCCATCAGCTTGTCTTCTTGATCCGCTTCTTCTGCTCGTTTCTACAAATTGCACTCACATTTTCCACATTTACATTTTATTGGAGTGGCTACAACAACTAATTTATGCCACAGACCCTTCAATTTGGTGAAATACTCTGTCAAGGTTAATGAACTTTGCTTGCACTCCTGTATTTCTCTTTTAATCTGAAACACAAGAGGTGCATTCTTTTGTCCATAACTTTCCTCTAAATCTTCCCACATCTCTTTCGCTGCATCATACTCATCGATCGTATTATATATTTCTTTAGACACAGTGTTCAGTATCCACGAGCATACAATGTCATTACATCTATCAAATTGTAATGAATTTTCAGTTGTTCTTGATATAGTTCCTTCTACAATCCACAATTTGTTTCTAACTGGAAGTGCCTTGGTCATTGACTTGCTCCATCTTCTATAATTGTCACCTACTAATTGAATAGTAGATAGAACCATACTAGAGTTGTCTGAAGGGTGAATGAAAAATGGATTCATCAGATCACTCACAGTAATTTGATCGCTTCTTCTTCTCTCCCCAGATCCAGTCGCTCCTGGTGTTCCAGTTGCCATTGATGAGCTCGTTCTTCAATTCAGCAACAGGCGCGCCCTGATTCAAGCGATCTAGGTCTTCTGAGATTCAAGCGATCCTTCGTCGGTGATGGAGAGATTCAATTGGAAAAGGAAGATTCCAATTGATCAAAGATCTATGCGATCGTTCTCCGCTCTGATACCATATTGACTTTATTCATCTGAGATTAACAACGAGAATCAATGGAAGAATAGCTCTGAACAGCCATGGAAGAGAGAGAGAAGGAAGAAAGACTAATTCACTGTAATATTGCTCAAAACAAAATGACTCTAACAGAGAGAGAGTATGATATTTATACACACTCAATATGACTCAGCTAATAACCACTAACCACCACCCAATGCTAACAACAGAATAACAATTTTGACTAAACACACTTTGACTTTCTAACTAACTTTATCACTACTCCTTTCCAAAAAAAAACTCGGTCCGCTCGAAAATGGGTTCATGTATTTATTTGGACCGATTGAACTGACTGCATTACTGCAAACATTTTTGTGCCGAAATTTTTTCACATTTCACTGTACTCCGCGTAAGATTAAGAGAGTGAAATGTTACTTTGACATTTTATTTTCACGCTACAACTCAATTATTTGTTTGTTAAAAATTAGCCCTCTTTCACCAAACTAAATTCGGAATGACATTCCTTCCAAATCCACTTCACTTAATTTCATGGATTTCTTTGTAACTTGTGTAAATCGGAGGGTATGACAAACATGCATTTATACATTGCTATTTACGGTACATATTATTCGAGCAGAAACAATAAATCGAACTCGAAATTCTACCATATTGGACCAAACTAAGAAATCCATAATAAAATTATGAACAAGGGCCGATCCAAAATTTCCGTCTATATTCTAACGGGCCGAATTTAACTCAGCCGTATTCATACTTATTGAGAAACATAGAGTAATACAATTATGAACAAGGACCGGTCAAAATAGTTTTATGTTTGGATCCGATATCGTGCAATCGATTTAATATTATTGAGAAGTATTAAATTAAACCATACTAGTATAGTTCCCGGGATGGGGTTTAATAATTTTATAATTATATGAGATTAAATTCACAAATCGGAAATTTTGTAATATTAAAAGATTGTCAACTTTTTTTGACCAAGAAAAAAAAGATTGTCAACTTTTATTACATTAGTTCTCATAAAAAAAGTTTTACTATAAGAACGAAAACAACAACTGTAAAAAATCATCATACTTATTAAAGTCAAAGTTGAATGTTAGAAAAAAAAATCATATTTATCTTAGGAAAAGATTGAAAAATGTATTTTTTTATAAAATTTATAAAAATCTTCTTTTATATAAATAATTAATTTGATATTACATAATATTATTAATCAAAGTGGTAAGGTTTATGTAACTAATTTTTTAAGATATTAGAGTTTTCAAACAAAATGTATATGATATATTGATTTATTATTTGCTCCATTTTTTTTACTTTCCTTTGTTTTTTAATTATTCTAAATTTATTCCTGTAACTACAAATTTTATTTTTAAAAAACAAAATTTTTACCTAATCTTTACTTACCTCAATTACTCAATGGAGTTGATTTGTAAATGTTCAAAACTACATAACAATAAATGTAGCCAATAAATATGATATGAAACTTAACTTTTTACATTCAATATAATAAAAAGGAAAGCACTTTATTTTGAAAAAATAGAAATCATTATATATATATATATATATATAGTGATAGTAAATGTAACCAAAACATGATTTGGGTTTTTATTATTATTATTTTAGCCCACATCCTAATATCAGAATTGATTTTAAAACGAATTTGATTTGATTTGATCATTTTAAAATCCTTTGATTAATGTAATCACAAATGTGGTTTTATAAAATAAATATTTAAATATTCATACGAATCACCCGAACAAACTTAAACTATAATCAACACTATTATGAATTTCTATAATGTCAAAAATTATGTTTATCAAATTGATAATTCTATCTCTATGAAAAATGAAAATATATTATGTTTTTATATTATATTTTAGTAATAATTGAAATATTACTATTTCTTCAAACTAAAGAGCATACCATTTGACAAATTTAACACTTCCTTGACAACTAAGATAATGGGACTCAAAAGCAACCCGGTGAAATATTGTGTGAGAATTGAAATAGTAAATTATGACAATTGTTTAAGATTTTTTTAAATAGGAGTAAATAATTGTCGCCTCAAATGATAAAATAATTTAAACAATGGCTCATAAATAAATACTTCATTCATCTAAAAAAGTTTTTTTTGTGTGATTTTACGGAAAATGTAGCAAAATAAAATAAATTATGATAACTATGAGATCAAAACATATATAAAAAATACAATGTAACATCAATCTAAAAAAACAAAAACAAAATTAGATTTAAAATTGTGTATCTTTCCTTGAAAATAGAGTTAAAGAAACTAAAATATGTTTGTGAAAACTTTAAATTTATTCTACACATTCAAATAAGGTAAATTAAAAAATTAATTTAAAATAAAGTAGTCTTAACAACTTTATGTGTTTAACAAAAAAATTATTATCTTTCCTTAAAAATAGAGTTAAAGAAACTAAAGTATGTTTGTGAAAACTTTAAATTTATTCTACACATTCAAAAACGGTAAATTAAAAAATTAATTTAAAATAAAGTAGTCGTAACAGCTTTATGCATTTAACCAAAAATTTCTTATAAATAAAACAAAACATGAATTCTAGTTGGACTCGCATAGTCAAAATTTCCGCTAACTACCAAATTTTAATAGAAAGATTAAATTAAATTGTGAGAAATGATTAAGATATTATTTAGCGGGTAAAACAATATCTTTTGGGGAGTTCTGATCATGTTTTATGTACTCTTAATCACTTCTTATCAAGATACTATTGTTAGGCTCGTACTTATCATTTATTTTCGATCATTTTCTAATAATAAACTAATGTGAAGCATATTCTTCACCTATAGATTTACACCTTCTATTCGTAATCACATACCTTCTTATTGTTAATCTTAAGAGATCTACAACAATAATTAATGTTGCTTAGTGCTTAAATTAATTTTAAGCTAGCTTGATGTCTTGTCATGACTGGTCAATTTGGTAGTGTGAGAGGTGAGTAACGAGGATGAATTAAAGAATGGGTCAAAATAAAGAGTGAAACATGTACTCAGATTTTCAAATATATGTGAAACTAAACTTTAATTGTTTAGATTTTAAGAAGATTTTGTATAGTTTTAGAGTTTATAATGAGTAATCTAAAAATTAAAAAATAAATAAAATAGGATTAATCATAAAGTAACACGTATAGAAAGTCGCTACATTTATTGGTATGAGCCTTATATTCAAATATTTATGAGATACCGTATCTTGTAGGGTGAAGATTTTGTTAAGTGGATAAATTAAGATTGCGATACTTTTCACTTATGAGATAATTAACATGAATAAAAAATATATTAATTAATACTATATTAGATATATTTTTCGTCTTTCAGTTTGTATAAATGCTAGTACTATTTTGGCTTATATAAATTTAATAATTGATTTATTGTTTCAACTTATCTAATGCATGACATTTAAAATATGAGTTTATCAATGATTATGTTAATGGTAGATTTATACACGTTAATTCAATGACAAAGATTGTATTGATACTCTATTTTTTTATATTGAATAATATGATTAGAAGGTGTAATTTTAAACGATATCATATATTTGAATTTGCTCTTTATTTTAAAATTATATATTTAGTCAAAAGCTTTATTTATCAAATCAAAAAGTTATTAAAAGATTAATATTAATGCTAAAATCTCTGAATTTGTTAGATAAGATTTTATTTAAAATCTTTTTGGGTTAAAATAAATTAATCTTAATAATTAAAAAAAATATCCATAAATTAACACATAAATATGATGGAACCAAAATCATTTCAAGAACTCAAAAAAAAGAGCTTTAATATATAGTAATAGATAGATGTCAACACAGAATGTATCTTATTCTTACCTAAACCTTTCATTTCGGTAAAGATCGAGTCTCATAAATTAATGCAACACAATCCACTTGACGAAAATTATCAATAGGACTTCGGAGAGTTAATATACTATGTAATATTTACTAAGTAACATGCTCCAATTTTTTTTAATCTATTATATAACTACTAAATACAAAGTCCTACTGAGTTACATGGCACTCCAAGAATACACCATTTTATTTTTGCCACGTTGCACTATATTAGCAATTTTGACACATGTCAAGCTATTACATTTTTGTTGTTTTGTCAAAAATTAATAAAATAAAAAATAAAGATTTCAACCTATTTTAGCACGATTTGCCACTAGACTAGACTATTTTGTATATTGTCAATCTTTCTAAAAATTATCCAATTAATTAATATTCTCTTCAAATTTCTAAAAATTATCCAATTAATATACTCAGAAGATTTATACAACCTGTCATATTAGAAGATTGCATTCATACAAACTGTAATAGAATCAAAATCGCGTGCAAAAAATATTGTAAAAAATTAACCTGCTAATAACTCAACATGTAGAAAAACTGGCACAAACAAATCACCCTAAACTAACACCATACCTGCAAAAACTTGCAACACACCTGTAAAAACTTAGAATACACCTACAGAAAACTTGCAAACTTTAAACATGCATATATATGACAACACATTGCACAAAGACTGAACCTGTGCAATATTAAAACCTGAAAGGCTAAACCCGAACCAGAAATAAATCACCATAAAACTGACAATAATACAAATTATGCCACAAAAATACACAAATTATGCAATTGTTGCATCGACGCACAAATTCTGCAAATCAAGCTGGTATGAACCTGTCCATAAACAACCATGACATAATATTTTAGAATATAAAATATATGCACAATAAATGGCATATAATCAAAGGATATCACAAAAAATATATTGCAGTATATATGACACTCAGAATCTACATTTTCCAAATGAAAACGTGGCAAAATATTACAGAATAAAAAATATGTGCAAAATAAACGGCAGAATATAACAGAATATATATGGCACTGAAAATCTATGTTTCCAAAAATTAAAAACGATCTGGTACTGAAAATATATGGCAGAATATGACAGAATCAATGACACGGTTTGTGCGGCTATATATTTACAGGCGCTCATTCAATTTCAGTACAATCAACTAGACATTTCAGTACAAACAACATACCGTTTTGAGCTATTTACGAGGTAATTTATTCTGCAAACCTTTTTGTTTGTCTTTCATTTATCTGCAGAAATATATGTCTTCCATTACAATTTTACCAAAAAATTTTGTCATTCACCCAAAAATTACATGTACTGATATTGATTATACATACTTACATTTTGTTCGTCTCCTGCGTAATTATATCTTGTTGTTTAATGTCTTTCCCGAGAAGGCACTATTCCTAGAATAATTACACAGTATAAAACATTATTGATATAGAAATTATGTGCACAAGAAAACATTTATCTACAACTAATAAATTTGATGTTCTCTGGTATGATTTAGTTTACAACTAAAGCAATTACTTATAACTAAATAAATTCTGTTTTTTTCTATGAATTACTTGTAAATCATATGCACTTTTAAGTTATTTTCTATTGTTTACTTCTAAGCTAATGAAAGTAGATCAACTACTTGCACAACTCTATGCAAATATAAATCTTAGTATAGTAAACATACCTTAACATCTCTTTCAAGTTTATGTTTATTCTTAAAATTTGTTCAATGAGTCCATTCTGAGGTTCAACATGGCTTACTGTGATAAGAATACATAAGTTAGATCCATAGTATATATAAAGTAATTTAAGATATGTTGATGTAATTTCAAGAGTGAGAACCATGACCTGATTATATAGGTTGAACATAGTAACATTTAATTGTGGCTATATGATTTCCTCAGATCAGAATCATCTACCTTGGATGTTTTAATTTTAAACCTATGATGGAAAAAGTTTTATAGTCAGCAATTAGTTATAAGTGAACGAATATATAAATATAAGCCAAGTAAAAAAGTCAGAAGGCAAACCTTTTAGAATATTATCAAACTAAACTTTACATTTTAGATATCTAATTTCCAGTTATATCTTGATACCTATGATGGCAGAAATTATTTCCTTTTTGTATATAAAACATTTATGATTGTATACTAAATCTAAAAGGAAAAAAAAGCTATATTAACTTATAAAACTGCAATTTATATGATGTAAATAGTTGTTAATGTGATTGCAGATTTTTTCTAAAGATCTTATAGGATGTATACAAATACTTTCAAAACAGTTTATTTAAGTCAGATAACATTTAGTAAAGATTAGTTTATTAGTTTACTACAAAAAAAAATTGGATTGTGGTTTTTTTGGAAATGGCAAGTTGTATATAATTTTTTATTATTATCCAATTTAGTATAATTCAAAGTCCATATATGATTGCAGAATCAGTTGATATATTATTAAAAAATATTAATTTATATAATGAGCGATTTTTCATGAAGGAGTTGTATATAAGGTTTGATTATTCTATAGGATGACACATCGACTATAAAGGTATTTTATTGTCTTTATGTATTTGTATTTCAAAAATTTTATTGTGTCTAGGATATTGTAGAGAGAGTTCTGTGTGTAGAGTTTTTGAATTTGTTGAATACTATGAGGCTTAGAGAAGTTTTTCTATTCGAGGAGGCATGTAAATCAGTAGGGTTCATTATATTATTTAGGTTAATTTACAACTAAATCAGTAGGGTTCATTCATATTATTTAGGTTAAATTAGTAGGGTTCATTCATATTATTTGTGTATATTTACAACTAAATCAGTAGGGTTCACTCATATTATTTAGGTTAATTACTAGGTACTCACTTTTTATGTTTCTATTGTCCGATTTGTAATGTTTGTTTGTGTTTATTTACAAGTAAAACAGTAGGGTTCATTTATAATATTTAGCTTAATTTCTAGGTACTGAGTTTCGGGTTACTGAAAAATGCAATAAATCTAAACTACTATCTAATCTATTAGACTACTAATCAGAACTTAAATCTAAACTACATTCTTGGCGTACCTTTATGTCTTGCATACTAGCAATACCACTCCAAACATTGTTATTGCTGAAGCTAGGTACAAATCCCGATAACTAAAATACATTCTCTTCACACAAAAAATTACAGTAAGCTAGGTACATTTCTAAACTTGAATCACTCTGTTTTTTTTTTAAATATAAATATAAATCTGTTTCACCAACTTTCTCTTGATTCACTATTTCTATCTCTCTTGAACAGTAAACGAGACAATGAACTGTCATAATTTCAAATAGACCCTTATGTAGTAATTTAGTAGTGATTTAAACCGACCACCCTCTTGCTATTACAATTTTCTTTTATTTTCAATTAAGTAGTGATTTAAACAGAATTTCAGATATATTATAGAAATGTATTGATATTACATAATTCATAACTATGTTTCGTATTACATAATTTAACTTTTATTGTTTTTTCTATATTGTTTCGTAGCTATGTCAAAACAAGAACAAGAAATACAGGATATTACATGTAGCCGAGGGAATTATGAGTTAAAGGTTCGAGTAATTCGATTGTTTAAAGTTCCTAAGAAAGAAGATCGTACGCAATTTATTTAGTATTTACAGCTAAATTGCTATATAAATCTTTAATGTTTTCATTTAAAGATACATACACTGTATTCAGTGTTATAATTAAAAAGTGACTTATATAATCTGTAATGTTGTGCAGTGCAGTTATGTACTATTAATATTTATTTTACAAGTATCTAATTTTTGTTTTCACTTACATGATTTAGTTTATAAGTGAAGCATTTACTTACAACTCATACTATTTAGTTTACAACTAAACTATTTAATACACTATTTCCAACTAAATTACTTACTACACTAAAGATTTAGTATAGAAGACATACCTTTAGGTCTTCTTTTGTATGTATTTATAATCCAATTTTCCTTTTGACTTCAATCTGAGCTCCCGTATGTTTCCTATACCATGAACAAATTAGTTAAGTACAGAATAAGCAAGTAAATCATTTAAGTATAGAATTAGTCAATTGATGAAATCATGACCTGATTGTATAGACTGAATCAGTTTAGCAGATGCATATTAGAGATTATATGTTACAACCTATAATGGCACAATTTTTATGATCAGATATGACACTATACTTTATTGAACATATCCAGATAGGTGAAATAATAGTATAATAGTCATACCTTTAGAGCTCTTTCATAAATTTTCTTAACAAAAGTCGATTTTGTCTATCTGTTCATCCCAATTCCCATCTTGCATTACAGTAAGAAGAATAAATAAGTTAGATTGTAAAATATTAATAAAATTGTTTAAAAATTTATGATATTTATCAAACAGAGAAGGATGACCTGATTGTATATGTATAACATAGAAATCTGACATACTGAGTTCAGAACCTGATATCATCATTTTTTTTCATTAAACCTATAATTGAAAAAATAAGGTAATGTCAATAAATACAATATAAATGAATAATTTAGTGTAATATTACCAAATTGAAGTACACATACCTTTATAGCTTTTTCATTCTTAGTTTAATCATCAATATTTGCTATCTGATTCCCAGTTCAGAATCATATAAATTGGAGCTTATATGTTGAAATGAAAGCATGCAAAAGAACCATATATTAGTAAATAGAATAGGAGTTAAGAAGCTGAAATAAATGTCAAAATTGTAGTACAGAATATGAAAAGTTATACCTTTCAGAAAATGAAAAGATTGAACTTGACATTCCCATTTTAATATTCATTGTTCTTATCAGGGACACCTGGAGTGCTCACCTGCAATCAGAAGTACGAAAGCATTTGCAAAGGTTAGTGACAACTATTATTACATATGCTACTGTTACATCTATACTATTGTTCTGTATATAGCATTTTTTTATGAACTTGAGAAAAATGAAACATATAGTTCAACATATGTTTAAATGTATATGATTTATCTTCATTTTTTATTATACAATTTCGAAAATAAAATATTAAAAACATGATGGAGAATGACTGTATATGAGAGAGAGAGAGAGAGAGAGAGAGAGAGAGAGAGAGAGAGAGAGAGAGAGAGAGAGAGAGAGAGAGAGAGAGAGAGAGAGACTGTTTACATTTATTGACTTTAGAGTTGCACAGAACATCCTCCATGGATCTGAAATCTATATTTAAAAAACAAAATAGGCCCAATAAAAAGGCCAACACAATTTTCGTATATGTAAGTTTTAATAGGCCAATAATCTCATTTCTGATTGTTTAAATTTTTACCAAAAAGTTTTAAATCTGAAAAATATTTCTTTTTAGCCCAATAAGCCCATTATAATGTTTGCGGCCTCATAATACTGCGTAAACATATATTTGGCCCAATAAGCCCATCACAGTGGGGGTTCAGATGTTGAATTTTATATTTGGTCAATTAAGTGTATTAAATGTTTTCCATCTTTTTCTAGCGACATCTAATCTGTATCGGTTCATATTCTTTACAGAAAAATATATAGAGTTTTCATATTACACTTAGGTGTAACACCCCCAAATATTCCCTTGGAAAGGCATTACCGCCAGTGACCTCAGACGTACTGTCCGATGTCACCCAAGGCTTTTCCAGTTGATATAAATCATCGAACAACAGTTATGATACAAAATACCATAACTTACATTTAAACCAAAGTCTCGGAATTTCAACAAAATTCCAAATACAGCGGAAGACTTAATACAAACATATTTAACACAGCGGAAGTGTAACACCCCCAAATTTTAACCCATTTGGAAATGTATTACCGCCAGTGACCTCAGTGTTCCTTACCGAGATCACCCAAGGCTTTACCGTTTAAATACAAATCATGAAATACAATGATACAAAATGATAACCTTATTTATATAAAACATGAGTCCCGGGATTACATCCCAATCCCGAATAGGACAAACACAGCGTTTAAATAAATTACAGCGGAAGTCTTAAACAAAGTACAACGGAAGTCTTGATAAACAAATAACAGAGTAAATAAGTTACAACGGAAGTCTTTTAAATGTATTACAAACAAGGATCTTGACCACAATGGTCATCTCCCAAGGATCTCAACCTGATTAAAATAAATTATTAAAAACATCCAAAAATAACCGTCGTCTTCATAGTCAATCTAGTCTCCTCATCTTCGCTCTATCTGATGTGCCGAATCGAACGGATGACACCAGCCAATCATGCAGAGAACAATTGCGGTTGATTAGTCTACTGAATAGACTATGCAAGGGTAAAAGCAGAGTGATTCGAATGATCATAACCGTTTACTATCATTGTCCCTCGAATAATAACCGAAAGAACGATACATAACCTGACATTTTCACGGAATAACAACAAGAGGTATGCACAAGAGAAGATTCTGGAAGACTTAATCTTCACAGAAATCGACCCGAAAAGATACTCCAAGAGATTGAGTCTTTAAGGAAATATGACAAATCTGGAACGTTTAAAGAATCAGACAATCAGTGATTTAAAAGCTGACTTAGATGTTTCGGTTCACGACCAACCTCATTGCTTACAGCGAATCCAGATTGGAAAGAGAACGTACTCTGATCAAAAGTCGAGACGAGCTTTCCTAGCTGCACTATTTACTTAGCTGCACTACTCGCCAAAGGTATATTAATTATGTGCACTCGGTCAATTTATCTTATTTAATTCCAAAACCCACATGACATTATAAGCTTTTAAACATCCCTCGGGAACTAAATCCCTAAGGCAGAGTTGACTCGGGAACTAAATCCCAAGAGTCGAATCGAGAACTAAATCTCGCGGGAACTATATCCCTCAGGCGGAATCAGAAACTAAATCCTTACAACGGCACTAAAGAAGAATTGTAGGAACTAAATTCTAACCACCAGGTTATCAAGAAACGACTAGCACTCGTACTGAGATACACAGTAGCGTTCATACGAATACTCGTTCTAACCAAACAGTTACAAACGCAGCAATAACTCATATCAATGCCCTCAAGGCCAGTTACAGATAAAATAGCGTTGTTCTAACAATATACAACCTATAATAATATCTGTATTAATTCACATATATATATATATAATAGCGTTGTTCTAACAAATATACAACCTATTATAACATCATATTTTAGTTTTCCAAAACAGTTAACAAAACTGTTTCCAGATGAACACAATAATCATTCCAAATTAATTACTCAGATAAACAACTGATAATTAATGTAAATATGGAACGATGAGCAAGAGCGAACCGCTACTTGCCTTAATCCGCAGAATAGAAACAAGCCTAACGACAACGACGAGATTCCGGGCTCGACACGGGTATAGCTCCGACAGCACAACGACCTTCGAGTCGACCCATAAAAGGAACCCTAAGTTAGATCCGACATAACAACAGTACGAATCTAAGAACGGCGAAAGAAATCGAAAGGAAAGACACCACGACGATAACCAACCAAGCCAAAGCCACAAAGGCATTATGGGCACTGGCGGCGGTCGCCGTTCTTGGCGGCGGTCGCCGCATTCATCACGGCGGGCGCTGTAAAGAACACGGCGGTCGCCGTGAAGAACTCCGATGACAGAACGAGAGAAAAACTCACCCAAATGATGCGCGTTTCGACCCCTTTTTGCCTTGTCTGGGTTCCAACCTCCAAAGGCAACCAAAAGGCTTCACAAGGGCTTCTGGAAACACCACCAACCGACACCAACAAAGCTTCCGAAAACCGGCGAAACTAACACTCCGACGAGGCAAAATTTTGGCAGAGATTCGGTGCTGGGATGGCTCAAAACCCTTCCCCAACACCTCCTTTTATAGCCAAAGCAATGGGAACATCATCATCACCCTAGACGAGGCCGAGCAGGGCTAGATCGGCGCGGCCAGAGCTCGCCGGCGACCAACGGGTAATGACTTCTGAGTAATCACGGCGGGCGTCGCAACTTTGCCTACGGCGGGCCGCGGCGGGCGCCGTAATTACGGTGGTCGCCATTCCTAGCCATGGCGAGCCCAGAGTAGGAGACGACGGCCTGACACCTCGGCCCCAGCGACGGCGGGCGCCGTTACTGTACGGCGGTCGTCGTTTTTGTCTTTTCCCGCCCATTCAGCTTTTGAACGAGCAAGATATTAACCCGGGATAAAAATTATCGTACGCGAACTCGGGAAAATTCTCAAAATCCACAAAATAACCTTACAGAATTACGGGGTATCACAGGAAGTCTTTAAAATAACAACAAAAGGGTCTTGATCGCAATGATCACCCGCCAAGAATCTCAACCTGAATAAACTTGTCAAAACACCGTTTGCTTCTATAGTCGTTCTAGCCTTCACGGTATGACAACTTATCTAATGTGCCGAATCGAACGGATGACACCAGCCAACCATGCAGAGAACAATTACGGTTGTTTAGTCTAATGAAAGACTACGCAAGGGTACAAAGCAGAGTGGTTCGAAGTAGTTGTATTAGGTTAGACTCATCTCTCCTCGAATCACAACCGATAACGATAGTCAACCACCATACTTCTATTGAATATATGAAAATGCATGATCAAGAGAAGATTCTGGAGACCGAGTCTCACAGCAATCAATCCCAAAAGAAGACTCCAACGAAATGAGCCTTATCGGAAACATGACAAATGTTGGGGAACATTAATAATCACACAAGCGTTCAAAAAACAACTTGATGTTTCGGTTCATGACCAACCTCACCGCTCAAAGCGAATCCAGATTGAAAAGAGAACGTTACTCTGATCAAAGTCAAGACGAGATTTCCTAGTTGCACTATTCGCCCAAGGGTATATTAATTATGTGCGACAACGGCACTTATCTCATTTAATTCCAAAACACACATCACATTATAAGCTTTTAGATATATGTTTCGTCATGAGGGACATATATCGAAGGGAATCCTTTCCAAGGTTTGTGACACTAGCTAAGTGCACCACCTCTATACTCGGATAGAGGACGATCATGATCCGCCAGTTGGTGTCAGGGTCTCTGATGCCCTCTCAACCAATAATTATCAAGAAACGACTGAACCTCAACGAGTCCAACGTTCCTACGAATACTCGTGCTAACTAAACAGTTCAACACAGTAATAATCCACATCACGTTCATATCCACATCTCGTTGGTGTCAGGGTCTCCACTGCCCTCTCAACCAATAATTATCAAGAAACTACTGGACCTCAACGAGTCCAACGTTCCTACGAATACTCGTGTTAACTAAACAGTTCAACACAGTAATAATCCACATCACAGCCATCATGGCCAACATCAAAAACATATATCTATACTAGCGTAGTTCTAACAGATATACAACCTAGTATAATATCATGTTTTAATCACATATATAATAGCGTTGTTCTAACAGATATACAACCTATTATAATATCATCTTTTAATCAATTCATTTAACAAAACTGTTCCCAACGAACAATAAATCAGTAAATCATCCCAAATTAATTAACAACTAAACAATTGATAATTAATTGAAATATGGAATGATGAGCAAGAGTGAACCGCCACTTGCCTTAGATCCGCAAAAGCTTAAGCAAAGCTTAGAGACGACGAGTTCCTGGGTCCGAAACTGGGACAGATCTTGGATTATAAATCCCTAAGAAACAACCCATAACGAGACCCTAAGTTAGATTCAATATCCACATATATGAATCTAAAAGAATACGAAAAGAATCGAAGGAGCCAAGCCTCGCCTAAGACCATACACCCAAGAACACACACTCGGACAAGGCTCGCCGCGGGTGCGGTGGAGCCTCTGCTGCGGGTGCGGCCAGGTTACAGTGGCGAAGGTCGTGACAAATTTTCGATGGAGAACTCACCCAAATCAATTCGTTCGACTTTGATTCGTTCTTGGTTTGATCTCCCAACACCTTAGGCCTTTGAATACCACTTAGGAGTACCTTTTTATCACTCAAAGGTATCTCGATCACCTTCTCACACCAAGCTCAAAAGCTTGAACAACAATGGAGAAATTCAGAGGAGAAAACAGAGGAGGAAGGTGAAGTGCCCTTTGACTTCTGAATTCAATCCCCTTTTATAGCTCATCAGTGAGCTTCCTCAGAGGGGACAAGCAAGGAGACCAGCTTGGAACAAGGGAACAACAAATGGAGCAACTTGCTCGGCCAAGGATAAGATTTTCAGAAATCTTATCGCGACGAATATGGCTTGCACCGCGGGGTGCGGTGGCGACTTTGTTGCCGCCTCCAAATTTGGCCTTCGCCGCGGGTGCGGCCACTTGACCGCGGGGTGCGGTCAAGGCCATTCTTCACCCTTTTTAACCGTTTTGACTTTGGGTTAATCTTCTTAACCCCGGGTTAAATATATTCGTACACGAACGACGATTTAACCCCGAAAATACGTCAACTGTATTTTATATTACTCAGAAAAATACTACAGAGATCAAACATATTACCGAATGTCTGAACTTCTCTGAAATTAATCCGACTTGTAATACGGGAGTTGGAAAAATTCCAAAATACCCTTATAAAATGAGGGATATTACATTAGGAATGATTTTTTAATCATTTTATTTGTAAGTATTAATATATAAATATGAGTTAAGTTTTAATATTCTATTTTAGGTTATTAATTTTGGTTGAAATCAATTTTTTTATCCGTGTTTGGTTTCAATCAAAAAACACGAAACAAATACGGTTTTATGTTAAAAAAATAACAAATAACACGAAGAAAAAAAATCAAGATCGAATGAATAGAGAAACAGACAACGATCTCACATTTTTTTTGGCTTGATGACGGTAGGTAGATCGATTGAATATTCTTGAAGCTTCAATCCACACCAGCGTCCAGATTTTCTCATTGCAAATGAAAAAAAAATTGTCAGAGACTATAAACATGAAAAAAATGAGGTTCTTATTAAACTGAAAATCATTTTGAAGATTGTTTCAGCACATGATTTTTATTGAACAAAAGCCAATTGACAAATTATAAATGAATCGTTCGCCATAGATGCAAATTATTACAAATAGAAAATGTTCTTACATTTTTTCGGCATGACTAATCTCGCGAACACCGGATATGTACTGTGCCATGGTTGGTTTGGACATCTCCGGCATTTGGCTTCAGAGGAAAACTCCAAATCGACGATATCTCCTTTGTATGTTACAGGGGAAAAAATTTATAGATGTTATTTTTGGATCTGAGAAAGAAACTAGGTGGATTTAAAGTAGATCTGAGATTTACTTGTTTGCGTGAAGTCGATATCTCCTTCTGGACTTTTGTTTAGGAGAGAGATCCATCAGAGAGTCGAAAAAAAACTCTGATCTGCAAGCTATAGATCAGATGGTTTTTTTAGACGAAAAACTGGGATCTTGAATATTTATACAAAAAAAAAAGAACAAAGTGTCGTTTTTGGATTTTCATGAAGCGAAAGATGAAAACAAACTAAAAAATTGTAGATCTGTAACCAGAAATCGAGATGGAGTCTCCACATCAGATTGTATTATGGAGGAATAAACTTCGATCTTGAAGATTAAAAAAAAAACAAGATGAAGCCTTGGACATCATCTACAGAAAGAGGATATGGAAGGTTGAAATCAGAAAGAAATTTGACGATGGAAATGGAAAGTGAAGAAAGTGGAAACTCTGTAAACGGAAGCTTGAAGAACAAGAGAGCAAAAACCAGAAGCGGCAAAGAAAGTGACTGGAATGAAAGAAGTAGGGTTTCAGTGGTAAATGGGAACCAACATTATAACTGGGCTTGTGCCACTCATCTCCTTCTTCCTCTATGATTCCAGGTTTGTAGTAGACGGGTTGTGCATAATGGGCTTTATCAATTTGATTTGATAATGTTGTAATTGGGTCGTTTAGCCCATTAAATCATTTCGATTGCAACTAGGTTATACGAAAATAATTTGGCCCATAAATACAATTTGTATTTAAAATACAAATTTATTTATTTGTATTAATATTCAAATAAATATTTAGTATGTACATTATTTGTATATTTACATGTGTTTATATATTATTATAAATTTAAAATAAATGTTTAGTTTATATATTGTTTTAATTTAATTGGAATATATATCAAAAAAATTCAAGTGATTGTGTTTTGGACTATTTAATATGAAAAAATATAATGTTGTGATTGGGTGCTATTAGTGAGAAATGAGAAGGGACAAATTCAAATTAATACAAATAATATTTTGTTACATAAACAGGCATTTTTTAGTTGGACTACTAATTCACTTTCAGATTTATTCTACTTGAGATTGTGTTATGAACAAAATAAGCCCCACTAACGATTACAAGGCTCATTAATATTTTAAATATTTAATGGGCCAATAATCTATTAATTAATTCATTTTTGTGTTATAAACATAAATATATATAAAAAAAATTAGTCAGTTGTATTAAATTTTATTATACATAATGGGCCGTAAATACAAATGTGTGAATTTTATATTTGGGCCTATAAGCCCATTCCATTTTATTAGGCTCATTAGTATTATTAATCATGTATTGGCCTAATAAGCCCATTAATTAATGAATTTTAGTTTATATCTATAAATATACTAAAACATATAGTTGGTTGTATTAAATTTAATTATACATGTTGGGCCGCAAATACAAATTTGTGAAATTCGTATTTGGGCCTATAACTCCATTAACTTCTATGAGGCTTATTAATATTATGAAAGAGATTTGAAATTATACTATGTTGTTATTGGTTGATTTTGGATTTATTAAAAAAAAAATGCAAAATAAAAGTGTTATTACACAAACCGGGCTAATGTTACTTGGGCTTGATATGTAAAACTTGATATATTTTTTTGTAATTGGGCCTATAAGCACATTAACTCAATTCTAATTTTTAGCTAAATTTGTCAGCCTATACAAATATACTTTGTGCCCATAAGTGTATTTAGTATATTAATAAATTTATTATTTATTATAATATTAAACTAAATAAATAGTATGGACATTTATTTATTTTATTTTGAAAAAATCTATTAAGTATTTACATATGTTCATATATTTTTATAATATTAATAAATGATTAGTATGTATATTTATTTATTTTAATTTCAAAATATCTCAGGTTTTTGAGTTATTGTGTTATATACGAATTAACTCGAAATAACTGAATGTTGAGATTGGCTGTTGTTAGAGAGAAACGACAACGAACAAATTCAAATCGATCAGGTTAACAAATTACATTCCTTTTGTTGTCAATCTTTGCTGTGAAATTGATATATCAACTTTAATATAAATGCTAATTATGCAGGATCTATTCTTGGAGTTAGTCACAATTCTTTAGTTAGTGAGCGTAGCCCCATGTCCGACATTTCAAATTGTTAGTAATGGTTATGCTAGGAAGTCTCTCTTTACTTTGATATTTTAATATTTTGTATTATAAAATCTTATATTGCAATCAGTCTTCGATATTCGATAATAAAATATATTTTTATGTTCATGATGCTTAATAAAATAATTATGTTCAAAATGAATTTACGTATGTTAATAACTATAAACATAATAGTGGTTTGTTATTTCTTGGATTATGATTTTTTTTTCATTATATCCATTTGTATATACAGTTAATCAGAATGTTAGACCGACGGCTTTGTATTTATCCATAAGTGATCAAAACGATCATCAATCACTTTTACCTGTTAGTGTCACAGACAAAGAAAACTATGGTACAACTTATTTATTCTTACTATCCATTTTCTTAAGTATAAAAATTAATGTTGTCTTACTATCATTAATATGTAGATTATGATATAACTATTTATTTGCAAGTCAATTGCACAATGCCATACTTACAAAACGAATTGATCTGTAAAATGTTGAACAAGGTACTGTATCCTCAAAGTGATATGAAATGAGTGATTTATTTATTTATAATATTGGAAAAAAATTCATGCACAAATTAGCTCGACATAGGAGAAAGTTGAGAATGAATGTGATAATGCATAAGCGACATGAAACACCACTAATCGAATCAGGTTAGCAAAAAATATATCGTATTTAATTAACATTAAGATTTAATGTAGATTTTGCTTAACGAAAATTTGTGCAAAGAACGTACTTGGAAATATTAGCAACTCTTTACTTACCCAAGCTACACCATTATCTATTACGATTAATGGTCAATCATTAATGAAATTTATTATGTAATATACTTTTATACATGCATGATCTTAAGTTAGAGGTTATTAATAATCTATCATTATTTAATACTTTAATGTTCAGGTACAAGAAATTCATCTATATTGCCAGGTGGTTCATCTATTGTACGACATATAAGTGATGGTATTATTCAATTGTATTTATAACTATACTAAACATAGTGGTTATTTTATAGTTTGTGCAAGGCATGTTCTGTTAAAGACATTGATGCGAATATTTATACGTCTACTTGAACATTATTAGATGTTTCATTTTCATGTATTAAATGATCATTTTTATTATGTTTGATGGTTTTAGTAGTATATATTGATTTAAGGGGTGTGGTTATCCCTGTTTGAAAGATTACTTAGCCAATTTTTATTATTAATAAAGTTATGGAGAGTTCCGTCTCTCTTAATATAATATAATTTTTTGTATATCTTAAATATTTTTAGTTGATTAGTCTTTTTTTATTTAAATAACCAATCGAATATATATTGAACAATTGACTCGTCGATAATTAAAATATATAATTTTTACAAATATAAGAAAAAATAAATCAATCCCGTATAAGACACGGGTATTACACTAGTATAAAAATAAGAGGCGAACTAATAAATTTCCCGCGTCAATGAGTAGTGTAAATCTAAATCTAAATTATTTCATTGGATTAGCATATGATCCCTACTTAATGCGTTATACGGACACTCCACAGAATCACATGTAACCATGGTTGAAGGAATGAATGACTGTAAGCATATAATATTATAACCCATTTATAAAATATACTCCCTCCGTCCCGGTTTGTTTGTCCTGTTTTGACCGGACATACTTGTCGAGATGAGTTTTGTATCGTTAATATCTCTAATTACATAATCCTAAAAATTATAATTTTTTGATATTATCAAAGTACTCGTTAAGACGAATCAAATAAGACCCCACATGATTATGTTTTTTCTTATATATTGAAAGAAATCTTAAAGATTCTCTTTAATGATGAACAATGTCCAAAAATCAAACAGGACAAACATTGTGGGACAAAGAGAGTATTAGTATACTAATTAATTAAGTCAGAGATGTACTCTGCAATCTGCATCACTTGTTTGTTTGTTTTCCCATACAGACAAACTAATAATTTGTAGTTTTTTTTTTTCTAATAATGGACACAACATTAGTATTTGTAAACTTACGGCTGTATTTGAATTCTGCCATTTTGCCTGGAATCACGCCCATGAACGTGATTACGTGAAGCAACTATCCATCATATGTAAATTTAATGCTAATAATTGAAGGGGCCGAAATTTGTAAGACAAAGGATGGAGATGAAAGGAAGGCCCACGTATACTGTAAGGGAACACAAGGACTAAAATGGGTTCCAATAATTATAATTATCTTAATAAACAAATTGTCAAATTACGGAAAACTTTTGTTTTTAAGTGATGGGGTTTCATTTATGTTTTGTTCGGTATGGAAGGAATTTGTAAGACATTCTTTCCTCTCAACTTAGTGTATCAAATTTATAATTAGCTACTAGTTTAGACCCCAAAGAATTGCTAATTTGACAAAACCTCATCAACAAAACATTACTATATATTAAAGTTCTCATCTTTTGAGTCACCAGAATGATTCTGAATCCACAATTTCTACGTATTATTTTCTTATTCGTTTTTTTTTTACATAATTTTAATTCACTTTATATACAAAAACTTAACAAATTATAAAATTATATTTATAAATCTTAACAAATTATAAAATACAAATTTATACATAACAAATTATCTTTAATATCTATATCTACCTATTTATTTATCTATATATACTAAATGAGATGCTTAAATCCTACGTGTCAGCCTCACGTTCAATTCGTCTACGTGTTGTCACTCATCCAACCTAAATCCTACGTGTCAGCCTCACGTTCAATTCGTCTACGTGTTGTCACTCATCCAACCATCATCTGTCACATCATCTAGACTTTTAAAAAAATTATACATTAATATATTTAAGTATTTAATCAAATCTACTCATAAATAGACAATATCTATTAAAGATAATTCAACATATTTACTAATTTTAAATTAATATCTATTACATTTTGTAAGTTTTAGTTTACTTCTCTATTATTTCGGTGCTCATTATAATTTTTTTAAAAAATTATACATTAATATATGTAAGTATCTAATAAAAAAAATGATCATATGAGATCTATCTAATTTCAGGTAACTAATTAAACATAATTATATGTACATATAAAAAAAGGTGCACCCATATGAGATCTATCTAATTTCAACTAACTAAACTTAATTATAATGTATATATAAGAAAACGGTGCACATAAATAGACTAAGGGAATATGTTAAGATAGAAAAATATTAAGATATTTGTTTAGGTTAAATTCCAAATTTCCTCACTTTTAAAATATATCTTTTTATTTTAATATCCAATTCTTTTAATCATAACTAACTCATTATATCCACTTATTAGCGGTAGAGATTCCCAATGTATTACTTTAAATGTGATTTTTCTTTCAAAATTCAATCATTCACCTCAACAGAACTAATTGATATAAAAACTTGATCATATTCAATATATAGTTATCTTCTACGTTTTTTTATGTAACAGAATTATTTGTAGATATTATTCTAAGTAATTTTAATTTAAACTTTTTTATAAAGATATATTATCAGAAAATTTGATAAGTGGTTATGAAAATATGCCTACTCAATATAATAGTAGAGATTAATATTATATCAATAAAGTGAAAAGATTAAATTTTAATAGATTTGGCATTATCAAAATATTTTATTAAAATAAGAAGAAAGCATATGTCTATCAAACTATTTCATACAAATTTTGTTTATATTTTGTAATAGCATGTACTCAGAGGCGGATCCAGGGGGTATTGGGGGGTCCGATGACCCCCTTTCTCCTGGATCAAGTCATATATTAAAAATAAAAAAATAAAAAAATATATATATTAATGTCTTTTATATGTTAACAAAAAGAGTTATTAGCCCAATTGGTTGTGGAACATGAGTTTAACCCAAAGGTTTGGGGTTCAAGTCCCCATCTCCCATCTTTTGTATTATTTTCTTTTTAGATAAATAACAATTTGTATCCTTTATTTTCTCTTTTATACAAATATTTGTATTTCCTATTTTTGTCCATCATGATTATGAAATAAGTTAAAAATTTTGTAAGCTAATTGAATTAATCTTATTTAAAATTCTCACAATATATTTGATACTAACATATTTTAGGTAGTTCTCCTTACTATTTGTCCAAAAATATTTTCAAAATTGTAAATTAGTTAAAAATGTTTTTCAAAACATAATAATCCACCTAGTATATAAGATTTGTACAATTTTTTTTACAAATAGTAATGTGATTAATGCTAAACAATATTATATAATTTTTCATAGACGATTTTGTGACCCCCCTTCGAAGAAATCCTAGATCCGTCACTGCATGTACTCATAACTTTATAAGCAAATAATACTATCGAATTATATATATAAAAGACTCATATATATAAGTGAACTGTTTCTAAGAAAATATACAAATTTTACATACTATTATTTGTTGATTTTTTTACGTCTAAATTTAGTTAGTGAAAATCATAATTAATTTACATGGATAGTATATATACTATAAAATTTCACTCTTTCTAATCTATATCTATCTATATATCAAATGAGAGGCCTAAAATCTTATGTATCGACACCATGTTCAATTCACCTACGTGTAATCATCATCCAACCATAACCCGCAACATCATCCAACCTTTTAAAAAAAATATAACAATAAATCCGATTTAATTATATATTAAAAGAGTAGTGGATCCCACCTTAATTATATATTTAATTTATTTATTTAGTTAAATAAATAAACTAAAGTATAAAATCTATCCATATCAAATACACCAGAAATTTGAATTGAACTAAATTAGAGTTTAAACTCATGCACGTCCTTAATTGTCTAATCATATTTTTATTTTCAATTTAGATTATATTTCATTTTAAAATATTTGTAACTATAATTTGAGTTTTAAAATAACTTCAATTAATTTATTTTCTTGCGTATATGGACACATATTTAAAAATAACAATTTTTAAATACATTACTATTTGACCATTCTAATATTCGTCCTTTTTTATATCTATTCTTGGAATAAAAGTTAAAAACCATTCTAATTTTGACATTTTAATTTGTATTCATGGGGTAAAAGTAAAAAAAAAATCAAATTTAAATATTATATCACTAAAATGAAAGAAACCCAATAAAATTATCTAAAACTCCCAAAAAATAACTTTGTATATTTTCTAAAAAAGTATTTTTAATATTAAAAAAAAAAATCCAGTTAACTTTTGTAAAATATGGAAATTAGAAACCACTTTAAAATTATGTTGATTTGAATTCTTTTTAAAGAATATAAAGATTGATTTTAATTTTTGTGAATGATAAAAAACGTTCAATTCAATTGCTTATTTTTCTTGAAGAATTAATATTTAAATTCAAAAATAGATGTGTGTAGTTATAAATAAATATATCTTAGTAATAGACTTATTCAACCAAAAATTATATAGTATATTATTTATATTGTTTAGATAAGTAACTTGCAATTAAATTTCTTATTGAGGTTATTATGATTAGGTTACTTGCAGAGTAACATGACATTTTAGTTAAGATTGGTTTGGACTAAGGAAAAAAATAATTAAATTGTATGAATATGTAACTAATATTTATAAGATATTCATCTAATTTGAAAAAAAACTTCATTTTTTGTCAATAATTATAACTTTTATAATATCCGATCTTTTATAAATAATTAAAATAATAATATGATATAAATTTTGAAACATACTTATCAAAAGTGATTTATAATATAAAGTAAAATAAACTTTTCTTATTTTAATAATATAACATATTATTATAAATATATATATTAGTTAGTAGAAGTAGATCTATTGAACATACTTTTCTACAATGATTTTTTTTTTAAATCCATGAAAAAAACTATTATTCAAACTTTTGTTTAAGATAACTAAATATGATCTTTATTGAACAACCAACATTGGTTTGAATAACTATGGTGACATTTTTCAGTTAATGTTGTATTTCTTTAATATGACATTTTTTATGAACACTAATGATATAAAATTAACCATATTTTAGTATCACAGGACGTATTTGACTTCCTAAATTTTAATTTTATATTATTAAAAGTATTTAATAATTACCCTCTTGTGTTTGGCGCGGGTACTATACTAGATTAGTTTATATCAATATAAACTCATCTATAGCTCTCCCATTTTGAGCTCTTAGAACAATTCTGGTCCCACCATGCTTATGTGTCAATTTATAGATAATTCTCTTTTTAAATTTTTAAGATTAATTTATTTTAACCTAAAAAGATTTTAAATAAAATCTTATCTAACAAACTTGGAGATTTTAGCATTAATATTAATCTTTTAATAACTTTTTGATTTGATAAATGAAGCTTTTGACTAAATATGTAATTTTAAAATAAAGAGAAAATTCAAATATATATAATGGATTTTTTCCCGATGGGTTGATCTCTTTTAAAGAATTATATATTAAATCCAAACATAAATTGAGTTGATCTCTTTTAATTATATGATTTATAATTGGGTTTTTTAGTCTTTTTCAAAACAGTTTTGTATAATATTTCAACAAATAATAAATATTATATTGTGTTACAAATTTGTGGGTAGGTTAAATTTATCAATCTATCTATATATATTAAATCTATTATTTTTGAGTCACTATATTCATGCCCATATGTGTAAAGCGTGATAATTTTCATAGATTAAATTTACTTACATTTTTTTTATAAAAAAAATCTTCATCAAAATCACTATGTTACCAATAATTTAGAAAATTTTAAAGTAACAAATCTTTTTTAAAAAATCTATAATAAATCACTTTCTTCTCACCTTTTAAATTTTAACAAAACATCTTAACAATTGTTTACTCACAAGAAGTTATATTATTTGTATCCAAAAGCACTCATTCTTGAGAAACTAATTGTAATACCCCATGATTTTTAGTAAGGATATTTGGGTAATTTTTCTCAACCTTCGTTCAAATTAATTATTTCGTTTTCAGTGGAGTTCGGATTTTCCGTAACATTCATGATCTCCGAAATAATTTCTTGAGTGGTATAATGTATTTTCAGAAATTAGAATATTTATTTAAATACAAATATATAATTTTCTGGGTTTAAAACCCATACGAAAGCCCATTCCCTTAAACTTTGCCACGATGCTCCCTCCGTGTAATTGTTGTCTGGGCACTTGTCAATGCATTGGCTGGAGGAGCTGATGAGTAACCTTCCAAACGTCTCCTCCCCTGGGCTATTTAAGGATCTCGATGGGAGCAGCCATCAACCCATAACTCTCTCCCGTCTCTCTCTCTCGGTTTTCTTCTCGCCGGATTCCATGGAGTTCGCCGGCGTTCCTGGGTTCGTTGGAGTGTTGCCAGAGGAGCCCAGGAGGTGTGCTTGCTGCGGTGGTTGAAGGCAGCCCTCGTTCGAGCCATCACCGTCGTCGCCGGTCTTGCTCGAGCTCGCCGGAGCTGCTGCGATTCGTCGGAAGTTGCTGCTGTCTTTCCCGGCGTCGTGGGCTGCTGCTGAACCTCGAGCCGCTGCTGTCCGTTGCCGGCCGACGGCGACGAAGCGTCGAGAAGCCCCGGCGAAGCCCCGCGTGGTTGTTGTCGTTGTGGTGTTGTTGCGTTGAGCCGTTGTGCTGTTATTATTATTTGAGGAAGAAGAAGCAGTGGGGCCCCCTCCTTTTTATATCTGTGTTGGCCGACTAGCCCAATTCTATTTCAGTCCAGATTTAGCCTGAAATTATATGAACGGTATAATTTCGATTCTCTTTCATCCATATTTTTCTATAGGAAAATTTAATAAATATTTTTATGATTTATAATCATAAGAATTTATTGAATTTAATTCCTTGAGTTTGTCCTGACAAATTAATTGAGATTAATTAATTTGTCATGAGCTGGATCGCGTGTGGACTCGTACTCTGCTAGGAATATTCTGAAGCTTAAGCCATATCATTGGAAATGATATTTTCGGTAGTCGTCTCGTCCAGATTCATCGCCGAATCTATTCCAGGCAAGTGGCGGTTCGCTCTTGCTCATCATTCCATATTTCCATTAATTATCAATTGTTTAATTGTTAATTAATTTGGGATGATTATTATTCTTGTCTGGGAACGGTTTTGTGAAACTGTTTTGGAAATTAAAATGGATATTATAAGAGGTTGTATATCTGCTAGAACAACGCTATTATATATATATATATATCTAGATTGAAATATATCTATGATGCTGACCTTGATGGCTTTGATATAATTTTGGACAGTTCTGAACTGTTTAGTTAGCACGAGTATTCGTAGGAGCGATGGACTAATTGAGGTCTAGTCGTTTCTTGATAATGAAAATGGTGCTAAGGGTTCTAAACTCAAAGACCATTTGGTGGGTCATGACCGATCTCTATACTCGGGTATAGAGATGGTGGCACGAAGCTGGTGCTACAAATCTTGGGATTCGTCCCATTCAGGAGTATGTCTCTCATGGCGAAACATATGTCCTATATGTCCCTCATGGCGATACATATATTTAAAAGCCTATAACGTGATGCGCGTTTTGGAATTAAATAAGATAAGTGCCGTCGTAGCACATGATTAATATACCCTTGGCGAGTAGTGCAACTAAGTAAATAGTGCAGCTAGGAAAGCTCGTATTGACTTTTGATCAGAGTACGTTCTCTTTCCAATCTGGATTCGCTGTAAGCGATGAGGTTGGTCGTGAACCGAAACATCTTAGTCAGTTCTTAAATCATCGTTATGTGGTTCTGTAAGATTCAGACCTTGATGTGATCTGTTGATATGTTTAACTATTTAGTTAACACTCGAGGGCTTGATGTGATTTGTTGATGTGTTTAACTGTTTAGTTAACACTTGAGGCTTTGAGATGATTTGTTGATGTGTTTAACTGTTTAGTTAACACTTGAGGATTTGATGTGATCTGTTGATGAGTTTAACTGTTTAGTTAACACTTGAGGGCTTTGATGTGATTTGTTGATATGTGGAACTGTTTGTGTCAGCATTTGTGTGAATTAATTGTTAATGTTTTCCGCCTTTGCTTAGTCTATTCATTAGACTAACGCTTGTATTTTATTTATCTGTAACGTCATGGGGGTGTCGTCCGTCCGTTTCGGCACATGCAGATGTGTTGCTGTTCAGTGAAGGCTAGAAGCGACTATGAAGATGAACGGTGTTTTGTTTTCGACAACTTGTCTTGTCGCTTTGTGTTTAAAACGATTTCCGCTGTGCTATTTTGTATTTTGTTTATAAGTCTTCCGTTGTAAATTCTGATTTTTGTATTGATGATGTATTTGGGTCGTTTTTGGAATCGTGTAATTCCGCGACCATGTGGTTTAATAAAAGTTACGATTTTAGTATTGTAACTGTGTTTTAAGTCAGTTATGACGTCGGAAAAGCCTGGGGTGACTTCGGGGTTTATGCCCGGGGTCATCGGCAGTAACGCTTTCAAATGGGGTTAAATTTGGGGGTGTTACACTAATATGTTAAAGTATTGTTTTTTCGTTTTCTTATTTTTTTATAGCAATAATTTAGCAAACTTTAAATTAACAAATCTTAACAAAATTTACACCAATAAATCTTAGCAAAATATTAATCAACAAATCTTCAAAATTTTAATGATTTATAATAAATAATTGTTAACACTAATAGATTAGATTGCACATAAATCATTAAATTTTGAAGATTTGTTGATTCATATTTTGTTAAGATTTATTTATATATCTATATATATATATATATATATATATATATATATATATTAAAGCCGACTCTTTTTAAGTCACCGAAGTATTTTTAGGCTCAAGTTGTTAAGGTTTTATTTTTATTTATTTTATTTATTATTATTATATTAAATAATAAGCAAAATATAAATTAACAAAAAGACCCTAACAAGATTTTCAAATTAATTAGCTCTAAATGTTAAAAAAAAATTAAATCTTGACCAAAATCTCATCAAACTAACTTATTTTTGCAATAAATATTAACGTAATTTTCTATTTGATGGAAATGTAAATGTGATACATATATTTTTGTTAATGCAACAATAATATTAACTGGCATTTAACATCATCAAAAAATATTTAATTAATTAATTAATTTAAATATTAAATTTTGTATAAGGTTACGTTATATACTTAACTTTAGATACCATATATTTTAATGATTTTTTTGGTAAATGTCAAGAAATATTGACAAACTATTAGCAAATTAAATGAACCCATGTAAGTTAATTAGTATATTGACATAACAACAAGATTAATGAACCCACTTAAGTTAATTAGTAACAGCCTTTAGATAACATATATTTTAAATGATTTTTTATTTACTTACAATGCATTCACATTTTGAATTTTATAAACCCACGTAAAATTGATAGAAATAAAATCCACTTGATATATTTCACATTTTCAAGATTTAATTACAAATTATTATGAACTTGAAATAATTGATGATGAATAAAAAATATGTATGAAAATATCAATATATATATTTGAAATATAATTCAATTGGGTTTTATTTGATTCTCCAATTGAGTTAATTTAGTTTATTAATAATTACGATAATATAAATGTCCAATATATATATATATAATAAAATAATGAGTAAATTAATATGATTTTATTTTCAATAATACCATCTCAATGTCTAAAACTTGAATTGAATATTACAAAAGGTTTAAAAAAAACAAAAACTAACAAAAGTAATATTCTATCAACAAACTTAATAAGTTTTAACAAACTTAAGAAGTTTTAAAAAAATATAGATCTAAACATATCATCACTAACATATTGTTGAAAGATTAACAAATAACATTGTACGTACTAACCTATTAAATTGAAGAAAAAAATAGTATAATTTGATTCATAAGTTCAATCTCGGATACTATTTCACTCTAAATATACAAAAATAAAATGTTCTTGAGAATTGGTTTAGTAACTTGTAAATCGTAATTTTTACATATTATTTAGAGTGAATTTTTTCCTATAATGTTTATATATATAAATTCAATCACTTTCTTTCTATTAGTATGTATATGTTTGGAAAAAATCTAATATAACTACATGTCAATATATTTTCATTTCCTGTATATCTTATATTTTATAACCACGTAATCATTAATTTGTACTCATAAATATAAGTCGGCTCGTGCATGGCACGAGGGTTTAAACTAGTTACATTGATAACAGCCCGAACCTACACCTTATAATGGAAATTACACAAAACAGCCCATTAAACGAACAAAATGCCACTGAAGTGAATATTATGTTTAGAAATCATGAAAATGACCAAATTGTAAGATTGTAATTTTTAATTCATCGCCAATCAAACTTTTTTTTTTGAATAAAAGGGATAATAATTAGTAGTGACAATGATTTGGTTCGGGCACTCTTAAACTTCAGCAATGTGGTTGTCAAAAATTCCCCTATTTCTAGTTTGTCATGTGTACCAATCAAACTTTTTCTATCCAAGGAGATGTTTGGTTTAGGCTGTCCTTACACGTTTCGGATCCACACCCCCATTAATGAATAAGAGGAGAAGCAGCTGGTAGGAAGATTGACAGAAATTATTAGATTAATAATTATATATTTTGAATAAGAAAGTCAAAAATATTCATAATATGTATAACTCATGTTTGGATTATAATAGAATTTTTTTTAAAGAAAAAATAAAATTGACAAAATCGTGAACATGATCCTATATATGTTAAATATTAAGTATTATAACAAAATTTTTATTTTTTTGTTTTTTTAGTTTGATATTTGAACAATTCATAATCAAAAATTCAAATCTTAACTATTATTTATACCTTCAAACCAAGTTCTTGGTTAAACATGGATAAAAGTCAAGTGAAAATAAAGTGAGGTGAAGATTTTAAAATTATAAAAATTAAAATTATATATGTATAATTAATGAATAAGGCCAATGTAAATATAAAAACAAAAAATTTATATTAAACCAAAATTTATGTTTTTCAAGAAAATATATATAGCTAAACAATGAGGATCCGAAATTGTTGTTACACCCTCAACGATACTTGTAAAAATCACAATATAAAACAATGATTTCTTAATATTTACAAAAATAATAATATACGTAAGGTTACGAAACCAATATTTATCATAGCAAGCTACTTTATGATATAAAATATTATATTTTAGATATTTCATATGCATATGGAAAAAAAGTGACATCAACCTAATAAACATGATATTAACTCGTATGTATTTATTATAAATGAATATTAAAAATAATTATTGAAAAATAAGGCGGAACTCAATATTTAAATATATTTATTTTAATGATTATTAAAAAAAATTAATTACTCAAAAATGATAAAATAAAAGGCAAGCTCAATTTAAAATTTCATGCATATATATATATATATATATATATATAGAGAGAGAGAGAGAGAGAGAGAGAGAGAGAGAGAGAGAGAGAGATCTATGCTCTAGTAAAACAACCTATTAGGATAAAACGAGTGTATCAATTTAGGACGTTGGATTAGAGGAGGATGGATGGCTGAGATTGAATCTAGAAAGGTACAAGATTAGGGGATAAAATCACCCACACTAGATCACCTAAATTTATGGGAATTGTTTTCTCCAATTTACTCCCTCTCTCCAATTTACTGATTTACTTTCTCATTAAATCGTTTTTTTCCTTCTCCTTCCAAAAACCGTTCGTCTCACTCAATCCTCTCTCTCTAAAAAATTCTTTCACATTCATTGTTTGTTATCCCGACGGTAGGTTCTAGGGTTTACTCTTATCATCAATCATTCCCTTTGAGTCCGCCGTCAGAACATCCGATCCTCCTCAGTCCTCACCATCTCTCACCTCTCTCTCCCTCACCGCACCCACCGAACCCTCCTCGTGCCCAGATCCGAGCCACCGACGACAAACACCCAGTCCTGCCGCCTAACTGTCTCTCCCTCACCATGCCGCTACGAGCCCTGCACCGGACCGCCGGTGATCCACCCTCCAACCCAAGCATTCGACCACACCAGGCCCGCTCGTCCTCTACCCACCACCGGCCCTAGTCCTCGCTGGACCTGCTCGCACCACACCAGGCTTGCTCCGAGCCCGCCAACACTCTGTTTCCTCGCACCCTCACCGAGCCCACTGCCAAAGCCTAATCTGACGCCGATGTCAACTTCGGCATTGTTCGAACCTTGTTGATAAGTGGAGGTGCGTATATCTCCTTTAGTAGAAGTTGGTGGCTGAGTTTTAGTTGGCCTGATCTGTTTTTGAGTGTTGATTTTCTTGTCCATTTAGCCTATGCTATAATACTCTGATTATTTTGCTGATCATGCACTTCAATATGATTTGGGATGTTTTTTGGTGATAATTTATTTAGTTGGAGTATACTTGAGATTAAATATTTGTTCTTGCTTGCCATATTTTCTAATGAAGTGAGCTATTTGGTGAATTTGTTCTTCAAAGGGAATTGATTTGTTTGGTAGGCAGAATACATGTTTAGAATTAATTATATTGTTGATATTTCATGGGCTGTTGATTGATTGTCTTTGTTGACATTGAACAATCTATTGAAAAATTTATGCTTGGACATATATATGTTGTTATGATCATGACTTTCAATTTTCAAATTTTGTCTGAGCACAGACTTGCATATATATGCCAACTAACTAGTAGCATGTGTAGTGTTGTTTTTGGTTTGGCTTTATATTTGATATGTACAGTGACCATTTAAAGAGAGAAGCTGTTGAAACTTTTGCTGCACTCGTACAAAAATTTTGCAATCCCGATTCAATGACGTTGTCTCCATAGCTTAAAGTCTCCATAGCTTTGGTGTCGAGCCATCGAGTAGGTAGCCATTTGAGTTCGTTTAGAGTGGCTAAAACTGCATATCACGTAGTTATACATTTGGTGAAATTGCATTTAAGATTTTGAAGTGGTGTTTTTCATTATTGTTTATGCAGCAAATTGCATAATGGCATAAACTGTATTTTCCCCTTGTTTGCAGAATGACATAAACTGTATTTTACTTTTGATATGCATTTTCCATACAGTGATATGCAGAATATACTGATATGATATACAATTTGTAATTATGGATTATTTTCTTGGCCGTGAATATGATATTCATTTGTGTGGATGAGATATGCATTTTTCATATATTGATATGCAAAATATACTTGTATGATATGCAATTTTTTATGATAGATTATTTCATTGGTTGTTATTGTGATATTCATTTGTGTGGATGAGTTATGCATTTTCTATGTATTGATATGCAGAATAAGCCGTGGGCGGCGGGCGCAGCCACGAAAGATCTCGTTGAGTGATATTCTCGTCAGAAGCTGAGAAGAACAAGCCGCGGACACGGAAAGGAAGCCGCGGGCGCGACCAAGGAAGATCTCGCTGAGTCCGGACATGCAATTATGTGGATGGGATATGCATTTATTGTACAGTGATATGTAGATACACTTGTATGATATGCAATTTGTAAGTATGGATTATTTCCTTGACCGTAAATATGATATTCATTTGTGTGGATGAGATATGCATTTTTTGTACAGTGATATGCATAATATACTTGTATTTTATGCAATTTTTCTCTCTCCAATCTCCTTCTCCTTGTACAGTGATATGCAGAATATACTTGTATGTTTTAAATTGGAATATCAATTACCACAATGTGCATATCTGTTCAATGTTTTTGAATATCAGTATATATACGATTGACAATGGTCCATGATCACGAATAACAGTTATTCAATAATACTTGAACAATATTCATCTTTTTCGTGTCGATATGCAGATTTTTTGTGTCGATATGCAGATGTTTCGTGTCGATATGCAGAACAGTTTAGAAATTTATGGATCGAAGCTCTGCGTGGAAGATAGCGGTGAATAACTGCCTATTTTGGAGGATGTGTGTTTTCTCTCTCCAATCTCCTTCTAACTGCCTATTTTAGAGGTTTTTTATTTTTAGAAAATCAATAGGGATATTTTATCCCATGAAAACCACCCCATACACCCTTATTATACTCTCCAAATCCAACCATCCAATACTCTCAATCCGACGCTCCATAATTGTGCACTCGTTTCACCATAAGAGTCATTTTACCGGAGCGTGTCTCTATATATATATATATTCACAATTGATAATATATTTGATCCTTATATTAAGTTAAACTATTTATATAACAACTTTATCGTATAATATAAATGTAAAAATTAATATCAATAAAAGAAAATATTTATATTAGATCAAAGGTATTGTTTATACGAAAAAATTGATCCATGATTGTTTTGGTGTCTCCAAAGGGGATATGAGATCAGAAGGGAAACAAATAACTTTGATATTTTAACTTTTTGTTAAAATAAATATATAAAATAATTCAACAAAATATATGAAAAAAATCATTACAAATCAGCCAGATAAATCACATTTTTTAGTTTTTTCTAATTACGTAGTGGACCATCTAAAGTTTTTTTTTCTAAAAAATGATAATTAAAAAGTTATTTGAATAATTAATTAATCAGTAGTGAGTAGTGACTGATTTATGTAGGTGTAAAGTTATCTCAAATTCAATTACTTTTAAAATTCGTATACGTACTACATTTAATTTACTTTTGATAATGTGTATAATTATATGAAATTGAAAGTTTGTTACAACAAAGATTTACCTGGATTTTTTAGTTAAACTTTTTGTTTGATTTAATAATACTTTCTTGGTAATTTATAATTGATATTTCACGGTTTGTTAGTGAATATTTTCTTGGTGATTAACAAACTCAATTAAATTTTTTAAAACTGAAAATTACATTTAGCAAAATGATAAGTAATAAGCCCATAGAAACATTGTAAAATTGGAAAATGGAAACCATGTATTTTTTTATAGAAAATTATAATCAAATAAAAATTGTTAAATGGGAACATTGTAAAATTGGAAAATAGAAGTATGTGTTAAGATACATTATTATGAAATTTCACTAAATTGTTAATAAAATATGTATGTGTAATAATATAATATAGTGGGTTGAATTATAAAAGCACATGTAGTGTGAGTTGAAAATTGTATATATTGTATGATTTTGGCCCATAATTTATATACGTCAGATTATATATGCAAAGTCATAAAAATAATATTACTAATTACGTAAATGAATATAAGATGTATTTTATATATAAGTTTAGTAGGAATTCTATCATATATTAGTTTGACATATATAAGCTTATTTTTTGCATTTTGTAGAAATCAAAATTTATAAAAAATGTATAAGCATTCAACAAAGTTGTATATAGTTTTTATATATTTGAAGCTAGGTGTGATCAATTATTGTGATTTAAATTGAAATATAATGTTAAGAAAAAAAGTGCATTAATAACAAAATGACATGTAGGATTTGTGATGCCAAAAGCATTCTGGTGGCTCGAAATTCAATAGCTTTAATATATATATATAGATGGGCCATGAAATTTATTCGGGTTATTTTACTCTAAATGGGCCATAAATTTGTATGTCTAATAATATAATATAGTGGGCTTGATTATAAAAGCACGTGTACTATGAGTTGGAAATTGTATATATTATATGATTTTGGCCCATAAATTTATATAAGTCTATATATGCAAACGCGTGAAAATAATATTACTAATTACATAAATGAATATAAGATGTATTTTATATATAAGTTTAGTAAGAAATATATCATATATTAATTTGACATATATTATAAGCTTATTGTATGTGTAATTTGTAGAAATAAATTTTTATAAAAAAGTTGTATATAGTTTTTATATATTTGAAATTAGTTGTGATTTAAATTTTAAAATATTTAAAATTAGTTGTAATTAGATATTGTGATTTAAATTGAAATATAATGTTAATTGAAAAAAATGAATTAACCATAAATTGACACATAGGATTTGTGGGGCCGGAATCAATATGGTGGTTCTAAATTCCTTTGCTTTAATATATATACATATATAGATGCCACACGAGAGGCTTATTGTAAGGCTCGACGCCTGATTATTGGGCGTGTCCAGTGAGCGACACGTGACGTCCGATCGGACGGCCATGAATTTTTGCTGACCGTCTGCTATTTTTTTTATAAATGTCTTATTTTTATTTTTTTTATATTAAAAAATAAAATAACTATAATTTTAATTGCATTTTTCTCTATCCATAGACACCCATTATTGTTATGTTTCTAATATTTTTGAAATTTTTTATTGTATTTTGTATATTATTAATTGAAAACAAATCATTTTAATATTATTTATGGTTATTTAAAATATAAATATACACTAATTTAATTTCTTTACATTAAAATGACATTGTGGATAGTTTAAACTATAAAAATGCACTAACTAAAATATAAATATACACTAATTTAATAATTTAATATAAATATACACTAAATATACAAAATACTTGAAATAAAATATATTTTATAAATTTTATAATTTATTCAATTTTAATAATTTAATATAAAAGATATATTAAATAATTAATATAAAGGATATATTGGTAATTTAATATGAATAAAGGGATATAATTATAATTTAATATACTCTAATAAAATCTTCTAATAAGCTTTCCACTAAAATTAAATAAATGAGTGAGACTTAATTCGAAAGAGTCTCTAATAAGTCATCCATTAAAGATGCTCTTAGAAGGGAGGTTGTCAATTGTCATATGATGAAGTGCAAGAAATTGCATTATACCAAAAATATGAGGGAAAGGAAAAAGAAATAATGTTATAAATCACACACAAAAATACTCCCTCTGTCCCAATTTATAAGTCTCATTTGACCCAGGTTCAAATATCGAGACGAGTTTTATATCGTTAATATCTCTAATTACATAACCCTAAAAATTATAATTTTTTGATATTATCAAAGTACTCGTTGAGACGAATCAAACAAGACCTCACATGACTATGTTTTTTCTTATATATTGGAAGAAATTTTGAAGAATCCTTTCAACCGTGAACGGTGACAAAAACGCAAATGGGACTTATAAAATGGGACGGAGGGAGTAGAAGGGAAAGAAACAGAAATAATGTTACAAATCACACCAAAAATAAGAGGGAAAGAAAAAAGAAATCATGTTACAAACACACCTCTGCCAAGAAAACTTTTGATTCCACAAGCTCATTGATAAGGTCAACAGCTGAGCTACTCAACGCCACTATTCCAAGTTCCATCCTCCATTGCAGGTGTTTCTACAGCAGATCTCATAGAAAGGGGCTCGACAGCGTCTTGCTCGACAGCGTCTTGCTCGTTACCTCGTTCGTCTTTTGGCACACGTAAATGAAGTGGGAATCCGGGTCTTCTAGGACTAAGTCCTGTGGCAGCAGACCCTCCTCTGTCAAAGGAACAGGTTCAGGGCTCGATTTCTCTGTTGAGCTTGAACCTGGTCGCCTCTGGAATCCAGGTCTAGCTGCAGAGGACGAGAAGATTACTGTATCAGAACACATTCTTGCTTAAACGAGTCGATAAGACATCACAGCAAACGTGAGAAGGACAGGACAAACAAATTCTAATATCCAGACTCAGCTTAAGATAAAATAAATCCTTCCAATGGAAATTATTGCTAGCTCCAAGATAGTCTTAAATATACACTGTGACAATTTTGCAGCAGGAGCTTGGACGTTAGATATCAAGAATTCTAATAGCTGTACGTCTTTGAAGAATCCATGTGAACATGCTAGTTATACCAATAGAACAAGCAACACAAAAGAAATTTGCAACATAAAGTAGTGCTACTCCCGATCACCGCCCTGAACCTAACTGATGAGTATGAAAAATGTTCTTATAATGAAGAGTAAAATTTGCAACATAAAGTAGTCCATGAAACTTACGTATAATGAAGAGTGAAATTTGCCAACTGTGAAATGATCTCTTCAGACAAGGCATCCTCACCGTAGGGTCACCATAAGTAATCTGTTAAAAAAGGTTAAACATAAGGATTTACTTCGTCAAGACGGAATCAATAATAGAAAAGGTCTAGCTGCAAGCTCAAGGAATAACTAATTACCAGTATATAGGACCCTCCAGGTTTAAGAAGCCTGCTAGGACGATTAACTAGTTTAGAGCGCAAAATTCATAACAGGAGTTCAAACTGTAGAGGAATGTATATAAGAAGGCCATCAAGATCAAAATATTACAAAGTTTAAAACCTTTTGACTTCAGTTAGCATCTGAGTGGAGCTCGTCAGAGCATCCGTACCGCACTGACATCAGAAGCACATTAAAGATAAGTGAAGATAACCAAACTCAAATGCCCAAAGTAGAATCCATGAGAAAACATACCATCAACGAATCAAGAGTTCCTGTGTGGAATCCATAACAAATCACCAAATTCACAAGAGATAAGTTTACCAATTTGACCACAATTTTTTTAGCAGTACAAGCAGGATGACAATACCTTTATCAATCACACTATCAAACGATTCATCTGCAAAAACGTTCATATCCCTGACGTCCATTTGCAAGTCTATTCATATGTGTCGTCAAGGAACACCACCTAAAAAGGATATCATAACGGAAGCAAACAACATAAATACTAAACTCTAATGAGCAAATTTGCACCCAGGATACATTTCAGCTGAGGAACATGCTCGTACTTTCTTTTCATAATGTCTATTGCCACGGATGAAATGTCAACGTTCACAATCTCTTCATATCCATCCTTCACCATCTCATCGGAAATGACTGCCAACAAGGTTACAAAATAGATGTTTATAATCAACAGCTCTAAGGAGAATTTATAATGTTAATTAATTGGATCAATAAACAAAAACTTCTAATAACTTAGTTAAAACAGTAATTTCAGGTAGATTCGTGGATACAAACATTCAGATCAGCAAATCAACGGTCAACGTAATCGGAACCAAATAAATGATCCGATCAATTTGGAGAAGAGAGATCACAGTCGTCGCTTCTAAGTCAATTCAAAATTCACACATTTATAACAGAAACTCTAGAATTGAAGTTCGGAAACATCCAAATCAAATCGAAACGAAAAGAGGGAAAGAAAAGGGAAGCGCGTACCAGCGTTGCCACATCCAACCATGAGAATACGGGAAGAGGTAGGAATGAATTTGCGGAGCAAGGGCTGAAGAGCAGAGTACTGCTGGTACCAGTCGAAGGAGTTAGCCTCCTGTACATAACGAGAGTCCCAGTATAGGGCGTCGCCATAGTCGAATGTGTTGCAGCTGGAACCATCCCTCAACATGTCTCTGTTCTCTCGATCAACAGCGAATTTGGGAGAAAGGACCCAAAAAATAGGGTTTTCTTTGCCTTTCAAGACTGTTCCCGGAATCTCAGTACTTTTTTGAGTCAGTAGTCTCATCAGTCCAAGGAATGGTAAAAACGTGTATTAACTACTTTTGACTTTGAGTCATTATTTGATGAATAGGGTTTCATAAAAAATATGGCTGATGCTATATGCCCGATAAAATTTTCCTACTCGTACGACATTCTGTACGCTAGAAAATGGCGTATGTCATATTCTAGTATACAGAATAAAATATGTATAAATTATAAGATTATATGTATTTTGATTTTTTTTAAAAAAAAATAAGTATAAATCTGTACGCCAGAATAAAATATGTATAAATTATAAGATTATATGTATTTTGAACTTTTAAAAAAAAAAGTATAAATCTGTACGCCAGAATCTGGCGTACATATTATATAAAAAAAATTAAACTTTTTAATCATGTAGAGAATTTCAATACGAGTCCGTACATATAAAATTCGCCCAAAACGGACATCATTTGCCCCTCCAAAAGCCCAAAACACGAAGTTTTCCTACCTATTTTTTTTATTTGGTGCCCGACATATAGCGCATTATAGTGAAATTTTTTGAATTTTTTTACTATAATTTTGTATAATATTTTAATACGAGTCCGTACATATAAAATTCATTCAAAATGGATATCGTTTTTCCCTCTAAAAACGATATCCAAAATGGATATCGTTTTCCCCTCCAAAAAGCCCTCTTTTGAGTTGGGGCTTAGACGGATATCGTTTTCCCCTCCAAAAAGTCCCTCCATTAAACCCTTTTTTTGAGTTAGGGCTTAAAGATGGGGCTTAAATGGAGGGGCTTTTTGAGTTTAAGCGTCCATTTAAGTCCCAACTCAAAAGAGAGGTTTAATGGAGGGGCTTTTGATCCCAAATTATATTTATATTAAATTATAATTATGTCATTATATTAAGTTATCAAAATATCATTTATATTAAATTACTAAATATACCCTTTATATTAAATTATAAAAAAATTGAATTTATATTAAATTTCAATTACATGTTGCATTTTAGGTGAATTGAAAGAAAGGAAAAAAAAAACGCGGGCGCGGCCTTGGAAGAACTCAGTTAAGATGCCAAGAAGCAAAGCCGCGATCGTATATAAGTGTAACTATATGAAATATAATAAAATACTATAGTATATAATTGTAATTATGTGAAATAAAATGAAATGATATAGTATATAAGTCTAAGTATATTAGATTTAATGAAATACTATAGTATATAAGTGTTACTATATGAAATATAATGAAATACTATAGTATATAAGTCTAAGTATACTAGATCTAATGAAATACTATAATACATAAGTGTAACTATATGAAATATAATGAAATACTATAGTATATAAGTGTAACTATATGAAATTTAATGAAATACTATAGTATATAAGTGTAACTATATGAAATATAATGAAATACTATGGTACATAAGTGTAACTATATGAAATATAATGAAATACTATGGTATATAAGTGTAACTATATGAAATATAATGAAATACTATGATACATAAATGTAATTATATGAAATATAATGAAATACTATGATACATAAGTGTAACTATATGAAATATAATGAAATACTATGGTATATAAGTATAACTATATGAAATTTAATGAAATACTATGATACATAAATGTAATTATATGAAATTTAATGAAATACTATGATACATAAGTGTAACTATATAAAATTTAATGAAATACTATGGTATATAAGTATAACTATATGAAATTTAATGAAATACTACATTATATAAGTGTAACTATATGAAGTTTAATGAAATACTATAGTATATAAGTATAACTATATGAAATATAATGAAATACTATAGTATATAATGAAAATACTATAGTATATAATGAAATACTATAGTATATAAGTGTAACTATATGAAATTTAATGAAATACTATAGTATATAAGTCTAAATATACTAGATCTAATGAAATACTATAATACATAAGTGTAACTATATGAAATATAATGAAATACTATGGTACATAAGTGTAACTATATGAAATATAATGAAATACTATAGTATATAAGTGTAACTATATGAAATATAATGAAATACTATAGTATATAAGTGTAACTATATGAAAGTTTTATGAAATACTATACTATATAAGTGTAACTATATGAAATATAATGAAATACTATGGTACATAAGTGTAACTATATGAAATATAATGAAATAATATAGTATATAAGTATAACTATATGAAATATAATGAAATACTATGATACATACATGTAACTATATGAAATATAATGAAATACTATGATACATAAGTGTAACTATATGAAATTTAATGAAATACTATGGTATATAAGTATAACTATATGAAATATAATGAAATACTATGGTACATAAGTGTAATTACATGAAATATAATAAAATACTATAGTATATAAGTGTAACTATATGAAATATAATGAAATACTATGATACATAAATGTAACTATATGAAATATAATGAAATACTATGATACATAAGTATAACTATATGAAATTTAATGAAATACTATGGTATATAAGTATAACTATATGAAATTTAATGAAATACTATAGTATATAAGTGTAACTATATGAAGTTTAATGAAATACTATAGTATATAAGTATAACTATATGAAATATAATGAAATACTATGGTACATAAGTGTAACTATATGAAATATAATAAAATACTATAGTATATCAGTGTAACTACATGAAATATAATGAAATGATATAGTATATATAAGTCTAAGTATACTAGATTTAATGAAATACTATAGTATATAAGTATAACTATATGAAATATAATGAAATACTATAGTATATAAGTATAAGTATACTAGATCTAATGAAATACTATAATACATAAGTGTAACTATATGAAATATAATGAAATACTATGATACATAAGTGTAACTATATGAAATATAATGAAATACTATAGTATATAAATGTAACTATATGAAATATAATGAAATACTATGATATATAAGTGTAACTATATAAAATATAATAAAATACTATAGTATATAAATATAACTATATAAAATTTAATGAAATACTATAGTATATAAGTCTAAGTATACTAGACTTATATACTAGATCTATTCAATTGGAGGGGCAAACGATGTCCTTTCTTTCAATTCACCTAAAATGCAACATGTAATTGAAATTTAATATAAATTCAATTTTTTCAATTCACCTAAAATTTAATGAAATACTATAGTATATAAGTCTTTCAATTCAACATGTAATCTACTGTAATGTTTGTTACAGTAGATTATCTATTTACTTCAATTTTTTCGTCTATATGGTAGTTAGTGTCAAATATTTCTCTAAGACATAATAGCATTGTGTCGGAACAAAATTAAAGTTTAAAATATATTTTATTTTATTTTTTTAATTAGAACAAAAATTATTTAGATTGTTTGCTTATTTATAAACAAAAACTATATATCATTATTTAATTCTTTAATGTTCAAGTAGAAGAAATTCATCTACTTCGACGACTCTGTACTACAGAACTGATCAAAACGTTCATAATTCACATTTACCTATTAGTGTTCGAGACAAAGAAAACTATGGTGCAACTCAATTGCAAAATGGCATGCTTACAGAACAAAATCATATGCAAAATGCCGAACAAGGTATGGTATTTTTAAAAATGGTAAAAAATTAGTGATTTATTAATTTATATTATTCCTTATTTAATTCTCATGTTACAATTAGCTCGATTGAGGAGGAAATTGCGAATGAATGTGATAAGGCATAAGCGGCATGGAACACCGCTAATCGAATCAGGTTAGAAACAATATATTATATTTAATTACAATGTAAATCACTAAAGGGTATCATGCGTAACCATAATTTTATGCAGCAAATATACTTGGAAATATGAGAGACTTCGTACTTATCCAAGCTAGACCATTATCTATTTCATTTAATGGTTAGTCATGAATGAATTTTTTTTCTTATTTTTTAATGGGTATACATGCATAATCTTGAAGTTTGAGATTATTACTAATCTATCCTTATTTTGATACTTTAATGTTTAGGTACTTTCAATTATTCTGTTAATGATCGTATCCCAACGTCCGATATTTCAAATGGTTAGTAATGTTTGTTACAGTATATTATCTATTTACTTCAATTTTTCATTTATATGGTAGTTATTGTTTGATACTCCTCGAAAACATAATATCATTATTTCGGAAAATAATTAATGTTTAAAATAAATTTAATTTCGTTTTGTTAATGACAACAAAAATTATGTAAATTAGATTGTTTGATTATTTATAAACAAAAACTATATATAGTTATTTAATTCTTTAATGTTCAGGTAGAAGAAATTCATCTACTCCGACGACTCTGCAATACCGAACTTATGAAAACGTTCATAATTCACATTTACCTATTAGTGTTCGAGAAAAAGAAAACTATGTTGCAGCTCAATTGCAAAATGTCATGCTTACAGAACAAAATCTTCTGCAAAACATCGAACAAGGTATGATATTTTTTAAAGTGGTATGAATGAGTGATTTATTAATTTATAATATTTAATATTTATTTTCATGCTCAAATCAGCTCGATTGAGGAGGAAATTGCGAATGAATGTGATAAGGCATGAGCGGCATGGAACACCGCTAATCGAATCAGGTTAGAAAACATATATTATATTTAATTATAATGTAAAACACTCTAGCATGCGTAACCATAAATTTATGCAGTAAATATACTTGGAAATATGAGCGACTCCGTACTTATCCAATCTAGACCATTGTCTATTTCATTTAATGGTTAGTCATTAACCTACATTGTTTTTATAAGTTTTTAATGGGTACACATGCATGATCATTATATTTAGATTATTACTAATCTATCATTATGTAATACTTTAATGTCAGGTACAAGAAATTCATCTACATTGACAGGATGTTCATCTAATGTACCACGGATAAGTGATGGTAGTATTCAATTATGGTTATAAGTATACTAAATATAGTAGTTATGTTATAATCGTCGATTAGGTTTAATTTATAAATATAAATTTTAATAACCATGTATTTATGCAGTGTGCGTCAACGCTACGCCGACAAATTTACATTTACCATTAGTGGATCAAACTCATACAAACTTGGTTCCACCTATAAGCCTCAATGACAAGGAAAACGAGGGTAACAAATTTATGTTTTATAAAGTCATGTATATTAAGGATTATACTATATTTTATCTTACATCAATATTTATACTATGATATATTTATTTATCATTTACAGATCCGTTACAAAACGCGAGTCTTACCAATCAAATTGATGTAACAAAAGTTGAACAAGGTATGATGTTGTTCAATAAATAAAGTCAATTATTGTCGTACAATATTTGTAATTATTTTCCTTTTACAAATTAGCTCGACGCAAGAGAATGTTGAGAATGAATACGATTAGGCATAAGAGGCATGAAACACCACTAATTGAATCAGGTAAACATAAAATATTCTTAGTAAATGAACATTACAAAATATTATATAACATACAAGTATCGACATTTGTGCAGGAGTTATACTTGGAAATATTGCGAACTCTGTACGTAACGAAGCTACACCCTTATCTATTACGGTTAATGGTAATTCCTTAGGAAGTTTTCCGCGGGCATATGATATACATACATATATTATATTAATTTCGATGTTGTTTATAATATGTCATTTTATGTGTACGTAATTTTCAGGTCCTACCAGTTCGTCTGCGTTGCGAGGCCGTTCATCTAGATTACCAAACAATCGTAATGGTATTTTTTATATCAATATATGTATCATTATGTACTGATAAAACCATTTTTTCTGTATTGCATTAAGATTGTTTAACACGTTATAATGTCCTATCTTGATTTCAAAATAAACAACTTTTAGGAGTGTCTGTTATTTTTAAATACTTGATTTATCGACATTTATTCATTATTACAATATTATACTCAACAGTTCATGTCTCATAAGTGAATAGAACAATGAGAAATCATACTGGTAAACCAGATACTTCATTTGTATTATTTGGTGAATTTGTAATATTAGTTTGTATATTGTTTAATGCTCATCTATATTTCGTAGTGCAATACCTAGATCACGGTGAAGCTGTGTATGAATGTCTATATTGTGGTGCATTACTGTGGCATGCTGAAAGATTAAATATACAAGACCCTTCAAGCGAAGGTATATGTCATATATCTTCGTTATGTTGCATGAAAGGAAAAATTGAGCTGCCATTGTTGCAACAGCCACCACCGTTGCTGAAGAATCTTTTGACAAATAGGCATCCAAAAAGCAAACAATTTTGTGAGAATATTATAGCTTATAAATATGATGTTTGCTTTTACATCTTTGGGAGGAAAGGTCTTACCCATCAAGAAAGGTCGTGGACCTTATTGTTACCGAATGCATGGCCAGAATTTTCACAGAATAGGGAGTTTGTTACCAGTTCCTGGCGCAACACCAAAGTTTTTGCAACTCTATATATATGATACTCAAAACGAGGATTCAAACAGAATCAGTGCCATTAGGTATGTCGATTCTGTATATTTATATTCATTTTGTTAATATGGATGATTATTTAATATAATTTTTATTATTAAGATACTATTGTGATGTTTAATTATGACAGCTCTAGGGTCAAAAAAGTTGATGATTCTCTTGTGACGGAGTTGAGAAAGATGATAGATCAACACAACCCCCATGCAAAGGCATTTAGAATGGCCAGAGATAGATTTAAGGATGAAGGTGTGACAGATCTTAAGTTGCGCCTGCTTAGCACAAGAAACACTGATGCTCGGAGATATAATCTCCCAACGTGCTCCGAGGTTGCTGCTCTTATTCTTGGTGATATTGATACAGATCACACGCACAAGGACATTATACTTCAGACAAGGTCTGGTCAATTACAATGGATTCACGAATTGCATTCTTCGTACCTTGCACTTCAATATCCATTGGCATTCCCTTATGGTGAGGATGGCTACAGGATTGACATAGGTTTAAGTGAAAGATGCAGTACTTCTGCAAGGAAGAGGACAAGGGTGACGCTTAAAGAATTCTGTCAGTTTAGAATCCACGAGCGTCGAGGCGAAGCCGGGACTCTGAGGTTATCTAGAAAATTGTATCAACAATTCTTGGTTGATGTTTATACGATGATTGAAGCAGAGAGGTTGAACTACCATCGAACTAATCAGCATACCATATAGGCTGATTCATATAAAAATCTTTCAACGGCAACAAGCAAGGGTCAGACAGCACCATCTTCATCTGGAAAGCGAATAATATTGCCATCTTCATTTACATGCGGTCCGAGATACATGCAACAGAACTATCAAGATGCAATGACAATATGCAAACACCATGGTTATCCCGATCTATTCATAACATTCACATGCATTTCAAAATGGTCTGAAATTGTGAAGTTTTGCGAAGAAAGGGGTCTACATCCAGAGGATCGTCCAAACATTATATGTAGAGTCTTTCACATGAAACTGGAGTCCATGGTAAAAGATTTCAAAGTTAAACAAATATTTGACAAGGTTAATTCGAGTAATTTCTCTATATATTTTTCAATTTATTATTTATTTTAATATATTTGATAAGTTGTATTTATTAAGTCATTTGGATGTTGTGCAGTTATTTACACAATCGAATTCCAAAAGCGTGGTTTGCCTCATGCCCATATTTTATTGTTTTTGGATAAAGAATCTAAGTTGCCAACCACTACAGATATTGATAAGGTCATCTCGGCTGAAATACCACACCAAACAGAGGATGCTGAGTTATACAATGCGGTGTCAAATTTCATGATGCATGGTCCATGCGGAGCTTCTAATCCATCATCTCCGTGTATGGCAGATGGAAAGTGTATAAAGTACTTTCCAAAACAATTTGTTGAACATACGATTGTTGATGAAGATGGATACCCTGTATATAGACGACGTGAAGATGGTAGAACGATCGAAAAGAGTGGAGTTCCTCTTGATAATCGGTATGTGGTTCCTTACAATGCATTTCTTCTATTAAAGTACAATGCACATATAAACGTTGAATGGTGTAATCGATCGGGCTCTATCAAGTATCTGTTCAAGTACATAAATAAAGGGCATGATCGCGTCACTGTTGCAATAACAAGGTCTGATGCAAACAATTTGGGTGATGATGGCATTGACGAAATCAAAAACTACTACAATTGCCGCTATATATCGGCGTGTGAAGCTGTTTGGAGGATTTTTGGCTTTGATATTCATTACATGACTCCTGCTGTTCAACGGTTGAATTTGCACCTTCATGGTGAGGAAAGCATTTTATTTGATGATGATGATCCTATTGATGCGGTCTTAAATGATCATGAAAGTGAAAAATCAATGTTTCTCCAATGGATGACTTCTAACAAGAAGTTTCCAGAAGGTAAAGATTTGACATATTCTGAATTTACAGAGAAATTTGTTTGGATACCTTCATCTAAACATTGGAAAAAACGTGATAGACGTGGTTCAATTGGAAGGATTTATCATGTACCTCCAGGTAGTGGCGAGAAGTACTATCTTAGAATTATGTTGAATCATATTAAAGGACCCACATGCTACGAAGATTTACGTACTGTTGAGGGTATAGTTTATTCTACATTTAAAGAAGCTTGCTATGCATTGGAGTTGTTAGACGATGACAGAGAATACATCGACGGGATAACCGAAGCAAGTTTTTGGGGATCGGCGCACTACATTAGGAGTCTATATGTTTTTCTTTTGTTGTCTGATAGCATGACACAACCAGAGTTTGTTTGGGAACAAACATGGAGGCTTCTAGCATATGATATTCTCAACAAACAGAGGCGAATTCTACGAATTGATGGTATGCATTTCAATATTAATATTTAAATGATCATAATGTTAACTGCATTTATTCTTACATGCAGATTTTGTACTCATTTAATTGTTGTGACACGTGCATGCTATATATATGCAGATTTGCATCTAACAGATGAGCAACTATAAAACTATACACTTGCCGAAATTGACAAGTTATTACAACGGAATGGTAGTAGTTTGAATCACTACAAAACCACGCCTCCTGTAGATTCAAGTTTTATTAGTAAAGGTGTCAACAAACTTATACAAGATGAACTTCGATATGACACGACAGTTCTAGCTGAGGAGCATGCTCAATTACTTTCTAGATTTACAATGGAACAAAAATGAGTTTATGATGAGATCATGAATGTTGTTATATCAAATAACGGGGGTGTCTTCTTCTTATATGGTTATGGTGGAACAGGCAAAACTTATATATGGATGGCACTTTCGTCGGCTATAAGGTCAAAAGGTGAAATAGTCCTTACTGTTGCTTCAAGTGGAAATGCGGCTCTCCTAATACCCGATGGTAGAACTGCTCATTCGAGGTTTAAAATACATTTGCAAGTTAATGAGGATTCAACGTGTCATATATGTTCAGGTACAGAACTTTCTGAGTTGATATGTGCCGCCAAACTTATTATCTGGGATGAAGTTGTCATGACGAATAAGTTATGTTTTGAAGCTTTAGACAGGACATTACGAGATATTTTACGGGCTACAAATCCTCTTAGTTTAGAACAACCTTTTGGAGGGAAAGTCATAGTATTTGGTGGAGACTTTAGGCAAATCCTACCCGTTATCTCAAAAGGTAGCAGACAAGATGTTGTTTTTGCTACAATTAATTCCTCTTATTTGTGGGATCATTGCAAAGTTCTTACTCTAACAAGAAACATGAGGATTCAACAAGGTACATCTGAATCTGAGATCCAAGAGGCAAATAAATTTTCTGCTTGGATATTAAGCATCGGAGATGGGACTGTAGGTGTTGACAATGATGGGGAAGCGCAAATTGAAATTCCCGATGAACTATTGGTGAAGGATTTTGATTTAGATCCAATTCCAACATTTGTCAAATCTGTTTATCCCTCTCTTATGGAAGATCAGTTGACTCCGACATACTTTGAAGAACGATCAATTCTTGCTCCAACACACGAAGAGGTAGATAAAGTTAATGAGTATATATTGTCTTCGTTGCCTGGTGATGAAAAGATCTATCTCAGTTCCGATAGTTTGTGCAAGACAGGTTTTGTTAAAGATAGTCATGCTGATATTTATTCGTCTGACTTCTTGAATAATATTAGATGTTCTGGTCTGCCGAATCATGTACTGAAACTTAAGGTTGGAGTCCCTATTATGTTGCTTCACAATATTGATCAGACTTCAGGTTTATGCAACGTGACGAGATTGATAACCACGCAGCTTGGCAGTCATGTCATACAAGGTAGAATTATATCAGGCAACAATATTGGACATACGGTTTTGATTCCTCGCATGATAATGTCACCGTCAGACACTTCATTTCCTTTTAAGTTTCAACGAAGACAATTTCCCTTGAGTGTGTGTTTTGCTATGACCATAAACAAGAGCCAAGGCCAATCTCTTGCCAATGTTGGTTTGTATCTTCCACGCCCTGTTTCTAGTCATGGTCAGTTTTATGTTGCTTCTTCAAGGGTGACTAGCAAGAAAGGTTTAAAGATCTTGATTTGTGACAAAGACAATAAGAGATATAATACTACAACTAATGTAGTATACAAGGAAGTTTTTGATAATTTGTAGCAATTTTGAACATCGCGCCATTTATTATGTTTAACATGTCATTTTCATGTATTAGAGTTAAATGACTTTTTTATTATGTTTTATCGTTTTAGAATTATTGATGTAAAAGACTGTAGCTATTCCTGTTTGTAAGACTACTTAACCAATTTGTACGATTAATAAAGTTATGGAGAGTACCGTCTCTCTTTATATAATGTAATTTTTTTAATTTGTTTAGTCAATTTGTCATTTTTAATTTAAATAACTAATCAAATATATATTAAAACAATCATTATTTGATAATAAAAATATATAATTTTTATAATTGTAAAATAAAATAAAAAAATTCCGTGCAAGACACGGGTATTACACTAGTAGTAGTAAAAATGAAAGATCAACATGCCATGACCAATACGAAATTGACAAATAAGCTTCGTGATGTTATTTCGTTACCATAACTATTATAGGGACGGTAAAAATATATATTTTCTCCGAAATGTCTAATTAATTATGATCTGACCTTAGTTGACAAGAAATACTTCGCCAAATCTTTAATATAAAACCCGAAAATCGAAATAATTTTCTAATGAAATTCGGAAACAAATAAATCGAAGAATACAATCAAGCACTTCCATCGCACCATCTCCCTCTTCATCCCCTTTCCACCTCTCCGATCCATTTCTTCCTTTTCCTCTCTCTACATTTACGCCCAATTGCAAATTCGGAATTCGTAGTTAGATCAATTTGCAAACCCTTGACAGATCAATTCTTCTCAGATCTGCTCGAGAAGCAGCAGTGAAGAAAGCACAAATCATGGCGTGTATAAAGAGCGTCAACAGATCGGCTACGGTGGCGCTGTCACCGGACGCGCCATACTTGGCGGCGGGGACGATGGCCGGAGCCGTGGATCTGTCGTTCAGTACGTCGGCGCACATCGAGATCTTCAAGCTTGATTTCCAGTCCGACGACACGGAACTCCCTCTGCTTGGACAGAGTACGAGTGCCGAGCGGTTCAATCGGCTGTCTTGGGGCAAGAACGGATCCAACTCGAAGGAATTCAGCCTTGGTCTCATCGCTGGTGGTCTCGTCGATGGCAAAATAGGGATCTGGAACCCTCATACACTATTAGGGTACTCTTTTCCCCCTAAATTCGACTCTCAGTATTTGTGTCTGTCAGTTTCGTGTCTTGAATTGATGTGTTTGGGTTTTGGTCGTGAAGCAATGTGAGTACTGGATTCCAATGTCGAGGAAATCTCTTTCTATTGATGCAGTGGCACGATATTTATCCTAAAAGATGGGAATGACTTCATCTATATTATGTGATCTGGGAGGCTTCCTCTGATAATTGGATAGACTCATCCATCAGTCTCTGGCAATCACATATGATATCCCTTTCCGTGATCTTTCATAGGATTTAGTCCCAACCATATCCATTGCATGGTGTTAGGGTAGGAGCCATATGAAATTTGCTGTCCCATTTGTTCGTCAAATTCTTGTCGGAAAAGGAATTCATTGTTGGCGGTTGATGGCACTGTGCCTGTATACGGTGGGGGAGTTTACTTTCTTAAGTCTCAGTCAATTGATATTACCATGCTCTTGAAATTATTGTTTGCTTCGATCTAGAAGGCTGCTATCTACCTTGGTGTCATGCAGAGTCATGTTTTAAAGCTACTTTTAAAATTTTGGTTTTAACTTTTAAGTATAGTGAACGTAACTATTATGCATACATTCTCTAGAGATATATATGTGTGGAGCATTTGGTTGGTTAATGTAAGTGCATTATGTGCATAAATCTTGCTTAGTTTTTCTTTGGTTTCTCAGGCCAGAATCAGGTGCTGATCCTCTTGTGGCACATCTTGCCAGGCATAATGGGCCTGTAAGTTTCCATCTCTTTAAACTTCTGAATTGTTCATTTTACCCATTTTCACAATTCATTACACCAAGCTATTCTTGTGCTTATCTTTGGGCTTTAGGTACGTGGTCTCGAGTTTAATTCCTTCACTCCACATATGCTTGCTTCTGGGGCTGATGATGGTGAAATCTGCATTTGGGATTTGGCTAATCTAGACGAGCCTTCACACTTTCCTCCTCTTAGGGTATGTATTCATGATTTGTTGCATTAGTTCATTTTAGTTCATTGGTGTTTATATATTTTTGTTGGCTCAGGCTTCTGGATGTTTATCACTTCAGAAATGCGTGCTTTCATCCTCTTAGACGGTTAAATACTTTAGACTGTAATCTAAAATCGATTTTCTTAATTAGAATAAACTAAAATCAATTATCTTATTCTTGTTTCGCTACAATTATACATGTCCTATTCAATTTCAAGAAGCAGATCATAAGTTGCAATATGAGTTGTTGAATCAAAAATACAAACTTATAAGTGCTAGGATTTTGGTTTTGACATGTGCAGTTGATTAAGGACTAAAATCTCATTCAAGTTTGTGGAAGGAGTCTTGGTTACCTAGTTCTGTAAGATTTTGGTGTTTGTAGTTTGTACATTGCTAGACTGTTGGTGCCACTTATAGTTTTGACAGTTATTTTTTGTTTTATCAGGTTTTATAGCAATATAAGATAATCAAGCTAGCAGTTTGATACTGACCATTCCCTTTCTATTCCAAAATATTGTGGCTGGGGTTTACTGTGAGTGCAATGCAGGGAATCCTTGCTTCTACTGATAAATGGCTAAAAAAGGTGGTGTATTTGAAAGGATCAAACTACTTATAGAAGTTATAATTTTTGTAGGAGATATTTGGACTATTTATGAAACAAGGGCATTTCTGTTGATGTAGAATTGGGGGCTTGTAGTAAATTCTATTCTTGCATTGGACACAAACATTATGAAACATGTTAAAATGTTTTATTTGATATTGGAATTTTGGTCGTGTGACCTCATCCTTCCTTGCGTTTCATAGTAGCTGTGAATTTGCCATGCAGGGTAATGGATCTGCTGCTCAGGGTGAAATATCATACTTATCTTGGAATAGCAAGGTCCAACACATTTTAGCATCTGCTTCATACAATGGGACAGTTGGTATGTGAAACTTGTAGTATTAAAGATGTAACTATATGTCAAATTTGTGCATGGGGCTAACGTCTGTGTACATTTCCAGTGGTGTGGGATCTAAAGAAGCAGAAGCCAATTATAAGGTCCGTTAGATATAACCTGCATACTCATTTAACTGCTAGCTACATAACCCTTTCCGATGTGATGCTTGACCAAATTATTTGTCAATGACAGTTTGCAGGAGCCAAATAGACGTCGGTGCTCTGTTTTACAGTGGAATCCTGATTTAGCAACCCAACTTGTTATTGCCTCCGATGATGATGATTCTCCTATACTGAGGGTAATTACTATTTGTTTATATGTCCTGGAATGTTGGATATGTTTTTTTAGATTTTTTGTTATATATTTAATGTTTGCATGGCAGCTTTGGGACATGAGGAATACCATGTCACCTGTAAAAGAATTCATTGGACACAACAAAGGTGTGTAATCTACCTTTAACCCTCTATGTATGTTCAGTTACAACTTTATTCTGATATTGTATGCTACTGAAAAGGTCAATTGCGAATGTTCTTTCAATATCGAAGTTACTAACTAAATTACTTTTTGTCTATGACCGAAATGACAAAGGTGGAATGTTTTATTGAACTAAGTTGAATTAGTAAAGTTTTTGTCTTAATATAATACGTGCCCTATGGTATTGTATGTTTTAAGGTTGTCATGAGGCTCTTAATTTGTGGCGAAATTGTGTCTTCATCTGATTTATTGGTGTGTGAAGATTATTTCTAAGTTTTGTGTGTAAAATCTGGTAAACATGCTGTTAATGTAAGATTTTTCATTAGTTACTTAAAATGAGTCAACTGCTGCCTGAGCTGCCTTGTTATGTAGCTGGTGTTGTAAAATCTTTTGGAATTTGCAGTTTTTGTTTGCAATGCACCCTCTTCTAAATTATGTGCATATAGATTTTAGAAAGCCTTAGCTTATATGCTGCAAAGTTGGTTTCTCATGCTCAGACTACTTTGCTTATATGCTGAAGAAGCTGCAGTATTTCATGAAAAGAGTAATGTTAACCTTCTCATTTTGCTATCTGCTCTCTAAAACCAGGAGTGATTTCAATGTCATGGTGCCCCATTGACAGCTCTTATTTGCTTACTTGCGCCAAAGATAATCGCACTATATGCTGGGACACGTTATCAGGAGAGGTGTTAAACTCAATCTTTGATACTTCCCCACCCTTTTTTTCCCTTCCTATTATTGTAATCTAGTGGTATGCATAAGTAAGTGATATGATGATAATTCGAATACCCAATGTCACAGATTGTATGTGAACTGCCAGCAGGCACCAATTGGAATTTTGATGTCCATTGGTACCCAAAGATACCGGGAGTAATTTCAGCATCTTCTTTTGATGGAAAAATTGGACTGTACAATATTGAGGTATCTTTTGCGCATGTCAATCTTCTGCTCCTTTTCCCAAGACTTCTGTATTAATATGCTTTTGCTAATTTTGTTTCATACGTCTGCTTGCTTTCTATCTTTCTGTCTTTTGGTTGTGTATTGAATAACATCTTTTATCTGGCTAGTCATGTGATACATATTTCAATTGTGATTTGTGCTGCTCGGCCCCCTTTCCTTATACAATAAAGGGAGTCATCAATGTTAATTTTGTATACAAAAAGTGGGAACAGATTAAATGAGAAGGTCCCTGTTAAGGCACTTAATTAAAATATCAAGCAGCACAAGGTTGATGTTAACTGGCTTTTTATCATGCCATTACGTTTGCAAATGACTTTTTTTATATTAAATGAAAAAATTATCAACTGTACAAATTAGGTATAGAGAAATTCTACATAGTGCTTTACTTTAGCCTTTTTGGTGGCCACAATTTTTTTTTTAATTTTCAATGGTGCCTTTGCACTTCATAGAAGAATGTTTACATCATGTCATTTATTTTCAACTCTAGTGGCAATTGACCAGATCCATATGGCCAAATTGCTATTCTCAGCCAGCATCTCTTGTTATGTCATCACTAGTGGGTCATATTCCTTCTATGGAATTCTTCATAGAGCCTATAGAAAAACTAGAAGCATCCTAGATATCTGTATTTTTCCCGCCTTATAATTTATACATGTATTATTTTAGAATTTAGGTTGTACACAGTTTTTATAGATTGAATAGTTTGTTGGGACTTGGGATTGGTCTCAGATAGGGGAAATTGATGTTGTATCTATGATGGCCAAACTTTTGACTTGTTTCCTTTTGCATTTCTTCAATACAGGCTTGCAATCGATATGGTATTGGTGAAGCTGATTTTGTTCCAGGTAATGTGGGAGTTTATGGTTTCTAAATTTCCTACCAATATACATTATTTTAGTTCAAATTTGATAGGTTTATGATCTCTGCTTGGTTAAGTTAAATTGACAAAGGACTTGACTGGTTTTAATCTTATGAAATTTGTGTCAGCGTTTCCACTTGGATACACATTTGATATTCAGCTTAAAACTCTTACTGTGCAGGACCTCTGAGAGCTCCAAAATGGTATAAACGATCTGCTGGTGTGTGTTTTGGCTTCGGAGGAAAGCTTGTTTCATTTAACACAAAATCATCTCCTCCAAGTGCTCAGGGGGGAGCTGGTGTTTCAGAGGTGGGTCTTTGGCTGCTTTATGGGAATTTTTATTTGGCTTTCTGACTGCATTTTGATGATTCCATATATTTGGCAGGTTTATCTGCATAATGTAGTCATTGAAGATAGTTTGGTAAATCGTTCAACTGAATTTCAAGCTGCAATACAGAATGGAGAAAGGGTCTCACTGAGAACTGTGTGTGAAAAGAAGGAACAGGAATCTGAGTATGTTAGCTGTCCAGACAAGCTGGTTTATGATATACTGCCTGAATTATATTCTAGTTTCTTATGCATCTGTTGTTATACTTAATAAGCAGGTCGGAGGATGACAAAGAGACATGGGGTTTTTTAAAGGTCATGTTCGAGGATGATGGAACTGCAAGGTCAAAGCTACTCTCCCATTTAGGTTTCAGTGTGCCAGACGAAGGGAAAGATGCTGTCCAGGAGGATGTGGTTCAGCAAGTTGATGCTCTTACTGTTCAAGAAAATGTAGATGAGACAGCAGGCTATCCTGGAGATAGAGAAACTGCTGTCTTTTCGTTTGACAACGGGGAGGACTTTTTTAACAATCTTCCCAGTCCTAAGGCTGATACTCCAGTCTCAAGTTCAGTTAATCATTTTTCTTCGGAAGAAACTGTTCCTACTGAGGATCACGTGCAAGGAGAATCTGATGTGCAGGAAGAGAGTATTGATCCAGCATTTGATGAAGCCGTTCAGCGTGCTTTGGTGGTGGGAGACTACAAGGGGGCAGTTGCCCAGTGCATATCTGCCAATAGGATAGCTGATGCTTTGGTCATTGCCCATGTTGGAGGTCCATCTCTCTGGGAAAGCACCCGAGATCAGTACCTTAAGAAGAACAATTCACCTTACTTAAAGGTATGATAGACGTGCATATGATTGGTTATGTTGCATATGAAGCCTTTCTTGATCATATTGGGAATTATTGTACAAATGCAATAGTTGATTATTTTGACATCTGCTGCTTCAGGTTGTATCTGCTATGGTTAACCATGATTTGACAGCCCTTGTAAATACCAGACCTCTTAAATACTGGAAGGAGACTCTTGCCCTTCTTTGTACAGTAAGCTGATATTTTTATCTTTGATTCTTTGTCCTTGCATGTCTAATTTAAGCATGGAGGCTTAGCCATTATAGCTTGCAATTTCTGTTTGCTCTTAATTTTTTTTCTTCTTTTGAAAACATATTTTATATTTAGGATAGAGTTAACTATATTTTCATTCTATTCTTTTCTTTTGTCTACTTATCTCAGTTTGCTGAGAGAGAGGAATGGACTAGCCTTTGTGATACACTTGCCTCAAAACTAATGGCTTCTGGTAATACTTTAGCTGCAACACTTTGTTATATATGTGCTGGTAATATTGACAAGACAGTGGAGATCTGGTCTTTGGGTCTGTCTGGTGATTCTGAGAGAAAAACTTATGCTGATTGCCTCCAGGTGAGCATTTAGCACATTAGATTGTGAACTGGGATCTGGCACTTTGTATCTCAGGAAAAAGATTTTAATGCCTTTCTTTTGCTTCTCAGGATTTGATGGAGAAGACAATTGTATTCGTTCTTGCTACTGGACAAAAGCAACTCAGTTCTGCCCTGTGCAAACTATTTGAGAAGTATTCAGAGATTTTGGCCAGTCAAGGTCTTCTATCGACAGCCATGGAATACTTGAAGCTTTTGGGGGAGGACTTATCTCCGGAGCTTTTGATTTTAAGAGATCGTATTGCCTTCTCAACAGAATCAGGTTTTATTCCGTAAACAGAGTGTGTTTTTGGTTCATTACAGAATGTGTTTTTGTTGATAATTTATACATGATGCTCTGGTTTCAGTCAAAGAGGAGGCACCAGCAGTGCACACAGGAGCAGTAGATGCAGCTAATCAAACAAATCATCTAATGACTGAAGATTCTCAATATCGTTACCAGGTCTGTTGCTTGTATCATCTTACTAATTGAATGTCTTCATTGATGTTGTTTTATGGGAACAAATTATTTTACCAACGCATTTTTTATGTATTACCTCCATGGCTCCATTCCTTGATTTATTGCAGAATTTTGCACAACCACAACCGGTGCAGGCACAACCTATATCTGCTAGCTCATATTCTGAAAATTATCAACCACAACCGGTGCAGGCACAACCTATCCCTGCTAGCTCATATTCTGAAAATTATCAACAATATCCAAGAAACTATGCTTCGTCTACTCCATATCAACCAACACAACAGCAACACATGTTTTTTCCATCTCAAACACCTCAAGCTCCACAGGTATTTATGATTTTTCGTAAAATGATGTAATAACTTGTTTGGATACATGTATACAATCTCCAAAACTGTGTTGATAGCAATGTAAGAATTAAATGTCAATTTTCTTTTGCTGATGGGGCAATCAATAAATGTCTGTCCTTTTCCCCTCGTCTGGTAAGCAATTATTAATAAATAAATACTTGCACAAAATAGCACTGACTATTTGGGGTGAGCAGTGAATAGCACCAACTATTTGCGTATTTGAATTAAAAAAGAACAAATTTGCTATTAATAACATGCATGTGGTAAGGTCTCAAGGTACACAAAATTTGTTGTCTTCTCTAGGAGTTTAAATTTCACAAACTTTTCACTCCAAAAAAAATTTCACATGATCTCCAAACTTCTGGTAACATGATGTTTGGGGGAGAGTAAACCATAAGCTTGTTTTTTGATGTGCACCCTTCTCACCTCTCATTTGCAATAAAATAAAAGTATTGTTTTTTTTTGTTCAGTGACTGAAATTTGAAGCGTAAATGTTTTTTTTTTGGGTTCAGTGTAAGTTCCATTTGCGATGCTTTTGTTATGAATCTAAGTAGGTTCTTTTTTATTATTCTTTTGATCTATTTACTAATTGTTTTTTCTTCTACAACTTTGCTGTCAGCATAACTTTGCTCCACCAGCAGGTGTCTCTCAGCCTGCTGTAAAGTCGTTTATGCCTTCCACCCCGTCTGTGCTGAAGAATGCTGATCAGTATCAGCAGCCAACTACATTGGCATCTCATTTATATCATGTGAGTATAATCTCTGTACCTTCATTTGTCTTGCCTATCCAATATTCTTACAAGTCCTGGAAGTAATATATGCTTATCTGTATATGATAGGGAGCAGGAAATGCTGCTTATTTACCTGGTTCATCAGTGACTTCTGCACCTGGACTGATGGCACCTCCAACAGTTCCTCTTCCAGGCCCCAGAATGCCATCTCCTATGGGCCCTGTCTCCGTCCCTGCTCCTACGGGAAGGGGATTCATGCCAGTGACTGGTCCTGGAGTAGGTGCGATTAGGCCTGTGGCTAGTCCTGCACAACCCTCCAGTCCAACTGTCCATTCTGCACCAGCACAGCCAGCTGTTGTACCTCCTGCAGCTTCTCCTCTGACAGTGCAGACTGCTGATACTTCTAAAGTGCCTGGTATTATATAACTTTATGTTTCTAAAGGTTACTGTAAGCAGTATATTTTGGGAGAACCCAGTGAAACCGCTTTTGAAGAGCTTCAGTTACGGCACATGGAGTGCTACTTACCCATTCTCTCTTTGATGTGCTGTATAGTTCTATACTAATAAAAGAAAGATGCAGTTTGAAGATGTGGCTGTTTGTCTAGTCAGAAATATGCTACTAACCCTTGCATATGCTTTCACATCTGGCCTTGAGTAGTAGTTGGTTGCAATTTGCAGATAAGGGATACACTTTATTTTTTATTTTTTTTTAGGGAAAAGGGATTACACTTTGTTTAGCCGATTGATCATAAAAGCATCAACATCAGTGTTTGAAATTCCCTTTTTTGCCTTTGAAATTCTTGCAGCTGAGCAAAAGCCAATTATTGGAACATTGACGAGACTATTCCATGAGACAGTCGCACAGGCTGGAGGTGCCCCTGCTAGGAAGAAGGAAATGGAAGATAACTCGAGGAGAATAGGTTCTTTGTTTGACAGTCTAAACAAGGGACAGTTATCGAACAATGTTATCCAGAAGCTTCTTCAGCTCTGTGATTGTCTAGACAAGGGTGATTACAATGGCGCCCTGCAGTGCCAGGTATATCCTTGCTTTACTTAATTTGTTATGTGCTTTACAGTATCATCCTTGGCACTGAATTCGAAACTCGTTGTTCAGGTTCAACTTACGACTAGTGATTGGGACGAGTGCCAATACTGGCTGGCAGCACTGAAGAGAATGATTAGGATGAAGCTTAAAGCATAGGTGTCAAAAGAGGACTCTTGAAATGCACACACAATTCAGATCATTGGATGCACATCTGCTATATACAGGCTTTGTTCTCAACGCTGAGATCATGAATTTTCCTACTGACTGGACAATTGCCCTTTTCTGGTACAGAAGAGAGTCTTCTATATTTTTTTTTAGATTTTAATCCACCCATCAACTCTCATGTTAGCAAAGAACAGCCATCAGCATAGTAGCTTACTCTTTATCCCGGTTATATTTCCTATCTTCTCTTTTGTAGCATCAGCAGCATGAAGACTCCCATGTCACTTTTTATACCTTTGTTCTTTGTCCTTTTTTGGTTATACATTTTGTTTTCAGGATCATCTTGTTGGAGATAATTGGCTTATAGGGGATTTTTGTCAAAGATTGTTTTGTTTGTTCTTTTTTCTTATTTTCAGTTTGGCCATATTTATGGAGCTTTTTGGCAGCACGTTTCTATCTTATTATCTTTTATGGCAGAGTAATTTCAAAGATTGTTTATGATGACTTAACCCCTGTTAAAGCGATTATGCCTTGAATTAAATTTGCCCGAGTCTTGTCATATTAGGATGAGACGATTCTGAACTTGATAGAGGTAATTAATGGGTCTAAGTCCTCTATCCCGTTATTTATCCCACCCCAATGTCCCTTTGCTTTTAGTGGCCCACGTGACCCGAATTTCAATTTTAGGCCATCTCTGGTCTTGTTTCAATATTCACGATACAACCCAAGCTGCTGAACACGGGACGCCGGCGTTGCACCTTGCCACCGCCACCACCACCACCACCACCACCTTCATCTCCCCCCTAGCAAGTGTATCTATGGCCTTAAGTATGAATAAGGTCTCACATGTCATCCTCGCCACTGAGCGCTTCCCATAGCTTAAGATTCGCCTCGTCGACGCAAGAACAGTTTCTTTGGAGATTCACAAAGTTAATTAAATAGGTAACATTCCGGATTTTACGGTTGCCTTAATTCGATCTAACGAACTCACGATTTAGAATTGAAAATTCACCCAACTCAATGAAGAAGACGAACATGGTGGTTCTGCTACTTAAAATAAAATTGGATAATTGAGAAAATGACCTATTTTGTTGGATAATTCCTTGTGTGTCATCTTGGTTTTAGATTAATTATAATTTCAGCCCAAACTTTCTAATTTATGATTTTTCTTCCCTAATTAATTACCAATTTTATACCCATAATTTATATATCTCTAGTATTTCATTTGAGAAATATTATAAGTAATATTTTTGCTTTAAATTATAAAGTTTAATGTAAAACTATTATCAACATAAAACCTTTATAAAAGTAATGCTGCTGGGAGTGGAAGAAACTAGTACAATAAATTTTTCAACATGTAAAAATGACTAGTAGAGGAAGAACATAAAGCAGTAGAAAAGTTACTCCTTCGGGACGGTAAAAACATGATAGACCTAGGGGTTCGTTCGGTATGCATTAACTGAGGGCTTATATGGGCTTATCAGGGAAGATAAGCCCTCAAGGCTGAAGCGGAGGTGATTGGTGTGTTCGGCGGCGACGAGGCTTACCGGGACTTATGGAGGCTAAACTTGGCTGAAATCTGGGCAAAAAAATAAGCTTCATCTCAAAGCTTATGGGGCTTATCTTCCTTGACTTATCAGATTTTGGGCAGAATTACCCCGACCTCTCTTCTCGATGTTCTTCGTCCTCGCCCAACTCACAGGTATTTCCCCCCTCCATCGTCTTCCCATCTTCTTCCACCATCTCTTCATGTACTCCATTTGCATCGATTCTCTACTAGGGTTTGTTTCTTTCACCATCTCGCTCTTCTTCCTGTACCCCAAATCTAGGGTTCTTTGCTAATTTTCCAAATCTGGGTTAATTTTCTAGATGTGTACTTCTGGAATTTCCAAATTTGAAATGTTCATTGCTAACGTTCTAGCTTTCTTCCCCCGCGAACTGAAATGTGCAAGGATTTGGGGTTTTTGTGTATCAATTTAGGGTTCTTTGCTATCTTTGGGGTTCATGGCAACTTCAATTATCCAGATTTGCATCTATTCTGCCTCATAATTGATTGCTTTCCTCGTTTTTAATTATTTCAATTTTCCAGATTTGCATCTAATTTTGGGGTTCATGACAACTTCATTTGTGTTGACACAATTGTTTCGACTGATTGTTTTCCTCATATATAATTGATTATCCAAGGGGAGTAAATTGATTGATTCTTTGTATTATTCTGAAGGTTCTATTTGTTTGTAATGGATGTTATAGGAAATAGCCTCTTGACTTATTTGAGTTTGAGTATGATGCTTTCTATATGTATTTGACATAGTGATATTGCATTGGTTGATAGTGTTCAAATCAGGATTTAGGATCCATCTGTGGTAAATAAGTGATCTGTAAGTTAGAAACTTTTGCCTTGGATAGAAATCTATATAGATATTATGATATTTTAGTAGAACATGAACTGTGATGTCTATTTTCATTCTACCAAACAAGTTGTGATTTGGTTCTTTTAGTTGGCTTCACCTTAGCTTTACAAACCATGTCTCAAATAGCTTGTTAGTGTTTGTAATCATGCTTTATTTGGTTACATAAATATGAAGATAACATGGTGTTTTTGTTTTCAACTCCAAGAGAACATACTACTTCTGGGTACTTTCATGTAATTGCACACAGTGATTAGCAACTTCTTAGAGCTCTAGTAAGGACAAAGAAAGTGAACTGAAGAGTTGGTTTTGAATTGTTTTCTAGGATGCTACAACTTTGTCTTGTTTAGGAGCATCTTCTAGTCATTTAATGAATACAAATTTGGTACGAAGATTGGTTTTTGTCTGTTTTTTAATTAATTAACTAATTCAACAGAAGGCATGAAATCTTGCAGAATGTGATTGCTTTCCATGTGATGTAATTAGGAGACTTGAAGACCACTGTATAGCCTAAGATTGTCTGCAGGTTTAAGTTTGCTTTGCTTTGCTTTGCTTTGCTTTGCTTTGCTTTGCTTTGCTTTGCTTTGCTTTGCTTTGCTTTGCTTTGCTTTGCTTTGCTTTGTCAACTGACTAGGGAATGCTTGTTCATGAAGATTGAGAAGACAACAGTTAGAAATGCACACATGAATCCTGATAAGCTTGAGATGTCACTGTATTTAAGGAGAACGTTCTCAATGTGGATCTTAAAGAACTTGACAGTGGTTGCTTCAAATCCGACAAATCTGTACTTGAAGCAAATACAACTTTGGTCAGGTAATAAAGATTCAAGCACAGTTGTTTAGATGTGAGGAATGGTTGGATTTTGTATGTAAGGGGGAGGATGCAAATTATTGTTCTTGTTTGGGTAATTTTAACCTAATGGGAAACAGGAGGGAGGTGACAAATAGAGATAAAATACATAAGTTATCTTGTCTATGTTGAGATGGAAATTATTTGAATTAAATGGTAGTATTACCATCTATCATTTCTCTGGCTGTTGTAGTAAGAAATATTTGCATTATACCCTGCTAGTAACTACTGAACAAGGATTTTATTTTGTATTTGTTAAAGGGTACATTAAGACATGATAAAGCAAAGTCTCATACCATCGATCTTATAAGATAAATGAAAAAGATGATAGATTCGACAATAATGTTGCGTCGTGAAGGAGCCAAGGGAAAGCATCAGATAGGGAAAAGAAATGAAGGAAGAGGCGGCCTTGCATCAAAGAAAGGAATCCTAAAAATTGCCCCCAAAATTTTAACCCTAAAAAAATAAAAATTAGGGATATTTTTGTAATTGTTAGCAAAAAAATTAATCTGCATAAGTCATCGATACCGAACAGACATTACTACTTCAGTCCTTAGATTCAGCTTCAGTCTTAGCTCAATTCAACTTCCAGTTTATATTCTCAACTTCATCTTCAATCCAATTCAGTCCATACTTCAGCTTCAGCCCCCATAAGCCTCACTCATACTGAACAACCCCTAGCCTCGCTAGCCTGCTACCAATAGTCGTCAGCGATCGTAGCTCCACCAAAAGCAAGGCCTATAGATGGAGTTGACCGTTGACATGGCTCGGCCTCGGCGTCTTTTTGCCGATTTAGGAATTATAGAGAGCAAGTGGAGACCACGTCGAGTCAGGCCAGGGACTCCGCCCGAACCGGTTTGAACGAACCGGTCCATGAACCAATCTTAGATATTTAAATATTGCTATGACATGGATACATGTGACCCGATAATTTGTTGGGCCTTGTTAGGCTTTTAGCCAGAAAATTTTCATGTTTCTGGATCGAATCTTGGTAACTGACTCATATAGCTTCTTATGAGAGAATGCACATGTATTTCCCTGGGAAAGGTAGGAACACTTACCATAACTTTTCAAGTCACAAAGCATTCATTTTATTCAGAGCTGCTCATAAGTAGAGTTTCGCTCGACACCTATTCCCTCCTCCATTAAAATATTTCATATTCAGAGCTGATTTCTGGGTTTGTTTATATACAAAACTAACCATCATTCCGCCATTGCAAAGAACTGATGGCTTCAACAAGCTGATCCTCTCTAAGCGGCCTCTCCAAGTGCGCGTCCATCCCTGCCTCCAACATTCTGCCGCATATCTCCCCACTGTCATGAGCAGTCAATGCAAAGATCGGGATGCAAAGGAGTCCGTACTCGTCTTCCTCGTTCCTGATCCTCCTCGTCGCTTCGAATCCATCCATCTCAGGCATCTGCTTAGCAAAAGAAACAAGCAATTAGATTGGATATGGGCAGGGGCGGAGCCAAGATTTTACCCCAGGAGGCTAATATCCTGCGTGATTAAACTCTCGCGTGACTTGAATCCTGTTGCAAAATCAATTTTAATTTTCGTGAAGTTACATTTTTGGATGAGGGGAAAAAAGTTCAGATAAATTTATTTCCATGCCTTAAATCTGTTAGGGCCGATAGAAGTTACATTTCCAGATGAGATAGAAAAAAAAACTTAAGATCACAGCCCCCTCTGGGCCCCTCTAGATATGAGTAAAGTATAGATTTAGAGAACACATATGGGGTACCTGACAATCCATGAGTATGCACTGATAAGGAGGATCCAAAGATCCACTAAGAGATTGATCCTTTAACCCTTTACACACAAGGTCGACTGCTTCTTTCCCGTTTCTGCACGTTTCAACTAACGCAGCACCCATCCTTGTAACATTCTTAGCAGCTACGCGTTTTTGCACTTCATTATCCTCGGCGATCAAAATCTTCTTACCAAGCAAGGGCTTTTGGGAGCTACTTGAGCTCGCACTTGGCGCACTTCTCTGCGCAACCAGAGTAGTTTCAATCCTTTTGCCTGCTGAAAGTGAAGCAATGGAATTCCTCTGTCCAATTGAGGATCTTTTGCTACCCGAACTCCCAATCTCTTCTATCTCCCCTTGGTATGTTCGACTGGTAACTGAAGAGATTTTAGGCTTCAATTTTTGGTCACTTGTATCTGGGTCCAAAGCACTGCCAACCTCCATTGTGTTGTTTCTCTTCCTCTTTGGTGAAGGCTTTGTTAGCTGCCCACCAAACTCTGGTAAATGCCCAATCACCTAAAACGGATAAATAAAAGAATACACACAAGTCTAATTGTTATAATGCAATAGACATGCTGAAAACAACTATTTGATGATATACATATTAGTACGGACCTGAAACAGGCGAGACCCATGAAGTGGCTTAATGAAAATGTCATCAGCTTGAGCCACATTGTTCCGCTGGAAATGGAGATTCCGGGTCTCAGGCTTCTCCAGCCATACCACTTTGCAGCACTTAATCGTGCTGATATCTTTTTGAAAATCATTAATCATTCTGCTCAAATCAGAGAACTCTCCAGAATTAGCATCAACTATTAGCAAAACACAGTTGATACCCGACACTGTCTCATTGGCGCCATCAAGAGCAGTCAAGGGTACGTTCTTACTGTCTTCTCTATGCGTACTGGACGAGCTGCTAAAGCAAGAACGAGGGCTGAGATCCGTGGCGCTGTACAAGGACGAACCAATCAGCTTGTACTTCACCTTCTTCAGAATGCTAGGGAGAAATTTGGCTTCCTTGGCTACCATAACTCTCAGCCTTTGGGCCTCCAAGAATTTCTGTATCATTTTTCTCCGTCCTATATTCCGAATCAACAGGGCAACTAAGGAGCCATGAGTGTTGTTCGGGCTAGGAGGAGGAGCCTTGGCTCGTCCAGAGCTTCCGACATTGTCGTTGAGTATGTTATGATAATGATCTGGTAGTCGGTTTAACGGGCTGCGTGATGGAGAAGTTCTCATCTGATCATCACAAGCAACAAGGAAAATATTGAACCTGAAGCAAGTACCCTTGTAGCTAGACTTATCCATGATTTCTATATCTCCACCCATCAATTGAACCTGAAAGTTTATCAAAAAAAAATGTGAAATTGAACACAAACCGATTGTTTACACAGGAAAAGACATGCCATTAGATGGAAAGTTACATACCAAAGATCGGACGATTCCAAGTCCTAATCCAGTGCCTCCAACTTCAGCAGTAGCAGCATCCTTGACCTGCTCAAAATTCTCAAACGCAGTCTTGTGTTTTTCCTTTGGAATTCCGACACCTGTATCATCAACTTCAAACACAAATTCAATGCAATTTGGATCCATTTTCACCCTCTTTGTTAAATCTTGGAGGTCAGCTTCAGCCCTCTTAACCTGCACCTGAAACAGTCCTAGTGAAGAACAGCAAACGGTAGTTACCGCATTCGAATCCTCCACGACTGAGTTGTCAAAGCTGAATTTCCTAGCCCAAGCTCGAATGGAAACATGTCCTTCATTAGTAAACTTTACTGCATTACTCAATAAGTTGGAGAGTATCTGCTTGAGCTTGCCATAATCACCTCTTGCATTGGAGAATGCATAGACAGAACCATCGCAAGGATCAAGCACTACCTCAACACCTTTCTTCATACCAACAAGGTGGTACAAGTCTGCTAAATCTTCAAGAAGTTGTGCCAAGTAAAACTCAGTCTCCTGGAGCTGCATCTTACCTGCTTCAATCTTGCTCGCGTCCAGGATCGAGTTCAACAATGCTGAATTCAAATGTCACAGATAAGTTCTTTATGTACAAAAGTTGTACTTCTAGAAGAATTCATGATAATAGAACTTGTGCCATGTAAGATAAGCATATACCTAGAAGGTCATTGGCACAAGAACTCATTTGTTTAAGGCTCTGCTTCAACTCGGAACCAGGAGTCACTTCATGATAACAAAGCTCAATCAAACCAATAATGGCAGATAAGGCAGCACGCACATCATGGCTGGCTGTGGCAATAGCCATACTCTTATTATTGCTCTTCTTTTCAGCTTGTTGAGTGGTTTCCATTTGCTTAATTAACTGAGCATTTAATCTCATCTTCTCCCTCGTAGACTTCACAGCCAAGGACATGAACGACACAACAAAGGCCGCCATAGCAATGACTGTCGTAATTAGAAGTATCAGTATTCTCCCACTGTGCTTATGAATCATTGTGAGTAGTCCATAATAAGGGAAAGCCAATACATAAACCTGAAACCCAAAAGCATGTAATGATTTCTATGACAATATACAAAAAACGTTAATAAGATGTAGAAAAAGCTGATATTTTGATCTAGTGATATGGACACATTCATTATCAACACAAAGTATCCAATGATCATTTATTCAAAGAATAAGCACAGGGGGATCAAAGAACATACCGAAGGCACTCCGGCAAGGCTGGTTGTTGAACAAAAGATCTCATACTTGTTCCCAAATATCTCCATCAAGAATGACGAATCCGAATTCGATATGATCTTGTCCACAGACTTGCACGATAAACCTCCAAACGAAAAGATTTGATCATGACCCACAACCGCCACGCTAGTGTTGGAAATCACACCCTCAGCCGCTACAACCACTCCATCATTCGTCGCAACATACAATCCCCCGCCTTGGAGGTCTGCTCCTGCGAAGTAATCGGAGAACAACTTCACCGGAAACCCTAGCGAGATGACTCCAATCGATCTGTCGACGGGGACGGTGTTGAGAAAGAGGAGTCCCGATCCACCGTCCCATCGCGCTCCCACAGACACATAATTTGTACTGTTTAGCGCGTTGAGGAGCATCGTTGAGTTCAATGCGGCAGACGGTGGAGCTGTAGCTCTGGATTCTCCGCTGAGTTCTCCGGCGTCGGAAACCGCTTGAGTGTACCATTTGTAAAAGGAAGACGAACCGTTTTTTGATGATCCGAAGGTGCCGTTGGTGTAGAGGGCGGTGATCTTGTCATCGACGGATAAGGAGAAGTAGAGACCATTGATTCCGACGAACGAGATCTGTGCTAGATTAGACCATTTGCAATGGGTTTCATAGCATTTAAATATAATTGAGTCCATTGCAACAGTATAAATTTGCAGATGAAACCTGAACATGGGTTGCTTTCTCTGTAACCCACAAAAAATTAAAAGAAACTAAGTTTATGTTTGGTTTGGAAATACTTTATTAATAAATATTGTACTTTTGTATAAAAAAATTGAGATCATTCAAACAATTCTTAAGTAACACGTGGTGTATTCTGGTGTAAGGAGAGTAAAGCTATTTTTAGCCATTGATCAATTAAAATCGAACGGCTCTCATAAATTCTCTTTAGATTGGATTATTTTGCTTTTAAATCAAATTTCAAGCTTATATTGATTATAAATATGATAAAAAAATAATTTTAATATTCATAATTCTTTTTTATTTTCCAATAGACATTCATATTGCATATATTTATCTTAAATTTTATTTTTATTAAAATGAAATAAGATAAGCAATGTAGTTATATAAGCATGATTTTATTCTTTATTATGATTAAATTGTTTGTGTTATAACATAATACATGAAATATTACATATGTTATCTTAAAGTTTATTCTCTTTAGATTGGATTATGTTTTGTTATCCTTTTATGTACTTGTTTCTATGTATTTGCTCTGTCTTTGATTTCAATGAAATTTGTAATGTTGTTGATTTTATGTTAATGTCATTTAACTTATTTTAATTCAATGTATTATATTTCATTATACTATTTTACATGTGCTAATATATTTAAATTTACAATTTAAGATGGTATATATATTATTATATTCTATAAATATATGATTGATAAATAAATATGAAGGTATGAAACCGGGGTATGAAATCGGATTATGAAACTATGAATGTAAGAAAAAAAATAAGATAGAGTTCTTTAGATGATGTGAAAGAGAGAGAAAAATAAAAATGGGGGTATGAAACTCATATTATAGAACCACCAATGTTGATAGCCTTAGGGATCGTTGAGAGTGATTGGAACAGAATACCAGCAACCTAAAAAGCAAACATTCAAAATCAATTATAACCTAAATCAATGTCTATATAAGTCCTTTTCTTGATTTGTTTATAACTTTGTAATAAAATGAGAAATTAAAAAAATGTGTTTAATTAGAATACCTTAGTTTGAAGGATGGAAAAAGTTACTTGCTTCTCTCGTAGAGTTGCATTCAAAAATTCAAAATTCTAGCTAGTGCCATGCTTGACACATTAGTTGGTGTAGGTGCATGATTCTTTACCGCAGTAAATTTGTAAAAGGATTATCTCACTATGAATGAACAATGGACGCGAAAAACGATAAAATAGACACGAGATTTGTTGATCCAGTTCGTCATAAATGACTACATCTGGAGGCTATCAAGCTAGGATCCTTCAATATGATATCGATCACAACCACAATCAAACATGTGCTTTCTCCCCTTGTGCTGCAGCGCAATTGGTGATACAAGTGGTAAGGCATTGCCCTTGTATCTAAAGGTCTCGGGTTCGATCCCCGTGGGCAACAACCTACCCATTTAAATGGGGGAAGGGTTGGGTGTGTGGGCTGCATGCCCTTGGACAACCAGGCGGCACCAGTACCGGCGTCGGCACCGTTGGGTGACTGGGCGGCTTGGTGGCTGGGGTAGCTTGGCCTGGGATGTTACACTTATCGCGATGACGTTCACCGCGGGGTGCGGCAGGGTGCGGTGGCGCCCAGTGACCGACTCACTTGTTTGGCTTTCGCCGCGGGTGCGGTCAAGGCCATTTTTCACCCTCTTGTCCGTTTTAAATCTTGGGTTAAATATCTTAACCTCGGGTTAAATATATTCGTACACGAACGACTATTTAACCTTGAACATACGTCAACTGTATTTTATATTACTCAAAAAAATATTACAGAGATCAAACAATTTACAGAATGTCCGAACCTCTCTAAAATTAATCCGACTTGTAATACAGGAGTTGAAAAAATTCCAAAATATCCTTATAAAATGAGGGATATTACAGAAGCTTGGAGTCATCTCCGGTCGGACGGCCGCCCCCTGGCCCTGGAAGCAGAGGACGAAGTTATGGCCGCCTTCCATCGCCGGAACTCCTCTCGCTCTCGTCCCCAAGCCGCGAGATCGGGGTCGATCCGGGTCTCCCTCTCCACGAGTCGGCCTCCTCGTCGCGCCAGCGGATCTGCGCTGCCTTCCCCTCCGATGCATCTGGGAACCCGTTGCGCGTCCAGATCTGAGCCGTTCCGGTCGCTAGGGCTTCGGCGGCGGCCCAGATCCAGATCTGCCCCCTCTCCATCTCGCCTAGGGTTCCGATGGCGATCCCCCAGATCGAGGATGCTCTCTAGCCGCCGATCTCGACCGTCGGCGGACTGGACCTCCACCATTGGTCTCTCTTCTCGGCCGCGAGATTCGCCCTCCTAGCCGCGTCACTTTGATCGTTCGTCGCCTCGTCCCCACGGTCGGCGCCAATTGTCGGTGCATGATTCTGTACCGCAGTAAATTTGTAAAAGGAAACGATTGATCTCCTTACGAATGAACAATGGACGCGAAAAACGATAAAATGGACACGAGATTTGTTGATCCAGTTCACCATAAATGACTACATCTGGAGGCTACCAAGCCAGTATCCTTCAATATGATATCGATCACAACCACAATCAAACATGTGCTTTCTCCCCATAGGGAGGAGATGAAAATGAGGTTGTAAAACGTATCCCTTTGTTTCTAGGTAGGTTTAGGTTATTAAATACCTTCCTTTTTTAAGTCTTAATGAGTCTCATTTAAGTAGATGAACCTGATCTTCTAGTTTAGGAAAGTGGGACAATTTCTCCCTTCAGTTGGATAAATCTTCGTCGTGTACTGAATATCATACATGAACTTCACACGAGTTTGACGTTGATCCATGTAGATTTTGTTTTCGGTTTTGACATTAGAGATAGTCCAATATGAAAGGGTAAAAGCAGGCAGAAACAGAACCAAAATTCTCTGCATTCATAATATATGTAGTCAATTGGAGTTTTATACAAATGTCAATATTGGTTTGATATGCTATAGAAATAAAGAAAGTGAACATAATACGATTACCAGAAGGGTTAACCAAGCTATAGGTCGAGTCGTCATGGTTGAAATGATTTTCATCTTGTTTGTTACTTCGATAATCTAAAACAAAAATTGCCATTGTAATTAGTGGTTTGATGAAGCAATGTTGAGTTGCAAAGCTAAGGATTTCTTCATATTGAGCATGATGTGGAGGAAAATATACCTAGAATTAAATGAAAAGATTACATTGATTGTGAGATTTTAAGTGCACTTATTCATATATCTAATTTTTTCTATTGCCAAAAATATTATCTAGTTAGACATAAATATTAGAGAAAATTAATTAAAATAACCCAATTTTTAAATAGGTGATAAAAATATAACCTAACATTTCAAAGGATAAAATAATAACCCAAGCTTTGAGAGAGTGTGTTAAAATGTTAACCTATAATTATTTATTAATAACTTTTTTAAATAAAAATGATGATGTGTCAATAGCCCTTATATCACAATTCGCACAATAGAGATTTGGGCACACCACTGAGCACTATCTCACCTTCAACACTTCTCATTCTTCCTTCCATCTCCACCCATTTTCTTCTATCCCAATATCCCATGATTCATCTGTTTTCTTTTATATATATATTTATTGCATGACACAGCATTATTTTTGCTGCAGTTTTTTTAACAAGTTTCCATCGTTTTCAGTTTTGTTAATACCCATTAAAATCCAGTCAATCCCACTACTAGAAACGCTCCAACACAATATGAAAAGAAATTTCAACTGGTTTTCAAAGTAGGAGCATGTCGTCGCCGGAGGAGATGCTGTCCTTGGAGGAGATGTCGTCGCCGACATAGCCTTGTTGTTCACGTTGTAGTACTAAAGGCAAAATCAATTTTGTGCAAAGAGAGAACAATGCTGATAATTAGAGAAAATACCTTGAGGGGTTGGGACGGAGAACCGAGCACGATGACGCCGGAACGACGCCGGGAAGGACGTCGGGAAAGACGCCGGAAAGATCGTTGGGGCAAAGCTTTCAGATGAAGGAGCGACTATTGTACAGGAGAACAACTGATGAACAACGCTTACCCTAATTTGTTTTTGGAATGGATGAAATTTGCGTTTATTATTGGAATGAAGTTGTTCTATGGGCTTGGAATAGCCCATCCCAAGGTACGAAAGAATTTCTTATTTCTTACCAAATCAAACATGTTTTCAGAATTTATTTTTGGAATGGATGAAACCCTGAGTTTATTATTGGAATGAAATTGTCGCCGGTTTCAAGCGGGTCCGGACCAGATTGCGTGAATGATCATCCGTCGCAGATTCAGATTCGTAAGATTCATAGCTTTCCCTGGAAGAAGACGGAGAAGAGCAACCCAACTTCCTTGCCCAATCGGTACTTGCTTGGTAAATTCGCTACAAGTTCGTTATTTGATTTGATAATGTGGTATTTTATTGAACCGCGTCGATTATATGTTTGTGATTTTGTACGATTGATTTGTTAGTCGGTAATTTTCAGTCTATGTTCGTACGATCTGAGGGGATTGTAATCGAATATTTGTTTCCGATCTCGAATATGATTTACATTGCGATCTATGAAGTTCTTATTCCTTTTAGGGCGAATTGACAATAGGTACATGAATTATGGTGTTGAACTAATTGCTACTAGTTTGAATGGAGTTCTATTTTTGCGCAGCTGTATGATTATTTCATGCTCTATTGTGTTTCCTGACATGGATTGTATGATACTCATATGAATTGTAGCGGGCAAGGTCAAGGTGTGAAGTGTGGTGGTGGAAACGAGATAGATAGAAACGGGTCAAGTTGTGGTTTTGTCTATTGACTGCAATGGCAAGCCATGCAGTTGTGAAAAGAAGACGGGTACTATGAAACTGCAAAAAGTTGGTTCCATTGTTCGTGAACTGGGAGATCCTTGCCTCCATTGTTCGTGAACTGGGAGATCCTTGCCTCCATCAATCACCTTTGAGGGTTGTGGTAAGTGTTTGATAGAATCACCTATGAAACTGCAAAAAGTTGGTTCCATTGTTCGTGAACTGGGAGATCCTTGCCTCCATCAATCACCTTTGAGGGTTGTGGTAAGTGTAAATCTTTACTTTTCCATGAATTTGACAAGATGGAATATGAATATGATTTTTGTTTTGTAAATATCATTCTAAAGATGTTATACGATTGCATAGTTAGTGTGGTAAAATTGGGTGGTTGGTAAGTATTTTTCTGTTGCAATATTCATGTCATCCTTTCTTTTCTTATCTGTTTTCCTAATGGATGTCTGTATAATGTGTTGGTAACCTGGCTTCTTGATAAAAAATGTGTACACTAATTTTCTATTTGAAATAAAGGTTGGAGACCAATATGAGGGTGTCAACAATGTAATATACATCAACTTTTTTTGTCTTGCCTTCAACGACTCAACTAACTATATATTCAATGCTGGTGTTGCAGGTGAACAAAATGCTAAGACCTGAAATTTGGCAAGCAGCTTTCGATGCTGAAGGGAAGGTTATGGGTTTCAGAAAGGTTTTGAAGCTGATACGTGCTGGGGTGCGTTTATTCATTTGTTCTTTTATGGAATTTATATGTGCTTTTTTCCTCGTGTACTTTTTACATATCTTTTCCCTTTAGCACTCTGAACCCACTTTGCAATCCACATTTGAAATCATCTTAAGCTGGTTTAAGCTGAAAGCATGCCACAGGCTGTGGGTTTTCCTATAATTTGTTTTCTTCCTTTTCTTAGTTCTCTGTGGATTTTATTTCTAGCTTCTGTTATGTCTTGGAAGAGTAATATTCTCTTTTAAAATTTTAGTGTTGTATGTTGTCAGCTTGTATCGTATAGTTTCTTGGTTGTCTTTCTCAGTTGTGCTCCCATTGGGTGCTTGATTCTAAGTTGAAATATCTAACTTATGTTTGTATAAATCATTTTATAAGAACAGAAGAGTTAACATAAGTGTTTGATGATGATTTATGCAACCTTCCCTTCCTCTGCTTGCATTTTTAATACCTATTAAGATCTGCATTTGCATTCTTGTAACTTTTTTTCGAATAGAGGACTTTTGCTTGTTTATATTCTTATCGAAATATTATTGAAGCAGTTGTGTAGGAGAAAATCAGTAGTAATGGAGTCCTCTTATGATTTTTTTTTCTTTGTTACATGTGCGGATGTGCCTCATGGATGATGCAATGCGCTAACACTATCTAATGCAAGCTTCCACTGGCTCATGCCTAGATCCACCTAGGATGCACTTTAATATTTTTTACAATGATATATTTAACTGAACCCTATAGATAGGATCAGAGTATTAGTCTGCAGCAAAATTTGCGGACATAGAAACTTTAGCGTATGCTTAAGTCTCATATTTTATCAGAAATATGTTCTTCTTTGAGCTTTTCATGCATTATAGCCTTATAGGTCTTTCTTTTTATGCATTGTAGATCTGCTATTTGGCCATAGACAAAAGTTATAGGCCCTTTGTACACAAGGATTATTTTTTATATAAGTGAGAGCTTCGGCTGATTTCAAATTGTTTTCTATGCGGAAGTGTTATAGTTCTGGAATATAGCTATTGCAATGTACCTTTTTCAATGTTAATTTGAATCTTTTATACTACTGAGGAACTTCTGTTTGCTGATGATAGGGTGTGGATCCATGCATAAGGCCTGAGGTTTGGGAGTTTCTTCTTGGTTGTTATCCATTGAAGCAATCAGCTTAGAGCAGCTCGAAGGTTAATGATTCTGCACTTTCAACAATATCTTTCTGAACTATATTTGGTCGCCAGTATGAAAGTTTACAAGAATACAAGCTTTGTAGTTGAATTTGCACTTGATTGCTACAGCAAATGAACCCTCTCCTAATATGTTATCAAATATTGGTAAAAGAATCTGCTGCTCTGACATCTTGGATTACCTATGTGCCCACTTAGCACACCATGGAAGCTGGATTTTGCTTTCTTATAACAACATGCTTAATACCGCCATAAAGTTTCACCATCCCTGAGACAACATAGTTTCCTGTTTCCCCTTCGTGAGTGTGTTAAATGCACATCAACTCAAAGCATTATCAAGCATGCTATAATATGTTGTGTTTTGTGCTTTGTTACTCTGATCTGTTCTGTAGATTATGATCATTTCTGACCTGTTTCTTGGAATAGTGTCATGAAAAAAGAACTTGATACTTCAGTCCCAAAAGTAATCAATCGTGCTCCCAGTTTTGCTTAAATTTGTTCTTCATTTATGAATCAGTAAGAACAACATCATCTTGTTCTCATTGTGAGCGCCAATGACTGATACATAAGTAGAGTTGCTGTGCCTTTCCTTTGCATTCTAGAGCTCCTCATATTTTGGATGAGATTACCCGTACTGATTCATCGTTCATGTATAATCTAATTTCAGCAATGTCAGTTAACTATTTGTTATAAATAATTTTTTCTGTTGATAACTAGCTATGTTAATTTTGATTATTTCATATGCTTTTTAACATCTCTCATACCTACGCCCGGGGAACACGTTAGCACTCGGTTAAAGCCTGGGAATGAAGAGCGTGATTCGCAGTGTACAGTTGAAAATTTGTTTGATTTTCCAGCTTTACTGGTCACTGATTTGTTTCAGAAGAATGATGAAGTTGACGAAGAATGTGAATCACGTGATAGTAAACACAATTAATAACATACATGCATATTTTATACATGCATTCTTATTGAATGATTAATGTACAAATCTTCAATAATTAATACAATTAATAACATACATGCATTATATATATGCTTACTTAACACTCGCTAATATGCAATATGCATGTTTAATTGCTTATTGAATAACACGCAGGATCGATGTTTGGCGTTGAACTCACTCGAAGGTAAACAGCCTCCAAATTAAACTTCAAAATTAGGTTCGAATTTAGCATTGATTTCTTTTGTAATCAGGTTTGCTCTTGAAATTCAGCCTCCTAAAAAAGGCCAGCTATAAAATTTTAAGAGAGGTAGAAATATATCTGCAACTGGAAATAGAATCACATATAGTGTAGAAGTAGTCTATTCTACTCTGAAACTGAGTGGTGTACACACTTTACATTTTATAAACATCAAATGAAACCTAAATATGATACACAAACTATCGGATATAGAGGGACAAATCAAGCTTCGACGATAAAATTTGAAGGCGAGCTCTGACACGAGACACAAACTCGTCCCAAAGCGAAAATGCAGAGCCAAAAAACCGCACTCTGACTAATTTCTTAGACCCGTTTCTGACGAATTCAACGTCCTTCGCGAGTTCAGAGCATGTTGTTTCTTGTCCACCATCATCAAGCAAGGGCAATGCAACAGAGCCCTTTGTTTCTAGGTTCTTGATCCAGCCTCTTAGCAGATAATTCACAACCTGAGCGATTAAATTATATAAGCACTCTTGCCTTATAATAAGATCATGAGAAATTGTAAACATACCTCAGGAACTTCATCATGAGGACAGTGACCAGCAGGGCTGATTTCATAGTACGGAGCGTCAGGGAGTTGTCGCTTCACCTGACGCCCCCAAATAGGCGTCACCCACGGATCTTCTTTACCGTACATCAGACAAATCGGCAAGCTGTTCTCTTTGCACCTACAACATCAACAACACATAAGATCTCTAACTCAGACAACATAAATATATGATGTAGCATATGTAGTTGTTGTACCCACATAGACAATGATTGTGCAAAGGATAGCTGAGCCTTGGGGGAGAACATAATCGATGTAAATGCTGCAGATGCAGCAGGATGTTCTGTTGTCTCAAGTATCCTTGAGAAGACCTTGTCGACGTCTGTTGTGTGGTCTGCGTATACTTGCTTGAGCACCTCAGCAATGCTCCTTGGATCACTAATTTTTAGCCAACTGTGAAAATATGTCAAAACATGGTTTAATACATTTTAATGTATTCTATCAGGGAATCCAAACAGACCCTAAAGCCAATGAATGGCTGATTATGAAACTTACAGTAACTGTATGAGATTCTTTACGTTGGCTGGTAAAGGAAACGTGCCTGACCAAGGAAACATACTCGCTAACAAAGGAGATGTTATCGGATTAGGAAGAAATCCCCAAAAAGGCGTCGCGTTTAGGAGGGTAACGCCCTTCACCAATTTTGGATTACTTGCAGCGAAATAGAGTGCAACAAATCCTCCTAGTGAGTTGCCTACAATGTAAACTGGTTCTCCAATGACCTGCAACCATTTAAGGTACATTTAGAAGTGCAACTTGAATACCAAAAATGTACCTAAGAGTGCAATAAAGCAATGCAGCTAAGTAAAAGGGATCAAGGCAAAGCAACCTGCTCAATGAAGTAGTGGACTTGTTCCTTCCATAGGTCAGCAGAATAGGCAAGATCCTTTGCCCAAGGCTCAACATCCTCTCCAAAACCCCAAGAATTGCCCTCAGAACAACAATCTTCATTTGTGAAAGGCGCCGGATCTTCACTAGGAAGAGACAAGCCCTGCCCAAGAAAATCCAAGGCCCAAACCCTATAGTCGCGGCCTAGATCCTTCAACTGCTTTTCGTAGTGAAAACTGCCTACTCCAAAACCGGGCAAGAACAACACCGGTGGTGAACCGGCGTTTTCACACCCTGATTTCTCATAGTGCACATTAAACTTAGGCTTCCACTCCCAAAAGCAACTGCTTATAGGAGCACTCTTTTCGCCATTGGATTCATCTGGCAACCCTGGAATTGAAACTTTGGGAATAGACTTAATTTCTCCTGAGAATTCTCCCACACTCTCTTCATTGCCAATGACATAACCGTCATAACTTTCATTGGAAACCCTTGTGGTGGAACCGCGGGAGTCTTGGTGATGAAGGAAACTTAGTGATCTTCTGTTGAAGTTTGCTGATGATTGAGAATGGACTTTACTCAACAAACTAAGGAAGTCTTGATTTTTCTTGTCTATGAAGTTCTTTGATCCACAAAGGCCTAACCTTGGCACACCAGAAGGTGGTGAGTAGTGCACCAAAACCTTCATGTTGATGAAACTCTGTCTATAACATGTAGCCAAGTAAGATAATTTAGGTACTAGTTCTTTTGTAGTGAGTAGTAAATTAAGCTTGTAGCAAGATTTGGAGCACTACAAATAACTTCCTAATGCAGAATCCAGTAACCAACCACACACCCATAATAAACAGAACAAAAAAAAAACAGGTGAAGAGCAAGATGTTAGTAAATTAAGCTTCTAGATCCCTAAACCCATCTCATCTCTAATTCTCTTGATTGGGTAATTTGTAAATAACAACACCCTCTTTTTATAAACCAAACCCTAAAAAAAGAAGATTATGAATCAGCATGATACCAGAAACGGAATTAATTAACCATTTAATTGCAACTTGACCCCCCTACCAACTATGCTAATCAAACTAAACAAATGAGAAATAGGGTTTACAGCGAAAATATTACCACTTTCGGAACTAATTGAACTTGTTTCGTTGAGATTGAGAGAAACAGAGAAAATTGGTAGCTAAAAGGAGGTGAAGTGAGAAATGATGAGTGGTGGGAGGAAGAAGGCGAATTCTTCTTCCAATTTCGATGGAGATATTTCCAGAAGCTCGGGAATTCTTTGCTTGCAAGCTTTAATTTCTGCGCTTGCCACTCTAAAAACTAAAAAGTCAGGAATTAGGAAGCAAACAAACAAAACCCAACACGTTTAACTCGAAATCTCGATGCTGATCTGGTGCTCGCCTCGTTCACGCGGCCCCACTTCAAAATTCTCATGAGATTACATTTTATCTAAAATGCACTGCCTTAAACTTGGCGAGCACCAGATCAGCATCGAGATTTCCAACTGAAAATCCAAAGAAGAATTTAACCTGCGGTTTACCTTAATTGAACACACATTTTAAAATCTTATCTAAAATGCACTGCATTAAACTTGCAATAATTAGGAATTTCGATTTTTTTTTTTTTTGGGTGGGCTGGGCCCTCGCCTGATTCGGGTTACTCCTACGTCCGGACCGGAGTGTGAATGGGTCCCGTTAGGGGTGTTAGTTTATCCCAATTCTCTTTGCTGCATACACACCGTCAAAGAGTCTCGAACTTGAGACCTCTGGACAAATGCTTAAGCGACCTAGCGCCAACAACCACTAGACCAAGAGGGTATTGGTAGGAATTTCGAATTATGATTGAGAGCTAGCAGTAGCACATGTACCAAATGTGGCATATTTGATCGGTTGTTGTCGCGGCGGGAGTCGGGCCACTAATAATACAGCTAAGTAGGGGTGTTCAAATCTCGACCGGACCGGTAAAAATACGGTCCGGTCTCCGGTTCAGATAATTTTTTTAATCCGGTTCCGGTCCGGTCCAAACTTGGAAAAAAACCGGTCCGGACCGGTGGATCGAATTTTAAAAAATATTTTTTTTTTTTTTTAAATTTATATGTTTTTTTGGAGATTTATATGTATTTTTTATAGATATTTTTCTTAATTTAATAAGTTAGGAATATATATGTTTTTTAGATATTTTTTATAGATTTTAAATAAGAATTTAAATTTTTTTTTTTTTAAAATAAAGTCCGATCTAAATCGATCCTAGACCGGACCGGAACTGGACCGGATCGGACCGAATCCGGTCTCCGGTCCGGACTTTTGAAAAAATCCGGTCCGGACTTTTGAAAAAATCCGGTCCGGACTGGATGAACACCCCTAAAACTAGGCGAAAATTTACTTCTATTTCTAAAACCGTATTTTTCATATTTTAAAATGACCACTTTATATTTTTTCCCTGTAATTCCAATCAGTTTTTTCATGTAGATATAATTTTATTTTATTTTATTTTTGGTCAGGATGTAGATACAAAATTTAATAATAGTATCAAACTGACACTGAGTCAGCATATTTTGTTACTTTCCAAAGTTAAAGGAAACGTGAAATACATTCATCAATGTATTAACTGAAGTCGGGTCATAATTTTGGTTACTTGGGTTGTTTACAATTGATTTATGTTCTTCGTGGACTCTTGAGTGCTATAACACTAGGTTTTCTAATCTATGCCCCATAAATCTTAAAGAGGAAACGGTGAACGCTTTAACAAATATTTTTTTTAATTAATATTTAATTAAATATTCATTATACGTGAACTTAACCTATACTCTTAAGTTATGTTAACTTTTGAGTTTTGGATAAAATTCAGATAATTTACATTGCGATTTTTTGGGGGTTCGGTTTTGCACCGTTTTTTTTTTCGCATCAGGTTTTAAACGCAACCTAGTTGCGTTTACTTTTTTTTTTAAAAACACAACAATGTGGCGTTTAACTGGTTTTTTTAAAAAATAAATGAGATTTAACAAAAAAAAATGAGTTCGATTAAACTGGGTCCATTTTAAACGCTATGCAACATATGAGAATTATAAACGCTACGTAAAGTTACCGTTTACAATTCAAATGGAAAAATGACCGTTACAAAACTTTTAAACGCTATGACGTAGTAGCGTTTAAAAGTGTTGTAACAGTCATTTTTTCAACGACTCTATTTCACCCTATAAATACAAACAATTTCACCATAACCTTATGCACACTTCTCCTATCTTATTCTGTTTTAATTCTCCAAAAGTTAGTATGGCTTCGTCGTCCAGAAATGTGATAGTAATCAGCGATGACTCAAATTCATTTGTTGTCGAAGAAGACATCAGCTACACATCGTACGGTACTGGAGATGATGATGATGCTGGAGATGTTGCAAATTCAACATTAGAAAGAGCTGAAGCTATGCGACGTGATCCTCAGAAAAGTTTCATTGTTTTATTAAATCAAACGAATGTCTACCCAGAATTTCGGCTGGTAGGCACCGCATCCTTCATAATGTAAATTTATGATTCGGATTACTTCATAACATCAACTTTAAATGCACTTACTGATATGCAGAGTATCCCGAGGGAGCATGCTTTGAAATTCTTGAGTTCTGCAACAACAACGGAAGTCACCCTGGATTGTGGTGATGCTACTTTGCCTGTGTGTATTGCAACGAGTGGGAATCGATACAGATTTGGCAACGGCTGGCGGAATTTTGTAAGATTCCATAGATTGGAAATTAACGATGTATTACTGTTTGAAATAATAGGTCGGCGTCCCCAAGTTATATACCACGTTAGAATATTCAAAGCTTAGGGATATTATGTTTATTTTGTTATGTATGTATTTTTCGGATGACATGTATTAGTACACATTTAATATTATATTCATATTTCAGATGACATGAAATGACCCAAAATAAAAAAAAAATGCATAATGAGATTTAAAAAAAAAAAAAACGGTTCGATTAAACGCTACTACGTAGCGTGTACATGTTACCGTTTGAAAAAGTGGGAATTGTACACGCTACTACGTAGCGTGTACAATTCAAACGGTAACTTGTAAATGCTACGTCGTAGCGTTTATAAATTACCGTTTGAATTATGAACGCTACTACGTAGCGTTTACAATTCCCACTTTTTCCAACGGTCGAATTTCCCAACGGTCGAATTCCACACACTTGTATATATTTGTTTCTTCCATATGCCTTCTTCACATGTACAAAATTTCAAAGCACAATAGTAAGAGAGAGAATGTCGTTCTCAAGCGTAGTCGATGGGCCCGGTCTTGAATCGATTAGTGAAAATACAGTACTGGTACGTATACTATGGATTTAATATTATTATGTTAGTGACATTATATCTTGTAGATATTATATGTATGTTAGTCACATTATTAGTGATAAGTTATATGTTAACATATTCTTATTAGTAATAATTATATGCCAGAGATATTGTATGTATATTAGTATAGAATGTGATAAATTATATTAGTATCGAATGTGACATATTCTTATATTAGCGTAGAATTGTGATAAATTATGTTAGTGCACATTATCATGTTACTGTAGAAATGTGATAAATTATGTAATTAGCGTAGAATTGGAAACGCTTCGTATTTAAATTTAGGTAAATGAGGAGAACAGACAAATGTTTATAACACTTTGTTGGTGTAGATTTATAATGAATACCAATGTTTATAATGAATACCAATGTTTGTGAAATAAATAGGATGATTCTAGTGGCACTAACTTTGTGAGTGACGATTTTTCTTCGCATTTTACTACGGATGAGGAATGGGATGATAGACAGAGTATGATTCAATGGGTTCGTTCAGTGGGCAAGGAACTGAACATTTTGATTGTCATACAAAAATCATGGGATCGAAAGATGATACTATCATGTGAGAAGTCTGGATCATACAGACCGGTGAAGAAGAAGAAGGTCGAAGGTTGCGAGCCAACCCCTAAATCAAACCGGTCAACGAGGACAAAGAAGAGCGATTGTCCGTTTCAGATGCACAAGTTGTTATCAAAAGAGAGTAAGTGGAGCTTAAAGGTCATCTGTGGATGGCACACCCATGACATCCCAACATCCTTAATAGGGCATGCTTTTGTTGGACGCCTTGATGCGGATCAAATCGAGGCGGTAAAGTTGTTGTCTGCCACCGGCTCGACGCCGAAGAACATTATTTCTCTTTTTGTCAGAGTAGACCCAAAATGCTTGACATCAAGGAGTCAAGTGTACACTTGCAAGGCTAGGGAGAAGAAGAAATCCAGGGGCCATTTGACGGTGACACAATTCACGTTGGAATTTCTAAGGTCTAAAGGATATTATGCGGACGTTGAAAGGGTTAAAGTTAAGATGAAAGAAAAGGGGAAGTATGTGGTGAAGGAGGTTGTGAGTGATCTTTTTATTAGTCACCCCGACTCGAAGCACTTGTTGGGTTTGTTCCCCCACGTGGCCATTATGGATACAACCTACAAGACCAACAGGTAATCTTTAGTTTTAGCTTTTCACTACATTTGCACTATATAATTGCATCTTTTTTTTTTAATGTACATGTATAGGTACGGTATGCCGTGTTTGGAGTTTGTTGGGTTCACTTGCACAAACCTTAACTTCTGTATTGCCATCGTATTCATGTGAAATGAGACAACAGAGCACTACATATGGGCCCTGCGGCGTTTGGAATCCTTGTTCGGTAAAAAAGAACCTACGGTGATCATGTCAGACCGAGATTTGGCCGTTGTGAAGGTTGTACCAATAGTCTTTCCCAATGCACACCATTTGTTGTGCAGGGTCCATGTGAACCGCAATGTTGAAGCAAGGGTCACCGGAAATATGTGCAACAAAAGTGTTAAGCATTTTACGGGGAATATCCGTTGGTTGTTGAGGTCACCCACAGAGGATGTGTATGAGTCCCGGCTTAAGTATTTGAGGGACAAGTGGAAGAAAGGTACGTTTATGAAGTACGTCGAGGAAGTTTGGCTTAATGAGCACAAAAAGAAGTTAGTTGATGCATGATCTAATCATATTATTCATTTCGCCACAAGATCATCAAACAAGTAAATTATATAACATATTTTCTCGTTAGATACATATTATTTTTTATGATGTATAACATGAGTATTATTTGTCAGGGTCGAGTCTCAGCACTCTATGCTCAAGGACACCCTAAAATCATCTGTTGGAGGGTTTGACACAATCGTAGTCCACATCGACAATATGTTCACGGATTAGGTGCGTGTAATCTTTTGGGCTCGTTGTATTATTTTCATTTGTACTAATTTGTGCCTATGGGGAAAATAATATGAATTAGCATTTTATGAATGATCAAATACGTGTCATTAGGGGATCTATGGAGCAGAGCAGTTTTAAGTTGGCCACCGTCATAAAGGATGGGTCCCAATGGGTGAAGATTTTGTTCAGTCGCCTTGAGTGCAAGATATCGGACGAGTGCATAAGATTACTATACAAACAAGCTATTCGGGCAAAGGAGGGAAAGATACCTGATGAAGAATGCCGCGATGTATGGTGGAGATCCTCGATTGGGTTGCCTTGCCCACACACGATCAAGAGATATGTAGAGTCTGGTATCCCAATATTGCCAAGTGAAATCCATTTATTTTGGAAACAAATAAAATGGGAAAGAGTAGGCCAAGAAGATCTCGGAAGTGATGATACTGAGCATATTTCAAGACAAGATGTCTTAATGAAGAAGCTGATCCAAGACTGGCAAGGAAAGGAAATGCCCGACGAGTTGTTTTGCACGCCACATTGTTGCGTTTAACTTGTAAATGCTACACTGTAGTGTTTAGGTTATTAGCTGATTATTAGGCTTTTGACAGCTAATAACCAGTTGTCAAACACATTGTCTGGTTTTTTGCACTATATAAGAAACATTAGGGTTGTTTGTTCACTACAACAATTCCAACACAAGCGGCGCCTACAGATAGACTTTTGGGTAAGCTTTTTCTCCTTCCAGTTTCTATCGATTTAGTAACGCTGATTTTTGATATTAATGGATTTATGATATTTGTAGGAAATCAAACACTACAACAAATAATGACATCTTCATCAAAATCATCAACAAACAGGGATAGGATATGCTACTGTAATTTGAAAGCCGTTGTCCGAACTTGGGATTTGCAGTGGAACTACGGAAGGAGGTATTGGGGATGCCCAGAAGTGGGGTGTCGTTTCAGGGAGTGGATTGATCCAATGTACGAGGAGAGGGCACATGCGGTTATTCGACAACAATGGCAGGAAAATCAAGATCTTGTTAAAGATCTTGATAACATTCGTAGGTATAACTTCAATCTACTAACTGATGTACATCGTAGGTGATTACTGTCGTATCTTTTGTGTAATGTTGTTTATGTACTATCAATATTTGTAGGGAGCAAGCAAATTTAGTAAAATAGAGATATCATATGAAGCGATTGTTCACCAGAGACTACCCTAATTTCTTCAAATGCTAAAGCAGTGTCATATCTTTTCTCTAATTTTTTCTCAGTTTATGATCAATTTGTATTATTTTCTGTATTGTGTGAACCTCTTCTTGTGGCAACTCCTCACGTAACGTGTGGACCATATACAAGTACGAAAAAATTCAATACAAAATCGGTGCAAATATAATATGAGTACGGACAAATATAATACAAAATGTCACTACAAAAGAGATAATAACATCCACCCTAAACGCTCTCTAGCCTAATCATCGTCGCTATCAGAGCCCCTCTCTAGCCTAGACTGCAAACGCTCAGCCATCTCCCGATCATGTGCTTCTCGCTCAGTTGCTTCCTGCTCAGCCGCCGACCTGGATGATAAACCCCTCTCGTACATAGATGACACTCTGGGCTGTGGGGCGGCTGATGACTCACCCGTCGAAAACTGGCTCTAGGAATGTCGTTGTGACGCTCGCACCGGTGGATCAGCAACAAGTATCTCGTCGACATCAATAATGTCCGCAATCCTCTGCTAGTCCTCCATCTCGCCAACTCCTCGCATAATAACCTCTCGGACATGCGCCATCACCATGTTAAATCGTTGTACTCGTTATCGTATAATGTTAAGTGAATAAACTTTATAAGAAAATTATAAATACGTAATATGATATATTCTAGAACCTAAACATACCCGAGATGCATCCAAAGCCGGAATAGCATGGCGTCTGGGATGAGGTAACTCGGTCGCGTCGTGTCTGACATATGGATGAGAAATGGGAAGGAACCAATCGAGATACTCCTCATCCATATCATAATCAGCGACAGCCAACGGACTAGCTAAGAGCTCAGCACAAAGATGCTCATCCAAGCGATCACAACCGCCCTAGTGGGCATCAAACTCCAGCTTGTAAGCATTAGTCCCCTTTAGACTTGCAGGGCATTCAACTGTATGGGGCCGTATCGGGTCTAGAGGACTGCTCTGGACCCATCCAAACTGGCATGCCACGCGGTCAGGCATGTATGGCTCTACTATCGTCTGGAAGCGTATCGTGCCTCGAAATGTAGAAGCTCTATACCCCGAATGGAAATCCAATTGACCGTGTGGCATCCACCGCACCTACAACCATAAAAAACATCAATGTTACGTGTAATCATTATACGCTAATAAAAAAATAAATAGAATCATGTACTTACATCCTCACGCCGATACTCGTCAAGGACGTGACGGTAACTCTGAATGCGAGATGGATCCCGTGAAGGGGGGCGTAATACCCAATACCATGCCGCTCGTCGGTCATCGTCAGCTCTCCTAATCTGGGGATGCAGATGACCGAGAAACCAAGGAAAGTACACCCATATCCACATCTATAATCGTCGCAAAATAAATTTAAACCCCAATTTATGAAATGGTAGTTTTAAAGTTCGGTGCAATATACAAAGATTAAAAGATTAGCGACGTTTAACCTGGAGTAGAAAACAACAGCCGGCTATGCTCCTGGCCTTCCCACGTGAAGCCTCACCTAGGTTCCTGTACAGGCAAGCGAGAACTCCGGCTCCCCAGGCCGTCCGCTGGGTACACTCATGATCCACGCACAAGGGCAATAACTGACACTTGAGCTTGTTCGTGGACTTGTTCACGAACAAGCTGCCCCCAACAACTGGAATAAATACCCTGTTGCACAAGACATGGGGTCCTCGCCCAGCAAAATCATCCAACGAACGTCATGCACGAAGTCCCATGCATCAACCCCAGTTGCCGTGACCCACTTCCTTACCTCCTTTGGGTCGTAGTCAAAAACATCATGCCATAAATCGGCCAACTCTGCGTCATCTAGTACCGCACTAACAGCGTATCCCTCGATAGGCAGCCCCATGATCCTCTCGACGTCATGAAGTGTGACGGTAATCTCGCCCTACGGAAAATGGAAGTTGTTGGTCTCTGGATGCCACCTCTCAACAAAAACAGAAATGAGGACGTGGTCCACACTTCCAAACTGAAGCGCGTGGAGTCCGGTCAGCCCGCTCAGTGAAGCGTAATGCCACCAGCTACCCTCAACCACCTCCCCTCTAGGAATAAGGCGTTGCGCTCTCCAGAAATCGAGATAGCGTAGACGTGTATGAACACGTAGACAGCGAGGGGCCTCCCTGGGATGATGCCATATCCGGTGCGCAATGTGATGGTCGAAAGATGACAGAAGCTCACCGTTCCCCACACCGTAAGGAGCTTGGGGACGGGCGGGCTGGGGAGCAGGAATGGGGTCGGGAATGGGGTTGGGTATAGGCTCGGGAATGGGGTCGGGAATGGGGCGGGTCCTCCATGACGATATCAACGTCCTCCAATCTAGGGACGGGATCATCGCTATGGGTGGGACGTCGACGTTGCCGCTTCTTCTTCTTCTACCCGGAAACATCTGCCCTCGTTCGCTTGCGGGCAGAAGCAGTAACGCGGCGGTGCTCCGTATCTCGTCCATACGAGCCAAACCGCCGTCGAAAACCCTCTAATATATCCTATTTAATCAAAAATTACGGGGAATAATTTACTTAATAGATTATTTTTCGGGTTTTATCATTCAAATTATATATGATTTTAATCTTTATAAAGCTAATTTATAAGAAAAATGAGATTTTAATCTTTATAAAGCTAATTTTTAATACATATATTAAAAATGAGATTTTAATTGTTCTTTCATTTTTTTTAAAATTAATTTAATAAACCTAATATTAAAAATTAAGATAAGATTTCCCTAGTTATGTTTTTTTAATTAATTTAGTAAAGCTAATTTTTTCCGCTATTTTAAATCATTATTTAATTCTTTGATTTTAATTATAATAAATCTATATTTCCAAATTTAATATTTTAACATGGTATAAATTATCAATTAACATACATTTATTATGAAATTTTAATTATTCTTTCATTTATTTTTTGCTTAGTAATATCATTTCTTACATTCATAAGCAATTTATACCTAAAATCTCTCTAGTATTTGGACGTTAAATTTTATTTCCCTATTATAATTTAATTATGAGTGTATTTCAATTATCATATATAAACAAATAATTAATATATTACAAATATTTAAATAATATCTAAATATAAATAATTATTAATTCATAAAATACCTCACAAGTATGTCGTTTCGACTTTAAAACCACCGAAACACTCTTCGATCCGCTCGCCTCGATCATAGACGCCACCGTCTCATCCCACGTCGACGACTGCCGCTCTGACTGCGCCACCGATGCCGCTCCGACCGCCGCCGCCACAGAGAGCGCGTTTTCCGACCCCACCTCTGCCGCCGCCGCCTCCACCGGACATGGAACCGGAGCCACCTCCACCTCCTTCGGCGTCGTCCTCCTCGCCGCCACCTCCTCCATCGAAACCTCTCCCGCCACCGTCGCCTCCATCGGAACCTCTGTTGCCGCCTCCTCCTCCACCACTGTCTCCAATCCCGCCTCCTCCACCACCGCCTCCTCCACAGTCTCTCCTCCAGCCTCCGCCACCATCGTCGCTCCTCCAGCCTCCGCCACCGCCGTCGCTCCTCCCTCGTCGCCGTTAGACATTTAGGGTTTCTGGAAAATTTGAAAGGGAAAGGGAAAGGAGGAGGAGGAAGAAGAGAAAACGCGATTAAATAGCGTTCAAATGCTTAGCGTTTTTGAACGCTATGTTGCAACGTTCGAAAACGCTTTTTTTTTTCAATTTCCCTTTTGTTTGTTTGAATTCTATTGAACCCCTAAAAAAAGGTAAACGCTATCATATAACGTTTATCTTGAACCGGGTTTACTTAAACACTATATCGTAGCGTTTACCTTTTTTTTTTTGTGAACGCAACTACGTAGCGTTTACCTCTTTCGGTGCGAAACACAAAATTTCCTGGTGCAAACAAGACCCCCCCCAAAGGGAAAGGAGGAGGAGGAAGAAGAGAAAACGCGATTAAATAGCGTTCAAATGCTTAGCGTTCTTGAACGCTATGTTGTAGCGTTCAAAAACGCTATGTTGTAGCATTCAAAAACGCTATGTTGTAGCGTTCAAAAACGCTATTACGTAGCGTTTGAAAACGCTTTTTTTCTTTCAATTTCTCTTTTGTTCGTTTGAATTCTATTGAACCCCTAAAAAGGTAAACACTATCATATAACGTTTATCTTGAACCGGGTTTACTCAAACGCTATATCGTAGCGTTTACCTTTTTTTTTGTGAACGCAACTATGTAGCATTTACCTCTTTCGGTGCGAAACACAAAATTTCCTAGTGCAAACAAGACCCCTGTTTTTTTGGGTAGCAATCTTACCTAAAAAAAATCATAATATATGTTGGGTTGCTTGACTTACATTTCTGTAGCCTGTAAGCTGAGAAACTGGGCCGGGCCAGGGTAGGCCGTAAAAGCCCAAACAAATCTAAGTATTGGGTTAGGCCCATAGGAAGGCCCAATAGCACATCATCTGAATTCGTGATATGGTCAAGAATCCGAACCCATGAGACCGGGTTTTATTTATTTTTTTGGTCGGAGAGACCGGATTATATATGTGTGGTAAAATTACAAGAAACGTGGAATTTTAGGCAGATGTAGATTTGAGCCACACAAAGTTGTTATCCACAACAAGTGAACAACAGTTTTCTAGTCTAAAATCCCTCTGCATTTTGGCACATTATGTAGTGATTGCAACGTCTCCTTTTTAGTCTTTGTACTTCATTTGGAATCGAAATCTTAGTAGCAAAAAAAAAAAAGCGAGATCCCAAGAATAACAAACATCAAAAGATATGAAAATCTCATTTAAAATGGGATATCAAATAATGACTATATGAAAGATTTATTAGCTTTTATCATATATTGATATTTTTTTAGTTTGAAAAGTATTTGTTATATGATGGTGATGATCATAACAATAATAGTCAGAATATAATTCGATTCTGCTAATTGATTGAAACGATTTTGAACAACTTCAAGATCATAGAAAACTATTAACAATCTGATGATAGGTTATAAACATGACACTAAAAATGTAGAAACAAATACTCGTGCGATGACAAAAACATATTTTAATTCAAGATTTATATTGTATGTTAGAGTGAAATAAAATGAATGAAAATAAATTAGGGTTGGGTTTTGATTGGGTAGATAACAAAGTCACATTGCTCCCATGCGTTGCAGCAGTGGCATATGAAAGAGACGTGACTAGGATCCTATCTCTCCACACGTATCCGTCCACGTCTGCTCCAACGTGTCACCCAAAATTTGTGGCTGAAACCAATCCTAGCTAATATGTACCAATCTCTAATACTCCTATAGAATTGATCCATCAAGGTGTGATCGATTCCAATAAAACAGGTGATAATTAAGACTTTTCGACATAGATTAGATCAAGCTTTAGCATTCCGATTTTCATGAATCGTTAAAATCATCTATACAAATAACATTATTTGATAGACAAAACTTCTAAAATATACATCTTAATTATGACCTTAATATATCATATATGGAACCCAAATGATGAATAATTACGAGGTAAATAGCTTGTTTGAACACAAGACAAATCAAAATGACATGCATGCAGGTTACTAAGGCCCCGTTTGATATGCTGTCTGGAATCGAAATGGAATGAGAAATCGGAATGGAATCAGGAATCAGAATAAATCATTCATGTAGCTTGGTGTTTGGTATGCTGTCGGAATGAACCATTCCTGTAAATTTGTTGTTTAGTATGTTGTCGGAATGAACAATCCTGAAAAATGTTAATTGGAATCTGATATTAGAAATTAAATCATGTGAGAAAATTCATTCATTTACCAAGTAGATTGAATAATTAATTGCCAAATTGGCTAATTCCTACAGGATATTACACCACATAATATATGAACAAGTATTGTAGTACTAAATTATATAATGAATGTCAAAGATTTAGCAAAGTCCTGCGAGATTTAGGTCAAGACAGGAATGATGAAGCTTAAAATTGAAGGACAAACACCAATTTGACGAACCAGAAACTGACGGATTAAAAAATTGAAGTTACTTGAAATCACATAAACAGCGGACGAAGGGCGACCGGCGGGAAGCAGCGAAGGACGACGACCAGCCGACGAAGGACGACCGGCGGGGAAGAGTTCTACTGTTGGTGGGTCTTGCTAGCAGTGGAGGAAGGAGGCGGACAAACTTTCAGAAAAAAGAAGAACGTTTTTTTTTTTTGGGAAATGGGTGATTCCCTAGGTTTTTTGGAGAAATCAAATCCTTCATAAAATTTGGAATAAGTCATTTCAGATAATGAAAATCATTCCTAATATTCATCTAACCAAACAAAAATATCGAAATGAACAATTCTGATTTCTCATTCTCATCGGAATCATACCAAACGGGCCCTAAGATCAACCTTTCAAATCCCTTAACCAAATTATACGATTTGAACCCGATGGAATTACTTTAACTATGAAATTAACATTGTATAAATCGGTAACCCTTAGAACTTAGAAGTTAAAAATAAAAGAGAATAAATAAACCTATTCCAATTACATTACTTTAAAGTGCAGACTTTATCAATATGACCTATAGAGTTAAATCACATCTTTATCAAGAGTCATATCCCAATTTTATTGTTCAGAAAGTCGATAGTAGTACGTTATTGAAAACTTACTTTAGTATTTGTGGTTTTTTTAAGTTAAAGTTAAGTGTCTCCCATTAGCAAGTTAAAGTTAAAAATTATTTCTTAATTTAAAGTAATTAACCCTAAAAAACAAATAAATAACTTGCATACTATCTCTTCTTCCTTGGTCAAATGTGATCTCATATTGGCAATTTACTGACAAAAAATATTTTTTGCCTGTACCCTAGGTGTTAAGATGCTTGTTTTAGATAAATTGGGTTAAGTTTTATACATTTAGAGATTTAAATTTGTTTATGCTTTTAAATAAATTTTTGATTTCCTTAAACTCAACTTGAAACAGGTTAAAAATATTGAATAAATAGATATCTATGTCAGCAAGCAAGTGGGCCCGAGAGCTGGCCACCCGAAAGTCCCACTGGGGCCCGCCAGAAACAAAGGCAACCACAAGCACAATCCAACCCACTCGCTCCAGCCACTATGTCGACGCCACGTGTTACTCCCGCGGTTTCTCTCTCTTCTTCCCCTCCAGCTTGGCTGCAGTTTTGCATTCAACAAAAACCCACTTCTTGATTTCTTCTCCCACAAAACTCTGTTTCCACATTTCACCCCCCCCCCCCCAAAAAAAAAACTCTATTTCCACTTAGCAAGCTAACATAACTAATCGCAACTCAACAGATCTATCGATATGCTGAAGGAGGAGTTATCGGGTGGAGGCAACCCCACGTGGGCGCGAGTGTGCGACACGTGCAGGTCCTCCCCCTCCAGAGTCTACTGCAGGGCGGACGCCACCTACCTCTGCGTCGGCTGCGACGCGCGCCTTCACGCGTCCGCGTCTGGGCACGAGCGCGTGTGGGTTTGCGAGGCGTGCGAGCGCGTCCCGGCGGCGTTCGTCTGCAAGGCCGATGCCGCCTCCCTCTGCGCCGACTGCGACGCCAAAGTGCACTCCGCCAATCCCCTCGCCCGCCGCCACCAGCGCTTCCCCATCCTACCGATCTCCGGCTGCCTCTACGGCGCCTCGGCCACCAACCCAGGTTCACTCCCAACTCTAAACTCTGCGCTTTGTTTGGTTGCTCAACACACTAATCTGATAGATTACTTTATTTTAAGCATTTTAGGTTTTTCAATTAAAAAAACGAAATACGCTCTTATAAAAAAACATAACATAGGATACACTCTTGCCATATTATATTCAATGTGACATTTTTGGTTGCTCAACCCTAGTATCATGATTTTCAGAAATTTGGTTGAAGAAACTTCTTATGTGTCAACAATTTGAATCTCAAACTATTTGAAGTTTACCAATTACTAATTTGGTATTGTGCAATTCAGATTGGCTAGTGTGTTTTGACATGGTATTATGAGATTAAAAAAAGAATATTTGAAAACTTATACACAACCCTTGTTCATGGTTATAGGCAGGAGAGTGTTGGGCTCGGTACCAACGGTGGAAGAAACCGATGACGTGTTTGATGAAGACGACGAGGACGAAGCAGCTTCATGGCTTCTACTGAATCCATCAAACAACAACAATATGACTAAGGAAATCAACAACAACAACAACAACAATGGATGCTCTCTTGGTGGGGAGGTGGTGGACGAGTACTTAGACTTGGTGGAGTTTGATTTAGGAGGAGAGAATGACAAGCTAACCGACGAGAGCTACAACCACCACGGCACCACCCAACACAGCCACCACGAGCATCATCAATACGCGGTGCCTATCGGCGTTGGACAAGGGAGTAGTATGCATGAACAACACACGTATCAGATTGGTTTGGATTTTGATCACATCAAATCTGATCACTATGCTTACAACAACAACGCCTTGTCTATTGGCCACAGTGTAAGCCTCCTTGTTTTCTCATACACTAATTGCATAGTTCAAATAAGAACCACTATTGCTAATTAACCCTCTAACATATTTTTGAGAGTCAAGGTGACTATTACATGTTTTATAACAATAATATTGACAAGAATCGATCTTCTTTCTAAGAAGATTGATCCATCACACCCTCTTACTAGCCTGATGCTTTCATGCCAGAACTTTATTAGTAGGGATTAGACTATCCAATTCCGTCACATCTACATAGAGGCTAACCGGGTCGTTGATCACTTGGCCAATCTATTGCTTTTGATTTCCTTGTAGGCTTTCATGTTTTAGCTGAACCTTTTACTCTTTTAGTAGTGTTTTTATGCCTCGTATGGTTAGATGGTAGCATTATTTTATGATTAATAAAGCGTGCGATAGTACCGAAAAAAACCAATCGAGTTGTGTGCTTACAAGTTACAACAACTTGTCTATTGCAATGAAAACTTCATCAATTTGTTTGTGACTTTGATCAGGTGTCAGTCTCATCGTTGGATGTGGGCATTGTACCGGAATCCTCAACAAGCGACATGTCAACAACACAAACGAGGCCATCAAAGGGAACGATTGAGCTATTCTCGAGCACTCCCCTACAACAAATGCCAACTCAGCTATCTCCCATGGACAGGGAGGCGAGGGTTCAGAGGTACAGAGAGAAGAAGAAGACGAGGAGGTTTGAGAAGACGATTCGTTATGCTTCAAGGAAAGCCTATGCAGAGACGAGGCCGAGGATCAAGGGGCGGTTTGCCAAGAGGACCCACATTGAGGCTGAGGTGGACCAGATGTTTCCCAACGCCGTCATGGCGGATACAGGATACGGCGTCGTTCCTTCTTTCTGAAACCTACGGTTTAATTTGAAAAGGGTTGGGGTTGATCAGCTTTGAATTTGCACCTATATTGTTTTTCTTTTTTGTCATATGAAAGTGTGTTGAATCTACTCATAATTAGTTCATGGGTCTTGTGTGGTGTGTTTGGTTGTTGTTGTTGGGGTAATTGTTAATATGTATATGTAGCATTTAACGAGGGGTTTCAGTTCATAGGTTGTTGCATTGTGATTTTGAATCTTCAAGATAATTTATAAATAAATTTTTGTCACAGGTTGATTTTGTTCGTACATACTTTGAAAGCCCAAGACCAAATGAATCTAATGTCAGGCCCTAAAAGATAGCCCAAGCCCAGCATGATGAACAAGGTTGATAAAATTATATATGTTTGCTAGCATAAATTAGATTCTTTTGTGGAAAAAGATGCGGAAAAAGATGACTATAGCCCAAAAATCATTAAACAGCTTTAGAGGACATTCATCTAGACATTCATTAAACAAATTTAGGCTCAAACATGGATATGGATTAGTGTCTTCCGACTCATGTTTAAGCATCTCTCATCGATTAAGCCTATTTGTCTAAATCCTTTTGGTTTTTTTTTGAATTTTTGGTGTATTTTGTTCCTTTTTGTGGTTTTTTTTTGTTTTCTCCTAATGTTCCGACTATCGATTTTTCAATCTTTTAAAAATTCACGTTTGGTTTCATGAAATTTCAAAATCTTATACTGTAAAAAAAGCTACAAAAGAAATCGATTCCTATATCATACATATATCAATATGTACTTAAAAGTTGACTTTTTGGCCATTCAATGATAACTTTTAGACCCTTAAAATACAAGATCTAAAGCAATTTCATGTTTAAATGGGCCTAAAAGGCTTTCTAGAATACATAAATGGACCAAAGGTTGGCATTACTTAGATCAAATTCTTGGAGAGGCAATGAATGTGACTAGAGAATCCAAGAATGATGTGAAGGTTCAATTAAGCATGTGAATTATTACAGTTATTAGGATGTCCTTTCACTTCCACAAGGATAAACGTATAAAAATCAGTCCTTTAAATAGTGTGATTGTGGTACTTCGCTTTGAGGCGAGCACGTAGTCGCCGGAAACGTGTTCCATTTGGCCTTCCAAGCACAAGTAACCACCAGCCCGCCGGTTTCGGTCAGCCCGTACCCGTGACTCACCACAAAACCCAGCTTCTCCGTCCTCATCATGACGGCGGCCAGCGGCCTGACTTTTGTTGAAGGGCTTGCGGAGACTGTGCCTAAGAAGTGGAATAACATCAGGTCTCTCCACTTGAAGTTGTCCGACTCCGTGGCCTTGTCGATTTACGAGTCTCTGCCTAAGGCCAACTTGAATGATGTTGCGGCTGAGGGGAAGAAGAGAGAGAGAGAAGAGGGAGATGCTGTCTTGTCGAGTAGGAAGAGCCCCAGGGCAGCAGATGAGGCGAAGATAAAGAGAGACAAGGTTTCCGAGATTCCCAGTGATGCAAAGTCTGGTAGCGCAAAGAAGACCAGAAGCTAGATATGGATGGACACAAGCTGCTATGTAGCATTTTAAGTTTTGGGATTCATGTTTGGGAACCATTTTTCACCTTTCAATTTTGTTACTTCCTTGACATAGTTTTGCTATATACTCTGCATTGTAGATAATTTGCAGCGTTGCCTCTTGAAACCTCTTGCAATTTCCGATTTTGCATTTTGAGATATCCTTTGTTATCGTATTGAACATGAACAGGAATTGTGTTGTCTGAAATAGGCCGTCGGTTCGGTTTGGGGCGTCAATTGATGACAATTACCTTCTCTCCTTTGTTTAATCTTGAATTTGTGTTAAGCTTTGTTTCAACCATTGATATTAATGAGTAATTCGCTCTGTGATTGCTATAATTCAGTGTTGAAATGTTGGTACATCTATTTGATAGTTCCTTAACCAGACCTTAATTTCTTGCAGCAGCACGGCTTCATGGACTGCAATCAGAACTTCCAAGAACAAGAAGCACAATCCCAGTACAACAACGAATCACCATTAGAGGCAAGATGCAACTATGCCTTGGCTTCTGCAGAGGAACCTGAAAATTCAGATAATTGTTTTGATTGCAACATATGCCTAGATTCAGCACAGGACCCTGTTGTTACTCTTTGTGGCCATCTTTATTGTTGGTCTTGTATATTCGAGTGGCTCCATGTTCAGACCTCCTCAACCGAGCCACTTCATCAGGGGCAAAGTTGTCCAGTGTGCAAGGCCGCCATCTCTCACGCCTCATTGGTTCCCCTTTTTGCACGTTGCTCGTCTCTTGCTGAACAAGAAGAGAAGAGATCCCGCCTTGATTTGTGTAGATTGCACACGAACCCGTATTCTCCTAGCAATTCTGCAGTAGAAGATCTTGGTGGTGGTGCTCATATGGGTGATTGTAAAAAGAAATCCGCTCAAACCTTTCCTCGATCGTTCAAAACCAAACTTGGACAGAAAAGATAAACAGAAAAGAGCAAAGGACACAAAGAGTTGTTTACGCAGTTCGGAATAAATCCTACATCTGCAGAGTCCTCAGGAGGGGAGGCTCACCCTTCCACTAGGCAACTCAAGGCCAAGAACAAGATCGGTTACATGCAAGCAAACCAGAGAGCAAACACAAAGAAACAATGCAAGAGAAGAAGCGCCACACAGGCCAACAGAAGAAGAAGAAGAAGAAGAAGAGAAGAGAAACGTCCCCTGGAAGGACAAACACAGAGCAAGCACACAAGCAGCTCTTCAACCTCTCGATCTCTCTTTCTTTGTGACTTCTCTCAGATCCTCAAGCTACAACTTCGAGCAACAATGGTGAGCCAGAGTTCCGCTCTCACAGAAGAGAGCTCTCTAGGGTTTCCATCGGAGAAGAAGTGAGACCGCCATCAGATGCCCACAAATGAGCTACAGGAGTGGTATAAGTACCTCTTCCTATTTTGTCCCAAACGCGGCGTTTCACCAGCGAGAGCATGTGCCTTACAGATCGGCCAAGCCCAGAAGGCAAGGGAGGCCCAATATGACAGACAGGCCCAATTACAAGTGAAACCCAAGACCGGGAGATAAAATAGGCCCATTCACCTAGCCAGAGCCATGTATGGCTCCAAGCGACTAGGACCAAGTTGGTCAAGTCACTTGAGCCAACCTGATCCTCAATGGCTAGGAAAACTTGTTGAACCTTTTGGCCTTTTACATTGTTCCTAGTCTACTCAATCTGAAATTGCTTGCAAAGTAACAATCTAGTTCTAAATACAACAACTTAGGATTAGTAATACATAACAAATGCCCTCCTAATCCAAACGTTGGTGTGGTGCCACGAGCTGCCAGTAGTGAAAGGGGTTCCAAGCCAACTGTCCGTCGTCGTCCTCTAGGCAAGGGTGGTTTCAGGCAACATCCCAAATGTGCAGGAAATTCCTGCAAGAAGAGAACTTGTCAGCAGTGACAATTTTGGTGCCAAAATCTGCAGGGTTTTCATCCCCTTTCACTTTTCTTACCACCAGAGCCTTTTCTTCCACTTTATCTCTGATAAAGTGGTGTCTAACATCAATATGCTTAGACCTTTCATGGTACATGAGATCCTTGCATAAATATAATGCACTTTGACTGTCCATGTGCAATACAGGCATCAAAGGAGTAGGCAAGATTTCCCCAAGGATCCATGTCAACCATATAGCCTCTTTTACTGCCTCAGTGGCAGCTATATATTCTGCTTCAGTGGATGACAAAGCCACCACTGACTGTTGCTGTGATTTCCAAGAGATACAATTGCCAGCCCAAGAATAGTAGTAGGCAGTAGTAGATTTCCTAGTATCTTTATTACTAGCATAATCAGAGTCAACATAACCATGAAGATCATTTCTAGAAGTATGCTCACAGTAAACAAGACATATGTTTTCAGTACCAGACAAGTATCTCAATAGAAATTTCATAGCATTCCAATGACATTCAGCAGGATTAGACATGAATCTACTGAGCACACTAATGACAAAGGCAATATCAGGTCTTGTGCAAAGCATGGCATACATGACAGATCCAACAGCAACATCATAAGGAATATTAGACATCTTAGCCATTTCAGCAGGTGTTTTGGGACAATGCTCTTTAGTTAAATCTAAGTGCCCTCCTAAAGGTATTGAGGTGGGTTTAGAATTAAGCATGCTGAATTTTTCAAGAATCTTATGCACATAATCACCTTGAGAAAGCCACATTTTCTTTTTCTTTCTATCTCTAATGATATTTATGCCAAGGATTCTCTGGGCAGGGCCCAAATCTTTCATGTCAAAATGCAGTTTTAGGTCTCTTTTCACACCAGAAATAAGCACCTTAGAACTACACATGATTAAGATATCATCCACATACAAGAGCACAAACAAGGGAGTTTTGGATTTGATGCCCTTAAAATAAAGACAAGTATCATATTTGCTCCTAATGAAACCCATGTTTCTCATGCAAGAGTCAAATTTAATGTTCCACTGCCTAGGGGATTGTTTAAGTCCATAGATAGATTTCTTTAATAGACAGACATGTTCAGATTTAGACTCAACAACAAAACCCTTAGGTTGTTTCATATAAATAGTCTCAAGCAAATCACCATGTAGGAAAGCAGTTTTAACATCCATTTGTTCCAATTCCCAGTCAAACACAGCAGTCATGGCAAGAAGTAATCTCAGAGTTTTGTATTTCACAACAGGGGCAAAGATGTCATTATAATCTAAACCCTCTTTCTGAGTGAATCCCTTAGCTACAAGCCTGGCTTTATATCTAGGGGGGTCACCCTTATGAGTTCCTTCTTTTAACTTGTAAATCCATTTACAGTCTATTAACCTAGCATTTTTAGGTTTTGGAACAAGTTCCCAAGTATTGTTCACAAGCATAGACTTATACTCCTCATGCATAGCACTCAGCCAGTTTTTAGCATGCAAACATTTAATAGCAATCTCATAAGTCTCAGGAGTAAAGGAATTCACAACATGCTCAGCAGCAATGAAGGCAAACTCAACAAGGTTCACATCAGAAAACTCAGCAAGCAAAGATGACATAAATCTTCTATTAGGTATTCTAGTCCTAGGTTGTCTATCCCTAGTTAATTGATAATCATTTAAGTCATTCACCACATGAACATCAATGTTATCATTTTCAGTTTCAGGGTCATGAATAGACACATCACTAAGAGAATTACTACTAGAAGGATTGTAGTCACTTACCTCCCCACCTGATTGGTGAGGGTTCTGATCTCCATTTTCTTGGTCACTTTCAGTAGGTTGACCTTGAGCATTTGAGTCCATTGACTCTCCAGATGATGAGGTACTTGAGCTTTGGCCACTGTCAAACTCATCCTCTCCATCACTTGCAGCTTCATGAGGCAGGAAGAACCTCATTTCTTCTTGTTCTGCAGTACCTGTGCTCACAGTAGAGGTGTTAGTAACATTTTTAAAATGAAAATCTACCTCATTAAAGGTTACACTCCTAGATGTTATGACCTTATATCCATGAGGTTGAACAACTAAGAGCTTATAACCTTTAACACCCTCAGGGTACCCCAGCATCACACCTTTCAAAGCCCTTGGCTGCAACTTACCTTGAGACACTTGTGCATATGAAGTGCATCCAAAAGGTTTAAGGTGTGATAAGGATGGTACCTTGCCAGTCCACATCTCTTGTGGTGTTTTGAAGTTCACAACAGAAGATGGGGATCTGTTTATGAGGTAGCAAGCAGTCACAACTGCTTCTCCCCACAAAGAGGGTTTCATCCCAGCACTTATGAGCATGCACCTTGCTTTTTCAAGAAAGGTCATGTTCATTCTCTCAGCAATGCCATTCTGCTGAGGTGTGCCAGGAACTGTGAGATGTCTTTTGACCCCAAATTGAGCACATAAATCATTAAAGGCATGATTACAGAATTCAAGGCCATTATCTGTTTTTAAACATTTCAGTTTTTCATTTGACTCACTTTCAGCTGAAGCTTTCCATACTTTAAAAGTTTGAAATGCCTCATCTTTAGACTTCAACAAATACACCCATAACTTCCTAGAATAGTGATCAATAAAGGAAATAAAGTATTTTCTTCCTCCTATTGTGGCAACCTGAGCAGGTCCCCACAAATCAGAGTGAACATACTCTAAAGGCTTCTTAGCAATATAGGTGGATTTATTGAAACTATGTTGAGTCTTTTTTCCAAACACACAGTTTTCACAAAAGTCAAGATGAACAGGTTTTTTTATCAAGCAAGCCAGTTTTAAACAGATAATTAAGGCCATTCATTCCAATATGACCCAGCCTTTCATGCCAAAGTTTTGATAGCTCAGGATTCATACTAATACTCATTTTTGATATGTTAAGTTCAGGAGAAGCTATAACATGGTACAGTCCTCCCTTCTTAACACTCTTGATAAGAGTTGAGCCATTTCTCATGACCACTCTTATGCCATTATGAGTATTAATGTGACATCCTAAGTCATCAAAAACAGACTCAGACATTAGGTTCCTTCTCAGATTAGGGATCCACCTAACCTTTTGAAGAAGCCTAATTTTACCATCAAACATCCTAAGAGGCACATTACCTATACCCTTGATAGGCAGTGAAGTGTGGTCACCCAACTACACTTCACCTCCATCACACTCATGCAAAGACTCAAACAAAGACTTATCAAAAGTAGACAGAGATGCACACATAAGAAGTTCATAAGAATAGTCACCAGGAGATTCACACAAAGCAGCAGATTCATTTGATTTCTTATCTTTATCATCTTTTTGCTTTTTGTGACAATCCTTTATAAAATGCCCCTTTTTACCACAGTAATAGCAATTCCTGGTGTCTTTCTTATCATTTTCAGTTTTGTCATATTTTTCACTTTTAGTTTTGTCTTTCTTCTGAAATCTCTTGTTTTTAGTCTTAGCCATAAGTACTTCAGACTTAGCCTCAGTCTTCTTTTCACCTTTAGACTTAAACACTTTCATAAGTTCATTTTTCTCTTGTATAGCCTCACCAATTTTTTCTTTAGTCAGTTTTTCAGAACTATACTGGATAACATCTTTAAAGGTGTCAAACTGAGAAGGTAAAGAGCTCAAAAGAAGAACAGCCTGATGGGTATCTTTTATCTTGTCATCACATCTTTCAAGTTCTTGGTTCATTCTCAGAAATTTATCCAAGTTTTCATTCAGAGACAAGTTAATATCCATCTTAAAAGTGAACAAACGACACAACAAAGAGATTCTACTAGGCAGGGACTTAGTCAAGTATAAGTCCTCTAATGCCTTCCACAGAGATTTAGAGTTAGTAACACTTACAACCTGACGAGCCACGTCGTCAGCAAGCCTAATCATAATCTCAGAGTGAGCCTGCTCATCAAGCTCAGCCTTATCCTCAACAGACATGTCAGCAGGCAATGTCCCAGTCACTGTCTTCCAGCATTTCTCCTTGATAAGGATTGCTTTCATTTTGACTTGCCACATGGCAAAGTAAGTGGTGCCATCAAAGGGCTTAACCCTAACACTGTTTTCTGCCATATCCAACACACAAGTCAGTATTCAGAGAAACACACAGATAACAACACACAGCAATAGACACACAAGTCAGCTTCACACTTGACAAGCAATGTCAAGAGCAAAGACACATGCAACTCCTTTTGCAAAGAGTAAACAGCACACAAGCTCAACTCGAGAACCTAGGGATAAAGCTTACACCTAACACTCAGTCAGGGCTTCGTCCACTAAAGGTTCACTGCCACAGAAGGCAGGAGTTTATCTTAATAGTCAACAAGTAAATTGGATTTAAATGAACGAGAGCAGATGAGCAGAAAAGTTTCAAAACAACAGGTAATAGACAAGGTAAGAAGTCGAGTCTCTCCAAGTTTTCCCAATCTGGAAAGCACACCTTTGCAGCCTTTCAAGCGAGTCACCGCAGATTGTCACTCCTTATTCAGAAGTGAGGCAATCGCATACTCAAAGTTGCAAAAATAGTAGGTTTCCAGAGACAGAAGCAACAAGAGACAACTCAACACAGAAAACCCCTTTTTCTAAGACCTTAAGAACAGAAGCGGAAGCACAGATCAAGAGCAAGGCTCTGATACCAATTTGTAAAAACAAATCCGCTCAAATCTTTCCTCGATCGTTCAAAACCAAACTTGGACAGAAAAGATAAACAGAAAAGAGCAAAGGACACAAAGAGTTGTTTACGCAGTTCGGAATAAATCCTACATCTGCGGAGTCCTCAGGAGGGGAGGCTCACCCTTCCACTAGGCAACTCAAGGCCAAGAACAAGATCGGTTACATGCAAGCAAACCAGAGAGCAAACACAAAGAAACAATGCAAGAGAAGAAGCGCCACACATGCCAACAGAAGAAGAAGAGAAGAGAAACGTCCCCTGGAAGGACAAACACAGAGCAAGCACACAAGCAGCTCTTCAACCTCTCGATCTCTCTTTCTTTGTGACTTCTCTCAGATCCTCAAGCTAAAACTTCGAGCAACAATGGTGAGCCAGAGTTCCGCTCTCACAGAAGAGAGCTCTCTAGGGTTTCCATCGGAGAAGAAGTGAGACCGCCATCAGATGCCCACAAATGAGCTACAGGAGTGGTATAAGTACCTCTCCCTATTTTGTCCCAAACACGGCGTTTCACCAGCGAGAGCATGTGCCTTACAGATCGGCCAAGCCCAGAAGGCAAGGGAGGCCCAATATGACAGACAGGCCCAATTACAAGTGAAACCCAAGACCGGGAGATAAAACAGGCCCATTCACCTAGCCAGAGCCATGTATGGCTCCAAGCAACTAGGACCAAGTTGGTCAAGTCACTTGAGCCAACCTGATCCTCAATGGCTAGGAAAACTTGTTGAACCTTTTGGCCTTTTACATTGTTCCTAGTCTCCTCAATCTGAAATTGCTTGCAAAGTACCAATCTAGTTCTAAATACAACAACTTAGGATTAGTAATACATAACAGTGATGATCCTACACAGGTGATGATTGGTGAGTTGTTCCACAGGAGGATTTTGTGGAGTTTTATGGGGTTTTTTGTTGACCCTTCTCCCAATTCTTATTACTCTGTCATCAGCAGGACTGGGAGAATGAGAAGGCAGGAAATGCAGGCAGACAAGTGTCTGAATAGGGTGTCCATCTTTCTCTTGTGTTGCTTGATCTTGTGTCTTGTCACTTTCTGATGAATCTGAGTTCTCCTTTGTATATAAACTGTGGGTGTGGAGATAGCTACAAATGATTCAGCAACAGAACAGTGTATGTATGTATGTATGATGATGCTTACTTACATGTGTATATATCATCTACCTCAGATTATGTGAAAACCTGAGTCTTAAAATGAGTTTTTTCCTGGTATTGTACTTGCAATTGCATTATGTATAAGATTTCTTATGCAAACTAATCCAAGTTAAATCATTGGGCTCAATTGGGTTCAAGCTCAATTCGATAACCAAACCCAAAATGGTACAGGAGTCTATAAATTGATCAGTGGGCCTTGGTTTAAGTTGGTGAGAAAATTTGAATTTGGTCAGTGGGCCTAGGTTTGGGTTTGGGCTTGGGAGTTGGGACTCATATATCAGACCCAACTCATAAGAATGGTCAACATTGAAGAACACATGCCTTTACCCAATCAAATTATCTCATCTATCTATATCTATATCTATCTATCTATATACTATTACTAAAGCCGCAATTATCTCTTTTATGTGTCATTCATCTAAGTATGCCACATCATCAAATAATTATGTACATTTATATATTCACCCTTATTCTATTATCATTTATTTTATATTTTATTTATACAAATTTCCTAAATTTGCGCCCCAAAATATTTTCCATTGTGCATTATAGTTCTGCACTTATCAAAAACATTATTATCATACTTAATTAGTATCCATAATATAATATGTACATTTTTTAATATTTAAACTCCATTATAGAGATATGTATAACGATAGATGGTCCGTAAATAGTTAACGTTATACGCATCCACCAACATACATATAATTATGCACTTACCAAAAATATTATTATCATACTTAATTAGCGTTCATGATTTAATAAGGGTCAATAGATTGTTCGTAAACTAAGAATACAATATACATTTTTATTTTAGTGCAATTTTATTTTTAATAATTATATAAAATTTCTAATTTATATTTTCTTCTATTAATATAAACTGAAACTTGCGAATGTAGGCATAGCGATCACCTTATGATGTGTATTGGGAGTAAAAGTGATGTGTTTTTTTTCCTTGTATTATTCTAATATATAATTGAGTATGACTTTATGATTTATGTTTTTAACTTATGAGGAAAACATTATAAAAAATAAAAAAACATATTTTATAAAATCAAATTTATAAAGATTATTATATTTGTATTTTGTTTAATTTATTGTTTTAATTTACAAATGAGTATGATTTCGAGGTGTATTTGCTCTATTGTTAAAGAATGAATTTAATCTAACTTACCCAAAAAATTATGATTTTTTACCAATAAATACCCATGTATATTTAATTGAATATATAAGAATATTTTATTGATAAAAAGTCATAATTTTACATGCAAGTTAGATTAATTTCATTCTTCAACACAAACTATAAATAAGATGCTAAAATATAATTAATTCTTAAAAAAATGGTCATCTATATAAAACTAAATATTAATATTTATTGATAAAAAAATGTTAACTTTACATGCATGTAGTATATATGTAGATGTTAACTTTACATGTTATAGAATGAGGAACCAACTTTACATGTTTAACATTTTAAATAAATATTAAAAAATATAATAATTTAGCTAAAATATAAAATTCTATATAAATGGCGTACGGGCTTCGATTTCTAGTATAATGAAAAACCGGGCTTGTCACAATAATACCTACAATATTAAATTATACATTCCACTTATTGTATAAAAAATTACCACATCAGTGCAATTAAAAGAGTACAATGCTTGAGTGCACCAATGGAAAAAATCCAATCCATCTTTGCACTTTAAAATCCAACCACTCCCTCCAATAATTGCCCTTCAAATCACAAAAACCATATAATCTAACCACTCTTTGCACCTCATATCCTCATCCACTTCCTAGTCAGATACCATTTAAATTTTTTAATACTAATTTCTTCACATATCCGTACAAATTGTTTTGGCCAACAATTTTACCATGGAGACACTTGAACCTTTTGGATGTATAAAGATGCACAAGATTGACATTTTGGTTGCATTGCACGAAAAAGCCCCTTTCTTAGGCGTAGACAAATTTAGAAGTTGCTTGCCCACTTGGGTAATCTTTTGTAACCAATATAAAAAGCATATCTATGCAACAAATGATGTACGAGTTTCTGTATGGAAGGGTTAATTGTATACATAAATTTAATTTTATATTTTTCAAGTAGTTTGTGAGCCGTGATTATAGTTTTTAGCTTGATATAGTCTTAATTAGAATTGGAGTAAAACATTTTTAAAGTTTTCAATTAACGATTTTGGTTTATAAATGACAATAAAATATAACTAGAGGAGATGTGAATCTGCAACATTAATTAGTTGACAAATCTTAATTATTCCAATATCAACTTTATCTGATACGATGCAAATTAACACTTCTTTTTAAGTGTGCGCCTCTGGGATTATGCATAAGATAGCCTTAATCTTATAATCTGTGGGAATATAGGATTGTTAATTAGTAGGGCCAATGTTTGAGATTTAAGTGGGTTAATTGCTGTATTCTTGAAACCCTAGGAATATGATTAATGGGACCCAAGACATGCAATTAGATGAGGGAAATGGGATCCATGTCATATGCATTACAATTTACAATCAATTCCTCTCTTACTTTTTAGGGTGATGCATCATTCACAAACAAAAGAATTTTGATTTCAATCGAGAGAAGTACAAAAATGCCCTTGTTTAGATTAATTAATGTCATATTAATGAATCATGATGAGTGGGATTATATACTTTATATAACGTAAGAATCTTATCTTTTGTTATTCCTAGCCTCTTAGGGGATTATAAAGGACAATTAGATCGAGATACCCTAAGCTAATCTATGTCCCTCACCTTGGTTTTATCATTAGTTTTCAATATAATTGGATCAATATATGTATCTTCCTCTTCAATTTTTAAAAAAACTGGTGTTTTTTTTATCTAGTGGTGTGATTATGAGTACCACTACAATCAAGGCCCACCAAAGAATCAATACTCCTTTTAGTTAATCCACATAGTGTATTTTGATAAATTATTTCATATCTTTTGTTTGAAGAATTAAATAAAAAAAAAGACATGCATTTGGTATCGGTACAATCGTACTATGCCATATTCTATATAAATATATAACCAACACAAACCAACCTTCATCACAACACAAAAATCTCAACAAAACACAAAAAGGCAAAGTTCACTACAACTACTAGCTAACCAAATGGAACCCACCACAACTATGAGCCACCACAGCAGCACTGCCGCAGCTTCAGCCATGGGATCCGGAATCCGGTGGAGCTCGCCGATACCGTATCTGTTTGGAGGGATGGCGGTGGTGTTAGGGCTCATCACGGTGGCCCTAATCATCCTCGCTTGCACTCAAGACAAGAATTCCGAAGACAAGGACAACGATGCTGCCGGAAAATCCTCCAACGTGGTCGACGATGGACCAAAGTTCGTCGTAATCATGGCCGGGGCCCACAAACCCACCTTTTTGGCCAAGCCCATGCTCAAGCCCAAGCCCGAGCCCGAGCCTATGCTTGTGATGGCTACTAGTGTTGTTCATTCACCAACCGGAGATGAACAAGTATAGACAACAAAAAGGGAAATGAACATGATATGATCGATTGATAGATAGATTGTATATAATTTGAAGGGGGAAATCACTTTTGGGAGGCTTAATTAACTCATTAGCAGTTTCTTCTAGGTTTAGCCACAGATTTTGTGTTATTTTTTGACGGTTTGTTTTTTGGTTGCCGACGTTAGTTTTAAAGATCGAGCTTGCATTGATGTATTTGGTTGAGATCTTGCATATCAATGTAATATACGCATCAGATTTTTTTCTCTCTGAACGAGTCACTTTTAACGATATTTTTTTGTTGTTGTTAAAAATACCCGTGATTAATTCACATTTACGTGACTGTACGTCGAAGAATATCATTTATGTGATAATTAAATATTCTCAACTTTCTTTAACATAGCTAGCTAGCTACTAAGTACTAAACAATTAATCTATATATGCGGTGGTATCGATTTATCTAATTTTTTAAGGGTTCCGCTATTTCATGGATATATGTTATTATGTTGCACAATCATTATAATTTATCACATTAATTTGGTGTCGGATTTCCCGTACAAAAGCTATCACACATATGACATATCCTCAAACATCGATAAATTGTGAGGGAACGTATGCTTTTATTTTTTCATATATTGAACTTTAATTATTGGTACAAAGTGAGCTATTACTGATTTTTTTTAACAAAAACTGGTAAATAATTCGTCCAATTTTGCTTACAAGCAACTATCTCTTTATGTATTTATGTACATTTTAGAAAATTATTCTTCTGGATATTGATCTAAATTAAGTAAAATCAAGAGACGGTTTGGATATATTGCGTTTTATAATATATATATATATATATATATATATATATATATATATATATATATATATATATATATATATATATTAAATTATAAATCAAAATATCGTATTATGAGTTTATGACACGCTATTTAAACAGCCTTAAGATGTGTGACAGTACCTTTTGTTGGATAAAGAATCAAAAATGTGTTTGTAAAAAGTAATCGAATTTCTTTTAGCCTACTCAACAATGCTCTATCCTTAAGATGCACCAAAGGGACAAATGCATGAAATTGGCCATTGAACCAGTGTATAGTGTAAGAAGACACTAGAAGTTATTAACCCTGTTAATAAAACATATAGGATCTTTGATATCTCAACTAGAAAGAAGATCGAGAATTTTAGTAGAATATAGAAATGTTTATATTTTTATTTATACCATAGCCTAATATAAAAATGGGAAAACTACATTAAAAGGTGAGACAATTTGTGACAAGTAGTTTATATTTTTTTCCTAATTATAGGTCTTGATTTCTAAATATTTATACAAGAGCTAGCATTTGAAAAATGTATGAATGATTGAATGGACATTTTACCTTCTCTATATAATTAAATTATTGGCTAGATAAAATGTACCACTTGTATAAGGAGACATTTTAAAGTGATAGCATGTACAGTAATGCTTGTCATTACTCACTAAGATATGAATGAAAGGCATATATTATAGTATATGGATTCGGAGATATAAATAATATCATGATGTTTCTTGTGGCAGTTTTCACAATCTATTATTTTTACGAAAAACCTATATGCACACGAAAAATTGCCTATATGCATATGAAATGGTGTGCTTAACTTAACAATGCAAATTTGTACGCATAACTTAGCAGTACAAGGGACAAAATCGGGAAAAAAGGAAAAAAGTCCAGCTCAAGTTGTGCATTAAAGTTAAACGCACAAAAAAAAGTGTACTGCTAATGTTAACGCACAGGGAGAAAAATAAATTGCGTTAACATTAGCAGTACAACTATATGATATAACCAAATTGGATATAACTATAAGGATATAACCAATTTGGTTATATCTTATGGTTATATTGTATAGTTATATACTATGGTTATATCATATATTATATTTATAGTTATATACTATGGTTACATCCAATTTGGTTATATCATATTGTTATATCCTATAGTTATATACTATGGTTATATCTTATATTATATTCTATAGCTATATACTATGGTTATATCATATAGTATATATACTATGGTTATATCATATAGTTATATACTATGGTTATAATCATAGTATATAACTATAATATATGATATAACCAAATTGGATATAACTATAGAATAAAAATATAGGATATAACCATAGTATATAACTATAGAATATAACCATAAGATATAATCATAGTATATAACTATAAGATATTACCAAATTGGATATAACCATAGTATATAACTATAGGATATAATTATAGTATATAACTATAAAATATAATATATGATATAACCATAGTATATAACTATAGAATATAACAATAAGATATAACTAAATTGGATATAACTATAAGATATAATCATAGTATATAACTATATGATATAACCATAGTATATAGGCTCATTTACAAATCTATACCACTTTGGTGTTAAAATTTAAAAAGTAGTACTTCTTTTAAAAGATATTACAATAATATCCTAAAGTAACTTTTTTGGATTTTTTTTTAATCAAAAAATCTGAAATTAAATTTATTTTCTATAAATAAAAAGATAAAATAAAATTAAAAATATTATAATAATCAATAAAATTTTAAACTAATTTATCATTAATCTACTAATCATTTCATCACTAAAATTTGATAGTTTAAAATTTGATAATTTTAAACTAATTTATCATTAACCTACAAACCCTAACATTTTGCACACCCCCAAATTCCAGATTCATCTTCCTGTTCATCTTCTCCGACCTCGCTCTCGGTCGTCTTCTCTGACCTCGCTCTCCGGTCATCTTCCCTCTCGACTCCCTCTCGGTCGTCTTCTCCGACCTCGCTCCGTTTACCATCTCCATCCTCTTTCCAGATCCAGATCTGGTTCCATCTCCATCCTCTTTCCAGCCCCCCGCCTCCCCCACCTCCTCACCCTCCGCCTCGAGTCCAATGCCTTCTCCGGCCAGATCCAGATCCAAACTTAAATCGAAACCTCGATCGCTCTCCGGCTCTCCCAGATCCAGATCCTCGATCTCTCCCAGATCTCTCTGTCTCCGCCTCTTCCCGCCTCATCGGCCAAATCTCGACCTCGCTCCCCCCGCCGTCAACCGCCTCCCCCACTGCCTCCCCACCTCCTCACCTTCCACCTTCAAACCCTAAACCTAAATCGAAGGGTTGAACTCCATCTCCCACAACTCGCCGGCGACCTCCCCCGGCAACCTCCCTCTGCCCCCGACGACCTCCATCCTCGAATTGCAGTTTCCAGCTGCCCCCGGCGACCTCCCTCTACCCCCGCCTCGAGTTCTCCCCCCGGCGAACTCCATCTCCCACAAATCGAAATTGCAGTTTCCTCACCCTCCGCCTCGAGTTCTCCTCCCTCTCCCCCCACCTCGATCTCTCCCAGATCCTCGATCGCCTCGAACCCTAACCCAGCGAACCCTAACCCTAACCCAGATCTCTCCCAGATCTCTCCCACATCTCTCCCAAACCTAAGAAAATATAAATTCATAAATTAATTTATATATTTTAAAGTATAAGAGAATCTAAAGAAAAGATAAATTCAGAAACTAATTTATCTTTTCTTTAAAATTTTGAAATTGGGTAATTTTACCAAAACACCCTTATTTGGGTATATTTTTGAATATTGCATTCATATCTAAAAAAAGAATACCTACTTTGCAATTTTGGGCACCAAAATGGGTATTTCTTGACATTGTTTCTAGTATATAACTATAGAATATAATCATAAGATATAACCAAATTGGATATAACTATAAGATATAATCATAGTATATAACTATATGATATAACCATAGTATATAACTATATAATATAATATATGATATAACCATAGTATATAACTATAGAATATAACCATAAGATATAATCAAATTGGATATAACTATAAGATATAACCATAGTATATACTATGATTATATCTTATAGTTATATCCAATTTGGTTATATTCTATAGTTATATACTATGGTTATATCATATATCTTATAGTTATATAACTATATGATATAACCAAATTGGATATAACTATAAGTATATATATAACCAAATTTGATATAACTATAAGATATAATCATATTATATAACTATATGATATAACCATAGTATAATTTTATAGTTATATACTATGGTTATAATTTTATAGTTTTAATCGTTATATCCTATAGTTATATACTATGGTTATATCATATATTATATTCTATAGTTATATACTATGGTTATATCAAATAGTTATATACTATGATTATATCTTATAGTTATATCCAATTTGGTTATATCATATCGTTATATCCTATAATTATATACTATGATTATATCTTATGGTTATATACTATGGTTATATCCTATATTATATTCTATAGTTATATACTATGATTATATCATATAACTATATACTATGATTATATCTTATACTTATATCCAATTTGGTTATATCATATCGTTATATCCTATAGTTATATACTATGTGATACGAATCTGATGACTCAGATCTCGTCTGAAGCCAGATCTAGGTAGGAAATGGTCTCAGATCCTTCTCTTGGTTACCGGATAAGTACGAACCATCGGGAAGGATGGTCTGCGGCTCTCTTATGCTCGCTTGGGCGATGGTGGGATGAGAGTGAAGGTTGTGTTTGTGAACCGTGATGTGGTTCAATCGGGTCTAACCAGTTTTGTGACGCTGAGGCCTAAGGGGAGGAGTTCAACTCAACTACGAAGCTTAGACGTACATAAATTTCAACGTAACTAAAACGATTACAAGTGAAGGCTATATATAGCCAAAATAGTGCACGGCCTTGATGGGCCGAGTCCATACGTAGATGGGCTCGCATACCAAAACAGAAAATAAGCTAAAACTAGCAACTACTAAATAAGGAACTATTAAAAACGAAAAGTACTAAAATACATAAAAAGCTAATTAAATAGGCTTGTCGGATGCCACGAGGGACGCCACAGTCTTGGTCTTCGGCGGCTCGCCGAAGCTTGGTTCAGGACTAGCCATGAGCGCATCACTATGGTTATATCATATAGTTATATTCTATGATTATATCTTATAGTTATATCCAATTTGGTTATATCTTATGGTTATATTCTATAATTATATACTATGGTTATATCATATATTATGTTCTATAGTTATATACTATGGTTATACCATATAGTTATATACTATGATTATATCTTATAGTTATATCCAATTTGGTTATATCTTATCGTTATATTCTATAGTTATATACTATGGTTATATCCCATCATATAGTTATATACTATGTTTATATCATATAATTATATACTATGATTATATCTTATAGTATATCCAATTTGGTTATATATATCCTTATAGTTATATCCAATTTGGTTATATCCTTATAGTTATATACAATTTGGTTATATCATATATTATATTTTATACTAATATATACTATGGTTATAACCATAGTATATAACTATATGATATAACCATAGTATATATACTTTATGATATAACCATAGTATGTAACTATAGAATATAACCATAGTATATAACTATAGGATATAACGATATGATATAACCAAATTGGATGTAACCATAGTATATAACTATAGGATATAACCATGTATAATATATAACTATAAAGTAATATATATGATATAACCATAAGATATAACCAAATTGGTTATATCCTTATAGTTATATCCAATTTGGTTATATCATATAGTTGTACTGCTAATGTTAACGCAATTTTTTTTTGTGCGTTTAACTTTAACGCACAACTTGGGCTGGACTTTTTTCCCGATTGTGTCCCTTATACTGCTAAGTTATGCGCACAGATTTATACTGCTAAGTTAAGCGCACCATTTCGTGTGCATATAAGCAATTTTTCGTGTGCATATAGAGACAACAACAGTTAATTAAAATGTGAAAACTTGACAGTATTATAATATTATTAAAGTTTTTTTACAAGAATTAATATAACCGTTTTTTAACCTATGTTTCTCCTTAATGACATATATTAGGCATATTCTTCTATGGAACTGTTATGTTAAATAGAAAATTAAAATATCTAAATTAGTGATATTTAGCAAATCTTTCTATTACGACTTACGAATATGCTTAACATATGACCTTAGATAATATATTTAAAAAGTTGTTAATATAATGTCATATTTGTATAAGTTGATTGATGTAGAGTGTACGTAGACGCCTTATAAATTAGAGAATGTTACAATTCTACTTTTGTGATCGGAAGGAAACACTTATAAAGACATTTGAAAAGTTGGCAGTGCATTTCTGATATCTCCCGTATGTCTTTATTTCCCCATTTGTACAGTTAAGGGCCAATGTTGGATACCCGAAACAAATCACATCTTCTAAATTCTTTATATTGTAGTGATCATCAAATACCATATCTATTCTCCATTCAAAAATCCCTAACTGTTGATGTCATCATTCAAGTCAAATCCCATCATACTTAGACAAGTTTGTTGGGATAAATAGTACTCCCCAAAAACTTTCAAGTCATCAAACTCAATTCTAATTTTCAACCCATGAAAAAAAAAAATACAAATAAATTATTCTGTTGAAACTCTAACTAATTAATTATGTGTACTCAAAGTCTCTTCATAATTGGATGTAGTAAGTGATTTTTTTTATACAAGATCTCTTATTAGGCTGTGTCATGTTATCATCGAATTAACCGGAATTTTAATTGAAAAAATCATTTATATTATTTTTTGTTAACGAGTTCAAAGCTTGTATTATTTTTGTTGATTTGAAAGATGAGATTATTTTCTATCTTCTAGTGAAAGTTTGGATTATTTTCATTATTTTCCCTTTAAGTATCTTATTATGGAAATATTTGATAGAATTCATTTTCATTATTATCGATTGATAGTGAAAGTTTGGATTATTTTTGTCATTTTTGTTGGTGATTTTAGTGTCATCGGCCATTTGGTGTAGTGGGGATTCGCTCAAGACTTATGGAGTTCGTTCGGCGCATAACGAGTTTCGGGAGTACGGAGTGCACACTCGTGTGCGTGGATTCGGACTCTGGGTTACGGAGCGTGTTGGTTATATATGGTTGAGTAGTTTGGCGGGTTTTTAACCAATTTCCAACCTCCATGCAACCTCCCAAGTCCCAACCACCATGTAACCGCCTAACTTCTTATGTCCTATATAAGGGTGAGATTGGGGCAATTCTTGGGACATCCCGAAAGAGAACGATCTCTTGTATCGAACAAACACCGAAAATACCAAGTGCTCTCTATTGATATTGCCTTGTTCAATAGAGGTTTGATTGTCTTATCTCGAATTGAATTTCGTGCAACCCTAAGGCTACAAGAGTAATGGTCGAAATATTAGTTTTGGAAAGTGTATTGGCACGATTCAATCTATATCCAAGTCAAACCGATGTTTGATCAACGTTACACCCTTATACAATAATTTTCCCTTTCATTTATAATAAAAAAAATATTTTCTAAGTTAATTTTTTTTATTAACAAGTTTAAACATTTGTTTAGAAAATAATCTATAAAATGAAAAATCATAACTTACATTCTGAGGGGATAAGTTAGAAAGACCATGTAAAAATATACTCCGTGTAATTTATAAATAAGTCAATCGAAATTAATTCCCGCGAACTTAACAGCTCGATTCCATTGGCAGGCATAAATCCATTAGCCACCATATACTGTGAGTCTGTGACATCAATCATTTCATTAGTCGATGAAAAAAGGTTAAGAATTTGATTCTAGACATAATGTGACACTTGTTCATGGGCCCAAGAACAAATCCAATTGGGCCAATATAAGTAAGTCTCTGGCCCATAGACAAATTCATACTTATCTGTGGGACCCACTACAATATACAATTTTTATTATTGAGAAAATTAGGCACGAAGAGTCTCTTAAGAGAAAAAATAGTAAGTTTAGGTCTATTTTTAAAAAAATTATAAATATGACTCTCTATTACTACACATATGGTTCAAATGGGTGGAAGTGTTTTTTGTAGGGTTTAGGATTTAGGGGTTAGGGTTTAGAGTTTAGGGTTTAGAATATAGGATTTAGGGGTTTTTAAAAGCTTAGGGGATCAAGAAACTAATTTATTTAATTAGAAGTCCAAACTTGTTATTTGACTCCTCTTTAAGGGGTCGTTGTTTTTTATTTTGGGGGTGCAATAATTTGACAGGAGCTTTCTACCAAAAAAAAATATAATTTGACAGAAGCTACTAATATTAAACTTTGATAAGCCCGACCCAGCCCGGTCTGATTGGGAAAATAGTAGACCTGTCAACTGGGTTGGGTTGGTCGAATTCGGGTCATGTCGGGTTCGGGTCAAATCGGGTTCGGGTCGATCGGGTTGGTAAAATTTTCGGGTCGGACGGGTCGGGTTGACCCAGCGGGTCGAACATGTCATTTTTTTATGATTATTATTATAATTTTTAACTTTAATAAAATAATTATAATAATATAATTAATATTATATTATTATTTAATAAAATATATTAAAATATTTAATATAAATGAAATAAAATATACAAAATAAAGGGGACCCACGAGCTCGAACTTGCGTTCGGGTCGAGTCGGGTTCGAGTCCTTCTTGACCCATTGACATTCGGGTCGGATTCGGATTTGGGTCCTTTCGGGTTGGGTCGGGTTTTCGGGTTGGGTCGGTTTTTGACAGGTCTAGAAAATAGGCAGATTCAGATAAGTGGAATTTAAATTAACATCTACAAATAATGTCTTGCTAAGGTTAAACTGGATTTAATGGATGAACACTTTACAAACTACACATCTTCTTTTTGTTATTATACTAATATTTTTTCGACCTATGTCCTTGAGTTTAAAACCTTGTTTTATAAAAATTTAAGTTAATTTTTTTTTTTAAATCTATAAAATTTAAATACTTTTTTATGATAATGATTTTCTAAAATATAATTTATTAAAGATATAAATAAAACACCCGGACACTTGAAAAAGTTCTAAAAGTGAAGTAATTCACTTGAAGTACTTCACTTTTAGACCTCTCTATGCAATAAAATAAAACACTTCTCAAATATTATTTCTCTAGTGCACCAAAAAAGACAATTTATCTAGAAAATAGCTTATGAAATTACATGTTGTATAAATGTGCTTTGGTGATGATCAAACTTTTACCGATACATATATAGATATTGAATGAACTATGCGAAGAACTTTTCAAAACTAATAATTCGGTTTTTGTGTTTTAGGATTACAAGAATTTGGATTCGGGATAAGACAAACAAATCTCTTGCGTTCAAGGCAAGAATTACAAAATAACACAGAGTTTTCGATTTTAGGATGTAAAGATCACACAGAAATAGATGATTCTCTTAGGAGACTAAAACCTACACCCAACATGCCCTTATATAGGATAGGGACCAACCACAACAATTACAAGTCGGTTGGGGTGGTTAAATCGTCTAAAAATGCGTCAAACCGACCAACTATGTGCACTCCTTCGTAATTAATTCTGAAATTAAAAGACACATACTTCAACTAAAAGTCGTAAGCAATGTACGATCGTGCACCATAGTGCACGGAATGCAACGCAATACAAAGAGCACTGTACGGCCAATGCACCAAAACGCACAATCACTACTTAGGCTCCGTTCGACAAAGCTTTTTTGAGATTAACGGAGCTTGATTTTCTTTTTAATCTAGTTAATGAGTGTTCGGTAAAAAAATGTCAATCTAGCTTAGGATGCTTATAGTAGATTAATATAGCTTAATTTTCCCATTTTTTTAATGTGACCCCCCTAGATTGTTGAAGATTAACAAGCTGAAATTTACATTTATCTCATTTCAGCTTGTAATACCAAACATCAACTATATTTTTTAAATAATTAAACTAATAAACTCAGCTCCAACTATTCATTCAGCTACAGCTTCAACTACTCATTAAGCTCCAACTTCCATTTCAGCTAGATTTACCGAACATAGCCTTAGACCGTACACTCTCTAGATTACCGCAATTTCGCGCCAGAAAATTGCACACTTTGTGCACTTCACTCTATGAGCGTTTTCTACCGCCGAGCTAATCCGTAAGTGTGACATTCATAGCTCCAAATTCAAGTTTGCAAATACGAGTGTGCACCCCACCTCCCAAATCCACCTAACGTCATAAATCTTGAACAAACCTAAATTACACTAACCTATAATACTAAAATCACCAACATAAACTGAGCGAACATCTATGACCCAAAAAAAACTGAAAAAAGGGAAAAGTTGGACGAAGTTATGAACTCGCTCTGGAGATATTTTATAAAGGGTATTTCTAAAATTTTAGTAACTATGTGATTTATTTAATTTTCAACAAGAATCACGTGACGGATTTGATTGAGCTGGCAATTTCGGTTTCAATGGAGAAGCACTATCTCCAACTAAAAGTTGTTACGATGAAAAACAACAAAACTATGTTTAGATATCGTGCGTGAACCAGTCTATATACCTCGTTTAGAATCCGACTCGATGCCACCCAGCCAAATTTAATATGACGTCATATTATAATACATACTGATGCAAGGGCAAAATCGAAAAACGAACAGTAAGATTTATCAATGGGGAGAAAGTAAAAATGTCGACATGATGAAATTAGAAAAAAAAACAGTTAATGAAGAAACGTAAAATAAATGTTGGGAGGTGAAGAAGGAGATGGATTAGTGGAGTATGAGTTGGAACCTCGAATGACTCCTCCCCCCCGCCTTGGGCCCCAAGCTATCTTTATATTTTTTAAATCCAATCAAATCTCATCAATAATAATATTCCTTTTTTAACCCCCACTTTTACCTGGCCCGCATAACCATTAATTTATACTTAGGATGCAACCAAGATTTACCGTACACAAATTTGACCTTTATTTACCATTCTACCCTAGGGAGATTAACTCATTACTTTGATATGTTTCTGTTTATGATGGTGTACTTTAAATATTTCAAGAATTTACATTCCATATGCTTTTTAATAGTCTATAAATAATGATAATATAAAGAGGCGAATTTTATAAAATGACCAAAAAACCACCAAAATGAAAAGCTAAAAAATTTGCCTATAAATACCACCAACTCTCGACCCCGCTAACCAAACATTTCCCAACGGAAGCTTCCATCACACTCTTCTTATTCGTCTTCTACACTCCCCAATTCTGTTTCCAACTCAACTCAGACCGTCCGATCGAAACAAATGCCTAGATCGCCGATTTTCCAAGCCTCAGCACCGGCGCCGTCCACCTTCGCCGCAGTCACGATATGGCGGTGGAACTCCGCCACGCCGTACCTTCTCGGGGGCATAGTCCTTGTAATGGCGCTCATCGCTGTCGCAATGCTCATGCTCGTCTGCTCCATCCGCCGCGAGAACCGCCGATCGGCCGCCGCGATGTCCGGCGAGAAGTCGGTCAAGGGAGTGGATGTTACAGGCTCGTCCGTTCCGGTGCCGGAGTTCGTCGTCATCATGGCCGGTGACGAAAAGCCGACGTATCTGGCGATGCCGTCGCTCCTTCCGGCGGCGAATTCGCCTGCCGGAGAAGATGGATCCGCCGCCGATTTGACCGGACGCTGATCGGAGTTTGTTGAATTGCTTGATTTTGTCTTCCTCTTGAAAGAGGATCCAATTTTCCGACCGGGAACGTGTAAAAAAGAACAGAGAGATGGTAGGAGGAGAGAAACATATAGATTTTTGTGTACCAGCGGATCTTGACAATTTTGCCAATAAAAATTTGTTTCAATTTTGAAATTATTAAATCTGCATAGCAATATTTTATATTCTGTTTTAGTTTGCAGAATTCATCATTTCCATCCATTAAAAGAATACAAAAAAATCATTGTGTTAATCAAAGTAATAAAGACAATAAGGTGGGGTTAAAATCAAATAAATTAAGGAAGAAGCTAGTAAGTGGATTTGCATCAACCGGGTTGCTTTTGCAAAGAAATGTAGGGCAAGCAGTGGTGCTGGTGGCGGCCGCACCACTAATTAGATACTGTATAGAAACTCTACTTCAATTTCTTAATGTAATTGGACTATATAACTATATGATTACATTTAGAGGGGCAATCATAATTCATAAGAAAATACATAAGAAACTAAGTCGTATTTTTAATAAACATGTTAATAATATAAATCTTGTTAATAAATAGTTTTTTATATAATTTTCAAAAGGAATTATATATACTTGAGGATTTTCCCCCTCTTTTTATAGAATACATTAGCATAGTGTCCGTATCAAGCACGGGTATGTACATAAATTTTTACATATATGTGCATAAGTGTTTATATGTATGTCTATCAAAATAATTAAGTTTTATAATTATTATGTCTTACTATTTTCAATTGTTCTAAGAGTATTTGACTAATACTACTCAAAGATATTAAGAGATAATTTTAAAGGAAAAATTGTAACACTTCTCTTAGTTTTATTAAATAATCTCATCAACTGATAAGTTTAACTAAAAATCTATCAAAAGAATTTATTTTTATAATATCTTTTGGGAACATAAGTTGGTTGTATCTTTGTAATTAAATTTATTTGATTAAATAAGTTTTATATATAATTAATTTGGATATTTTTGTCATATCTTTTGGAAACTTAATTTGGCTATATCTTTTTAATTAAAATTTATTTGATTAAATAAGTTTTATATATAATTACTTTGGACCTACTGTTATTATTTTTTCTAAAAGAATGAATGATGTGACGAATTATGATTAAATGAGTAATGACACATAAACGAATTAAATGTGATGACGATACATAAAATTTAGACATCTTTTTTAATATATATATAAATATAGATAGATTAACTAGGTGGTGACATTAATTAGTAATTACCAAAGGCCGGGCAAAATATGAATCAAATAGGACGCGGCGGCATGGAAACGAAAAACCTAGTGGCAACAGAAGAGATAATACCATGAATCAGATTTGTGGCGAGATGAAAGCGTTGACAACAAGAAGACAAAAAAAAAAGAGTAGTGCTGTTTTTTGTTTTTTTCCCTCTTCGCATAGTCTAATTACACATTGGTGCATATAATTGATGTTATTGTTTACATAATTACACGATTTATTAGTTTTTTTGGGTCTATAGAATTAAGGTAATAGATCATCATAAAAGAGGAAATTCGAACTGGTAATCTTGTTATCACATGATGTCATGTTTAGAAAGACTTGAGTACACGATAATTGTATAAATTAATATTTTATTACAGCTCATACCATGTTAATTATACGGTTAATATGGTACTTCCCTCAATCTTTATCCTAATAAATTTAGGCTAATATATATAGTATTGTGTACCCCTTTCATACATGATACCATAATCGTTCCATTGATAATTTTACATGTTTCAAAACATAGAGAACAATTCAACTTGATTGTACAATTACCAACATATCCCATATATATATATAAATATTATGTTCAACCAATTTATGATGCTTTTGGCTACTTTATACTATTCATTAAGTTAAAATCATGATAACTGAAGGTATTTTGATAAACCAACAAGACAAAGTAAAACTAATTAAATAAACACATATATACCTACTTATCAACAAAATATTCATTAAATAATAAACACAACTCCCTCAAATTCTAATGCCAAAAAAAAAGATGGTTTTTCAAATAATATGTTACTCCATATTTTAAGCAAAGCCACCATTAATCCATTATATATTAATAAAAAATAAATTGGCATGGCTCAAGGGGAGACGCGACGCCTAGACAATGTAAAGAGGCCAGGAATCCACTTCCATGCTACTAGTACTTGATTGATCACCACATAAATTAAATACTACTCCTTTCTTTCTGTCGACGTACCCCAATACTAAATTAAGCAATATAAATATATAATGTATAATCTCTTTATTAAAACGACTTTTTTATAATGCTAAGTTAATTAATGAAGTGGAATATGATGTTATCGTGTTGATAAAAATTGTGGCTCTCGACAGGAGTGAGTGGCTGGTGTTGATTTGTCAACTCTTTGATCAATGAAATTTTTGCAAGACAAATTTTTCTTTGTTTCTCAAGAATATTATCTTAGATATAACACAATAGGTTATTTTTAAACAATCATTTTAAATGAAAGTGATAGAGGATTTTAGTATTAAATCTGTAATTAATGATATAATTAATAGTGATTTAGGTCTAACCTAATTGATAAGGGCAGAATGATAATTACGTGTTGAGATATATATTGTATCTTCTTTTCTAGCCCTAGGGATGACTGTTAACACAATTTTGGCCTCCACAAGTTTGAGGGAGAATAACATACATCGTTCTTCGGATTATCGATTTGTCTTCCATTCAATCAAATTTAATCTCGTTCAGTTTACGACAACGATATTTGGCGCCGTCTGTGGGAACGAAGTCAAGGATCATCCGAAGGAGCTCGTTCGAGGGCGTGAGGTGGTTCGAGCCCTAGTCTCCGTCACCGGTCTGGGTGGTCGGAGTTCGGGAGTGGCTCGTTACGCACCGGAGCGGTCCGCGGTAGGGCTGTTGTGTGGAGTTCAAGCTCGGGTTCGTGGTGTGCTATCCGATTTTGGATCAAGGTTTCCAGCGAGAATTAATTTCTCTAGGGTTCGTCTGTTCGAAGGTTAGGGTTTGAGCATGTTCGTTTGGTGTTGAAGATCGACGATCTCATGGGGGAGCATATCTCATCGGGGTCGGCGGCTAGAGAAGCGGAGTGGGCGTCGGCGTTGGAAGAGCGAGACCGCCAGCTCATAGCCATGGAGGCCGTGCTGGAGGTGAGCCGGCGAGAGGCTAAGGACGCACGCGATGCCCTGGAGTCCGAAAGGAGGCGCAACGAGATCGCCTCTGGGAAGCGAGTCGCGGCGGCCGGCGAGTCGAACGGCGTCACTGGTGGACGACGAAGGCTCCAGAGCGTGGTAGAAGCCCCGCGTCGCAGTCCACGACGCTCGGGGATTGCGCGCAGCCATCGGTCGAACCGTTCGCCCCCTAGCGATCAGCGGGCGGCGGGGGTGACTCGGGCTGGGGGCTCGACGCGCGGCGGTGTCGCAGACCATGATCCGGCGCCTGGGCATCAAGTCGATCCCGGGGTTTCGCGGTGGACGGGAGGTCGCGCAAGGTCTTCGGCGATGCCACGTCGGGAGAAGGCTCGGTACTCGGATTCTCCCTCGGACTCGGGGTCCGATCGGCGCCATCCTAGGGCGCAGCGAAGGTCCCGGTCGCGATCAAGAGCAAGGCGCGCAGCGGTCCTGGCTCATTCGGGGCGGCCGAAATTGTCTCCGCCGGGTTGGCGTTGCCGGCGCGGTGCATCCCCCGTGGATGGGTCGGCAGGGGCTGATCGTCGGAGAGGGCGTTCGCCCACGCGATCAGCCAAGGTGCATCACCGGCACGAGGCATCGGTGAACTCGACCCTGCAGGATGAGCATGTAGCCCGTCCAGGAGGAGGAGCCTTGAGGGGAGCCTTGAGGGGAGCCATGGAGCAGGCTGAGCACCGCCTATCCAGAATGACGTCTACCCCGTTTGTCCGACGGATTCGCGAATCTAACCCGCCATCTAAGTTTTCCTCCCCCTCTTTTGAATTGTATGACGGAAAGTCGGATCCGGTATTGCATGTGGCTTCGTTTACTCATAAAATGGCTTTGTGGACTGAGCATGATGCATTGCTTTGCAAATTATTCCCTGCTAGTCTAGGAACTACTGCGTTTAATTGGTTTCACTCGTTAAGACCCGATTCGATTAGCACCTGGGATCAGCTTGCTAGGAAGTTTGTAAACCATTTTGTTGCTAATAGTAGAGAGCCTATGTCTATGGGTGTGTTGTTCAAAATGAAAATGCGCAGGGATGAGACGCTTCGCCAGTTTGGACCTAGGTTCATGGAGAAGTACGCTGATATGGACAGTGTCGATGAGCATACCGCTATTGAGGCCTTTCAGCAGGCTTTTCCGGCAGATAGTAGATTGAGGGAAAGCATCACTCTTCAGGTTCCTCGCAGCATGGCCGAGCTGCATGAAAGGGTTCGATAGTATGTCAAGCTTGAGGATGACCGGAAGACAGCTAGAGACATGCGCTCTTCTGTGTCACCCGTTAGGCGCAACAGATCAGACGTTCCGGCCAAGAGGAATGATAGCAGGACGGCGGGTAAAGCAGGAGGGCTATTGCCGGCTAACCCCGCCAGGAAGTCCGTTAATTTTAGCTTTAAGCTCCCGATTCAGCGCATCTTGCCATTGGTCCGGGACATGCCGTTCTTCTATTGGCCTAAGGAGCAGGAAAACGCTTCTAAGGCAAGAGATCAGACCAAGGAGTGCGATTTTCACCGCGCCAAGGGGCACCTGACCGGCGATTGCTTCGCCTACAAGAGAGCACTGGCCAAATGGGCAAAGGAGGGGCACCTGAACGAGTTTCTTGGCGATAGGCGGCCCCACGTTGACGACGAGAGACAGGTGGAGCCGGCGGGCGATGCTCCCAGGAGGGTCATTCATGTGATCGATGCAGCGGTCAAGCAGTCAGGGGAGCACATGCATGACTACAGGAAGCGTCGCCATGAGCTAGAGGTCCTGCTGGCTGACGGGGGTTCTCACAAAAGACCCAGTAGCTCGGTGTCTCAAATCTTAGGCTTTTCGAGTTTCGACTTGGTGGGCCTGCAGCGGCCGCACAATGACCCCCTCGTTTTGTCTGTCTGTATTGGTGAGTTCGACGTTAAGCGAATTCTGGTCGATTCAGGCAGCTCAGTTGAGATCATGTTCTACGACGCGTTCAAGAAGCTGGGCAGGAAGCAGGAGGATTTGGTCCAGGTGTCGATGCAGCTAACAGGCTTGGGAGCTCACTCGGTATGGCCTTTGGGGATGTTGCGTGAGACGGTTACCCTAGGCGGTAAGTCTGTAGAAACTGAGTTTCTAGTGGCCAACGCTCCATCGTCCTATAACGCTATTTTGGGGCGTTCGTGACTGCATTCGATGGAAGCTGTCCATTCTACTCTACACCAGATGATCGTTTTTCCCCTCGGCGGGAAGGTGATGCGTATTCGGGGTGACCAGCGGGCCGCCCGACATTGCCTCGGGATTGAGAGCAGTGCATCGGCGGTGCTGACCGTGGAGGCAGACTCGCAGGTTCTTGACGAGGTGGGGATGGCGCCGGCAGAGAGGTCACTTGAAGCTCTCCAAAGGATCCAGGTTAGTAATTCTGAACCCGAAAAATATTTTTTAGTTGGTGCCAATGTTGCAGGTGACGAGCTCGCCTCTCTAGTGGGGTTGTTGAAAAGAAACAAGCGGGTATTTGCTTGGTCGCCCTATGAGATGCCCGGGTTAGATCCTTATGTTGCTTGTCACCGTCTGAATGTGCAGAAAGAGGCGAAGCCGGTGGCTCAAAGAGCCAGGCAGTCGTCCGTTCAGCATACCGAAGCAGTTTTGAAGGAGCTGAGAAAGCTACAGGAAGCTGGGGCAGTTGAGGAGGTCAAGTTTCCTGAGTGGTTAGCCAATCCGGTTGTAGTCAAAAAGAAGAATGGGGAATAGAGGGTCTGTGTGGATTTTACAGACCTGGACAAGGCCTGCCCGAAGGACCTGTTTCCTTTGCCGAAGATCGATCAGTTAGTAGATGCAACGGCGGGGCACGAGAGAATGAGCTTCTTGGATGCTTACAGGGGTTATCACCAGATCCCCCTAGCGAAGGAGGATCGAGAAAAGACAGCTTTTTTGACTCCCAGAGGTGTGTTTTGCTACCGGGTGATGCCTTTCGGTTTGAAGAATACGGGTGCAACCTTTCAGCGAATGGTTGTAAGCATTTTCTCAGACCTGATTGGCACCAAGGTAGAGGTCTACATTGATGACATGGTGGTACAGAGCAAGCTACAGGGTTCCCACTTGGAGGATTTGCAGCTGGTGTTCGATATTCTGCACAAGACCGGCCTTAAGTTAAACGCTTCTAAATGTGCCTTTGGAGTCGGCTCTGGAAAATTTCTGGGGCACTTGGTTACCAGGCGGGGCATTGAGGCTAGCCCGGATCAGATTCAAGTCATTCGGTCCATTCAAAGTCCGAAGAACATCAAGGAACTACAGAGACTTACGGGAATGGCCGCTGCTCTGAACAGGTTTATTAGTAGATCCTCCGACAAGTGTAGTGCGTTCTTCAAGTTGCTTAAGGGGGATCGCATCTTCCAGTGGGATGATGAGTGTGAGTCCGCCCTGGCTGATCTGAAGAGATATTTGCAAGAGCCGCCTATCCTGACGGTTCCTAGCGCAGGAGAGGCATTGGTGTTGTATCTCGCCGTTTCAGTGCACTCGGTTAGTGCAGTACTGGTAAAAGATGAGAAGCAGAGCCCGGTCTATTACGTGAGCAAAACACTCCTAGATGCAGAGTCTCGGTATCCCCCTCTCGAAAAGCTGCTGCTAGCGTTGATGGTGGCGGCGAGGAAGTTGAACCATTATTTCCACGCACACCCCATTAAGGTGATGACGTCCTTTCCCCTGAAGTCGTTGTTGGCTAGCTCCGACTTAGCAGGACGGGTCACTAAGTGGGCGGTGGAATTGGGGCAGTATGAGGTCGAGTTCGTCCCTAGGACGGCTATCAAGGGGCAGGTCCTTGCGGATTTCATTGCTAAATTCGTTCAGGAAGCCCCGGTGATGACTATGGAGGTCTGGCAAGTGAAGATCGGTCAGCAAGATTCTTGGGAGCTGCAAGTAGATGGCGCCAAGAACCGCAGGGGTGCTAGGGCAGGTTTGGTCTTGACGTCTCCAACCGGTGAGGTCATCCGGACCGCTGTCAGGTTGGAGTTTGAGGCCACAAACAACGAAGCCGAATATGAAGCTCTGATCTTGGGGTTGATGGCGGCCAGAGGTTAGGGCGCCAGGTCGGTCGTCGTATATTCGGATTCCCAGCTAGTCGTTAACCAGGTCACCGGGGAGTATGGCGCCAAATCGGCTAGGATGCTTGCTTATCTGGAGAAGGCTCGTAACATCTTAGCCGGCTTCGTCGAGTTCAGAATAGAGCAGATTCCCCGCGATCAGAATGAGGTAGCTGATGCCCTCGCCACTTTGGGATCGAGTTCCTCTGGGTCTGATTCGTCAATTCAGATTGGCTGCCTGAGTGTTCCAAGCATAGAATCGGAGGAGATCTTTCCCGTCGACACGAATCCTAGTTGGATGGATCCCATTGTCGACTGGCTGGCCCAGGGAGTACTTCCGGATGACAAGAAAGAGGCTAGGCTGGTTAGGCTTAGGGCGGCGAGGTTCTGGATGTCGCCCGATGGAATCCTGCATCGGAAATCTTTTTCGGGCGCCTATCTTAGATGTGTTCCTCCATCTAAGGTAGAGGATACTTTGTTTGAGATCCACGAGGGAATATGTGGCGTGCACGCAGCCAGCCGCACTATGGCCAGTATCGCAAGGACACAAGGTTTTTGGTGGCCTTACATGCAGAAGGATGCGGAGTGCTATGTCAGGAAGTGCGAAAAATGCCAGAGGTTCGCCAAACAGATACATCTGCCGGCAGGAGACCTGCTCCCGGGGAATAGGCGTTTCCTGGTTACGGCTACAGACTATTTCACGAAGTGGGTTGAGGCGAAGGCCTTAGCGAACATTAGAGATACTGACATCATTGGCTTCGTCTGGGAGTTTATTATTACCCGTTTTGGAATGGCACTCAGTTTAGCAGTTCCGCTTTTAAAACTTATTGTGCAGGTTTTGGAATTAAGAACTTTTACTCGTCTATAGCTTATCCGCAGGCTAACGGGCAGGCTGAAACCACCAACAAGGCGCTCCTGGATGGGATCAAGAAGAGACTGGACCAGGCAAAGGGTAGGTGGGCGGAGGAGCTTCATGCGGTCCTCTGGGCTCACCAGACTACACCCCGACGCTCTACTGGAGAGTCTCCTTTTGCGCTGACGTACGACACTGACACAGTGATTCCCTTGGAGATAGGCCTTCCTGGTGTGCGCACCACCGCCTTCCAGCAAGGCGGGAATGATGAGGCGCTCGGCGCTAACCTCGATCTTCTACAGGAAAAGAGGGAGACATCGGCGGTACGATTGGCGACTTACCAGCAGGAGCTGATCAAGCTCCATGGGAAGCACGTTAGGCCACGCCCGGTCTCGGTGGGAGACTTCGTCCTTCGGAAGGTCTTGGGAAATACAAAGGACCCGACGGAAGGGAAGCTCGGTCCCAACTGGGAGGGTCCTTACAGAGTCGTGGCAGATCTAGGCAACGGGTCGTTCAAGCTGGAAGATATGGACGGGAGGGAGATCCCTCGGACCTGGAACATCTTCAGCTTGAAGAAGTTCTACGTATGAGACGCTACAGGGGTACTCTTTTCCCTCTTCGCATGGTTTTTCCCATGAGGTTTTCCTGTGAAGAGGTTTTGATGAGGCCCCGGGGGGTTCGCCCTTGAACACTTTTGTCTTTACTTTTGTTTATGACGATTTTTTTTGTCATGAGTTTTGCATTGTGTGCGTTGATGGTTGCAGCGCTTTTTATTAGATCGATCTGCGTTTGAATGCATTTGAATTCTTGTCTGTACAGGTTTTGTATTAGGAACAGGTTGGGAGGGCAAATAACCCCTCCTAGCTTTCCATACGCTCAAAGGGTGGGCTCTAGGGGCAGGTAATCCCTATCGGTGTCTCGAGCGCCCGGGGGAGGTATATCCCAAGAGCTCACTCACCGTTAATAAGTCGGTAGGTGCATGATGGGACCGGGGCATGGGAGCCTCACGTTGGTGTCCTTGACATCCGGCGGAGGCATCGGCCGGGAAATCCCGTATCATGTTTTCGGCAGGTATTAACGGGGCACAAAAACAACGCCGCGTATTTGCAGGGTATGGAGCGGCGTACGCATTAATTCATTTAATCGTGCAGGATAATGACTGAACTATGCAGGAATTCTAGGCAGCAACAATAAGCGTTAGGCCCGGTAATGGCGGTCGTCCTTTAGGGATCGAATCCCCGGATTCGGGATGGTTTCGGAAATTCGAGGGGCAAATTGATAGAGGATTTTAGTATTAAATCGGTAATTAATGATATAATTAATGGTGATTTAGGTCTAACCTAATTGATAAGGGCAGAAGGGTAATTACGTGTTGAGATATATATTGTATCTTCTTTTCTAACCCTAGGGATGCCTGTTAACACAATTTTGGCCTCCACAAGTTTGAGGGAGAATAACATACATCGTTTTTCGGATTATCGATTTGTCTTCCATTCAATCAAATTTAATCTCGTTCAGTTTACGACAACGACAGAAAGCTAGTTGCTTAATTATATTTTATTCTAGTTAACTAAGAGATACAAAATACTAGTAGCTATCTAAATTCTAAATATCAATCATCATAAACAACTGCTTATATCAAGATATGTATAAACTTATCCTTGAGATGAACCTTAACAAAAAAAAAATCACGCATTAATGACAAAATGGTAGTGCAGAGCACTTGAGCAAAATATATGACAACATTATAACAACATCAGCAATTATTTTTAAAAAAGTTTCTAACGTTAACCCATTTTTTTGGGTCAAATTATAACGTTAACCATTGGTTTAGAATAACCTTCTTTTTTCTGATATGATGCAAACACTTGTCTCCCTAATTTAGTAATTTTCTTTTGGTTTTATGCGATTATAATTAAAATTGAGTTTTGTGGACAAACCACATGCAGCCCTTTGTACACTGCAATATATACTATATATCCCTTTTAAAGTTGAGACACCATAACTACACTTAGTATACGGTTAGTGAGTTATTTCTCTTGTCAATTGATATGAAATCCTATCTGTTTATGTAATGAGTTTGTGTTAGGAAGTGAGCTTTTGGGAACTCCAGTTCCCTACCTAGTTCCATTCTTCTATTTTTCTAGTTTTGATAATGACAAACATTTTTGCTATTAATATTTCCATAAGTATTGATAAACAGGGAACTCAGGAATTGGAAACACGAGACAAAGACCAAGATGCCAGATTTGGGAACTGGCGTAAGGAACTAAAGGATGCTGACGTTGAAAGAGCTTGGAACAAGAGATGAAGGGCGGCGGCGATCCGATTAGGGTAGATCTTTACTTGGAGAGAGAAGTTAAAGATTATCCCGTTTCCATATTATCTTAGGAGTTAAAAGTATATCTTTTTATGGAAATGAAAAAGTGTAAAATCGTGGAAGATTATATTTGGTAACTGTTATCTTTTCGATTACTTTTTGATTATTTTATTTGTGTAATTCAGTTGTTGGAGATTCAGCTCTTCCATCAACCTTGTTACATAAATAGAGTAATTAAACTCTCTCACAATTACGCATTCATTCACATTGCTTACGAAGAAGAAACAGAGCTTAGTTCTTCTTCGAAGAACTGTAAGTCGCTTGCTTGTTTGTGTGCTTGATTTGGTCGAACTAGGTAGAGAGTCCTTAGTGTGTTTAAGACTTTAATCTGTGTGTTCTATCCTAGTTGATTGTAATCGAAATATTAATACAAGAAGTAGACTTTAAAATCCTCTTAAAAGAGAGGTAGTGAGTTTTATCTTGGATAACTAGTTGGTTATCAAAGGTTCTCACTCTTAGGAACTGGACTTGATTCTGTTATTGTTTAATTATTCTGTTGCTAAGGAACTGGACTCTCAGTTCCCTTTGATTGCTAACACGTACGATCCTACAATTGGTATCAGAGCAGGCGCTCTAGATTTGTGTTAGTTTACAGATTTCAAGATGAATAGTTCAAGCGAATTCAGTTTGGGTATCTCCATCAACAAGTCCCACATCCGAAAGAAGGGAGAAGAAGAATGGTGGGAGAAATGCATGACCAACTACATCCAAACCATGGACTATCGGTGCTGGCGCGTGATTGAAAATGGTGATGGAGTTATCCCTGCGGATTTGACTGAAGCGGACTGAAAGCCTGAGTACTATACTATCAAAGAAAAGAATGTTAAAGCTCGCCAACTCATTCTTAATGAGTTAACAAGGAAAGACATGGACAATGTGATAGGAATTACAACTGCTAAGGACATCTAGATAGCCCTAAAGAAGATGCATGAAGGAAGTGAGGAACTGAAGCAAAACATGAAGTTTGCTATAGAAGGAGAATACCACACTTTCAAAATGTTGAAAACTGATAACATCTCTCAATATCACTCGCGTTTCAGAAGACTCATCACCAAAGAATATGAAGAGTAGACTCAAGCTGGGGCAAATAGTGGCTGCAAGAAGCATCGGATCCCAGATGACGCCTACTTCCGGTTGACATTGCACATGATGGCATCATGAGTAGCGAGCCAAAGAAAGTTACGCACACGCTCGATCCGGGGCCTTATCTCTCCAAATCATCTTCCAAAGTGGATCGTGAGTATCCGCCACGTCACCACGAATGATGTCCGAGGTAGACCTAAGACTGAATTGTCCTGAGCTAGTACCACTCCAACATAAATTGTCTGCTACCTCCTCAGCCGCAATCGTGATTGCAACAATTCTCAAAAGCACAATAGGAGGTAGAAGATGGGCAAGATCATGTGCCATCCCTCAATGTTAGAGTGTAGTCCCTGCAATAGAGTAGTCTTAGTCTCAAGCTGGGGCAAACTCAGAACATCTCTCAATAAATAGAGTAGTTAAAACTCTCTCACAATTACGCATTCACTCACATTACTTACGAAGAAGAAAATAGAGCCTAGTTTTTTGAAGAAGAACTGTAAGTCGATTGTCTTGTTTGCGTGCTTGATTTGGTCTAACTAGGTAGAAAGTATTTAGTGTGTCTAAGACTTAATCTGTGTGTTCTATCCTAGTTGATTGTAATCGAAGCATTAATACAAGAAGTAAACTTTGAAATCATCTTGAAAGAGAGGTAGTAGATTTTATCCTGGATAACTAGTTGGTTATCAAATGTTCTCACTCTAAGAAACTTGTCTTGACTCTGTTATTATTTACTTATTCCGCTGTTAAAGAACTGGACTCTCAGTTTCCTTTGACCGCTAACACGTACGATCCTACATATATAATGGACTTATATATATATATATGCTTCTACATACACGACCCCCGATATACCTATTTACGTATCGACTCGTCCCTTATAATTTTAAGATATCATCTCCCTTAACTACCTATATCTTCCATTCTCAATTCTTTGATATATAATATAATACGTACTATATATAGTATAAATACACTCCGTATTGATTACTGATATACACGCCTTTGAGATGAACCTTAATCAATCTATATAACCCGGTTTAATAAAACCGGATGGGCTCAACTCGGCCGTCTATTAATCTAAGCCCAACTAGCTTAGGCCTTAAGCATAACAGAGAAATTATAACATAGCCAATATATAATGATGCACATACCTCATTTTCTGTCCCAAATTCAATTGTGTTGAGTGTCATCATTTTGCATTTAAGAAGCTAAAGGGTCCACCTGACCCAGAAATTATAACCTTCAGGGGGCATCAAGGGTCCACCTGAAATTCTGTGATCAACACAATTTGATTTGATCATATCAAAAACATAGAACTTGCAGCCATATTATAACCAGTCAAAACGAAGCTTCTACCAAGTAGAAATTTAATGCTTTTTTCCCCCATTAAAAAAAAGAAGAGGCTCAAATGGGTATTAAACTAATCATACGTTGTTTAACTTTTTTTATGGGGTTCCAAATGCATGAACACACTTTCATAGCCAAGGAAAACAAGAATTCAGAATCTCTTGAAGCACAATAGAGAATCTTCCTTTGAAGGGGGGGCATTATGGTAAACTACTAGAAAACTTTTACTAACTAATGTCAACATGTTTAACTAATTTTTTACCAAAATGGGCACTATTATAAAACTTATTTTGAAAATACGTTCGTTTGTAAACTTATTATCAAAATAGGCTGGATTGAGTAGGTTTGGGGTAAGTCACTGGTTAGTACAGCGACTCACCTGGAAAAAGCCGCTATACCACTCAGCGATTTTCTCCAAACCACAAATTATTATATTTTTTTTTAAAAAAAAGGGAGAGTCGCTGCATGGTGGAGCGACTTTGGTTTTAAATATTCAAAATAATACTAACAAAGTAAAAAAAAAACTAAATATGAGTTGCAGCGACTCAAATTTTTATTTTTTATTTTTTAAGAAATTAATTATTTTATATAATTTTTACTCCTTTGAAGGAGTCTACTTTGCACAGCTCGTTGATGAATCAAATGAGGTCCAAATGGGATATGATCAGCGGCTATAGGTTCGTATCGTTGCAAGGATTCATCGAATGTGAGTCGCAAAAGTTGTACCCTTTCTCTGGAAGCACACGGGTCGCGCGAACATGGTTCAAGGCGCATGCTGGAACATGGTTCAAGTAGACTCCTTTGAAGGAGTCTACTTTGCGCAGCTCGTTGATGAATCAAATGAGGTCCAAATGGGATATGATCAGCGGCTATGGGTTCGTGTCGTCGCAAGGATTCATCGAATGTGAGTCGTAAAAGTTGTACCCTTTCTCTGGAAGCACGCGGGTCGCACGAACATGGTTCAAGGCGCATGCTGGAAATACATATAACAAAGCACCCTTGAACCATGTTCGCGCGACCCGCGTGCTTCCAGAGAAAGGGTACAGCTTTTGCGACTCACATTCGATGAATCCTTGCGACGACACGAACCCATAGCCGCTGATCATATCCCATTTGGACCTCATTTGATTCATCAACGAGCTGCGCAAAGTAGACTCCTTCAAAGGAATCTACTTGAACCATGTTCCAGCATGCGCCTTGAACCATGTTCGCGCGACCCGTGTGCTTCCAGAGAAAGGGTACAACTTTTGCGACTCACATTCGATGAATCCTTGCGACGACACGAACCCATAGCCGCTGATCATATCCCATTTGGACCTCATTTGATTCATCAACGAGCTGTGCAAAGTAGACTCCTTCAAAGGAGTAAAAACTATATAAAATAATTAATTTCCTAAAAAATAAAAAATAAAAATTTGAGTCGCTGCACGACTCATATTTAGTTTTTTTTTTACTTTGTTAGTATTATTTTGAATATTTAAAACCAAAGTCGCTGCACCATGCAGTGACTTTCCCTTTTTTTTTAAAAAAATAATAATAATTTATGATTTGGAGAAAATCGCTGAGTGATATAGCGGATTTTTAGGTGAGTCGCTGTATTAACCAGCGACTTAATCCAGCCTATTTTGATAATAAGTTTACAAACGAACGTATTTTCAGAATAAGTTTTATAATAGTGCCCATTTTGATAAAAAATTCCATGTTTAACTGGCTATATAGTATATATACATGTACAAACTCAGGGTTATGAGCAAGCTAGTTCAGAATGAGGCCTAATTGGAACACTCCTACTCCTTACCTTTTCATTGCTCTTGCTCTTATCATGGGCCTCATTGCCACTGCACTGCTTATCCTCGTCTGCTCCAAAACAAAACATCCATCAATCATTGCTGAAAATTTACGAGAAATGCCCTTTGATCTTGCAAATGGAGAGTCGTCGACACCACCAAACGTTGTGGTTCTCATGGCCGGAGATCACGAGGCATCCTACATTGCAAAGCCAGTATCTTCTTCTTCTTCTACCCGGCCACTGTGATCATCTAGTATAGTCAATAGTTAAATTGCTTTTTTTAGTAATTTCTTATGTAAGTTTATGTAACTAGAGAAGAAAGTGTCTTAGGAATTAGTACGAGGCCTTTTGTGTGTGTTTAAGTAAACTAAGAAAAGAGTCTTCAAATTAGACCAAAAGAGATGAAGTTGCACTTTAAGTTTTTTTTTTTTTTTTTTTGCAATTGTATCTTATATTCTTATGTAATTTCCAAGGAATCTATAGGTGCTACAATATTATTATAATATATATATATATATATTTAGTATTTTTGTATTAAGGGTAGTGTAGTCTTTTTATTATCTTCTTTTGTTTGTAATAACTATAAACTCTCAGTTATGTACTATCTTTTATTCCAACGTTTATATTTAAAATTTCTTTTTATTCTCTAAATCTACAAATATTATGTTAGTGAGAAATGCATTGGAATATAGTTGAGATGATCATATAGAAATGAAAGAAGAGGTGTAAATTGGAAGGTTGTACTACTTTGCCCAGATGTAGAACTATTTGCCGTTGATTTACAACTCCCTTATCAAGAAGATAAAAAACAAGAACAGGGCTAGTCTAAAACTAGCAAGCTAAGAGAATTACTTTCTGATATCACTATCCAAATGTCGACACTGATGAATCAATGTCCACAAACATATTCTGCTTATGTTTAAAATCAACAACGCTCTAGCTATGGTCCAATGTACGAAATTGTTCTCCAAAAGCCACATAAGAAGAAATAGCCCTAAAGTATTTGATGCTTCATCAATTCAACTTTCGTCGCCACATCACAACTTTTCTCCTAAGGTGGGTTGTATGATTTATATTTCTTCATCTCACAAATATGAAATAACCCAAATAAAGAGTTTTTGTGCTATTGTCACATAAGGAATATTCTTCTAGTTCCGAGGTTTGTACAGTTTTAGGTGCCGTTTGTTTTAAATTCTAGAAACAGTAAGAGAAAAAAAAATGAATTTAGTCTAATTTAATGTCATTATACATTGATTAAAATGATAAAATCATTTACTTTTTCACTTTTCTTGACATTATGATGGAGATATTTGTTATAAAATGACGAATTCATTTACTTTTACCTTTCTTTTGGTACACAAATTTAAGAGCCTCAAGTCAAGATAATTTTTTTTTATCAATGCATCATGATGTCAAAGTGGACTAGATTCGTTTTCTTTCCATTACCATAAGCTCAAACCAAACGAGCCCTTAACTCCTATGTATAGGCCAAGGCTGGAAAGTAATTAGTGTTGGAACTGAATTTTCCGGGCACTTTTCCGGTGGGCTCCGGTCACCGGTTGTGCCGGATTATGGGAGCGTTGGATTCGTCTCCGCGAGCTCTACAACGTAGTGTGCTCATACGATAAATTCGGGTTCCGTTTGAATGAGAAATGAGGACTCAAAGGTGGTTGCTTGCAACACCCAAATGGAGTTTGGGGTGCGATTCTACATCCCACATCGGAAATGTGGGAGTAGAATTGAGTGGTTTATATACCACTATCACCCAAGCCAAGGTAAGAACTTGGTGACTATGGAGAGAAGAGCTTGACCACTCACGCGCGCCGTCCGTTCGTCCGATCCGGTCCGGTCCGGTCGTGGGCTTGTGGGCCCTTTCTGCTGCGTTCTTACGTTCGCCCAAGCAGCAGCTAAACGATTTATTCTTGCAGTTTATATTTCGCTACTGCGTTCCTACAGTCTTAATTCTGAAAACCGTTTATGCTGCGTTCTTACGTTTGTGTTCGATTAATTTCGATTCTGTTATTTCCTGCTCGTTTTATTTTGTTCTGCTGTTCGCATATTATTTCTGCACAGATTACATTTTTGCTATTCGGTTCTGCACAGATTTAAGTTTCTGCTGTTCGTGATTATTTATTTTTTCCGTTGTTCGTAATTTTTTTTTTGGACTAATCTGGTTTCTGCAGGAAATTAATTTCGATTCTGTATTCGAATCTATATTAACGTATTTCTGTGCAGATTCTGTCATTTCTGTGCACATTTCTAATTCGTTATTGCAGGAAATTAGTTTCAAATATATTTCTGTATATTTTCTGTGCAAACATAATTTCGATTCTGCATATCTGCATTTCTCTAACGTGTTTTGCAGGAGCTATAACATCGGAAATTTCGTTCGAATTAATTTTCGAATCCTTATTGGCCATTCGAATTTATTTCGAAAAATCTTATCTGAACTTATTTTATTTCGAATTCCTAAGTAATTCGAGATTTAAAGTACTGACTTCTGGTTGTGTTTCTATAAACAGATTCTGTTTTCATGGGTGATAACACCGAGATCGCTGGAGCTGTCAATGGAAACTCGTCTGAGTCGACGCCCCAAATTCAGTTTGGGAGTGGTCTGCCAGTAGTGAGTTTGTCAATGGGGCATGTGCAAGCAGTTAATCTGCAAGATGCAAATGTGCCTGCTGCTAATCTGCAACCCGCAGTGGTTGGGACTTCTGAGGTTCGTCAGACTGTCCATCCAGCTGCACTTCAGACTGTTGTACCAACGATGCATTTGCCTGGGGCTGTGAACGCTGGCTTGATGCCTGACAAGTTCGATGGAACAGGCTTCAAGACATGGCAGCAGAAGATGTTTTCTTCCTGACCACGTTAAGGCTGGAGAAGTATCTGACTGAGGACAAGCCTGTGCTGTCGCCTGACAATACAGATGATTATCTGCTAGCCAGTGTTGAGGCATGGACTCATGCAGACTTCATGTGCAAAGGTTGGGTTCAAAGTCGCCTGATAGACCCACTGTACAGAGTGTACAGCAAGGTCAAGACCTCCAAGGAGCTCTGGACTGCTTTGGAGAAGAAGTACAAGTCTGAGGATGCAGGCTCGAAGAAGTTCGCCGTGGCGAAATTTCTGGACTACAAGATGGTGGACTCTAAGCCCATCATGAAACAGGTCGAAGAGCTGCAACTCCTTACGCATGAGATCATCTCTGAAGGAATGTCTATCTGTGAGACGTTTCAGGTTGCTGCGTTCATTGAGAAACTTCCTCCATCCTGGAAGGATTTCAAGAGCTACCTGAAGCACAAGAGAAAGGCCATGACTATGGAAGACTTGATAATCAAGCTACGGGTTGAGTCTGACCACCTCAAAGCAGAAGGGAAAGAGCCGTCTGAACAGAAGGCTAATCTGGCTGAGCATAAGGACAGGGGAAAGAAACGAAAGTTCCAACCCCAGAGCTCCAACAACTCAAAGAAGCAACCCGCTAAGAAGTTCAGTGGGAAGTGTCACAACTGTGGCAAGATGGGTCACAAAGCCGACGTCTGTCGTAGCAAGGATGATCCACGCAAGGACAAGGGGAAATCTCAAGTCCACATGACTGAAGGCAAGCTCTCGGATTCTGATCTGTGTGCTATAGTGTCTGAAGTCAACATGGTTGGAAGCAACCCAAGAGAATGGTGGTACGACACAGGTGCTATCAGACATATCTGCTCTGACAAGGGATGCTTCACTACCTATCAGCAGAGCAAGACGGACGAGCATCTGTTTATGGGGAACTCGTCCACATCCAAGGTGGAAGGTTACGGGAAAGTGGTGCTGAAGCTGACTTCTGGAAAGGAGCTGACTCTCACCAACGTCATGCATGTGCCTGACATAAGGAAGAATCTGATCTCCGGCACTCTGCTGAGCAAGAACGGATTCGCGACCAACTTCGTGTCCGACAAGTTGGTTCTCTCTAAGAATGGGGTGTATTTGGGCAAAGGATATGTAAAGGATGGACTGGTCAAAATGAATGTAATGACAGTCATCCCAAAAACTATTGTAACTGAGGTTTCAATGAATAAGACTAATCCTATTGCTTATGTTGTTGAGTCTTTTAATATTTGACATGAACGATTAGGGCATGTGAATAACAAGTCTATTCAAAGACTAATGAACATGAACCTGATTCCAAAATGCAAAGCAAGTAAAGACAAATGTGAAGTATGCGTACAGGCCAAACTCACAAAAACGCCATCCCCACATGTAGAGAGAACAACCGAACCTCTAGGTTTAATTCACACAGATTTATGTGATTTAAAATATGTGCAAACTAGAGGCGGTAAAAAGTATTTCGTAACCTTTATTGATGATTGCACAAAATACTGTTATGTATACTTGCTAAGAAGCAAGGATGAGGCCTTGGAAAAGCTCAAGGAATACAAGTTGGAGGTTGAAAACCAACTTAGTAAAACCATAAAGATTATCCGAAGTGATAGAGGAGGAGAGTACGCTGAACCGTTCAACGCGTTCTGTAGAGAACACGGGATCATTCATCAAACAACTGCTCCCTACTCACCAGAATCTAACGGAGTTGCGGAACGAAAGAACCGAACTCTGAAAGAGATGATGAATGCAATGTTGCAGGAATCTGGGTTACCCCAGAACATGTGGGGGGAAGCCCTGCTTACCACCAATTATATCCTCAACAAAATACCGCATAAAGTTACTGGCAAAACGCCATACGAACTTTGGAAAGGTAACGTACCTTCGTACAAATACCTCAAAGTGTGGGGGTGCCTAGCAAAAGTGGCAGTACCACCTCCTAAAAAGGTCACAATTGGACCTAAAATCGTTGATTGTATTTTCATAGGATATGCACATAACAGTAGTGCCTATCGGTTTCTGGTACACAAATCTGATATACCAGATATACATGTCAATACAATAATGGAATCAAGGAATGCGTCTTTCTTTGAAAACGTGTTTCCGTGCAAGGATAAAGAACATCCGAAACGAACTCGTGAACAGAGTGAAGCAGGAACTTCTGTAAATGAAACAGAAGATGAACCTGGACAGAGCAAAAGAGCTCGAAAGGAACCAGAAGCTGAACCTCGACGAAGCACGAGAGCTCGAAAGGAAAAGACTTTTGGTCAAGAGTTCATAACGGCTTTTCTCTTGGAGAATGAGCCTAGAACCTTCAAAGAAGCCATGTCTACACCTGATGCACCTTCATGGAAGGAAGCAGTTAAAAGCGAAATCGACTCCATTATGCAAAATCATACATGGGAGTTAGTTGATTTGCCACAAGGGTGTAAAGCACTTGGGTGCAAATGGATTTTCAAAACCAAATTGAAAACAGATGGCTCAATAGATAAGCACAAAGCGAGGCTTGTGGTGCAAGGATTCCGGCAAAAAGAGGGCCAGGATTTCTTTGACACTTATTCTCCAGTTACGAGAATAACTTCAATCAGAATGCTAATAGCAATAGCAGCATTACGAAACCTCGAAATCCATCAAATGGATGTGAAAACTGCCTTTCTAAACGGAGAATTAGAAGAGGAGATATACATGAAACAACCTGAGGGTTATGTGGTTCCTGGACAGGAACACAAAGTTTGCAGACTTGTGAAGTCTCTATATGGACTCAAACAAGCTCCAAAGCAGTGGCATGAAAAATTTGACAATGTCATGATGTCAAATGGCTTCAGCATCAATGAATGTGACAAATTGTTGTGTTCCTGTCCAAGGTACATCTTGTTGTGTTTGTACGTAGATGACATGCTCATTATTGGAAGCAATAAGGACATGATCAACCGAACTAAGAACATGCTTAGTGGGAAGTTTGACATGAAAGATATGGGATTAGCAGATGTCATACTAGGGATTAAAATCACTAGAAATTCTGAAGGAATTACCCTGTTCCAAGCTCATTATGCTGAAAAGGTACTTGAGAGATTCAAGAACTATTCAAGCGGGATTGCAAAGAGTCCCGTGGACCCTCATCTTCACTTGACTAAGAACTCGGGGGATGCAGTGTCACAATTGGAATATGCACGTGTGATTGGAAGTCTCATGTACTTGACCAACTGCACAAGACCTGACTTGGCGTACTCAGTAAATGTACTAAGTCGCTACACAAGTAATTTAGGACACAAACACTGGAAAGGGATAACTAGAGTATTGAACTACTTGCGCTATACTCAAAGTTATGGGCTGCATTATGGGAAATACCCAACAGTTTTGGAAGGATACAGTGATGCAAACTGGATATCCGATTCCAGAAACTCGAAGTCCACAAGTGGATATGTATTCACACTTGGTGGTGCAGCCGTCTCATGGAAATCTTCCAAATAAACACTATTGGCCAGATCCACTATGGAGTCTGAGTTCATTGCTTTAGACAAAGCAGCAGAGGAAGCTGAATGGCTTCGGAATTTGTTGGAAGATATCCCAATGTGGGAAAAACCAGTGCCATCAGTAAGTGTACACTGTGATAGCCAATCGGCTATAGCTCGGGCACTGAGTCGATTGTACAATGGTAAGTCTCGTCACATAAGAAGACGACATAAAACCATCAGACAACTACTCTCGCATGGTATAATCTCAATAGATTATATCAAGTCGGCTGACAACCTAGCGGATCCATTTACTAAAGGTTTGTCACGAGATCAAGTTGTTAAATCATCAAGAGGAATGAGTTTAAAGCCTATGACTAAAGAGGATGCTTGATGGCTAATCCTACCTACCTGACTGGAGATCCCAAGAAGTAGGTTTAAAGGGAAAACTAAATCAAGTTGAATCACCATGAGCGCTGAGAGATTTAAGTCTCCTCCCAGTTCCTAGGATGATGAACAGTGCTACCTGTATGAGTTAAGGTTAAGCTTGGCTTTTAATGATTCCATAGCTTTGAAATAAAAGTGGGGTATGACAGGATACTCTTCATGGAAATCACCTTATGAGTGTGAAATGGGGCCGTTTCTAGGAGAATTAAGAAAGGCTGAATTCTCCAAGTTCACTCATGAATAACCAGGGATGTTCAAGGCCAAAATGAACACAACAAGAGAACCTAGTTCTGTGAGAAGATGAAACTGTGTGATAGTTATTGTCTCGGTTTACATCAAATCCCGGGTGGTTCAAGACATCAAGTTCACTACCTGGTCGAGTAAATCCGATAGCTACTCACTATGGGTGGTTCAAGGCTGAAAAATGCTATCAGCCCAGATGCAGTGATTTTTCGCCTGTACTCTCAAAAGTTTTTTCTGTTTTCATAAAACCAATGTTTAGAATCATTTCTATTCATGTGGGGGATTGTTGGAACTGAATTTTCCGGGCACTTTTCCGGTGGGCTCCGATCACCGGTTGTGCCGGATTATGGGAGCGTTGGATTCGTCTCCGCGAGCTCTACAACGTAGTGTGCTCATACGATAAATTCGGGTTCCGTTTGAATGAGAAATGAGGACTCAAAGGTGGTTGCTTGCAACACCCAAATGGAGTTTGGGGTGCCATTCTACATCCCACATCGGAAATGTGGGAGTAGAATTGAGTGGTTTATATACCACTATCACCCAAGCCAAGGTAAGAACTTGGTGACTATGGAGAGAAGAGCTTGACCACTCACGCGCGCCGTCCGTCCGTCCGATCCGGTCGGGGCCGTGGGCTTGTGGGGGTCGGGGTCGGGGCCGTGGGCTTGTGGGCTTGTGGAATGGGCCGCCGAAGGCCCAAGCAGCAGCTAAGCTTCTTTTTGGAAGCCAGCGTCCTCTCATTCAGAACACATCTTCAAACACAGCTATCCTCCTCCCTGTTTTCCGAAAATCGAGTCTGAGAGTGCTCCACAGAATTGGTTCGTAGCCTTCGGTCCTTTGAAGTCCGAAGTCGTCCAAGCAGTTGTATCCTGGGATTCGGAACGTCATTCAAACCGGTCGCAATACGGGACGTTTTCAGAATTAAGGAGAGAGATCTTGTTCTCGACTCTGCTGCGTTCTTACGTTCGGTATAATTTCGTTTGTTTAACGTGCGATTTATTCTTGTAGTTTATATTTCGCTATTGCGTTCCTATAGTTAGATTATAGCTGGAATTATTTAGGAGTTTGAGATAATAGTTTGACTGTTTGTTTTTTTTGACTTGGGGAAACAAAATTAACTGCAATACATAAAAATGAATTTTCCTACAAGAAAGAGCTCCTTGACAAACAGATCCAATTTTTTCAGTGAAGAGATAACAGATCTATTCACAAATCCTAGAATCTAGTGGTTTGATTCATAAGTTGATCAACCACCATAATTCAATCTAATTTCATGGTCACATGAAAACATTGGCAATCAAAGAGTAAACAATAAAGATGATGTAAGAAAGCAACAAGAGTTATTATAGCTTTGTTGTGTTAGGGTTTGGCTCAATCAGCTTCGTTAGTTGATGCGGAAACTTGTAGACGCTGAGGAGGAGATTGAGAATCAAATTAAAGATGGCATCTTGCTGATTAGGAACGAGTGACTTTTGAAGGGAACAAACCAAGAAAAAGGAGGAATTTTGGAACAGTTTGTGATGGGAGACGTGTGTGATGATAATTCAGTTTGTGCAAGTTTTCATGTTTTTTTTTGTTGTTGAAAATTTATGCTGCGGATATTCTCGATCACATTCACAAAAGGCATGTGTTTATTTAAAATATACTAATGAGAAAGACGTGTGGAAATTTGCAAGGTCAGATTGAAAACAACTTACTTCCAAGAAATAGCATTGTGACTTGTTGTGAGGATGTTTCTTTACTTTTGTGTTCACCATTTGTAAGATTTTAATGTTTCTTTACTTTTGTGTTCACCATTTGTAAGATTTTACCTTTTTTTAGAGGCTTAAATAAGAGTGGTTAGTGTAGTTTACTGTGAAATTTGAATGAAACGAGATTTGGTCATGTAGCACCATTTTCAGTTTGTGTGGTTCAGCCATTAAAATTAAAAATAGACACTTTTTTGTAAAAACCCACTATGTTGTAGTATATGATCTAGCAAAGATCTCATATTGAGAGGTTGAAAATATCAAATAAGATATTTTTTTGGCTATAGAAAAGGCATATATTTCCGATTGAAAAAAGAATGGCACTCATTCTAAGATGTGCTTTAAAAATTAATCTCAGCACTTTTCGTCTTTTCTTTTCAATTAATATTATCATCTTGTAAGCTCTATGCAATCTTGAATGGCCAGTCTTAGTTATTTCTTCAACTTTTTTCTTCTTCTTTTTTGAAAATCTAGGGTAAGTTCCACTCAAACTAGACATTAAAAAGATCAGGAACAATCTTAGTTATTTCTTCAACTTTTTTTCTTCTTCTTTATGCGATTAGAAAGTGTCACTCAAACTAAAGGGTAAGTTTTACAAGGTGATAGTTAGGCCGGCGTTATTATACGGTACAGAGTGTTGACCGATAAGAAAAGATCAAGAACAGAAGCTGATAGTGGCAGAGGTGAAGATGCTACGCTGGATGTGCAGACATATCCGGTTGGACAGGATCCAGAATGAATCAATTAGAGAAAAGATTGGAGCGGCAAACGTTAGAGACAAGTTGTGCGAATCTAGACTCCGATGGTTTGGGCATGTGCAGAGGAGGCAGCCTGATGCACCAATGCGTAAATGTGAAGGGTTATTGTTCAGCGAGTTTCGTCGAGGTAGAGGTTGACCAAAAGAGAGTTGGAAAGAGGTGATTAAGCATGATCTGACTCTCCTGACACTGGACATGGTTCATAACAGAAAGCTTTGGAGAGAAAAGATTAGGGTAGAAGATTGATTTTGACAGAAGGGTGGGCATTTTGACATTTAGCGTGTCTATTAGTTCTCACTTTCCTGGTTTCCGTTTTTGTTTTTTCCATGGAGTGTTTCTTTGGATTATTTTGATTATATTCAGCTTGTGTGTGAGTCTCTTTTGGATCTATCGGAAAACATCTTCTCGAATTGCTTCGGGGTATGGGTGCGTACATCTGGACCCCCAGACCCTGCCGTCGATGGGACTATACTGGGTCGATAGTTGTTGTTATTGTTTTGAAAATCTAAAATACCAATAACATACTTTCAAACAAGCAATGATTCCAAGTGAAGTATAAACTCACAGGGATATCCTATATTCTTCTTCACATTGAATTGTAATACTAGTAAGAAATTTAGAAGTTATACTTGATATGGTTAATATCTAAGGATGATTAATTTGGAGCATAGGTTTTCAGTAACTAGCCATAGTTTTAAAAAATTTAAGTCTAGCTAAGTACTAAGTAGTAACAACTTTTTCAAACGAGAGTTGTATCCTTGCGGGCCGATCTCCTCAACGGACCTGGACTTGCGAGTGTTGGAATTTTGGGCCTGATGAACTGGCCTTGGGCCTGATTTCTCCTCTTTAGTATCCATTTTCCCTCATTCGGCTCAATTTATATTATTTTCCTTTGTGGGAGGGAATTATGAAATTGGTTTTTAGGGCTGATTTTAATGCATACTAGTTTACCCTTTCAATTTGCGCCCGTTTGTGCGAATTTTGAGTTTGAAATCAGTCCTCCAAACGTGTTCTTCGTGTTCTTGGCTTGAACATGATTTAGATCTCTTTTGGTCTTAATTACAAAAATATCCTTGTTTTTCCAAAAGTGCACAATTTGCCCCTAAAATCTAAAAAAAAATGTTTAAAATTAATATCTAAAATTCCCATTAGTTTATATAAAGAAAATTTAAGTTATTTACATAGCTTAGCCAAATTTTGGATGTAAGGAATAAAAGATTTTAAAAAAAGTGAGGGCAAAAGGGACATTTTACACATGTAAACGACAAAGTGGACGGCAGATGGCTCTGGGTGATTTTGCGTTAACTGAGATAGATAATTGGGTGGTTTAAAATAAATATCGATATAACGGGTGGTTCCGTGCAAATAGTGACATATAACGGGTGGTTTCCTGTAAAAACCCCTTGAAATTAATATATGACTGACAAAATCCGTAACTCACTTTGAGTATTAATCAGTTTTAACATAAATTGTATTGAAGGCTATAGTTAAGGAATTTGACCGGTATAATCAAAATTGAGTTTAAACAAATTATTAGACTGAAGGCCAAGTACAACGATTTGAGATGACTTAAGTAGAAAGAATTGTTTTTTTGTTGAAATCTTGATTTTTTTCTTAAAAAAATTATAGACCAAATGAATGGACATTGATTGTTCAAAAACTCTATTTCATATGTTTATTATATATTTATAGACTATTAGATATAAAGATTTGAGTAACTAATTAATAAAAACCAAAAAATAATAAAAGATAAATTAATAAAACAAAGTTGTTAAGAAGGGGGATTGAACCTTAGATCTCTTATATTATGAGAGTGTTTTTAACCATTGAGCTATATTAGAAGATTTTGTTTGTAATGAAAGATAATAAAAAAAAAAGTTTTCATATTTATTGGACATTAATTGCACATTTAGTCTACTTTATATATTTATATATAATTTACCCTTTTACATAATTAAATCAAGAGGTTCATATAGTAATCTTACATAGTCTTATTTTATGATGGATGGTCCGCTCACTTACGTACAAACAAGCCAGCAGATACAAATATTCCATTAAAAGATTTACGGATCTAATCACAAATCCATGAATTCAAATATTCAATGATTTGTATCAGTTTTATTATAGTGCATGTACACTCTTAGGGCCCGTTTGATATTGATATCAAGGATATGAGATATCAGTTATATTTATATATGTTTTTGATATATCCTAATATCGATATTAAATTGATATATGTTGTTTAGTATAAGTAAATATCGATATCAGTGATATTAAAGTGATATTAGAGTAGTATTGAAGTATTAATTTAATATCTTTCAGAAAATTGATATATCAATCATACTCATACTCATGTATGATACTTTGATATTACACATATCCATATCTTGATATCCATACTGATATTTATACCCGATATCTCATGTCATTGATATCGATATCAAACGAGTCCTTATATATACACTTATATGCACGATTCCCGATATATCATCTCAAAAAATCTCACACGTACTCTGCATCTTTATTGATCTGTTTGGGTTTAATTGGTTCAATCAGTTATAATTTTATTTGAATCTGTTTAGGTTTAATTGGTTTAATCAGTTTCGTTAGTTGATGCTGATCACATCTAAAAAAGTGACATTCGATCGATCTATATATGGCTTCACAGGCTCCGACGAATTATCCACGACAACGACAACCAATTACATTATCCTAAAATATTCTACATATGAGATCACTGATCAGTAAACATGTTTTGTCCGTTGTTAGTTTGATCAATGTCATGGAGTAGATTTCTTCCACCAAGCAAAGTTATATTAAGGAATCCAGTGAAAATCATTACTTCTTTGAGTTCTTTCTGATGAAGATTATCACTAATTGTATCCAAGATACCACAAAAAACTTTCACCAGAAAACAAAAATACCACAAAAAACATTGTGGCTCAAATTGTTACACGTGTAAAGGCAGGCTACGGTCTAATTATCGGAACAAGGTTCAATCAGAATCTGCTTATGAATTAATCTCTTCTTTAATAATTTTAGAATGCTTGTTGAGAGTTCAATAGTAACTAATAATAATTGAACTGAAAACTGTTGGAGAGGAGTGTCTCTTCGTAATGAATCACAACGGACTCCGTCTTCAACATCAAATGAATGGTTGAATCAACACCACGAATATAAGAACAACGATCAAGTCAATGACTTAGATATTAGATTGAATCGCGTTTAATACGCTTTTCGAATATCGTATTTCGACCCTCGTATCTCTCCTTCAAGGAGATCCAAAAGCCTAAAGGATTGCACGAAATCGACATGGGGATAAGACAATCAACCCGATCTTGTTCTAGGCTCCTTGAATCAAGATCGGACACTTGAAGATGTTTGTGTTTATGTACTTTCGACTTAGGTTACTTAGAATCGATTGATCAAGTTCGTAACCCCTTTCCAACACCCATGTGACCCTATATATAGAGTATGGGACGTTCACACATCTTGGAGAAAATGAAATGGGCGGTTAAAACCGTCAAGAGAGCAAAATCGTCGCTTATTGTACAAGAGCACTTTATAAACCAAATCCCTTCTGAACCGGGCTATATTCTGAAGCAGGAATTCCAACACAAGTTTATAACCCGATTGTAAGTTGTAACGCGCTCGGGTTATAAACCCCAGCTTTCTTCAGCGCGCGAATTTAACACGGACAAGACATGTCCGAATTATATACCCTGTTTTACCATGTTATCTTATATTGATTAACATGTACATAACTTTTCTAACCCGAATAATTCTTCGAATTACATGCTCCAAACTTTACACTCCAAAATATAAGTCTGGAATCAAAGTTCGTTTACATGGGTGTGCACTCCACACACTCGTAACTCACGTTCTAACAACTCGATATCCCGTTGGCAATATGAGAGTCCCGATAATATTAAAACGAATGTCGATTTACTAAAATCATCAACAAAAACCAGATATAATTAAATCGGTATGATTTAAGAACAGGAAGAATATATAATATATACTATTGAGAATGACATAAGCAAGTAAAGAAGAGCATGTTTGGCCTCTGGGAGGCTAAGAGGACATGTTGCGTTTGCGTTTTAGGAGTGTCGTTTTCCTCTGCGGTGTACAACCATCCAGAAATTATTCTATGCGAAATCTAAAGTTATTTCTCATTAATATCAATTTCTCAATAAGAGGTGGTGAAAATTTCAACTTACTTCATACAAAAAGGTAATTTATAACATATTTAACGAGTCCGTACAATAAGGTAAACTCCAATTTCCCCCCTCTGTGGGGGCTTATCTAGCCTTGTGCTAGGGTTCTTCACCGCCTTTATGCTTTCACCACCCCTCCTCCGCCTACCTTCTCCGCTGTTTCTCTGCTCTCCTCTGTACAGGCTCGCCCTCCCTCTCCTGCTCTGACCGCTCGCCCTCCCTCTGTACAAGCTCGTTGTTTCTTATGTTCTTCGCCGCCCTCCCTCTTCTGCCTCCACCGCTCTCCCTCCGCACCTCCACCAATATTCCACTGTTCCTCCCCACCTCTGCTCTTTTCCCCGCCACTGTTCTTGCCTTTCTGCTTCCCCGCCATCCCTCTTCTGTCTTGTACAGGCTTGCCTCTTCACCGCCTCCTCTTTTCCTGCTCTCGGTCGCCGAGGTCCGCCGCCGCTCCTGCTTCGTGGATTTGCTCCGGTCGCCCGTTCCAATCCTCTGCATGCAGCGCCAGATTCTGATCCGCGATGCCAGTGGAGTTCGGATTTGGGGTTCCAATTTTCTCTCTGCGCCGCCAGTTGCCGCCGGTGGTAACCCCATGTTTGGGCTTCTGTTCAACTGGCCACCGATCTTCTTTTCCAGCTCTACTTGTGATACCCCGTATTTTTGTAAGCTATTTCTGGAGTTCTGGGATTTTTTCCGAGTACCCGTTTTGTACGTCGGATTTAATTCAGAAAGTTGGAGACATTCTGTAATGTGCTCTGTATCTGTAATATTTTTCTCAGTGAAATAAAATACAGACGACGTGCTTTGGATTTTAATACTCGTTCGCGTACGATAATTTTATCATGGGTTAAAGTTGTTGTCGTCCAAAACCAGAATGGGCGCGAAGCCACAGGGGCGGCGACCGCCGCATTTATGGTGGCGCCCGCCGTCGCCAGGCTCGAGGAGCAGGCTGGGTCTTCTCCTAGCTGGGGACGCCATGCCTATGGCGGCGCCCGCCGCATTTATGGCGGTGCCCGCCGTCGTCGTTGTCCGGAGGTCCTTGCCCGAAGGTCGCCGTCGTGGCTCTGGCAGCGTCGGAGTAGCTCGTCGTAGGGCCATCATTGTGTTTCCTAGCATTTGGCTATAAAAGGAGGTGTTTGGGAGGGGTTTTTAAGCTCAATCCACAGCCCAAGCTCTCCCAAATTCTTGCCTCACCGGAGTTGTGCCTCGCCGAATTTCTGAAGCTTTCGCCGAAGGTCGTTTGGTGGTGTTTCCAGAGTGCCTTTGTGAAGCTTTTGGTAGCCTTGGAGGTTAGAAACCAAAGCAAGTCGAAGGAGGCCGAGTCGCTCGTGTTTTGGGTGAGTTTTCTCGCCGCTTCTGTCGTCTGAGTTCTTCATGGCGCCCGCCGTGATGAACTGCGGCGACCGCCGCCAAGAACGGCGACCGCCGCCAGTGTCCAGAATGCCTTTTCGGCTTTTGGCTTTGGTGGTCGTCGTTGTGGCGTCGTTCCTTTCGTCGTTTTTAGATTCGTACTGTGGTTATGTCGGATCTAACTTAGGGTTCCTTTTATGGGTCGATTCGAAGGTCGTTGTGCTATCGGAACTATACCCGTGTCGAGCCCGGAATCTCGTCGTTGTCGTTAGGCTTGTTTCTATTCTGCGGATTAAGGCAAGTGGCGGTTCGCTCTTGCTCATCGTTTCCATATTTACATTGATTATCAGTTATTTCAATTGATTGATTAATTTGGAACGATTATTACTGTGTTCTTCTGGAAGTGATTTATAAACTGTTTTGAAAATCATATAATAGGTTGTATATCTGTTAGAACAACGCTATTATCTGTGATCGCCTTTCGGGCCTTTATGTGGATTTATTCTATAACTGTGATTGTGCTATATCTGTGTGGTTAGCACTGTTAGTTAGGAATGTACTCGGACTTCGTCCGGTCGTTTCTTTATAATCTGGTATCGGGGTGGCTCGTCTCCACCTGATACTATTCTAAGATCATGATCGGTCTCTTTCACAAGTGTGTAGAGGCAGGACACTTAGCTGGTGTCACAAACCTTCCGGTGTGCGTCACTCTCGACGAAACGTATACTAAGATGTGTCGTCCCAATGGTGGGGTACACATGTAAAAGTCTAATAACGTGATGTGTGTTTGAAATATAAATCAGATAAGTGCTACTCGACGCACATAATAAATAAACCTTCGACGAGTAGTGCAGTTAAGTTATAGTGCAGCTAGGAAAACTCGTCTCGACTTTGATCATAGTACGTTCTCTTTCCAATCTGAATTCGTTGTATGCGGTGAGGTTGGTCGTGAACCGAAGCATCTCAGTCAGCTTTTAAATCATTGTTGTATGATTCTTTAAACTTTCCAGATTTGTCATAATTCCTTAAAGACACACTTCCGTTGGAGTCTTCCTTTGAGTTGATCTCTGTAATGATTCAGTCTTCGAGAGTCTTCTCTTGTGCATACCTCTTGTTATTATTCCGTAGAAGTATGAAGGTTGATTATCGTTATCGGTTATCATTCGAGAAACGATAAGTCTAACCTAATACAACTACATCGAACCTTCTGCTTTGTACCCTTGCTAGTCTATTCAAGTAGACTAACCCACGAACTTTGTTCTCTGCATGTGGGCTGGTGTCATCCGTTCGATTCGGCACATCAGATAGAAAGTAGCTCAGAAGAATAGAAGGACTATGGAGTCGACAGTGGTTTTCGAATGTTTGAGTTATTTCGTTAATCAGGTTGAGATCTTTTGGACAATGACTTTGGTTGTAATGTGTTTTGTAAGACTTCCGTTGTACCCTACTTTATAAGACTTCCGCTGTATTTGGTTTAAACTCTGTGTTAGCCTATTCAGGATTGGGTTGTAATCCCGTAACTCATTTTTCCTTGACAATGTTATGTTTTGGAATTGAATGCTTTGATCATTATGTATCATTTGTATTTCATAAATTGTATTTAAATGGTAAAGCCTTGGGTGATCTCGGTAAGGAACACTAGGGTCACTGGCGGTAATACATTTCCAAAATGGTTAAGTTTTGGGGGTGTTACAGTTGTGGTATCAGAGCCAAAGGTTTTAAAACGGGTTTGGGATTTTGAAAATACTTTAAAAGGGCTCGAAATTTTCAAAGTAAAAAGAATTTCAAAACACCGTTCATAGTCGTGTCTTCTATATAGTCTGATGTAGTAAGTTTGCTTCTATGTCTAGAAAGACTAACTCTTTCCTCGTTATCCTGTAGGATGGGTGAGTGTTTTTCTCTTGATAGGGGGTCGGAGGACGCCAAGACGGACCCGCCGTCTCCAGGCAGGCTAGATTTTCCGATCCCTCAGCGATGTTTCGAGGTTGGAGGCCCGAGTAGCCCGCCCGAAGACATCAAGTATGTGATTCTCGAGTCTGTTGTCCTTACGCCTAGGGATGCAGTGGTCACTATAGCTGCACCTGTAGAGCCACTCAGGGAGGAAGCAGTGCAGGAAGTAGGTGAGTCGTCTAGATACGCCTTAGGGCATTACGATGACGATTACCAGATCGAGATTGATCCCGAGGATGAGGATCCCATCGAAGATGATCCTAATGAGGACCCCGAGATGGACCTGGAAGAGCAGAGCCAGGAGCCAGACAACTTGAGGCACTTGCTGGTGGACAGTCAGGAGTCGGGGGTGCAGTTTATTCCCCTCAGTCCAGAACTATCACCAGTGTCGGCTTATGCACTCATGACTGATGCTGGTTGGGAGGCACTGTACACTGAGCACGGTATTGGGAGGAGTGGCTCGACCATGATCTACGAGGACTATCCGCCTACTCCGCCTAGGAGGAGGAGGAGGAGGAGATCAGAGGCTGAGTTGATAGAGATCCTTCGCCAGAGCGAAATGAGCTCTCATATGGAGCAGCAGCAGCAGATGGATCAGGCGAACGCTAGCGCTCAGAGGAGGGCTGGGATAGGAGGACCTCTTATGGACGATTCTTTCTTTTCCACGACTGAGGTTGGGTTTGAGTCACCAGAGCCATGTGACCCAGGACCGAGCAGGGTGCGAAACCCATCGCCAGAGCTAGATGGTGAGCCTAGTCCGAAGAGACCTTGCACGAGTAGCCAGTCTTATAGGAGACGTTTTGGAACGCCTTGATGAGGATTGGCGTTGCTTATCGTAGTAGTTTCCTTTCTTAGTATTTCAGTATGTACTTTGTGTAATATTCCAGTATGGCGGCAAGTACTTTGTGAAACACTTTTATCTTCGAGCAATTTTTGTCCTAACGCTCGGATGATAGACTTATGTGTAGCTTGTGTAACAGTTCCAGTTCATCTATAAATACCTAGTTGATCTATTCTGAGTAATTTTACTACATTAAGCATGTTTGAATGATATTAATGTATAAATAACTTGGATTTGATCGGTAAACAGATGGTGAATACAAGAAACACGGTTCGAGCTAGTGTTGGGACTAGTCAGGGTCCCAGACCAATCATAAGAGATGTTGGCCAAGGTGTGCATGTATCTGAATCCCATAATCAATCCAGGGGCAATGATCAGGATCAAAGTAATGCACCAGTGGTGTTTGATGTTGCAGCAGTGGAGACAATTCGAGGAATTGTCATGGAAGCTATCGCTGATGCTATGCGACCAAATGTGCCACAGGCACAAGGCGTGCCGATTCCCCCACCGGTTCCTAGATTTGAGGAGCCAAGAAACCATGATTTCCAGGAGAATGCAGTCAGGACTAGGGACAACTATGGTCGTGCTCTGAAGACCATCAGTTCTATGAGGCCTGACAGCTTTAACGGAAAAGGGGAGCCAGTCAAGGTGACCCATTGGTTCTTTCACATGGAACGGCTGTTCCATAATGTGGACTGTACTGAGGCTGAAAAGGTCCACATAGCTTCTCTGCAGCTGAAAGAGGATGCTAGTGAATGGTGGGAGGGTACAGGCTTAGCTGATAGCCCTGTATTGACCTGGTCGATGTTTAAGACCAAAATGATTGACCGTTTCTTCTCTAGTGCTATGAGAGAGAAGAAACACAAGGATTTTCTGTATCCTAAGACCGATGGATTGAAGGTAGCTGAGCTGGCAACCAAGTTCAATCATCTTCTGCACTACGCCCCAGCTGAGATAACCAGCGAGGCACAAAAGATCTGGTACTTCCACGAGTGGATGAGTCCAGATATCAAGCCGTTAATGGTGCACCACACATTCTCTACTCTGGAGCAGTATGTGGATGTTGCCTACAAGCTGGAAGTGACTCTAGAGGAGTCAACAAAGAGACGCATCCGACAGAGGTTGATGCAGAATCAGAATCAGGGTGGTGGATTCAAACGACCTGCGCCACCGTCTAGCTTTGCCAAGTCTGGCTGAGCAAAGACGGACATGACTCACGGAGGGTCAACGCAACAGTCCAGTTAGAGCAGAAGTTCAGTTCAGTGTTATAACTGTGGTGTTGCTGGGCACACGAGCAATGAGTGTTAGAAGGAGAAAAGATCGTGCTTTGGGTGTGGACGTGATGGTCATCTGTAGAAGTTCTGCAAGAAGGGGAAGCAGAAGGGAGTAGAGTCACAGCAAGGGTCAGTTTATCAGAGCAACCGACCTAGGTTCAAGCCTGCCGAGACTCCTAGCCCGTCAGTTCAGACGACTGCTCAGAACATGGGAAAGGCCCCAGCTGTTTCTGGAAGTCAGGGTCAACGCTTGTACAAGATGCGTGAAGCAGATGGACCCAACGCTCCGACTGCTCAAGGTACTTTATACCTTCACTCTACTTCCGTATGCATTTTGTTTGATTTTGGTGCTACGCATTCCTTTATTTCGAATAGCTGCGTTAGCAAGTTAGACTTAGTGTGCAACGATACGTGCGACCCTTTCGTCGTTAGTCTTCCTAATGGAGAACATTTGGTGGGAACCAAGCATATGTCCGACTTTCCAATTACCATTCAGGGTAAGGAGTTTGAGGCAGATCTGATCTGTATAACCATGGCACCATACGACATCATTCTTGGTATGGATTGGCTGACGCGTCACAAGGCGGTGATCGACTTCAGTTCAAGAACAGTGACGGTGACATCTAAGGGCCAGTTCGTGTGCAAGTTCAAGGGCCGGAATGACGCTGATAACGGCAAGCTGATCAATGTGATGGCTGCGTTTAAGCTACTACGACAAGGTTGTGTCGGGTACCTCTGCTACTTGGATTCGCTCGCGAAAGATGGACCTGCGATTCTTGATATTCCAGTGGTAAGAGAGTTCTCGGATGTCTTTCCAGAGGAGGTTCATGGATTACCTCTGAACCGTGATGTGGAGTTTTCCATTGATCTTGAGCCTGGTACTGCGCCAATCTCTAAGGCACCGTATCGGATGGCTCCTGCAGAGATGCAAGAGTTGAAGAGTCAACTTGAAGATCTTCTCGACAATGGTTATATCAGGCTGAGTGCATCGCCGTGGGGTGCTCCGGTTTTGTTTGTCAAAAAGAAGGACGGATCGTTTCGACTTTGCATCGACTATCGAGAGTTGAACAAAGTGACGATCAAGAACAAATACCCATTGACGAGGATTGACGACCTGTTGGACTAGTTGCAGGGAGCAAAGATTTTCTCCAAGATCGACCTGAGATCTGGATATCATCAACTCAGAATTCGTAAGCAGGACATTCCTAGAACTGCGTTTAGGACCAGATATGGTCATTACGAGTTCGTAGTGATGCCTTTTGGGCTTACAAATGCTCGAGCTGTCTTTATGGATCTGATGAATCGATGTTTTCACCAGTACTTGGACAGTTCGTAGTGGTCTTCATAGACGACATTCTGATCTACTCTCCGAGTGAAGAAGTCCATGAGGAACATCTGCGGATTGCTTTGTCAATCCTTAGACAACATCAGCTTTATGCTAAACTGTCCAAGTGTGAATTCTGGTTGAAGGAGGTGGCTTTCTTAGGCCACGTGATCAATGAGAATGGGGTTATGGTTGATCCCCAGAAGATCGAAGCTGTGGCAAATTGGACACAACCCCAGAACGTGAAGGAGGTGCGCATCTTTCTTGGGTTTGCCGGGTATTACAGACGGTTCGTGGAGGGGTTTTTGAAGACCGCTCTACCTATGACCAATCTACTCCACAAGGTTCACAAGAAGTTTGTCTGGAATGACAAGTGCGAGGCCAATTTCCAGGAGTTAAAGCGACGGCTGACCTCGACACCCGTGTTAGCACTCCCAGAGGGGAACGACGATTATGTGGTCTATAGTGATGCTTCAAAGTGTGGTCTTGGTTGTGTTTTAATGCAGAAGGGCAGAGTCATTGCTTATGCATCCAGGCAACTCAAGACGTACGAAGAAAACTATCAGACACATGATCTTGAGCTAGCAGCGGCTGTCTTTGCACTGAAGATTTGGAGGCATTACCTCTACGGTATAAGATGCAAAGTCTTCACTGATCACAAAAGTCTCAAGTATATATTTACTCAAAAGGAGCTGAATATGAGACAACACCGCTGGCTAGAGTTGCTCAAGGACTACGACATCGAGTTGTTGTACCATCCGGGCAAGGATAATGTGGTAGCTGATGCATTGAGCCGGAAGACAACGCACGAGAGGGTAGTTGCTTTACTTACTGCTCAGACCAAGCTAAACCGAGAGTCATGCGACATTGAAGTTCTGTATGATCAGCGTAGATGTTTCCTGAGTATGCTGGAAATTCAGGCTACACTGTTGGATCAGATCAAGGAAAAGCAAGTTGATGACGTCGTCTTGGTGAAGCTAAGCAGTGAAGTGATGGATGGGAAAGCTCCCAGTTTTGTGATTCATGATGATGGATCACTTTGGTTTCAAGACCGAATCTGTGTGCCAGACGCAGAAGGCCTTCGTCAGTTGGTGATGAGAGAAGCTCATTCATCTGCTTATTCTGTGCATCCTGGCTCTAGCAAGATGTACACGGATCTTAGGAAGAAGTTTTGGTGGCCAAACATGAAGTGGGACGTGGCAGACTTCGTGGCAAAGTGCTTGACTTGCCAGAAGGTCAAGATTAAACACCGCAGGCCAGGTGGTGAGTTGCTACCTCTCCCTGTGCGAGAATGGAAATGGGAAGACATCGCCATGGACTTCGTCACTGGGCTACCCAAGACTCGAAGTCAGAAAGATGCTATCTGGGTAATTGTGGATTGGCTTACGAAGAGTGCTCACTTCCTAGCCATTAAGACCACTTGGGAAGCCCAGAAGTTAGCAGAGGTCTATCAGAAAGAGATTGTCCGTTTATATGGTATCCCTAAAACCATCGTATCGGATCGAGATGGCTGTTTCATGTCAAGGTTCTAGCAAGAACTTCATAAGGCTATGGGGACCGAGTTAAGGTTCAGCACAGCGTTTCATCCTCAGACAGATGGCCAGTCTGAAAGGACCATCCAGACTCTGGAGGATATGCTCAGAGCTTGTGTACTCGATCGTCCGACTAGCTGGGAGGACAACTTGAATCTGATTGAGTTCACCTACAACAACAGCTGGCATGCTACGATCAAGATGGCTCCGTTCGAAGCTTTGTATGGTCACCGATGTAGATCTCCGATTTGTTGGGACGATAACGCCGACAAGATTCTGCTTGGGCCAGAGTTAGTCGAGAGGACATCTTCTGACATTGCCTTGATTCTACAAAGGATGTTGACCGCTCAGAGTCGACAGAAGTCGTATGCAGACAAGAAGCATAGGAATGTCGAGTTCGAGGTCGGTGACAAGGTGTCGCCCTCGAAGGGAGTTTTCAGGTTTGGTAAGCGTGGGAAGCTTAACCCTCGCTACGTGGGACCATTCGAGATTCTGGATAGAGTGAGATCTCTAGCGTACCGCTTGGCATTGCTGCTATCGGCTCATCCAGTGCATAATGTGTTCCACGTCTCTTTGCTCAGGAAGTATGTGTCAGATGAGTCTCATGTGCTGAGTTATGAGGACATCGAGATTCAAGCTAATGGTACTTATGAGGAGATGCTCGTGCGCATTTTGGAGCGTCGTGAGAAGCAGCTGCGTAGCAAGATCGTACCGTTGGTACGGAGTCAGTGGTCCAAGTCTGGATCGGAGGAAGTTACTTGGGAAACGTGGGAAACCGAGTCAGATATGCTCATGCATTTTCCCGAGTTATTCTCGACCTAAGTTTCGAGGTCGAAACTTCTTTTAAGGGGGAGAAGATGTGATACCCCGTATTTTTGTAAGCTATTTCTGGAGTTTCGGGATTTTTCCCGAGTACCCGTTATGTATGTCGGATTTAATTCAGAAAGTTTGAGACATTCTATAATGTGCTCTGTAGCTGTAATATTTTTCTCAGTGAAATAAAATACAGACGACGTGCTTTGGATTTTAATACTCGTTCGCGTACGATAATTTTATCTCGGGTTAAAGTTGTTGTCGTCCAAAACCAGAATGGGTGCGACCGCCGCATTTATGGCGGCGCCCGCCATCGCCAGGCTCGAGAAGCAGGTTGGGTCTTCTCCTAGCTGGGGACGACAGGCCTATGGTGGCGCCCGCCATCGTCGTTGTCCGGAGGTCCTTGCCCGAAGGTCGCCGGCGTGGCTCTGGCAGCGCCGAAGTAGCTCGTCGTAGGGCCATCATTGTGTTTCCTGGCATTTGGCTATAAAAGGAGGTGTTTGGGAGGGGTTTTTGAGCTCAATCCACAGCCCAAGCTCTCCCAAATTCTTGCCTCACCGGAGTTGTGTCTCGCCGGATTTCTGAAGCTTTCGTCGGAGGTCGTTTGGTGGTGTTTCCAGAGTGCCTTTGTGAAGCTTTTGGTAGTCTTGGAGGTTAGAAACCAAAGCAAGTCGAAGGAGGCCGAGTCGCTCGTGTTTTGGGTGAGTTTTCTTGCCGCTTCTGTCGTCTGAGTTCTTCACGGTGACCGCCGCGTTCTTCACGGCGCCCGCCGTGATGAACTGCGGCGACTGCCGCCAGTGTCCAGAATGCCTTTTGGGCTTTTGGCTTTGGTGGTCGTCGTTGTGGCATCGTTCCTTTCGTTTTCTTTCGTCGTTTTTAGATTCGTACTGTGGTTATGTCGGATCTAACTTAGGGTTCCTTTTATGGGTCGATTCAAAGGTCGGTGTGCTGTCGGAACTATACCCGTGTTGAGCCCGGAATCCCGTCGTTGTCGTTAGGCTTGTTTCTATTCTGCGGATTAAGGCAAGTGGCGGTTCGCTCTTGCTCATCGTTTCCATATTTACATTGATTATCAGTTATTTCAATTGATTAATTAATTTGGAACGATTATTACTGTGTTCTTCTGTAAGTGATTTATAAACTGTTTTGAAAATCATATAATAGATTGTATATCTGTTAGAACAACGCTATTATATGTGATCGTCTTTCGGGCCTTTATGTGGATTTATTCTGTAACTGTGATTGTGTTGTATCTGTGTGGTTAGCACTGTTAGTTAGGAATGTACTCGGACTTCGTCCGGTCGTTTCTTTATAATCTGGTATCGGGGTGGCTCGTCTCCACCTGGCACTATTCTAAGATCATGATCGGTCTCTTTCACAAGTGTGTAGAGGCAGAACACTTAGCTGGTGTCACAAACCTTCCGGTGTGCGTCACTCTCGACGAAACGTATATTAGGATGTGTCGTCCCAATGGTGGGGTACACATGTAAAAGTCTAATAACGTGATGTGTGTTTGAAATATAAATCAGATAAGTGCTACTCGACGCACATAATAAATAAACCTTCGACGAGTAGTGCAACTAAGTTATAGTGCTGCTAGGAAAACTCGTCTCGACTTTGATCATAGTACGTTCTCTTTCCAATCTGGATTCGCTGTATGCGGTGAGGTTGGTCGTGAACCGAAGCATCTCAGTCATCTTTTAAATCATTGTTGTATGATTCTTTAAACTTTCCAGATTTGTCATAATTCCTTAAAGACACACTTCCGTTGGAGTCTTCCTTTGAGTTGATCTCTGTAATGATTCAGTCTTCGAGAGTCTTCTCTTGTACATACCTCTTGTTATTATTCCGTAGAAGTATGAAGGTTGATTATCGTTATCGGTTATCATTCGAGAAACGATAAGTCTAACCTAATACAACTACATCGAACCTTCTGCTTTGTACCCTTGCTAGTCTATTCAAGTAGACTAACCCACGAACTTTGTTCTCTGCATGTGGGCTGGTGTCATCCGTTCGATTCGGCACATCAGATAGAAAGTAGCTCAGAAGAATAGAAGGACTATGGAGTCGACGGTGGTTTTCGAATGTTTGAGTTATTTCGTTAATCAGGTTGAGATCTTTTGGACAATGACTTTGGTTGTAATGTGTTTTGTAAGACTTCCGTTGTACCCTACTTTATAAGACTTCCGCTGTATTTGGTTTAAACTCTGTGTTAGCCTATTCGGGATTGGGTTGTAATCCCGTAACTCATGTTTCCTTGACAATGTTATGTTTTGGGATTGAATGCTTTGATCATTATGTATCATTTGTATTTCATAAATTGTATTTAAATGGTAAAGCCTTGGGTGATCTCGATAAGGAACACTGGGGTCACTGGCGGTAATACATTTCCAAAAGGGTTAAGTTTTGGGGGTGTTACACTACTGGGTCTTCGGCATCTTCAATTTTGGAGTTCTTATGGATCTGGTTGTTTTGCCCAGATTTTCCTTGTTTTAATTTCTTTTGCCGTGTCTGTTCTAGTCTTTATGTTTCTTTTACTGTCTTGTTTGTACATCATGTTGCTTGTTTGTGGATGGTTGGCTCCGATGGCCTGCCTTGTCCACTGTTTCAGTCTGATGGGTCTTTTGCAGTCCTTGGGAGTAAGTTGTTAAACCAAGTATTGTTGAGGATCTTTTGGCTGTGTTGGATCTGGCTTGCCTGGTAGTATCTTTTCTTGTTCTGTCTATTGGATCATTGACTGTGATAGGGAGTAAATCCTTAAAACCTAGCACAATCAGTGATTTCTTAGATTCAAGAACTATTACTTGGGGTCTTCTTATGTTTGTTCATGGTGTTTCTTGTCTTTCCTTACCTTGTTTGGCAATGGTCTGTCTGTTTCAACCCTTCGGGGCCCTGCTCTGGTTCTATGTTGTAATGTCTCCTTGTTATTTTTAATATAGTTGGTCCTTTACATCAAAAAAAAAAATGAGTTCGTACGAATGTTGTACTATATAGAAAGTTAACGTTAACCAATTGACCTAGTCGGTTTTTTTGAATTTTCTCATATTCGTATAACAAGTGATTTTTTTCCTTCTGCAAATATACTACGGAGTATACGATAAACATTGGACACAATATGATACAATAAACAGGGTGAAATTTCGGTGAGGAAGGCCTCTTAGAGAAGGAATAAGGATGGACTCCATCCTACAGATGGAGTCCAGAAGGCCCAGAAGCTATGTGTAGGAGGTGAGCCCGCGCGTGCAATATCCAGGTTTCCAAAAAAACTGTTCGCCCTCTTCCTTTTCGATTCTCTCCATAAGTTACTCAAATCAAACCACAAACTGTTCGCTCTCTTCTCGATTCTCTCTTTCAATTTCTCAAATCGAACTTTCGCTGCACCTACAACGGATCACTCAAGCATTTTCGAGGCGATTTCCAGCGATTCGAAACCCTAGAAAAGGCGATTTCCAGCGAATCAACAGAAAGAAGAAGAATCGTCGCGATTTCGGCAACAACCTAAAACACAGAAAGAAGAAGAATCAACAGCAAAGAAGAACAAAATGAGGTCAAAGATTGCCAGTGGAACACAAGGTATATTTTCAGTTGTTCAGTTGATGAATCGTCGCGATTTCGGTATGCATTTTATACAGTATGCAAAGGTAGATGTAGAGATTTCTCACTAAATACATAATCGCAAAGGTAGATGTAGAGATTTCTCACTAAATATATACTCTGATTTGAACTTGCTTCTATATATGTGATTGGATATAACTTTGTGCATAATAGATCATTAAAAAGTGCATGACTCGCTGCTTTTGCTCTAACATGTGTGTGTAGATGCATGACTGAAGAGTGTTGGTGCATGAGTAAGTGTTTGTAGGTGCATGACTTAGTGTGTGATGGTGTATGAGTAACTATGTGTGTAGATGCAAGAGTTCATGAGCCTATTTATATAGGTGCATGACTGAAAATGAATTGATGCATGACTAAGTGTTTGTAGGTACATAAGCTAATGTACGTTGTGCATAAGTAAATTTGAATCTAGATGCATGAATATATCTGTGTGCATGAGTCAGAGAATATGAGTGCATGAGTAAGTGTTTCTATGTGCATGACTTAGTGTGTGTTGGTGCATGAGTAACTATGTGTGTAGATGCAAGAGTTAAGAGTGTGTAGATGCATGAGCCTATTTGTATAGGTGCATGACTGAAAATGGATTGGTGCATGAAACAGTCTTTATAGGTGCATAAGCTAATGAACGTTGGTGCATAAGTAAATTTGTTTCTTGATGCATGAATGAATATATCTGTGTGCATGAGACAGTGTTTATATGTGAATTATTCACTGTCTAACTAAGTGGTATCGATTTTTAAACAATTTCCTAATTAAAAAACTTGTGAATATGGGATTTGTCAGGTGAAATTTGTGTGCAGTTCTGATCCAAAAGGTATAGCTGAAGCTACACCATCAGAGAAAAAGAACATTTTTCCTTTTGAAAACACAGTTTCGCCATTTGAAGAGAGAGAAGTTAACATTTTAGAAAGAACAACAGCTGATGAAAGGATCCTTTACAATTGGATAATTGTTGAAGAATGAGGGGAAAAGTAGGTACATATTTAATTATATGAATTTGGTTATAAAATTTAATAACATGTAGCTAGTTAACGAATTGATTTTTTTTTATGTGTTGCAGTGAGGAAGTTTTCCGAATGGATGAAACCACTCTTAAGAAAAAGGACTTGATTACATTGGCTGAAAATGCGAAAGTAGACAGTTTGTTAATTGATGCTTTTACTGTCATGTTAAATGAAAATGAAACATATAGGGGTCGTATGTCACCATTGAGATTCTTTCTACCGTCAATAGCTATGGTAAGTCACAGATTTGTAACAATATTATGTTAATTGGTGCTCTAATTTATTAATTTCCATTTTATTGTATTCACAGACTTTTGCTTGTGATGACACATTATACACAATGGAGGAGAGATCTAACCTATTCTTAGATACAATGCTAGAAACATTTGCTGCTGTCAAGGGTTTTAAGAACAAAAACTACACAATTAAAAATGTTGATGTGGTAATTATCTTGCACTCAACTTTTACTGGTGCATGAGTATGTTTATCAAACTGCATGAGGTTTTTATTATTGGTACATGAGTTAGTAGGTTAAAGTTCATGAGTGATTGTATGTTGGTGCATGAGACAGTATTTTGTATGTTGGTGCATGAGACAGTGCTCAAAAGTACATGGACCAATGCTTGCAGGTGCATGAAGTATTGTTTGTAGAGTGCATGAACTAGTGTTTCTGGGTGAATCAGTGAGTTAATTTGAAGGAATAGTTGTGAGTGCATGAGGGGGTGGATATATGTGCATGATAACTGTATTAATGTACATGAGTAAGTCCATGTTGTTATTAGATAACTTATAATCTGTTTTTCTTTTACTTGTACAGTTCTTTTGCCCAATTCTTAACCATGGGCATTACTATTTGATTGCAATAAATGTCAAGAACCCAAGTTTCCATATCATAGACAACTCATCAAGTGGGGGCGATGACAAGTATGGAAAAGTACCATCTACTATGGTGAGTAGACATTGAGTATAATGATTTTATAACAATTAAAAGTTTTCATATACAGAAATGTGATAGAATTTAACCGCTTTATTTGTGCAGAGAATTATGATGGTCAGTTTCTTCATGAATAATGATATGGAAGCCAAAACTAAAGCAATTGAAGACATTGCAAATGTCCCATGTGAAAGGCTGCAGATGAAATGGAGGGATGGAAAAAACAAAGTTGACTGTGGGGTCTTTCTACTAAGACACATGGAGACATATATAGGCAATGGACTGTTAAGCTTGAATTCTAAACTGAATATGGGAGACAAACGCCAGTTGGCAAAGCTTAGGATCAAGTATTGTTATGCCCTCCTAACCAGCGAGTTTAATGAAAGGAAAGCTAGAGTTGAACAAATTATTCAAGAGAAGAAAGCTGGAAATATAGCAGCTGTGCATGGTCGTGGGCGTGAGCGTGGGAAAAAGAATGTTTCAATGTAATTTGGCTAATCTAGTGAACAGTTTAGGTAATGGTTGTAGGAATTTGGTTTGAATGTTTTCAGGAAACAATAGGTATTTGTAAGTATATGAGTTTTTGTGGAAAGAAACAGTAGGTATTTATTTGTTTGAATGTTTCTCATTGAAAGATCAATGCTCATTCAAGCGTTGAAACAAAGTGCATGAGTCATTGTTTGTTGGTGCATGAGTTAATATGCAAAAGTGCATGAGTTATTATTTGTTGGAACATGGAACATAATTAGTGATTTTGTGGAAAGTGCATGAGTTATTATGTGTTGGAACATGGAACAGAATTAGTGATTTTGTATTGGTGCATGGGTAGTATGTGGAAAGTGCATGAGTTATTATGTGTTGGTGCATGAGTTGATTTGTAAAAAGTGCATGAGTTAATATGTGGAAAGTGCATGAGTTATTAAGACATTGAGTTGGGGAAAGCTGCCCAAGATACGGCTTTAATGCATCATTGCACTCAGGAATAATATATTCAACGGTAATGCTTGGGGAAACAGATATAATATTATGCTTCATTTGATGTTCATCTCTTGACAAAAGAAAGAGTGAAATTAATAATAGAGCATGAGCTAATAAGTGCATGACTGACTGGAAGAAAATACATGACCCAATGAATAACGGTGCATGAAATAGTGAATAAAGGTGCATGACTGGCGGGAAGCAAGTGCATGAAAGAGTGAAATTAATAATAGAGCATGAGCTTATAAAGGTGCATGACTGACGAGAAGAAAGTGCATGATCCAATGAATAAAGGTGCATGAATCAATGGAGTAAAGTCCATGAGCTTATAAGTGCATGAGCTTATAAGTGCATGACTGACGGGAAGAAAGTGCATGATCCAATGAATAAAGGTGCATGAACAAATGGAGTAAAGTGCATGAGGTAGTTAGTTTTATGCAATAGTCACACAATCAACAATGGTTAGGTTATGTGCATCACTGACTGAAATAAAGTGCATGAAATAAAGAATAAAGGTGCATGAACCAGTGGACAAAATGTATGAACTAGTAAGAAAGTGCATGAGGCACTGAATTTAGTGAATTTTGAATCTGATTAAATTGCAATACACATATCTTAATTTCAACCAAGCACATACCTAAAATTCAACCAAGCACATACCTAAATCCCAAAAACTGAGAAATTATGTTGAAACGCACATACCTAAATCCTAAAAATTGAGAGATTCTGTTGAAAGCACATACCTAAATACCTAAAATACCTAAACAACAAACAAATCAACAACAAATTACAGATCTATACCTGAATCAGTAGAAGGAGTAACCATGTCGACTAAGAACGACGAGAATAAAACGAAAACAGCAAACACGAAGAAGAGAAAGCACATCGGCGGCAAGACGGAAACGATCGGCCGATAGAACGAGCGAACGGATTAGTTTGTGGAAAGAAGAATTAGTTTTATCACGAAGAAGAACGGATTACCACGAAGAAGAGATGAAACAAGGAAAAATGAACGAGCGAATAGCCTCAAATCTGTTTTCTCGAAACAAGGAACAGGGAAAAACGAACATCCATGATTAGATGGAGAGAGAAAATAATGAGTTGTCATGATTCATCCTCATTCCTACCCTACTAATCCATCCTCACGTGATCTTTTTCCCAATAAACACTCGATAACTTTTAATGATAAAGTCATTTTAATAATCCAAAAACGAAGCTGGTAAAATAGTATTTGTTATGAGTGACAATTAATTCGATCACGCAACTTGAATTTGATCGAATTAATTAGTTTAGGTATTAAAATAGTATTCCCTCCGTCCCATAATATAAGACTTGTTTCTCTTTTGTACACTATTCATAGTTGAAAAGAATTTTTTAGATTTCTTCCAATATATAAGAGAAAACATAGTCATGTGGAGTCTTGTTTGATTCGTCTCAACGAGTACTTTGATAATATTAAAATATTATAATTTTTATTAATATGTAATTAGAGATATTAACGATATAAAACTCGTCTCGATAAATGTGCCCAGTCAAAATAGAAAGAATATTATGGGACAGAGGGAGTATCTATATATCTATATTAAAGCAAAAGAATTTAGACCACCATATTGATTCCGGTCCCACAAATCTTATGTGTCAATTTGTGATTAATTCACATTTTTCATTAATATTTATATTCAATTTAAATCACAATATCTATTTATAACTAACCTCAAATATTTAAAATTTTAAATCACAATATCTAATCACAACTAACTTCAAATATATAAAAACTATATACAACTTTTTTATAAAATTTGATTTATACAAATTACATTCACAATAAGCTTATAATATATGTCAAAATAATATATGATAAATTTCCTACTAAACTTATATATAAAATACATCTTATATTCGTTATGTAATTAGTAATATTATTTTCATGAGTTTGCATATATAATTTGACATATATAAATTTATGGGCTAAAATCATACAATATATACAATTTCCAACTCATAGTACATGTGCTTTTATAATTCAACGCATTATATTATATTATAAACATGCATATTTCATGGCCCATTTATATATATATATATATATATATATATTAATGTTTTTAAATGCTTATCAACTATAATTTTGATATTTGTTACCGAAATTAGTTTATAGTTTATAATGTGGTTTGTTAGCATATTCTCCTCAAAAATAGATTAAAGGTTGTTTTTTATTCAAAACTCTTAACAAACTATCTTAATTATTTTAAAAATTTTGTGTTTTTTAATAAAAATCTGTAAATGTTGCTATTTATTGAATAAATTAGAAATTTAAAACTCTTAACAAACTATCTTAATTTTTTTATCACAATTTCATATAAATATTTTATTAGATTTGGTAGTTCCATTTGTGATATTTATATTAAACAATTGACTTTGTGGGTTCAATTAGATAAATCAATGTTGTTATAATTGAAATAAATGTTTGATTAAACAAATAAAGTTGTTAGGACTAGACTATATAGATTTGGATTTTTTATTCTGTCGTATTTCAATCTTTAGAACAAATTTTAAATTTCGTAATTATATTTTGTTTTCCTTAAACCTAACTTAAAACAAAATATTAAATATATAATTACAATTGATTGCTACCATTACCATATCATAACAAATCTTATTTTTCTTTTACATTTTTAATTTTGAAATAATAATATATTTTCATATTATTCAATTTACGTATATGTATTTAAATATTTAATAAGCAAATTTTAATGGAAGATACTGATAATTATATTTAGCAATAACTTTTATACTAGAGATATTAATTAATTTATTTTTATTTTGTTTATTTAGATTAAGGTTAAATTTTTTTTATTTTTTTTGGATTGTTTTGATCGCATCCTTATCATAATTGATTGTATATATTTTGATACAATTTTGTAAAACTTTAACCAAAAAAATACGTATACTTTCATAAAATATTTATTGACGAATGACGAGCCATTATTTAATTTTTAACAAGTTGATGTGAATTACATTGCTTTTAATTCATTTTTTAAGTTGACAGTCAATTTTTTATGTTTTATTTAAGAACTATATATTTCCAAAATTTTAAACTTCATGTGCTTCAATTTTAAGAAATATTTCAAATATTTCTTAAATGTAATAATAATACAAAATATTTAAAAAAAAACCAAAGATATCATATTTGTGTTTCAATTTTATTTACTTACGGCATGTGCTTCAATTTTAAGAACTATTTATAAATTTCACTTCGTTTTTAAGTTAGCTATTTGTGGTTAATTATTTTTTAAAATTTTATGTTTTTAAAATTAACTAATTTTATAACCAAAATCTTACCAAATCTCCATGAGTAAACAGATAAAAAACTAACTTATTTTTATAACAATACCCCTTAACAATCTATTTGCGTAAGTTACTTTTTTTTGTAAAACAACTTATTGAGAATTCATTCAAAAGATTATTGATTATATATGACTTCGGTAACTTATTGTCCAAAAAATTTGTAAATCTTTTTTTTGTGTATATAGTCTATAATGGAGTAACGATAGATGATAAGGATTCATATTTAAAAGTTAAAATTATAAATTCCGTTAAATATATATGTAACAAAATTTCAATTAAAAATTCTATAGAATTTGTCTCAAGTTGGATTGTTATCAAAACAATTGTATCTTTATATCAAAATCATTGAATTATTTGTTCAACCAGCTCAGATTTGTTAGTTATGAGAATCTAAATTAATAAAGAGTTCATAATCATTAAACTGCAAAAATAATTATACATCTTTCATTTTAAATAGAATTTTTATACATCTCTTCTTGTGTTGTTGTAGGTGGGTAACAACACTCTATTCGAATTATATAATTATTTAATAAAGTACATTAAAGTATATAATATAAATGAAATAGTGGAATCCGTTGAGCTCGAATTCACGTTGTGATCGGGTCCGAGTCGAGTTTGGACCTTTCTGATTTAGATCATTCTTGATCCAATGAATTTCGAATTGGATCTCAATTCAAAAAATTCTGATCGGATCGAATTTTCAGACCAATCAATTAAAAAAGGTCTAATACTTATCATAAATTTAATAAAATATAATAATCCAATTCCGTGATTGACACGGTCACTGAACTAGTTTGTTATTAATATATACAGTAGCTGAGAATCTCGTCGATCTCTGCTTTTGTTTGGACGATCATTTAGGATAAGTTGTCACGCATGATGCGCTGGGCAAGAAAGGGACGTCCCATATGATATGAGTGACAATTAATATTTAACGATCATGCGTAAAAACTATTTCCGTGTTCTTCACGAGTGTTGATAACAAAATACTCGTACTATTTTTAATTAGAGGCTACTTGAATATAAAATCATGAAATTAATTTGGGTTTCTTACTTAAACATACAAATTAATAATATAAAATTATGTACAATTGTTCTATTACAGTTCCGTCACCTATAAATTAAGTAGTTAACCCCCTCAAAAATTGATAATTTAAGTTATACCAAAATCACGAATTACAATTTTAGAAATTTATATAATTTGTTGAATATAACTAATAATTTATAAAATCATTTTGCATTTCTCCATTGATATGTTTTCTTTTGCTTTCACATGATATAATTTGACATGACTTACGGTTCGGGAATCGAAAAACCTATTTCATCCGATTTCAGTTTCTTTAAATATGGATTGGAGAATTAGAGAGCCGGTTCGGAACTCCCGGTTCCATCCCTTTTTTATTTTATATTTTAATATATTTTTAACAATATCGGATCCAAACTGGGTGGAACATGAGGTGAACATGAGGTTCAGGCGCCCAAAACCTCCGGTTACACCCTCTCTATTTTTGTTTGTTTTTTCTGAAATTTTGTTTGTTTTTTTTGATTTTTTTTAAACCGAAAACATAATCGAAACTGAAGATTACAAATTCGGTAGTTGTCGGTTCTGAAATCGTGCCATGTCTAGTTATAAGTGCATATAGAAAAAGTTTACAAGTGGTTCTAATTTTGACAAGTTATGCCTTTCGCCTTCTAACTTAATGCAAATGCCCATTTGAAAATTAAAAAAACTTAATCAGAGGTTCTGGTTTAAATTGAAAAAAGCAACATCAGGTAAACCTCTTAACTTGGTTTCAGTTCCAGTATTCCTAAAGGCCTATACTTTTTAACGCATATCCGAAATTGTCTTTCAGCGCATAGGCTCCCCACGTTACGCTAGGAGAGGCTCCACACGTAACGTGGGGGACAGCTCCCCACGTTACGTGAGAACCTCTAAATCCCCAATCCCTAGACATTTCAAGCTAACCATCTTCAACCTCTGACACCCGACGGCTACACATTTCAAGCTAACCATCAATTCCCGTGTTTCCCATATTTCACTCCCATTTTTCCTATGAGACAACTCTATTTCCTGTGTTTCCTTTTGATTTTCATGTGCAGATAACTCTCTTTCCCGTGTTGCCCTTTGATTTTCATGTGTGTAACACCCCCAAATAACCTCTTGAAAGTATTACCGCCAGTGACCTCAGACGTACTGTCCGATGTCACCCAAGGCTTTTCCAGTTGATATAAATCATTAAACCACAGTTATGATACAACATATCATAACTTCCATTAAAACCAAGTCTCGGAATTACAGCATAATTCCAAATACATCAAAATACATTATCAGAATTATTACAGCGGAAGTCTTAAATACAAAACATAATTAACACAGCGGAAGTCTTAAAATAACAACAAAACATCGTTCGCCTTTATAGTCGTTCTAGCCTTCTCGGATCCGCAATTTATCTGATGTGCCGAATCGAACGGATGACACCAGCCAACCATGCAGAGAACAATTACGGTTGGTTAGTCTAATGAAAGACCAAGAAAGGGGTACAAAGCAGAGTGGTTCGAGAGATCGTAACCGTTTACTATCATTGTCCCTCGAATAATAACCGACGGAACGATACATAACCCGGTACTTTCCCTGAATGAGTATCAAATAAGATATGCACTGAAGAGAAGACTCTCAAGGAAATGAGTCTTATCGGAAATATGACAAATGTTGGGAAACTTAATTAATCATAGAATCACAGTATCGCATACGAGCGATTTAAAAGTTAAGACGAGTTTTCCTAACTGCACTATCGCATAACTACACTACTCGCCGAAGGTATATTAATTATGTGCGACTAACGACACTTATCTTATTTAATTCCAAAACTCACATCACGTTATAAGCTTTTATATCCACATCGCAGAGTCCAAGCCTCTATATCCACATCGCGGTTGGTCATGACCAGAAAGTTTGGCATAGGGTCTTGATCGCCCTGTTATTTGCCAAGTTATAAAGAAACGAATGGACCTCGCAAAGTCCAAGCGTTCCTACGAATACTCGTGCTAATCAACAGTTCAACACAGTAATATTCCACATCCAAGCCAACATGGCCAACATCATAAACATATATTTATACTAGCATCGTTCTAGCAGATATACAACCTAGTATAATATCATCTTTTAATCAATTATTAACAAAGTTGTTCCCAACGAACAATAATCAGTAAATCATCTCAAATTAATTAACAACTAAACAATTGATAATTAATTGAAATATGGAATGATGAGCAAGAGCGAACCGCCACTTGCCTTAGATCCGCAGAAGCTTAAAGACGATGATGGGATTTTCGGGCTCGAAACAGGGACAGATCTGGCAACACAGATTCCTTCAGATCGACCCATAAAGAAATCCTAAGTTAGATTCAATATCTACATAATTGAATCTAAAAGAATAGGAAAAGAATCAAAGGAATCAAGCCTCGCCCCAAGTCAAACACCCAAGAACACACACTCGGACAAGGCTCGCCGCGGGTGCAGTGGAGCTCTTACCGCGGGGTGCGGTGGTGTTACAGTGGCGAGCTCGCGACAGTGTTTTAATGGAGAAAACTCACCCAATCACTTCGTTTGCTTTCGATTTGATTATGGTTCGATCTCCCAACACCTTAGACCTTCTAACACCACTTAGGAGTACCTTTTCCAACACTCAAAGAGATTCGAACACCTTCACAACAAAGCTCAAAGCTTGGTGCTTCAATGGAGAAAACAGAGGAGAAAACATAGGAGGAAGGTGAAGTACCCTTTGACTTCTGAATTCAACCCCCTTTTATAGCCCATGAGTGAGCTTCCTCAGAGGGGACAAGCAAGGAGACCAGCTGGGAACAAGGGAACAACAAGTGGAGCAACTTGCTCGGCCAAGGATAAGATTTTCAGAAATCTTATCACGAAGAAGATGGCTTGCACCGCGGGGTGCGGTGGCGACTATGTTGCCGCCTCCAAATTTGGCCTTCGCCGCGGGTGCGGTCAAGGCCATTTTTCACCCTCTTGTCCGTTTTAAATCTTGGGTTAAATATCTTAACCCCAGGTTAAATATATTTGTACATGAACGACTATTTAACCTTGAACATACGTCAACTGTATTTTATATTACTCAGAAAAATATTACAGAGATCAAACAATTTACAGAATGTCCGAACCTCTCTAAAATTAATCCGACTTGTAATACAAGAGTTGGAATTTTTTTCCCAAAATATCCTTATAAAATGAGGGATATTACAATGTGTAGGTAACTCGCTTTCCCATATTGCCCTTTGATTTTCATGTGTAGGTAACTCGCTTTCCCATGTTGCCCTTTGATCATGTGTAGGTAAGTCTATTTCCCGTGTTGCCCTTTGATTTTCATGTGTAGGTAACTCACTTTCCCGTGTTGTATCCCCATTAATGGGCTCTGTTAAGCTTCCAACAGAGCTGTTACTCTCTTCAGTTGAACTCTCCTTGTTTTCTCTCCCTTCCCACTCTCTTGCACAACAAACTCTTGTGTACATGTGGCTCCGATAGAAGGTCGAATGGATTCTGTTTTTGCCGCTTCATCTCGAGTTGAATTCTGGAGGGATTTGGTTGATTGAGGGCTCTTGGAGCTCCAATGGAGGTATAAATGTAGTAGTGATCGGAGATAAACGGTTAAAAGAAGGGGAAGGCGGAATTTGGTTGAGTAGTTGAGTGGGGAAGAAGAAGAAGAAGAAGAGGAGGAGGATGGAGGAGGAAGAAGAAGACTGCTTATGGTAACCACACGTAACGTGGGGATGACATCCACACGTAACGTGTGGCTCTATTTTACCTCACGTAACGTGTGGACCCTCTCCTCACGTTACGTGAGGACCCTATGCGCTGAAAGACAATTTTGTCTATGCGCTGAAAAGTAATCGTGTTCCTAAATAGAAACCAGAGAATAGAAGGTTTTGAGACCGATTCAAAACCTCCGGTTCCACCATTCTCTATTTTGATTTTTTTTTTAAATAAAATCGAATCCAAATCAGGTGAAACCGGAGGTTACGGTGCCCAACCCCCCGTTCCAGCGTTGAAACAAGAGGTTTCACTTTCTTTTTTGGAATTTTTTAAAATTTTCAGAACCGAAACCTCTAAACCTCCCCGAACCGAATTGAGTCTGATTTGGGTTTTGATATTTCCAAAATTGGAACCGTAAACCTCCGATTCCGAAACCGTGCCATCTCTACACGCATGAAGTACCCGGAAAATATTACCATATTATAGGAGTATTGATATATTAAACAAATGTCGCGCTTATCAACGGTAGATGACTACGGGTTTGTTTGGGAGATATATTTATAAAGACTTTTTATGAAATAGTAGTTTTTGAAATATAAAATTTGTGAGGTATTGGAAAATGTGCAAGGTTAGAAAAAAATAAAATAAAAATAAGGTCTTTATAAAGAAGGAAAAATGACTCTAAGGAATATTAACTATCATATTTGAACAAAAAATAATACGAACTTTAAAAATTATAAAAGCGTACCTAAACTATGATAATATAAACAAAAAATGGTATGAGTATATTTTTCTAGTGATTTTTCTAACATGTATGCTGAGATGGAGCCGAAAATATAAATTGTCAAAAAAAATTACACATTAAATTACACAACATTTGTATAATAATGACTAGACCTGTCAACTGGGTCGGGCGGGTCGGGTTCGGGTCATGTCGGGTTCGGGTCAAATCGGGTTCGGGTCGATCGGGTTGATAAAATTTTCGGGTCGGGCAGGTCGAGTTCGGGTTGACCCAGCGGGTCGAACATGCCCTTTTTTTATAATTTTTAACTTTAATAAAATAATTATAATAATATAATTAATATTATATTATTATTTAATAAAGTATATTAAAATATTTAATATAAATGAAATAAAATATACAGAATAAAGGGGACCCGCGAGCTCAGATTTGCGTTCGGGTCGAGTCAGGTTGGGTTTGGGTTCGGGTCCTTCGGGTTCGGGTCCTTCTTGACCCAGTGACGTTCGGGTCGGGCTCGGGTCCTTTCGGGTCGGGTTGGGTCGGTTTTTGACAGGTCTAATAATGACCGATATGTTTTAAAAGTGATCTGTCAAAAAATGTGACTGATTTTCTTTTGTTCGTGTTGTTATAAGATGCGAATTACTGATATTGGTTTGTGTATTTTTATTTTATTTTTTAATTATATAAATGAGGTGTGATTTGATGTGTTAAACAGAAATATGACAACTCATTTTTTTGGCTTCATATCAACAAATCCACCATAAAAAATGTCTATATCATTTTTAATTAATATTGACATAATTTAATATATTTTTATGATTTTTAAAATTCGTATTATTTTTGATTCAAAGTTAATAGTTTATATTATTTAGAGTCATTTTTCCTATAAAGAACTTGTCAAACAAGGCGTAGATGGTGGGATAATTTGAGAAAGATTAAGACCTATGTATCCTCTTTTCACAATAACCTATAAAAACTAACCATCTTTAAAATATGATTTAAATTGCATAGTATCTCCATCAAAATGTTAAATAATTTACTATATGATGACAATTACAATATGCACGAGAGTCGTGTAAGATTAGCACCTCTCTTCTTTTTACTTATTATTAATTAATTCAAGCATGTATTTTAATATTATTGTTTCCAAAGTCCTAATTTGAAAGGAAGAAAAAAAAAAAAAAATGAGGCCACGGCCCACCAGCCACGACGTACTGCACCGGCCTCCATTATTGATTTTGTCTGCATATTCATCATATCAATTTGCATCTATTTTTTCCATCCTATATTTCTTATCATTATAAATGAATAAACCATGCCACGTATAAGTTATGTCACTCATGTGCAAGTGTACAACTAATATTTCTCTTTCTCCGAATAAATGACAAAATATAATGTTTTCCAATCGACGTGATTTTGAACTTTTCCCATTTCCGAAAGATAAAAAGCTAGAGAGCAGAGATCGACACAGCACAGTAATGTGTTTTTTTTTGCTGAAATGAATTTTGATAAACCATCCTCTCTTTTTTTGGGTCCAAAAAACCATCCATTTTTAATAAGTGATATTAAGTACATATTAATAATAATTAATCCTAATTCTATGGATCTTCATCTTACGTTTTAAAATAGATCACGTTTTAAAAGTGAGGTTTGACCATTTGAATCCAGTCAAGCTATCTACTTTTCTAAAAGGATGAAACAAAATTGAAAATAAAAATATAAACAACTAGATTATATTCAGATTTTAACAACTCTGCTTGTATTGTTACAACTCCTCTAACATTTGACACAACTTCGTGAATTTAGGTGATATACTTCAACGATATTAGATGCGGAAATAATACGAGTTTCATAGTATAACGTAAATAGTATTCAGGTTCTGGTAAAATACCCTATGATTGTCACGTGAATAATTTTTCCTTGCGTTATAATGACATTGTGTTTTTTATAAACCCGACAAAGAAAAAAGTAAGATGTAAATAGTAATGGATTTTTTCTGTAACGTTTACGAGGAAATGTTATAAATATATTTCCATTTTCATTTTTATTACGGTAGAAATGAAAAACCTCCTGATGAGTCTATGTCTATGTCTATGTCTATAAAACCAATCATTGCCTAGTAACCAGCTCTCCGTGCTCTTATCCCCATTTTAGTGTTCTTGTTTATTGCATCTGTTTCTGTAAACAAATTCGACTTTGGGCATAGAATTTTGCAGTCCGTAAGGACAAATATATTTGGCTTATAACTGCCCAGAATTTCATCAGTTTCATTTGGATCTTCCCCAAATCGGGAGCCTAGGCTTCTCCTTGCACTTGAAGAAATTTCTTCAAGTTTCGATATATCTGTATAACGTCTGATCAATTTTGTTAGTTCCGGAAACCCAAATTCGATCTGATTGAGGGCACCGTCCAATTTCAGTTTATTCCCAAACTTAGCGTGTCCAATTTAGGAATTTCAGTCGAAACTGTATCTAGGGTTCTGTGGATATGACGATTGGAAATTTGGCGCCGAAGAAAGAGAGGAAGTCGCGTCGGAGTAAGCAAGTCCCCGACGAGAACGCACCGTTGCTTCCCACCAAACATAGCGGAGGTGACGATGCCGGATTCGATGAGTTCGATGGGGCTTCGTTCACCGGCGCTGTGTTCAACCTATCCACCACGATCGTCGGAGCCGGAATCATGGCCCTTCCGGCGACGATGAAGGTGCTAGGTCTCGGCCTCGGTATCGCCATGATCGTTATCATGGCGTTTTTGACAGACCGCTCCATATCCATGCTGATTAAGTTCAGCCGGGCTGGAAAGGCTGCTTCCTACAGCCAGGCTATGGGCGATGCTTTTGGTAACACTGGAAGAGTCTTGTTGCAGGTTGCCGTTTTGGTGAACAATATTGGTGTTCTTATTGTGTATATGATTATCATAGGTATTCAAATCTCTCTCTGCAAATTGTGCCTTTTAGAATATTATTGCTGTTCATTTGTGACTGCTACCTTTTTTCCCTCTGTAAATTATGCAATGGATTTGCTCAAAATGTGATTTCTGAATATAATGTTCTTTGCAAGTAGCTTTTGTTTGTCCACATTTTGGTAGTGAATCAAGATATTAATCTAGCTGGTATGGAATTGAGGCTTCAGATGGTAAATTATTAAATTGGTAATATAGAGGTTGTTAAGAACCTCGCAGGGGAAGGTATTGAGTTGAGGTCATTCTAAATAGATTGGTTTTCATAAAAGGAAGTAATTCTTCAAAATATACTTCTACTGAAATAGTTTAACAAATACCAATGCAGTTATGTCTTCAATTGAATGATATGGAGTTGAAGTTTGATGATATTGTATCATACACAAAGTCTCTAAGAATGGATTTGATGTTTGTTTGTAGGTGATGTACTTTCTGGGACTACATCTGATGCGATTCATCACTCAGGAGTTCTGGAGAGTTGGTTTGGAGTACAATGGTGGAATGGTCGCTTCTTGGTGCTTCTCTTCTCCACTCTCTGTGTATTTGCTCCTTTGGCATGCTTCAAACGTATAGGTATATTTGCAATATTCAAATGATCAATTGTATTGTTATATTGTCATAGATTATCGTTTCTTCTAGTGGCTTCATGCTTTAGCTGCTGGCTGAATACTTTTTCTATGAGAATGCTATAGTCATTTATGGAGTTGATAGTTTTGAGTATTGTGTGTGATTTTATATTTGTGCAACCAAAAACAACTTAGGGTCTTGATCAAAGTCATATAGGTGCTGTACCTGCATGCATGATCTGTCTTTTTATCATTAGTTTCTTTTTTTTCTTAATTATTGTGATTTGAATATACTTCATACAACTATACTTTCATTATTATAGATGTTGTACTCATAGATGATGGGTTGTTGTGGTTGCAGATTCTCTGAAGTTCACATCTGCATTATCAGTTGGACTGGCAGTTGTATTTCTTGTCATTATGGTGGGAATTGCCATATTGAAGCTGATAAGTGGAGGTGTTGCAATGCCCAGATTGCTTCCTGATGTTACTGATTTGACATCATTAGGGAAAATCTTTACGGTGGTCCCTGTTCTTGTCACGGCATATATCTGTCATTACAACGGTATGTATTCATCAATGCCTTCTCTTTGACGTTATAAGACGTTAGATATTTGAGGAAGTAAAGAACTTGAATTAACATAAAATCTCTATTTGATGTCTGGTTTCTGTAACAAGAAGCTCAAATAACTTGAGATATTCCACATGATTTAGCACTCCACCATTGGTAGCTCAGCATTGTTTGTAATAATCAATTTGAATAAGTGTATGTTAAATTGACTTTATCTAATGAAATGGGTGGTCAATTACAGGTGATGTTCTTTCTTTCCTCTATACTTCCTCAATTATCTGTATGCATTTATTTACTCAATGCCAACTACATGCTTGATCGTCTTGCAACTATATCTGTAGGTGATTTATTGATTTTCATCATTGTTGTGTGAGTTCATGTTAATCGGTGCTTTTCCCTTCAAGAAGCCGACAAGGGAAATTTATTTGATTGAGGGGTTTTCACTGAGAACCAATTAACATTCTTGATTTTTCACAGTTCACTCTATCGACAACGAACTTGAGGACTCTTCTCAGATACACTCTGTTGTGCGGACTTCACTTGCTCTCTGTTCTTCAGTCTATGTAACGACGAGTTTCTTTGGGTTCCTCCTGTTTGGTGATGGAACTCTTGACGATGTTCTTGCAAACTTTGACACAGACATTGGCATTCCGTATGGTTCCTTGCTGAATGATGCTATCCGTGTCAGCTATGCTGCACACCTTATGCTTGTCTTCCCTGTAGTATTCTATCCACTGAGGTTGAACTTGGATGGCTTGCTATTTCCCTCAGCAAGGCCTCTGATTTTGGACAGTAAGAGATTTGCATTCGTGACCGCTGGGCTTATATCCCTTATCTTCATTGGAGCAACATTCATACCCAGCATCTGGGATGCTTTCCAGTTCACTGGAGCCACAGCTGCAGTTTGCCTCGGTTTCATTTTCCCTGCATCTATTACCTTGAGGTGAGTTGGTATCACATTCCTCAGAACTAATTATAGCAGTAGATCAATCCATCAGTTTTTAAACCTTTATAGCTCGTCAATGATACATGAAGAAAGGAACACATGAATGGGTTCACCTAACCTAGAAGGGTTTTTTATGTGATAGTTTGATGGGTTCTGGCAAGATAAAGATAAAGTGAATTAGGTGAATCTGTTGCATGATGAATATTAACTGTTAAAATGATGTTTGCAGGGACCGATATGGAATTGCAACAAAGCCGGAGAAATACTTGAGCATTCTAATGATAGTTCTTGCTGTATTCTCCAACATGATTGCTATATATAGTGACGCCTATGCTCTCCTAAAGAGGACGCCATCACCCCGTGAATGAGCTTCTTCACTACGTATACCAGCTGAATGCCAGTACTTGTATGGGTGGCTGGTCGCTGTAAGAAGCACCTAAAACGACTCCCAACTTCCTTGAATAAAAGAACAGCTTGATAGCATTCATCAGATGGGTTTAATCCGCGACTTTGTCTATTTCAAATCGCACTCCTGTCTATGTATTTTGATGTACCTGTTTGTCTGGAAGAACATGAGGTTTGAATAGCCTCTGTTCTCTGATGTATAATATATATATATATATATATATATATATATATACTCTCTTGGATGATGATGTATTATAGTCTATAGAACAAGTGCTGTTTTCCTTGCCTATCTTTTTATGGGTTTGGTTTATTTGAATAAAATGAGTTGGGCTTGCTCTAGCAGCCACGGTCATGACTGTCAATTTGGCACCCGAATTTGCTTGCAAGTTGCAACACTTGGTTTCTTATATCATAAAACCTACATCTACTTAATTCAAAATTGTGAAGCTAATTTAAAATATTTGACCTCGTTATTTTTTTATAAACGGACTTCCCAAGTACGAATGGTTGATCTTACAATATATGAAAAGTTACAAGTGGTTGATCTAAACAATAAATATGTTAGTTTATAAAAGAATATATTGTTGGTTGCTCTAATGTGAATCTTTACATCTGCGTTAAATGCACAAATTTATTGTATTCATGGTTTTATGTAAAATGGGCCGGTTATATGTAATTTCACCTCTTTTTTTATAAAGTAAAAATTAGACCGAAAATCACAGAAAATACGGTTTCTCAGTCTATAGCATTCGTTCGAATGAGAACTAAAAGCTCTAAAATTGACTTGGATATCTTTCAAAGAACTCCGCTGACCCAGTTTTGCAATACAGTCGGCTACAACGTTCGTTTATCGGAAGACATGATAAATCTGTACTGAAAAAAATAGTTATAAAACACATATAATTTTATTCAGAACGTTCACAATGGTAAGGTTATCGCATTCAACTTGAATATTGAACGTTCATAATGTAATTTCACCCTTAAAAGGAGAGATCTTCAAAGTAGTTTATCGATTTTTTACTTCCTTTTATTACGTGAGAACACCTTATTCTTTTAACTTGACATTATTTGATGAGACCAATTATAATGACATTTTTATTTGTAATGGTATTTTTTTTTTAAAAAATACTTTCAAATTGTGTAAAATTTTAAGTCTCATGCTAAAAAATATTATATTGATAAAAATGATTTTACTAGACATAATTGTTCTAAAAAAATCTTTATAAATAATCAATTCCTTTTGAGCAGATAAATAATCAATTCAAACAAACCTTCGTCCCCTCAAATGAAAACTTGTAACATTTCGTCCTTTCCCTGAGTAAAAAAGACATTCAGGCTGCAAAATTGGCAATCGGCAATCGTGGCTGGGGATTGTGATTCTGGGAACTAGGTCTAACCACACAATAAAACAACCGGAGGCAAACGTTTGCAGATCATCTTCGTCGCCGTGGATCCGACCCGAATTAAACCCCCCACCCTATCTCGTCGGTAAGTCTCCCTACCTAAATTGCTTTGGTGTCCTGTTGAGTTCTGATGTGGATATCTTTTTAGGGTTCTGGTGTTTAAACAAGACATTTATGGCATATGACTCTTAATTTGGGTTTTATTGCTCCTTGATTTGTCAGTTTTCAATCACTTGCGTTCAATGTAGAATTTTTTTTTCTGGCTGACCAGATTACACTCGATCTTTGTGGATCATATTTTGATTGGTGTGTGTTATGTGATTAATTCCAAGTTCGGCTATAGTGGAAATCACAGTGTGAATCTCTATGTTAATTTGATTTATAGCTCTCTTCGTTCTCTTTTTATCTTGTTTGATATTGGTTTTGTTCTTCTACAAGTTAAAAGATGAGTTGCAGTGATGTAAATATTTATAAAACCACTTCTAAAATGAGGAATCTTTCCCTTTAAACTGTGAGTCTGCGACTCTTTTACAACTTTCAGAATCACATCACCTAATCTTGTGTTTTTCTCAAAAAGGCTGGTAACAGAACTAAAAAATGATTATAGGGTAGCATTGCCATATACTAGTTCTTATTACTAGCAGTTTTGCTCAGGTTTTTAGTGTGTGAGCTTTAAAAAAAACATCTTTGAAGAGTGTGGTTTTAATAAAAATAAAAAGTAAAGATATTTCTTGGTTTAGGGCTAGTATCCTGATTAACTCCCTTGCAGTAGTTAGAGTAGGAAAGGTAGTATTATCTGTGGAATCTGAATTCCATGGGTTATATGTAGGCTTGGCTCTTGGTTGCTATCATGCTATACCTTGTAGTTAACTAGTTATGGATTAACTTTTGTGTACTGGATATACATAGCATTTGCTTTGTATGGTGAGGGTTAGAAACCATTTCATTTCGTTATTTTTATGCCAATTTCGTCAAAACTTTGTAGTTATGAGTTAAAGATAGGCAACATAACTTAGGTTCAACCCTTTAAAATACTGAAGCAGAATCTTCTGGAAAGTGGAAACTACTGTGTGGAGCTATGATTCATCCTTTCTCACAATGCTTTTTATCCGTTTCCATATTCTTCTATTGTGTATCTGCAAAAGCACATTCATGAAAACTGTGGTTAGCTTTTTGCTTGCTTCTTTGATTGATGGTTGTTTTTTATTGGTTCCTCCATCTAACATAATCATTCTGTTTTTTTTCTTCTTCGTATAGTTTAAACTGTATTCTGTAGAAGTAGCACACGAGTATGGCCGAGAAGGATAATGAAGAGCAAGATGAACTTGCTGATGCATTGAATGATCTTTTCAGCAGCATCTCTACCATGGTCAAGTCTGAACTACAGGTGCACAAATCTGATCTTGCTCTATGAGTCCCTTTGAGATATAAACTCGAGATGTCAATCTTGAAAAGAAATTCTATCAGCCTTCGCCCTTCCCATAGACAGACAAGGAACCACTAGCAAATAGCCTTGACCCATATAGACATCATGAATACATATTCATTTATAGAAAGATCTTGCTTATTATTTTGGGGGAATTTGTAGAAAAAGAACACTAACTAGGTGATGAGCGCAATGACATGTGCTTAGTGAAATGCAAATAATAACACCATTAATTTTGCTATGTGCGTTTGACCTTAATACCGATGACTTTTTCTGGTAATTGGATGCAACATAAAAGTTATTATTATGAAAAACATTATGAATACCTAACTGTCAAAAGAATGCAGACTGATACTAAAGCGCATAAACCAAAGTTGGTGCTATGGATTGCATTTTAGTAAGTTTGTCCTTATTACCCCCAAATGTGGTGCTCTTTTATTCAATTTCCCTTATAGTTTGGTTGGTTGTGTTAAATCATATCCATTGAGGAAGGATAGAAGTCCTTACCCTGACCGTCACACTTTTCTGCCTTTGTTTCATTGCTTCGTTTTCATTTGCTAATTCTGAATATACTTTCAAGTACTAAAATCTCTAAAATCCACAGGGCACTAATAATATGCTTGAACTCTTGGAGAAGATGAACCTCAAGGTGGCAGAAGAGTACAATGGTTTTGGTGACGTCGCTTCTGGTTTGAGGGTATTTGTGGAACAACTGAAAGCTAAGAGTGGCAGCTTCGACGAGTGTGTTCAGCAAATAGATTCAATAGAGAAGCAAGTAACTGAGTTTGAAGCTGTGGTATCTTTGCTTGACAGATATGTCTCAATGTTGGAAATGAAAGTGCAATCTGCACTCCAATCACCCTCATCTTAGGTTTGGTTTGATTCCCCATTTCCATGTTACATAAACCCTTGCAGATTATTTGAACCTCAATGTTAGATTCAGAGTGGCAACTTCATTTGATCCTTGCCTATCTGATTGGAGTTTGTACAGAATGTGATCATGTGGGAATCATAAGATGTGTTGATAATATTTTTGATCCCATTTGTTGGACTTTTTTTTTTTTTGGGATAAAGTAAGAATTCAAGAATCCAGAACAACCAAACCTGGAAACTCGAGAGGCCGATTAAACGGCGAACAAACACAACAGGAAAGAGCAAAACAAAAATAAAAAACAACAGACACAACAAAGAACAAAATACAGACACAACCGAACAAGCAAACCAACAAGGCTTAATCAACGAGAAAGTCTTCAAACAGGGGTTGGAAACCACCAACAAGTTGTTTGAAGCAGCCGGAAAGAAGAGACAAGACACAATCTGGAGGCAAATCGTCAGTAGAAACCACCAGGGATCACACGATCACTGTTATATCTCGAACCGAAATAACAATTTCCGATCAAACCTAAAGGAAACATGCAACAACCGTGAGAGTAACACAGAGCAACAAGGAAACAATTTTTCAAAACAAGGACGAGGGTCACTCGTAGGACGGGGGACAGGGGAGGCAGGTGGACGGCGGAGAAGGAGGGGATAAGAGGAAGACAAGGAGGAAGGCGGGGGAGGCGCGGCGGGGCAGAGATGGAGGGCGACGGAGAAGGGCGAGGGTCACTCGCTTCACAGCGGGGGACAGGGGAGGGAGGTGGACGGCGGAGAAGGAGGAGGGGATTGAGAGGAAGACAAGGAGGAAGGCGGGGGAGGCGGCGGCGGGCCGAGATGGAGGGCGGAGAGGAAGAAGACTAGCCAAAGCTCTTCCATGGGACGGGGTGGCGTCGGCGGAGGAGGGGAGGCGGCGGCGTGGTGACGAGTGGAGTCGGAAGCAGCTTTCCGGCGACAAAGCACGGGCTGGACACGGATCTGGGCTTGCCAGATCTGGGAGTTGGTGAACCAATCTGGGCTCGGGAGGGTCGGAGCGAGGGCTCGGTCGGAGCAGGGCTCTTCTGGGAGCATTTGGTTCACGGCCAGCTCAACTCCGGTGGCGGTAGCGTTAGCTTTTAGGGCCGGCTCCCCAGAAGGGAGCATTTTCCTCTGACTTTGTGTTTCAACAGTCATTTTAGTTTATCAAAACATCCATTTGTTGGACTTTTAGTTTTGATGAATGGCGATGACTAATAATGGATTCGTTTATTTCCAAATTAATTGATGTGCTCATCCAAATTGGATGTTTGGTCCAATGATGGTGTATAGCATTCATGGTGTATAAAATTAAGCTATTGATGCGTGGAACTACGAAATACCATAAGAAAGATCATGAAAATTTGGGTTTTACTTGAGAACAAAATAGCATAAGAAAGATCAATGTACTAGTATTACTATAAACAACAAATTACTTTTTTGTATATATTCTACAAAATATACTAATATTAGGAAAACCATGTGCAATTTTTTATGAATACAAAAAATAGAAATGTGTAGTGATATATACTTTACCTAATAAAAAACATCTATTTTTTATATACTTTCAACTTAGCAATAAAATTTGATGACAATTCATTGGATTATCAACGGTGAAATTGAAATTAGAAAATAAAATAAAATAAAAGAATTCGGGAAAGAAAAAACGACGGAGATCCACTTTCAGTTCTTGAATATTGTTGGACTAAACCGACTCCGAAACCGGCCAATATTCGGAGCTCCAAATCTCAGAGCTTTCTCTCCCTCTCTCATGGCAACCTCCATGGCTCCTCCGTCCTCTGGTTCTGCCACCTCCTCTTCCGAGTCCCAATCTCCTCCGCAACAAGAACCTTTGGCCACCTCCCCACCTTCAGAAGCCCCTCCCGCTATGAACCCTCCAATGCTCCCCCCGCCTCCCAAAAACCCTAACATGCCTCCGGTTCCGAGCGGCACCGACTCCGTTAGTGATTCGTTGCCTGAATGCGTCGACGCCGGGAGTGAACCGAAGACAGACGGCGCTGACGGCGACGAGGAAGGCGGGGGAACGGTGTCTAGGGTTGATCGCAGCCAGCAAAGCAGGCCGCAAGTTCCGTACAAAATCCCGCCTTGGAGTGCAGCTCCTTGCCATTCTTACTCCTTAGAGGTTCTTAAGGACGGCTTAATCATTGATCAACTTGATATGTGAGTTCAATTTTCTAACAACAGAGTTTCTGTGGTTGAGCCGATGACAATTGGTTTACAACTTCTTATTTTTTTGTAATTTTGCGTCCAGTACCAAAAAGGGCGCATACATGTTTGGACGAGTCGATCTTTGTGATTTTGTTCTTGAGAACCCTACAGTGTCCCGATTTCATGCTGGTAGGACCTCTGCCTTTGTTTTTCCTCAGAACTTTGATTGATTCTTTGATTTTTCGATTATATTATAGGATGGGTTGCACACTTGCACTATATCTTTTGACTAAAGGGGAAGAATGTGAGGATTTATTTAGTATTAGATTGAAGAAGGGAGTGACGTTACAATTTCATCAGGTGTTTTTGTCTTGATAAATGAATAAAAGTGGTACAATTGGAGCAGTTTGTTTCCAAGACCTAGTTTAGGTGTGGTGTTGCTTCAGCAATTCAAGGCATGACCACCCTCCATTTCACTAAGGGAAGAAATTTGTTGCCTTGTTGTGTTTTTAGCGTAATTGTGTAAAATGATGGCTTTAACCAGTTCTAGGGCTTGGCTGGACTATGAAGAAGAATTTTTAATGGCTTTATATAGGTAATTGTACATGACCATGCTAAGCCTTAAGGGTTGCTTGTGACATCATAAACAAACTGCCCTTCGCTGAAATTTTAATTTGTATCATGAGTATCTATGGAATGAGTTTAACAATTATTACTTATATAGCAATGTGGCTGCAGAAAGGAGGGAGGATAAAAAATTTGGCCCATATTAGTTTATTATGAATTTATTGATTGTTTTATTTTTCCTTTTGTCTAGTTCTCCAGTTCAAGGAGAGTGGTGAAGCCTTTCTTTATGATCTTGGGAGTAGCCACGGCAGTTTTGTCAACAAAAACCAGGTTCTTTCTAAATTTAATTTGCCAATTCTTCCTCTACCTTCCAGTGTCTCAAGACTCTCAATGATTACTTCCCTTTTCGTGATTCCTTTCTCCTTACTGGTTTTTTTTAGCTGGTAACATCATCGTAAGAAGTAGACTTGAAATATGTGCATGATTATGAATTTATGATGTGTATGTATTACTGGTTTTTTGTTAGCTGTTTTTTTGTGATGACTGATGAGTATGTAATTAACATCCTGAAAGTTGTCAATTTATTTGTCCAGGTGAAGGGTAAAGTGTATGTGGAGCTGCATGTTGGAGATGTTCTTCGCTTTGGCCTGTGAGTCCTCTGTGTATATTTTTAATGCTTTATTGTTATATCTTCTGTTTTGGTATGTTTTAATGTCAGCTACACCATTTTCCCTAGTTATGGTCTATTTGCTGATGATTTTATGTATCAGCTTTGTGACGTAACATTAAATCCGTGTTATTTAGATAGTTTCTTTATTCTGTCTAATTGCTTTTTCTTTTTGTCCCTTTGTAGTTCAACTCGGCTGTATATATTCCAAGGTCCAACTGACTTGATGCCTCCTGTAAGAGAACACTATTTTTTGTTTCTTTTTCATTCAGCTTTTCCCTTTTGTTTCATCTGCATTTTGCTAGTGAGAGTGTCTATTAGCTTTATCAAACTTCTCATCAGTGGGAAACAAACACATATAGATTCAGTTACATCTATTCTTAAATTTTTGTGGCTGTCTTTTTTTTTTATCGTCAGTGGGAAACAAACGCATATAGATTCAGTTATCTTCATTCTTAAATTTCTTATTTATAAATTGATACTGTATAACTGACACCACTGGTCTTTGGCTCATCACATGTATAATTAATTTTCTATTGTTAATTTGTTATTCATGCTTTTGCCTTTTATTTGTATGTGATTTATGAATGTCCTTGATGTATCTCTGTTATAGGAAACTGATATAAAGAGTATTAAACATGCAAAATACCAACTACAGAGGCAAGACCGTGAAGCTTCTCTTCGTAGAGCACGAGCAGAAGCAGCTCTTGCTGATGGTATTTCATGGGGAATGGGAGAGGATGCTATTGAGGAAGACGAGGTTTGTAGAAGTATTCATTTTCTGTGGAATAAATATAGTACACAATAGCACGCAGTAATTTTTTGTCCCAAAAGTGCCAGGGGCTGCTATTACTTAAATCAATTTCGATCATTTCTTTTGTTTGAGCTGCTTTTATTTTAATGAATTTCAATCACTTTTGTTTTGGAAGACCATAATGACACCCTACTTTTCTGTTGCCTACCTGAACTAGTAGCTTTTGAAGTACATTATTGCTTCCCCCCTTTATTACCATAAAATGAAGTCATTCACTTGTATAGTTGTATTGTTTCTTTATGATATGATTCATAGGATGAAGTGGACGAGATCACGTGGCAAACTTATAAAGGAGAGCTCACAGAAAAGCAAGATAAAACGCGCAGCAAAGTTTTGAAAAGACTGGAGAAGGCAAGTGGTTTGCTGGTTATAATTTCATTTTGTTCAATTTTGTGGAGTTTGGGGGAGGGGAGAAGATATACACATTGTAGTTCACAAAACTCATAGTTATGAGATATTCAAGAGATATTATACAGCATTTTATTTGTGATTTCTCTCTTTTGTTTAACTCTGATGGACTTGGTTGCTCTAGATTGCACATATGAAGAAGGAAATGGATGCAATTCGTGCTAAGGACATATCTCAAGGGGGATTGACTCAAGGACAGCAAACGCAGATTGCTCGAAATGAGCAGAGAATATCCCAGGTTTGTGATTACTTTTGAGTATGGATAATTGCAACTCTACTTGGTTCTTTACTTCACTGTTCTCTGTTGTTTATGCTTTGTTGTTAATTACCTGATGAAGAACTATTGATGGTCTATTGATTATCCTTTTCTGTGTAGCTATTGGAGGAGCTGGAGAGCTTAGAGGAGACCCTAAATGATAGTATCAGAGAAAGTTTAGGTGCTCGTACTAAGGGTATCTCCTATGGTAAGAAAAAGACAGCAACTGAAGACGATGAAGACTTCGTGAGGTACTAAATAGATGAGAACTCCCCTCCCCCCTGAAAGTAGTGATTTTCTAGTAATAGATATTGCCTATAATAGTAAACCCTTAGATGCATTTTTTTGCATTTCTTAAGAACTTAATCCTAATGTGTTCTCTTCATTTACCTGTAGCAGTACCCTAGATAAATAAAACATTGATGATGTCATAAGTTAAATACTTCAGGTGATTCTTAGTTGATCTGTGTGAATAAATGTGTGGGATTTCATCTGTTGTGAGTTATTACCATTTATTGTTCCATCAGGAAGGCTTTTTCCTTCGACGACTACAGATATTTTTCTAAAGAAAACTTCATGCGAGTCTCAAATAATAATTTGACACTTGGTGACATAATATCCCGTTGTTTTTCAGTGACGAGGATGACTTTTATGACCGGACAAAGAAGAAGCCATCTGTAAATAAATTCGAAGAGGGCCAAACAATTGAAACCGCTGATACACTTCTGGATAAGAAAGAGGTAATCATGAAAGAAATAGAAGAGAAAACAAAGCAGCTTCTTGTTGAGAAGAATAAGATATCCGAACCTCCGGCTCAAGCTGAATCTGGAGACGTACTTGATGCATTCATGTCAGGGTTGTCTTCTCAGCTGAGTAAGTCCTTTCTGGAATTCTTCAACGTAGTATCAAATTCTAGGTCAGGGTTATCTAAACCATTTGAATCTGCCTAGAGCTTTAGCATCAAGTATAGTATATCTCTGTTGCTCCTATTCTTATTCCTGGTGCTTCATTGACAGAGCACGACACAGCAGAACGAATTCAGAATCAGCTATCTGCTCTCCAGACCGAGTTAGATAGAGTCCTGTACTTGCTGAAGGTTGCTGATCCGACAGGTGAAGCTGCTAAGAAAAGGCAGATAACTGCCCAAGAAAGCAATTCTAAAGAATCTCAGCATCTCCAATCTGTCTTGAAGAAAGCAGATATAGCTCTTCCACGGGTGAAGAAAATCAGCAAGCCCGAGAAACTTACAAGGGACCCAGCCAAGAAGCAAGTTACCTTGGATGTGACCGACGAAGCCAGAAAGGTAGATGTAGCTAGCAAAACTGACAACATTGCAGAAGACAGCAAGCCTAAAGTATATACTGTAGACAAGCCTCAGTGGCTTGGGGCTGTAACAGATAAAGAGAAAGGAAAGAGTCAAGAACAAGAAACCCCAGTGGACATGCCTGTAGATGATGGCTTTGTTGGTTATAAGGACAGGGACAAGATTTTAAGCAGTAAGGAGGACTCTGGGCTTGAAAATGCAGCTCCTGGTTTGATTATAAGAAAGAAGAAGCAGGTTGAAGAACCTGCTGAAGAGTCAACCTCGCCAGGAGGGAACGGGATGAACGCTGAAGACGCCGTCGCCCTCTTATTGAAACACAAGCGGGGATATCAAGAGTCGGATGAAGCTGCAAATCAAGAGGCTGGAGATTCGAGAGAGGATAATAAGCGGGCGAAGCGCGTTCTTGGCCCTGCCAAGCCTTCTTTCTTGAACACTAGTAATATTGACTATGAATCATGGGTTCCTCCTCAAGGTAGTAGATTCTCTTCCCTTTTTTTGTTATGTTAAATCTCCTTGCATTTCATAAACCCATTTTTGTTGTTGTTTTAAAGTCATTATGTTAAATCTCCTTGCATTTCATAAACCCATTTTTGTTGTTGTTTTAAAGTCAAATTTACAACTGCTATGTGATCCAACAGGACAATCAGGTGATGGGAGGACTTCATTGAATGATCGCCTTGGCTATTGAAGTCTCTGATTCTGCAACTCCTTCACGGGATGTTGATAGGAAAAGAGGGTTAGGTGGTGTTTGGTCAAATCAGCTATACCGCTATACGGATAATTCACTATCTATGTAACACTTGGTTTTGTAATTTCTCCTTTATTTATATGCATCTTTAGTTTTATCAGTTTTTTTAACTTTTTTCTATTAGAAGATAAAATTTATGGTACAATCAATGTGAAGAATGACTCGGAGTAATAAAAATTGACAAAAAGAATCCAAACGTTAAATCGAATATTTGGAAAATCTCGAGAAACAAAATCTTACAAGAATGCAAATACATAACGTAAATTTGTTGGTATAGTTATTGTATTCTGATTAATATTTTCTAAAATTATATTGAGGAAGTATACAAACGAAATTCTTCTTACAGACGGTAAGATTCTTAGAAGGATATTTTTTTAGATTTGTGTAAATTTTTAAAATTCTTGCAGGATGCAGATATGGCAAAGATCCCGCACGAGTCTAGCCTAAGAGGAACTCCTCAGTTGAATCCTGTTCTCTGCAACAACAGCTCTTTATCTTTCTAGAATCCAAGGCAACAATCCGACAACGCTAAAGGTGCGATCTTTTCCTCCTGCTTTCAATTCGATCGCTTCCATATCCCTATGTTCGATTTTCAAACTTCTTTATTCTATCTTCTCTCGGATCTACCCTGCTTAGGGTTTCTCCTGTGCCCAAACTGTTCTGCTTGTCCGATTCATTTACTACATATTTCCCGACTTTGCAAAATCTCGATACCATAGCATATGACTAGGGTTTGATTTGAGCTTTCGTAAAATTGGGGGAGGTTTGGCTGCTCGCAGGAGATGATTGATTTGGAGGAATCAGCTGAAATTAGGTCTGGAAATTTGAGCTCCTCATCTGAAGAATATGTTAGGGTTAGCCAGGTGTCTTCTCCGAGCAGCAGTGGCTCGAGGAACTCAAGTCCATCGAGCCGATGTTGTTCGAGGAACACGAGCCCTTTAAGCAGGTCAGGTTCGAGAAATACTAGCCCATCGAGGGTTAAAACCAAGCCGCGTGGCTTGGATGAAGAGTCTGTGGCGACTTTCAGCAAGGCTGTCCATCCTGATGTTCAGATGGAAGATAATATATGGGCCATGTTGCCTGAGGATTTGCTGAATGAGATTCTAGCTAGGGTTCCTCCATTTATGATATTCCGGCTTCGATCTGTTTGCAAGAGGTGGAACTCAATTCTGCAAGATTGTAGCTTTCTCAAGTTCCACTCTCAGGTGCCATCCCATGGGCCTTGTCTTCTGACATTCTGGAAGAATGCACAAACACCTCAGTGTTCTGTCTTCAGCTTTCCATTGAAGACATGGTATCGGATTCCGTTTACCTTTCTGCCGTCATGGGCGTTCTGGTTGGTTGGTTCCTCAGGTGGCCTTGTCTGTTTTTCAGGCCTTGATGGGCTGATCTTCAAGACGTTGATATGTAATCCATTGACACAAGCTTGGAGAGTGTTGCCAAGCATGCATTATAACCAGCAAAGGCAGTTGATTATGGTTGTTAACCGCAAGGACCGATCTTTCAAGGTCATAGCCACCAGCGATTTTTATGGTGATAAGTCGTTACCCACAGAAGTTTATGATTCAAAGCTGAACAGTTGGTCAATCCACCAGATTATGCCTACCCTTTGTTCCTCTAAACTGGCACTTTGTGATTCTAGGTTGTATATGGAAACCCTTTCACCACTTGGGCTGATGATGTATAGGTTGGACACTGGTTATTGGGAGCACATCCCTGCTAAGTTTCCTCGGTCTTTGCTGGATGGTTATCTGATTGCCGGTACAAAGAGGCGTCTTTTTCTAGTTGGAAGGATGGGGCTTTACAGTACCCTCCAGAGTATGAGAATCTGGGAGCTAGATCATGCTAAGACTCAGTGGGTTGAGATCAGTAGGATGCCCCCCAAGTATTTTCGTCCTCTCCTGAGGTTGTCTGCAGAAAGATTTGAATGCTTTGGACAGGATAATCTAATTTGCTTTACGTCTTGGAACCTAGGGAAAGGTCTGTTATATGACGTCGATAAGAAGGTTTGGTCATGGATCGCTGGCTGTGCTCGTCAGTCATACAACAGCCAAGTGTGCTTCTACGAGCCAAGATTTGATGCTTCCATACATTGACAAGGATAGTGATCTGCTTCAGCAATGATTCTAAGCGAGTAAACGTAAATTCAAAGCATTTCCCTTTACAGTTTTGTGACTCTTTAATATGAATGTGGTTGATCTCATCAGTTGCATTCACTTGTTCTTCCTTATAACTTTGTGTCTCAAGCTATTGACAGCCCTTGGAGTGCAGCTCAATGATGAGGGCCAGATATCAGTAAGAGAGACAATATAATTCTCTTAACCAGAGTTATGTGTTAATTAGCTTTGACTTCTGGGATGGTAATATTTGATGTCCTAAAAAAACGATATATATGGTAACTGCATTAAGGGAAGATGTAGTGAAATCCACTTTCTTATTATTCCCTAGTGATCTTTTTCTTCTACACTATAGTGAAAAGCTTTTCACTAATGCAAATATCCCTTTGGAATGTACTATTGATTCATAATGTTGCAGATTGTTTCATTTACCTTCTATATAGTATATACACCATACTATAGTCTTGGTAATTGGCGATGGATTGTTCTTCTCCTGTAACTTTCTTGTGACATACATCCTTTGTTGTAATCTTCCTACATCCAAATGCTATTTACTATTTAGTAACAAGTTTTAAGCAAATTTGGTTTTCTGATTTTAACTGGCTTCAAGTCCTCTTTCATGTTGATTTTAACCAATCCAAATTGCATGCATCATCAGGAAAACATATCATATATAAAGTTAGTTTATGAAGTACTTTGGTTCTGACTCATATCATATCACAACGTTATGGGTGTCACGAAAGACAAAATGTAAAATTTAAATGCACGTGTACATATATATATATGTAAGCTAAGAATAAATGTTAACTTGAAAATAATCATTAATTATTTGTTTGGCAACAATGTACGTATATACGGAGTATAGGTTTCAACTTTTGATAAATAATTTCACCCAAAAAAAAATTGTTAAATAATTTTTCTAATGTTTCAAATAACTGGATGATATTTTTGTTACCTAATCATTAAAATTGTATCTATGAAATTAATGTATGTAATTTTTTCAAAAGAAAACTAGTATATAAGTATACAGCGTAATTATTAATATTTTTTCTAACCTAAGGAAATATCATATTAATAGGTTGTTTTTCTAAAGTATTAGTATCATTTATTTATTTATTTATCTTTAAAATATATTTATAGGCTTTACTTTTTTCAATCTAAAGTTAGTAATGCTCAAATCATTATCATTAATCTATGACATAATGACAACTATTTGATTGACCAAATTGTTAATTGATCTAAATTATAAACCTATACTCCCTCTATATGGAAAATGTTGTCATTTTAGCCCATAATTTTTGTACAGAAAATATTATCATTTTAGGTGTTTAGATAATAATTTATTGATAAGTTACAGTGTTTAACATTAAAAATTGTATTTTTTGACTTTTTTTATACAAATTTATTATGTTTATTGGCTACGATTGAGATGAGATATTTAAAAAATTAAAAATTTAAAAAAATCATAAAAATATAAGATAATTATTATATTTATTAATAAGTGTGTTAAAATTCTAGATAAGTGTGTTAAACTCTAGAATGATAATCTAAACTAATATAAATAAATCTTTTCCTAGACTGAAATCGAGGCCAACAGTAAGTTACGTTCAATACAAAGGAAAATGGCTCTACAACAAAGAAAAGAGAGTATAATAGCTTGGAAAGGAAGAAACATACAAAGGAAAATATATTGTGGGGTAAAATGTGACACCGCCATTGGCCTTTTCAAGGTATTCGCCGCCGGGAGTAGCATCAGAATCATACGACTCTCCCTCTCTCATCGACCTCTACACTTCTCGCGACTCTCAAGCCCTAATTCCTGTCTGTTGAAACCAACCCAAAAACAAAAGCTTTGGTCTTTGGGTGTGCGCAGAGAGAGTGGGATTATCTGCGAATGTCATCTTCTGCTACTGAAGATCAACCTGAGATGGTAAGCCCTGTACCAACTTTATCCGCTTCCTTCGATGTGCAATTACTTAGGGTTTTTACTCTGCGATTTTTCCACATCATTGTATTGGATAATTTGACTTGTATCAATCGTTAGTATCATCTAAGAAATTAGGGTTTTGGAATCTACGTGTTCCTGAAGTGTTTGTAATTGGATGGTTAAATTGCCTGACTTTGTTCGTTTGCACTTAAATTTGGAAGGCGCTTCCAGCTTTCGCGTTCGCAGTAGCCGCGACTGCATTTGCAGGTAGATATGGCATTCGAGCTTGGCAAGCATTCAAAGCGAGACCGCCTACGACTAGAATTCGGAGATTTTATGATGGTGGGTTTCAGCAACAGATGAACAGGCGGGAGGCCGCTAAGATTCTTGGTGTCAGGTAACTTCGAATTTGCAGTCCTATTGCTGCTAAGAAGAAATTCTGAGTCTATTTCGTGTTTTGCTGATGTTGGACAGAATCATGTTATTTCGTGCATAATTTGATGCTTATTGACTTGTTGTCACATATTTACAATGCAATTAATGTGACGGATTTTGCTGGGAGACAATTGAATCACATGTTTGACGACAATTTATTGATACAAAGAGCTTGTATTGGAAAAAAGTCTAAACAACATTTCACTTACCTGCTATATAACAAGACTAGTGGAGAATAATTTATTGATACATTGCTTTGTTCATTATAATTCCTAGCTCAAGTAATGCATTGGAACGTCTCTTTTTCTCATTAAGCTCTACTTATGAGCCAACACTTACCACCTCGTTTAGTATCTTTTTTTCATAAGCTATTAGTAGTTAACTAATAGCTTATAGGAGTTTAGCTTATTGCTTACCAGTTGTTAGAAATAAGCAAGCTTCCTAAAATTTCCATGCCAAACTTGCCCTATGTTTGCTAAAACTTGTGAAAATAAATTTGTTCTATGTGCTTGCCTTAGTATCTCCTTGTAGTCCTTGGCTAAATCTATATGATATCTGTGGGATGAACTCAGGTTTGGTTTCTCGCAAGTAAAAAATGTATTGAATTTGTGATTATAGTGAAATGAATGGCTCTATTAAAAGCTATTAGTCACACATGGTCAACAAGTAACTGTTTCATAGATGTGTTTGATTCTTCTACTTCAGATTATATCATCCTTTACCGGAGTGTTATCGCCTTGCTTTATTCGTTAAATGGAAGATAAATTCATCATCTCGTATATATTCTAATTTTGCAGGGAAAGTGCAGTGGAAGAAAAAGTGAAGGAAGCACACAGAAGGGTGATGATTGCCAACCATCCAGATGCCGGAGGCAGCCATTATCTTGCCTCGAAGATAAATGAAGCAAAAGACATAATGGTAGGAAGGACCAAGAACTCTGGATCTGCTTTCTGATGTGGCGTCTGATGATATTCAACCAACTACCCATTAATCAGATTTTGTTCTTCGGTGGAGGCTTGGAATGGCATGAAGCGGGTTACTTCAGATTATATTTTCATTCATAATACTATCCTAAAAAAACATCATAGCTAATGGTACAGTAGCAATGAATGGAAAAGTTTGCATAATTTATTGTTTAATGCCTATTTAGTGACTTAGTACTCCTCATACAAGCAAAGGAAAATAGCATTCAAATGTATATTTATTGTTGTGCCAATTGGTAGATGCTAATTGGAACACAATCTGTAGCAACTTGGCTGTAGCTGCTCTTTGCTATGATGGCATTGGAAGCTTGAGTTGGGTGGTATGAATCCCAGAATAGATACTCATTTCTATTTGCACATGGTGGTTGCAATGGCAGACATGTTAGTTCCCCTCCATTCCTCCCATTCCCACAGCAAGCTCTGTCTGTCACACTCAATCCTACAATAGAGAAACTCAAATCAAGATTCAGTTTTTGTGTGATCCGACTTTGACAAGAAATAGGGATATTGATGTTTAAGTAGTACCATAATTAGTAGGGTTGGTGACCATGTCGAAGAAGCGATCATAAATGTTCTGATAGACGAAGGTAGACCCAGGAAGACTAGAATTGAGTGTGCTTGTGAGATGAACGAGACGTTCATTGAATTGAATCACCAAATTGTTGATGACATCAACACATTTGCTCCCTTGTGCTGTTGACAATAAGCTTGGTATGCACCCAAGTGGGCCAGTTCCTACAACCACCATTTTTCTTGCTCCTAGTTTGTACAGTCTCTGTCAAAGAAAGCAATATACAAAGTTACATGAACAAATGTTGCACTAATACTATATACATCCTATATAACTAGGACAAATGTTGCACTAATTTTGAACTATGATATTAAGAGTTGGAAATATGTGATTAAGCAGGATCTGATCCACATCCACCTAACAAAAGATTCGGGTAGAGGAACGATAGACATGAGGGTGGGCGTTTTGCATCTCCCTTGGTTCTGCTTTTGCTTTTTGGTTTGTTTCTGGTTTTGGTATCAGCTTCTCTTGGGTTTCTCGGGAAACATCCTCTCGAATTGTTTCGGGGTATGGATGCGTACATCTGGATCCCCCAGACCCTGCCTCGTTGGGATTATAGTGGGTTGATTGTTGTTGTTATTTATATTAAGAGTGCAGTTAGATAAAGCATGACAAGTCTTAGACCAATGATCAGTATTTTTTTCTTAGTTTTCTAATCTTACACAAGAACTGTTGATATGGGCTTCAATACATAATTTTGGTTAGAGTACAAAATTATTGATTTTCCGCTTTCATGATGCAGTTATTTTAGTGGAGAACTTACTGATAGTTGGGCAGAAAGTGTATTAGCAAGAAGATCTGCATATGCTTCTCCGGTGTAGCTTCTGCTGGTGTCATATCTGCTGGGTTGAAGGTAATTGTTGATATAGTCATTACCTCCGATGTTGATCAAGAAGATTGATTTTGCAAGATACTCATCTAGATCTTCCTGAGTTTGACTAAATCTTGGCAAATTTACTCTGGCTGTTGTTTCAAACTGAGATATTTGCTCACTAAGTGTTGTTCTTTGCCCCTGCAATATATATAAGCAACCACACCCATTAGTTGACTTCAACAAATGATGCAAGCTACCCAAATGGTCTAAGTTGAAGACTCTACAACTTACATAATGCCTGCCAGTCTCGTCAAGAATTCCAGCTGCTGCTGATGCATAGTTGATGCCTTTCAAGATGCTTCTTCCCACCATGAAAGTGGACACATACGACGGTATGAAAGGTAATCCAAGAAACCGCGCTTTTGGAGGCCACAAATCATCAAAAAAGGTAAGATCATGTCAATTATCTTGTGATGTAGAAGAACTTGTTGGTTTCATAGTACTTACCTCCATAATCGACGACGGTTAGGCCATTGCAAAACCGACCCGTGGGGCCACCGACGTCTATCCCGTAGGGATAGTAGTTAGCCTTTGCAGCTGTGATCATGTAGTTGTTGTTTCCATTGTCGATTAGGGAGTCGCCAAAGACGAACATTGCAGGAGTGAGAGGATGAGTGTCTTGAGCCTTGGCAACCAAGAGAAGGCCATGTAACAAAATGGAGAGGAATGCATGGGTGTGACTTAGTTTCTCCATTGTTTCTTACATGTAAGCTTCATCTGCTTCATTCTCATTGTTTAAATTAAGCTTTGATAGAATGGGTTGGAGTACAATGGTGGGTCAGCAAGCTATTTTACCCTTTTTACAGTCACCTATTTCTGCTCTACTTCTGTGGACCAACAAATGCAATGCCTTGCTAGTTCTTTTGCCAAAAACAGTGTCTTTAGATGAAATGGAAACAGTACCTTTAGACAAAGTACCCACACTGACTCTATCCAAGATCTGAGTAATGTAGCAAGGTGATTTATTTGGGAGAGTTGAAAAAAGTGAATCTTTTGGCTCTTTCTTGAGTTTTTCTTACCCTTTGAAATTGCTTAAAAGATGTGGCAAACTTCTTCACATTTTCACCATTGATCTGATCTCTTTTTTCTGTCTGTTAGAAAATAAAACACATTCAAGGGCAGCACTAACTTGCGAAATTCAATAAAATAAAAACCAATAACATAGAGTTCACCGACAGCACATATTTTGAAAATGCAGAAGTTCGGGCCAGTGGGCACAATTAGCCCTAAAGTGCGTGTATTGCTTGGGGATCTGCCTGAACACTTGATTGTTGGAGCCATGGAGGCATTAAATTGCTTTGAATGGGCATTAAATTGTAATGCAGGATTCTGGAAATACTCAGAGAAGTCCTTGTGATAGCACATTACCCTGGCGCGTCGTAGCTTTCATGGCAGGGTATAGTATTACCTAAAAAATATCTCTTTCAATAACGAAGATGAAGAACATAGTATTCTCACAAGGCTCCACAAAACCATGTGCTATGGTTTAAATTTGGAGTCTTTCTAGCACTGAAATTCTTTTAAAGTTGTTCACAAAAGATCAAAGGTAGCAATGACAAAAAATGGGAAATAATAGAATACTTTATCTGAAGCCAGAGAGTATTTACACAACACCTAATACAACATATTCTCAAGAAGACAGAATTGTACTTACAACTCCAATCAGAACCCAAAAATATACGTTTCTGGCTGAGTTAAAACCTTCACTTATTCAACCTTCCCATGCTCCTACAATATATATATATATATATATATACTATACTATACTATACTCTTTATTTATTTATCTATACTATACTATACTATACTATACTATACTATACTATACTACCAGGCTGTGTTCAAAACTTACATGAAGTCCCCAGCCGCTGTATCTGCCTGAAGCCAGCGTTCTTAGCTCTGCGCTTGACGAATGCCGGATGCAGCAGCCTCTGGAACTTCCCAAGGAAGACAAGCCACTCCTCCTCCGCCATGTCTGACACCTTCACGTAGCTCGACACTGACAGAAGCTGCTCGTTCACACTACGGTTCCCGGAGGAAATCCCAGCAACGTAGCCCCCTCCAGGTGTCGCCACCTGGCGCCTCCAGCTATTCTCACCCGGGCTCCCGCCTTTCACCGTCACCGAGAGCTTCGATACAGAAGAAACTCGGTCTCCTTTTCGCGCGAGATCCTCGTCTTCATCGCTCTCGTCGAGCCTAAAGAGGGAATTGCAAGTTCCTTTGCCATCTGGGCGGTCTTGAATCTTGAGTTGATCTCCACAGTCTAAATCAAACAGAAAGTCTTCTGAATCTCCTCCATTAAGATTGAGAGGCACAACTAGTTCTCTCACCTTGAGTAGATTCCTGGCCTCAATGCATATCATCTCAATCTCACTTGGGCCTCCATCATGACCCTGAAACTCCCTGCTCATCATCTCTCCAATCTCAGCGAGACAGAGACCGAATCCCGCTGCTTCCTTCAAGAAGATTGTGCAGAGAATCAGGACGCGGAGGCAAGCCTCTCGAATCACAGGAAGCTCCATTCTCAACATGTCCGACTCACGAAACGGGTCGAGCTTTCCAATGTACTCAAGCTCGTCCTCTGAGAAGGGAATGGAGGCCTGTGGCCAGTGGATCCACTCAAAGTACGGGTCCTCCAAGTCCTCCGGGAGGCAAAGCCCATGGTCAATTGGAATCAGATCAACCCCATCAAACCCTCCAACCCCACCGAGCTTCTTCACCAGAAGATTACCCGCGTGCCTATCCGTGTTCAATATACGCACGTCTAACATTCCAATCCTGTGCACAGCTGAAACAGGAAAGCTAGAAGTCCCATAATCACTAGCATCAAAATCATGGGGGATGAACTGCTGAAACGATGCAATTTTACAGGTCTTCCTCTCATTGTTGTACTTAGTTCCTTTGACGCTATCATTGTTGATATTGAATATAGGATGAGCGGCCTTCACGAGTGCTGTTAATGGCACGTTAGCAAAACTATCATGGTCCAAAAGATAAGCTGCTACTTCTCTGAAGCCTGTTTCTCCTACACGTACGGAATTTTTCAGTCCCGGGAGGCCGAGAGCTTTTCCCACAAAACCCTTTGGGTTGTTTGGAGCGAGAGGTTCTTCGTCAGTTGGCTTCAGAATTGCAGCATTCGAGCCATCACAATTCTTGAAGTAGTAAGCGCCCCCAAGACCACCAGAAACAGGAACAGGATTGATGCCACACTCAATGGCATTGACAACATCTCTTACCAGCTTTCTTGCCTTGGATATATGCATGCAGCAACCAATGATTTCAATTGGACCACTTTGATCTGTCTCTTGGATGTCACTTCCAGAAGGGGATAGGCATGGGGTGGAAGAGCTTCTCTGGAGTCCGTTCCTGGTCAAAAGAAGCGGGGAATCGTTTCTTAGTGTGCTCAAATCGTTCTTCAAAACCAAGTCCCCACAAACCAACGACGTCTCTTCAGTTGGGACATTTAATGCAAGCTGCAATCTCCTCTTCACAGTTTGAGCATTATCACTTGGGTCCAATTCTAAGCCCACAACACAACCAGTCTCAGTTTGCACGAATACGCGTCTTCTTCCGGAGTTACTTCTCTTTATAGATGTGATATTGTGATGCTCACAATTAAGTGGTCCTTTCAAGGTCACAACTGCCATTTCTGTAAACACTCAGAAGCTAAGTCCAAAATGGGAGCAGTAGAAATTCAATTCACCATGCATGTGCTGAGCTTAAGTGCTTTCCATATCTGGATGTATGGAATGGTTGAAACTCGGATTCTCATTGAGATGTAAAGTTCAACCAGTTGCTGTGAATCACCAAATATAGCACAAGATAAATAGATAAACAGTCAGAGAACAAATATAATTCAAGATTCATAAGTCATAACTAAATCAATTGCAGATGTAATCAGCTCCTACATAATGACTTTGATGCTATTACAGCAATGGTAACAATATTTTAAACAGCAACTCATAAAGCAGAAAACTACGTCAAATACAAATTAAGCCAGGATAATAATGACAGAACAAAAATTACAGGAATATTCGGAAAAGGGAAACGTCTATCCAATTGCGAAAATGTAACAGCAAAGCAAATAACTTTCAACCGATTAGCAGCCAAGAAGGCAATTAAACTTCTGAATTACGTACCAAACAGTGGACTTACCACAAATCTACATAATTGTTGCAATGTTCATGGACAAACAAAATAAGGTACATAATTAGATGAAAAACAGACAATGCAGTAGCCAACATAATAATAACCAGCAATGTGCTACTGATGCACTTATAAACACAATAAACAATCAATAGTTACGTGATAAATACAGCAACGTGCTGCTGGTGCATGCAACCAAATAGTTGTGTGACAAATAGTTGTGTGACAAATACAGATATTATCGTAGAGAATGCACACCACACAGATGAAGAGAGTTCCATGTGATCAGAATAACTTCACATGTCTGGATCCCCAAGGAGAAAATGTTCATGCCTAATTCATGAAACAAGATGTACATGCCCTATTGTGTGTAGAATTCAAGACATGATTCATTTGACTTCCAGTATTTTCTCAGCCTTTTGACCATAATAATCAACCCCAACCCACAATTTTGTATCACTAGGTAATAACCTTTACAAGCAAATGAACAGCACTGCAACACGAGAGAAATCAGGACGTTATAAATTGCATCTCTTGTTCAGTCTAAGAAGGTAACAAACAACACAAATTGAGCAAAATAATAAGTTGCACAATGAGAGAAATCAAGAGTTCACGTTCTTTTCACCATTATATAAACATTCTAGACAATTTTGTATATATTGAAACCACAAAATAACGTACAAGACAGATCTAACTTCTACGAGACACTTATGAAATGAAAGTTTGCGAGTGATAAATTGTTGGATCGTAAGAATTCCAACATAATTTCTCCCAAACTCGCATAAAAACAAGATCATGAAATGATTGTAATTCATTCTAATAAATTTAACGAAACAGCGGGCAATCACCGTCACATGCAAAACTGATTCTTATGTAAAATCGATAATCGATAAAATAAATTAGGCAAATTCGAAACGTTGTAAACAAGAAAAAGAAAACACAATCGCCATTTTCAAGCAAATATCAATTCCGTACTCAGTTCCAATCCAACCTTGGAATATAATCAATGAAGATTCACCATCACACTTGTCCCATCAACGACAAACAAATGACAATGATAGATTAGAGAGAGAGTGACAATTGAGAACTCACCGGAGAAATTCACAGATCGGGTGCAGGCCGGAGACGACGGCGGATTGCGAACAACAACCGCCGACCAAACGCCCTTCTTTCCGACCACAGAAGGCGAGTTCGGGGAGTGAGTTTGTCGGTGAGCATCAAGCGAGAGAGAAGAGAGAGGGGGATGACGATCGGACGGTGGAGATCAACATCTTGCAAACAAACAACGGCCACGATCGAGTGAATCGAGAAGCCCCCTCACTCTCCTCCTTTGTCAGTTTCTCTCCCTCTCTCTGCTTCCTCCTCCCGCTCTGTTAAGATCTTCAACGCCCTTTTTTAGCACAACGGAGGGCAAGATAGTAAAATCCTCTTAACTAAATTAAAGGCCGAGTTAAATCAAGTCCTTTTACGACATGCCACGTGTGAGTGGGCTCAGTAAACAGTGACGTGGCATTCGAGTAAATGGGATTGAATCCTTTTTATTTATTTATTTTACCATTTTGTTTTTTTTACTGGCGGTAAACTCGACACTAGAACATTTTGGGGTGTAAGAAAGATCGAGAATTGCTCTAGCTCGAACATTTGGCGATTTTACTGCATGGGAAAAAATAATTCTCCAACATGTTGCAATTGTATTTGTAGCATGTTTCAGGCTAAAATTAATGAACAAATTATAATCCAGTTGATCATGGACTCACAGTAAATCATCTTCAAAACCTACTATACAACAAAAACTACAAGAATGAGTAGTCTAATCATAGTGAAAACATTCTTTAAGTTGATAAATCATGGTTGTTTCACTCTTAATTGGCTAAATTATTCCGAATGCAACATCTTTTAAAAAGTAGGTATAGATTGTACTAAGAGCAACTAGTACACTGTACAAGTCATGATTTTATTTATGTATATGTTTTTTTTGGGTGTGATATATATATATGTGTTACATTAATTACTTGCTATACGCAGTGGACAGTAGTAGCAGAGGCCAAGACCAAACTTGGAAGCTGAAGACAATCCAACAATCAACAAAATCATCAGAGAGTTAATAAAAAATGGAGAGCATTTAATTTCTACATCAGAAGCTACCTACCTTGCCATGCAAAAGAAGTTGCTACTTTTTTACTGTCAACACATATTTTTTACCCTTTTCAAGAAATCAATCCTTCCCCATCATGCATCGGAGTATATAACCCAATAAGTACAAACTGGCAAAGAAAAAATACTACGAGTACTGTATATAAACAGAAAGATAGAGAGCCATCTTAATTCCCAAAAAAAGTTACTTGTATAAATAACTAGTTAAGTTGTTTAAAAAAGTTATGGAGTTTATTTCTTCTCATCCAAACTAGCAACTTGATTTTTTAATTGATAGAGTGACATCTTAATTCAAGCTGCCTATATGAAGATCTATTGAAGTTTACCCAGTCTAATTAAGGATAAACTCCATTGATAATCTCACCAAAGTAGTCAATATTTGGTACAGTATTCCATAATCGGCCAATGGTGATATTATCTTTCAACCAAAAAGAATTGCTTAATTGTAAATATATAGACGTTTAAGAAACGCTTCAGGGTTGAATATTAGAAGATCCAACTTTTGCTCTTCTGGTTGAAGTTTGTAGTTCAAAAGTACAACTCAATTTTCAAAAGTATTACCACAATTAATCTGTTAATATTTAAATCTTCCTTGAAAGTTGAAACAATGAAGGGTATACCATGTCTTGAGTTGTCGGTGTTGTGTATTGTTGTAGTTGCACATAGTCCTTTACCATGTCTTTAGTTGTCAAAAAGTGACCGAATTCGTTTTACACCGACCTGATCGATCCACTTTTGGACCCGATCCGACCTGACTGGAATTTTTGATAACTCGAATTTATCGAGACCGAACCCGACCTGATTAACGAATAAATTGGAGTATTGATAAAATATAGCATAAAATATATATGATAAATGACATATAAATAATGATAATATATAATAAAAATAAAATATGATTTTGGTCTATTAATATCAATTACATTAAAAATAATTAATAATATTATTATTGTTTTAATTCATTTCAACTTATTTTGACATATTTGAATTAGTTTTTAACTATTTAATAATATTTAAATAGTGAATAAAATAGTTAAAAAATGACGTTCTTGACCCGTTGGTTAACCTGAACCGTCCGCTGACCTGTAATGACCCGACTGGCTTGACATGTTATCCGAAATGACCCGACACATTCTCAACCCGAACCCGAAATAACGAACCCGACTTGACCGACCCGATTGACAGTTTTAAAGACATCCGATCAAATCTAATCAATACTAAATACTAAAGCAATAGTAATTTCTGCCACGTATCGTCCGTTGAATAGCGCCACATCACCCCATATTAAAATAATTGATTGGTTGAAATTTTATTTGACCCTACTTATTTAAAAAATCAATTAATTAATTACTATTTTGTTTTTAGATAAAGTAAAAAATATCTAGATATTGTCAGTTGATAATCTAGATACGGTAAAATAATGTTAGTTTTTTGCTTTTTAAAATTATAGAAGGAGATTTTGTTAACTTAATTTTAAAGATATCCAGATTATACATTTGGCAAATCCTAACGAGTTAAAATTTAAATTCAAAATTATAGCAGGATCTTTTCATCTAAGTTATCTTATATATATATATGGATATTGACCAAAATATTGTCATCAGATTAAAGCTCTTCAGAACTTATCAACTCCACAATTCCACCGCTTTGAATCAAAAGAGAGATTTTTAACAATTTGCTGCGAGACTAAATCAAAAATGATAAAGGTATTGAAGCCTCTAGGGATACGGTGTGCATATTAAAATTCATTCACTTAATAATGTCAATATGTTTTAAAAGAATTTGAAACCCTGATGAAATTTTTAGAAACTTCCTTATCTACAGAAATATATATATTTTGACTAGAAAAATGCAAGTCGTCTTCAAAGTCTCTTTTTTAAATAATTGTTTAATATTTTTAAACTCTTAAGTTAGTCTCATAGTATATGATACGAGTGTCATAGTTCGAAAGTAATTACTAAATACTAAAGCAGTAGTAATTTTTGCAATGTGTCGTCCGTTGAATAGCGCCACATCACCCCCATATTAAAATAATTGATTGGTTAAAATTTTACTTGACCCCACTTATTTAAAAATTCAATTAATTAATAATTATTTTGTTTTTGGATAAAGTAGAAAATATCTAGATATTATTAGTTGATAATCTAGATACTGTAAAATAATGTTAGTTGTTTGCTTTTAAAAAAATCTCGGGTGTATATGTATAAGATGAGAGAATTTTGATTAATATCTAATAAATAACACTCTTTCAATACGTAAAGGTGATCAATTTTATTTTCCTTTTCTTATTATATTTGATAATTGATTGCAACTAATCACATATATATGGCCTATTTATTTAGAGTTTTGCACATGTGTTATACATATATATGTGTTTAGACTACCTGTTTGTTATTAAATTTATTTTTTAAAATAAAATTTTGTCGGATAACTAAAACTTAAAAATAATCTAGCAAGTTATTGTCAATTAATATTGTTATACGTAAAAATCTGATAATTTAGATATTATTAACTAATGGTATATGTTTGTTTGTTTTTCAAAAGATTCTCACGTGTGTATCTTAAGGGGAAATTTAATCAATTATATTATAATTAACACTCTCTGTCCACCATATATATCAAAACCGGTAAACAATATATTTATAAAATCTTATAGCAGTTACAAAAACAAATAATTTTTTTTCATCACTCTCTTTTCACCACTCTCTTTTCACCCAATATTATCTTTAGTTTTCTAAAGTAGACCGAATAAATGTCATAGCAGTTAAACAAATAAACAATCTCTTTTTACAACTCTTTTCACTTTTAGTATTTTTAGAAATTTTTTACTTTGCCCCGTTTAATTAAAAACTTAATTAAGAAAATATCTAAATATTATCAATTGATATTATTATATTGTTACAAAATCGATATACAAATATATACTTTACAAAATATAATTATATTTCAATATATGTGACAATAACGTATTTTGAATAACGGCCCCCGTACAGGGCACGGGTCTTCAACTAGTATTATATATATCACAACTTGTTGGGTTATAGATATAACATTTTCTAAATCTTAACTCAATCAAATCTATTTGCACAAGAAATGTATTACGAATAGTTATTTTTTGCATGAAAAACATATTTAATCCTATAAGTTCAAACAAAGAAATGCTATAATTAAGCTTTATTTCCGGGTACTAATTACATTACATGTTTAACCAAAAAAAATACAGTACATGCGGACGTTTCGACTTAGGGCTCGTTCGGCAAGCCGGAAGCAGCGTTGGAAGCTAGTGGAAGCAACTACTTCATCTGGCTTCATCTCCTTGAAGGGGTGTTTGTCATCTTTTGGAGAGGGAGTTGAAGGAGGTGGTTGAAGTTGTAAAGGGGTTGAAGTTGAATGAAAAAGGAGAGATTACACAATTTGCCCTCCGTCTGACTGAGAAAGGAAAGAAAGCATCAACCATTTTCAGGTACCTGAGCTTTCTTCTTCCACTATGCTTGGCAAATTGGCAAGCTTTTTTGGCTAATTTTGTTCTCGTTTTGATCTCCGCAAGCCTATTCCAGGTAGTATTTTATCTTGTTTATGTTTAATTTGGGTCGAATTTAGTTCAATTAATTGAAAAACCCCAATTTCTAGTTTGGTGAAGAATCCTAATTTCATGTATTTGAGGCTAATATATGTTTTTCGCACCCTGCAATTTCTATGTTGAAATACATATTTTGGTCTACTTTTTTAAGTTGGAGTTAAGGATCGAAGGATTGGTGTAGTTGTTGGGTTTGAGTGATTGTGCACTCAAGATGTTCGACGAAATGCTGGTTTTTGTGGTTGTCTACTGATTTTGGTTGTCTATTGATCTCAATGGAAGAACATCTTCTTTGAATACGACTCAATTAATGAAGTTCGTGATTAACTTTTACCTACGGCTTAAAGATGTGCAATGAAGATGTACATCATTCTATACTTCTAGAGATGTTCATAAAACAGAAGGATAATAACTGATAAGTAGTAATCCATATCTAGGAGTTGACACTTGAAAATAAAAATGATTGAAGGATATGGCCAAGTTGAGATAGAACAGCATTATAGCTCATATCTTTACATGCAATGTATATACACTAGTTCTGAACTATGGATTGTAAACCAGAGTACAAATCTATTTACCAAACCATGACAGACAAAAATGTTGGGACTTTATATGAGCTATATATGCGGAGGAAATACATCTGACTAAGCAGCAACATAGAATTTTAAATTTCTTGGCTTAATCAATGATTTTGATTGTTTCTGTTTTGAATAATACAGCTTCTCAATTCTCATCTTTGGCAATGACACCTTGTAAATACATCAGCTTAGCAATGAAATCAAGCTAATGGGTAAGGCTTTTCAGCTGAATTTCTAGTTTCTCTCCTTCATTATTATACTCTCTCATCTTTGGCACCTCATAAGAATACTTTCAATTAACTAATGCAATTTTTATTTAACCAAAATATATAGGAAGATCATTAGTCATAAGAAGTAAAGTTAACATTATGTAACCAAAATATAACATAATATATTTCACAATTCTAGCAATGAACTAGTGTTATATAAATTTACCTTGTTTGCTAGCATAATTACATGGGCTAGTTCTTTAGTAGTGAATGATTTGATTTGGCTTGTTTGGTCATTATAAGTTTTTAGCCTTTTAGCTCAAATGGGAGAGCAATGTGCAAATGCACATAGATGTGGGTTCGAATCCCACGTAGGCTTAACGGTTTGTTTTAATATTAAATGAATAAAATTGTTGAATTTAATACATGAAAAACTTGTGTATATAATTTTTTAAATATCATAACATGCATTGTTCAATTTAATAGATTAAATAATATTTAAAATATATAGTTTAGCTTATGAAATTAAATAAGTGAATTTTGTGTGAGCAAAATGAAAATAATAACACATTTAACGAATTTAATCTACAACTCATTATAAAATCTATACTCATGCCCTTTTTGGTCATTTAACACCCAAAGTCTTATAGCTTAAACTTTCATAAACTTTACTTACCTAATACTCTATTTCATACTTGAACTACTAATTTCAGTTCCTACTTTCACTTCAGCTTATACTTTCACTTCAATATCAAAAGGCCCTTAGTGTATTGAAGTAAGTAATAATTAACAAATTTAATCCTATATACCTATGCGGTATGGTAGAGTTTTAAAAATACTATACGGGTTGGATTTTTATTCCTTTACAATAAATACAAAGTTTGAATTATGTTTAAAAAGAAATCAAAAGAAAGAAAGATGAACAGACTTTTTATTGTTAAATTCTTATTTTAAATTTAAATTTCATTCAACTCTGAATTTTTCCCTCTACCTCCAGAGAAACTAAACTGCTTTGAAGTGAACCACGTATAGAGTCAAAATATAGGAGCATATGATATAAGAATCCTTCCAATGTCACGTGAAACGGTGAAAGTAGATCCCGAATCACGTGCCTAGCTCACATAACAATTTAATTATAACTTTATATCCATCTTTTGATTTTGATTTTTGTATGAGCACATTAATTGCTGTATATCACTAGCACGTACTGTTAACACCAAAATGCACTCAACATCCTTTTGGAAAATATATCCAACACGTACAAACACAACCCAAAAGCTTTCCACTCTTTTTTCTAGCTTATATTCTCATATATTTGTATCCATCAACAATACACATATATACTTAATTATAATCAAAACACACTCATTAATTAATTAGATGTAGCCCGGTCGATTGATCGAACTTGTAAGTTAAGTTAGTATTCGAATCTGAAGTTGATTGAGGAGTGGTAATTTGTTGGGATGCTCAATTTACATATTTTTGGTATGGTGAATATTTTGATAATCTTATATAGACACGTAATAAAATTAAAAATTATACATATTAACACTAAATTGTATTTATTCATCAATTATTACATTCCGTAGTACCCTAATCTTATCAAAAGCTAAAATAATAAATATTAATTTATTTTAAAGTTATAAAACATGATTAGCTTGTTATTTGAAGTACCCTAATCTTATCGGTCTCGCTACTTGTTCAGTACTGGGTTAGGAGTTCAAGTTGTCTGGAAATTCAACCCACACCCATGTGTGCTACTGTGCTCCATAAAAGGAAAAGAAATAAAAAAAGAAGAGTTTTTCTTTCTTAACTTTATTTTTTGTTTAGGAAAAAAGAAAGATGAAACAGAGGAGCAAAAGCACAAGGATCCTGCAGCATCCCACAAGCGCCCCTTTCACCTTGCACAAGCCATGTTGTCCCATGTGGCAATCTTTCTGGATTCTTGACTTTTCTCCCTCCAAAGTCCAAACACGACCTTAATCTTCCTCTTCTCCTCAATCTCAGTCTCTGCTTTCAAAGTTTTTTACTTTATGTGCTGAAATCTCATCCACCCTCTTCAACTCCATCTAATTTTTTCTTCAAGAGGGTAGAACTGAACAGTAAAGGAAAATCAAGCGCCCAACCACTCCTTTATATTAATTAATTGTTCTTCTGGGGAAGGGAAATTGTAGGAGTAGGAATAGGACTAGTTTTTACTTGCTATATTCAATTTTGGCAAGTAAGAGAGAAGCTATTGCGTCTTATTGGGGAGGCGATTGTCCAAGTTTTTTAATTTCATCCACGTACTGTCAAACTGAACTCAACTGCCTTTGTATTTGCAAATTTGTATCCCCCAAGCAATTTTGCAAAAGCTTCCCTTTTGGGTCAAATCAAGGAGTTGTTCCTAGTGGGTGTCTTGTTGTTTTGTGCGGCGGCGGTGGTGGTGGAGGGAGATGAAGTGGGCGGTGGCGGTGAAAGGAGGAGGAGGAGGAAAAATGGGAATGATGACCCGGATGAAATGGGTCGGGTTAGTGGGTCTTTTCCTCTCGGTTTTCTCACTTTCTACCCACTTCTTGCTTGCCAAGTACACAGATTATGGTGGCAACTCTGAGATTTCTTCAGTTACCGTCTTTGACAATGCAATTCCCCGGAATACTGTAAGTGACCCCACTCTCAAATCTCACAACTTTTTCAGTTCCCTTTTCAAATCGATTTTCTTTTCTCCCATTTCCTTTGGTTTAATTCCAATAGAAGTTAAATTCTGCCAAGTTATGTCATTGTCGCTGAATCTAGATGTGTTTTGCTCTTAGAGGTCTATGTAAACTTCCCACTTGTTTTTCTGAGTAACCTAACAAGTGAATCTGAATGATCTATGCTTAAGATTTGTTCAAGTTGTAATCTTTATGGATCAGACAGGCTGGTTTTACTTCAAACCCAGATGTGGTTCATATTCTTTCTTCTGATGCATTTATATGCATGTGGAATTTGTGTGTAATGTAGTAGCATTGTTCACAACAGTTGATTGTAAGGCATCTGAATTCTATCTGTTTTAACAGAGTCCTCCCCGCAGAAGATTGTGGGGCCCATTGCCGCAATTCGGGTTTTTGCATCCGTATTCGAATCCTAGAGGAGAGTATGCTGGTTAGTTGCTCAATCTCTTGTACTGATTCTGCCCTTTTCACATCCTCATATGCTATGCTCTTCAGCAATGCCTGTATTTATTCCGGATGCTATATTGAGTTGTATTCATCTGTCTGCATAACTCTGACAGCGCCCAGCTTGCAATCAACCGGCTTTGTCTTTGTGCGGATACAGGGTGGCTTCCACGAGATAAGAACAGCAGTGAGGATCTCATATCTTCGGAGATTGTATTCTTAAAGATTTGTTTTAATTGTGTCTTCTTTGGCATATGTTAATGGTACCTGTAAAATCGTGTCAGATTTGTGACGCTGTTGTGGTTGCACGATTGCTTAACGCTACTCTAGTTATCCCCGAGATCCTATCAGCTACAAGCAGCAAAGGGATCAGGTTTGCTTGTTACCCCTACTCAAGTTTTGTCGATAAGATGCTCGGTTTTTATTGCTAGCAATTCTAATGGTTTGCATTGTGCAGCTCACAGTTCAAGAGTTTTGCATATCTATATAATGAAGAGCAGTTCATGGCAGCATTGGCAAAGGATGTGAACATTGTGAAAACACTTCCAAAGAATCTGAAGGAGGCGCGGAGGAGGAAGGAGATCCCTGCATATAGAGTTTCAAACTCGGCCTCTCCATATTTTTATTTGCACCATGTTCTTCCTGTGCTGAAGAAGCATTCAGTTGTTGAGCTAGTTGTCTCTGATGGTGGGTGTTTGCAGGTACTTGAATCTATTTCACCCTTATTGTATGTGTTTTTCATGTGTACTGCAGCTTTACAGTTTGGTGCTAAAGATGTCATCTTGAGGTGAAACTGTTCAGTTTACACTTCTGCTTGCAATTTTTAATTTATGATTCATCCAAATCTTGCATTAAAAACAAATAAATGAATTGTTTGATCTTGATATGATATGGTGATCATTATAAAAAATAAAAGTTCTCCGTTTATTCCACCTTTTTACTGATATTATGCTACTTCGCTTGAACTTAATGCAGGCGATTCTTCCTCACAATCTTGAAGAGTATCAAAGGCTAAGATGTAGAGTCACGTTTCATGCCCTACAATTTCGTCAAGAAGTGCAAGAGCTCGCCACCAAGGTTTTGAATAGGTAATTTTGCCTTCTTTTCTCGTTATTTATCAATGATTTGCAGCTTTTATTTAACCCTGAGAGTCCTTTCAGGTTGCGAGTTCCTGGGCAACCGTTTATTGCCTATGAGCCGGGGTTAACTAGAGAGGCCTTAGCTTATCATGGCTGTGCAGAGCTGTTCCAGGTGACTATCTTCCATGTTTTGAAGCTACATCACTTGACTTAGGTTACTTGTTAACCAAACATAGTTTATGTATCAAAGGATGTACATACCGAACTAATCCAACACAAGAGAGCATGGATGATAAAACGTGGGATCATCAAGGAAAAGCTTTCTGTGAATTCAGCAGAAAAACGGCTCAGTGGTGCCTGTCCTCTTACACCGGAAGAGGTAAGAAATGCATATCTTTGTATCTAAAAATTTGTCATTCTCATGTTCCTAAGGCTAAAAAAAGTTGTATTTGATTTTGGAATTTTGCCCTTTTCCTTGGAAAAATCTCCACAACTTAGCCATGAAGACCTTCTCAACTATGCATTCCTTTTGCCTTTACAAGCCAATTAAAATACGCGAAACATGATGCTTTGCTCTTTCTGAAGTGGAAAACATATCACCAGTTGTTGCAAGGGCCGTTTTTTTCTGACTTCCTAAAATAAAGTGGATTTTTCGAACTGATACCGAACCTACATGGCCGAACAAAGCCCAATACTTATCCAGCTTTTGTTTCTCCACAGATTGGTATCATTCTGCGTGCATACGGGTACCCATCAGACACGATCATATACATCTCAGGCGGCGAAGTATTTGGAGGTCAGCGCATTCTAATCCCGCTCCATGCCATGTTCGACAATGTGATTGACAGGACCTCATTAAGCACAAGTTTTGAGCTCAAGAAAGTCTATGGCAGGGAATCAAACCTTGTAAATAGTTCTCCTAGTGAACCAGATATCGGTGTGGAAAACACAAACTTGAAAGCCTGGAAAAACGCAGGCCCAAGGCCTCGTCCTCTGCCCCCGCCTCCAACCCGACCCAAGACGTACAATGTTGAAGGCTGGTGGGGATGGGTGGCTGAAAGCGACAATGAACCCGACAGCACTGTGATAGAGCTGAGAACGAACGCCCATAAACTTCTTTGGGAAGCAATTGATTATCTGATTTGTACCGAGGCTGATGCGTACATTTCCGGGTTCGATCTTGATGGTAAAGGGCGGCCCAATTTCGCCAGCCTTGTCACGGGTCATAGGCTTTATCACTCAGCAGCTTATGTCACATTCAGGCCTGACAGGTAAATATTCTTTTTTTCATAATGGGTATTTGTTGTATTCATGTTGTGTAATGGAAATTCTTGGTTTCAGAAAGGAAATGATGAAGTTCCTAGAAGAAATCCGAGACAGCGTCTACCAGGCAAACCGAACATGGCTCTCGTCTGTACGCAGGCACATGAGAGAAACGCTAATAGACGGGTTGGTGGAGTCGTCCTCAAGATTAAAACCCAAGTCCTTCCTTTCGCATCCGGTCCCTGAATGCTCTTGCTCGAGCAATAATCACACTCGAACCACTTCGAAAACCCCCAAGGCTTCAGAGGATTCGAGTCTCAGACCCGCATTAGGGCCTCTGCAGAGTTGCCCGGCTTGGATGAAGGAGAGTATTGACTCGAGTTTGTTGTCAAGCAACGAAAAGGAAAACGAAGATGAAATTAACGACATTGTCGAGAAGTGGTCATCTGGGGCGTTTTTTCGAAGACCCGGTGAAGGTGGCGCTAGCAGTAGTGGCGGTGGCGAAGCAAATGGCAAGGAAGAAGCGCCGTTGGATGATCAAGATGACCTTGAGGGTGCAGAGAGATGACACTGACTACAACAGGATCCTGAGACGATTTTTTAGAAGCCGAAAAAACGGGTAACCTCTTCTTGACACCATGTAAATAGGGCCTTTCCTTGCTCCATCCAGCTATGATCTAATTCAGTCTGATTGATGTTTATTGAATTAGAGGCCCTTTTGTTTGATATAGTGAGGAATTAGGTTGTGAAGCTTGTTGTCAGGCGGTTGAATCTAACGTTTCGACTCGCTCGCGGGCTCCTGGGGTAAGTTTATCTGAGCATCTAGCAAGGTTGAGATTGTTGCAAGTAGTGATCTTTAGAGGGCTGATTTTGTTTGGTGTGTTGTACATGCAATGGAAGTAGTTTTTGGTTTTGTAAGTTAGTTCATTAATAGTATTGAACTTTTTTTCTCCCTTGAACACGTTTTTATTTGCATGCAGTACACATTATTTTTAACAAAAAGATTCTCCATTATATGATTATAAATGGATATTTCACATGAATCCGTCATCCCGTGTGAATCTGTTCAGTACTCTGGTTAACAATAATTGAGCAGATTTGTCTTTTAGAAGCTATTATTTTCTGACTAACACATATGTTTGGACAATATATGCTGAGAGCAAAATGAATTATAAATGACAAACTGAACAAACACATACGTTTGTTGTAATGTTTGAGCTATACAATCAATCCATAACTACCATAGCTATCTAGAAGTATCATATCCCTTGAGTTTGTGCTTGTTTTGGGTAAATTGATCTTTGATGTGAAATGTTGACTGCAAAAAAAAGCAAGGAATTGGGTAAAATGTGATGTGGGGTTTCTCATCACAACAGACAAGATCCAACTACCCAAATGAAAGGGGACGCCATCGAATTAAAAATGAAGGCAGAAGCCACTCACTCATTCATCCATTCATTTACCAAAACACTGAATTGAATGCCAGTCTCAGCTGCACTCTCCATGTGTTTCTCTGAACATGGTTGTTGGTTTGGAGATGCTTTGTGACTGGATCTTCATTTTGGAGTACAATGAATCTAAAAAGAACTTTATTGTTAAATTATAGTGCTAGATCTCATCTTGAAATGTGTGATTTTTCAAGTGTATATTATACCAAAGCAATACTTTCACCAAAGAATTTGGTGCAAGTAATCAAACACTTCTATATAAACTGTGCCTGCACACACACTCTGATCAAGCACTCTATTGATGAAAGGGCAAGGCTTTTCTATACATAACCCTTCCATATTTCTCTCTCCTTTTGAATAATTTTTACGAATAATTCAACTTATTTGTATACTTTGCTTCTGAGTAACTAGTAAAAAACACTCTTCCTATGATACCTCTCATGTCAAGGCTCTGAGTTTAGCTTCCCTGTGTGACGTTCGCGAGCTTATTCACAACCTGCGCGTCTCAAGTTTTGGATCGAAGAGAAAAACAACCTCATCAGCATGGATTTGATGCAAGAGGAAGAGGATCATGTGATTTGCAAGAGTTCATGTGGTTGTTCAAGACACTCGTAGGGATTCGAGTAGAAGTAGTCTTCCTCCTTGGGCTTGTCCTGAATCATGGTTCTTGTGCTCGGGTTTCCCATTCGGTTAGCATGAGCTTCCTTCACCAAAGAGGAGAACTCATCCAATCTCAATGACCCGTTTGTGTATTCGTCAATGAGCTGGACCAGACGTTTTCGGTCTAACGCAATTGTTTTCTTGAAATCCAAGAATCTGAACTCACACACCAAGAAGCTCAATTCAGTAATCATGAAATTCTACAGTAAGAAGAATACCATAGGGAGTTAGGAACTAGTGTTTTATACCTTCTATGGCCTTCAACAACCTTAGCCATGTTACCGTTGTATGTAGGAACGAATATGTCACTCTCTAACGACACCATGTAATCGAGAGCGGCCATTTGAGACGAGTGGTTCTGAAAATAACTCAACTCCTCAGTCTCCAAGAGAGTCTCCTTCCTCACCTGATCCAGAAACCAATAGTATAAACTTCAAAAACCGACACGAGTGTATAACTCGTCTTATCTGGTAACGAAGTAGATTGAAATGTAACTAACCAAGTTGGGGAAGGCGGAAGCTAAAGCCGCCATTCTCCTTTTCCCGCCATATATCTCCCCAGACGCGATGTAAATCTGGATATTTCGGTCAATACCCAATGCGCTAAGGGACAAGGCGGTTTCTTCGGGTGTCAATGGGCATAAGCCTTCCCGTCTTTTCATATCCGAGTCTATGACTTTCTCCTTCCACCAAGGGTACGCGTACCTGTGAATCAAACGAGAAAAGGATCAAATTTTAGGTGATCCAATTACTATTATTGGTTTAGCTTAGTACAGAACAGATTATTTGACAAGCTATACCTCATTCTTGTGAGTTCGTCTGCCTCCTGTTCCGTGCAGCCATGGGAGCACCCGGAGAAGGCCAACATGTCCATCTCATATCTGAGATGAAGTACGAGGAAAGGGCCGTTTTTCTTGAGAATGCTTATGACTTTTCTTCCTAATTCTTCTATCTGTGAAGTGAACCTCAATGCGCCAAAGTTAACTCTGCATCGCAACTTCTGGATATCCAATGGAAGCCCGTTATTGGCAAGTCGAGTATCCGTTTTGCTCAAGTGTACAACCTTGTACTTCTGTAGCAGAGGAAGAATCTGTTTGACACGAACCGAAAGAAGTCAGTCCCGGAACATTTTTTTTACTGATTCAGCTAGCAAAGATGTAAATAGACCTGATTTTGGTAGTAGGAAATGTTGGACCAACTAACAGGTGGCAATGCGTAGTACTGTCCCAACTGAACTCTCCTCTTCAGCCTAGGAGGCAGCTCTTTCAGTATTCTCACTTCATCGCGCAATGAGCCAATGAAATGATCGACGTCGAATATGTCTTTAAAGTCACTGTTGCCCATCAAGAAGTACACATCACTTAGAAACACCTTCTGGGGAGTAATAATCCATAGCAAACAAGGAAGATTTTAATATGCGTACCTTGGATCAGCCCAGAAGGAAGTTTTATCCAACTCCGGGACAATTAGAGTCACATTGAGATATCTGGCAATGGCAACCATGTCACATATCTGCAGATGAGTTCAGAATTAGGGATTTGCTTGGAGAGAATCTCTAGCTAAAAAGGCTTGTGTTCATGTTATGATCTTACAGCAGCTCTCATTTGGTTGAGTCCTCCATTGCAAGAAACCATGAGATATCCATTGTTCTTGTACACTCCTATACATTTTGATAGCAACTCCAAAATGAGAACCAAACAAAGCAAAGACTTTCCATACAGAAGCAAAAGTGTTTGATGGTATACTAGTAGTTTTATGTTCTTTTTCATTGAGTTTTGGTTATCCAAAGGACACAGGTTACACAGCTAGCATCAGTTTGCCAGAAACAACACAACACATCATAAAGTTGGACAAATATTGAAGTTACTGTTTGCACACAGGAAGAGAAATTGCATAACTGTAAATAAACAGATCAATGAGACAATTAAAATCAAACCCAGATAGGAAAATTTCAGAACAACAATCAATAACAGGTATTTCTGAAGAGACCCAACAGAAATTGAGGCAAAGATTGAAGAATTTCAAGAAAATGAGCAAGACCCAGAACTTACTTTTAGGGGGAAGAGTAACCTTGGGAGAAGTATTGAGCTGAGCAGCCATGGCTGAATCTGAAGAAGAATAGGAATAGGAGGAAATAAGGGGATTCAATGAAGAAGAAGAGGAAGAAGGCCATGTCTTCAACAACTTGGGCCTCCACATCTCTCCCAAAGCCATTAGCTGAACAACACAAGTCCAAAGCAACACAGTAGTCATTGCCCTTATCATCCACAGCTTCATCCTTGATTTATGAACCCTCAATTTCTCAATCTTACTGGATTGCCTCAAAATCAAGCCTCTCAAACCCATCTCCATCACCACACAATCTCTCTCTCCCATCTCCTGCTCCGTCTTTGACATTTTCTTTTCACAGGGAAATTAAATCAAGTGGAAATTTTTCATATGTTTCCACCCAAATCAACCTCCAATTTTGAAGAATGCAGAATACAAAATAAGTGTCCAAGACCAAGTCCCCTTACAATGAACCTTGATACATTAAATGCAGATAAAAATTGATTGTATAATTTAAATACAAAAAATGGCCTAAGGTAGAATCTATCATGAACTCTCCGGGAAAGAGAGAATAATCACAAGAGTAAAGACGACCTTGAAGGCTGCAGCTAATATGAGGGGGAATAATTCAAGAAAATACTCAAAAACATTAATTAAATATAAACTGTTATTTTGTGACAAAGCACGGCGATTCTCCCCAATAATTAAACCATTTATCAACCCCTCGGAATTCTGAAAAATAGTCAACTGCTTTTGATGAGCTAATGCTGAAAACAACCAGATAGATACTTCAATAACCCAGAAAGAAACTCAAAGATCAAAACTTTATCCTTCTTTTCCTAACTTTTTTTGCTCAAAGTCGAATTAAAATGAAAAATGGACAAAACCCGGAAATTGAAAACAGATATCAAGCAAAACCCAGATACTAGAACACTAAAAACATGAATTTTCCGACGAACCCAATATCAGATCCCGGCAATGGCCTGTGAATTGGGGGCGGAATAATTGAGAAAGAGGGAGAGAGGTGAGAGAGAACAAGGGGCGTGAACTGTGAAGTAAGTGTATTGGCTTATTTATTGTGACTTTAATGGTGAGGAATTTGTGAATTGTGAGAGCCAAAAAAAGCGTCGGTGTGATACATTTCTTGTTTTTTTTTTATTATTATTATTTATTTATTACGGAGTATTTGAGTATAGGAGATGGTTTACCTTTGAAGAATGGTAAATCATACCTGATATGGGCAAGAAGCTATAGCTGGGCCCCATCTAATCAGTGCCTTACCACTTTACCGGTATATAAGTAACATGCTAATGACAAATTATAGTAAGATAGTTGATATATATGTTTAAAAAGTATACTAATTTTCTTTCTTTTGGTGCATAACCGCTCGAGTAAATATTTTCTGTGTCACAATCTATTCTTTTGTTTTCTATATAAGAGAATGCTTCAAATAATCCAGATTTTGAGCTTATGAAATGTAGTTAATAATCGAGAATTAATGTATTGTCTGTGACCAAATCAATGTTAGGTCCTCCTGCTAGTAGACTGCTATGCCCAAAATCATGGTGCGTTAATAAACTAAGTGATTTTTCTTAAAATTTTCTAGGTTAATGCCGCCAAGTGCGACAAGTTTTTACTTTCTTTATTGTATGCAGTTTTTTTATATAAATATATAAAAAAATATAATAACATATATATATGACAATATATACACTTTTTGAAAAGAAAAAGCATACCAGGTAAACACTAATTAATGATAAAACATGAATTTCGCTTTTTTAAGCATCAAGTTATGTATCAAGGTTATATTTTTCATAAAAAGGTTGTATCCTTTTTATATCCAAAGAGCATACCATGACACACAATATATGATCTTCAATTATACGAAGAAACGGAGAAGTTTACGTAATATAGAGAAAATAAAATACAAGTCGACACACTTTTTGATATTTAAATGCTTAAAGATACTTGCATTATAACATGAGGCGATAGAACACTTCACCTAATTGATATGCATTATATTCATGTGTTGCTTTTGCCCTCTTTACCGCCACAAATAAGATGTCACCGACAGAAAAGGGATATGTCACTAACTATTTACCGGAGTAATTATTTTTATACAACAACCATTTTTTCTGAAGTGATATATAAAATCACAATAGAAAAATATTAAATAACAGCATTCTGAATTTCAAAAATTCTATCAAAACTGAAAGTAATTTTAAGAGGATTTTGTTGGGTCAAATGTATTTTGAGATGGGACTCCTAATCATGTTACATATTACTCCCTTTGTCCCTGAATGTTTGTCCTATTTTGACTGGACATATTTGTCGATACGGATTTTGTATCGTTAATATCTCTAATTACATAATCCTAAAAAATTATAATTTTTTGATACTATCAAAGTACTCGTTGAGACGAATCAAACAAGACCCCACATGACTATGTTTTTTCTTATATATTGAAAGAAATTTTAAAGATTCTCTTCAACGATAAATAATGTACAAAAGTCAAACAGGATAAACATTCAGGGAAGGAGGGAGTATAATATATTTGTAAGAGGGTTTGTTTTGTCTTCTTCTCTTGATATAATTGGAGCGATCCTTTCAGTTCAATCTCTTCATTTACAGCACCATGATTTTATAGGAATTTAAATTAGTGTAAGTGTCATGTTAGAATATATATTAGGATGAAAAATGAGAATAAATTTTATTTTTTGGATTATAAATAAATCAAAAGTTATGATTAATTTTTTATTAAAAGATCATGTGCATGGCACATGACCTCATTTTTTAGAGTTTACTGATCAAACCAGTCACCGGCAGTCAACGCCGGAGCTCCGACGTAAACCGGTCAAAGTTTTTTTTTTCCGGCCGTTTTTTTTTTTCCAGGCACAATTTTTGACTTGCGACTGTATGTGCATTGATATTGCATAAAATCTGTATATGATTTTTTACTATATGTGTGACTTTGTGTATGTGAAAACTCATGCATTTCTCAGCATGTGTATATGTTTTAGCTTGTGTGTGCATAGATTTTGACATATATTTACATCTAAATTCTACTTGTGTGTATTATTTTCTTGGGTTGAAATATTGTGCATGAGTTTTGGCTTGTTTGTGCACCTAAATTACATAAATTTTGCATAGGATTTTGATTATATGTGTGACTTTGTGTATGTGAAAACTCATGCACATACATGCAAAAAACTTATGCATGTATTTCAGAGAATGTGCATATGTTTTGGCATGTGTGTGCATAAATTTTGATCTGTATGTGCATCTAAATTCTACTTGTGTGCGTTATTTTCTTGGGTTAAAATGTGCATGAGTTTGGCTTGTATGTGCATACCCATTGAAGTGCATGTCTTTTTGCTTGTATGTGCATGTAAATTGAACTAGATGTGCATAGGATTTGACTATATATGTGACTTCTTGTAAGTGAAAACTTATACACACATGTAAAATCTTCAACACTTTACAGAATGTGTATAGGTTTTGTCTTGTAAGTGCATGAATTTTGAATTGTTTGTGCATCTAAATTTTACTTGTATGCATCTTTTTCTTGGCTTGATATGTGCATGAGTTTTTAACTTGTATGTGCATACCATTTGAAACACACGTCTTTTTGCTTGAATGTGCACATGTCAAAACTTATGCACATACAGTGTACAACTCATGCACATTTTCTCTAGAAAACAATACATATTTTTTACAATCTTTAGATATACATACATGTCAATATTGATGCACATACAAGCCAAAATGTATGCACATGCCATCTCAAGCCAAAAATTAGTCTTGGAAAAAAGTTGGACTGCGAAAAATTCAATGGAAAAAAATGGTCGGACAACACCTTATAAAGTTTTAATGCACATACAAGTCAATATTGATGCACACACAAGTAACAAATGGTGCACATGCCAGCGCAAGCAAACAGTGGACCCGGGAAAAAATGGGCCGGAAAGAAAAAAAAACTTAAAAAAAATGGGCCGGAAAGAAAAAAAAGCTTAGGTCGAACAACGCCTTATAAAATTTTGACGCACATATAGGACAATATAGATGCACACACAAGCCAAAATATATGCACATGCCATCTTTAGTAAAAAAAATTGACCCGAAAAAAAAAAATTGACCGGTCAACGCCGGAGCTATGGCGTTGACCGCCGGTGTTGACCAGCTGGTAGCCGGTTAATTATCCACTTAAATGGTCATGACCACTTAAATGATAGTCTAATCCTAGTCTTTGGATTTTTTTCAAATCCAAAGACTACGAGCTATTCTCATTTCTCATCATAATGTTCATTTTCACCGGATTCACATCCCTTTAAATTATATATAGTGTTATTTAATTAATAATATAGAAGTAATTGTAAGATCTTTTCAACATAGATAGTAAAAATAATATTCCGTGATCGTCATAAGTTTGATTTCCATTGCTCGGTTTTAATGACTTAGGTACTTCCTATAAATAAAAAAGAATAAAATTAGAAGAAGAAATCGACAAACTAATCACAAAACACGGTTCATGAAACCCAAAATTTTAGGACACTAAACAACGAAGCGTCTATTTACAAGTCACTTAAATTACATCCGACTGAATTAACGCAGAAGGAAAACGTACGTAAGCTTATTTACAATCCAACAAAATATTAGTTCATAATCAACGAAAATGGACACGAGATTTGACCAAATTAATATGTGCAACTTAGAGGAGAAACAAGGAAGTTTGATGTGGCAACCTAACAACCCTTCTTCCCTAATTATAATATAGTATAAAAAGTAGTACGTAGAATAATTAACATTCATGTCACCATCATCATATGTATATATGCGTACATTCTCTCCAAGTAATATGATAAACCGGTGGAATACGTTTGTCATATGGGTCGACCACATCCAACTAGTTAGTTTTTAGGTTTCATTTACTTATAGTTGAATTACTTGAATCACTTTAGGAATTAAGTATTCAATCTGAATTCTACTTGTTGTAGCTAAGACTTGGACGTATTTATAAAGATCTTTTCTACACATAATATACTTTTTATTAAACATAATTTTTGAAATTTGAGATATGAAAAAACACGAAAAATGATAATAAATTATTATTTGTAAAAATAATTTATCATTATTCTTCCAAACAAATCCTAGATTGGATTAAATTTTAGACGTCTTATTTATGGTTATAGAGTAAGTATATTAATTTGTTGTCGATATGTATATTGTTTTGTACTTTTATGATAGCTATATATGATGATGAGATACATATATTTATTTATATCTGGAGGCCTTGGCCTTGTTATGTGAATGTTAGGAATTATGGTTAGAAAATTTAGAGCTATAAATACAATTTATCCATTCAAATTTGAAGTGTGATCTCATGCATGTTATATGATTTTAGAGGTCAATATGACATTTTCTTACAATTAGCTAGTACTAATAATTATGTAGTACAATTAGCTAGTACTAATAATTATGAAAGTTTAGAGCTATGAATACAATCTATCCATTAAAACGTAGGTTCTGATTTATTATGCTTAATTAATGGTCACCTAACTGGGTTCAAATCATCTGTCCCCAAAATTATCCCATACCACTGTCCCACTTTTTTTTATTGGTACACATGGCACAAATTTTTATATATTTATATTTAAATTTGGGAAATTAAGTAATTAACCCATTCGACCCATCACTAGTCACTGCAACTGTTGAACTCAGTACGCCGGTATTGCACCTTGCCACCGCCACCACCAGTTGCCTTCAAATTCGGCCTTGCAGGTGCATCAATGGCTTCAAGCTTTAGCACACCTTCATCCTCGCCATCAAGCGCTTTCTGGAGCTTGAGATCCTTCTCACCGGCGATGGCGGCACCGGAAGAGGTTCAAGATAGTTTATGGGATAAGTTTAAGAAGAATTGGGCATTTTGGGTGTTTGATTTTAATTTATGAAGATCTGACCTCCTTCTTTGTACGTTTTAATTTATAAAAATTAATTAGCAAGTGACTTAGCGTTATTTTAGTGCTTAATTAAATAATGTATGGGTTTGAGCTTTTTTATTATTTTGTGGCTTGGAGAATTGATTTACGGAGGAGGAGATTTAAAGAGTAATTCAACTAGTCATGTATAGTTCTCAGCGTATGAAAATTAATTATCTAATTATGATAATTAGATAAAATTATAATTTAAGGATTGATTGAGTTTAGTAACGTTGAGCACATGATGGTGAAAGATAATGAAATCAACAAACGATTTTATTGGTTGGAGAAGATAAAGTTAAAGGACCTGATGGTGGTGGTATGGACTATGGAGTGGGATCGTAGTCGAAATTCAAAAAATATAGGTTTCACCGTGCCACGTGGACTAATAACAGTAAAAGGACAGTGTTGTGGGAGACAGACGATTTAAACCCCACGTATCTTCCGATGTGCCACCACGTAGTCACGTACCGTTAATTTGAGCTATGCCGTACCATAAAAGCTAGACTAGCCTATCCTATTTCAATTTCAATTTCAATTTCATTTTATTAGCTGATATATATATTTGTAGCTAGATAACAATGCCAATAGCCATATTCTCTCATATCAAAATACTACTCTTTTTAGCCTTAATTTTTTATTTTAATATATTTGTCATTTTAGTATATTTTACATATACTTTATACATATGTCCTTATAGTTTTTAACACTTCTTAATAAATGAGAGAAGAATTGTTTGTAATTGTATTGGAAAAATAACAAAATAAAATAATAAATAATGACATATTTATATATTTCATACTCTCGTACAATTGTCTAAAAAGATAAATATTTTGATATGGATGGAGTATTATTTAATACTTGATTAATTGTGATTGGATTACGAAAGGTTGTCTTAGTTTGTTATAACGCTTCTTAGCATAAAAAAGTACGGAATTTTCGTGTGATATCTTTGAGTTTTTGCAATTTTTGCGAAATACTTGAAGGTTTGTTATATTTCGCGTGGTACCCCTGAGGTTTTGACAAAGTTTGCCAAATACCCTTGACGTCAAAAAAACGTTAAATTTTGGGATTCAGTCGTTAACTCCTAAAAAAGAAAAAATATATATTATATTACAATATGAAAAATCAAGGTATATTTGGATCCTATTTTATTTATAATTATAACATGGAATTTAGTATAAATTTATTTAATCTTGCATTATAATATAATAAAATATATCGAAGTACACAATTTAAATAAATTTTAAATCACTTATATCCTCCCATTTTCAAATATAAATGTATCACAAATAATTAAGTCGAGAAGAGTTTTTTTTTCTTTGTTCTGAATTTTTTATTTAGTCTGAGTGGTACTCTAAACTACAATTTTCATCCTCATACAATGTCAATTTTATAATATATATATATAAGTAAATGATTATTTATCTTTACATATAAATGAATTAAGCATAAGACCACTAACTTTGATATTATTGTTTGAAAATATAAAAGCACACGACCCTTTCACTGTTTAGATTTATATAAAACAAAATACATAGTTTAATTTAGGCTGTTACTATATGCACTACGTTATTTGCCCTTTCGTACTACAAAACTCTATGCAGAAACCTAACGTATGTCAGATTTCTGCGTAGAAGACCAAATTTCTCTACGCGGGTATCTAACGTACGATATAATTGTTGGAGATAGGGAGTTGGTTTTTTTTTTTTTATTCGTACGCCAGATCCTTGCGTAGGGAAAAAAAAAACATGGACGCAACCAAGTGAACAATATATTTTTTAAAATCTGCATTTGACTCTAGTAATAGACGTTATCAAGTAATCAAGGTTACATGGCAATAAATTCGTTTGTATCATGAGATTTCAATATACTTTTATTCATGTATATTTCTCCACCAATTTGTTTGATATTATCTGTTTGTTATTATTATTCTCGAAAATCACATATAACTATTGTTATATCCAAGTTGGTTATATCTTATAGTTATATCCAATTTCGTTATATCTTATAGTTATATACTATGGTTATATCTTATAGTTATATTTAATTTGGTTATATCATATCGTTATATCCTATCATTATATATTATGATTATATCTTTTAGTTATATCAAAATTGGTTATATCTTTTAGTTATATTTTATGGTTATATCCTTCAGTTATATTCAATTTGGTATATCTTTTGGTTATACTGTGGTCATATTTTATAGTTATATAGTATGGTTATATCTTATAGTTATATCTAATTTGCTTATATCTTATGGTTATATCCTATAGTTATATCTTATAGTTATATCCAATTTGGTTATATCATATCGTTATATCCTATAATTATATATTATGATTATATCTTATATTATATCCAATTTGGTTATATCTTATGGTTATATCCTATATCTATATACTATGGTTATATTCTTTAGTTATATACTATGGTTATATCGTATAGCTATATACTATGGTTATATCTTGGAGTTATATCCAATTTGGTTATATCTTATGGTTATATCCTATAGTTATATACTATGGTTATAATCAATTTGGTTATATCTTATGATTATATCCTATAGTTATATACTATGGTTATATCTTATAGTTATATCCAATTTGGTTATATCTTATGGTTATATCCTATAGTTATATCTTATGATTGTATCTTATAGTTATATCCAATTTGGTTGTATCATATCATTATATCTTATAACTATATATTATGATTATATCTTATATTATATCCAATTTGGTTATATCTTATGGTTATATCCCGCTATATACTATGGTTATATTCTTTAGTTATATACTATGGTTATATCCTATAATTACATACTATGGTTATATCCTATAGTTATATCTAATTTGGTTATATCATATCGTTATCCTATAATTATATATTATGATTATACCTTATATTATATCCAATTTGGTTATATCTTATGGTTATATCTTATAGCTATATACTATGGTTATATCGTATAGCTATATACTATGGTTATATCTTATAGTTATATCTTATGGTTATATCCTATAGTTATATACTATGGATATATCTTATAGTTATATCCAATTTGGTTATATCAGATCGTTATATCCTATAATTATATATTATGATTATATCTTATATTATATCCAATTTGGTTATATCTTATGGTTATATCCTATAGCTATATACTATGGTTATATTCTTTAGTTATATACTATGGTTATATCGTATAGTTGTATACTATGGTTATATCTTGGAGTTATATCCAATTTGGTTATATCTTATGGTTATATCCTATAGTTATATACTATGATTATAACCAATTTGGTTATATCTTATGATTATATCTTATAGTTATATACTATGGTTATATCTTATAGTTATATCCAATTTGGTTATATCTTATAGTTATATCTAATTTGGTTATATCTTATGGTTATATTCTATAGTTATATACTATGGTTATATCTTATAGTTATATCCAGTTTGGTTGTATCATATCGTTATATCCTATAATTATATATTATGATTATATCTTATATTATATCCAATTTGGTTATATCTTATGGTTATATCCCGCTATATACTATGGTTATATTCTTTAGTTATATAATATGGTTATATCGTATATCTATATACTATGGTTATATCTTATAGTTATATCTAATTTGATTATATCATATCGTTATCCTATAATTATATATTATGATTATATCTTATATTATATCCAACTTGGTTATATCTTATGGTTATATCCTATAGCTATATACTATGGTTATATCGTATAGTTATATACTATGGTTATATCTTATAGTTATATCCAATTTGGTTATATCTTATGGTTATATCCTATAGTTATATACTATGGATATATCTTATAGTTATATCCAATTTGATTATATCAGATCGTTATATCCTATAATTATATATTATGAGTATATCTTATAGTTATATCCAATTTGGTTATATCTTATAGTTATAACCAATTTGGTTATATCTTATGGTTATATCCTATAGTTATATACTATGGTTATATCTTATAGTTATATCCAATTTGGTTATATCTTATAGTTATATCCAATTTGGTTATATCTTATGGTTATATCCTATAGTTATATACTATGGTTATATCTTATAGTTATATCCAATTTGGTTATATCATATCGTTATATCCTATAATTATATATTATGATTATAACTTATAGTTATATCCAATTTGGTTATATCCTATAGCTATATACTATGGTTATATCCTATAACTATATACTATGGTTATATCTTATAGTTATATCCAATTTGGTTATATCTTATGGTTATATCATATAGTTATATACTATGGTAATATCTTATAGTTATATCCAATTTGGTTATATCATATCGTTATATCCTATGATTATATATTATAGTTATATCCAATTTGGTTAAACCATCCCTTATCTTCTAACTTGTAAGACCTTTTTTCCTTTCTAAATTAAAAACATGATATATATTACACGTTTCCTTACAAGTTGTACATTAATTTATTATTTTCGAAAGTGCACATATCAGCATATACATATTCAACACCTTACTTCACAAAAGCAGATATATAGCATTCTGCATTTACATCAAAAAATCAAATACATTCCCGTACAAAATTAACTAGACATAGCCAAACAAAAATGTACACAACAATAATATACGATCGATTAATCATAAAGTCAAACCAAAATGGAAGGATTTATATAACTAATTAACTATATATATATTACATATGATTTGGTATTAACGTCAATCAGCCAATAGAGAATTACAGTGTATGCATTTATTCAGTAAATTATAAATATTTTAATATATATGGATTTTTCTATATATTCAAATATTGAAATGAAAAAATCTGTTTGATAAAATGAATTATTGTGTGTAAATTTCAGAAATCCGATTCCCACCTAAAAAGATATTGAAAAATAAATGATTTTTGTCTTATAAATGCCATTGTCGATCATTCATGCATGCCCCACTTCGATCGAGTTGTATTTGTGAATTAAGCCCTTCCAAATATATCCGTGTGAGGACGTACACCGTACCTTTGATATTTTTGTTCATATGTATTTACCAACTTCAATCATATATTATAAATAACAAGTATAGAATTATCTTTATTTGTATAGAAGTCAAAGGAAACTGAGAGTTCAGTTCCTTAGCAACGGAATATGTAAAAACACAGATTCAAGACCATTTCCTAAGAGTGAAAATCTTTGATAACCAACTAGTTATCCAGGATAAAACTCACTACCTCTCTTTCAAGAGGATTTGAAAGTCTACTTCTTTTATTAATGCTTCGATTACAATCAACTAGAATAGAACACACATATTAAAGACTTAAGGCACACTTAAGACTCTCTACCTAGTTTGACCTAATCAAACACACAATAAGCAAGTGACTTACATAGTTCTTCTTACAAGAACAAGTACGATTTCTCTTCACGATCAACTCTGGATGAATGCGTTAATTCGTAATCAATGAGAGAGTTCGATTACTTTACTTATACATTTCGTCCATGTAGAATAATATCTACAACTGGTTGATTTGCACAAATAAAATAACCAAAAGAAATCGGAAAAGATAATATTTATTATCAAATAATATCTTTTCCGATTTTACATATTTTTGCTTCCATAAAAAAATATTCAAATAATCTCATAAATATATGAAAACAAGGATATCTTTTATTTTCTCTCTCTAAGATAAAAGATCTACCCTAGCCACCCACCGCTCTTGATATCTCTTTTTAGTTTGCGCGACTTCGTTGCTCCTGAGTTCCCATGTCAGTTTCCAAAACTTACTTCTTGGTCTTTGTTCTTCTTTTCTCGAACCTGATTTCCCTGTTCAACTACACATGTGAAAACTATTAGTAACAAAGTGTTTATCATTGTCAAAATTAGAAAAACTGAAGAAGAGAACTTGCAAGGATAACTAGAGTTCCAGGTTTAATTCCTAGCAATTAGATAAATCAAATTTGGACATGGCTAACCAACGTCCGATTAATTTATTGATTCCGTGAAAAATCTCCGAAAGCGATGATAGAAAAATAAATGGAGATGAGAATATGGAAGGGGCAAATCAATTTTCTGCATGCATGAGGATAGGGACGGAGGCTGGGTTTTCCGTTCCACCTTGCTTTCTAGCTGATATTCTTCTAAGAATGCAGGATGAGGAGTTTATGAAATTTTATACAGTATATATTTTTTATATTAAATTTAAATAGGGTTAATTTTCGATAACATAAAAGTTGAATATGTTTAATTTTTCATAACATATAATATTGAATATGATTGTAACCTTAACAATTGACTTAATTTTATAACAAATTATTATTAATAAAAAAATTAAATTTGGGATTGTAACGGAAAAATATGTAGAGGAGATATGACGGGACATGGACGAAAACGGGATAATTTTCATTCTCCGAACAAAAATAGAGACAAAAACAAGAGGCTAATATACTTAAACAAAAACAGGGCATTGTAAAGTTCATTGCGAGATCAAGTTCGTCAAAAAAATATAGGAGATCAAGATCTTAGGGAAAAAGCAAATTTGAAATTACTGCTCCGGATCCACTTCCTATATAGTTTTATATAGGTAGGTGGGTAGAAATTAACAACTATAAAATGTAATCAAATCTACTTAAATTATTTCATTTAGGTATTATATATGATAAATAATTAGCAATGTTGATCTATAATGGTCCACGCGACGACGATTATTCAACCATATATTGTTATAAGTAGTTCAGAGAATTAAAAATCAAATTTGCCAGCGCACAAACACAAGTCCATTATGGGTAGTTGATCATTTATATATTCGCATTAAAATCATTATTCATTAAACATATGTTGAGTGACGGTTTTGGTTAGATCGAGATTCGTGGTGAATCGCGTGCATTTAAGAAATTAAGATTTTGAAGACGAGTACGGCCGGCCGGGACATATGTACGTGTACAAGTACAAGTGCAATTAGAGTTAGAATTGAACTATCAAGTAAATTAATCAAACGAGTACCTCCAACTCCGAGGTAGACTTTGTTTTGATCCAACATACTTTTCGTGGGCGGCTGCAAAGGCTAGTTTTGTTCTCTTAACTTCTAAGGGTCTGCTCCACAAATAGTTTATAAACTCTTTATAAAAATACTAATTTTTTTTTTCTCTCTTCAAATTTCTCTATAGCATCCATATTCAAATTTCAAATAGTATTTTTTGTAAAAAAAACTCTTTATAAATAAAAAAACTCTTTATAAACACTCCTATTAAACAAACTCTAAATTTGATAGCAACAAATCCATTTGCTTTTAGGTGCTATTTTGATACAGCTTTTAAAAAGTGGACGTTTTTAGTTAAAATATAAAAGGGTGAAGGTTTTTGAAAACAAATAAACAGACAATCGACCCAATATAATCTCACCGACGACATGGTCTGGGAGTCTAAATGTACGCATTCATACCCTAAAGCAATTCGAGAGGATGTTTTTCCATAGACTCTTTTGAGGCTGACACAAAAGCATAACAAAAACCAAACAATTCAGAAAAACAATCCTTGTGAAGGTTTTTGAAAATGGGCATAAAATTAATAAATGGTCTTTTTCTGGAAATTTCCTATGTACTTACATACGCAGGGGCAGAGTTACTTGAGGCCTAGAGGGGGCCTCCGCTGAAAGAAAATAAAAAAAATTAAAGCTTTTTTTACCCTTATTTAATCTGAAAATGTAATTTCAGTCAATCTTAAAAAATTTAAGCCATGAAAATGAAATTACCTTAAATTCCTCCACCCCTCATCTCATTTGAAAATATAATTTAAGTCAAAAAAATAAAATTCTAATTTTTTTTTCCTCTCATCTCATGTGAAAATTACCTTAAGCTTTATAAAAAAAATTAAAAATATTTTTTACAAAATAGAATTTAAATCACGTTAAATTTAAGTCACACAATATTTTTATCGCGCAGTCCTAGCTCCGCTCCTAGTACATACGTATGTGATTTCTTCATGTACGTGGATGAGACAAGTGGATTGAGCTTTTAGTCATTATTTTTAAATTTTCTTCATGGAGTAATATACTTATGCATGGAGCTAGAGCGGCTGACTGAATGTTGGTATCAATTCGAGTTATGGTACGTGCGTTGATTTCATAAGTTGGTCAATCAACGTGTCTGGAATATTATAACGTACTTGTTACAATTTTTCGATTTTATTCGGGAGTTAGAAGTTTCTTTGAATTTGCGTTTCCGGATGTGAATATTGGGTTTGAGATGTTTGGTCATTTCGTCACGCACCATTTGAATTATGGAAGAAACAGGAAAAACACTTACCAGATTTTACGGGAAAGAGGTACCAAAGAGAGAAAAGTAACATAAAACTTTGATGAGCTAAGTTTTCCTTTTCCCTAAATATGATATGATAAAGTCGTTGATAAGATAAAAATATAGTGATATAGAAAACCCACCCAAACAGACTTATCTGTAGTTTAAAAAATCATTTGATATTAATAGTATGGTTTTTTTTAGTGTGACATATTCTAATAACTTCTTTTTTGATAATTATTTGTTTATTTATTAGTTTAATCTTGTTTGTTAAGGGTTTATTAATTTTTTATTAGAAAATATTTTAAAGATAAATTTTTTATTTAGGTTTGTTAGCATGTGTTCATGAACACACATTAGAAAAACCGTAATAGTATATATAATGGTTGCTAAGAGTTTAAATTTGAAAGTTATTTTCTGAAATTAAAAAAAAACTTTAAAAAAATGTTAAACTAGTAATTAACAAATATTTTTTTTTATTGTGTGCACATAATGAAAAACCAATGTAAAATCTTATCATGACTTGCCCTAGGTGTTGTCGGCGCTCATACACGGTTAGTGCTAGTCGGCTACCAACTTCAAAGCATAATGTGGCCCACGGGCCCATCAACACAAAGTTGGGCCGCTGGTGGAGATTTGCTTACACACTTGGTTGGCCCAATTAGATCTCAAACAGGGTCCATTTTCTGGCCCCGAATATCTAACACAGGCCCTAATTGTACGGAACTCTGGGGATGCATGTTTCTTACTTTCAACCGCCATCCTTCCCTCCTTTTTTGATACTTCCTGTGTGAGTAGAACAGAGAAGAAGCTTTGTAACGTGAGGAAGATGAATAAAAAAGAAGCTACTTTGAACTTGTCCCATTACCATTTTAAGACTAGTGCCATAATATTGTTTTTGTAAGAAGGAATTGGCCAACTGAGATTTATGCATTCAGAAAATCACCATGTATGTCACTGCACTTACAAATTTGACTTATTGTTGCTTGACTAGGTTATGACATTGCAACATGCACTTCAACATTATCCACATGTAATTAAAAATCTTACTTCCTCTGACTATGTACATTATTGGTTTCACAAAAATTGTTCAACATTTTAAAACCGAAGTAAAATGCTACAAATAATGTTGCTGCCCAGGATCGAACTGGGGACATTTAGTGTGTAAGACTAACGTGATAACCACTACACCACAGCAACTTTGGTGCTACCAGCTACTCCTAAATAAATAAATATAAATGTTCTTTGCATAATGTGACCGGTTGAATCCGCTTATCTTACTATGTGTAATCGTTCTTATTATCTTATAACAATCTTTTTTATTTGGTTGTTACTCTTGCTCGCTAGATCGGTTAATGTGGTCTTACGTTCAGATTAGATATATTGTGATTGCGTAGGAGACAACAACATCATTATCATGTTTTATATTAAGGAAAAGTGTCAGGTGCGAAAGAATATTAAAATACAAAATACGAAAGTTTTTTAACCGTTCGATTTACTTCAGCTTTTTGTATTGTTACATGCGCTTTCTAATTCTTTTTTTTTCACTCTAGCTTTTCGCTCTCGCCTTCTTTCTTTCGCTCCAGCTTTTCTAATTCTTTTTTTTTTTTTGATGAATTTCACACACTGTAAATTTCACACTGTAATTTAATTGTTGGTTAATCCCTTGCACTTTTTTTTATTCATTTGCACTTTCTCTTTAACCACTTGCACTTCTGTTTAACAGCTTGCACTTTCGTTCTATTCGCTTGTACTTATTCATTATTCTGATGCACTTTCTGTTCGCTTGCTTGCATTTTAAATATTTTTTAATCTCATATGTGCTTACACTTTTCTGTTCACTTGCTTGCACTTTACACTGTATTTCCATACACTTTCTTTCTATTGGCTTGTACTTTTCTGTTGTTTTATCCCTTGTACTTTTTTTATATTCATTTGCACTTCCTCTTTAACAACTTGCACTTTCATTCTATTCGCTTGCACTTATTCATTATTCTGATGCACTTTCTGTTCGCTTGCTTGCATTTTAAATATTTTTTAATCTAATATTTGTTTGTACTTTCTGTTCACTTGTTTGCACTTTACACTGTATTTCCATGCACTTTCTTTCTATTGGCTTGCACTTTTCTGTTGTTTTATCCCTTGTACTTTTTTTATATTCATTTGCACTTCCTCTTTAACAACTTGCACTTTCATTCTATTCGCCTGCACTTATTCATTATTCTGATGCACTTTCTGTTCGCTTGCTTGCATTTTAAATATTTTTTAATCTCATATTTGCTTGCACTTTCTGTTCACTTGTTTGCACTTTACTCTGTATTTCCATACACTTTCTTCCTATTGGCTTGCACTTTTATGTTGTTTCATCCCTTGCACTTTTTTTTATTCATTTGCACTTCCTCTTTAACCACTTGCACTTTTGTTTAATAGCTTGCACTTTCGTTCTATTCGCTTGCACTTATTCATTATTCAGATTCACTTTTATGTTTGCTTGTATTTTAAATATTTTCTAATCTCATATTTGCTTGCACTTTCTGTTCACTTGCTTGCACTTTACCCTGTATTTTCATGCACCTTCTTCGTATTGGCTTACACTTTCTGTTGTTTAATCCCTTGAATATATCATAATGTGCAAGCAAATAAACATAAAGTGTAAGCAAATAAACATAAAATGCATTCGAATATACACAATGTGCAAAAAGAAAAACATTGTTGGCAAGCATATAAGAATAAAATGCAAGCAAACAAAATGTGTATGTGAATATACACAATGTGCAACCAGATAAATAAAAGTGTAAGCAGGAAAACATAAAGTACAAGCATATAAGAATAAGTGCAAGCAAAAAAACATAAAGTGAAAGCAAATAAACACTAAGTGCAAGCGAACAAAAATAAAGTGCAAGAAAATAAACGTAAAATGCAAACATATAAACATAAGGTGCATTTGAAGGCGAGCGAATAACAGTGAGCGAATAAAGCGCGTGTAATAAATAAAGGTTTACACGCGGACGGTTAGTATTCTTTCATATTTTGTATTATAAGCAGCTTTCGTACCCGAATCTCACCCTTATATTAATCACTCCGTTAAAAAAGAATATAATTTTAGCCATTGTCATGTTATATATATTACCCCCTCATGTTATATGTTACTCCATACATACTTGGTGTGGGCTTTCATGGACGGTTTAAAAAATGTCAAGTGAAACCGAATGAGACGTTTTGAGTATTTGTAGTGGTTCATTTAAATACTCAAATAACAAGCCAACCATTATAGACTAGAAACTTATCGCTAAGCTTGTCCATTAACCTGAAAATTCATTGACCATTCATTTAAATTCACATTAAACGCCATGTAACATCACAATACAACTTCCAAGTTCCAACCTAATTTCAAATTCAATACCTTGAAATTTAAGGAGTATATTATTTTGGTACGATCTATACCTTTTTTGTTTGTTTTGAAAATTTATCAATCACTAATGAATTAAGAAAAAACATTAAGTCATGCATATTGTGTCACCGAAATTCTTAATTCTATTCTTTTAAACCTTCAACTTATTTCAACTTCACTATTTTCTTGGTATACATGTACGACAGACATAAATCTAAACAAGAGTATATTTACAATTACATGAAAGATATATAATTGATATATTGAGTTAATAATGTGTGACATAAACTTAGATTTCAGTTTTAAAATGTATAATGTAGCCACCATGCTCTAAAAAATAAAAACTCTTCAAGATATCATGATTTACATCTAATACGTAATTCGAATGCCCTATTTTTTTTTAATCAGAACATGACAATTGACATATCAGACACACCTAATAAATTGAAATACCGAAAAACATAATAGACGGACAAACCGACATGAATGAAAATGTTATGTTTTACAACGTAATTACTATTTTATACACTGCCAAAGTCCGTGATGGACGTCGCCGATGTAGACACCGTGGAGTTGGTGGTGGTCGACCTCTCGGTCTGCGTTATGGTCTCGATGGCTTTGACCACCTCGCCCATGGAGGGTCGGTCCGAGGACGACTCCTCCGTGCAGCAGAGGGCAAGCTCCACGTACGTGCCAAACTCCGGGAGGCTGGTGGTGAAGCTCCCGATGGCTGGGTCAAGTAGTTCTCTTAGGACGTGGTAATCTCGGTTTGCTTTCTCTAGCGCGGTTCGCACCTCTCTCACCACGAACTTGCCCTTTTCGATTGGCTGCTTCGCGGTTAGCAACTCCAACATTACCACTCCGAAGCTGTAGACGTCGCTCTTCTCTGTTAGTTGTTGGAGCAAGTAGTACTCTGGATCGAGATAGCCCTACAAAAGGCATATACAAAGGTCACTAACATGCATTAATAGTCGACTTGGCTCATCAAAAAGTACATTATATATGATTTAGGCTTTGTTAACACTTATATGCAAGCTTATGTGTAAAAATAAACATTCATTAATGTGTTCGATAAAAGTAGCTTATCAGAGTTTAAAGAAACTTAAATTTGTCCCGGAAAATAAGTTAAAACTCTCAAACTTATACTAGCTTAAATTTGTCTAGAAAATTTGCCAAAAAAATAAGCTCGTCCATAAAAATCAATTTCAACTATCATAAGCCTCAGCTTCAATTCGTTTGTATTGCTGAACAGAGCCTTAGGATCCGTTCGGTTGGGAGATGATTGAAATGGGTTGAAGTGAAAATAAACACTTAAACTCTCACTTCAACTCTCATTTTACTTAATGATAAAGGATAATATTAAATAAATACTTAAACTTCAATCAACTTAATGCCCCTTCAACTCTCACTTTAACTCCCACTTCAACTCTATCGAATAGAGCCTTAGTCCTTTCTAACCCAATACCACACACCTATCTATTTGAAACATAAGAGCTTAGATAATGTTATGATGCAAATAATAATCATAATTTCGATTTGATATAACTCGATTCAAATGTTATAATAAAAAAATAAGGACCTAAATTAAAAAAAAAAACGACTCGAACTCAAAATGACCCCTGAATTAAAACGTGATGACGAAGTGAAGTTACCATAGTGCCCTTGACTTGGGTAGAAACATGGGCGTTGGAGGCATCGGAAACAAGCTTAGACAAGCCAAAATCAGCGACCTTAGCATCCAAGTGGTGATCCAAGAGGATGTTGGTGGACTTGACATCCCTGTGGATGATGGGGGGATTGGCCAGCTCGTGGAGGTAAGCCAAGCCACGAGCGGAGCCGAGGGCGACGTGGAGGCGCTTCCTCCAGTCGAGGTGGATCCCGGACTTGCCGAGGAGGCTGTCCTTGAGGGAGCCGTTGGGCAGGAACTCGTAGACGAGGATGCGCTCGCCCTGCTCGAAGCAGAAGCCGATCAAGCTCACCAGGTTCTTGTGGTGGACCCGCGACAGAAGCTCGATCTCCGTCTTGAACTCCGTCACGCCCTGCATCGATCCCTCCTCGAACGCCCTCTTTACCGCCACTAGTTGCCCGTCTGATAGCATTCCTCTGTACACCTACCTCATCATCATCAACATCAAAAATGAGAACCATCTCGTTGGGTTCAATTTGTAGAGTTTGAGAGTACTGTATACCACGCCAAAGCCTCCACAACCGATCTCGTTGCTTGCTGAAAAGTTGTGGGTGCACTTCTTAAGCTCGTGGAATGAGAACCATCTCGCACCTTTCAGGTGTAGAATGCCACCACTTTCCTTGTCAACTGAAGCAGCTGCAACCAAACCAAACAAAAATGTAACATCAAAGTGTCTTAAGCTGTGGAAATTTACTAATTCCTACTACATCTGTTATGTCATTATATAGAGACTTACCAAATGCCTTGCTGACTCCGGTTGATCTCCCAACACGTTTCCTTCGCCAAATCACGTACATCCCAACACCCACAAGCACGAGAAATAGAATGGAAGCACTAATTGATACCCCAAGAATCAACCCCAATGTAGATTTCCCCCCCTTACACTCCAACACTGCATGGAAATTCCGGATTAGTTTGATGGTTATTGACCTCTTAATGCATTTATCTACATGTTATGAATCAAGACCTTGGAATATATAAGGATCTCCAACAAAGCTGTAAGGTCCAAAAGAGAGATTAGAGGGTGGCAAGTAAGAATGATTGTTTAGTGCAGAGCCAATCCCCTGCACTTCTGATCTAGTGAAGTACAACTCATTGGATGGGAAGAGTGTGAGATCCATTTGAAGCTCGTCGTACGCGTTGAAGTGTATGTTCTGAAGTAGGACCGAGCCAGGGGCTAGCCCCAGGTGCATGCACACGTCTTTCTCGAGCAGTTGAAAGCGCGTGCAGTTATCGGTTATGTCCATCAAGGAAGGATTGAAGTAGAGTGTTCCTTGATAAGGGTAGGCACATTCACAGCTCTGAGGTCTCGGTTTCTCGTCTTTTTCATTGCACTGCGTGGAAGCTACGCTTCCCAAGGCGGTTGAGTAAGGCTTGGCATCTGACTGTTGTTGGCAGTAGATTGTTTTTGACAGTTGGCTGCCGCTGATGCAAACTGGGTTATCAATTAATCTGATAATGTAGCATGAGTTAGGGGTTAATAATAGTATTAGGAACTCATAATGGTAATAAAAAAAATTAGCAAAGTTAGGACTTCTTACATGAGTGTGATGTTGTATGAGGGATTAGGTGTGACTGATGAAATCTTGTTATGTTGCAGATCAACAAGCTGAAGCTGATCGCTAGGGCTGTTACCCATGTCTAGTTTTCCATTCAATTTGTTGTTCTTCAGTTTCCTGCACTCAAAACTTGATGATAAAAAACAGAAAGCAAGCCTTGAGATCTAGCATTCGGAAATTACTTACAATTGCTTTAACAGAGGCAAGTTGAAGAGTGTTTGGGGAAGAGCCCCGCTGAGTGAGCCATTCTCTATGACCCTGCATGAAGAACAGAACAAAGAAAAGAGTTCAATTCCAAGAGCTTTGTGTATGTGATCAAACTATATTGCAAGAATCTTACAGGGTCGTGAGCGAGTTCAACGTTGAGAGCCAATCAGGAATCTGTGATTCATCAAATGTGTTGTTGCTCAAGTCTCTGTTGAAAGAAGCTTCACATTAGTCTTAACAAGCACAGAATATATTTCTGTAGTTGCTCATCTTCATATGAGTTATGACTTACAAGGATTGGAGTGAATCCATTCCTGTTAAATTAGGCAATGGACCTGTCAATTGGTTGTTTCCTAGATTGCTGAGAACATAAACGCTTATCGGTCAGAAGAAGCCGATTAATGAATGTTAATAGGACACTAATGTATTGTCTGATGAGATACCCACAGCTCAGTGATCCTGGTTAGAGTGCTGAGATTGGATGGCACTTCCCCAGTCAGATTGTTCCTGTCAAGCCGTCTTCAACAGAAACCGAAATCATAGACATCAATTTCTAATCATCTGAAATCAGAAGAAGAAAAATGGAGGCAAGAAAGTAGCAGCAGAAGCTGTAGTTGTAGTACTCACAGAACCTCAAGAGCCGTAGCATATGCAATGGTGGATGGAATGTTTCCACTCAATTGATTCCCATTCAAAAGTCTATGTTACAAAGAAACACAATCATTCATGTATTAAAGAATCCAAATCACAAGGAATTCTATTTCATTTGTACTTACATATGGATGAGATTGCGCATCTCTGGCCTGAACATCTGTGGCGGAATTGACCCAGAAAGCTTGTTTTTGTTTAGATGACTGTGAAAGTGTGAAATCAAAACAAGAGATGTTTTCATTTTTTTACCTTGTCTGCATAAGCTAGCTTAACCAAAGATTTGGAACTTACAAATGTACTATTTTTAACAAGTTGTCCAAGCCCGGTGAGACAGGAAGAGACCCGGTCAACTGATTATCCGACAAGTCCAACCAGGTCAGATTCGTAAGGTTGCCAAGAGAACCCGGAATTTCACCAGTGAACTTGTTTGAATTCAAGGCCCTGAATCACAAAAGTACAGAATTCATACATATGAAATGTTGCAAAGGAAACTTATGTATCAAATTTAACTCAATTGTTGTTCATACAAGAAGTCTAACTGTGTGAGACTCCCCAGCTCCTGTGGAATGCTACCACTGAAACCACAGCCTGCTAAGCTCCTAACAACACCCAGAAGAACAAATGGCTCATTTATGATAGAGGCCAAAAATTAACAAGAGTTTTGAATTTGACGGATCTTACAAAATGTTGAGCTTGGCAAGGCGTCCTAACTGTGAAGACAGAGAACCAGTGAGATCTTTATTGTAAGAAAGGTCCCTGCAAATAGTTTACACAGCGCGCGTTTAACTTACAACAAAGCGCGTTTGAATCAAATGAATTTCAATAGAAGAACAACTCAACTCACAAGGAAGTCAGCTCTGTGAGGCCACCAATATCACCTCCTTCTAGGTTTCCTTTGAGCCCCATGGATGAAAGTGTTCTGGATAAGTAATAAACATAGAAACAACAAAAGAGAATTACACAAAAAAAAAAGGGATGAACTGTTGAACTTCAAAGAGTTTGTAGATATTCTCACAGAGCTGTGACTCTAGTATTATCACAGGTGACTCCTTCCCAGGATAACCCACATGGATCAGCGGATTTTCCCCAGCTCGGTGGTGTGTTTTGCCACTCTCTCGTCAGTGATACAAGCACGGTCTCTGCTCATCATATTACCAAGTACAATTTCCAGGCTCAAAACTCAGTCAAAAACAACAAAAATAAATGAACATAGATCAAAATATGTTGCTATTCATGAACATGAAAACTGAGAAGATCAGAAGTTGAACTTCTTCATACCATCGCCAGGATCAGTTACAGACGAGATAGCTCGAAACTTGACCGATACGAGAACAAGTAACAGAAGAAGCCTTGTGGTAGTAAGACTAACTGCAGTCGCCATGAAAGGAGCTCCAGACTAATGAAGGGGAAAGAGATAGAAAACCAGTGTCTTTTGTGGCTAGCAATCAGCAGCACAGCACTACTATTATATTAGCCAGAGAATTCAATCGAGTTTAACTGCAATTAATTAAGTAGTTTGAAGTCATTATTCATAAACAAGATGGTGATGAAGAAGCCTGAGATAATATCACACTCCACGTGATGAAGTTTGAATGTTCTTGTTTTTTGTTTTTTCCCATCTTCTCATTTTTGGTGGTTCCTACCATATTCAAGTACAGTACCGTTGATCTTCATTGAAATAGTCATGGTCAACAAGGGTATAGGAAAGTAATGTTATTAGACTTGATAATCTAATTGAAAATTGATATGATGCTGATTTTGAACCATAAGATTATAAGATACTTAATTTAACCCAATTTGGTATAAGAGTAGAGCTTATAATGCACTCAATTGTAGTCTATGTAAGTGTCAAACTCGAAGAATTTAGAACTTTTAGTTCTCATCCGCAAGAATGTTATAGACTTAGAAACCAGTTTTTCTGTGATTTTCGGTCTAATTCTTACTTTATCAACAATAACAAAAATCTCATTTCAAGTATTTACAAAATTATGATAATAATCGGTCAATATACTTCATTAAGTGTTGTGTCTTTTTAGTGGATAATTTGAGGTAGAAGCAGCCAACGTTTAGGATTAATCAATCTTTTATTTATTAAGCAATAAAAAAGAATAGCTTTTAACATTTAGAAAAAATAATGGTATTTGGCGACTAGAGGTGTAACTTTAAATATTTAATAGCGTTTCAAACACTACTTTTTCAATGCAATACTATTCTAATTAGCATATTGTTTTAAGCTAATTTTAAGAGCTTATTAGCTTATTTCATCGTTACCACGACATGCCAAACAAGGGCCTTACTATGCCGATCTTTTATTGGTGAATACCAACAAAAGCATATCCCGAAATTTTAGTGATAATTGAATACTAACAAAAACTATAAGTCCTATCAAATGGGTAATCAGGGACAGAAGAAGAAAGATAATTCACAGAAAAGTTGACGTTAGCTTTACTTTGAATTTTCTTCTGGGAACAAGTTGACGCTATCAGGAAAATTGTAGATGTGGTGTTAACTGACCCACTAGCTTAAAATGGAGGCAGCTTTTCTCACATCTCAAAAACCAAATGACTAATATACCAAAGGGGTATAAATCTGAAGTGATTATGAATTTCCAATGCCTGAAACACACAGCGAATTCATCATAAAGTTCACAAGATTCAACTGCTATACATTCCAAATTCTCAGTTCTTTCGAGTTTTTACTGGAAAATGATACTATGCTCAACATCTTTTGAGTTCTTTCATAATTTATACACTGTAAAGATGATAGAGCATTTCACCCTCCAAGATATTCACAATGACTTTACAGTCCTGACCTTCCATCTGTAGACAGCAAAGGAGTAACTCTCAGATGCGTGCACTCGATCAAGGGCTTTCGTTGAAATCCATTACCTGCATTGATCATCAGGAAGAATAAATCCCAAGGAAAAAATGCATAGATCTTCATATTGGATTAATTAGAAGCTAAGTTCATAATTTGACGAACAACCATCTTAAAGTAAAGAAGTTAGATCAATATAAATCCATTATATCATACTGATTTTTACATTCCAACTACAAGTTACCACAGAAGATATACACTGAAATCTCCAAAGCAATGAAAATATCATTACCATGCCACACACTGGACAATTCTCACTTCTTTCCATCCACTCATAGATGCAACCAAGGTGGAAATGATGCAAGCATTTTGTCATTATCTTTGGGTTTTCTGCAGTGTATTCTGAAACAATACAAAAAAGAATGACGTCACAGACTCTGTGATAGACTCGGCATCAGTTCAATATAAGGGGTGAGAATGAACTACCTTCAAGACAGGTTGGGCAAACATCTTCATCCTCTGATGAGGAATAAACATATGCAGTCTCACTTGCAGATTTTGCCAAAGATAGTTTTACAGATGACTTGTGGTGGTCTTTTGAGCCATCTTCGTATGCACTCCACTTGTCTCCAGTAATTAAGGAGTCTGATTCCTCGTGTAAATGGGTAGATCCCTTTTCACGCCTTGACACGAGGTGTCGTTGTAGCCTGAGGTATCTAGGATCTGCATCGTAAGGCAAAGGCCTTGGAGGAGATCGATACAAATCTGATAAAAAGTTATCTGTTGATGGTGATGAAGTCAGACCAGTTGCACCTTGGACAGATGAAGTGATTGCAGGGACTTCTCTCCCAAATAATGAAGTATACTAATACAGAAACATACACTTTGCCTTAGTTTCCAAAAAGAAATGTGGCATTTGATCAAATTCAAAAAAAAAACTGTTATTCAGTTTGTATATATAGCATAATTTTTTATTCCATGAATTCATGGACACGTGCATAGGACATAAGCAAAAAACAAAGGTATAAGCAAATACCAGAATCGGGATTTTGAGGTTTGAAACAATTCAAACATCTACTGATTAGAAATAAGCAACATGAAAGAAGAAACATACCATATGGGAGAAATTCTGAAGAAAACAATTGAAACATATACAGTTGCGATAGAGGAAGCCATTTCGGCTTATGTAATCCTCAAAGTCCTCCCCCCGTAGACAGCAACATGCAGAGCCCATAGACACTGACAGATCTACTCAAAATGGAAAATGTACAAGATTGGACAAGAATTCAGCTCCACTAAACTCTTACACCAAATCTACAGGACAAGATGCACAAGGATTCTTTCACAGCAACAACTTTACCACTTCAGTTTCTTGACAGGTAGAAATTTATGCAAGAAACTTAGACGAAAAAAAAGAGAGGGCCTCCAATCCGCAAACGTACCCTCTCCTGTGCTGTACAGAGAGATCAGAAAGGCATAAAATTAGCAGATAGTTAGAAGTGGAACAACTGTGTTTTACAGCTAAAATTGATAGCTTCAGAGCCAATGCCAACAAATGTTAATGCAAATATGGACTTTTGTTTCCATAAACAACTCAATTGTGTTGGTTAATTTGAAACTAATGACAAACGAAATCCTCACAGCTAAGGTAAGAATGACTTGTTGATCAACTCAAGCGATAGAGTAATAAATAATTATCATCAACAATGAATTAAGCAACAAGGAAATCATAGACAAGCAACAACCAGATCAAACCAGGCGTACCATTCATGTAAAGTCTCCTCCTTTATCAAAGAGTAAGCTCAAAACCCTAGAATTCCCCTCAAAAGGATTTAGGGATTACAATCGAAGATCATGATAATCCAGTTGTGAGCAGAAATTGATCGCTATATCCAAGTTAATCGATCGAAAGCTACAATTATACAGAAATCTATCACAAATCGCCCAAATTCGGCCTCCGAAATCAGGATCCACCGGCAGCCCCAAAATCGGCAAATTTAACACAAACTCATCTCAGAATCTCAACAACATGCTGCTACGAGATCAAGACATAGCTGGAAAAACCGCAAAATTTAAACCATGATCCATTGAAACATAAAATTTTCTGTAAACAAAAAAAAAGTACTCCAAACCTGAAGAGCTGGTGAGTGCAGAGAGATGATTGAGAGCATGAGAGAAAAATCCCCTCCTGCCGATAAAGCAGAATAGGGTAGAACGACAAGAAACCTAAAGATACGAAAATGGGTGCTTCGTCTCGGATTCCCCAATCAACTTTAGCAGCTTTCACCCATATTTTCGCCTCATAATGTATTACGGGGTATTATGCTTCATGAATCATGATCAATGGAAATATTTTATTTTTTTAATGTCGGTGTGTTACTAGATGCTATGCTAAAAATTAGGGGTCCGAACCAAATGGTGGACCGGATTGGACTTTGAAAATGGTGGACCGGAGACCGAACCAAATAGATTCGGTTTAATTTCGGTCCGATCTAAGATCGGATTGGATCGGATTTTTTTTTTTTTAATAAATTCTTATTTAAAATCTAAAAAAAATATCTATAAAATATATATACTCTTAACTTATTAAATTAAAAAAAAATCTATAAAAAAATACATATAAATCTCCAAAAAAAACATATAAATTAAAAAATAAAAAAAAATCCGGTCTATCGATCCGGATCGAATTTTTTCCGGGTTTAAACCGGACCAGAACCGGATTAAGGAAAAATCTTGGACCGGAGACCGGACCGGAATTTCACCGATCCGGTCCGGTCCGATTTTGAACACCCCTATTAAAAATGTAGTCGGATGTGATGTCATTTTAATTTGGATATTACGCCATTGAGATTTTAGTTTTGCTTCTATGATATTTTGCTTATGTAGATATTAATATATTTTAGATCGGAAAATTGTCATATATAAATATGCAATAGGATGAGAATGAAAATAAATCCTAACATCTCGATGACAAATAATTAGAATTACACTTTTATTAAAAGGTCACTTGTCATGCACAAGACCTGATTTTGATAGTATGACCGGTTAACATGATTAGTCAAATCAGTCATCGACGGTTAACGTCGGAGCTCCGACGTTGACCAATCAAACTTTGTTTTTCAGGTACCATTTTTTGATTGCGACGACATGTGCATTGGTATTGATTTGTATATGCATTGATATTGAATAAAATTTGTATATGATTTTTTACTATATGTGACTTTATGTATGTGAAAACTCATGCACATGCATGTAAAAACTTATGTATTTCACAGAATGTGCATAGGTTTTGGCTTGTGTTTGCATAAATGTTGACTTGTATGTATATCTAAATTCTACCTGTGTGCGTTGTTTTCTTGGGTTGAAATGTGCATGAGTTTTGACTTGTATGTGCATACCCTTTGAAGTGCATGTCTTTTTGCTTGTATGTGCATCTAAATTGCATAAAATGTGCATAGATTTTTTACTATATGTGTGACTTTGTATAAGTGAAAACTCATACACATACATGCAAAAATCAATGCACTTCACATAATGTATTAGGTTATGGTTAGGTTTTGGCATATGTGTGCATAGATTTTGACCTGTATGTGCATGTCATTTCAATTGTGTGTAAGTTTAAATTCACGCACATACAGTAAAAAATCGAATGCACTTTCTTGAATGTGCATGAGTTTTGACTTGAATGTGCATACCCTTTGAATTACGTGTCTTTTTACTTATATATGCATGTAAATTTAACTAGGCGTGCATAGGGTTTAACCATATGTGTGACTTGTTGTAAGTAAAAACTTATGCACATACATGTAAAATCTTATACACTTTTCAGAATGTGCATAAGCTTTTGCTTGTATATGCATCTAAATTTTACTTGTATCCATCGTTTTCTTGGCTTGAAATGTGCATAATTTTCTGTTTCTATGTGCATACCCTTTGAAACACATGTCAAAACTTATGCACATACAATGTACAACTCATGCACATTTTCTCTAGAAAACAATGCACATTTTGTACAATTTTTTTAGATACATATACATGTCAATATTGATACACATACAAGTCAAAATATATGCACAAGCCATCTCAAACAAAAAATAGTTTTGAAAAAAAATGGGTTGAAAAAAAAATTGAATGAAAAAAATTGACTAGACAACACCTTATAAAATTTTAATGCACAAACAAGTCAATATTGATGCACACACAAACAAAAAATGGTGCATATGTTAGCGCAAGCAAAAAGTGGCGGCGAAAAAAAATAATTGGGAAGGGGAAAAAAAACTTTGGTTGTACAACGCCTTATAAAATTTTGATGCATATATAAGTCAATATAGATGCACACACAAGCCAAAATATATGCACATGCCATCTTAAACCAAAAAGTGGCATTGAAAAAAAAATGGCCGAAAAAAAAAACTTTGACCAGTCAACGCCGAAGCTCCGATGTTGATCGGCTGGTGACCGGTTGATTATCCACATGGCATATGACCACTTAAATAATAACCTAATCCTAGTCTTTTGATTTTTTTAATTCAAATAAATATGATATATTCTTATTTTGCATCCTAATGTTTATTGTTACCGGATCCGCATTCTTTTAGATTTATTAAAGATTAATAACTTTTTTCACTTTAGGGGTTAAGTATGATATACTGTAATCACTAATTTATTAAGTAAATTTCCCTCCCATTATAATGACATTGTGCTTTCTATGTACTAAAAAATCATCAAAACTTTTGTTGAGAATAATTAATTTGTAATGATATATGAGGTGGAAATATTTTGAAATAATTATCGAATATTTCATATCAAATTATCAATAGTAATTTACTGCGTACATGAATAATTGTTTCTCGTATATAGAGCTGGACACGGTTCATGAACCGTCGGTTCAAGGGAACCTTAAATTCCCTTGAACCGACAAATTCCCAGAACCGACGGTCCGGTTTCAGTCCGATTCAGGTTCAGGCGGTTTTTTGCTAGTTCAAAACTCAGTTCAGGGTCCGGTTCGAAACCCAGCTCAAAAAATAAAAAATGAAGTAAAAATGACTTGAACTTAATAATGATTATTAAGTTGCACGTACGTTATCCTCTTGGGGTTAGACTTTAGAGGAATCAAAGCCCGCATAGTTCTCTTACCTTTAGAGGAATCAAAACGCATGTAGTTTTCTTACCTTTATTAAGTTGCCTACGTTGTTCTCTTACCTTTAAAACTTAAATTAAAAACTTAAAATTAAACTTAAATTTAAAAAACTTAAAATTTAGAACTTAAATTTAAAATTTGAACTAAACAAACTTAAGATATAAAGGCTATTGTAGGATTTAGGACTGTAGGTTAGGGTTTATAGTTTAGGGTTACGAGTTTGTATTTTAAGGTTTCGTAGAGTTTATGGCTTATGGTTAGTTTTTTTATACTTAATTATTTGAACGTTTTTTAATGTGTTTATGATTTTTGTAGTTTTTTTAAGATTTAAAGAGTAATGTAACATTATATGATTTAGGTTAGGGTTTATAGTTTTAGGATTAAAGGTTTGTATTTTAAGGTTTTGTATAATTTATGATTTATGGTTAGGTCCTTTCATATTTAATTATTTGAACTTTTTTAATGTGTTTATGATTTTTATAGTTTTTTTAAGATTTAAAGGGTAATGCAACATTATATGATTTAGGTTAGAGTTTATAGTTTTAAGGTTTGTATTTTAAGGTTTTGTAGAGTATGGTTTAGGTTTTTTTTATATTTAATTATTTGAACGTTTTTTAATGTGTTTATGATTTTTATAGCTTTTTTAAGATTTAAAGGTAATATTACTAATTAGACCTATAGGATGTATGACTTTAGGGTTTATAGTTTCAGGGGAGTTTAGGGTTTTAATGGATTTTCTTCTTTTTTAATGTTTTTTTTACGGTTGAACCGAAGGTTCATGAACCGGGTTTGTAAACCGGTTCATGAACCGGCGGTTCATCGGTTCAACAAAACCTTGAATCGGAATCGAAACCTGAACCAGCCGAAATCTTAAACCGTCGGTCTGGTTTAAGGTTTGACCCAATTCAGTTCTGATTCGATTCCCCAGTTCAGGTTCGGTTAGTACACGTTTATGTTTAAATTTAATCTATCGTAAACTCATGTGCACTGAATATTGAACAAAAATTTCAGCATTGATATTGCTTCGAGCAATTAAACAATAATATTTGGAAAAGTATTATCTACTTATATATAAATATTAAAGCGGATATAATCAAACTATATAATATTTGGAGAATGATATATAAATCTTATTATTTATATGATCAAAGATAGTATATATTTTGAGCCTATAATTTAATAAAAAAATTAAATACCTCATACTTGAATTCCGATTATAAAGCATTAAATTATATTACATGTGTTGATTTTAATATAATTTAATATATGTTAATGTATTATATCCAAAAATTCAAAAAAAATTGAACTTGAAAGATACCGAACATTGAAAAGATAATGAGATCTTATAAATCTCATATAGACGTTGACGATATTAATCAATCGAATAATACAAGTTTAAGACCGCGGCAACAAAAAATAATGCAATGTACACTACAAAAACAATGATTTTTTTTTGATATTATTACGTGATATGTGTGACCTATATTCTTCTTCCCCTCCAAAGATCGTATATGAGATTTAGGGTTTGTTTAGAAGAGATGCTTTTTTATTTATAAAGGCTCTTTTCAAAATAAATATTTTTAAAATTTTAGTAAATGTATTAAAATTTGAAAAAAAAACATTACTCCTCACATATACTCCTCATTAAAAAATGTTCTAAAACAAAAAATGTCATTATTTAGTTAAAATACTTTTACACCAAACACTGAAACACTATTATCACACGAATATTTATTAATACTTTATTACCAATTTGTTATATTATCTACATATAATCTTTATTTACATGTTTTAAAGAACTCAAATGTAATATTCTCAATTGTAGGGAAAAGTAAGGTTGAAGAACAAAATATATGTGTATAATTTCATATTGTTTGTTGATATATTTTTTTATCATAAATTCATTTTAGTGTAATTTAATTTAAATCAAATAAATTCATCCAAAATAAATAACCATACATTACGGATATTTTTTTTTTTTTTTCAAACAGCGTGGGTATCTTTTAATAACGTGGTTAACCGTTCAAATATGTAGGAAAATTCATGAAAACAAAAAAACAGTAGTAGTAGTGTTTAATTTGGGGGAAAACCGCCCTAATTGAGAAGGGATGATAGGGTTTTTTCCCCCAAAGCTTCCTTCAACACAAGACAACAACAAAACACTTCTCACAAGGCCGTCATGTATATAATGGTTCCTCTTTGTTAGCAGTTTTAAGTTAATTTGAGGTTCTTCTCCTTCAACACTTCAAACCAGCAAACTCTTCATCATACCCTGCTTTGTTTGAGCTGTCCCCTTTTCTTCTTCTCTCTCTTAGAAGAAGGTGAAGCAGAAGCAGGGAGAGGTGGGAAGAAGGAGGGCGAACGCAGCGTTTTAGAAAGATGGGCGGTCCACAAGGGGCGGTTGGAGAAGAGGAGATGATGAAGAAGGAAGGCGTTGGTGGTGTTGATTTGAAGAAGTCCCAGCCGCTTGATCTCAATGAATTAACCATAATAAAAGAGGGAGAAGCTGAGATTCTTCTGCATAAAAAGAATAGCGTTTTCTACAACAAGACACAGGTTTTTGTTTTCTCTTTCTCTCGACCCTTCAGTTAGCCCATTGATATGGGATGAGTTTTTGTTTGCTGGATTAGTATTGAACGTTGTTCTTCTGGTATAGATTGTGATATGGGTTTCTTCAGTAACTCTTGTGCTTGTATTGTAGATTAGTTGCTTGCTATCATCCTTTATTGTTTCAATCATTCTTGAGTGAATCAGATTGTTCCTTCTGGTGATTGTCTTGTTTGGATCTAAGTAAATGCAAGTTCAGATTAGGGTACAAAATTCTCTTTAGTTAATTGTGTTTGGATTTAGGAGCATCACTTCCTGGTGATTATTGAGTTGTCTGAAGCCAATTCTGAAACATGGTTAAACACTGGATATTTAATATTTTTGCTTCTTCTTCACTGATGCTTGTTTTCATCTTAGTGGGTTTAGCTGCTAATGTTCGTGCTATATGCTTAGTGTGTTTAAGGAATATTAACCAGTAGCTAAGGTATTTTCAACGATTTTATCATTAGATTCTTGGTGGTGTTTGGTTCGAATTAGCATAACAGGATGAAATTGGGAATCCGGACTGAATAGGCATTCCATATCCAAATAAATTCAATTGGGTAATACTGTAATTGAGGGATGGTTTGAGGAACTTGATATTCAAATAAAGTGTCATTTGGATAATTCCATCCTTATTTACTAGACCTGTCAACTAAATGCAAACTTCACCTTGTAGCTGTGGTTTAGGATTCCAAGTAGGTTGAAATTTCAGTTGAGGTCTTTTTTCTCTTAGGGGCTTATATGAGATTGACAGATTAGTGGTAGAGTAGCTTATATTTATGGGTTTTGGAGGATGCCTATGCCCTGTGTAGATTCTGTGAACAATTGATTCTTTTGGTCTAAGAACTTACTCATTTGCCAAAAAATGTCTTGTTATTGTTGTGTGCTTTCGTGTGCGTGTTTCCTGATTGAAAGATCGTAGTTGCATAATCTGTCTGCATTATGTTGATCAGGTCAACAATCGAGATATGTCCATTGCTGTCTTGAGGACATTCATATCCAAACGTAAGCAGGAGCATGAGGCAAATACGTCAAGAAAAACAAAAACAGGACAGAAGTCTTCAGAGGAAAAATCATGTGAACTTGTTGAAGAAGAGGCACCTTCAGAGCCCATTGTGCATGATGATAATTCTAATGGAGTTCTGGAAGAAGGTATGGCTGACGATGGACCTTCCACCGTTTCTGAAGAAACAGTTAAAGCTTCAGAAGTGAAGCTACAACGGGAACTAAAGCCCCCTAGAGTTCAACGGGAACTAAAGCCCCCTAGAGTTCTTGAGGTTTTCATCATTTATTCAATAATTTAAGTACTGTGCTATGATGCTATAATTGATGGTTTATACTTTTTTCTTAATGATTTCCTACTTCTCATGAAAACTCACAGGCTTTATCTGCCTCTGGTTTACGAGCACTAAGATATGCACGAGAGGTTGAAGGCATTGATCAGGTTGTAGCGCTGGACAATGATCCAGGTAATGTGTTCTAGTTTACTTCTATATTTCCGCTGAAAACCCATCATTCCATTGCTTGACCATTCAATTATAGTTTATACTCGTCATTAGACTGCATACTTAGTTTTACTTATGGAACACCTTGCAGAGGCTGTTGAAGCGTGTAGGAGAAACATTAAATTCAACGGTTCGGTGGCTTGTGCGAAGGTGGAGTCACATCTCACTGATGCTCGTGTCTACATGCTTACTCATCCGAAAGAGTTTGATATGGTACAGTTGCTAGATTTTAAATATTCTTGGATTAATGTCTCCTTCTGGACAGGGAGGGTATACCATATGGCCTTTATGTTCCTCTTGCATTTATGGTGCCTAAAGAGATAAATATGCTTGATGCCAGGGTTTTTGTTTCTCTGTTGCAATGCTCGGTTAATGTGTTTTTCGTGTTTCTTAACATTTTAGGTTGATCTTGACCCCTATGGCTCGCCGTCAATATTCTTGGATTCAGCTATTCAATCTGTAGTAGATGGTGGCATGCTAATGTGTACTGCAACAGATATGGCAGTGCTTTGTGGTGGTAATGCTGAGGTCTGCTACTCCAAGTAAGTATCTACTACAAGTGTTCAACTTCAGATTAATTACTTGATTTATATATCTGACATGCTATGCAAACAGATATGGTTCATATCCACTGAGAGCGAAATACTGCCATGAAATGGCTTTGAGGATTCTCCTTGCCTGCATTGAGGTATTAGTTAAATAAGTTGAAGCACATGGCTGATGCTTCATTTTTGGGATCAAGTAAAGTTCATAGTTTCGGTTTTCTTTACCATCTCTTATTTTGCGTCTATACAAAGATTGTCTTATAACTAACATTTGTTATGGTTGGGTACAGAGCCATGCAAATCGTTATAAACGATACATAGTTCCAGTGTTATCTGTTCAAATGAATTTCTATGTACGTGTTTTTGTACGTGTATACACGTAAGTTGCATCTAATTCCAGCCGAGTTAGTCCATTTACTTCTTTATAGTTTTTGAAGTTTCGGGGGTGAATCAATAATTCTTAGCCAAATTTTAAACCTATCCTAATATCTTAATGCAGTTCTGCAAGTGCAATGAAGAGTACTCCTCTTAAGCTGTCGTATATCTACCAGTGCACTGGCTGTGACTCCTTTCACCTTCAGCCGCTCGGGAGGACAGTTGCCAAGGTAAAAGCAATTCCTTTGATTTTCCTATCCCTTCCATTTTTTACAGTTGAATTTTCTTGTGTACTTATGTTCTTCTATCGAGTATGAGTGCTGAATGAGGAAGTTTAGAAGCTGTCTTTATGTCATGGATACATTTATTTCCATTCTAATGTTTTAGTTCAGAAGCTCTATTTAATTATAGTGAAAGCCTAAAAAGAAAGAATGTATGTTGGCCTACTTTTTCACGCTCTTTGTTGTGTTTCTTGAACCTTGCTCTTTTGTTTTATCACCTTGCATCTGATATATTTATTTTGTTTCTCAAGACTAACAGCGTGAGATATCTTCCGGGCTTTGGTCCAATCGTGGCTCAAGAGTGCAGTGACTGTGGAAAGAAATACAACATGGGCGGGCCTATATGGTCTGCTCCCATTCACGATCAAGAATGGGTCACTTCTATATTAGAAGACGTCAAAGCCACAAAGGACCGTTATCCTGCTTATGATCGTATTGCTGCTGTGCTAACATCAATTTCAGAGGTTTGTTCTCTTATGACACTTCACTCCCATTCACCATCGTAATTTACAATCTTGCCCAGCTGGTCAAAGATTCTACATTTACCTTTCTCTTCAGGAACTTCCTGATGTGCCACTGTTCCTCAGTTTGCACAACCTTTGTGCAACGCTCAAATGCACCTCCCCGTCAGCAGTGATGTTCCGTTCTGCAGTCCTGAACGCGGGATATCGTATTTCAGGCACACATGTGAATCCGTTAGGTCTGAAGTCTGATGCTCCCATGAGCGTCCTCTGGGATATTATGCGCTGCTGGGTACAATTTTTTTTTCTTCTAAATTGCTGTCCTAAAAAACTACACAACTCTTGTTACATGGCCAACATTGAGTTTACATATATACATAGGTGAAGAATCATCCAGTCAAAGCTCAACCAGCTGATCAACCAGGGAGCATTATATTATCTAAAGAGCCTGAACTTCAGGTAAATTCTCAATTTTTGACTATAAACCCATTTGAGGAGTCTACCTATATTTTCACATTTGCTATTTAAAAGCTGTACTCGTCACTTGTGCTAGTTTATACACCACTTCTTGTGCAGATAAGCACAGCTGCATATTAGTGCCAGCGAATCCTGTTGATTTGATTTCCGTCTCATCTTAGAACTCTGAATCTTGATTTGGTCTATATGATAAAGCTAACAAAGAAGAAACACATTGCAGGCAAACTTCACGCGCAAGGCAGCCTCACTTAGCAAGGCACAGGCGAAGAAAGTGGCTCGGTTCCTCCCCAACCCAGAAAAGCACTGGGGGCCCAAGCTCAGGGCCGGTCGCACGGTGACAAGCAAACATATCTCCCTGCTGGGCGAAGAGGCTGTCAACGGCTCTCTCAAGCATCAGATGGCTGATGACGTGGCAGAGGAGGGTGATCAGCCTGAAGCTAAGCGCCCTAAAGTAGACAGCCCAGCCTCTGATTCATGATTCTCATACTTATTTAAACTTGTTTTACATGGTGGTGTTGTGGTGTTCATTTTCATCACCTCTTAAGTTTTGGGAGTTGTTTTCCGCTTTTGATGTTACGTTTTAGTTAAAGCTGAATTTGCTGCTTCTGTATTGGTATGTTGTCTTGTGTGGTTGGCTGAAATTCACTAGGGAAGATGGTTTTAGCCTATACGTATCATTGTATCAGAAGAAGATAAATTTATAAATTAGTTTCAGTAATCAGAAACAAGTAATTTCACAGTTTTTTTTCAAGTGATACGTTTTGTCTTACCTGATTAGTGGTGGGTTGTTTGAGAAAATAATTTCCTCTGAATCTCAAGTGCACGCTATTTGTAGAACAATTCCCACTATCTTAAATGTTTTTTTTGGTATAGAGAAAGCCATTGGAATTACACATGTGAGCCGTTACAAGGCCTTGATATCAACCACACAAAATCCGACTCAAACCAACCTATCATTCAAATTTGATGTCGGTAGCTTTTGGAAATCTGACATGTCTGGCTCACCAGTGTAAAGGAAAACATGTCACTTGTGCAAATCACAGGTGTATTTGTGATAGAAGGAAAACTATGATTTTTTTATTATTATTGATTTAGAGCACATAGCTCAAATGTAAAGAAAACATATCAAATGCAATAAACCAATCTGACCGGCATTACCCTAAACAGTTACCACAATGAATCACAAACTGGGCATTTTAAAAAAAGTAAAAGGTATAAAACTTAGAATCTACTAAGCAAATAGTTCATAAGAGGTATGAAATCTTCTGAATTTAAACTCATCTTGGCCAGAAAGGTTTCACTTATCGGCATTTGTAACCATGGGATGATGGAAAGCACACCCAAGTGGTGGTGTAAAACATCTCTACTTGGGCTTGGGCTTGGCATTGGGGAGGGAATCAGGCTTGTTGAGCTCGTCCCAGGCTTCGATCCAAGTAACCATGGCGTCAGCCAGCTTGTCAAAGTAGGGATCAACCTTGGCGAGCTTGTCCTTGACTTGCTTTGACAGCTCAATATAGCATTGTTGCACGCTGGTGCACTCCTTTGGGAGGACCGCTGATTGGAAGAAGGGGATGATCTCCTCTTGCCAGAAGATGCCCTTGTACTCCTTCCTCAGGTTCACAAACGGGTTGCTCGCTTTGCTGTGGTAGATGTACGGGAGACCCGTCTTCACCCCCCATCCCAAGTGGTCACAGATAACCTAAGACCACAAAACTCATCAGGATTTCAAGTGCATTTGGCGCGTTCAAGCATCATTAGGTCGTTAAACGAAAGGAACGGTACCTTGGTGCACCAACCGGCCCACATGTCATCGTATCTACCGATGGGCTGGCCATCACCCATGAGACCAAAGTACATTGCAGGACCAATGAGGTCACGGTCGAATGCCAAGTTCATTCCACACATGGGGAACAATGTGCCCTTAGGAATTGTCATGACTGCATCCACATACCTATCAAATACATCAACAAAAAAAAAAGGAGCAAATCACTTAAATATGCACATAGATTGCTGAAGTTTTAAGGGCTCGTTTGGTATCGATACCAAAGATATGAGATATCGGGTATCGGTATTGGTATGAATATCAAGATATGGATATGAGTGATATCAAGGTATCGGATATGGCCATATGCGTATGAGTGATATATTTGATGTATAATTTTCTGGGAGATATCAATATAACACTCCAATGTCACTCTGGTATCACTGATATCGATATCTACCTATACCAAACAAGAGATATCCGTTTAATATCGATATCAGGATATACCAAACACAGATATGGGTATGACTGATATCTCATACCCATACCTAATATATCCAGCATTCATTGGTTCAATGCGTGTACCTGGTGTTCCTCTCGAGAGGCTTCACGAGTTGGGTGGGAGCGTCGTAATCAGGGATGTTGAGCCACAGACCGTGAGAGACAGCGGTGGGGACGCCCTCACGAAGACTGAAAGGGTAGCCACGGACGTAGTCAGCACCGTCACGGAATGGATCATATAGGGTGTTGAAGAACAAGGGTGTTGATGGGCAGAGGAGGTTCTTGATGTGCTGTTCGAGGGCATTGATGTCTTTTCCAGATGGGTCCTTGGCAACCTACTCAATGTTACATATGCAGGATTAGCAACAAATAACCCCATAATTGAATACTTATTAGTCTTAAAACATGTATATAATTGGCCAATCTTTGAGGAATGATTGATCTCACCAACATGGACAGAACATGCATTGGGGACAAAAGAAAGCACAAAAAGTTGAGCAAAAAGGAAGATCATGCAAAAAGTTGTTCAAGTTCACATGTTCTTGGAATTTAAACAAATTTTCAAACCAGTTCTTGATCTAGGATAGAAGGCATAACTAGTAGAATATGCCATTTGGAAATGAAATTGGCTCATTGATCAACACCTACTTTGCTAGAAAACTATAAAGTGGTAACAATAGAATAAATCTGATAGATCATTGAAAGAAAAGTGTCACTATTATGCTTACTGACATTTGTAAATGTATACAAACGTTTTTTTTTTTTAAAGATCTGGTGGCATCATTCAAAAAATTAAATTTGAAAAGCAGATCTGATATTGACAAAGACATGCTGAGATCTGATGCCAAGAAAAACTCTGCAACTAATTCTGTTATAGAGAAGTAGCCCATCATTCGCCAAATTCTCCAATCGAATTACATTTTGACAGGACTATTTACAAATTGCAACCAAAATTACAACAGCATTGCTACTAAAATATGGCTGAGTGGGTTCTAACAGACTGTTAGAGTCTCATGATTGGGAAATAGTTCATCACATCATAATTCAGAAAACAGAGACCTCAAACGCAAACCAGATCTCCCCATAGAAATCACAATACACATCTCAACCATGCAAGCAAAGCAGATCAGATCAAAAATACGAAATTCACAGCAAGATCGAAACTTTGACCACAAACTTACAAAGCAATCGTCATCGATGGTGTAGATGTACTTCTTCTTGGAAACCATGTATCCGAAGCAGCGACAAGCGGAGTCCTTGAATGAAATGCAGGAAGCCCTAGGGCCTAGAATTCGGTTGATGTCGTTCCTGTTGTAGAGCTCGTAATCGAATCCTTCGGGAACGTTAATGGTCTTCGAAGGATCTCCGTCCTGAACGATGATCAAATGGTAGGGCTGAAAGAAAGGTCTCCACATCTCCAGGAAATCGAGGTTTCGGATGGTGGGGATGACGATGTCGAGCTCATCTTTGAGCAGTGGTGTGGAAGCGGTCGACATTGGAGGCGAGATTTCTCCGGTTTGGAATACAGAGACCTAACGAGAAACAGAGGAGAGGAGAGGGTGTTGTGGAGAAGACGGTGGGGGGAGAGAGGAGTTTAAATACAGAGAGGAGGGGCGTGGTGGCACGTGACAGAGCGGCGTCCTCGGAGCGCGTAAGCTGCGGAAATTCAACGCTTTTCCTCTTTTTTTCTTTGGAAATATAACCATAACTTGCGTAAAAATATCATTCCATATCTGCAGTTTCTTTTTTCAACCCAAAAATATTCTACAGTTACTGCTTTCTGTACCATAATGTTAGTTATGTTTTTTTTTTATACTATGAAAGAAGATTTTTTAAAATTTCTTTTAATATATAAGAAAAAATATAGTCATGTGGAGTATTGTTTAATTCGTCTCAACGAGTACTTTGATAATATCAAAAAATTATAATTTTTATTAATATATAATTAGAGATATTAACGATACAAAACCCGCATTGACAAATGTGCCCAGTCAAAATATGACAAACATTATGGGACAGAGGGAGTATTTTTTATTTTCCAAAAGGAATTACTTTGTTTTAGAAGGGGGAAAGATAGGGTATGTTTAGATTCTTTAAGATAATGTATTAAATAATATTATTTTGTATTAAATTATTAATTTAATATAAGATAAAATATTTTAATGCATTAAAATAAGAATTCAAACGGACCCTTACTCATTTTCGGGGAGATGTAAGGGTGTGTTTGGATCGTTGTTTATAATGTATTAATATATTTTTTTCTTAAAAGATATATGTTATTTTAGTTTTAAACTTTTGTTAAGAAATATATGTTATCTTACAGTTTTAGATAATAATGTATTGGTAATTTATAAGGTTTGATATTGAAAATTATATATACTATTTGTTTTTATGCAATTTTTTATTGAAAAAAATAAGGAGAGTATTTAATTAATTATAAAGTTCAAAAAAATGTATAAATAATTGATTTTTTAATTAATAGTCGTGTCAAAAGTTAAAACGATAATTATTTGTGAACAAATGTAATGTTAAATTGTAGTTTTTTTTAATTACATATCATTATTTAATGTAATTTATTATAGTATGATGGTGATCAAAACGCGTTCTAAATGGTTGTTCATTCAAAATAGATTAAGAACAATTTACTAAAGATAATATTGCATTTGCATATAGTGAAGTGAATTTGTTGTTGTTGAAATTGTGGGTTAAATCAGTTTTATTTCATCATTAAAGGCTTTAATAAGGTTTGTTTAGTACAAGATAAATTTCTTATCATTTGATGGAAAGGCAATCGCACATGAAAAGTGATGTTTTATTTATTGGCCACTTTTACTCATTACGTCACGAGTCTTATAAATGTTGTTCACAACTTACCACAACTTATGAGTTGTTTTTTACAAGTTCAAAAATCATGATATGCTATATATCAATCTACATGACATAAGTATATACTACACCAAAGTTTGTAATATTTCTTTGCACAATTTATCCTTAAATATGTATATATTTTTTATTTATTTTTTAATAAAGTAAAATTTGATTTATCCCACATATTAATGTTGATAAATTGATAAGTCGAATAAACCGACTTAAAAAAGTATAAAAACCAAGCAAGGTAAAATACAACATAGGCTAACGATAAAAATAATCTAAAACGTTTATAAGGAAAGTGTAAATCTTACCATTGTTTGATTTTGGACAAATTAAGTAAAGTGTATGTAGATTAACTAGATTTTAAGGTAGTAATAAGATTACGGAGCAAGATATGGGCTTTTCTGATGGTACTGCGAATTATCTGCACTTTCTTCTCCAATATGCAAGCTTGCCTACTTTTCATGCAAATCACAAGTTTGGTCGTTGCTCACTTAAGAGGGGTAAAAATCACCCAAATTAAAATTAGAATGTTTTATTAACTGCATTGGGTTGAAATCGCACGTGTCTGTTAACTTCAAGCTTGCCTACTTTCCTTTTACTTAGCAAGGGCAGGGTTTTGCGTACTTTCTTTTTTCTCATTTCGTTTGAGGAATTAACATATATAGTATTTAATGATTTGGTTAAGTTCTGTGCTATATTGAAAGGTTTCTAGAGTATGTTAACGTGCACACTATAATAAATCCATTTTTAGTAATAATTTTTTTAGTCATTAGTTTAATTTTTTTCTTAAGGGTTTATCCATTTTCTATTGTAGATAATTTTTTACTTTAACTTATTAGAGTGTGTTCATGGACACACACTAGAAAAACCCATATTGAAATATTTTAGGATATGTCTTATGAATCAAAATGTATTTTTTAAAAGTAGTTTTTAATTTTGAAATTTGAATAATATACAAAAGCATGATTAGTGAGTGATTTAAAAAAAAACTATATAACTAATATGTTAAACAAATACTTAGTCCGAAATACCCATTTTTATTTCTTTATTTATAACTATATGTTTGGCAAAATCATAAAAAAAACGTTTAGCGTTTTGAAAAAAATAAGAGTGTTTGACAAGTAACAGTAGAGATAGTTTTTAATATGTAACAACGTTTGAAATACTATTTTTTTCAATATTACTCTCATTAACGATTTGATTTAAACTAGTTTTAACCGCTCCTTCTATCGCTACCGTTATCACTATGTTATCCGCTACCGCTACCATTAAACATGTCAAACAAGGCCTTAATATGAACGAGCTGGATTAAACATATGAAGGGTTGCTTGTAATTGGGGTCAATTTCCATCCCCTTTATATATGGGGGACAATTTTCAGAACTATGAAATCACAATCTAACAAATAGATTATTTATGACCATCTTTATCGTGGGTCAACTTATAAGGGCCAAACCCTATAAACTGCAATTGAAGGGACCATATCATACATATTAAACATGACTTCTAGATGCATCAATCTTTATTGGTATTTGAAAAGAGAAAAAATGAAATATTTACTGAAGATCAATTTTTCATTTCCCCCTAGCTACCTAATAATGGGTCCAAAGTAGATTTGACGCCGGTATACTATTAGACAAGTTAAATTAAGCTAGGCTCAGTGCTTTCATTTTGAATTGTTTTCTTTTAACTAATTGATTTGGCTTTTGGTTCTAAATTAGTTATTTCATGTTGCAAATTTTGAAAAGTTACGATATTGTAAATTTGGCATTGTTTACAACACGTAGATTCTATTTTATTATGATTAACTAGCAAATTAAGTGCTCGACAAGTCAAACCTACGTCTAAAAGATTTGTTCAATTAACAAGTGAGATTATAGGTTAGATCATATTTTGACAAATCTATACATCCTCGCTATTCATATGGGCCAACAATGTGAAAACGGGTTTAACCTTTGCAATTTTACAAAAAAATTGAAATTAGTTTCAATACCTATTATTTTTCAATATTAAAATTGGATATGTTCAAAAATTACAATATATACGAATATACCTATTATTTTTTGTTGTATAGTCCTTTTTTTTGCCTAGCCATGGGTTAGTATATAAAAAGGTACACAATTGAGATATTGCTGCTATCATCAGTAATGGCATAAATTTTTGAAATTAGTTTGATTTTCTATTGTAATATGCTTAATGCTATATACTCCGTAGTAAGTTTGGCATGTTGCCACTAAAATATATAGTGATATTGCACCCACTAAAATATACAGTTGGCCTCTTTGCTTATTCTTCCTTCTGGCAAGTCTAGCTCTACAGCTGTTTATGATCTTCTGCGGCCTAGAGGTGATCTTGTCAACTGGAGTCCGATGATCTGGAAAGGTCTGCACACCCCTAAATCGTCCTTCATCTCTTGGCTTGCGCTCAATGAACGGCTCCCTACTAAAGACCGTGTGAAGAAGTGGACTCTTATCTCTGATGAAACGTGCCCTCTTTGCTTGCATGACAATAAATCAAATGTGCACTTCTGGAGCCACTGTAGGTATGTTTCTCTTTGCCTCCGCAAGCTTCTCTACTGGCTGCATTGGGTTCCTGGAAACAACACTTTCAACATCTATCAGTGCATTGCTGACCTCGCCCTCACCCCCGGATACAAGTGTGCTGAATTTGAAACTCGTAAGCTGGCTATTACCACCTTTATTTATTGCATCTGGAGCAGTAGAAATAGTGCCATCTTCAAAGATATTCATGTATTTGTGAACTCCCTTTTTGACAGAGTTACTGACACTGTAACCAAGGAAATTCTCGCCAAATGGAAGAAGTTTGACAGCAAGACGATGCTTTGGCTTAGACGTCTTTATATTTTGTAATCTTGTACTCTTGAGCTTGTTTATTTGGCTCCTTTTGGTCTGGTTCTCTTTTGAGGGATTTCCTTTTAACTCTAATCACTATGAAATATAATATTTTTATAATTATACTGCGTGCGCAGACTGTATCTCCTTTCTGATCTATATAATGATTTATCTTCTTTTAAAAATATATATATATATACATAGTGAGTTGCAGCACTTAGTGCGCGTTGGATGCAATCAATAGTACGTTGTCCTACGATTTCGCCAAATTTTCATTTGAGTAATCATTTTCCACGTTCTTAATTGTTTGATTAGTAAGCAAAGTGACTGGGTTTAAGTGGAAATCGTAGTAAAAAATTGTCATATGCGTAAAGCATAGCAATCCATTTTATTAGATTGGATATTAAGTTATCTTATATTATCTTATTTTCTTACATGTTATCTTGTTATTATATATCTCTTTTATTATATATCTTTTTAGAGATTTTATCTTGTAATTCATATATATTCAGCCCTTGAGAGACATAATACACAAGAGAAAATTCTCAAACTCATATCGTTTTATGATATCGGAGGAGGTTTTCAAAACCTATTTTTTTTCCAGCCGTTTTTTCCTCTCTTTGTTGACCTCGGCCTGTATCGATCATGGTCACTACAGAAGACTCAACGAGCAACACCGATCGGTCTGGGCTGACCGATCACCGCCCCAAGCGTCTCATCAACGACCTTGATTCACCCTATTATCTACACCCCTCGGATCATACGGGTCTTCAGATTTGCACCGTCGTCTTGAAAGGCGGCAACTTTCAGGAATGGCTCGTCGCCATCAAAAATGCTTTTTGCGCCAAAGGAAAGCTGCGGTTCTTGGATGGACGTATTCCTAAGACAACCGACCCCGAATACGAGGACGATTGGTACCGCGTCAACTCTATGCTCATTGGCTGGATCATTCGCTCGATCGATCCCACTTTGTGTTTTTCGATCACCTACAGTGACACCATCTCCAAATTGTGGGATCAACTGCATCAGCGATTCTCGGTCGGTAACGGATCCAGAATCATGCAGATCCGTTCAGATATTGCTCAGTGTCGTCAACAAGGCCAGAATGTTGACGCCTATTTTGGTAAAATCAAGAAGCTTTGGACGAAGCTTGAAACGTATCTCCCGCCTCGCTCTTGCAACTGTTGCACCGCCTGCACTCTTACCACCGTTCTTGCTCGCTATCAGGAGGAAGAACGCGTTCACCGCTTTCTTATGGGAGTGGACGATGCCCAGTTCAGCACGGCTCGGTCCAATATCATGGCGCATGATCCCCTTCCGCCCTTGGATCGCGTCTATGCTCTTGTTATCCAAGAAGAGCGCCAGCGAACTATCGTTTAAGAGCGCGAAACCCCCACTGATGCTCTCACGCTCGCCGCCCACAAGCCGCCTCCTGAGACACCGCACCAGCCACGGTCTGGAACTAAACTGCAGTGCACTCACTGTGAACGAACCGACCATGATGTGACCGCTTGCTATCGTCTTCACGGCTTTCCAGAGGGCTAGAAACTGAAGTCACGCCGCACTACGGACTCCTCCGACAACACACAGTCTCGCGATTCGGGGGGGACAGGCCGTGGAGATGGCGGCACTGGCCGCGGCAGAGGACGCGGACGTGCAAACGCTGCTCAACACCCAAGCGGCGGCAGAGGCGGGGGCTTCCAACCGAATGTGCAGGATCGCGCAACCCTCTGTAATTCTATCAACCAGGAACAATTGCAGTCAGTTCTGAATCTCTTTGCTTCTCTCAACCCTAATTCAGGCTCCAGTAATCAATCCTCTGGTACGTTTTCTGGCTGGATTTTGGACACGGGTGCTTCCTTTCACATGACAAGTGACAGGAAGTTATTATAGGACATCGTTTCTATCCCTTCTGTTTCCATTAAATTGCCCGATAACAGATTTGCAACGGCCTCTGAAGTAGGGACCCTTGTTCTGGCTGGTTCCCGCAAATTACAGCATGTTCTATTGATTCCTCAATTAGATTGCCATTTGATATCTTTTGCTCATCTTTCTAAAGATTTGAATTGTCTTGTTCTGTTGACTGATCGTCTATGCGTGCTACAGGACCACAATACGAGGACGGTGATTAGAGTCGGTGAACAACGGGGTGGGGTCTACTGGCTACATGGCATTCGAGATGATTCTGGCTTCGATTCGGCTTCGGCAGTTTCTCCTACCACTTCTTCTGTTTTATGGCATCAATGATTAGGACATCCCTCGTCGTCTGTCTTATCTTCAATTTCCAGTTTAGACTCTTTTGTTTGTTCAAATAAACCGCCAGACCCTTGTGATGTATGCTTCCAGGCAAAGCAAACACGTAGTGTTTTTCCGTTAAGTTATAATAAAGCAGATAGTTTGTTTCAGTTGGTTCATTGTGATGTGTGGGGACCTTACAGTGTGAAGTCTACTTCGGGTGCCTCTTATTTTTTAACCATAGTTGACGACTTTTCCAGAGCTACTTGGGTCTATCTATTGGCCAGCAAAACCGAAGTCGTTAAGTTCTTTGTGGAATTCTGCGCCCTCATACGGACTCAATTTCAACAGCAGATTCAACGGGTGCGTACTGACAATGGTACGGAATTTCTGCCTCTTCGCCCATTTTTTTACCACACAGGGCATCCTTGTTGAGACCTCTTGTGCATACACACCTCAGCAAAATGGTCGTGTTGAACGCAAGCACCGGCATATTCTTAATGTGGCTAGGGCTCTTCGGTTCCAGACCTCTCTCCCAGTTGATTTTTGGGGCGAGTGCGTCTTAACCGCTTGCTATTTAATCAACCACATTCCAACTCCGTTGTTAGGCAACAAGAGCCCATTCCAGATGCTCTTCGGCCATGCCCCGTCATACATGCATCTTCGTGTTTTCGGGTGTCTATGCTACGCGTCGAAATTGCCCCGGGACAAGGACAAATTTGCTTCGCGCAGCCGGAAGTGTTTGTTTATGGGCTACCCTGCGGGTCAACGTGGATGGCGTCTTTATGATCTGGACACTCACCAGTGATTTACCTCTTGGGATGTTGTTTTCTTTGAGGATCGTTTTACTTCGTTGTCTTCTTTCTCCGACACTGCGTCTCCGTCCGAGACCGAACTACCGTCTCCTGCTATCTATGATATGCCGTCCAGCGACAGGGGGAGCTCACCACCGTCACCGAGCGACATCGCTCCTCCTTCGAATCAGCGCGCCCCGGTTCCGGACACTGGCCGACCTGTCCGCGCTCGACAACCGTCAGTCTTGCTCAGGGGCTTCGTCTGTCACACCATGCAGCAGCCCATTGACCCCCTCTACTTCACTCACCGCTCCTCCCACATCATCGTCCTCAGGGTAGTCTTTATCCCATAGCTGCATTCGTTTCTTGTGCTAAATTTTCTGCACCGCATATGCACTTTCTTGCAGCTATTACGGTAGGGCACGAGCCTAGCACTTACAGGGAGGCAGCGCAACACGCTCATTGGCGTGCAGCTATGCAGCTGGAACTTGACGCCTTAGAGCATAATCGCACATGGACTCCGTCGGTTCTTTCACCTGGCAAGACAGCTATTGGTTGCATATGGATTTTCCGCATCAAGTATAATGCCAATGGCTCTATTGAGTGCTATAAAGCTCGTCTCGTTGTTCTCGGAAATCGACAGGTCGAAGGAGTTGACTTTACAGAGACGTTCGCGCCGGTATCCAAGATGGGAACCGTCCGTGTTTTCTGTCTGTTGCTGCTATTCGAGGGTGAGAACTCCATCAAATGGACGTGCACAATGCGTTTCTTCATGGTGATTTAGATGAAGAAGTATACATGCGCCCATCACAAGGATACGCCTCTATTCTTCCTAGGCGTGTCTGCAGGCTACGGAAATCATTATATGGTCTCCGTCAGGCACCGCGCAATTGGTTCTCTAAGTTGTCCACGGCACTTACGCGTTTCGGCTTCACCCAGAGTCGTGCAGACTACTCGCTCTTTTCTATGGAGCGGAATGGTACTCTACTACATGTCCTCGTCTACGTTGATGACTTGATTATTGCCGGGAATGATGCTTCTACCATTTCGGCGTTTAAAAAGTATTTGAGTTCATGCTTTCACATGAAGGATTTGGGTGTCCTCAAGTATTTTCTTGGCTTAGAGATCGCACGTAACTCCTCCGGCCTCTTCATATCTCAACGTAAGTATGCTTTAGAGATTATTGCCGAAACAGGTTTACTGGGCTCCAAGCCGTGCGACTTCCCCATGGACTCGCATCATCAGCTCGCTGCTTCCGTCGGGCCCGATTTTGACGATCCAGAGCGCTATCGCCGATTGATTGGCCGTCTTGTGTATCTTACCGTCACACATCCAGAGTTATGTTATGCGGTTCATACCCTGTCTCAATTTATGCAATCTCCCAAGGATTCTCATTGGCAGGCCGTTATTCGTGTTGTGCGCTATCTCAAGAGTCATCATGGTCAAGGACTTCATCTGTCTGGTGCTAGTGCTCTTCGCTTGATTGCTTACTGTGACTCAGATTGGGCCTCGTGTCCCCTTACTCGTCGTTCCGTTACTGGTTATTTCATCACCTTAGGTGACTCGCCTATCTCGTGGAAGACGAAGAAGCAGCCGATGATATCCAATTCATCGGCAGAAGCGGAATACAGGGCCATGGCATCCGCTTGTAGCGAGATCATTTCGCTTCGCTCTCTCCTTCTCTCTCTCTCGGCGTTAAGCATGACACGCCAATTCAGTTGATGTGTGATAGTCAAGCTTCTCTTCATATCGCAGCAAATCCGGTCTTTCATGAGCGAACGAAGCATATAGAGATTGATTGTCATTTTGTGCGTGATTTAGTGGTTGTTGGCACGGTGCAACTGTCGCACATACCTACCTCCCAGCAACCTGCAGATATCTTCACCAAAGCTTTAGGCAAGACACAATTTCAGTACCTCATTGGCAAGTACCTCATTGGCAAGTTGGACATTGTTGATCCACATGCTCCAATTTGAGGGAGAGTATTAGATTGTATATTAAGTTATCCTATATTATCTTATAGATATCTTGTTACTATATATTTTTTTAGAGATCTTATCTTATAATTCATATATATTCAGCCCTTGAGAGACATAATACACAAGAAAAAAAATTCAAACTCATATCGTTTCACATTTGATAAATGTCGATCTCAACCTGTGAATTTGGTTTAAGATATTGCAATTGATCAGTACGTTATCTAAGAAGCAAGCAATGTTCTAAATCTGAATGGGGGAAATCAGGAAATGAGAAAGGTACGGGGAAAGCAACAAAAAAAAAGAAAAAAAGATGGCAAATATGATATTGGGCTACGATAACATGGCCCATCTACAATAAGGCCCATACATTGGCCCATATTATAAAACATCATGGACCTTGAATGAGCCCGTCCATTTTAAAGTTTGGTCAGCTTGAATGCAATGTGCTTTATGTTTTTTTTAAGAAACTTCTCTCCACTTATCATATATTGATTTTCTTAATATATAAATCCCTAATATAAAATATTACTCCACCTGTTGGAGATAACAAACAAACAAAATATTGATTGCAGTGACAGCTAGTCCACATTGGCGCTTTCTATTCAGACTTGCGCGCCAAATTCTGCATGTCTATACAGACGTATCGGGAAAGAATGCACACCTTACAATTTTCCATGAGCTAGCTAGCAGTCAAAACCAGCAAATTAAACAATGAATTATTATTATTTGGTCGAAAAACAATGAATTAATTAGTGTTTACAATTCATAAATCAATAAACTGGTATTGCGTACGTACTTAAGCATTTCAAAACAGAAAAATAATATAATTCAAACACGTAGTAGGTCACACCTTAGGTTGCTAGCTTTGATCAACGAAAAATGGAATACACGTACACACAACTTATAAATAGTAGCGTGGACAAACAACAGTTGAACGTGCATATAACTATATATATATATATATATGCATGTGTACTGCTAATTAACTACGTCTAATCGTGGTCGACGCTGGAGAAGAAGCGGTTGATGGAGGGCATGACTTGCGGAGGGCGAGTCCTCAGGAACTTCCGGAAGCCATGCTCCGCGTATCGCTCGCCTTCCTCGTAGTTTTCCAGCACCGCAGTTGATCGACGAGCCTTGTTGATCCTTCATATATAACACACCCAGATTAATTATTATATAGTTACGTAATCATAATGATGCTTAATTAGACAAGTGGAGGAGTTAATTAATTAATAATATACGTACCTGACATCTGGATTAAGAAGCACGTTTCGGGTGAGTTGAAATATGCACATCCCGGTTACAAAACTCATGGCTCCTATCAACGGATACACCTGCGCGCGCGCACCGTACCGCGCCCCATTTTATTTTATTTTTATTTTTATACAAACTATAGTACGTTACCTCTTTAAACGTACGTACTGTATATAACATTATTGAAGAAGCATATAATATTAGAGTAAGTAATACACTTACATCCGGTTTAAGCCAGCGACCCATTTAAACTAACTTCTGCTTGTATTGCTAGAATGAGCAAGAGAGAGATTGATCGAGGAGGGATAAGATGATCAGTATATTGATTAGATGTGTACGTGATATATATATATATATATATATACTCGTACCTACGCGTAAACGATATCATACGAGTATGTAGATAACTTTGCAGTAAAGTCTAGGAAGTTGCATCAAGTAATCTAATTCTATTTATTCCAGTGGGCTATTTTTCCTGACCAAAAACCAGGTGCTAGCTGCTTTTGCGGCCGTTTTCAAGCCTCTTGTTTTGGTATGTTCAAGTTTATTAAAATATCCACAAATTGTATGTCTTGACCATTTCTTTCTTTTGGGTCAAGAAAATGAAACTAAGGAGATTATTTTCCCTCCACTGCAAGAATCTTCTTATTTCATTACGGCTGCACAGCACAGTGCACACAAGAAAATAAATAAAAATAACATGAACCAAAAAAGATAAAAGAAATACTGTAAATCAAGTCATGTGGGATCCACATAATTTGTTTCTTGGATTTCAAACCATGAATTTCATTATACCACCCATCAATGCTGTAATGGGCCTAAGCCCAGGATACATCATAGGCCTACTATGGTTGTCCGGTCCATTTTCATATTCAGTGCCAGATCATTCAAATTCAGTTATCCATTTTTTTGGTTTGCTATCAGCTTTAAAGCAAAATCATTCAATCTTTTTTTTTTTGATGAGGAAAGAATTTAAGCTACCCGATATAATCACATCGGGTAGCTCGAGAGGCCGATAGAATCGGCGTCGGTACAAACCGAACAGAAAGAATCAAAGACAAGCATGAAAATTACATCGAAGCAGAAAGGAACAAAGCAATCTAAGGCAGGCAAGGAGTCAGCTCAGACTGACAAGAGTGCCACCGAAAAAGGGTCAAAACAGGAACTCCTGCGAAAGTGCTGAACGGGCTGTCTTAACGTTGCTTTCACCTAGATGAAGGATCTCCAGGAGCCTCAACCATGACATTGCCCTCGTTCGAGAGGGGTCTTCATTCAGCCACAGACACGACCATGACCACAATCGGCAGCTCAACCAGAACCCAAGATATAATCCACAAAAGTCGCGAGAATTTTGCCACCCATACTTGATCAAACCAGAAATCATAAAGGTCAACAAGGATGAAATTGATATGATTAAATCCATCAATTTAATCTTGACTATAGGTGAGAAAAAATTAATTTTGTATAAAATATCTTAAGGGTTGTAGATAATAGGCTTTAAATTTAAAGCCCATTGAATTTTAATGGAACCTGCTCACGTATTTTTTTTTTTTTTAATAATAATCTGATTAGGGGATGGTAAATTGGTAATGATAGTATTTGTTTATTGTCATTAACAACAAAACAACGTACAAATGGTGTTTTACATTTTTTATTTTTTGTTTAATGGATTGAAACCCAAAGTGACAGCTCAAGCTTGCATAGCAAGCCAAGCTGTGTTTTTTGCACAAAGCTACTGATTAGACAAAAAAAATATATTATAAGGGCATCTTTAATAGGATCTTATAGGATGGGTCTTATCGAGATTTTTGAGAGGATTATTTGCTATGGAACCTATGGTGTATTGAAGGCTTTTATTGGGGTCTTTTAGATGAGTCTTTTAGATTTAGTTTAAATTACAATTATATCCTTAGGTTAATATTAAATTATTAATATACCATTTATTATATTATTACCCCTTATTATATATTAATATAATAAAAAAATCATACATTAAATTTATTAATGCTATTTTATTTTAATTATTTAATTATATTATTTATTTAAAATTAAGACAGACAAACATACATTGATAGGCAAATCAACAAAAGTGATACATAAATTTATGAAAATAAAACAACATGCGAAAACAACATGAACTAAACCAAATGACGAAATTTAACGACAAACATCACACGATACACGACTTAATGATTAAAAACAACACATAAACAGCGAAACAATCTAATTGTGGCTAAGTCTGTAATCCAGAAGTTGTGGAGAGAAGTGAAGAAATCATGAGATTTATAGAGGTTTGAAGTGTATTGAAGAGTAGAAGAACAATGTGCTGAATTCAAATGGTTCGTTCTCTCTACTCAGATGTCCAAATGAAGTGATTCCAATTCGAGGAGTTAGATCTTGAAGTCTACTGCAAGTCCTCAAAATATGAGCGCAATCCGAGTTGGGAATCAAAAGTTATGGTGTTTCTACTAAAGTGTCGCAGAAGCTGAAAAAACACGTCGTCCCGCGGTGGAACTCACCGTCCCGCGGTGAGTTCCACCGCGGTGTATTTGGGGTTTTATTTGAGATTTTATTGGGGTCTCTTTTAGATGGGTCTTTTAGGTTTAGTTTAAATTACAATTATATTATTTTTTTATATAAAAACTACAATATAATTTTCATAAAGCTAAATTAAATTGGTATTTATTTTATTTTAGAATATCAATACTAAAATAAAATAATTTATTTTCACTTAATGATAGCTATAATACAGAAAAATATTAAAATCAATCAAATATATACAAAATGGATGTCTATGGATAGATAAAAATGTAATTAAAATTATGGTATTTTTTTAATTTTTTTTAAGCAACCAATTTTTAAATATATGAATTTAAAAAAAAAAAAACGAATGGCCAAGAATAAATCATGATCGTCCGTTGATTGCCATATGGCGTACAACAACGCACGGCAATCAGAGAGTGTCACGTGGCACTTTGATGTCAAAAAATTGTGTATGAAACGGTCCTATATTTTACCCCAAATTTAAGACTCTTGATGGGTCTTATAACCCAATTTAAATATTATATTAAAAAAAATTTATAAGACCCATTAATAGAATACCGTTAAAGATGCTCTAATATTTGGCTTGTAAAAGAAGTCAAATCAGAGGTAGGCTACTGCTTATAAAAGCATTGGAAAAATAGACCCTTCAAATCTAGCACATAAAATGCGTAGCAGAGGATCATTCTTCTTTTTTCTTTTTTCGTTTTTTCTTTTCTTCTTTTCGTTTGATCAACAAGCTTGTCATTTTTTTCTATGCTTCTCTCTTGCTCAATGAAACAAGAACAAAACTGAAATAGTTCTGAGATAGTGTCCACAGCAGATTTTTAGTTTTCTTCCCATTTCATTGTTTTGCTTCTGCTGTTAACTTTATTAAGGGTGCCAAAACCAGACAAAGATCTGGTAGAGGATGATTTTGAGGAGGGAGATCCAAGCGGTGCGGTTGGAGAGGATTCGACCGATTTGGTCAGAGGCACCATGATTAGGGAGGAAGCTTGGTCGGTTAGCTCAAAAGCAAACGTTTCGTGGCCTGTGAAGAGGAAAGACCATGGAGGTGCAACATGGTAGAGCGGATTGGAGGGTGGTTGATTAGATCTAGTGAAGTCACCCTGAAATTGGGAGCAGAGTGGTGTTGAGTTTGTGAATTGGGAGGTTATCCCACAAATTTGTTTGTTGTTTTTGTTGTGTTGTAGTTTCTGTTAGTATGAGGGAGTTTAGCCCTTTGATTGGGTGGAGGTTAGTGATTTTTAGAGGTCGGAGAAGATGAGTTTGATAAGGGTTTCCCCTTTGATTGGTTGAGGATTTGTCTCTTTAATTTTTGGGTTTTTAGAGAGAAGGAAGGTTGTTCCTGTTGTTGGTTGTTGTTAGAGGGGAGATTACCCATTTGATTTTTGGGGGGTTTTTTTAGAGAAAAGGAATAGCCCTTTCTCTAGAGTCCAATTCCCAACTCACTGTTAATTTTGGGCCTTTAAATTTTCCTAAAATCATTCAATCTAATAGAGCAAAAAAGACATCATTTACAACTTCACTAATTTATATTCAGAATCCATATTTGGTGTTTAGCATGACCTTATTCTACATAAATCACTCTAGCAAAGCTCTATTTAGCTATGATCCTCTGGCTTCATATTTTGTTTGTTTCTGTTTTGCACAAGGATTTCATTCAGAAGGCTTATTTTACAGTCATTCACAAACAACGAAAACGTAGCGAAAGAAATTCAACAGTTTCAGCAAATATCCCATTCATTTACCAAATCAGCCTGTGCACAAGAAGAAGGCAAAAGGTGGATAACTTCTACAGTTTAAACAAAAGATCTAGATTTCCCCCAAATCGGTGAAAATCATTGGTAGTTTTGGATTGAAATACAGAGTAAACGACGAAATTAGTTCTCATGCATTCTCCAATGAATCAATTTCTGATCCCACTAGAAATTCAAATCACAAAATCGGAGTACAGAATTCGTTAAGCGAATGCTACCGATGATCTTGGATCAGCTTGCAATCATACATTTCGCCAACGACATTTCAAGATTAGTCCCTATCAATTCAAGAATCCTATACTTTCAAATAGGGCGAAATCTTCTGCAAAAACCAGGAAAGGTGGGGAAACTAGCTACTGAAACTGACAATCCGAAACCCTAAACATCTCGCACTAAAGCAACAAACGCAACCGTAAACACAAGATTCAGAAAGAACATCCGAAAACCGCGAAATCCGACTCACATTGGATTCAATTCTCAGCAGTCGGTTTCAGCTTACTCTCGATGAGGATCGCCATGTCGTGAATCTCAAGCCACAGCGCAGAGTAGAGCAGGTTCAGTAGCATCCTATTCGGTTCCATCAAGAAAACCGACCGGTCCCACTCCTCCAGCTCGGTGGGGCTCATCGGCGGGCAGTCGGCGTCGGGGCAGCCAGCGTGTTTGTTCAGGTACCGGACAATCTTGACCAGCGTCTCGAAGTCGACTCCGACGCGAGTCTCCGACGTGCCACGGCCTTCGCGCTTGATCTTGTTGGAGAGGAAAGCAGCGCGTTCTGGAAGCGTAATCTGAGCCAGGTCTTTGCTTATGAGAACGTGCATCCGTGGTGGCGGGTGTGGTAGGTGGTTGCTGTCGCTGGCCTGAACTTCGCCTGATGATGAACTCATTGTCTTTTCTTGCAAGAAAGCTTTTCCGTTTTTGGGGGGGTGAAAAATAGCGCGGCTCTGTTCTTGATATCAAGTCATTGAAACGGTTTTGAAGGTAGGCACTGCCGATTTTAGGTGGAGGTTAAAATAGGCATAACACGAACAAAATGTGGCACGCTAGAGATTTCGATGTGAAGATTAGATATTTACAAGGGGAAAATGGATAAAACGTTGCATTATTTTAATTTAATTTAATCTAATTGATTGATTATTCTAAAAAAATAATCTAATTGCTTGATTAGGTTTTAAAATGGAAAGTTATAAGTACTGTTTAACATTTGAAATTAAATGATTGCTTAGGATAAAATATTAATTGAAAAAATTAAATGAATTTATATGATTGATTAGGGTAGAAAATAATTGACAAAATTGAATGAACATACATACGTATTTTTATAATTATAGTTTGCCCTATTTTTATTAAATTAAATGATTAAGCTAGCTATATTCATTGTTCGATCCCATCAACACATCGAGAGGAAACACACCTCCATTTGATTGACAAAATTTATGGAAGCAGTTCATATAGTACATAGCTGAGCAAAATCTTAAATTAAGCATAAGTTTGGCATTACAAAACCATTGATCACAAACACAAAAACTGCAAATACTACTTCATTGCACCACCAGAAAACTACCTACCAAGGGCATAAGAAAATTAAAAGAGCTACAATTGAAGTCTGGAGACACTTGAACATCACAAGTTGAGTATCTTTAGACAGCCGCCTTCTGCTTCTTGGGCATCCTGTATCCACCGACAACACAGGCGTGGTCTCTCTCAAAGGGCTCGAGAGTGACCTGCTCCATGGGTTTGAACTCAGCTTGTTGGAGCTTCTTCACTTCAGCTGCAAACACAGCCTCAGCTGGGCTTGTAGAGTCAATGCAATTCGCCTACCATTTACAAAAATAACATTAACAAGATAAGATAATTTGCAAATTGCAAAGCTTCTATTTGATTGATCAGTTACTACAAGCCAAACTCATTGGAGATCAGAAGGTAACAAACCTTAATGGAAATAACGAAGTGACCACCAGCTTTAAGGAAAAAAGAAGCATTCAGAGCAACAATCCTAGCCTGTTCACATGAACGAGAACAATTAGCTACATAAGACTAATTTGTTAAGATAATAAACACAAGAAAAACTCTGGTATTAAAAATAAGTGGTGAGGTGGATGCTGATACAATAGTAAACTTTAATAGATGAAGGCAGTACAGAAAATAAGTAGCTTGATTAATGACAAGCCTTACTCTGAAATCAGGTAATGAATTATAGCATCAGTTCAAGCTTAATAAAAATTGACCCACTTGCAGTTCAGGCAATTTTTTTAGAAGGGAAAGTAGATCTGCCAAAGAGTGGTTAGCAAGGAAAAAATGTACAAAAAACTGAATTTGAGTTGGAAGGGTTAAATTAGAGTTAGAAAAAAACAAAAATAGGGAATATGGATGAAAATATCAGTACATAAAAATAACGATGCATGTTAGTCAGCATAAACAAGTGAAGTTTCACAACCATTCTAAAGGGATAAAAGATGAGGTATCGACTAACATAAGATTGAAAACAGAAAACAGGGCTTCAGACACTCGGAGCTTACATCACCCATGAAGTCTTGAAGGGGAATCCGAGTTAATCATCATGAGCAGAGGTTAGAGAATAGAGCATGTGAAACAGAACAAAGTTAATTTAAGTCATTAGATATGGTCCCAAAGCAATATGACCTGTGCCTAAAAATAACAGTTCTTCCAAGATATGAGACTCACAAACAAACAAAAAAGTCAATTTAAAATATAAGAAAAAATGGTGCTACATCAAGATGTGCAAATGTATTATACAAGTTTACAGAGATTTGAGTTAAAAAAATCCACTTTTAATGATATTTTCAAAACATAGTTAAAACTATAAACCAAAAAATACGACTAGACAAAAAAGGACAACATTTCTTAAAAGGTACAAAGTATATTTAACAGACCTGATCAGGTTGTGCAACATCTGCAAAAATAACATCTACCATGCTAACTAGCATACGGTATTTTGACGGATGCCTAGCATCTTCAATGATCGGGATAACATTTGTTCTCTTCTTAGCCATGTTGACGAGATCTCTTCCACTCCTATGGGAGAACTCAACAGCATAAACTAAACCATCCTGTACAAAACAATTGAATCATACACTGGTGCAAAGCATAAACTTCAATGGTTGATATAAACAAAAATAAATCATTAAATTACTTACAGGTCCAACAAGATCAGAAACATGTGACACAGTGGTACCAGAAGCAGCTCCAAGGTAAAGCACCCGAGAACCAGGTTTCTGACAATAGACAAAATGGCATTCATACATACTAATACAGCCATATTAATGCCGAATAATAGATCAGTTTATGAAACAATTGAATCAGACTTACAATCCAAACATTGTCCACACCACCCAGAATAGCAGCAGCTAATTTGGATCTGAAAGGATTCCAGACCCTGTACTCAACTTTTGTTCCATCTTCGTTCTGCAATTAATACTCATGTTATAAAAGTATCTATACATGGAAAATACAACACTTAAGATCACCAAGTTATTATTTGTTACAGTAGCATGATACGATTAAGATTTGCCATCTTGTGAAATCCTAACAAAAACAAATGAGACTTCCTTCAAATTCTTATTTACACAGAGGCAAGCAAGAGGTTAGGAAAAACAAAAGAAAGGCACACATGCAGCAGGGGATCTATACATTTCCAGTGTTAGTATGCATTTGTCCCGCTTAAAAAAGCAAGTCTTCAGCCAATATAAGGTACAACAGTTTAAAAGTTGAGCATTGCAAACGACTCAAACAATAGCAAGGACTAACAAACTACAAGAAGATACAAACTTTCACAGAAGCTAAAATGCAAAGTCATTTCAACACAATATAATCCCCAATTAGTTAAGGTCAAAACATGGAGAAAATCTAAATATAGTAAATGAAGACAAAAAATAATTAGACACCAAACAAAAACTCATAAAATGTGAGTTACCTGCACAGAAACTCTCTTCTCATTGTAGACGGAATCACCAGGCACCAAATTTTTAGTGCAGAGTGCATCTTCTTTCCCCTTTGCAATGAATACTCCTTCGTGCCTGTGCGGCACCACCACCACCTTGCTTCCTCCCTTCATACCTCCGCCTCCTCTTCCTCCTCCTCGGCCACGGCCGCCCCCACGACCCCCGGCTCCACGGGCGCCGAATCCACGGCCGCCTCCACGGCCTCCAGGGCTCTTCATTGCGCTCCCGCCCCTGCCTCCAAATCCACCACCACGACCTCCGAATCCACGGCCGCCTCCACGACCGCCATCGCGTCCTCCTCTGCCGCCACTAAATCCGCCTGTGGAGATAAAAACGCTCAGACAAAGAAACAATTGAAAGTAAAGCACTAGCCTTTCCTATTATTATATATTCTACTTTGGAGCAATATATGCTTTCAGATATAGGCAGAATAAATGAATGAGGGATGTAGAGAGAAAAGAAAGAGTACCTCTGCCAGGGGGAGCCATAGCTTTCTTCTGAGTAGAAATTCACCGGATAGTTGCTTGCAGGAGAAACGCCGTGGGGTGGGGGTTATGCAAGGCAAGTAGGGTTTTGGGGGTTTAGGGTTTATAAGATACGCGAAGTGAACGAAGTGGGCCGAAAACATTTGTGAGCCGATTAGAGAAAGTCCAACTATGAGGGATAATGGCCCATGTCTTAGGTCCAAAAATTTGCTAATGTGTAAGAAAGTAAAAAATTATAGAGGGTTTTGGACTCATTGACCATTTAAGAATTTTTAATTAATAAAATGAACTTTTACTAATTTTTAAGGGTTTAAGAGGTAGAGTTTAGGGGATAGAGAGTAGGATTTAGAGAGGGAGAGTGGTCTATTTTTACTAAGGGTCTATTATTTTAAAAAAAGATTTATCAAAAGATTATTTACTTAACTCACCGAAAATTATATGGTTAAGAAAATATAAAAATATTTCCTACTTTGGGTAATAACTAGTAAAAAAGGGAAATTTTGTGGTTGGGGTATTCTTGCAAAAAAACAAAAAGGATAGGGTAATGATTTTTCTAATTTTTACCTAATCAAAAAAAAAAAAAAAAAAAATAGGGTAAAATTGCAAGTACATTAATAAAAGAGGATATGGAGTGCTATTTCTCTAAAAACTATATGGTTGAAGACATTTACAGTGGGGATGTGACAATTACAAACTTGTTACGAAAATATATTTTGAGATTTTATGGATATAATCATACAATATATATTTTACAACCGAAAAAAAGTTGGATGCTGTAATAATATAATGTAATTCCAAATTGTATACTCCGTAACATTCACATTATAGTCAAATTAACTCAACTACACACGGTCTTTAACATTCACCTTATAGTCAAAATAACCCAATCACCCTTGTCTTTTTAATGTGGAAATTTAATTATCGGATTTTTTAATTGGATAAACTGATTTTATAGAATTGAAGTTTGTACAAAATAGAGAATCATGTTTAATGTACAGTTATGTAATTTTGTATTGGTGTATAAGAAAATTTATGTTTGAAAATACAGTAAATAAATCTTAACTACTCTATCATGATAAATGCAATTTTAGTAATTTGGATGAAATGTATATTCCTGCCAAGTAAATTCTTGCATTTGTTTTTATGAACCAACCAAATGAGTAAAATCTAGGGGGGGATTTTATTGTTAAAAAAAACTTAGAAGACGTTTTCATAACAAATATTTTTGGTAGGACGAAGGGAACGATTTCCCATATCAAGTTGAGTTCGACTCAAGTTTGAACTGGAATGAATTGGCCCAAAAATTACAGTGGAATCAGATTAGGCCCAAAACATTGATAATACATTGGGCCCAAACCTAGTCTATAATAACACACCCTCTTGTGATTTGTTGAAACCCGAGTATACTAGTGACGTATGAACATGATAAAGGTGACGAATAATATTGAGTTTAGCATCCTAGACCTAATTCAACCCAACTCTATATATAGTAACACGATAATTTGGTTTCAAATTGCATTTTGCAATTATGTCCAAGGCATATTGATTGGTCATCCGATTCTTATGCCAAAACCCACTCCGAATGTAAGAAAGATTAGTAACCTTTTCGTGGCCAAAAGGTCTACTCCTCCTAATTATAATTATGAACCTCAAACACAAAACTAATCCAATAATCATTAATCAAACTACAACAATATCAATCCCAATCCCAATCCCAATTAGAAGATAAACACAATAATGTCGTCGGCAGACACACCGGAGGACATAGCCGACCGGGAGAAGATCTTCAAGCGGTTCGACGCCAACGGAGACGAGAAGATCTCGGCGGCAGAGCTCGGAGAAGCCTTGAAGACGCTCGGCTCCGTCACCCCCGACGAGATCCAACGGATGATGGCCGAGATCGACACCAATGGCGACGGATGCATCTCCTATGAAGAGTTCACGGCGTTTGCGCAAGACAACCGTGGCTTGATCAGGGATGTTGCCAAGATCTTCTAAACATGAATATCTACAACTTGTTCCTTATATATCACTAGGTTGAAGCATATGTTATTTTTATCTCTAAACGTTACGTAACGTTTGTCATACACTCATATATAGTTTTTGAAGAGGTTGGAATATATTTTTTATACGAGTGTGTATAATTGGACTGGATCGAAAATGATGGATGTATTCTGGTCGATCGATCCGTGGTCTACATATTTTAAGATTGTAGTTTTCGGTTCGATCCAGTCCAAATTCGAAGTTTTCCGGTCTCGATCAGAATGAACCGATTTTTTTATTATTCGTATTTATATATTAATATTCAATAGCACTATTAAAATAATTTTCTATTATAAGGTAAATTAATATTTTATATGGTCAAATATTACAAAAATATTCATAAAAATAAAAAATAATTAATTAATATAAAAATACAAAACATAAAAATTATGTGACAGTCCAATCCGATCCAAGACAGTATCGAATCATATCGTCTAATTTAATCTACGATCCAAGCATCTTAAATTTGGTCTTCAGAATCGGAGAAAACTATTCGGTCCAAATACATAACGCTAATTTTGTATGTTTAATATTTATTGATCAATAGGATCCGATTCTGGTGAGAACCAAATTCTAGGAGAGAACTGAGAACGTACGTATCAGCAGCGTTTCCTCCCTCGCGCGCGTGTCTGTTCCCAGTTAACACGGATGTTCACTGTTTTGTTCGTATATGTTCATCGTAGTATACAACGATGTTCACCACTTTACACTAAAAAATATTGAATCTTCTAGTGTTTTTATTCTTCTTTTTTTTTTTCCTTTCTAAACTCTCAAATCTTTCTAAAAATAATTATTTAATGTTCACTGCATGTTTATATGGCGCAATATTAGTAATCTTTAATATAAAATCAAGTTTAAAGTAAGTAAAATAATTTTTTTCTTGTATGTATTTTGTGATGCACATGTAGGCATAGTTGTTCACATGTTTGTGTAAAACAAATGATGGACATCAAAAAAATATTCACAACCCCTCAGTGAGCACAAATGTTCGTTATTTTATTCGTAAATGTTCATCACAATATAGTGAGCATCTAGAATGAAAGTGGTGAAAAATTATGGACAAAGTGATGAACAAAAAATTGTTCACAACCCTTCAGTGAACATAGATGTTCACTGTTTTGCTCGTAGATGTTCATCACAGTATACTAGTATAAAACATCTGGATTAAAAGTGGTGAACATTTATGGATAAAGTGATGAATATCAAAAATATGTTCACAACGAGTGAAAGCGTTTTTCCAAAAAAAATGCGCTTAATAAAAATTTGGGTAAAATTGGGGGAAAATACGGGTAAAATTCGACTGAAACAGTGAACATATTGTATGAAAGTGGTGAACATTTATGGAAAAAGTGATGAACATCGAAAATATGTGCACAACGAGTGAAAAATATTTTTCCCCCACAAAACGCGTATAATACGGAAAAACTTCGGTCAAAATTGGGGGGAAATACGGGTAAAATTCGGCTAGAATATTGAACATCTTGTATGAAAGTGATGAACATTTATGAGAACAGCGATGAACATCAAAAATATGTTCAAGGCGTTGTTCAATGACAGCGAACAAAAAAAGTGCCCAACAAAAAAATAAGCAAAATCACAAGTGTTCAAGGCTTGAAACATCAGTGTTCATGGTCCTGGATGCAAGTGTTCAAGGCGTTGAACATAATTGTTCAATGCCAGCGAACAAAAAAAGTACCCAGCAAAAAAAAAGCCAAAATCCGTATTATTCGCCAATAAAACGCGAATAATACGGCCGAAAAATTCGGCACGCCCGAATTATACGGCTTTTAATGAAAGTCTAATCTGGAGCGTTGATTCCACTCCGATCCGATGACCTCCTTTTATTCTCATTTCTCTCCTATTTTACTATTCTCATTTGATGCTTCTCCTTGATCAATATACTAGTTATTGTAGGAACACGTTATTGGTAATGTATGAATTCTGATAGTTTTTTTCTCCGAGTTCTTTTGAGAAAATTAAAGATTCCATGTATGGACTACGATTGAGGAAAAGAATTAAGTTCTAGTAAAACACTCATTTAGAGTAAAACGAAAGTACAAATAGGAGTCTTTAATAAAAATTTGGGTAAAATTGGGGGAAAATACGGGTAAAATTCGACTGAAACAGTGAACATATTGTATGAAAGTGGTGAACATTTATGGAAAAAGTGATGAACATCGAAAATATGTGCACAACGAGTGAAAAATATTCCCCCCCCCCCCCAAAACGCGTATAATACGGAAAAACTTCGGTCAAAATTGGGGGGAAATACGGGTAAAATTCGGCTAGAATATTGAACATTTATGAGAACAACGATGAGTGTTTTACTAGAACTTAATTCTAGTAAAACATATTGCATAGCTTGCAACTGGTATATCTTAAATAGTATTTTTACAATTTCACATCAGGAGCTATGCTCGATTCTTGAGCTCAAAATAATAGCAGAGTTCAGAAGATGATCAGAGTTTAGATGATCTTTTTACCTTGAATCAAATTTGAAATTTAGTGTTTAGGCTTTAGCCTCTGTTTTTGAAAAATATTTTTTCTGAAATGGCTTCCGTCATTGCTGTGAATTTGTTATGGTATTGGTATTATGCTGTTTGCTTGAATTGAATTTCCTGTGTGACTGTGATGGTATTATCTTCCAAGTTTATTTTTTCAAGAATGAATAGCTTTATGTTCTTACTGTAGGTATTTTGCAAATTAGGTTTCTTGTTTAATGTGATATTCATACAAATACTTTCAATATTCATATTGGACGTAGGTTTCATGCGTTGAATATTTGATATTTATGATGTAATATTCACCTAAACTCTGAATAATCATCATGTGTGAATTAAACTATGAATATCGACACTGTTTTTATGAATATCGACTACTTACTTGTATGACTATGCGTACAAAATACGTGAATATCATCACATATGGAATGAATATCGCTATTATGGTATTCAAATTGCTTGTTGATGGTGTTGTTTGTACTGTTTGCAATTGATATTAAAATTGTTTGATGTGATATTCATACAAATGCTTTTGATATTCATGTTGTATGTACGTTTCATGATCTGAGTAGTTGATATTCAAATTTTATGATGTGATATTAGGGGTGTGCAAATTCGGACCGGACCGGACTGAAAATGCCCGGACCGGAGGAATTACGGTCCGGTCCCCAGTCCACATATTTGTAAAATTCTGGTCCGGTGCAAACCCGGCCGGTTTCCGGTCCGGATGGACTGATTTTTTATTGTTTTTAATTTAATTTTATATATTAATATCTCATAATATTATTAAAAATTAATTTTTACTCTAAATATAAATAAATGACAAAATATATTATCTAATACTATACACAATAGTTATAAAAATAGAAAAAATAAGTAATTTTCTATTTATATAAAACTAAAAAAATATAAAAATATATTTACCGGTCCAAGACCGGACCGGACCCGGACCAGACCGAATCATACCGGTTCGGTCTCCGGTCCAAGGTTTGAAAAAATTCCGGTCCATCGGACCGGACCGGACCGGAAAAAGCGATCCGGTCCGGATGCACAGCCCTATGTGATATTCACTATGATGTTGTTGATATTCATCATTGTTTTCAGGCCTAACTGTTGCACCGACGAAGAGACGTTTGAAGCTTTCTGCTCGTCTAAAAAAGCACAAGTCATTGCGTAATAGCGATATTCATGTTTGTCATTCCTAATATTCATGTAATCAATATTGATGTTCATGTATATTTTTTCGTGTATAACTATCTGTGTTAGTGTGAAGTGATTATTTTTTGTTTGGGTTATGATATTCATGGCGAAACATAGTGATATTCATACTAATATAGAATGATATTCATGGTGTAATTGATTATGTTATTCATATATTATTAAGTGGTGATATTCTTATTTTAAGTTGTGTTATTCATGTCTTTAATTGGTGATATCCACATATTAAACAAAGATATTCATACAAACATGAACTATATTCAAGAAACAATGACAAAAGCAACAAGAACAAATTTGCAAATCTACGAATTTGCAAAGCATTAGGACGCTGAAAAAATCAAGTGGTGATATTCATGTTTTAAGTGGAGATATTCACATCCATCGATATTATAAACGCATGAACGATATTCATAAAGACGTGATCGATATTCATAAACGCAGCAGAATGGGGCGGGAGAGGTTTTAGGAAAGAGAAAATATTGTATTTTCTCTCTCATCTAACAACCTTATTTATTATCTTTCCTAATTAAAAATTAAATAATTGCCTTATTATAGTAGATTTGGTGGTTACATCTCTACTATATCTATTGTAAAGCCCAATCATCCAACCATCCATCCATCAACATTAATCCAACGCTCCAGATTAATACTTCTGTTTTACCATAACTCCCGTTTTACCGGAGCGTTCCTCACGAGGAAAAAGGGTCGGTTTATATTATACATTATAATAAACTTTTTTTAAATAATATGTTATTGATAGTTGAAATGAGTTGAGAAAAGGTAGTTTGAAAATTTATGCATAAAATGACTTTTTATATTAAAAAATACACAAAATAGCTTATTTGTATGTAGTCACCGAACATAATTATTAGAATTAATATATTTTAATGTATAATGCTGTTGTTCCCGGTAAAAGTAAGTTTACATAAGAAGGGAGATCCCGTCTCTCTAAAAATCACCAAAATTTTCACCAAATATAAACATCGGGACAATCATCCCAACACCCCACCATCAACACCAAGAGGCTAACCACCATTACAATCATCCTTCACCAATAACATCAGTATAGATAAACAAAAACAGAGGAAAAACCCCTCCTAATCAAATGGATTAACCCCCCAACAACAAAAAAAACAATAAAAGGATTGTTTTTCACAATCTCTTATACCCAGAAATTAAACCTAAAAACCAAAACTTCAAACACCCAACCCACCCAAACCCCAACTGGTTCTGCAGAAGAACAACAAATCAACATATCTAACCAGGTATGGACTCGTCGTGGTGCTCATCTCCCTCGACGGTGTCTCAAATTCTAAATCAATCGAGCCTCTCCAAGGTCTCTCCACCACCGCTTAAATGCTTGACCCACAACTCGGACCATCTCCTCCGGCCAACTCTCCCTCCGCCATACCTCTTCATTAAAAAAGACAAACTCCCACAAGCAACACCAACCATCTTCATCAACAACAACCCTCTCCAGGAAACACCAAGGGATAAACTCCCACCGACCACCATACCAACAAGGGATAGTCTCCCAATGTCTTCTCATGGATTATCTCCCCCACCAGAAGCAAAAGGAAACCTCCTTTGGTGGAAGACAACCAATTTCTCCTTAAACCGGTACACCTCCATGGAAAAATACCCAAATCGACTCTTTGCTATATACATATTACCAGATCTGATATCTCACCACCTGTTTTTTCCGCTTTTGCGGGCTCGATCCAGTCGCTCTCTGGTTCACACCATGCTCGATCCACCCTGACAACGATCTATGGCTTCGAGCCCAAATCCTCGTCCAAAAACCAGATCTATCACCACCGGCTCTTTCGTCGCTTGTCGGCACGAACGACGTTGGACCGCCGATTACTGGATCAACCCTTGCCTAAACCACCCTCGATGTAGTTCTCGGCGTCGTCGGCGCTGAGCCCCGATACCCATCCAAGTTTTGTCATCGTCATCGTCGATGTACTTGCTGAACAATGCCAGTTAAAAAAAATATTAATAAACAAAACCTTAAAAATCAATTGTGCACAGCCATGTTCTTGCCTAGACAAGTAAAAAAAAAATTGGCCTCTGTATCAAACCCTTTATTTGTCTATGGGATTTTTATTTTGGACCCATAAACGGCCCACTATCAAAATTTTATCCTTCTTTGAGTATAAAAAACAATTAACATAATGTTTAACCAACTCACTCAATATCCTAGTCGTGTTGAGATACATTCATGTGCTGATGTGTAGCTGATTGTAGGTTTGGATTGAGATTGTTGTTTCGGGCAAGAGATCAAGAACGTGGTCGTGCGATTCTCGTTGGCTTCTAGAGACGAAGCGTGATCCAGGTGTTTCAGTCGCACCTCCAGTGTGTGTTTTTTGATCTGCTTCTCGGCTATTGCATCGCCTTGTTGGTTTCTTCCAACCCGTGTTGCGCCCTTCTCATCCGTTTTGCCTATTTTTCTAGCTCTTTTCAGTTTTGTTTGTCTCTTATTTTATTTGTTGTAATTTACTCTCCCTAGTCGGTTTATTTCGACTGCCGATTCTTCGGTCTCTCGAGAATCCTTGTCAGGTGTGACTTGGATTTTCGAATTCTTTTCTTATCAAAAAAGAAAGTAAGTTTACATAACTTTATTTGCAGAAAATTGTTTTTTTTATAAGGAAACTTTTTTTTTTTTGCATCGGGTAGAAATCGTAGAATGATAGATGCTTTAAAGTCTTTTACTTTTTCTGTGATACTTTTGTCCTTTTCTAAAAGGAAGAAAGAAAGGTAAAAGTACTTCTACATAACTTTATTTTTATCCGTTTGATTAAAAAAGTAGTGCAATCAGAACCGATTTAAACGGTTCTTACGTGATTTTCAGTCTAATTTTTACCTAATCAAAAAAAAAAAACTGCTTAAATCCAATCACCATTTAAAAAATTATTGAATAATTAAGATATATTTTGAGGCTATACATATTATTTTTTTTATGTAATTTTACTTAAACTAGTGTAGAACCCGTACCTTGTACGGGTAAATGAAATTTGAGAAAGTCAAAAAAATATTTATGATTGAATTAAATTAATGTTATATCGAACTATTTTTTTAGAAAAAATATAGTTCTCGCTAGATCATTGGAAATCATATGCTATGATATATAGGAATTTATGTAGACTCATTTAGAGAATAGTTAATATAGAAATATTATAATGATTATTAATCTAAAAATCTTGATAAAATTATTCTCGATTTACAAAAATATATATACGTGGGATGTATGGTCTTTTAAACAATTTAAACAGTTTTCAAACAAATAATTAATGTGTGGTTCATTAACAAAAACTATAAGATTAGTAATTAATCTTTTGAATAAGAAAGCCAAGAATATTCATTATATATATATCTCATGTTTGGATTATAATAGAAAAAAAATTTAAAGAAAAAATAATTTTGACAAAATCGTGAACATGGTCTTCTTTATGTTGAATATTAAGTATTATAACAAAATCTTTATTTTTTTAATGTTTTTTTAGTTTGATATTTGAACAATTCATAATCAAATTTTCAAATCTTAACTACTATATTATACCTTCAAACCAAGTTTTTGGTTAAACATTGATAAAAGTCAGTTGAAAATAAAGTGAGTTGAAGATTTTAAAATTATAAAAATTAAAAGTATATATGTATAATTAATGAATAAGACCAATTTAAATTAAAAATTAAAAAAATTATATTAAAATAAGATTTATGTTTTTCAAGAAAATATATATAGCTAAACAATGGGGATCCAAAATTATTGTTACACCCTCAACGATACTAGTAAAATCACAATATAAAACAATGATTTCTTAATATTTACGAAAATAATAATATACGTATGGTTACGAAACTAATATTTATCATAGCAAACTACTTTATGATATAAAATATAATGTTTTAGATATTTCATATGCATATGGAAAAGAAGTGACATCAACCTAATAAACATGATATTATCTCGTATGTATTTATTATAATGAATATTAAAAATAATTATTGAAAAATAAGGTGGAACTCAATATTTGAATATATTTATTTCAATGATTATTTTAAAAAAATCAATTTAATTACCAAAAAAAGATAAAATAAAAGGCAAGCTCAATTTAAAATTCCATGCATATATTCACAATGGATAATTTTTGCAGGAAACCACCCGTTATATGTCATTATTTACACGAAACCATCCGTTATATCGATATTTATTTTAAACCACCCAATTATCTATCTCCGTTAACGCAAAACCACCCATACCCCTCTGTCGTCCACTTTGCCGTTTAAATGTGTGAATTGTCCCTTTTGCCCTCACTTTTTTTTAAAAAAATTAGGGGCATTTATGGTCATTTTGAAACTGATGATATATCGTTTAAGGGACGATATTTTGAGGAGAAATTGAGCTCGAGCCTCCATTCTTTCTTTTAATCTGATGGCTTGTACTGGGGAAATGACAATTATCTATCTCCGCTGAGCAATGTTGAGGGAGGAGCAGCGAAGGTTGAATTCACAAAGGTGAGGAGAAGACACGAAGACGATTCTGCAAATTGAGTAAGAATTTTGATTCTTCAATTTAGGTCGTTCAATTTTTATACATTGGAAAAGATTTTGGGAAGAATTGGATAGTCGAATTAGTGGAATTTGAGTTTTCCGAATTAGGGTTTTTCGAATTAGGGACTTCACTAGTCAAATTAGTTGAATATCTCTTTTCGAATTATGGATTGAGTTAGTCGCAATTAGGTCGTTCAATTTCTGTACAAAAAATGTATTGTTAGTCGAATTAGGGATTCCTTACCCGAATTGTATTGTTAGTCGAATTAGGGATTTCGAATTATGGATTGGAGTCAGGTTTAGGGTTCTATTTGTAAACTTCAGTTGAAGTAGTAAGTTTACATTGTTTATGTTATTGGTTGTAGGAAAATGTCATCCCAATCTTCCCCTTCATATAATGGTGGCATAGTTTGCGAGTGCAATTTAACGCCAAGGATGTATACAGCTCATACTGCAAGAAACTATGGAAGGAGGTTTTTGAGTTGTTCATCATATACATCAAATGGCTCCAAAGGCTGTGATTTTTTTTGAGTGGATCAATACTCCATTCGAGATAAATACAATGAACATAATCCAAAGATTGACAAATCAAAAGAAAGAATTGGAAGCAAAAAACCTAAAGCATGAAGAAGCATTGAAGGCTAAAGGGAAACAGATTAGGAGGTTGTTGTTCTTTGTATGGGCATTGTTGGCCAGGATTGTATTTTCTATGTTTTATAAGTAGTGTTTGTATACAATCATGGCATTTATGCTTTTGAAATGGTAGTTATGCTTATGAAACATGTGATTTCTGGCTATGACATGTGCAAGTTTGCATATTGAGTGAACTGACTATTTGTCCTTGGATTTCTGTTGCATATTCAGTATGAATGTCCATTTTGGCCATTGTTCTGGTGTTTTGGTCATTACAGGTTTAGGCCATTACATGCTTGTTCCGGCTATGACATATGCAGGTTTTGGCCATTGTTCTTGATTTCTGGCTATGACATGCTTATACGGGTTTACAAGGTCTCATGTGCAGGTTTAGACCATTACATGCTTATACGGTTTACATACAAAGGGCAATTGAAATTTGGCAATAACACACCTAGATTTTGCAGAAATTGGGACCTAAAAATGACCATTACAAATACAAGTGGACCTGAAAATGACCATTAGCAGCAAAGCTTCTTACTGACCCAAAAGTTCCAAAATGCTAACAAGTTAACAACATAGTAGCAACAAAGCTTCTTACTGACCCAAAATGCTAACAAGTTAACCTAACAAAGGCTCCAAAATGCTAACACAAGTCCAAAATGCCTTCTGATACATCCATAAGTTATCCAAATATTATGTCACATCCATAGATACAAGTTCAACATTGTTCAATTCCACGACTAAGCTACTTCTTTGCAACAGAGTTTGATCTGGTTGAGGGTCTTAATGAACTACCCACTTGAGACCTTGTTGCAATCATTTTTCTCCTTGGATTTCTGATAGGGATAAAGCTTCCCGATAGCCGCCATGAGAACCTGTATACAAAACATAACTTAAAGATGATTTTTTGTTTTAAATATAACCTGTATACACATCCATAACATAGCTACATATGCTTACAGTGGTCAAAGTTCGTGTCTGGGAAGCTTGTGTTACAACCACATACTCTTCATGATGGTTCAATCCACTGACAATAAGTGAATCCTGTGCAAATAATAACAAAACAGTTAGTATGATCAATTTTAGGAAAATCTATGCAACTCAACACATACAATATAAATAGAGCCAGTAAATTTTGTACCACATCAAAATCTTCTTCAGTAGCCATTTGTACATTAACATTGGACCTAACCTGTGTGTGTGTGATGACAATGAAATAAGGTAGCAGATGAAAACATGTGCAACTCAATACAAACAACACAGATGCATGATAAACAACACAAATGTAAAAATTTGCAACATACCACATTCTCTTCCTCAGTTGGTATTTGTACATCACTAGAGGGCCTATCCCCACCACTAATTTGAACTCCAGTATCTGGCCTCACTTGTAAAAATGTCAAAATTTATAGTATTACTTGGTGGTCAAATTTTATAATTAAATTAAAGGGCAACATGGATAACTAACATGTTTCCTTGTGTACTTCCTTTTCTTAGGTTGCACAGGCAAAGTAGCATCACTTGGTGGTCTTCCCCATCTCTTAGGACTGTTTGGGTCCTCTGGAGGTTTTGGTGGATTCTTACAAGACTTTCTTGTGTGACCTTCCTCCCCACAATTTCCACACTTGTTCTTGCCACTCCTCAGTCTAGTTTGCTTGCTGGAATTCACTTCTCTAGGTTATTTTCTTCTGGATTTTCTGGGTCTTCCAGGCTGAACAATTAGATTAGGTGGTTGTAGTGGTGGGTGCCAAGTTTTTTCCCATTGGTCATCTCCAAGCATTGGGTTCACAGACAAGCTATAAGCTCTCAGGTAAGTCTCCTTAGTGAAGTACTCATGGACATAATCTTCCACTCTATGCCTTCTCTTCAAAATGCAACATATGGCATGGGTGCATGGCAGTCCAGTGAGATCCCACATGTTGCACCCACAACTTCTTTGCCCCAAATCAACCACATAAGTTTTCCCAGCACAATCAACCTCATACCTATCTTGATCCCCATAGCATTTGCACATATACAGAGTTTCAACCCTAATGATATTGAGCTTTTTGGTAACTTTATGAGTCAATAATCCTTGGTGAGCATTCATGGCAGCCCTCTTGCTAATGAACATTTTCATAAGTTTTCTCCTAATCCACTCACACATAGAAAGGATGGGCATCTCTCTGGCCTCCAGAATACAACTGTTAAAGGACTCACATGCATTATTTAGCAACATATATGATTTCACATAGTGTCTAAATGCATGTAGAGACCATGTCTCAGGGTTTGAATCCATAAGGTATTTGAAAGCCCCCTCATCCATTGTTCTTATTGTCTCCATTGCCAACTCAAAATCAGGTTTAGTTGCAGCCTTTGCAACTGCCCATACATCATCTTTGAATGATTTCCCTGGCCATTTGGCCTTGAAGTTGTTATGGAGATGTCTAACACATACCCTAGTATCACTCATGGGAACAACCAAATGCAAGGCCTCTAGCAAACCCTGCATATAAGACACATTATGGTCAATAACTCAATATAATAAAACATTAAAATTCAAATATTAAGTTGTACAAAAAAGTCATAACCTTTTGCCTATCTGACATGAAAGTCATAGGTTGTTCACTCCCAATGTCTTGAATCAAGTTTTCCAAGAACCATATCCATGTTTCTATTCTTTCTGCCTCCACAACTGCAAAGGCTATTGGGAAAATATTGTCATTGCCATCTTGGCCCACTGCAGAGAGTACTTGTCTAGTATATACCCCCTTTAAATGACATCCATCTAGTCCCACAATTGGCCTACAACCAGCAACAAAGCCTTGCTTACAAGCTTTCAGACAAACATAAAGTCTATGAAAAATAGGCTTCTCTGGATGTTCCTCAGGTCTCACATACACTATGCTACCCTCATTCCATTTAATGATTGTAGCAACATAATCTCAGACTTTTGCATATTGTTCTGGTGCATAGCCTTGTGTCATCAAGATGGCCCTAAGCCTAGCCCTCCAAGCTTGATGATATGTGATGTTCACACTGTTCTCTCTTTTCACTGTCATTATAAATTGTTTGATCCTCCACTGCGGATCATCTCTGTAATGCTCCAAGTACCTTTCAGCAAGCCACTTGGAATTCATCTTTGTGTTCTTATCTTGGCACCCACACTCATGCTCTGGAATAAAAGTCTTGAGTTGAAAACTACCATTTGTTCCCATTCTCCTTGCACAAGCCTTAAACCCACACAAATTTTCCTTACACACACACACACTTCTTCCTGCCGTGTTTGAACCCACAGTGACACTTGTTCATACAATAAGCAGACACTTTATGCTTATCATTGTGCAGATAATAGAAATCAAAACCATTCTCCAATGCTAACTGTCTTAAAGCCTTTCTAAAAACTTCATTTGAGCCAAATCTCATACCAACCTTGAGAGAAATTTTATTTTTAAAATCAACCAAAGGATTAAACTCAGGATACCTCACATGAAGATTACCATCATTAGATCCACTGTAACTCCTATAGTCATCAGATTCAACTCTGATGTCAAACACATCCTCACAAGTTGGTTGACTATCCTCAACATTTAGATTCTCATCAAATACATTTTTGTCAACATGTTGTTCAAAATCTGCATCATCATCAGATGACTCACCAAAAATATTGTCTTCATAAGCTACATCATCATCATCATCATTAGAGGAATCTGAACCCAAAATTTCTTCATCACCATCTTCGGATGCTTGATCTGACTCAATACAAGTTTGAGAAGGTATTGTGGGAGATTGTGCAGATCTGGTGACAACCCTAAGGCTATCTATCACTTCTTCAGATCCACCAAGGGTTAATTCTACCTTGTCTTGATGATTTTTTCCAGATGGGCCTACAGTATTGGGCTTACCCTTGCTCATTGTTGGGCTACTCATTGTTGGGGTAGTCATTCCCGGGCTAGTCATTCTTGGGCTACTTGTTGACTTATCCATTAAGGTTTTTGGGCTAACTTCTTCCCCTTGGATAACATACATATCCAGAGTTTTATCACTCCCAACAGAAGAATACATTTGAATTATATCATTATCATGATTGATCTCTTGTATCCCTCTCTGTAGGGTCATTCCAGGCCTAGAGAACCACAACTCTCTCACATTCTCAACACCAACCCCTCCTTAATATAATCCACTAGCTCCATCTTAGATATTAAATCAGGGTCAACATGTTGCTTACAATAAACTAGTTTTTTCCTATATGACAGACTGTCATTTGGTCGATTTGAATCAAGATAAAACTTGTCATCATATAGAAACTTCACAGTCACAACCATCTGTGAACACAACACATTAAAATTGAAGACATGACAGAAGTCTCAAAAGAAAATATTCACACATAATCAAACAATTGAATACATATTTAATGAGCAACCAACTGAAGCTCACATGGGCATATTTTATAAAGCATGGGTCCACAACAATGGATATTTCTACAATCGAATAAAGCTCACATGTGCATAGTAAAATTGAAGCATAGACCACCACATACACATCCACATCATATGTTCAGCTTTAACAAAAAAAAGATTCTTAAAGGCACAATTGATTAAAGAGAATGGACAACCACATCGCACACTTCACTAGTCAACAAAGTACGAAACCCTAAACAATATAAAACCCTAACCACGAACCTTATCTCAATCAAAATCAAGAATACCAGTAGTACCTTTAACACCCTGAGATGCTTACAGTTCTTCCTTGCAGTTCTTCCTCGCTCTAGCTCCCTTCGCCAGATCTTCCTCGCAGTTCTTCTAGTGGTTGGAATCGTCTTCGCCAGGAGAAAAGCCCCAATAACCCTAAAGCCCCAAATTGAAAAAAAAAACAAATTAAAATCCCCAAATTCCCAAATTTGGAAAAGCCCCAAATTCCAGTTTGAAACCCTAAACCCCAAATTGGAAACTTCGACAACCCTAAACCCTAAATTCCCCTTAGAACACTGAGAAACTGGGAACCCTAAACCCCAAATTCCCGAAATTCACCCAGAAATCACCCACGATGAACCAGAATGACGAAATTGAAGATCGCCTCACCTTCGCTCTCTTTTTTGGGGCAAATCTGACTGGAGGGAGGGAGAAAGAGATATTCAACCAAATTATCGTTATTATCTCGTCATGCCTGGTAGAAGCCCGCTAATTTTAAAAAAAAGTGAGGGCAAAATGGACAATTCACACATTTAAACGGCAAAGTGGACGACAGAGGGGTATGGGTGGTTTTGCGTTAACGGAGATAGATAATTGGATGGTTTAAAATAAATATCGATATAACGGGTGATTTCGTGCAAATAGTGACATATAACGGGTGGTTTCCTGCAAAAACCCCTATATTTGACCCTTATATTAAGTTAAAATATTTATATAACAATTTTATCGTAGAATAGAAATGTGAAAATTAATAGCCAAATAAAAGAAAAATGTTTATATTAGATCAAAGCTATTGTTCATACGAAAAAATTGAGTTATTTGATGAAATTTTGAAGATTTTTATAGTATAAATTTAGTTAGTTTAAAGAAAAAGTAAACTAAAAATAGGATTAATCGTAAAATAATACGTAAGTAAAGTTGACCCATTATTGTTTTGGTGTCTCGAAAGGGGATATGAGATCAAACGAGAGGAATTTTTTTTTGATATTTAAACTTTTTGTTAAAATAAAAATATGAAATAATTCAACAAAATATATATAAAAAATTATTACAAATCAGCCAAATAAATCACATTTTTTTAATTTTTTTCTAATTACGTAATGGACCCATCCAAAGTTTTAAAATTTTGATTTTAACTTATATCCTTACTTCTAGAAAACATTAATTAAAAATTTATTTGAATAATTAATTAATTAGTAGTGGCTAATTTATGTAGGTGTAAAGTTATTTCAAATTCAAATACTTTTAAAATTTGTATACATACTACATTTAATTTACTTTTGATAATGTGTATAATCATATGAAATTGAAAGTTTGTTACAACAAAGATTTACTTGGATTTTTTAGTTAAACTTTTTGTTTGATTTAACAAAATTTTCTTGGTAATTTATAATTGATATTTCACGGTTTGTTAGTGAATATTTTCTTGATAATTAACAAACTCAATTTAATTTTTTTAAAAACTAAAAATTACATTTAGCAAAATAATAAGTAATAAGCCCATAGAAACATTGTAAAATCGGAAAATGAAGACCATGTATTTTTATAAAATGAAGACCATGTATTACATTTAGCCAAAGTTGATCCATTATTGTTTTGGTGTCTCGAACGGGGATATGAAATCAAACAAAGGGAAAAAAATAATTTTTATATTTTAACTTTTTGTTAAAATAAATATATGAAATAATTCATCAAAATATATATAAAAAATTATTACAAATCAGCCAAATAAATCACATTTTTTTTAGTTTTTTTCTAATTACGTAATGGACACATCCAAAGTTATGAAATTTTGATTTTAATCTATATCCTTACTTCTAGAAAACGTTAATTAAAAAGTTATTTGAATAATTGATTAATCAGTAGTGGCTGATTTATGTAGGTATAAAGTTATCTCAAATTCAGATGCTTTTAAAATTTGTATATGTACTACATTTAATTTACTTTTGATAATGTGTATAATCATATAAAATTGAAAGTTTGTTACAACAAAGATTTACCTAGATTTTTTAATTAAACTTTTTGTTTGATTTAACAAAATTTTCTTGGTAATTTATAATTGTTATCTCATGGCTTTGTTAGTGAATATTTTCTTGGTAATTAACAAACTTAATTTAATTTTTTAAAACTGAAAATTACATTTAGCAAAATAATAAGTAATAAGCCCATAGAAACATTGTAAAATCGGAAAATAAAAACCATGTATTTTTTATAGAAAATTATAATCAAATAAAAATTGTTAAATGTGAACATACAATATACCAAATTCGTTAAAAATATGATATGATATAATTGTTGTTAAGATGAGTTGTTAAAATTGAAAGGTTTAGAAGAAAATCTCAAGATTATATAAATTAATTTTGTTAAGATACATGTTAGTAGGAATTCTATCATATATTAGTTTGACATATATAAGCTTATTTTTTGCAATTTGTAGAAATAAAAATTTATAAAAAATGTATAAGCATTCAACAAAGTTGTATATAGTTTTTATATATTTGAAGGTAGGTGTGATTAGATATTGTGATTTAAATTAAAATATAATATTAAGAAAAAAAAGTGCATTAATAACAAAATGACACGTAAGATTTGTGGGAGGCCAAAAACATTCTGGTGGCTCAAAATTCAATAGCTTTAATATATATAGATGGACCATAAAATTTATTCGGGTCATTTTACTCTAAATGGGCCATAAATTTGTATGTGTAATAATATAATATAGTTGGCTTGATTATAAAGCACATGTACTATGAGTTGAAAATTATATATATTGTATGATTTTTGCCCATAAATTTAAATAGGTCAAATTATATATGCAAACGCATGAAATTAATACTACTAATTACATAAATAAATATAAAATATATTTTATATATAAGTTTAGTAAGAAATCTATCATATATTATTTTGACATATATTATAAGCTTATTGTATGTGTAAATTGTAGAAATCAAATTTTATAAAAAAATTGTATATAGTTTTTATATATTTGAAGTTAGTTGTGATTAAATATTGTGATTTATAATTTTAAATATTTGAAGTTAGTTGTAATTAGATATTGTGATTTAAATTGAATTAGTTAATAAAAAAAGTGAATTAACCACAAATTGACACATACAATTTGTGGGCTAGAATCAATATGGTGGCTCTAAATTCATTTGCTTTAATATATATATATATATAGATTATTAATTAAAAATAAAGTGAGTAAATATTATATTATAATTTTAAAAAAAATATATATTGTTATATCTTAATTCTTTTATATTTTTATGATTATATAAAAACTAAAATAACAACAAAGTATATAAAATTATAAATGGAAAATTGCGCAGATTTGCACAGACATGTAAGAATCAGTAAAATCATTTCACTTTATACTCGTATTAAACAGTATCTCATCAAACGACCGAAAAAGTACACCCTCATCGATTGCAACATACGCAGCAGTAGTACGTCTACAACCCCTTTTCAATGGCCGCCATGGAAAGCTCACAACAACCGCAACCCGCACAACAGCCCCAGCTTCCACAGCAGTTGCCCCCAAACGGTAATGGCTATTTGCAAGTCTAAAACTTGTTAGGGTTTCATGTTATTACTTCGTTCCTCTATGTTCTCCGTCGCTTTTGCTATGAACAAGTTTGAGAGGAAGAACTATTAGAAGTCTAAGATCGCATATCAGTGGGATTTGGTTAATTGCTTATACTTCATCTCAATTGCTTGTGAGTTTTGGTATCTCGTACATGTTAATTGCAGTTTTGTGGAGGAGGTGGACTGGATCCTCTGTAATTTTTGTTTCCTGAAAGAAATTAGGTTTCTAGTTTTTACTGATCCTACTTGGCAGTCACTTTAGATTTCGAAACTGTTTTCAAGCCCAATTCTTGCCTGGTTAAAGGGTCATGAGTTTGCATTTTAGGTTATCTGGACTTGATTTCCACTGTGTTGTAAACTTGTAATGTCGAACGAGTCCAAAATGCGAGTGCTTGTTTATATTGCAAAAGCTTTCAAATATGGTTTTTGGTTGGTAATTTCTTTTACTCGCATGTATAAATGCTTGTTTTCAGATATTCAGTTGTCATACAAGAACCAGCTACAACAGTATGCTCAAAGGGCTGGTTTGGATCTTCCGGTTTACTACCTAAAAGGCACGGGAGAGCTTCATCCTGTACGGTTCAAATGCTCTGTAATGGTAGACGATGAGACATATGAATCACCGAGCACATTTACTCAGAAAAAAGCTGCTGAGCAAGATGTAGCCAAGTATGCTTTAAAGTGTATCTTGGAGAAGAGGCAAGAGAAAGGATCTTGTATCATAAGCAAGGTTTGTTTATGTAGAAGCTAATCAAATATGCTAAGTCATTAAACTTTTATCTTCATGTATTATTTTCTGTAGCAGGGAAAGCTCGGCTGGAAGCTGATAATGAAATTTTGTTATATGTTTGCAGTCCAAAACTTATATCCTGATGTATTTTTGTGCCGTAAATAGTTTGTTTATCTAACTGGTTTTGGTGTTCTCTCTAATTGTGGTGTCAAAACTGTCAAATAACAGAATATTATGTCGCATTGGAAGTAGTTTGAGATGCTAAAACCTGCATAATGTCTGTGCCATGGGGAGTTTGTTGTGTACTAATGATCAATGACTGAAGCATTTTAATTGACAAAAAAATTCTCTCTTTGCTAGTGATTCTCCTTTTATTTTGTTTCAGAATACTATACTTTGCAAGGCCATCCTCAATGAATTTGCTGCGAAATTACAATTAGAAAGGCCAAAATATAATACCATTCAAACACAACAAGTTCCGCTCCCCATTTTTGTTTCTACACTGGAGTTCAGGGGTGTATCGTACACTGGTGGACCTGCGAGGACGAAAAAAGATGCAGAGCGGTTGGTAGCTCATGATGTTACGATTTCAATACTGGGTATATTTTTATAATGCTCATCTTAAAAGTTGATATTTTTATCTTGCCTCAATCAAACTGAATCCTTTTGATTGCTCTTTTCTTATCTTAAGTTTGTGGACAAAAAATGCAGGCAGTTCAGAAGAAGATTCAACTCTCCTAGAGATTTTAAGATCAAAAGCTAATCTGTTTTCTGCCACACAATTAAGCATGGATCCAAGTTGTGCTATAAGACCCGAGGAAGGTGTTAACTCGGTGTCTGGAAGTGACGGTTGGCCGTCAACTTGCAATGAGGAACGATTCAAAGACGCTCCCAATTCTTCTTCTATGCAAACAGAAGGTGTCCCTGATCCTCCAATGCAAACATTTGCACTTGATTGCTGTCAAGTAACGTCTCCATCTCCCGCTGATGCATCATCAGTGTTGCTTGTGCCTTCCTCGTCTCAAGACCCTATAACTCCTCCAATGCAAGTGCTTGGAAATGAAGGTAGCAAAAGTACTCCTACACCCGAAGCTCGTGGGCCCGTTTCCCCTTCCCCTCTTGCAAATCAAACCTGTGAAGTTAGTTCTGTAGACCAAGTTAACAGCTCCATCTTTCCTGAGCTGCCTCAAAATCTTACAACCCCATCTGAAGATGTTGCAATTCAAGGATGCCATGTAGTTACTACTGCAATTGCCCCAAATCAGGACTGTTCTGTGGCGTTTGCTTCACAATCTGCAGAAAGACTTAGCCGTAGTCAGAGAAAAAGGGCTAACAAGAAGGCGAGGATGGCTAATTAGTAAGCTTTGGATCCTTTGTTTATTTTAATAAGTGTGACACTCCTCACTGTGTATTTCTATCCCTGCTAATCCTCATCCCTGTCCATATGGTTGTTTGACAGGGAATCCTTTGAGAATTTGTTGTTAAGAGGAAACTTAGCTCTAGTTTGTTCAGTAGGATATCAGATATATGAACTGAAATTGTTATCATCTCAGTGAATGTCACTGAAGGATGAGTTGAATTTCAAACCTGGTGTAATGATACTCCGAGGATTTTGGGCCCATTGGCCCTTTAAGAGTTTTCAATTAATAAAATGGATTCTTACTAGTTTTTATGGTTTAAGGGGTGTTTAAGAGTTTTCAATTAATAAAATGGATTCTTACTAGTTTTTATGGTTTAAGGGGTGTAGGGGATATGGAGTAGGGTTTAGGGAGAGGGAGATGAGTCCATTTTTGCTAAGGGTTCATTAGTTTTAAAAAAGGTTTGTCAAAAAATCATTTACTAACTCACCGTGATACTTTGGCAACTTCAGTCGTCTAATTAAATTGGGCCTGATCCGGCCCATTTAAACATTATTGGGCCGATTCGGAAATGTGTAATCTATGTTACATTTCTACAAAAACTTCTCATTGAAGCCGATTCGGAAATGTGTAATTTTACTTCCATTTCTTTTGATAAAATTTCTAAAAGCTTGTTCTACCAATCTATGTTACATTTCTAGAAAACAAAAATTATGTTTCATAAAATAACGTTTTTTGCTACATAAATTATTTTGAAATTCAAATTTTGGAAATTGCTTGCATTGGTAAATACTTTTGGAATCCGTAGTTGTCAGGTCAACACGGACACACGAGCTACGATTAGGGCTGAGCACGGGCCGGAACCCGACCCGACCTGACCCGAACCCGAAAAGTCCGAAATCCGAACGGCAAAAAATCCGGGACCGAACCGAAGACATCGGTTCGGGTTCGGGCTAAACAAGACTTTTCGTTAAAAAACAGGCTAAATTACACTAAAAACCCGAACCCGAACCGAACCGAAACTCTGATTTGGTCGGACCGAAACCCGAACCAAAAACATGTCAGTTCGGGTTCGGTTCGGATTTTTCGGTTCGGGCTTCGGTTTTCTCGGCCCGTGCTCACCCCTAGCTACGATACAAATTGACAACAATCAAAAATTTGAGTTTGTGATTGAATTATATAAAATCATATATACCCGGAGGTCGGACCATGCTAGGCTTCTTAGACGTTGCTAGAAGTTGCCTTAGGCCTTAAAAATAATATAAACATATTCCTAGAAAATTAAACAAATCAGATAAAAAATCACAGGGAATGTAATGTTGATTCTTTAAGCACCCACATTTTATGATGGCTACGAACACTTTGTTTTTATCTCCAATTTATAACAATAGTGGACAAAATTAAGTACCTAGATGCTCTTAAAAACAAGTCAACACAAAGGCAGAAAGATTTATTAATTTTAGTTCCCCAAAAAATAACACTGCGACAAACTTCAACCCAAGAAAAACGACAAAATAGACTCATTCCAAATTATTAAAATTAGCTCAATTTTAAAGTAAGGCTAATTTGGTAGATAAAACAAAGTAATGCAATCATCTACACCTAGACGTACTAATACACGTACTAATTGGGACCAATCAACGGCGGACACAGGTGGGGTCCAGTGGAGGCCACTGGGATTTTGAAAAAAAATAAAAAATAATTTTTATTTTATTTTTTCAAACATTTTTATAATTTTTTCTTTTTTTAAGTTTTCAAAATAATATATATATATTTTCTAATTTTTTTAATATAGTTTTTATATAGGATTTGTTATGCATAATTCTAAAAAATACAAATGAAACACAACTTATTTAAATTTGCACACAAATTATTCAATAAAAATGTAATACTTTTTTTATATCTAGTCTTATTTGTTAATTTTTTTAAAATTTAGGGTTTATAGATTTGTAATTTTAAATTCAATTTTTATACAAATTTGTTAAAATTACACAGTAAAAATAATAAGTAATGATGAAATTTGTTTTAGATTTGTGTAATTTTTTTTTATCAATTTTAAATAAAATTTCATTTGAGATTCGAATATAGTGTTTGTTGTTTGAAATTAAATTTGTCTTTGTAAGGTAGACATTAGACTTAAATAGATGATAAACTTTGAAATTAAGCCTTTATTTAAAATAAACGATATATTTTTTTCTCTTTAGAATTTTAGTCTCTATTGAACTAAAATCCCGTCCCTGTCACCAACACAAAAAGTTATCATATATAACTTGAATTTGGATACGGTAACTTCTAGATTCGTATTAGAAGTTTGGGATTCACATTAGAAAGTTTGACGATTTTGAGATTGTTTATTAGATCGTTTATGATAAAATTACCAGATTAGAGATTATAAATTTCCTCGACTTGAGCTATGTTGAACTTTGGGGAGAGCAATTTTATAGAAATTATAGTAACATTATCAATTCGAGCATTATATTTGTAAATTACGTACAAGTGTACAACCCATATTTTGTCATATACAAAAATCATACATGAAGTCATCCAAAAAGAGGGAGAATTGTATCTTTCGATCTCTCCAAAGAAATGACACTGAAAAGCCGAGCCTTCTATTTTGTTTTTGTACATCTAACACAACTTCAAGACAATTATTTTCAGTTTAAAAACTTTACCCTGATCATTAATTTTGTTTAAATTTCATTGCCAAAATGCCGGATTTCGTATGAGAAAAGTTCAGACTGTTTAATTAATTGAACAAACAACAAATGTATCATAAAATGTATAGAAACGACGAAGAAAGGCAATTAAGAAAAAGAGTGAAAAAAGCCTATAAATATACACCATCTCTTAAGAAATCCGTAAGTTTATTTTAGAGATTAACATAAGTATTAAGAAAAGCAATTATTAAAATTAAAATATTACAATTTTTTATTCTAAATTTTACGCTTAATAACTACTCACTTTATTTTTAACCAATGAATAAAAAAAAACTACATAAATTATGTCCATATGTATATCTTCGAATAACAAACATCGTAATTCTAGTTATACTTAAAATTCTAAATCATAAACATTTCTTTTTTATTTTTAGTGGATAAAATTAGTAATTTATCTATGAAAATTCCAAAATACTTATTATTTTAAAGTTCAAATCAACATAATATTTATATGCTGACAATGTGATTTCAATTAGTGCACTGTGCTAAGATATTACGGGAAGTTAGTAAATCTTTATATATAATAGTAGGTGCGCATGGGGGTTGGAGCCTATATTAAAAACCATATGTTATATTTTTGAGAATTAAGAGGTGTCAAAGTTTGAGCTTATGAATTTATGATGATATAGTTAACATAACCCCGAAAGTATAGGTGTCTCTGGTGAGTTAAAAGAGGGGGGGCCAACATGCCTGCACTTAGATGTTAGCACCCCTGCAATTTTTTTAATTTTTTTTAATTAATCACTCCAATCTAAGATATTAGACTTTTGTTTAATTAATTAGTGTCAGTTGGGGCCCTGGGGGTACTTTTTGGATGAATCAAAGATATTAGACTTTTGTTTCTTACTCTGTATCTATATATATTACTACTTATTTTATTAAGTAATTACTTACTGTACGTTACATGAAATTAAGTTTATAACTTTCAATAGAGTAGAATCCGTACCTTATACGGGTAAATGTAATTTGAGGCAAAAAAAATAATTGAATTAAATTAATGTTATATCGAAATATTTTTTAGAAAAATATAGTTCTCGCTTGATCATTGAAAATGATATGCTATGATATATAGGAATTTATGTAGACTCATTTAGAGAATAGTTAATATAGAAATATTATAATGATTATTAATCTAAAAATCTCGATAAAATTATTCATGATTTACAAAATTATTTATACGTGGGATATATAATAGATGGCCTTTTAAACAATTTTAAACATATTTCAAACAAATAATTAATGTGTGGTTCATTGACAAAAACTATTACATTAGTAATTATATCTTTTGAATAAGAAAGACAAAAATATTCATAATATGTCAGTATAACTCATGTTTGGATTATAATATAAAATTTTTAAATGAAAAAATAAAATTGACAAAATCGTGTACATGATCCTCTTTATGTTGAATATTAAGTATTATAACAAAATCTTTATTATTTTATGTTTTTTTAGTTTGATATTTGAACAATTCGTAATCAAATTTTCAAATCTTAACTACTATATTATACCTTCAAATCAAGTTTTTGGTTAACATGGATAAAAGTCCAAGTGAAAATAGAGTGATGTGAAGATTTTAAAATTATAAAAATTAAAATCATATATGTATAATTGATGAATAAAGCCAATGTAAATTTAAAAATATAAAGTTTGTATTAAAATAAGATTTATATTTTCCAAGAAAATATATATAGCTAAACAACGGAGATCCAAAATTATTGTTACACTCTCAACGATACTTGTAAAAATCACAATATAAAATAATGATTTCTTAATATTAACAAAAAAAATATACGTAAGGTTACGAAACCAATATTTATCATACCAAGCTACTTTATGATATAAAATATTATGTTTTAGATATTTCATATGCATATGGAAAAGAAGTGACATCAACCAAATAAACATGATATTATCTCGTATGTATTTATTATAATGAATATTAAAATTAATTATTGAAAAATAAGGTGAAACTCAATATTTGAATATATTTATTTCAATAATTATTAAAAAAAATCAATTTAACTACTCAAAAAAGATAAAATAAAAGGCAAGCTCAATTTAAAATTTCATGCATATATTCACAATGGATAATATATTTGACCCTTATATTAAGTTAAAATATTTATATAACAATTTTATCATAGAATATAAATGTGAAAATTAATATCCAAATAAAAGAAAATGTTTACATTAGATCAAAGGTACTATTCATACAAAAAAATGAGTTATTTGATGAAATTTTGAAGATTTTTATAGTATAAATTTAGTTAATTTAAGGAAAAAAGTATATTAAAAATAGGATTAATCGCAAAATAACACGTAAGCAAAGTTGATCCATGATTGTATTGGTGTCTCAAAGGGGATATGAGATCAAACGAAGGGAAACAAATAATTTTGATATTTTAACTTTTTCTTAAAATAAATATATGAAATAATTCAGCAAAATATATATAAAAATATCATTACAAATCAGCCAGATAAATCGCATTTTTTTAGTTTTTTCTAATTACATAATGGACCCATCTAAAGTTGTAAAATTTTGATTTTAATTTATATCCTTACTTCTAGAAAACGATAATTAAAAAGTTATTTGAATAATTAATTAATCATTAATGGCTGATTTATGTAGGTGTAAAGTTATCTCAAATTCAAATAATTTTAAAATTTGTATACGTACTACATTTAATTTACTTTTGATAATGTGTATAATCATATGAAATTGAAAGTTTGTTACAACAAAGATTTACCTGGATTTTTTAGTTAAACTTTTTGTTTGATTTAACAAAATTTTCTTGGTAATTTATAATTGATATTTTGCGGTTTGTTAGTGTTAATTTTCTTGGTGATTAACAAACTCAATTTAATTTTTTAAAACTGAAAATTACATTTAGCAAAATGATAAGTAATAAGCCCGTAGAAACATTGTAAAATAGAAAAATGGAGACCATGCATGTATTTTCTATAGAAAATTATAATCAAATAAAAATTGTTAAATGGGAAGTACAATATACCAAATTCGTTAAAAATGTGATATGATATAATTGTTGTTAAGATGAGTTGTTAAAATTTATATAATCTTGAGATATTGATGTATAATTTCACTAAATTTATGGCCCATATAATTGTTGTATTATATTATTGCTCTAAATTCCTTTGCTTCAAATTTTATAAAAAGTTGTATTATATTATTTTGATATAATTGTTGTTAAGATGAGTTGTTAAAATTGAAAGGTTTAGAAGAAAATCTCAAGATTATATAAATTAATTTTGTTAAGATACATTAGTCTGAAATTTCACTAAATTGTTAATAAAATATGTATGTATAATAATATAATATAGTGGATTGAATTATAAAAGCACATGTACTGTGAGTTAAAAATTGTATATATTGTATGACTTTGGCCCATAAATCTATATATGTCATATTATATATGCAAAGTCATAAAAATAATATTACTAATTACATAAATGAATATAAGATGTATTTTATATATAAGTTTTGTAGGAATTCTAACATATATTAATTTGACATATATAAGCTTATTTTTTGCAATTTGTAGAAATCAAAATTTATAAAAAAATGTATAAACATTCAACAAAGTTGTATATAGTTTTTATATATATGAAGCTATGTGTGAATGTGTGATTAAATATTGTGATTCAAATTGAAATATAATGTTAAGAAAAAAAAAATGCATTAATAACAAAATGACACGTAGGATTTGTGGGGCCAAAAGCATTATGGTGACTCGAAATTCAATAGCTTTAAAATATAGATGTGCCATAAAATTTATTCGGGTCATTTTACTCTAAATGGGCCATAAATTTGTATGTGTAGTAATATAATATAGTGGACTTGATTATAAAAGCACATGTACTATGAGTTGGAAATTGTATATATTGTATGATTTTGGCCCATAAATTTATATAGGTCAAATTATATATGCAAACGCATGAAAATAATATTACTAATTACATAAATGAATATAAGATGTATTTTATTTATAAGTTTAGTAAGAAATCTATCATATATTATTTTGACATATATTATAAGCTTATTGTATGTGTAATTTGTAGAAATCAAATTTTATAAAAAAATTGTATATAGTTTTTATATATTTGAAGTTAGTTGTGATTAGATATTGTGATTTAAATTTTTAAATATTTGAAGTTAGTTGTGATTAGATATTATGATTTAAATTGAAATATAATGTTAATGAAAAAAAGTTGATTAACCACAAATTGACACTTAGGATTTATGGGACCAGAATCAATATGATGACTCTAAATTCCTTTGCTTTAATATATATATATAGATATGCTTTTCCTGTCAGGTATCTCTCATTATAATCCCATATCATATTCAAGTTAGTAACAACAAATTTGAAAACAAGTGAATTCTATGAAATAGTATATATTGAGTTGATTATATTTTGTGACTAGGGTTGGGTTATGGACCTTATGGTGGTTGATGGATTGTACACCAAAACCCAAACTACGGCGATTCAATTTTTGAGACTTTTGTACGGATGGGTTTATTGAGTCTGATTAGGGTTTCGATCTTTAGTATTTATACTTATTTGATTATTGTAATCGTTATCACAAAAATAGTAGAAAAATCCTGGTTTGGCAGCACCCCCACACGTAGTCACTTTTTGTGACGAACTGGCCAACAATTCTTGTATTTTTTATTTCGTTTTCTCTCATTACTTCATTTAAATCCTAACAACGAGAAAGGTTATTTATTCAGAAAACTTATTCTACATATAAAACTTTGATGAATGAATCATCGGCCTGGAACAACCTGGTCTTATCAAACTTTAACTAACTAATACATACGGAGTAGTATGTTTCAAAATTTGTCTTATGTCTAATAATAGTGTTGAATTGATATTTTTTTTAGTTAAGCAGGATTTTAACCTTATTGTTTGAAAACAATCATGAGTTTTTGTGAACAAATAAGATGCTGATGACGAAGCTTCTAAAAAATTACAGTACTCCTACATAGAAAGGGAGCATGCATGCAGAACGGCCTTCTTCGAGACATAAGTACTGTTAAAAGCTCTGATTCCAAAGGCTTGAGCTTTAATTTTTTTTTTGGTTGATTAATTAATTAATTAGTTATTCTGAATTAAAAATAATCAATTGTAATGTTTGGAATATTTAAGAAACAAAGACATGTGCGTTGCTATGGTGTGAGAAGAAACTCACGTTCAACAAGAAAGGAGACAAACTTCATTAACAAGAGAAAAGCTTAACAGAGTTAGAAACAGAATTCTGTTATTCACCACTTGACTTACACGAGTGAATACAATGAGCCTTTTATAGGCTTTACAGATGTCATGAAAATATCTAACAATAACAACTAAGCATGACAACCGAACTATATTCCATATCCCCCCTCAAGCTAGGATAGGGGTAAAGACAAAAGTCTTAGCTTGGACACAAGAAGATTGTGTTGGAGCTCACCCAACGGCTTAGTAAAAATGTCTGCCAGTTGCAGAGATGACTTCACATGAAGAGGTTGGACAAAACCCTCTTGAAGTTTGTCGCGAACATAGTGACAATCAAGACGAAGGTGCTTGGTCCGCTCGTGAAACACAGGATTCTGAGCGATGTGAAGAGCAACCTTGTTGTCACAGTGAAGAGGAATAGGTAAGGCTATGGAAATGGCGAAATCAGAGAGTAAACTCTGTAATCAAACAAGTTCACTAGTGGTTTTAGACATGCTCGTGTACTCGGCTTCAACATAGGATTTAGAGACAGTGTTTTGTTTCTTGGTCTTCCAAGAAATCAAAGAGTGTCCGAAGAAGACACAAAACCAAGTGAGAGATCGGTCACTGTAAAGACAATTGCCCCAATCAGCATCACATAATGCGGACAATGAAGAAAAATTGGCAGTGGGAAAGAAAAGACCAAGGTCCAATGAGCCTCTAAGATACCGAACAACATGTAATGCAACTTTGTAATGAGGCTCCCTTGGTTGGCTCATGAACTGACTAAGATGTTGTACTGCATATGAGATGTCAGGCCTGGTCATATTCAGATAGAGAAGACACCCAACAAGTCTTCTATATGATTCTGGGTCAGGCATAAGATCCCCTTGATCAATGGATAAATTGAGGCCTCGAGGAAGAGGAAAAAGGGCTGCTTTACAGTCATGGAGAGAAGTATCTTTCAGCAAGTCAGAAATATACTTCCTCTGGTTGACAAGAGTACCACGAGATGATCTGGATACCTCTAGGCCTAGAAAATATCTCACTAGGCCAAGATCTTTAATGGTAAACGCCTTGTCCAATTCTGCCTTAACAAACTCAATAAGAGCAACACTGCTACCAGTAATCAACAAATCATCAACATAGACAACTGTCACAATCAGTCCTTGTGGAGAATTCCAGAGAAATAATGAATGATCAAATTTGGACTGAACAAAACTCAAGTGAGTAAGGAACTTAGTTAACTCAATGTTACATTGGCGAGAGGCTTGTTTTAAGCCATAAAGAGATCGAGACAACTTGCAAACCTGGTTAGCCGAGCCCTTAGTGTAACCATCAGGAAGATCCATATAGACCTCCTCATCAAGAAATCCATGGAGAAAAGCATTGTTGACATCAAGCTGGTGAAGAGGCCAACTCTTCATGGTGGCAAATGCAAATAACAATTTGACTGTAGTAAACTTCGCCACAGGAGAAAATGTGTGTTTGTAGTCTTTCCCCTTGATTTGATTATAGCCTTTGGCAACAAGCCGGGCTTTGTACCTCTCAACATTCCCATCAGGCTTAAACTTGATCTTATAAACTCATTTGCAACCAATGACTTTATGGCAAAAATCTGATAGGTAATCCAGCATGCAATCGGATGGCTCTGGCAGTTTCAATGAGGTGTTTGTGCTTTCTCTCGACTCTGCCATTTTGTTGTGGTACATAAGGAACTGATCTTTGATGCATAATACCCTTAGCAACAAATAACTGTGAACAAGCTCTTTGAACAAACTCTGTGCCATTGTTTGTTTTGATCTGTTTGATATGAGCACCAAACTATGTCTCCACCAGAGCAATAAAGGCTTGTATAATGGATCCAACCTGATCCTTACTTTTGATCAAATGTGTCCAGGTAGCTCGACTGTAATCATCAAGGATAGTAAGAAAATAACTGGCGCCATAATATGTTGGAGATTTGTAAGGGCCCCAAAGACCAAAATGTACTAGTTCAAATAAAGAACTAGCAATAGAATCACTCATGTGAAAAGGTAAGGCATGAAACTTTGCCAACATACAAACTTCACAAACATCAGTATGAGGAACAACATTAGAAAACTGACAAATGTGCTTCAACTTAGAGTCTGAAGTATGACCTAGTCTGGTATGAATCAAGGCAAAACTAGGCTTATTTGCAGTACTATGATCAACATGATCAAGTTTATTTGCAGATAGAAAAATAGAAGAATAAGCAGATGAGAGAGTGTCTGCAGGAGACAACACAACTCTGTAAAGTCCTCCTCTCTGCCTCTTAGCAGTGAGAACGTCTTTTCCATGATCATGGTCCTGAAACAGACAAGTATCTTTGTCAATTTTCACTCGAAGAAGACCATCATCAAATAGCTTACCAACAAACATTAAGTTCTGTTTGAACTCTGGAACAAGAAAGACCCCTTTCAGTTTGAGCCCAGTAGTCAGATTAATTTCTCCTACATGAGTTACTTGTTTCATTGAACCATCAGGTAAGCAAATGTTCACAGGTTTGGTGAGTTTCCTCCGACAAATCAACAAGGAAGAATTACATGTCATATGATCAGAGGCGCCTGTATCAATAATCCAAGATGACACATTATCTGCACCATGTCTAGAAGAATTCATGACAAAAGCCATACATGGAAACTCCAGAGAAGCCTTGCCTTTCATCAGCTTCATCACTTCTTGACATACAACATTGATCAAGATAATATTTATTGCACATGCTGACTCTTTGCAAATATCATCAATGTCAAGAGGATTGTCAGATTGCTCCACCACATGAGCTGCTGACTTCTCAGAATTTTTACTCTTCAATTCCTAGAACCACTCTGAATAGCCATTGTCAGATTGCTCCACCATATTTATTGAAGCATTGATCCACTGTGTGACCTCGCTGATTGCAATGGTTGTACAACCTCTCAAGTTTTGCTTTCTTAGCAGCTTCTTTCCGCTCAAGATAGCTTCCTGAAGAACTAGAAGTTCCTCTCCCAGTACCAAAAGTGCATGAGTTTCCAGTGCTAGAGTTAGATCCTTTTCCAGGATTGAAATTCCTAGATCCTTTTCAAGCGCTAGCTTGATTCCGTTGCTCCATCCAAGAAAATTGTCGCCGTTGAAGATGCTCGCAACAAGTTGTGCTCCAGGATGATCCGAATTGGATAATTCAATATATCAGATTACTTTTATTTCCAGAACGATTGCGCTGTTCTCTCAATTCTTCAACAAATCCTCCATTTCTCAATGAAATAGTAAGATCGGAATAAGGAAGGAAAGGAGAGGTTAAATCAAGATCGGAATAGGCTGCAGAAGATTGAGACTAGGATAGTAGTTCCTAGAGCTCTAATACCATGAGAAGAAACTCACGTTCAGCAAGAAAGGAGACAAACTCCATTAACAAGAGAAAAGCTCAACAGAGCTAGAAACAGAATTCTGTTATTCACCACTTGACTTACACGAGTGAATACAATGAGCCTTATATAGGCTTTATGGCTCGTTTGGTATCGATACCAAAATATGAGATATTAGGTATCGGTATCGGTATGAATATCAAGATATGGGTATGAGTGATATCAAGGTATCGGGTATGGGTATATATATGAGTGCTATTTTTGATATATATCCAATTCATGAGAGATATCAAAATAACACTCTATCACTCATATTCATACCTTGATAGCCAAATCTGATACCAAATAACAGATATCGATTTAATATCGATATCAGAATTATACCAAACAAAGATATAGATATCAGTGATATCCATACACATACCTGATATCCTAATATCAATACCAAACAGGCCCTTAGAAATGTCATGAAAATATCTAGCAATGACAGCTAAGCATGACAACCGAACTATATTCCATATGGGTGAGTTTCATCGGGCTTCTGCATGTATCATTTTATCTTACAAACTTTTAGTTTAATCACATCGATTCAATTTCTCGAGCTTCGATCTTATTCCATGCAATAAATTAACTTTATTTGGCTGGCTTGATAATCTTATAAGCAATTAAATTGAAGATTTCCTGTCGCTTTAGCTAGTGTTGGTTAATTGAGGAACGCAATAGCTATGACGTACTATTCATGTACGCGTTTTGATTTTTTCTTAAAAAGAATTACATTGCAAAAGATTTGAAGCTTAAATTATCCCAAAATTTAAATATGAGTTTATGTAAGAGTTCAATTTCAAAACTAATTATTTAATTGTCGATTAAAAGGCATGAGATACTGAAGTAGCTACTTGTTACTAGGTTCCGTAAACATATAATTTGGAGTCAGCTTTATATGTACATTTTATATGCATGGTATCTCACAGAATTGAAGTTCAATATATATTATTGCTAGTTAAATGAAATCATGTTGAACTTATATGTTGGTTTTTGTGGTTGGGCCTATAGGAACATCTTTCGATCCGTCACATATATAATTAACATGATTTACAGTTGCAATTGGTTACGTACAACTTTGAACCTATTTGATAGATTCTCAGACTCTCCCTAATAAATGATCGATCGAGTACTCCAGGAGTAGATTATTTTTTTTCATTAATGAACATACCCTACAATGATCTAAGTATAAATTTGGTATGGTTTTAATTAAGTAAACTCCCTACAGATATTGCACCCTTTGACTAAAACATCACAATTTTCATTTTAATATTCCAACATGGTTTTTTCTAATGTGTGTCCATGAGCATATTCTAAGAACTCCTTTTTTTATAATTATTTGATTAATCACTAGTTTAATCTTGTTTGCTAAGGGTTTATCAATTTCCTATTATGAAATATTTTAAAGATAAATTTCCTATTTAAACTTGTTAGCATGTGCACATGGACACACACTAGAAAAACCGTTCCAACATTAATATTTAGACTTCTATTGCCACCAACCCATCTTTCAATTAGGGGAAAATTGTAAAAACAACATAGCTTTGGGATGGTGAGCAATTAATGATGACTTGAATTAATTTTATGGAATATATACAATATATATAACACAAGCTATGAGTTTTCATGTTTTAGCATCATGTCTTATATATATGGCAACTCAAGCTCATATGAGTTTTCATGTTTTAGCATCATGTCTTATATATATGGCAACTCAAGCTCAAGCCACTCGATATATATGTTGTATGTCATAATATACGAAATTTAATAATTTATAGCGATCAAATCGTATGATCCAATTGCCAAAAATTAACAAATCTTTGAGAAATAACAACATACGTTGATACTTGAAAATAAAAGGCCTAATATATAAGCTTAATGAATTACTTCTTCTATTGTCAATTTATTTTCGGGGATTTTATTTGCACCGACTCTTTTTTGTTTTCGCACCACTTTTAAACGCTACGTCGTGACGTTTAAACTGAACCGGTTCAGCTGACGTAGCGTTCAAGCTTTTATATAAAAAAATAAAAATTAAATCGGTTCAAAAAATAAAATAAAAATAAAACGCAATGTTATGGCGTTTAAAATTTTATTTTTAAAAATAAATAAGATATACGTTATGGTTTAAACGCTACAACATGACGTTTAAACCTTAAACCCTAACCATAGTATATAACTATACGATATAACCATAGTATATAACTATACGATATAATTATAGTATATAGCAATAGTATATAACTCTACGATATAACAATAGTATATAACTCTACGATATAACCATAGTATATAACTATACGATATAACAATAGTATATAGCTATAATATATAACTATACGATATAACCATAGTATATAACTATACGATATAATCATAGTATATAATTATACGTTAGAACCATAATATATAATTATAGTATATAACTATATGATATAACCATAGTATATAGCTATAGTATATAACTAAACAATATAACAATAGTATATAGCAAATTAGCAATAGTATATAACTATACGATATAACAATAGTATATAACTATACGATATAACCATAGTATATAGCTATAGTATATAACTATAATATATAACTATACGATATAACCATAGTATATAACTATTCGTTAGAACCATAATATATAATTATGGTATATAACTATACGATATAACCATAGTATATAGCTATAGTATATAACTAAACGATATAACAATAGTATATAGCAATAATATATAACTATACGATATAACAATAGTATATAACTATACGATATAAAATTTGTATATAACTATACGTTAGAACCATAATATATAATTATAGTATATAACTATACGATATAACCATGGTATATAACTATAATATATAACAGTACGATATAACCATAATATATAACTATAGTATATAACTATACGATATAACCATAATATATAACTATACGATATAACAATAGTATATATCTAAACGATATAACAATAGTATATAACTATACGATATAACCATAATATATAATTATAGTATATAAATATACGATATAATCATAGTATATATCTATAGTATATAACTAAACAATATAACAATAGTATATAACTATACGATAGAACCATAATATATAATTATAGTATATAACTATACGATATAACCATAGTATATAGCTATAGTATATAAATGAACGATATAGCAATAGTATATAACTATACGATATAACAATAGTATATAACTATACGATATAACCATAGTATATAACTATACGATATAACAATAGTATATAAATATAGTATATAACTATACGATAGAACCATAATATATAATTATAGTATATAACTATACGATATAACCATAGTATATAGCTATAGCATATAAATGAACGATATAACAATAGTATATAACTATACGATATAACAATAGTATATAACTATACGTTAGAACCATATTATATATTTATAGTGTATAAATATATGATATAACAATAGTATATAACAATACGATATAAGTATAGTATATAACTATACGATATAACCATAGTATATAATTAAGAAATATCCACATTGGTTCCATTTTCAAGCATTTCATCCAAAATAACCCTGAACAATTATAATTATACAAATATTAGATTCATTATAATCTTTAACGAATATTACATTCACTATAATCTTTAACGAATAATTATGGATTAATAAGGTTTCAAACTAATTACGTACGAAATTTATACATATAACTACGACAAAAAATTTCTCTTAATTTTGTATACTATATAATACTCAAATACAAGCATACAAAAACCTTTCAATCGATCGATCGATATATAACGTCATAACCTTGTATTACACATTACATGATGGAACGACAATGCAAATCACCGATTGCTATATATATTCAAACAAAACCTTTACAATTCTAGCTAATTATATAATTGATCACAATTGTACACTAACATAATGTTCAAAACTAAAACATGTGTTTCTAACGGCCGAAAATCCACTTTTTTTTAAACGCTACGTCGTGGCGTTTAAAAAAAAGTGTTTTTTTAGATGCTACGTCGTGGCGTTTTAAAAAAAAGTGGATTTTTAAACGCTACATCGTGGCGTTTTTAAAAAAAAGTGGATTTTTAAACGCTACGTCGTGGCGTTTAAAAAAAAAGTGGATTTTTAAACGCTACGTCATGGCATTTAAAAAAATTGTTTTTCTTAAATGCTATGTCGTGGATTTTTAAACCTCACTTGACTTATGTGTCGCGCTTTAACATGCATGTCCGCACGGACTGACACATCCCTCTTTATCGGTCCACCGGACTTTATCATGGTATCAGAGCGGGTTTCGGGTCTGTTTTCGTTTCCTGGTTTATCTGAGCTTAGTCTGCCATGTGGCGTATACGGTATATGGGCTAGCTCGTTTGCTTGTCGGCCTTAAGACATTGTTTGGTTTAGCCCGCCAAGACGGCGTGATATGGGCTAACCTGTTTGACTTGCCGACCTTAACGCATATTGTCAAGTGTCAACTGGGTCAAGCCAGGCGTCACCCAACGAAAACATGAAAATAAAAGGCTTAGTATATAAGCTTAGTAGATTGTTCATCCTATTGCCAATTAATTTTAGGATGAATCCCATTGGACTTATATATTGGGCTTTAATGTACATGTGCGTACATACTGACATCTTCTTTATCAACACACCGGACTTTATCAAACTTTGTCATATTATATATATGATATGATCGGTGTTTTTTTTTGCATTTCCCCTACTTTAAAAACAATTTTCCTTCAAACATAGCCTCCAATAAAATCAGAATGATCACAAGGGTGAATATGGCTAGCTACTTAATTAATCTTGCCCTATTTTGGATGCCAAAATCGGTACGTAGCTTCACGTACGCATATGGATGAGCTTAGGTGAACTGTCTTTTACAAAAAAAAAATCCATATATATTTCATATATACATGGCATATACCATAGTTTATACATAAAATCTTGGTGCCCCACGTGATTTTTATACTTGTATATACATCAAAGGAAACATGGCAGGAAGGAACCCTCTCTCTCTCTGAAATTGAGATCAATTAGCTAATATACATATATATAGAAAGAAATTGATGAGCCAAAACAGTGTTGATATAGTTTCTCCAAAGGATGGTCCTAAAAACTAAAAAAATCAAGAAATCAAATTAAATGATGAATCTCATCTCAATAGACGTGGGTGACCTAAAAACACGGCGACTTTTCTGCTCTCTACTCCTTCCTTGTTTGCTTTGTGGCCAGCTAACAATCTTAAGCTATTGCTCTTTGCTACACTTGATCATCAAATTGGGGTATGGAGTAGTACATTTCTATATAAATCGGATTACCTAGTGTCAAAGGTCATAAGATTTTAGGTAAATATAATGTGATTCTTTTAATTTTATTTGAATAACAATTCATTCGTGTTAATTACTAAGAAGCCAGATTATAACTTGTAGAGATATCCAAGTTAATTATTATAGTGTCAACAAGCGAAAAAATTAGAGTTTAAACGATAGAGATTTTTGGTATATGTGTCATTATACTTTTTATGTTATTTCTATATAAACTATCTTACATTGGATTATGAAATATTAATTCTTACCAAGACATGCTATACTTTCGAGATTGAGTAGGGTCGTGCACGTTAATTTAGGATTTACGGTAACCAATATTCTTCATTTTCAATTCTTTCTACTACTTCCCCGTATAATTATTCATTAAATTGATTAATTATTACGTCAGCTTTATTATTTGTTTAACATGGCTAGAAAAGCTAGCACACATCTCTAGCTAGCTATCCTGTGGGTTTCAATACTATATAAGAAGTTCATTGGTTTGCAAGTCTAGAAGAACAAGTCAGTCTTCTCCTATTCCTTCTTATCAATTCCTCTTTCCCTCTCCCACTTGATCTATTTAAACTTAAAACATAGTATCTAGGGTTCCTTCAATCTCTCATAATACAAAACTCACAACTTCACACCATCAACAACAACAAAAACCCTAATCCATGGCACTTGCAAAAGATCGAACTCCATGTTCTTTCTATGGATCACACATTTTGGAGGGTTCAACACCATTTTCACCCCTTCAATTCCCTAATCTACCCTCTTTGAGTCCCTATTCCGCTTCCCATCTCTTTGAAGATGATCACTATCACAAGAATTTGCTCCCTCTACAAGGAGATGATAGTGATGGTGATACGAGTAATGAGATCGAGCAAGTCCAAGCACTCGTGAGCCGCTCACCACCTCTTTCTAGCCCTAGTAGTACCAACTCTAGCTCCGGATTAGCCTTCCACGGTGGTGGATCTAACCACCACCACCACCAGGAGGAAGCTCGATCTCTCATCGACTTCAAGAACACTAACTATGGTGGTGGATTCATTCATTCGAGTGGATCTTTCCTAAGCTTTCAACCACAAAGTTGCTATAGCTTTGGTCAACCAAATGATTACCCTGTGTGGGAAGCCCCTAGTCCTCATCATGATCAACACCATCTCAAGATGAAGAGCGGCGTTAACGTTGTTGGTGAAGATTTTAGGGTTTTGGATGAAGTTAATTGCTTGCAGAAAAACGGTAGCGTGAGCTATCCAGACACGACGAGCGAGTGGTTGTATGCAGATGGTTCGGTCACCGTTAATTGCTCCCAAGAATCAGCTGCGCAGCAACAAACATCCTTCAACAATAAGCGGCCTCTAATGGTAATTACAATATTCAATATTCTCAATTTGATTCATAAAGTCTAGTGTAGTACCTTGGTTTAATCCCTTCCCCATTTTTATTTAATAAATCTAGGCATTCATGACTATGGAACTTTTATATTGTATGTGTTGAATAAAGTAATTTTATTTGACATTAATGGGTAGTTCGTGTGAGTAGATCTGCACTTTTAAGAGAATCTCTCTCTCTCTCGCATTAAATTCATGTATATCAATGTCTAGCATGTTTAATTAAGGCGAGAGCATGCGTAAGATTTGTTTCAAAGTGCAATGTTTAATTAATGTTTCTGGTTAATTAATTTATGATAAACTTCTTTCTTCAGGAGGATGAGAAGAACATGCAAACCCTAAAAAAACAATGCACTTCTGCTGGCTCATCAAGGATACAGCCAAACAAACCCAAACCCTCAGCTAATACTACGAAGGATCCACAGAGTCTTGCAGCCAAGGTTTGTTTTGATCGATCGATCGATTGATCATTTTCTTTGATCTCATAAAAATCATGGATCTAGTTCATTAACCAAAATCGTGTTATTTTTCCAGAATCGACGAGAACGGATTAGTGAGAGGCTAAAGATACTTCAAGATCTTGTACCTAATGGATCCAAGGTGGGTTACATTTATTGACCTAGCTAGCTACTTCGATCTACTCATTCTGATCCTAAGCTATAATATATGTTCAAACATCTTATATATATATTTTTTATACATATTCAGGTTGATTTGGTCACTATGTTAGAGAAAGCCATAAGTTATGTCAAATTCCTTCAACTCCAAGTGAAGGTATGCAAAGCTACACAAGAATAATCATCATTTAGATCAAGTCATTAATCGATATATACACATTTGTTTGTGTTATAACATATGTTCTTACAAACACTAACATTTTATTGTGTTGCGATTTGATGAAGGTGTTAGCAACCGACGAGTTCTGGCCTGCAGCAGGAGGAAAGCTACCTGATATCGCACAAGTGAGGGACGCCATTGATGCCATCCTCTCAACTCAAAGAAACAATCCAGCAAGCTGATCATAAAAAAAGAGACCGATCGATCGATTCTTTTGATTTCTAGAGGAATTAGTTAAGATCCAAATAAGTTTAGGGCAAAAAATTGAGAAATTAAATAAAAAAAGAAAACAGAAAAATACAAAAACAAAGGAATGAGAGATCGTTTCTAGTGTAAGATAATAATTAAATAAAGCAAGGGAACATTACATGGAATTGCATGGATTTTTCCCCATTTTGGTTCTTTCTGAAGTTTGCAACTCCTATGTAAATTTAAAAAAAAGACAAAAAACTATGTCTGTTCTTAATGAAAGTAGCAATCTGTACGTCTAGCTATGTTCTCGATATTCTTCTTGCAAATTGATGTGCTTCTAAGGATATAAATAATTAAATGTGTACGTTGTTTGATGTATGTGCAGCTGCAAACTGTCTTTCTTCTCTTATATATCGACTTTTTGTCTCTTCTATGTTACGGTACCAATGCATTCAACAACTTTCATCATGTCGTATACGGCCACGTTTGACTCTAGTATTGTAATTAGTCGCCCATAAATTGATGGAGAGAACAATTAGACTAACTAGAAATCGAAGCTCGTTCAATTTGTGTATATGTAGTGTCATGATATACAAAATAAGTTTATAATACATTGATCGTTGTTCTGTTTTTTTATGTTAGGCATATATTATTTGATATTTATTTAAATGTAAGTATGTTAGGTATAAAATGTTATGATTGTACATAAGAAGTGAGTTATTTTATTTTTTATAATTTTAAAATTTAGTTTATAAATTTATTTTTAGGATTTTATTTGCTAATGTAAATTTATTTTTTTAGTATAAGTTTTAAAAAAATAAAATTCATGAATAATAATGTACAAATATAAACAAAATAATAAGCAATTTTAAAATATGATGAGGTAAGTTCATTGTACATATTCATTAATCTTTTTTTATATGTCAAATTTCATAATATGCACATGTTACAATATCTAAAAAATGTTAAATACTCATTCAAAATCAACTATTTTACAAAAAAAATTAAAATTGTTTCACAAAATTATGAATGTATGTCAATTGAGAATATATAAATAAATTGTAATAATATAACAAAAGTACAAATATTGATTCTTAATAATAACTCTTAAATATTAGTTGAAATTAAACAAAATATAGAAATTTATACTAACTTATAAATAGAACATAATTGAATAATATAAGATGATTTTTTTTATGATTTAATGGTATATTGACTATACATAATTTTATAAAACTACACTAATATATCAAAAATATCAACCAATCTAATCATAAAAAATCTGAAAAATTAAATTTTGAACAAAACATCTTACAAACATGATAAAAGTCTGCTAATTCTTTAAATGAAAGCAACATTTTAAATAAAATTTAAAATAACACCTAAATAGTAAATGATTCAGCTAATTCAATATAATAATTTGATATGAGATAGAATTATACAACTGTTGTTATAAAGTTGACAAAGTGATTTTGTTTAATCTTATTTTATAGTAATAATATCATAATTAGTAATGTAAAATGGAATAACTCATATATATTATTTCGTTATTTAGAAACAGATTGTAAGTTTAGATAGATTTTGTTGTACAAATTTTATAAAGTACATTCATAATTAAAATATTAACTAATTTAATTATAAATAATAATAATATATTCAATTAATCATGTCATGGAGTCGTGTAAACATAATTAAAGTGGAAGTTTGTTTTTGTAGGAATGTGTTTATATTTTGATGAAAGTTTTTGTGAATATTTTAGAAATCTTCTATATCTAATATAAAGTTTGCATTTTTGTGCATTAAGTGTGTTCATTCAATACCATACAATTTTGAAAGTATTAAATCGGCTCTGGCTCTAGCGGATGGAGCAACCATGAATGTTTCTCCATCGAGCTTTTTGATCTTCTACGATCCATTGAACAAAAATCTACAGAGGAAATGATATGAATCCTAAAAAGGTAACAATTGACGGAAAAGACTGGGGATATAGATATCAAAGAAGAACTCCCAAAATGAGAAAAAATCTATACCGGATTATTTTTTAAATGAAATTAAAAATAATAACATTATCTAAATTGTGTTTTAGTTTTTTGTTCTTTGTTTTGAGAAAGTAAGGAATTCAAAATTTTGTTGCTTTTTATTTTGAAAAATTGAGGAGTTCACAAAGGTATTTTTTAAGAAAAAATATTTTCAGCGTTTTAAAAGTTGTGTAAAAGTATAATTTTTTACACATTTCTCTTAATTGTACTACATTTTTTTTCTATTGATAAATACATTTTATCCAAGCAACTTTTAATAAGAAAATACATATTTCTATAAAAGTCTTTATAAATAGTCACATCAAACAAATCCTTCTATTCTAACCTATTAGATTGTCATTATCACGATGTAGAGAACTTGATAATATTTGTTGATTTGTCGTTAAAGGGTTCAGTTTGAATAAAATTGAAAAAAAAGAGGTAGAGTTGAATAAATCTTGAATTCTTGATTGTTAAATAAGAATTTTTTAATCATGATTATCTTTTTTATATATCTATTTATATTTTTTAATTTTAACTTTTGTCGACATATAACTTTTTTGCTATATAGTTTTTGAATTCTACCAAAGAGTTTCCTTAAAAAATACCATAATATGACCAATAATGTTTAAACTTCATAGTTGAATTTTTACATCAATATAACATTGAGGATTCAATCGATCATTTAAAATTTTATGGACATTTTTCGTATTTTTCTATAGGGCACTCATTGCTTAGTTTAAAATATTTTATAGAGTGAGGGCATGTTTTATGATAAATAAATTTAAAATTTTGTTTTTAATCTGATAAGTATTTTGAAAATCCTTACAATTTTTTTTTGCTAAACAAAGGTGGCTTTTGCCATTGTTTTGTTCTACTTATCTACTTAAAAGCTAGCAGGCAAGAAAGCCAACTTTTAAGTAGACTAGAAATCGAAGTCCGTGCTTCGAATTTGTAATATACGGGCCTTTTGTGTATATATGTTGTCGCGATTTAAATATGAATTTATAATATATGGATTGTTGTTGTATGTTTTATCTTAAATGATATATTGTTTAACTTGTATTTAATGTAATATCTAAGTATTTTAGGTATAAAATGCTATGATTGTACAAAGTATAATTTTATTTATTTTTTTGGCCAGAAGTTCAATTTAAATTTTGAATTAAGGCGATAGTTGTTTTTTGTAGGGATGCATTTTTTTTTCCTTTGAAAATATTTAGGGAATATTTTAGAAATTCCTATCTAATTATATGTTGTATATGTTGTGCTTGAACTGAAGTATTTGTAAGAAACTTCCTACAACAACTCTCATTTCATGCTCTACTACCCTCCACATTTTTAACTTTTGCCTTTATCTTACAAATATATTGCCTTTTAATAATATTTTTTGGTATGCTTTAGTTATTAATATTCATTAATATATTGTTTTATTTTTTTGGTCTGAAATATATATCGTTTTATTGGTCACATTGACTTTACATATTCCTAGACAAATATCATTTTAATTAAAATATATTAGTCATTACTTCATATTCTTATAAGTAATAGAAATAATTGATGACTCTGCATATTCTTAAACCTTGTTATATTTTATATAAAAGTACATTAGTTATTTTATTGGTACATGCTTACTCTTCTTAGCGAAATTATAATTCATAACTTCTTCCTTGTTACATTTCATATGTGAGAGTGAGTATATGTCAATTATTTCGACTTTCATCCTTGATTAATTCCTCTAGACCAAGAAAATTGAGGCCAAATTTAGTATATATACATGATGAGTGTAAAATGAATATGTATAAAATAGAACAACAAAAATCATCCTTAACCGGCCAAAATAACAACACACCTACCTAAATCGATTAGTACAAAAAAGGAACTAAAAATACGAACCTAGTTGAATTTATGCTACCAAAAGTTGAAGGGTTTACATCGTCCATAAAATAGTTTGTTTTATTCATTACTAACAATCAATTGTCCTAAATCAATTGTATTTATCCTCCTTCTAGTGAAAGCTACCCGTGCATGATGTAAACAATCGAGGCCTCAATAGTGCTATTAGATTATCCAATTCTCTGACATCTTTACATAAAATTAACCTATCTTAATCAAAAGACAATTATATTAATAAATTTAAACCAATAGATGTAAGTATTTAGTGCATGCATGTGTAGACTACTATCTAAATACATATAATCAAGGATAATTTACCATGAGGTGGATATATACTTGCATCCTCGACAATCGGGAATCCTCATTCACATCTTTAACTTAATAATTATGCTTACTTCAGCGACCATGTCTTTTTAAGGTGTTGCCCACTATCTCTCAATTGTATGTGTAGAGGTTGCCTTATTATTTTGGAAGAAGAAAGTGTATCTAAAAAGGTGAGTTTAAATAGCTTTTCTTTCAGTCAGTAATATACTTGTCCAAATGATTCTATATGTTGAGTATTACACATTTACATGTCCTCATAAGGTCAGCAAGGTAGTGAGTATGAGATTATTAAATATTACTCCATGTTGAAAGCAAAATATAAAAATAAACACAATATAACTGAATTACATAGAAAATTTTACGTTATTATACATGATTTAATGCTTTATGCATTGCGTCAACTTGCTTTATTTCGTGCAGCCCCTGTATAAGTAGAGGACATGATTTTCATCAATTTATATTAACAATTATAATGTGTTGATCTAAATACAGATAAATTTATTACCTTATTTTGCGTGGTGAGCTTGCTGAAAGCTTCCTTAAACATAATATTCCTTATGTGTTTAAAGCAATTTTGATCCCCTTCAAACAAAAAACATTTATATTAACAATTATAATGAGTTGATCTAAATACAGATAATGAGTTGATCTAAATACAGAGAAATTTGTTACCTTATTTTGCGTGGTGAGCTTGTTGAAAGCTTCTTTAAACACAATTTTTCTTGTGTGTTTAAAGTAATTTTGATCCCCTTCAACCAAAATATTTTGAAACCTTGTGGATCTGTCACTCTAGAGATGGCAACATAAAGTTGTATGTAACTTTCAGTTATTTATTGAATTAGAGAGAAAATTAAACCAAATATATCCTTGCTTTGTTTACGTACCATGTTATCGGATAGAATGAAGCATGTGATGATGTATGTAATTGATCCTATCGAATGCATCCCACTTGCGACAAACATGTCAGAGTTAAACCCTTCGGTTAATTGGTTTAGTGATATATAGTTTCTTTCATCATTTTTTATTGTGTGTGAAGGATGGAGTAGCGAAGCGAAGAGTAGTGGGGTGGTCAGGTATCATATATATATATAGGAAGAGATGAGGTAAGTGTAATGCTAATGTAATTTATATATTAAATATAGCTATAATGTGGTAGAACCGTTTCACTTGTGGGATAAGATTCTAACTTCTACTTTAATTTTTTTATTTTGTGATGTACAAACTTTAATTTAAATATGTAGCTATTGGACTGTCAATGATTAAATTGTTGGGGTCGTCACTAAGGCTGGATCACCAGGGGACGACAATAGTATAACGGTTACGACAATAGAATTTGAACGTCTGATTTAAATATAGTTATGATGTGGTACAACCGTTTCAATTGTTTTTTTTTTGTGTTAAAAAGCTTGTTGTTTGCCATTTTATGTTGTACAACCTTTGAACTACTTGTGATTTAAATATAGTTGTAATGTGGTATAACCGTTTGACTTGGCTCTCTTTCTTTTTTCGGTTAAAATTTCGTTTGACTTAAGCTTTTTTTTTGCTGTTATTTCATCTTCATATACTTAAATGTGTTAATTGTAATAGCTGAAAGGCTTAGCAGTTGACGCTTATTCCATTTGGGATGCAGTAGGGTCATCCATGTATGTGTGGCTCAATTTTTAATAGCCCAATATCTAATTGTATTTTTTTTTGTCTTTTTATATCATTCAGTAACCCAATATTTGAGGGCAAAATATATTGTTCAACTCTATTGTGAAGCAAAACACTTGAAGAGAATTCAAGTAGATCATTAATGAGGGCAAAAAAAACAACTTTTAAGTAGATATAGATATAGATATAGATACTTATCCACCTCATCTTTAATCAATTAACATAAAGATTTTGTATAAAAAATGTTAATATATATAATTTTCATAATATATGTCGTAACTCGTCAATAAATATTTACCTAAATCTCTAAATAATAAAAATCTTTTAGTAATAAAAATAAAAGTGTAAAGCGACACTTATTATTAAACAAAGGGAATGACTATTTTCTATTTATTCTTGTTAATTTGGTTAATTATGTTGTTAATTCACAAAAACAGACACAACAAAACAAAAGCTTTTCAATGAAACCAGGTAAAATGAGTTGGAAATTGTCTTTCTTTTTGTTGAACTATTTACAAGTAAAATATTACAATCTTCTGATTAGTAATTATATTTCCAACTTTGTAAGTTAAAACATTTTCTTTTAAACGTAAAATCGTTTTGTTTCACGTAGCATTATCTCAAACTCGGTCTTGTTTCGGTGAATTTGTTAAGAAACTCTATGGATAGATTTAATTTCCTAAGATAAAATAATTAATCCATCACAACAAAAATTAAAAAAGGAAAAAATTAATAAAGATTTGGAGAGAGATTAAATTGATCTAAACCGTTAAAATCTTTTTTGAAGGTCAAGATGCTTCCAACTCTAGGTAGAGTTAATTTTTGAAACTCTACTAGGAGGAGTAGCCCGTGCGAAGCACGGGATAAAATATATTTTTATAATATATAAACGATAATTTTGCATTACTATGTATTAGTTTTTTTATTAATAAGAGACTGTCTGCTTATTTTTTCTAAGATTTAGGGCCTATTTTATAACGATTTGTGTTTTGATAATTTAGTTTGTAATTGTGACTAATATTGAATAGAGTATTTGATTTTGTTTTTAAAAAATTGATTTGTCTTACATTGTTGGTTTTCTAATAATTTTGCTATAGTATTTATGTTATGTACTTTAAATAAGAACTAATTTTTTATTTTGTTGTATAATAGAAAACATTAGAGGTGAAAATTGTATAGTATTAAATTTTAAATTAAAATTTGATCATAGTTTATTTTATGATAAATTTTTTAATAAAATAAAGATAATAATATATAACTCTTACTTAATTATATATAAAAATGACCTTTATTTCGTTTGAATATAACCATTGCTTGATAAAACTATTACTTTATATTTAGATATATACAAATTATGAATGTGATAACAATAATAATGAAAATGCATTAATTGTATTTTTTTTAAGGGAAAAGAGATAAGTTTAAAAAAGTGAAAATATTTATTGAGGCAAAAAATATAATTGTTTTTGTAGTATAGAAGATAAAATACTTAATTGTTTAAAATTATAAAATTATTATAGGAATATAAATATATATTGCTTCCAAGGTAATTCCTTCTAGACTTTCAGTAATTAGAAACTTATAACATATGTGTAGAGCTTGTCATGTCATATGTATTGTCTTAAATATAATTTGGAATGTTTCTATAATTTGTATTTTCATATTTCATATGTATAGCAAACAATAATTATAGAATAATACAATATATAATTATTAATATAACATATTTGATGAATTTTCAAATGAAGCTAGTTGAGATTCTTTTTTTTCGAAACATAATTTTTTTAGTGACCTAAGAACCTAGGTTGTACATGTAAGCTAGGTTAGATTAGATGGTCGGTTATACACATGAGTATTTTTTTTCATTATTTTTATATAATATAATAATGTTGTACATATATTAATTTTAAGAGTAAATTTTATTGTGATGTATGTAGATGTGGATAAAATGGTGTGTTTTATTTTAATTTATATTTTAATATGTCATTAAGTTTGCAGAGGATAGATTAGGCATGCTTGTAATAAAATTTCAGATTGAGACGCTTTGTCCTGCTATAATAAAGGCTGGATTTATGTTTTGATATGGGTCTGATTTATATTTGGAGGTCTATTTGGTGATTCTAGATGGAGAGCATATGGCAGAGTCATTTCATGCTTAGGTAAAATGAAGTGTAATTTGGTTATACATAGTTCTTTATAGCTGAAGCACATGCTTTAACAATACCATTTTCCCTCTTATTTAATACAGGGAGTCTCTCTTCATCTTCTGGAAGAATTATCTTACAAGTATTAGCTAGTTATGTAACCACTCAAATGCACCAAACTTTAGAAGTTTTTATTGATGTGGTGATACCCTAGATAGAGGTTGGTGAAGATGAAGATAACACTGAAGATACTCTTTCACATCTTAGGAAGAGTTCAACTGAATTGCCTTTTGGATTTACGTATTGTATATCTAATAACTTTAAGTTATTTCAGAGTTTTCATTAAAACACATTTATCCGCCAGTAATGTTAAAATATGTATCATACTATTCTTGAAGATGTGTCTTCAAAGCGTTTAGGTTGTCAAAATAAACGTTACTGAATGTGTATGTGCATTTCAAATCCAGCTGCATTGTTTATATGAATTGCTTTCGGATGCAAGTAGATTTTTACTAAGCGTTTAGATTGCTTTCGGGTTTAATAAGAGGGTTTCAATTTTTTTTTGAACTATTTAGGATTATAAGATCACGTGTTTGTTGCCCTTACCTAATTCACAGATGATTTCTATGTTTCACTGCATACTCAAATCATATATGCCCATGCTAATTTAAATAGATTTTGAGGATTTAATACACATCAATCAAGTGAGCTTGGTTATTATTGTCTTTGGAATTACACAAATGTATATTTGTATAAACCATAAATATTACTATCTTACAATGCAACCTTAAGAAAGTTTTTAATACATGAAGAACTCTAGAGAAGCTCTTACAATCAAAGCCATATATATTTACAACTCCAGGCCCTCATGGTTTTTATTTTTTTAATATTCATAATGTGAACTCATCGTGACTACAAAACAATACAAACGAAATAATTACAAGTACAACACAATTATTTTTTCCAAACTTATCATTTTCTTTGTCAAGTTTTAACTGCTAGCAAGTAAACATCCTTAGTCGTACCAAAGAAAACGACACATGGTGACAAATATTGGACAATCCAACTTCCATCACCAACATAAATCAAGTTATAATTCTTAATTTCTTTCATTTATCTTAATAAATACATCAGTACCATAATAATTGGGATTATAATTCGTAAGAGTAGGCCATTTTGTTCATTGCAAAGGACTAAATATGTTCATGCTCAAATGTATGTACAATCGTCATAAAAATCACCTCCACACTAATTAACATAAGAAATGTTAATGTCTAACAGCATAGATAATTGCATTTTTTCATGAAGGGTAAAAATAGAATTCGAGATTGAGAGGTGACGTGGCCAAAATATGCAATGCAAATATCGTTGAATAGCCTAATCAAAGTAAAAGTCTTAACAAACCTACTAAATAGATGTATAGCAAGCAAGTAAGGGTCGAACCCTCAGGAAATATCTGATAAAGTATGCAATTATGATCAACAAGTAACAAGGAAGGAGGGTTTTGGTTATCAAACAGAGCAAAGTAAACAGGTTTAGTTGACTTGAGAATACGATTGGGGAAGTAGTTCCACTAGAACGAGATCCACAATACATAGATATAATTTGATCACTGAAATCTTATAAATCCAAGTTCTTTAACTATTCTTATGGTTGTTCTCACCCTGATCGTGATTAACTACCAATTCAGACAGTTATTGATAGTACTTACTACAATATCAATGGAAGAAAACCTTACCACTAATAAAGCAATAGCATTCATGCAAGGGTATATGATACATGCAAATAGAAGAAAACCTTACTACTCAACATGCAAATAATTCTCACTCACAACTGCACACTCGTATTCCACTATATGTAACAATTGTGTTTGCTACTAGATCCGCACTCGCATTCCGCTATATGCAAAATCCTAGCAATTTGATAAATATTATCCAACCTAGTTGATCAGGTTATGAAGAATAACGATAAATCAATACTCAATATAACCAAGAGAATTAAACCAACACATATAAGAATAAGAACAAGGAATAGAAATCTCACAAACGAATCAACTGTATTGCTTCAAACGTCTAGTAGAACAAGGGAAAATTAGTGCTCCATTGACTTGCGAATGAAACCCTAATTGAGAAAAGAAAACTACGATGATAATAAAAGTGTCTCTACTCAAGACCTGGAAAGAGATCTTAAATAGGCTAGGGAAAGTAAGCTAAACCTAGAAATAATACTAAAGGAAATAAGATAATAAAAATAGGAAGTCCGAAAACGCAAAATAGGAAATAATATCTCGCTGGCCGCGAGGCGTTTAACAAGTCCACCGCGGGGCGACGGCTATCTTCTGGCGCGACCAACTTCTTCTCTGAGATTCACCGCCGGGTCGCGGTGGCTTTTGGCGCGGGGCGTCAGCTGTTCCGCCCTCTCCTTTCTTCAGCTCTTCACTTCTTTTCTTCCGCTCTTCCATACTACCAAGTGTTGGTAGCCTTCTCCAATTAGTCTTCAAGCGAATCCTCATCCATCTTCATCTTCTCCATCCTTCATTAAGCTGTAAATCTCTAGATATCTTCAATTCTCTCCACATCTTCTGGATTATAGACTTAACCTTAAATCTAGTCATAAACTCCTCTAAATAATGCTAATAATTGCTAGTTAAGGTGCATGAAATGACACCTATCAAGAGGGAAATGATTGGGAAAAAATATTTTGAATAGTTTAACTAAATTCCACCTCACCCATATAGCAGAGAAAAAAGAGATTTCAATCTAAACTTTGCGTTGCTCAAGTTTTGACAACTGAAACGACGCCGTATCGTTTTTTTAGTAGTTACTGTTTGGTCATCGCCGCAATTAGGTCTCACCAATGGAGCGAGAGAGGGAGAGGGAGAGAAGCTGGGTATGAGCGTTAATGGCGGAACCTCATCTTCAATCCCAAATTACAGATGAATGGCAAGAGTCTTCACTCGATATATTCTCCGTTCCAAAAAGCCCTTTCAATTTCTTCATCTCTCCACATTCTCTTCTCCGCGTTCGCACCACCCGCATCCACCACAACAAAAATCGCCGCTCAATCTCCTCCATCGGATACTGGATGGGCTTAATCACTGTCGAACATTGGCCCAACTCTCTCAGATCCACGCTCTGCAGATTACCTCCGGGTGCATGAACAAGCCCTTCTTCGCCGCCAAGCTGTTAAACCTGTAATACCTCGACAACTTAGCAGCCCGGCCCATCACAGGGCTGCAGCCCATACACCCCAACCCATCACTAGTAGCTCTAAGGCCCAGGTATTTCTAGCAGGTGCCGCACAATTGGTGACAAGTGATGCTTTGGCAGCTTGTTAAAGGGTGAGGTCTCGTGTTCGAGACTCACCAACAACCTGCTAGAAATAGTTGGGCCTTGGACTTGGAGCTACTAGTGATGGGTTGTGGTGTATGGGCTGCAGCCCTGTGATGGGCCGGACTGTTAAGCTGTCGAGGTATTACATAAAAGTACACTTTGAATGAGAGGGGCTCCGACCTTATCGGGCCAGCCATTTCTCTATCCATGGGCCGCAACCCATGTACCCCAACCAAATCCCCATGGCTGGGAGGTTGTTCGCAAGGCTCGAACTCGAGACCTCACGCTTTAACAAGCGGCCTTACGCCCACTTGTTACCAATTGTGCTGTAGCGCGATTGGTAACAAGTGGGTGTTAGGCCGCTTGTTTAAGCGTGAGGTCTCGAGTTCGAGTCTCACGAACAACCTCCCCAGTTTGGGGGATGGGTTGGGGTACATGGGCTGCGGCCCATAGGGATGGAAATAGCCGGGCCTAATGGGCTTGGATGCTACCTCCTACATAAAAAGTGTACTTTTATGTAATACCTCGACAGCTTAGCACCCCGTCCCATCACAGGACTGCAGTCCATACACTCCAACCCCTCACTGGCCCATATTAAATGGCGCCCAATAGGTTGTTTGTGAGTCTCGAACTCGAGACCTCACGCTTTAACAAGCTGCCAAAGCATCACTTGTTACCAATTGCGCTGCACCCTGCTGGGCGCCATTTAATATGGGCCAGTGAGGGGTTGGGGTGTATGGACTGCAGTCCTGTGATGGGCCGAGCTGCTAAGTTGTCGAGGTATTACAAAACCTCTCCTCCGAAATGGGGGATTTGAATTATACACTTATGATATTCCGGGACATCAACATCTTGGACATAATCTGCGTGAATGCAATATGCAGAATAATGACAATTATTATATATATATATATATATATATCGCAAGTGCAAGGTCGAACCTACTGCTCGGCTGCTGATCGGATAGTTGAAAGACGGATCGGGGATGTCGACGGTGAAGCTCCTGGTGGCGCGTGCACTGAACTCGCCGGTGGAGAGGGTGATGCCGCCGGTGGAGGAGAACTCAACGGAGCATTTCTGCTTGTTTGTCTTCCAGGTATTTGAGGATGTGTGTTTTGGTTGTCTTCCAGGTTTCTGCTCTGCTAATATCAAATTGAGCAAAGCAATCCAACATTGAACGTTTCCTCTTATGCCCATTACGTACCCATTAGGATCTCCATGAACGGTTCCTCTTATATCGGTGGAGATGATGGATGAGTAAATGATAATGTTAAATTTTGGGATGTTTAATTTTTAGCAGGTCATTCAGACTTTTCAATTGTCTTTTTTATGGAATTTGGATTGTTTTCTGGACATTTGTAACTCCTTATTCTAAGCAAGCCTAAGGCTTTTCAGCTAGCTTGTGGAATTTGGACCATTTTTTAGGTTATTAAAAATGAGGATTTGGATAAAGATCATTCAATGTCAGTCAAGTGTAATTTCTAAATTAGAAAAATTGAGGATGATGGCTGAATTTCTCCTACAAATGAGTTGCCTTACTCATCACAAATACATTCATGCCATTAATACTGATGTAGGTGCAGATCAAAGGGGCAACCGTTAGCCTCTTGAAATTCAATTCCAGAAATTCAATTATAGGGGTTTATTCTGGATTTATTCTAGGATGGGCCATCGGAGCACCACCGTAGAAGGCCCTTTAGGCCCATTTCAGAAGCTGCTGTTTGGGGTTGAAAAGTTAGGCCCATTTCAGAACTTGTTTTAGTGCTATGAGTTTAAAAGCTAGCTTTCAATGCACCAGAAAGCTAACTTTTAAATATATATTGATAATTGATAATTAACCATGTAAACTAAGATGTATACTCCCTAGTTAATTAGAATACGAGTTTGGAATTGTTTCAATTTGGGCCTGTGTATATAGAATTATAGATCGACCTCCTGTACATTTGTCTTTCCTTCATTTACAATAAGATATGTCGAATATGTCTTATAACCCAAGTTTTGCAAATCTACTATATAATAACTAAAGCAGAATGGCGACTGAGCAACACACGCCCCGAGATTAATCTCGCGTTTGTCGCTGTCACGTGTCACCGCTGGATAAATTTTGACACATGTCATCAGTCCAGTTAATGTGGTTATTTTTAAAAAAATCTTTCTTTCTGACATATTTTTGCAGAGAATATCTCTGTACGTTTTTTTTAGGTATGCTTAATCTTTCCAAAAAAAAGAAGCAAATAAAATTACAAGCTACGTTGTAATTGAATAAAATCCAATATTTGAGAATTAAACAAAAAAAAATTGATGTAAATGCTTTTTCAAACCTGTTTTACGATAAATATTGGATTCACGGTAACATAGAACATACCGAAAAAAAAAATTATGACATAGCCTGCACGACATTAAAACAGAAAACCAACCCCAAATATGACAAAACAATACACAAAACCTGCACACATATTACAAAACCGCATAAAAGACATGAACCTAAATATGAAGCATACAAAAATTACATAAGCATTACAGAAATGCAGCAAAACTCTTAACACAAAACCAACCACAAATATTACAAAACAATGCACAAACCCTGCACAGAAATGACAGAACAACATACACACTGATTGCATAATTTCTGCAAATCATAACTTCTGCAAATCATAACATATCCATAAAAAGTGTGCTTTCTATGTTTTCCAATGTCAGAAATTCTGTAAATCATAACATATCCATAAAAAGCAAAACTGATTACAAGATTTGAACAAAAAAGTCAAAATATATTATAGAATCATTATCAACCGTCCAGAATAGTTATTTACAAAATTAAAAAGATTACTACGAAGATATGATATAGAAAAATATGTGCATTCCAAAAATTATAAAATAAACATGATTTGTTCTACCGAAACTTCTAATACAAGACTACATCTCTTTCACATATTCCTCTATAAATGTAGACCTTCTCAGTTATTTCATAAGGTTAACTACAACAGAAAACAAACATTTAAGAGGTAATGCTTAACTAAAGCAGAACTCGGTTATTTCATTTGTAATGCATATACCATTTCAAACATAACTTCAGTGTCTATTTTGCAGGGATTCAGATTTAACATTTCAAACAGAACTGATATTTTTATTCAGGAAATCCATAACTCAGTTACAAGGTAATAATTCAGAACCTATGTGCAACATCGAATATCTAATTTTTATCCTTTCATTCACTCTACTCTATGTAATATTGAATATCTATTTGTCATGTTCATCTCAATGTTAGACAGATATATATATACATATATATATATACATATATATACATACATATATATACATATATATACATACATATATATACATATATATACATACATATATATACATATATATACATACATATATATATATACATATATATATATATATATATATATATATATATATATATATATAGAGAGAGAGAGAGAGAGAGAGAGAGAGAGAGAGAGAGAGAGAGAGAGAGAGAGAGAGAGAGATTCTGCTTACATTTATCGTCTTTGGAGCTTGCTAGAACATCCACCCATTCCATATCTCTTCACCAACCTCCAAATATGCTCATATGAAATAAATTATTTCAGTTTTTTTAGAGATTGATGAACTATGACATAAATCAAACAAAGGATCTGTAGAGACAGCAAGAGCCTTTCAGATTTGGAGTTCCAAAAGATTAAAGGGTTTATGGAATTAGGGTTTGTGTTCTCGGAAGAAGACAAGAGCTCTGAGTTCTTGGCGACCATTCTTCCTGGGCTGCAAAGGCTTGGCGTAGAAGAAGCAGCAGCAGCATAAGAAGAGGGATTGAGGAGGGAGATTGGGGTTGAATCTGGAATTTCAAGGCCTTATTTGTCGGAGGCGTGGCAAATTTCAAAGAGGAATAAGATGAGGAGAAGACAGAATCCGCCATTGACGATGAGCTGGGAAAAGCTTCCTTCTGTGAACAATATTTCCGGCTGCAAGGGGATATGGCGAACGACACATGGTGGTGGAGCTGCTCCTCCGCCTCAAGTAATCAGATACGCACCCCTCTGCTTTTTCCAGGCAGGCAGAGCCGCGGTGGCGGCATTGCTCGCCTCGCTCCTGCCGTTCGATTAGGGGACGTGACATCTGCGGTCGAAGAACGCTGCCGCTCCGTCGGCATCGGTGGGAAAGAAGGATCGCGAGAGGACGAGGCAGAGCCCCACGACCCCGCTCTCGTGGAGCGTCAGCAAAAGCGGAAGCTGACCCACCATGTTGTCATCCGCCATAGCCTCCCATAACCAGTCGTCCGACATCGCCACCGCGTCGGAAAATCAAGAAACAACGGAGAGTATAAATTTGGGATTCAGTAGAGAATAGAAATCTGGAAATTCAACAAACAGAGGAGAGGAGTTGTTGGGATGGAGAAACAGAGTGAAGAGAGAGAAAGAGAGAGGATGTGTGGCGGAGGAGAAAGGTAACGAAGAAACGTAGAGGGAAAAAAATAAAGAAAATATGGCGCGTCCACTCGCGCGTTCACGATTTTTTGACGGCTCATGGGGTGGGGTGGTGACTGTTTAACGGTACGTGATATTCGGGTGGTTTCCGGTAATATCGAATTAAATGGGTGATTTTGGGCAATATGGCCCTTTCAACGGGTGGTTTCCGGTAATTGACCATATATATATAAATATAAGTGGGCATTGATCAGGTAAAAATGATTATTAGTAAAAAATTATGCACATATAGAAAACAAAATTTGCACTATTTGAATGTGCACAAATTCATCACATAGTAAAAAACTTATGCACATGGAAGCAAAAACTTGTGCGCATTCTAAAGTGTACAAATTTTTGCCTGTATGTGCACGAGTTTCTAAAGTGTATAAGTTTTTGCCTATATGTGCGTATGTTTTTGCCTATATGTGCATCATTTTTCATTTTACACGATAATAATCATTCTCACCTGATTAAACCCCTAGGGGTCGGTTCAAGTGAGAATAATTACCTATGAGAGAATTGAGAATGCACATGAGGCGTTCCAGCGCTCGCATGCATGCTTGTTTTCAAATATTCACCACATCTGGACGTAGATGTTCATCACAATATATAAACGATGTTCATCACTTTACAACTAAAAAATACAGAATTTAATAGTGTTTCTATACTTGTGTTTGTATTTCCTAAAATCTCAAATCTTATAAAAATGAACATTTAATATTCATTGTATGTTTATAGACACACGTTGCTAATTTTTTATATGATCAAAAAGTCTAAAATAAGTAGAAACATGAGTATTTTCTTGTGGATGCGTTTTGTGAAGCACATATAGGCATAAAGTGATGTACATATATGTCTATTTAAGTGATGCACATGTAGGCATGGAAATTGATAAACATATAGACATAAGAATGATATGAACATATAGGGAAAAAATGTATGAACAAGCATGCATAAAAACGATGAACATCTAGGCATAAAGGCGATGAACATCTGGGAAAAGAAGTGGTGATCAAACATCTATGCATAAAAGTGATGAACATCTAAGACATGTTTATATATAGCGAAAAATGATGAACGTATATGAGAAAAACGATTAACATGCATGTATAAAAAAGTGATGATCATCTCGGTATAAAGGTGGTGAACATATGGGCATGAAAGTGGTGACATATAAGGACATAAATAATGAATATCGAAAGTATGTTCACAACAAAAAATAATGAAAAGTCGGATTTTTAAACATATTTTGAAATCAGTTAATTCTTACATATTTAAAAAGTATTACTTTTTTGCAACACTCTATGTACATCTTATTTTATATGTATATGGTATGATTTGAATAACATCAATTTATACTTGAAGAATTTTAATTTATGATCATAAATGACGATTAATTTAAAATAATCATTAGGAGGTTTGAAAAATGGATTAAAGGTATATCCGCATATATTCTCCATCAACCCTTATTTTAAATTCCAAATGAGGGAGTACATTAAACACAAATGTATTCGCTCAAAAAGAGATCTGATTAGCATGGAAAATGCTTTGCTTACCCTGAGGGTGGACTACCCACCCCTCTTTGAGTTGGCTCTTAAATACTGTACTTAAATGTATTAAATTTAGTAAATGATTTTTAACTTTTATTTTCTCGAAAAGCCCAACAAACCAAATGTGTTCCTCTATACTTATTGAAATTGGGATGGAGCAACTAACAGCTTTTAATTATTTCCGTTTTTAATTTAATTTAATTTTATATATTGATAAGATTTTGTTTAATAAGTTCTTTGGGCTTGGTTTTTTATACATTTATATTATATAGCTTATTATATTTAGGTTTTTTATTGAATTTTATCTATGATTGAGAAGTTAAGAAGTTAAATTTACTAAATTTGTAGTTTTACTTGATTTCTACGAAATCTTCCTTATCAAATTAACAAGTAAAGCTAATTTGTATCATATATTATTTAATATATTGTTTTGCATTATCTCTCGACGTATATTAATTCAAACGTAGAATTATTTAAACTTTTGCATTCTAGTTTTTCTAATTTTAGTATTTAGATAAAATGGGTGCTTACTGCTTAATTAGCAATGTCATGGATTTATAAAAGTTTTATGTTATTGAGGTGAATGGACCTATTGCATTTAAACGAGATGCAACGGATTTTGGAAAATCAAAGCATCATAGTAGGAACTGGGGGAGATCAAAACAAATTACTCCGTAGTAACTAGGAAAAAATGCCAAAATTAATAGAATAATCATTAAAAATATATATGTACATTAATTTGATTGTTTTTCACAAACAAAAAGAAAGTAATGCAATTAGTAACTTTTCTTGAATTGAAATATTACTTCGTACTATTTATTTTATTTGTTAACCGATAAATATGTCAATCATTATGTAATTTAAAAATTGAAAAAGTTACCTAATATTTAAACGTATTAATTTTTAAAAAGTATAAAAAATCTAGAGACTATGTCATTCTAATTTCTTTTTTTTTTAAATAAATAAATGTCAATCTAATTTCTTTCTATTTAAGCAAGAACGCCAATATTCTTTTAGGAATTTAACTAGTCATGTCAATCACATATGTGTACCATGTTTTCCTAACATATAGATTTATCATTCAAAAATAATACTCAAAATAGTTTAATTTGTAAGAAAATTAAATGAGATATTAATTGCTTTAAAACTCTACTTCATATGTTTATTATAGATTATGGATCATAGATATAAAGTGAATTAATCAAATGCAAACTAAACTTTCCATGCGAACTTGCGAATACTTTATGAGGTATACTCATGTGCATTGTGATACACATTTTAGTGCATTGTAAGACACATTCAAGATGCAGTATCATGCACATTCAGTGTGATATGGATAATTAAATGTAAGTATGTAAATTACATACAAATTGAAATAACAATATACGAATAATACCTTAAGATATGTATTAAAAACCAACTTAACTAACACAATTTTTTCATGTAAAATAAATGCAAGTCATATCCTTATATAATATTACATAATTCATATATCTTACTTTTGATATGTTGTTAAATTATTACATTCAACCTATAATTATATATGCATTAATCCTACATAATTACATAGTTATTTTGTCTTACTAAAAGTAAGATATGTAAACCATTTAAAATGTAACTCATATAACTTAGATTTCGATTTTATAAGTGCTTCTTATAATCCTAAATCCTATATAATCTAGAATCTTACAACTCATGATCCAATTTCGTAGACCCCTCAACGATTTGATCCTGGACTTGCATATATATATTGATAACTAGTAACACAATCTTTTTTATTCATGTGTATAAAAATGATCTTACGTCATTCGAAGGTTGTAGATAGAATTTCTAAATTAACATAATTAGCATATTAAAAAAATCATAATCTATCTAATTTACATTACATAAACTCCATCACTATATAAAACTATGAAAATTTGTCTTACAAGGAGTAAAACTTAATATCTAAGTGTAAAATTTTCAAACATTAATTGCTCATCCCTTATCATTATAACATAACATCAATCTCTACAATCTTTTCCTTGGACCCAATGATTAAAAATTCAATCTTGTCACTACTTTCTAATCAATTACTTTTTATTTTCTTCCTTTTTATAAAAACCAATCACTATGTTCTTCTTGAAAAAATGAAGTGACTATTCTCCTTTCAAAACTCTTTTCTTCCTCTTCTCACTTTGCGCTCCTTAGTTGTTCTTGTTGTATACGAGTTTGACTATCGGCCAAATCGGGTATATCTTCACACATTTCTTCGTCTCTCTCAAATGACCCCATTTCCGACCACAAGTGCTCTTCGTTCTTTCCAACGGAAAATTTGAGATTGGCTTCGAAAACGAAACGATATACATAAAATGTGAGATTGTATTTACAGTGCACCTTAAAATAAACTAACAACACTAAATCTATTATATGGTACGTTACATCTCCATTTCAATCAAGAACGAAAAATCAAATAATGATAGATTAGTCTAAAAAGCGTAATAAAAATCAAATATTCCGTGCGAAATAGGCTTCCCGTGCGAAATGCGAAGCAATCTCGGCCGTACGTTTTTTTTTTTTTTTTTTTTTTTGTCAACAACTTTTTTTTTCCCATTTTTGTCCCGTGATCATTCTGGAAAAGCCTATATAGAAGGTTTACGAATAAGCACTAGATGTTCATTTATTTGTACATTCACGTTCACAAATAAGCACTGAATGTTCAAAGACATGTGTTGGAACATGATCATGTTATATGTGAACTTATACGGCACATACAATGAACATATAGTACTTATATGTGAACGTTAATAATTGTCTATTCCAGAACGATCAGAGATAATAAATAAATTTTTTTAAAAAAATTGTTGACCGAAAAAAAAAATCGCCATATTTACGGTTATGCCACCGCGTCACTATTCACTATCCCCCTTTTTTTAACAGTACAATGCCCTTGAATATTACCCCCCAGATAATGAACATTACCGCTCAGAAAATGAACATGTGGTGTCTATTTATGAACTCGAATGAACGCGACCGCTTCGCATTTCGCATGGTAAGCATATTTCACACGTGAAACGGACTCGTTGTTTTATAAATTTAAAGAAACATTGCAATACAAACCACACAAAATTGGCACCGTTAATCAAAATTCGGCCACCACAACTTTAATATATGGAGCACCACTTTTTTTAACAAAATCGTAAGGTAGAAAGAAGAGGAAGAAAATGTACGTATAGAATGAACCCAATTATAGAAATTAAGGGGAAACAATTTAGCCTTTTTATAGTTACTTTTAATTAGTGTAGGTATATTTTTTGAAAACTGCAGCAGAAAATTTATTATTTAAAAATGAGATTTTACTTTTTTCCATGCAAAGTCATTAAATGCATTTTAAATTTTGATGACATGGAAATAGGGTAGGCTACACAAAGGTAAGAGAATCACTCCCCGATTAGCATTCATATACAATTTTAAGAAAGTTTTTTAATGAAATTTTTGTGGACTTAAATGGTAAATTGTGGTCCCAATTTCCATAATTGCGGATTATTCGATGGTATTTAGAGATGGTGGACATTAATTAATTAAGAATTTACAATATAGAATAATAATTCCTAATGAAAATTGAAATATATATAAAAACATAGATCTGATTAAGTCTCTCCACATTTACCTCCTATCCCATTGATAATTTATTAAAAAAAATTATAGATTTTTTCCTTGGATCTTTTATAAATAATATTGACTTGTGTGGTGAGCAATATGCAAATGTGCATGCTAATTCCAAATCTCATACTTTTTTTATTTTATTTTTCTTTTGAAAAAATCTTTTTTTATAATTTGAAATTTAAGTAATATGAAAAATTGTAAAAATATACTTTTTAAAAATAAAGTAATTATAAAAAAGTGTCCAAACATAGCCTAAGAAAGGATTTTTCTAACGGCACACAATAAAAACTCATATTTAGTAATAGTTCCTTTTAGGCTTTTTGCCATTAGATTAACTTTTTTTTATAGGGGTTCATCCCTTCTACTTTAGGAAATATTTTGGAAAATTTTTCCAAATTTAGACTCTTAACATGTGTCCATGGGCACACAGTAAACAAACCGCATAAAAAAACTTAGATAGACCCTTTTACGGTTTGTTTGTTATAGCTTTTTATAATGGCCTTTTTTGTGAATAAATGCTTTTTCAGTATAATGGTGTTTGGTAAAATGTAATTATAAATATTTTTATATAGTAAATTGTGAAGTGTTAATTTCACAAACTTCAAAGCATCACAAATATTTATTTTTATCAAATCTCTTTATAAATGATAAAATCGTTATAAATAGTTTTATCAAACAAACCCTTAATTTATACCGGAAATTGAAAATGAAAACATAAAAAAAATTGAGAAGAAATCAAACAGGTAACAGGTGTTAAGAAGTGCACGTGACACGTGTATGCCTGATTAAGAATCACATGAGAAGGCAGATGCTCAATCTCACATTAAAAGCTCCAAATGACAAAATGCATTCCCAAGGAAACACAATTAATTAAAATCAACAGAATGTCACTATAATTAAAAAATGATTAATTCAACCACTGATGAACTAAATTGTAAGCAGGTTTGTATGTCTTTACCGACTTTCCCGTATTTTAGCTAAATTATTTGGACTGATGTTACGAACATGATTTCTCCAACGTACCGTGGTTTGAAAATATGGACTTAATGAGCTAGCTCAAACTCACTGACTTTTGAAAACAAAAAAGATGTTTTTTTTGTGGTAACAGCTGCTTGATGTTTGGTACTTTATTTTTCGAATATCAAAAGAGAAAAAACTTCAAAATAATAATAAATTAAAATAACATATACGGAGTAGTTTCTAAATCGATTAAAAATAATCTCAAACTATTACGGATAATTTTAAAGAATATTTAATGGAAAATAAATAAATGTTACTTACAAAATTCCAATGAATTCTAATTCGTTTATACTGTATGAGTAAAATCCGGAGTATATTTTCTATACCTACAATTTTAATTTTAACTATGAAGCAAGCTAATTTCATTAAACATTCAAGTATTGTACAATTGCACAACTTATCCCTTAATGTAACAACACGAAATTATTTATAAACTCGATCACCTAATTCGAAACACCATATCAAATTTCAAGATACAAAATTTGTTTGTTTTCGAACACAAACATATACTATGTTTTTGGGTACGTTTTAAGTCCATGCATGTATGGAACCGAGAATTGTGACAACATTAATGCTGTGTGGCTATTCCTCCTATAAATATTAATTACGGAGTACTCCGTAAACTACTTAAACCATTTGAGCTATTGTCTCGTTGACTGAACAAAAGAAGACAACTGACAGATAAGTTCTATATGCAATATGATACTACGTATAGTATAATTATAAATTTATAATCATATCCTTGTTCTGGAACGAGATTCAAACTATATAAAAGCCATAAGTTGTAATTACACTAATTAATATAATAAAGGACATAGGGAAAATATAATAATACAAAAATGATAGTCCGTAATAATCAAGAACCAACATCGTGCTTCCCAATACGAAAGTGATGATAAACCCTAAATCTCGATCTCATCACCATCATCATGTCATAATAATGTCAAATTTGTCATGCATGGGCTGCGATCGAGCTGGTATTCTCAAATATCAAAGAGTGTGTTGGTCGATCTCAAAACTTGCTCCCTATACTATATGGCCTCGGATAATTCGAAAGCAAATTTCAAATTCTAATTCTAATTCCGGTTGGAGTGATCAAGCTCTATATATATGTTTCGTTAATTATTTTTCATCTGATCACTTATATTTGTCTATTTGTATCATAAATCCTATTTATGATTATTTAAGTCATTTCACATGTTTTGTACAAGTCTTTCAATTTAACCGTAATATTAAATGAAAAAGTTAAAACTAGACTATATTAAGTTCCAATATAAAAAAATAAACATTTAATTAGAAATATTGTGAGAAATAATATTTCATACACAGTGGCGGAGCCATGACTCTTGGGGGCAGTTTTAATAAATTTTAGGTTCGGATACCACAACTTTAAAGATATATGGATTAGCAACAATTGTATAGAGTCTCCAGGGCTCAACACAAAGTTGTCGGCTTGATAAGCCTCTTTATCAGAGGGGTTGATGAACTAACACCGTCCACTCACTAGATATATTAAACATGGTTTGTTAATGATTTATAGAATATTTTGTACAATAGAAAGAATAATATCTTGAATTCTTAATAAAGTAAATTTATTTTTATTTTTAAAGTTGACACATAAATATATAAGTTTTTCATATTAGTAGAAAACATATATTATAAAGGAATAATTTCAATATTAGTTGAGATGGTCAATTACCATATTATCATTATATAATTTATTAAGTATATATACTTCAAGTGATAATATAGAAAGTTAAATATATATATTGTGAAAATAATTTAAGATATTTGTATGGTGGTATTCGAATTTACAACAGTTTTAATAAATTTTAGGTTCGGATACCACAACTTTAAAGATATATGGATTAGCAACAATTGTATAGAGTCTCCAAGGCTCAACACGAAGTTGTCAGCTTGATAAGCCTCTTTATCAGAGGAGTTGATGAACTAACACCGTCCACTCACTAGATATATTAAACATGGTTTGTTAATGATTTATAGAATATTTTGTACAATAGAAAGAATAATATCTTGAATTCTTAATAAAGTAAATTTATTTTTATTTTTAAAGTTGACACATAAATATATAAGTTTTTCATATTAGTAAAAAACATATATTATAAAGGAATAATTTCAATATTAGTTGAGATGGTCAATTACCATATTATCATTATATAATTTATTAAGTATATATACTTCAAGTGATAATATAGAAAGTTAAATATATATATTGTGAAAATAATTTAAGATATTTGTATGGTGGTATTCGAAATTACAACAGTAAAATATTATCTTGAATTCTTAATAAAGTAATTTTTTTTTTAAAGTTGACACATAAATATATAAGTTTTTCATATTAGTATAAAACATATATTATAAAGGAATAGTTTCAATATTAGTTGAGATGGTCAATTACCATATTATCATTATATAATTTATTAAGTATATATACTTCAAGTCTTCAAGTGATAATATAGGAAGCTAAATATATATATATTGTGAAAATAATTTAAGATATTTGTATGGTGGTATTTGAATTTACAACAGTAAAATAATTCCAATTTTTTTAATACATGTTCGTCTACATCTACCTATTCGTCTACATCAAGTCAAAGAATTTCTCGAAGCCTTTGAATATCCCAATTCACGTTTTGAACGAATAACCAAAAATCAGGCTACGTTGGGGCTTAATCAACTCGAATCAATAAGAATAAAGGTATGATTTTCAATTTTCAATTTTCAATTATATCATAACCCTAATTCCTCTAATTCATGCTATGTTGATCTTGTGCCTATTCATGCTTTGTTTCACTGATATTCATTGTCTGCTTGTACAATATTAAATTTTAATTTTTGTGTTTGATGAGATGAGATGATATTCACGTACTGTATATACATATTCATGAATGGATGTAGCGGTATTCATACAATCTTTGTTGTTATTCAAAGTTTAGTTTGCACATGATGAATATCGTTATACGAATTTGAACATCTTGTTTGGTAATAAACTGATTATAATGAAATGATATTCATGGATTATGTATGCATAATCACGCATGGACGTAGGCGATATTCATACAAACTGTATTCATATTCGTGTGTTAATATATCTCAAGATTTTGGAATCGATTCATGTTCTTCAAAAAAATTGTATTTAATGAATATCGCTTATTCAATTTTGAACATCTTGTTTGATAGTAAAGTGACTATGATGAAATGATATTCATGTACTGCGTATACATATTCATGAACCACATTAGCGATATTCATTCAATAGTTAATGATATTCACGTACTTTGTACGCATATTCATGCAAGCAAATAGTCGATATTCATATAAACTTTGAGGATATTCAAGAATTAGTGTTTGATATTCATACGATAAAAAAAATGAGCATTCAAGCGATTCATGAATTTGTATACTGATATTCATATAAATTGTGCTGGTATTCAATCTTTATTTCTTTTATTAAAGTGAATATCGTTCATGGAAATATGAATAACATTTCCTCTAAAACTACTTCTAAATGCTTTACGTGCATATTCATGAATTTGTGACTGATATTCATATATTACGTATCGATATTCATAATTTCTTGCACATGTCAGGGTCACACAGAAAGAATGTTTCAAGCGAAGATATGATGTTAGAAAGCTCATAGAAAGACATTGATGTATCCAAAAATAAAATATCAGAAGAAGATGATACAAAATCAAAGTTTAGGACATAGTGCATTTTTATGAGGATGATAAAAAATAAACGTTTTGCAAAGAATAACTGTAATTTCGTTATTCGTATTATGTTCCTAGATATTCATGTTTTGCAAGTCGATATTCATGCTTTTAGCATTACCAACATTTAGCATTGTTTGGATATAAATGATTTTTTTTTATTCGAAATTCATTTATAGATATTCATGTTGTTCGAACAATTATTCATGCTCTGCATCATATAATTTGTATTTTTTGTAAGGATATGAAGGGATTTGCGTTATACTTCTAATCTTTTTATACATCATATTTATTCAGTCCGTGTGCAATTTGGTATCAATACTTGTAAGGATATGAAGGGATTTGTGTTCTTCGACCAATTATTCATGCATGGAAGAAAGTTATAGCTTGTAGCCAAATTGTTGTATCTATAAGCATGAATATCATTCTATATTGGTATGAATAACACTACATTTCACCATGAATATCATAACCCAAACAAAAAATAATCACTTCACACTAACATAGATAGTTATACACGGAAAAATGTACATGAACATCAGCATTGATTACATGAATATTAGGAATAACAAACATGAAAATCTCTATTATGCAATGACTTGTGCTTTTTTAGACGAGCATGAAGCTTCAAACGTCTATTCATCGATGCAACAGTCCCATCCGGTTTAGGTTGAACATCAACTCACTTGGGTACATTATCATCAATAAGGCTTTCGTTCATGTGTGAGAATACATTGTCCTCAATGAAACATGTGCTTTGAAGAGTTAGGCATGAAAACAATGTTGAATATCAAAAAAATTATAGTGAATATCACATAATAAAATTTAAATATCAACTACTCAGATCATGAAACGTACATACAACATGAATATCAAAAGCATTTGTATGAATATCACATCAAACAATTTGAATATCAATTGCAAACAATATAAACAACACCAAAAAATACCAAAACTGATCCAACATGAATATCAATAACATCACAGTGAATATCAAACCATAAATTTGAATATCAACTACTCAGAGCATGGAACGTACACCCAACATGAATATCAAAAGCATTTGTATGAATGATGTTGATATTCATGTTCGATAAACCCTAAACCAATAAACCATATACCCTAAACACTAAACCCTAAACCCCAAACCCTAAATCAATAAACCCCAAACCCTAAATCAATAAACCCCAAACCCTAAACCAATAAACCCTAAACCATAAACTAATAAACCAATAAACCTTAAACAAATAAACCCTAAATACTAAACCGATAAACCCTAAACCAATAAATCTTATATCCTAAATCCTAAGACAATAAACCCTAAACCTTAAACCTCTACACCATGAACCTTAAATCCATGCACACTAAACCCTTAACATAAACTTGTAACACCCCCAAAATACCTTTAGAAATATTACCGCCAGTGACCTCGGAATACACACCCGGGGTCACCCAAGGCTTACCGTTTTTATAACAAATGATATAATGTTGTAAACTTTATTAAATAACATAAAAGTTACCAAATAATATTCAAACCAACGTCATAAATTACAACTGATGACAAAATCCAAATACAGTAAGAGTTTAGTACAACGGAAGTCTTTGAAATAAATAAACGCCATAAAGGGGTTTTGATCTGAGCGATCTCACGCTAGGATCTTCAACCTTAGGGAAAACACTTAAAACATCAACTGCCTTCAACGTCGGGATCCGGCCTTCACGGATGAGGAAGTTTACCTGATGTGCCGTATGAGACGGATGACACCAGCCAACCATACAAGGAATAAAAACCGGTTGGTTAGTCTAATGAAAGACTATGCAATGGTACAAATAAAAAGGTTCTAAGTAGTCGTATCAAGTTACAACCATCGCTTCTCGAATAATAGCCGATATGCGAGGTGAACTTCAATACTCCTACGAAAACACAAGAAAAGACATGATCAAGAGAAGACTCCAAAGGAAGTGAGTCTTGTGGGAAACGTATGAAGAGAAGACTCCAAAGGAATTGAGTCTTATGGGAAACGTATGACAAGTGTTTGGAAACGTTGAGTTTTCACACAGGTTTAAAACACGACCTTGATTATTTGGGTCCACGACCAACCTCACCGCGCAATGCGAATCCAGATTGGAAAGAAGATTTACTCTAACAAGAGTCCGGGTGGTTTCCACGTTGTACTCCTAGCCCGATGGTATATTAATTATGTACGTAAAAGCACTTATCTTATTTAATTCCAAAACATACATTCACGTTACAACTTTTAATCCACATCATCTCGATACGAGAGATATTTCTGTGAATGAATCCCGAACGTTGGCACTAGCTAAGTGCACCTACCCTGAATAAGGGTATGGTCATGACCAGAAGTACTAGGGCAAAATCCTCCTAATACCAGTTATAAAGAAACGGCTAGACCTCGCAAGGTATATATCGTTCCTACGAATACTCGTTCTAACTACACATAAGTTCAAACATAAATCAACACCAAATCATTACGGTAATATCATATATAATAGCATTGTTTCTAGCAACATATACAACCTATTATAAATTCATATTTTAACACACTGTTTTATCAAATATGTTCCCAAACATAAAACAATAACTTTATCCCATCTTAATTAACAATCAAATAATTGATAATCAAGGGAAACATGAAATAATGAGCAAGAGTGAACCGCCACTTGCCTTAAACTAGACGAACGAAGGGATCAGGTTCCGAGATCTGGAAACATGCACTTGAGTACGGTCCCTATGACAACAACGAGTTTTATGACAAAACCTTGAGTTAGATACGATACGAAAATACGAAACGAAACGAAGGGAAAAGGCCTGAGCCGCGGTCGCGGTTAACATAACCGTGGTCGCGGTTTTCTGAGCCAAGCACGCGGTCGCGGTGGATGGAGCCGCGGTCGCGGGTCTCCATCCCGACGCGAGCTTAGAAGCCTTACCGACGACAATGAAACGCTAAGCCTGCTTCAAGGACGAATGCACACCACCACCATGATGCAAGGAACACACACAAGCCACGAGCGACTTCCGACGACCACCACAACTCCGGCGACGAACACAAGAACTTTAACGAGAGGAGGAGAAGCTTTGAGGATGATGGAGAAGAAGCCAATCCGAGCTCCTTTTATAGGCTCAGGGAAGAGAGAGTTCACCTCAGCGCCGACAACCCAACCGATCCGACTCCCCACCGTTCGGGCACAAGGCGAAATTCCGAGCGTCGTCCTTCTGAAAGCAGACGAAGAAGACAAACAGGGGTTTCCCGCGATGCGGTTTCAGAACCGCGGTCTTGGTTTGCCCCTGGGCAAAACCACGACGATCCAATTTTCCCGCGGTCGCGGAACTGTCGCGCTCGCGCTCTGGGTCTTTGGTCGCGGTCTTGATCGCGGTCTTTGCTAAATCTTTGGTTTTAGCACTCCTCAAATAATTTTAAGACCCAAAATCTTTATTAAACGTATATTATTACGTTCAAATGGTCCTTACAGAGGTTACATAAATTGCCCAACACGTCTTGCTTACAAAACGAAAGTTGAGACTTTTAGGGGTTATTACAAAACTACAAAACTGATCGAACATGAATATCAAAAGCATTTGTGTGAATATCATATCAAACTTGCAACTAGTACAAACAACACCAATAAAACACCAAAATTATTGCAACATGAATATCAACGACATCATAGTGAATATCACATCATAAAATTTGAGTATCAACTACTCAGAGCATGAAACGTACATCCTACATGAATATCAAAGGAATTTGTATGAATATCACATCAAACAATTTGAATATCAATTGCAAACAGTACAAATAACACTAGTAAAACACCAAAATGAACAACATGAATATCAATACCATTATAGTGAATATCACACCATAAAATTTGAATGTAAACTACTCAGAGCATAAAACGTACATCCCACATGAATATCAAAGGAATTTGTATGAATATCACATCAAACAATTTGAATATCAATTGCAAACAGTACAAACAACACTAGTAAAACACCAAAGCGAACAACATGAATATCAACAACATTATAGCAAATATCACATCATAAAATTTGAATATAAGCTAATCAGAGCATGAAACGTGCATCCAACATGAATATCAAAAGCAATTGTATGAATATCGCATTAAATCCTAAACCCCTAAATTAAGCAATTTGAATATCACATATAAAACGTGAATATCAATGATCAACAGCTCATACAACACCATCAACAAGTATAATTTGAATCCACATGAATATCAACAATATTATAATGAATAACACCACATATAAACTGAATATCAAATATACTATATCTGAAACATAAATATCGAAACACACAAATTGTAACACTATGAATAACAATATTGTTAACATGAATATCATAACGCGAAATATGGCCTCTAACCCCTTCTTCTCGTCGCTCCTAGTCCTGAGGTATCGGTCTTCGCAGGAGTTGTGACTCGTCCGGTTGAACTCGTGGTAGCGCGAGACGAGTCTGAGCAGTGACTCATTCTCTCGGTGGATCGGCAGCGAGAATTTTGAGAAAATTGAAGGGGAGGAGAAGAGGAAGGCCATATCGGACCGCACGAGGAGGCCGCCGGCCTCGTCGATGGAGAGGGAGACATGTGCGACGACGAGGTCGGGCAGTGCCTTGGTCCCCCCTTCTGTACAGGATCCCCATCCCCTGCAGCGCATTGCACTCGATGGCGGCGTTGCGGGGGCTGAAGAGGTTGTGCGTGAGGATGCGACGGGGAGGGCGGTGGAGGAGGGCGATTTTGGGGAGGAGAGGAGAGGAGAGACGAAGTCGAGGTTGAAGGAGAGAGTAACCGCATAAGGTTGTAAAAGCAAAATTGGAAACTGAATCGTATGCTGTGATTTGGATAGAGGAAATCCCTAAAATCATGAGATCACTACAAGAAAACCCATTTTTTGCAACGACTAAAGTCGTTGCGATACATAGCAAGTCGTTGCGATACATAGTTTTTGCAACGACATTTGTCGTTGCAAGATCGTTGCCCGTAACCCCGTAGTGAAAGGTTTTTGCAACGACAATTTTTGTTGCAAAAAATAGCCTTTTCACAACGACATGGTTTGTTGCAAAATATCTGTCGTTGCAATACATTGACAATATTTTGCAACAACCTTTTCCGTTGCAAAAAAAGGTAACATTTACAACAACTTATGTCGTTGTAATACATTGACAATATTTTGCAACAACCTTTTCCGTTGCAAAAAAAGGTAACATTTACAACAACTATGTCGTTGCAATACATTGACAATATTTTGCAACAACCTTTCCGTTGCAAAAAAAGGTAACATTTACAACAACTTATGTCGTTGCAATACATTGACAATATTTTGCAACAACATTTGCCGTTGCAAAAAAAAGGTATCAATTGGTAGCATAGTTTGTTTTTTGCAACAAACTATGTCGTTGCAATACATAAACTTAAAAAAGGTAATACATTTTTTGTTTTGCAACGACTTGTGGGTGCTGTACTAAACAGTTATTTTCCGATGACCTGTTACAACAATTCTTATGACTCATTTCAGTTCATACAACATGTATCCAAGATCATAACAATAATAACTTCGACTATATAACCTTTAGAAATCTGTTCAAAATACAAAATATATCCATAATTATCAAAAAGATGTCTAACATCCAAATTATCATCCCCCAACCTGCATCAAATATCATACGACCTGTATCCAAAATCATTTCATAATAATCCCTTCGACAATATCCAAAAAAGGTCAACCTTCAAAGCTTCGACATCCAAAAAGAAGGCACCAATTGCTTAGTGAAAATTATTCCCAACCTGCATAGTTACAATATCATTATTCAGCTACTATTATCTTCCTACCTTCTTGCTAGACTATGAATAAGGAATATGAGATGAACTATTAAGAAGAAATCTGTGATGAACTAAAAAAAAAATTACCTGTTGGCATAATTACGGAACACCCCTATTTGCAAGTTGCTGCAACATTTCCCGCTTGAAATCTTCCATTGCTTGTTGTTGTTGTGCTTTATATTCTTCTAATTCTTGTTGTTGCTTTTTTTGGCTCTCTTCCAATTCTTGTTGTTGCTTTTGTTGGCTCTCTTCTAGTTCCTTTATCCTTTGGTCTTGTTCCTTTATCCATTGGTCTTGTTCTTGTATTTTTCCTTGTTGTTGTTCCAAAAGCCTTTGTTGTTCCATCTGGTGCTTTCCTTTGGTATAACCGCGTAAAGCAGTCCCTTTTCCACGAACATACCCAGACCTTGGCTCCAGAACTTGTGTCAATATTTCCTCTTGTGTCATTGAATCACCAACTGTAGCAACTACATTTTTCAATTTTTCCTTCAACAAAATGCAAAAGAAGTTTAGAAACAGACTTATTAAATAATTTCAAACTTCCTGCATTAGAATCTATGAGACATACATGAATTATTTTAGAACGTGTTCCATCAGCCCATTCAAGTTTGTCTTCTTTATTTGTATGTGTGTGCTCAATAAGCCATATCACATCTGCAGAAGGCTTCACGCCGTCATTCTCTTTTATCTAGTACATCATAAAATAATTATTAATAAATTCACTATAATTAAAATGAATCACAAGTGCAAATATACTTAATTAACTATTAATTAAGTCTTACCATTATATCCTCAACTTCAACAAAGGCTAAATTTCCAGTAGTGTGAACACATCTGTTCTCAGACAAGCATCAATCTTTAAATAATCCAGACCCAAGTCCTTAATGAGCTTTTTAAACTCATAATAAGAATCTGGAAGTGAAGTTCCGTAAGCCTCACGTTGTAACTTCAGCAAACTGGTAAAAGAACTGTCACTCCACTTATTGAGGACCTTCAAATGTAGTAATTTTACAATATACGACAGCTTAGACATTGTTTTTCCTTCTACTGTCAATGGCTCTTCATACTCTTTTAAGAGCCGATAAAACTTATGTGCATCTGCATTAGGTTCTTGAGCCATCTTGCTGCCACTGTTTGTTTGCTCATCTCCACCTATATTCATACCAGCCAAGCCACATGCATCTTGTAGCATAGTAAACAACCCAGTATCATCATTATCAAAGTTATTGTCATGTTCCTCTTCACTTATATGATCTGATGTTTCTCCATGAAATTCCCATGAAGTGTACTTCTCATACATTCCCCGCTTAAGCAAGTCAAATCTCACATTAGATTTTCTTTTAAAAAATATATTACGACAACTATTACAAGGACATCTAATAGTGGTTGTTTCTCTTTCCTCTTCCTCGACACTTGTAAGAGCAAAATCAAGGAAGCTATCAACACCATTTACGTAATCAGGGGATGAACGATTCTTTATTTTGACCCATGCCTTATTCAAAGCCATCTCCTAATTTTAAAAGACAAAAGCAATTGAATTAAAAAACTTTAAACTTTCTTTTCAACAGCCCAAAACATATTCATCGAACTAACTAAGATTTGCTAATGTCATAGAAGTTTAAATGTGTCCAAAATTGTATAACATTTCAAGGCATAAATCAATTCCTGCATATATATGATATGATGCAAACTGTCTTAACAACTAGAATATAAATTGCAATAGTGCAACTAGAATGTGTGGAACTTATTTCTTTTGACAATATCTAATAGAATAACATACAATTGTACAAGAAAACCTACCTTAGGATATGAGCAGCAATTTGATATGCATAGAGATGAAGCCACAAGATTGAAACCAAACTGAGATCAATACCAATAAACCCTTGCTGCAGTAGTGGTGAATCCAGCCCCGGCTTTGGCCTGCACAAAAAAAAAAAAAGAATTAACAAGTATTCAGTTGATCGATGAGGACCCAGAACATTATAAAGTATAAATAATTACAAAGCAAGACTACTATTAGCACCAACGGAAGATATTTCTAATAGGTTAACAATAACTTATGTCTTGGAGTTAAGCTATTACTATCAGCAAACACCCCAGGAAACACAAAGGACTTGAACTCTAAAGCCTAATACTATCAATAACTAATGTCCTAGAGTTAATCTAATCCTATCAGTAACTAATGTCCACTCTAAAGTCTAAAGTAATTACAATAGTCACTAGGAAGAAGAGATTGTCAGAAGCAAAATATAAGAACTAGGAAATAAACTTTTTTAGCTAAAAAGTGTTTATAAATAATAAAATTCAAACAACATTACATCTTTTACTACAACATTTCACTGTGAAATACGATTAAAGAACCTATACACTACAACAATCAAGAGCAGTCCATAAAAATATATAAGCTCAATCCAGAGTTTTGATAATTTTCCTCACTAAGTGTCCAAAAACATGAAGGCATATTAAACAACTAATTCATCAAATGTCCCTTGTGGGTTGTTTGGCCCGGCCCGACCCACATATTATTTTTAATCTCCTGTAAAGATTTGATGCTTTGTATCCTTCAAGAAGTGTTCTTCTGTCCATGTACGCAACATCAGCCAGCCATTTAGCAGTTGTTAGAACCTAGAAGATAACAAGTATGAATCTAATTCTTAATTCTGGATTATTCATGACCCCACTATGATTTGATTAAAAATATTAACAGACAGAAGCAACAAGAATAAGCACACTTCCATAAAGGGGATATTTCTCCACCATATTAATAAGCAAGTTTCACTCTTGAATGATTCTCTTTCACTTCAAATATTGAGTTGTAGTGATATGACAAATCAACATCAAGCTCAAAGCCACTCTCATTGAGGTCAAAGATGTGAATATGACATTATGTATCTTGGTTCAGCATTAATGAAGAAATTCATGGGTATCCTAGTTACAACCCTCAAACACCAATGTCTAAACATATGCCCCGTAACATTAAAAATTATATGGGGGTTGTAGATTAAAAACATAAAAAAAAAGTTCACGTTCATATATTACAACTGTGCAATTCTGGGAGTGACATAATTCAGTCAGGGAATTATGTAGCATTTCCCATTCCCATTTTGCACCCAAAGTGCATCTTCCCAGCTTGTGTTTGCACAAGTTCATATCACAATTGCTAGGGTGTGAATAAAACATTTATAAATATTGCAGGGCATGGTGAAAGAACATATCTCGTAGCCTTGTGATCGATATAATATTTTGAGCCAATGTCTAATTTAGATCGGTGTCATCCAGTCCATATGAAGAATTAGATGAATTTGACCAAAAGAGCAAGGACATTCCACAACAGAATCCAATCCTAAATTGAACAAAAGGAATCACAAGAGAAACTACTTCCCGCTTCAGATTCAACACGAAAGGAAAGGGGTAGCAATAGATCCGAAAAATGAAACAAACAGATCAGCTAGCACGATTATACGGATTGACACAAAATCAGCAAGATTGGAATAAAGATACAAATTGCTCATAGCAACACTAGATCGTATAGAAACATGGAGATCTCAAGATCAACAAAACCAAATAAACTGATTTGACAACAATGAACATTGAAAACTGAATTGTGTCACTTACCTTTCAATTCCGGTATCGAGAGGTCAGAGAAATACGAACATGTAGAAAGGGAAAGAGACAACAGAACTGGAGATCAGAGAGAAGGGCTTGCAATTGTCTGCTTCTCTGCACAGATATTATAGCCAAAATACAAGAAAAAATACGAAGGCTTGAGACATAAATTATTCGAGCGCGGAAGAATGGCTAATGCGAAGAGAAAGAAATATTGAATAGATTACCTACTGTGAAGTGCGAATTGGCTCGATTGGCGGAAGAATGGCTACTAGCGGTTGCCGACTGGATCCGTCACTGGGGGTTGGGTGCACGACAACCTTATTCGAGCGCGGCGAGGGAGTGGGAGCGGTGTCCGAGGAGCGCAGGTGCCGGAGGAGGTGAGAGACTGAGAGTAGGTTGAAGAAGTTGTCGTCGTTGTCGTCGTCGTTCGAAGCAGATGGTGGAGCGAGCCTAGGTCGCCGAAGCAGATGGTGGAAGGAGAAGAAGCATCGAAGCGATGATTGTTTCTAGGGTTTTTTTCTGATTTGGATGAATGAACTGGAGATCAGAGCGAGCCTAAGTCTTGGCTTTTTCTATTTTTGGCTCCATATTTAGCAACGACTTGTCTTTGTAAATATAATAAGAAAGTATTTACAACAAAACTATCGTTGCTATTCCGTTGTAAAAATTTTCGTAACAACACTGTCGTTGCAAAAACTGAAAGCCAATTTAATTACTGGCGCTATTTTTATTTCTTTTGGAGGGAAATGGAGATTTTATTTATCGCTACAGTATTAGTAACGTCTATTATGGTGTCGTTGCAAAAAATAACTTTTTTGCAACGACAGACTTTGTCGTTGTAAAATGTTGTTGCAAAAAATGGTTTTTCTTGTAGTGAGATTTGGCCTTTGAGTCAATCTAGTGTGTGCATCCCATTATACAAATATTGCACCCTCTTACATTCAATCTGAATCATTGATTTACTTCTAATCTAAAAATTTTAATTTATACTTTCGTTTTACCCTAAATGCTTGTTTCACCAAAATCAAATTCTATACGATCATGCATATATGATATATACGATTTGAATGGATTATATATGTGCGTTTTTGGTTTTCCGATCGATCGATCGATCAATTAGTTTCTTGTTTGCAGTTGGAAATTAAATTCCGCCGAAACAAGTTGCCATATTAAGAGTATATTGTACGTTGTGCATGCTGATCGATCAATCGTTCAGAATAAGTGATCGCTACCAGCATCTCGATCATCATTAATTACGATTTACTAGCTTGTTAATTGTTATCTACCAAATTCCACGTCAAGTCATAAAGTTCACTCGGAATTGGAAGAATTAAGTTAACTTAAACATTGGCGGGTATAAATTAACAAGTCATTGCTTATACCCGTACTAGGAATTTATTAGATTTCCGATATGATTGTACGTCAAAAATTGTAAATTTTTGACGTACAATAGTACATTAGTACGTACTACACGTACGTATATTCGCAAAATATGTATTGTACACGTCATTAAGAAATTGACACCGTTCATTGAAAAAATTAACACAAATATATTGACATACTAGAAGTATTGAAAGTAACAAGTATTAACCTTGCGGTGTGAATTGACTTCATAAAAATTACATTATACCTGGTTCTCACCAAAATAAAAGTATTATTTTGATTTCTCAAAAAAATGCTACTAAATATATATACATAAATGTGTCATTATACTCTGTAAATTTTAGAGAGATAATTTGGAAAAATAATTGCATGCTTCATTCATTGATGATGTAGGGTATTTGTAGATCCTATTCTAAACAAAGATAGAGTAGGATTTACAATATAATATCTTATCTAATATTCTCTTTTAAGTTGGAACATGTAAGTCAAGAATGTCCAACTTGTCAAGTAAGAACTGAAATTGTTGTCTGCCTAGCGCCTTGGTGAAGATGTCTGCAGGTTGATTGGCTGTAGAAATATAATGAATAGCTATCTGGCCACTCTGTAAGAGATCCCAAACAAAATGGCAATCGATCTCAATATGCTTAGTATGCTCATGAAAAACAGGATTAGCAGCAATATGCAAAGCTGCCTGACTGTCACAGTGAAGACGCATGGGAGAAGAATGCCCCACGTCCAGAGATAGAAGCAATGACTTGAGCCAGACGAGCTCGCAGCAAACAACGGCCATGGATCGGTACTCGGCTCCAGCGGATGAACGAGAGACAATTGGTTGTTTCTTCGTTTTCCAGTACACCGGAGAACGACCTAGGGTGACAAAATATCCCGTAACCGAACGACGCGTAAGAGGGCATGCAGCCCAATTTGAATCACAATATGCGGTCAACTGTAATGTGCTATCAACGGCAAGAAATAATCCCTGACCTGGATGACCCTTCAAATAATGAAGAACGCGTTGAGCTGCTTGCCAGTGAGCGACCATTGGAGATTGCAGAAATTGTGCCAGAGTGTGCACAGAGTAGCAGATCTCCGGATGGTGATAGTAAGGTATATGACACGACCCACAAGCCATCTGTATCGATCCGGTGCGTCGAACGACTGACCATCTTGGCAAAAGGCACAAATGTTTTTGTGAAGTCGATCCCCTCTACTTGCCTGTTTCCAAGAACCACCAGACGAGCTTTGTGACGTTCAACGGAGCCATCAGAGTTATACTTGATGCGAAATACCCATTTGCAGCCAATGGCAGTTTTGCCTGGGGGCAGCGGAGAGATCACCCAAGTATGATTTCGGTCTAGTGCATCCAGTTCATCATGCATTGTTGTCCGCCAGGATTCATGACGAACAGCCTCAGTAAAGCTAGTTGGTTCTGTGCCCGCTGTAACTGCAGCTAAGAAACGAGTATGGTTTTCCGAAAATTTAGAACAGTTTACATAAGCGGCAAGAGGGAATTGGGTACCTGGGGACAGTGTGTTGGCGAGGGGTGGTGTAGACGGAGCAGGGTGTGTGTTAGCAGATAGAACAGTCTGACAGACGTAATCCTGGAGGCGCACTGAGGGCTGACGGGGGCGGGTGCTCTGTCGAACTACAGTTGGCAATGCAGAATCAGTGGGAAGTGTTGGAGTGGGCGTTGGCGAGGCATAGGACAAGTCAGGAGGACTCTCCCTGGCTGATGGCGGCGGTGAAGCACTTCCCTGGTCGTGAAGAGGCGACGTAGGTGGCGGTAAGTCATCATAGACATCCGGGGAGGGCGGTGACTGAGGATCGGCCATGTCGCTGCTCAAAGGCGTATAAGGGAAAATATCTTCGTAGAAGGCAACGTCCCGACTGACGAAAACCTCTATGGAGTCAAGATCATAGACAAACCAACCACGTTTTCCTTGTGGGTAGCCGAGAAAGATGCATTTCCGACTGCGAGATGCAAATTTGTCACGGGGTTTAGGAATCCGAGACGCAAAGCACAGACAGCCGAAAACACTCAGATAAGCATATGTCGGTGCACGACCGTGTAGCAACTCGAACGGGGTCCGATGTTGTAGTAGAGGTGTGGGAGTGCGGTTGATCAGATAAGTTGTTGTAAGCACGCATTCCCCCCAAAAAGCGATGGGAAGGTTTGCCTGGAAGCTAAGCGATCGAGCAACATTGAGGAGATGTCGGTGTTTGTGCTCCATCCGGCCATTCTGTTGAGGCGTGTAGACACAAGACATCTCGAGAAGAATGCCGGTGTCCGCACAAAATTTGTGCAGTGGCAGAAATTTTGTTCCATTGTCGGTGCGCACCCGCTGCACTTTACGGCGGAATTGCGTGGAGACGAGAGCACAGTTGTGTTGAAAGGTGGGTACAACCTGTGTTTTGTCAACTAAGAGGTAGACCCAAACCGCCCTAGAGTAGTCATCCAAGACTGTTAAAAAAATAAGAGGCTCCTGAAGAGGATGAAGTACTATATGGTCCCCACACGTCACAATGGACAAGGTTAAACAAAGAGTCTGCTTTATTTGAACTAATGGGAAAAACACTTCGGATTTGCTTTGCTTTATGACAAGCCTTGCGGGGAAAGGTATTAGCTACTGAACTAGAAAAAGAAATAGCAGAGATTGATGACAACACTGATGTAGACGGGTGTCCAAGTCGGCGATGCCACAGATCAAACGATTAGTCAGACGAAGAAGCAGATGATGCGCGCACCTCAGTGCCCAGCGTCCGAAGCCAGTACACACCACCCTGTTGCTCACCCAAGCCAATCATTGTCTTCAAATCTACATCATGTAAGACACACAACTTTTCAGTTAATAAAACAAGGCACTTGAGATGTCGAGTCAGTTGTGCAAAAGATAGCAAATTTCATTACAGGTCTGGTATATAAAGCACATCAGGGACCAACAAAGTCCCAAACCGCAGAGAGCCTTGTTGTGTGGCGGTAGAGATGACACCATTAGGCAAGACAACTGAGACAGACGACACGTCTGTAATATCCTGAAGAAGCGCATGTGCTCCTGTCATGTGAAAAGAAGCTCATGTGTCAAGGATCCAAGGAAGAGAAGTCTTACCCTTCACCTGATCAGACGGAGGAGAAGTCTGCATCTTACTGAGGAGATTGACAACGGTGGACCATTGCTTGTTGGACAGAGCAGGCCCAAACGCGCGGCGGTCCGCGTCAGTGAGAGTGGTCGACGCGCTGGCAGCAAAGTTGGTCGGTCGTACAACATTGACAGCGCCGCTAGGAGGGGTTCCACGGCCCCGGCCGCGACCAACAACAGGTTCGGTGGAGGCTCTTGGCGTCTGACTGCCTCTGCCAGCACCCCGGATTTCAGTGAACTAGTAAGGGAACCCATGGATGCGAATGCACGTCGCTTGATCATGCCTAGTGTGACCACAGTGAGTGCAGACGAGGCGTTTGCGATCCACTAGAGTGTTGGCGCCAGGCGAGAAAGAAGAAGTCGGAGAGGAAGAGTTAGAGGACGCGCCAGGACGATGAGCCACAAGCGCCATGGTGTCAGGCGGGTTGCCTCAGTCGTTAATGACGATCTTGTGTCGTTCTTCCTGTATGACAAGGGCATAGACCTTGTTAAGAGAAGGCAAGGGTTCCTGAGTCATGACGTTTGATCGGACAGTGCTGAAGCTGTCATCAAGACCCATAAAAAATTGATAGACCCTCTCGTCTTTGCGTTCCTGCACAGCCCCAGATAGTGCCAGACAAGAATACTTGCTGCAAGAGCAGATGCGAGGAGGCAGATAGGTAAATTTTCTTCAAACGGCCGTAGTAGACGGCGACCGCCTGCCCTTGTTGACGACACTGGGCCATGTCGGAACAGAGTTGCAGAATCCGTGGTCCGTTGCCCATGGAGAAGCGATGGGCGAGATCATCCCAGAGTTCTTTAGCGGTGTTGTAGTAGGTGATCGATGAACGGATGGTGGGATCAATTGTTTGGATGATCCAACCCACCATCATGGAGTTGACGCTATGCCAGTCGTCAATAGTGTCGGAGGTAGCCTCTGGTTTAGCGATCTTGCCATCCAAGAAACCAAGTTTGCTCTTGGCTCGAAACGCGTTGTGAAGAGCAGTGGTCCATTCACGGTAGTTGTCACCCTTTAGAATCACCGGGCATATTGAGAGACCCGGTTTATCCGAGGGGTGAAGGTAGAACGGGGAGGTGATGTCGAGGACGGGACGTTTGGTAGCATCGTTGGCCATAGAGACGGCTGGGAGGAAGAAAAAAATCAGTGGCGAAAGCGTGAAGAAGACAGCGGCGCTAGCAAGAGTTGATGTGGCGGCGGCGGTTCGTCGGGTTGTGTTTAGGGTTTGACTCTGGTACCATGTAAATTTTAGAGAGAGATAATTTGTAAAAATAATTGTCTGCTTGCTTCATTCATTGATAATGTAGGATATTTAAACTAATTACATAGTGTTATCTTTAAGACTTAAAGATAATATCTTCTAAACAAAGATAAAATAGGATCTACAATATAGTATCTTATCTAATAAACTCGATCTACTCGTATCAAAATATATAATAGCATGTGTGCGTTACAAGCACTAGCTAGCTTGCATAATAAAATTAATTGAACCAATGCGAGACGCGCGTATAGCTACTAGCGAATGAGAGATATGTATTAATTCATTCGATCGGTTAGTTATTAACGTTACAAAATAAACAAGATTAGTAACAAAAGATTATAATCGAATCAAAGACAAGAAATATAAACACACCTTTTTATCAGCTGTAAGTGTACTACTATGATAAGTGTGCTTGCTTTAGCTACTATCAAGAGTCGGCTAATACACCAATAAATAATGCATTTTTCATTAATGAAGGTCTCTCTATATATGTCTCCTCCTAGCTACACTAAAGCCTTACCTGAACAAGTTTATCTTCTAAAAAAGTCTCTTTATGGCCGCAAACAAGCTAGCCATCAATGAATGTTGTATCAATGAAGTTTTTGACTTCTCATGGGTTTATACAATCCAAGCGGGATTATTAACGATTTATTAAACCAGATGCTAAAGGCAATGTCATAATTCTAGTATAGATGGATGATTTGTTATTGACTGGTGATGATGAGCAATCATCTCAAAGAGCTTCTTCATCAAGCATTCATTATCAAGGATATGGGGTTAGTTAGATATTTTCTGGTATTGAAATTTTCAAGATCCTCTTCTACTATGGTTATTCATCAAAGGAAATGTATTCTGGATTTACTTAGATATAATCAACTTAATTCTAGATTGTAAGGCTACTTTGTTTCCACTTCCTAGAGGGTTGAAGTTATCTATTGATGATATATGGTGATCCTTACCCTGATCTAGACCAGTATAGAAAGTTGGTTAGAAAGCTACTCTTTCTTTCAACCAAAAAAAAGCTACTCTTTCTTAACCCTTATTACATGACCAAACATATCATATGCAGTGCAACACTTGTCTCAATTTATGAGTTCCTCCAAGCTACCTCATTAACAAGTTGTCTATACATGGATTTACCTTTCAACAATTGTATTTTTCCCTTGTTATATCGATCTGCTCCAATGAATGCCTTGTTTGATCAAGTATAAACATTTTATTCACAAAAAGAAAAAAAGAAAAAAAACGCAAATTCCAGTTTCTCACAAATTTAAAATTTCTAAAACTATTTTTTTTTCATGAAAAACACATTCTAAATAAAAAAAAGTGTTTATAATCTCCTCTAACAAACAAACCCGAACTCAAGGCTAGCTGCATATTGCAGGCCATTTATTCTACAAACATTAATAATGTGAGACTTGGAATCTTTACGGAAGATAAATAACTATAGAAACAACAGCCTTATCATGATAATTAATAACGATTAACAACTAATCCAGACTTAAACCTATCTAGTTATATATAGTTAATTAAAACTGAAAACTGCTACTATTTGAAAGGGAAATTTGTAAACCAACATAACAATAACAAGGAGGTCATGGATTGAGAAAATCGAAGGATATGAATAAAGCATTATAATTTAAATTACTATAGAAAATATTAACTGATCAAGAAAATTTTTGGGTCAAAATTATTATTGAAAAATATCTGAAAACACAACATATTTTACAATATGAGAAAACAAGAAATTGTTCTTGGCAGTGGTCCAAAATTATTGAAATTCTGGATGAATTCAAATATGGACTAATTTACAAGTTGGAAATGACAAATTAATCAAATTCTAGTCTGATAAATGGCTCTCTAAAACTCCTTTATATGATATTATTAATACACAATCAATGCTGAATAAGGATGCTATGATGGCAGATTTTATACTACCAAACAAAACCTGGAATAAGGATATGATTGAACAATACTTACCCCATGACTTAACTAAACAAATTATCTCCAATACCTTTGAACTTTATTCATGATAGAATGTACCGGAAATCCAGTAAAAATGGTTGGTTTTTCACAAAATCTGCTATGGATATGATCAACAAAAATAAAAGATACTCTGATTATGATTCTTCCTGGATTTGAAAGCTGGACACTTATTCCAAAGTTAAAAACTTTATTTGAAAAATTGTGAAAAATGGACTCCCAACTAAAGCAAAATTAGCTGAAAAAGGAGTTGCACTCCCTCAGGGGTGTGTTTGTTGTAATGCACAAACGGAGGATTTTAATCATCTCCTCTTCCAGTGCAACCATATCTTGAAGACAATAGAGAAAACGAATCTACTTACTTTTGGAATCATTAGATCTCTAAATGTAGGAAATAAAAAAAAAACATATGAAATTTTTGAGGAAATCCGACAAAAAATCGACAGATCACAATTTTTAGAATTAGTGGTCTCGTGGTGGAGAATCTGGTTTTATAGAAGCCAACAAAGTTTTGGAAGACCGAAGAACAAACAATGATACAAACTTGATAAATGATGTACTAATTTACATTAAAAAAATCATAATTGGAAACAAACAAAAAACTGGAACCCAGACTGCCTGGCAGACGAAAAACCTAAAATAAAATACAATAATAACCTTAGATGACCGAAAAGGAAATGGAAAAAACCATCGGAGAACGTAATTAAAACTAATACTGATGGATCCACCAAAACCAATAGGGACTCTAGCTTTGGCTATATCTTCAGAAACAGTACAAGTGAACCAACTTTCCTCTTTGCTGACAAATGTGGAAATTCAACCCCTTTGAGAACAGAAACCTTAGCAGTTAGAAATGTTTTGGTAAAGGCCTATGAATTAGGCATTACCAACATTCAAGTTGAATGTGACAACCTTACTATTGTAAACGTCCTGAATAAAATCTGGCATTGTCCTTGGGATATTGATATTTTAATTTTTGATATTCTTTGTATTTTACAACTGTTTTCTTCAGTGCAAATTTGTCATATCTTTCGAGAAACAAACGCGGTAGCCGACTACATTGTAAAGCTGGGCCAACGGAGTTTCTTGAAAGATATTCAAGCCAATCTAGAACTTTTAGTTCTCACCCGCAATGATGTATAGACTGAGTAACCGTTTCTTCTGTGATTTTTGGTCTAATTTTTACCTTATCAAAAGAAAAAGAAAAAAAATGCATGATCGACCAAACTCATATTGATATATGGTAGAAAAACGCGATCTGATGCTTAAATATATATCAACATGTCCTAATAGCAATTCATAGTATAAACACGTACTCTTTTTAATGCGACAGAAAACAAGCATTTGATTTTATTAGCGGAGGCTAGGCAAGATCTGATCGATGATAATTACTATATTTGTCACAAATTCAACAAACCCATTAACCAATGTTAAAATATAAAACCCAACCCACATTGGAGTGGATGAATATCAAATCATGTATATAAACTTGATACGTAACGTCTTTTATTATCAATTGGTTTTTGAGTAAGGCCCTGTTTGTTTTAAATTGCGAAAACGATAACGGAAAGAAAACGAATCTAGTCCAATTTAGTGTCATTATTCATTGATCAAAATGATGAAATCGTTTCCTTTTTCCCCTTCACTTGGCACTATGATGGAGGTATTTGTATCCCCAATACAAGGGTGACTTGTAAAGTGATGAAATCATTTCCTTTCTCCTTTCTCTTGACACACAAATTTTAGAGTCTCAAAGCAAGATAAAATCTTTGATCAATGCATCATGATGTCAAAGTAGACTAGATTCATTTTTTTTCCGTTACCGTTTCCATAAGTTCAAACCAAACGAACCCTAATATCCTACCAGACTCATGTATTGGGCTTATCTACCTATGTATGCTCATACGTGCACGACTTTTAGTCTCCTGGTCTACAGACTTTCACATAATATCAGAGCAAATCTAATCATAGTATTGTGTCCAAGTAATCTGGGTTAGACTAGTTATAAAGAGATTGAAATGGTAATACCAATTTTATGGTGTCTACTAGCCATGACAGTTTTATTGCAAGGATGTGATAATCTTCTAAGAAAGTGATTGCTTATGATGTGATAATTTTCTAACAAAATTGCTTATTTACTTATTCAGGTACCATATATACCAGGCCTACACATTATGACCAAATGATGATCTCAGCAATAATTAATTACCCCGCTAATTAAGACATAGATTAAGTAGAGTTCATGCCGCCACGTTCAATTAAATAACAACGGAATATCCTACTAATTAGTAGTATCAAATTATGATGATATATAATCATGATGGAGTCCTAATTAATGGCTGATGATCGTACAGTGTACTGTTAGTAGCTGATTATGAATAATTGCTAGATTATTGGAGAAAGGTGAATAATTGCAAAATTTGCAATTAATTTCAAAAAGGTCATGCGATCAAGAATTAAGATTTAGCATTAGCTGTTAATTAGACGAGTAATTGCACATGAGAGTAGCAAGACGAGAGATCAATCCTCCTCATATTCGGAGTATATCATATTTACGTTGTTTTATTTTTACCAAAAAAAATAACTATGTATATATGTTATAAATAGTGGATTAATATTATTGTAGTTATTAGTTTTATACAATTACTAATTACTATAATAGCCAATTGCAATGAATATTTGCATTACTGGATTATATCTTTCCCCCTCTCTTTTTTCCCTCTAAACAAGCTACGGACGTAAAACTCATTTCACAATAGACAACCTCATTGTTGGAATTATGTGTCTTTCTTAATTCGGTATTTTTAACTTATATTTTTAAGACATAAATTAAAATTTCTTGTTTTAAAATCAGTTTTATAAAAAAAGGGTAAAGTTCAAATGAGGACAGCTCCCCGCGTCAGGACTCAGGATGCACCAAGCGCGTCCAAAAATTCGGTCCGGCCGAATTATTCGCGAATTTTTCGGAAAATATTTTTCAAAAATTCGAATTTTTGCAAAAAAAATCGATTTTGTGTGCATATGAAATACACTGTTGTGTGCATATGTCAGAACGTATGTGTGCATATGTTAGGCTCAGTGTGTGCATGTGGTTTTCAGAATGTGTGCATGTCTGGGAACAGTTGTTAATGCTAGAGACATGTGTGCATATCAAATACACATATGTGTGCATACGCGAAAAAGTGTGTGTACATATAACCAACAAGGTGGATGATTTTCTGGGTATGAACACATGATTTCTGCGGTATGAACACATGATTCATGGGCTTATATTTGATACACACACGCACGTAGTGGATATGCACACAACAAGGTGGATGATATGCACACAATAGTCTATTTGACATGCACATAACGAGTATTTGATATGCACACATGATTTGTGTGCATCAACACTTGAGACCATATGCACACACGAGGTATGCACACAATAGTGTAATGGATGTGCACACGACAAGTTATTTGGTATGCACACATGGTTTGTGTGCATCAACACTTGTTTTCATGTATGCACATGACTTGAGATCATATGCACACACGAGGTCTGCACACGATAGTATAATGGATGTGCACACGACAAATTATTTGGTATACACACACATGTGTGCATACCAATACTTGTTTTCGGGTATGCACACGACCCGAGACCATATGAACACACGGAGTATGCACACAGCAGTATAATTGATGTGCACACACAGGTTATTTGATGTGCACACAAGTCCTCTAAGCATAAACACTATGTTAAAGGCATTCATAATTTCAGAAACCAAATGCACACACACATAGTTACATATGCACACAACAGTGCATCTGTTATGCACATAACAGTGCATCTGATATGCACACACACGTTATATGATATGCACACAAAATTGATTTTTCTGGGAAAATTTTTGACTTGAATTTTTTTTTGCCGAATTATATGCGAAAAATTCGGCAATTATACTGCAAGGCCGAATTGAAGTTTTTCCCTATAAGGGCGCGCGCCTCCGCCACTGTTCACTCCATTTTTTTTTGTTTTTTCCTCTAATTTTTTTCTCTTCTCTCATATATCCTCAATCCTATCATGAAGCACCGTCCTCACCGAAACCGGACCCTCCACGATATAATAGACTTAATAGTCTATTAGACTAGTATTCTTTATGGAAGAAAAAAAATTAAACACACAATAAAAACGAACTCGTGTCGATCGCTCATTATTCATTAATGATTATATAATTTATATATAAGCGTCAATACCGAATATATATCGTCATGATTTATATATGATTATCAATTGATCATTATTACGTCAGTTACTTGACCTAGCTAGAATATATCATTGTCTGTTATGCATATTATTTTGATTAGTTCAAGCGAAGTTTTGAGATCAATAAAAAATCATAAAATGATGAAGAAAGAAATTCTATAAGAATTGCATTATGATAATTTTGAAATCTTTTTAACTGATTTTTCATGTATACACTAGAGGCTGTATATATACAATCTTAGCTTCACACTCCAATTAAAAATGTTAGCCCTCACAATCCAAATTATACATGTTAATTAAGTTAGTCAATCTGGATTCTAAAATCGATTATATGTGTACTCCACACTTCCAATTTATGATATAATAGACTGAATCCGCATATTATATGGAATACATGTAAATATATATATACCTAATTAATTGTGCTAAAATTATCAAAAAATATGTGGAGATTTAACAAAAATATATATCTACATATAGATTGTTAATAAAGATTAAACGACATACTTTGTATATATGTAATAAGTGGCTTTTATTTGGTTATATATGTTGACACAATTGTGTACGTAGTATATACGTATATATGTAACTCCATGTATATAGATCAATAATTTAGGTGAAAATATATGAATGTGTATAGTCAATAGTAGTATAAAATTTAGCGATGGACGTGTGCCACCACTACTCTTGGTCGGAGGACCAAAACCCATATTTTATAGGCCAAAGTATACTACCTAACTGTTAATCACAGTCCACTTAATTGCAAAGTACAACCTATATATGTTCACTAGATCTAGCTACTCATGATCGAACTCCATTTTCTTGATTTTTTATGGTGTTACTTTTTTGACTTTAAAAGATCATAGCTATATAAAATAACTGAAGAACCACCTATTACAACAACAAAAAATTAACTAATGAACCGCACATTTATTACCATCGATCATAAAGAGTGATATTATGAAAAGGACCACCTCCGCAATCTTCTCAATTTCAATTTTCAATAAGTTATTAAATGTAAGGTTTAAATTTATTGTATTTATGCAATTGTCATAATTGTGTACCCACAATAGATTTACTCCTTCCCATAAGTTTTTTTTTATTTTCTTAGGTTTTATAATTTAATCATATATACTTGTATTTACATGTTATTTAGGTAATTTATTACATATAAATCATAAATTTTGCCTTGAAATTTAGTTATATGAAACATTTTTTATTTCATCTACTGGTTTTAAAGGGTGGTGATTGGTACGTAAGTGATTAAATTTAGAAGAAATTAGATTTTCAAAACATATTTTATGGATTCTTTAATATGTGTAAAAACCTCTAAAACAACTAGTAAAACTTAACCGAGAGAGTATGGCATTGGTTTTTAATCATATACTAACAATTAAGATTGACAATTAATACTCAAAGTTGGTGATTAGGTTGTTAATTAACCGAAAATTAACCTCATATCTGAAACATTCTAACCTAATACTTTAAAAATATCATTTTTTCGGTCAGGGAAGACTTTACAAATATGTAGATTAAACATCTTTAAGTACTTATGTATTAGAATTATCCAAACTCTAACCAATTCTACTTCAAAAACTATCTTGCTATTTGGATTTAGAGGTTTGCGTAAAATAATCTTGTTGGTTGACATTGAGTGAGAAATAAGTGTCGGATTATATAACTTCTGAATTCATCTTCGAAGTAAAAGTTAAGCTAATATGTACTACATCATTAACATGCCCTAATTAAATTATACGGAGTATATTGTCATTTTCTCTTTCCTATATATGATGTGGGATACATGAACTAATTCATCAGTAACACTAACATGTCCTTAATTACCCGGAAAAGAAAAAACGTACACAATTAATATAGTGTTGATTCTGGTTTATTAATATTTTTAGGGATGCATGAATCAAATTATGTCAAAAAATTTTATTATTGCTTTCATATTCTGAAGGAATAAAGTAATTGATTATGCAATTCCACGTGGCAGATTGTTAACTTTGCGTCGATCTGAATAGGCAAACAAGGACAACTAGCTATTAATTACACATGTTTGATCCGAAAACACACGTAATATTACAATTCTTAAACAATTTGTTTTATCTTTTTCTAGTTCATGAAAAGCAATTAATCTGGTAAGGTTGAAATTTGCAAGATCGCGAGAGACATGGAGAATGTGGTCGTAATACGCGGAGAATCTTTTAGATATACGGGAATAAAGATTAAAGGGGTAATTGGATATATACTATATACCCATTAAATCTTATCTAATTTGATATATGTTCATCAAAATTTGGAAATTGAATATATATCCATAAAATTATAAAAATATGGTATTATTATTCTTTATGTATGTGTTTTATCTAATACTATTAAACCAAAATAACATAATTAAAATAAATATCAATCTAAGTAACAAATAAATACAAAAATAACACAAATTTTCTTAAAAATCAAAATCCATCGAACTAGAAGTATTTAAATTTGGTTCCAGAAAAAATAGAATTGGAATAGTGTTATTAAAGCATGGTCTTTTATATGTTTTTTTTTTATGAGGAAAGAGTTCGACGTACCCGACATAACAACATCAGATAGATCGAGAGGCCGAAAAATCGGCGCCGGACAAATCCGGACAAGGAGAGAAACCGACAAGCAAGGAAAATACATCAAAGCAAAACAAAGAGATGGCAAGAATAAAGGAGAAGGAGAGACGGCACAAAGCAGAAGAAACGTGCCACCAGGAGAAGTCGATCAGGACGAACCAACGGAGGAGCTGAACGGACTGCCATGACATTGCCCTCGCGTATAGGAGGGGTCTTCAGGAGTCTCGATCATGACGTTGCCCTAATGTCAAAGGGGTCTTCAATGAGCCACAACTACCACCACGACTAAAACCGGGAACTCAGCTAACACCTTCAAGCAATCTTTTATATGTTTCTGATCATGTACAAAGAAGAACAAAAAATAGATAGTATCAAAGTGTAGTAAATGGCCTATGTTTATGATAAAAAATATAGTAATGACAAACTAGAAGATTTACCTACATACAAGTGCAGGATTGAAGAAAAGAAATAAGAGAGAAAAGATAAGAAAGATAAACCTACAAGTGAGGGAGAGCAATAAAGTTAATTAAGAAAATATGTTAAGAGTTTTTTTGAAAATTATATTTTTAATAAATATATTAAAAATCTTATCTTAGTTAATTATACAAGATTGGTATAATTTGATGGATATATAATCTATTTTTAAGATTTGATGGATATATATCCAGTTAGATAAGATTTAATCAGTATATACCCAATTACCCCAAGATTAAATGGTAGAGAAATCTTAAAAGAAATCCACATAATTAAATAAACGGTTTTTCTAATCTATGCCCTAAGGACATATGTTAAGAATTCCTATTAAGGAATATATACCCTAAAGAAGTAAAGGTGAACCCATTTAAAAAAAAAATCAAAAAAAATCAACATATAATAAAAAATTTCTACATATAATGTTAACCTATACCCTAAAAATCGTTAAATAAAATAGCAAAAGAATGGGTAGTAGAACTGTAGAAGGAATAACGTCACGTGCGGGAACTGGTAATGGATTGCCGTTTACCAATTGTTAGATTACACGTGTCCATAAAATTCTGATTGACATCCCGCTATCACGTGGAAACTTCAGAATATTTGCATAATATTACCACTACTACTCATATTACTATAAGTTAATTGGGTTCGGCTTCGAAAAAAAAAATTAATAAATTGGTGTCCTTAATTCCAAAAATGTTTTAAAAGTTTAATCCGTAAACGTCAAATTACAATGATCAGTAAAATATTATAATTAGGTCAATCTCAAATTCTCAATCGAAAAGGGAAATAATTGTAGTTACATATTTTTCAAATTCACATTAAAGAATTGTTTGATAAAGTTAATAATAAAATACTTTTTATTGAACAAAAAATATTTAATTTTGTTATTTGTGAAATATAGGAAAATGTAAAATTACAAAATAAATAACCATATAGAAGAAAAAAAAACTTTGTAATAAGCACACCAAACAAGACCTAAAATGAAAATAAAAAAGTTAGATCATTTACATAAGTAGGCCTAGCATTATCAGAGTAACAGTTGTTTTTTCATAATTAATAATATTTGTAAAATTAATTTGTTTTTGGTTGATTAATCATCTTCCTTTTAGTGCAAGGGATTCTTTTATTTTTTTTTACAATTCACGTATAGGTAATTTTACTCGCGGTATATGGCTACCGTTGGTTCAATAAAATTCTACATATGGGAGAAATCGAACACGAAACCTCCTGTTAAAACGGCTCCATCCGTGTGGAAGCAATGATGCCTTACACTACTATGCCAACCCGTTAGATTAATTTATCTCTTTTTTTTTTTGTTCGAAAGGAACGCTTTAACTTAAATTACGTATGTTGAAATTGTATTGTTTGTAATTTTGTATATTATAACTGAAAATATTCTTTTTTTTTTCGTTAATTAAATCTTAAGCAGTTAGGCTTCTAGCTATATGATAGCAACAACTTTTGAGGTAAATTTTGTATAAATACACTATCAAAGAGAAGAGATATGAAATAATTAAATCCCTGACGTGACTGTATTCTTATTGGGCTGGGCGGGACATATTCTATAGTCTGGCTATGAGAGCAGTTTGGACCATTCAAGAGAAAAGCCCAGCTCACGTTAAGGCTTTTGAGCACTGTCAACTTGCGTTATTCCGCTGCCGAACACTTTGGCCTGTTCTGTTGGGTTTCATACTTACAAATTATGAAACGATCTGATCGGTTTACGAGCTATGAAATCCAGAATGTTAATTTGCTTGGGTGAACTACAAAGGAATTTGAAGCTTGAAATAACTAAAACTTGACCTAATTAAAATTCAAAAATAACATCTAAAGAGTTTTTTAACAAAACATACTCCTTTTTTCCCTTTTTAGGATGCGCTAGAGATTTTTTTCCAAAATAGGCTTGAAATCAAACTAAATTCTCGATATCGGCTCGGTCTCAAAAGATTTCTCGGAATAGGCTGACAGTATTGGCTCGGGGAAAGTCGCTAAAAGAATTAGTGCTTTATACCTGTGACCCGACAGATGGAAGAGCGACTCTACTTTTCTTTTTTTCTTTTATTAAAATAAACCCTAAAATAGATATTTTTTTAAAATTAAAAAATAGAAAAGTAGAGTCGCTTAATTGGTAGGCGACCTCCCATTGATAAACTGTTCAGCTTTTTTACCAAACATAATTTAATTATTAAAAAAAAAATGATTTGAAAAAAGCCGGTGAGAGTCGCTTAATTGGTAGGCTACCTCCCATTGATAAACCGTTCAACTTTGTTTGAATGGACAAGACACACATAGAGTCACTAGTTTGGAATGGGTTTCTTTTGGCCAAATTTTTTAAATCATCTAGCGATTCTTTATTAAAGAATCTCAAAAAATAAATAAAAATCAATTACATGCAACCGATTGAAATATAATGACTTTATTTATGATGTTTTTATTCATCAAAAATACTTTTATGCAACCCGCGGCCTAAACTACTCTTTTGTTTCACATTATTAAAAATATAAACGTAAAAATGATAATTGATCTCATATCCAAAAATTTATAAATTAAAAAACATCAATTAAAATAAATTTCCGAAAAGAGGTTAATGTCTACAAAAATATGACAAAAAAAAGGCAAAATACAAAAAAATAAGATTTTGTAATATTTCGGAAATCTACATCTGGATCTCGATCCAAACCCTTAACCTCTCCTTCACCACTGACTTCAACTTGGAGATCAACTCTCCCAACACGAGTGCAAGAACCCATCGTAACCCTCCCTCTCGGGTTCTCCTCTTGTTCTCTGATGCCCAAATCATCAACAACCATGAAGTGGAGAGGAGCAGATCCTCTAGGAATCGAGACCGATCTTATCCAGATCTTGATTCTGAATGGAATCCCAAGTTCAATCCGAGCTCCAAAACGCTGAATCTAAGGTCGCTCCGTTTATTCTGGGCTTGGGCGATTGGCCAACGGTGGATCTTCGCCGGCTTCGGAGTTGCTCGCCTTCTTCAACCGGGCAGCGGGGCGTCTTTGAAATCGCTGGATTGGTGCAGCTGTCCCTTGGGGGTGAATGTCTCCTCGTTTTGGAGTCTCCGTCTTCCCCTCATCACTCGCTGCTTGTACTTTCCCGACCCTACTCGAGGTATGCTTTCTTCTTTTCTAGTTCTGGAGTTCTGGAACCTCTCATATCTCAGATCCATGTGCACGTTATTCCCTCTTCTTTTATCCTTATGGTTATCTTACTTTTTAAGTCCAAATTGCATCCCTTTACATGACAATAATCTGGCACATTTTGACCACCATTCCCTGTTTATTGTGGTTTGCTGCTATGGTAATTTCCTAAACTCTTCACTTTCGAACAAAGAATCTAATTATTTGAACAATTTTGCTCCCACCAGAATGCTTTTGCTGAGCTATGACAATATAGTCTTTGATTATGCAGAATTGCTATTTTACTACAGGAAAACACACCCTTCAGTTCGTAGACCAACCTCCTATGTTGAAACGAAACAAACGCTTGAACCTTGTCCATCTGAACAATCATACTGGGAGATATATATCCTGGATATATGATCTCTGGGGACCTTTTTATGCCTTGACCAAAGATGCAGGATTGCTGATGTTGTGGTCCTTGTATCTGTCTAGACAATTTACTGATTCTACGTTTTTCTCTAAATGTGAAACTGATATTATTTTCCTTAGTGTTGATGCACACTCTGTGAACACTGATCATTTTATCCCCTACATTCTTTGTACTGTGATGTGGAATATGAATCTTGTTGAGAGAGTGGGAATGTGGGTCTGCTGGCATGTTATATGTTGGGTTACCTCTTGCTCTGTTGAGTTATGCTATGACAATAATCTAAATTTTCTTGTGAAACTTTCCTTAAGTTGGTTTCAATGTACCTCTTACCATTACGATGTGCCTATGAATTATGGTTACAAGTGCAAATGTTGGAACTAGTTTGGATGTCTGCTTTATCATTCCAGAAATTCTAGTGGTGAACCCCATTATACCATTGATCCTACATACTCACTGAATTGCTCTTATCTCTGTAACACCCTATAATTTTTAAGGGTATTTTGAATTGTTTTAAATTTTCTTATGCCTGTTTTGCTAGACGGATTTAATTCAGTGAGTCTCGAACCTTCTCAAAAGGGGTCTGAGCTCTGTAAAATTTTCCGAGCATTATATAATACAGTTGAAGTGTTTTCGGGGTTAATTTGTCGTTAGTGTACGAATATATTTAACCCGGAGTTAAGAAATTTAATCCGAACCAAGTTCGGATAAGAATAAGTGAAGTCGGCCAGAAACCGCGATCAACCGCGATTGACCGCGATGAACCGCGACCTGACGCGATCGGCCGCGATCACGGTAATGCCTTTTGCTGAGCAGTGTCGTCTTCCTCGCGTGGCGGTTACTGTAGCTCTGTTTTTCTGATTTTTCTGGAAGGGCAGGTGGCTCTCCAGCTGGCTTGGCTTGTGTCCCCTTGTCCCCTCAGATGAGACTCGGATTGGGCTATAAAAGGAGGTGAAGACCGAAGCCAAGAGCTCTCTTCTTCTTCCTTCTTCTTCCTCCTCTGTTTCTCCTTTGTTTTTGACCATTGTTGAGCAGTTTTGGAGCTTCGTGTGTGGGAGATTTCGAGTGTCTCTTGAGTTGAGAAGGTGCTCTTGAGTGTTGTGTGAAGCTTTGTGGTGTTGGGAGATCGAACCATAGACAAATCGAAGGCAAATAAATCGGTTTGGGTAAGAAATTCTCCATTGTCGTCTCGCGAGCTAGCCACTGTCACAGCACGAAAACCGCGACCGACCGCGACCTGCCGCGATCGCGGTATTGTGTCCGAGTTGTGTGTTTGTGGTTTGGCTTTGGGCTTTGCTCGTTTCCTTTGATTTCTTCTTGTATTCTTTTAGATTCATATATAAGTGTATTGAATCTAACTTAGGGTCTTGTTATGGGCCATTTCTTAGGGATTTATTATCCAAGATTTGCTCCAGTTTCAGATCCAGGAGCCCGTTGTCTCTAAGCTTTGCTTAAGCTTCTGCGGATTTAGGCAAGTGGCGGTTCGCTCTTGCTCATCATTCCATACTTCAATTAATTATCAATAGTTTTGTTGTTAATTAATTTGGGATGATTGTTAATTATGTTGGAATTGTTTGATAACGTTATGTGATTAAAAAGAAGATATTATACTAGGTTGTATATTTTGCTAGAACCGACGCTAGTCTATTCTAGATTTGTGCAGGTGAAGGCCGTAAGGGACTTTGATGTGATTTATTGTGTGTGTTTAGATTATTAAATCTAGGGTGTTTGCCAGGTGGGCATAGATATGGATAGTTGTGCAGGTGGGGCCGTGATGGCTCTGTGTGGTGTGTTTGTGTGTTTAACTGTGTAGTTAGCACGAGTATTCGTAGGGACAATGGATGGAGGTCCTGTCGTCTCTTTATAATAAATTGGTGAGTCATGACTAACTTCTATACTCGAGTGGAGTAAGAAGTGGTGCACTCTGCAGGTGTCACAACCCGGTTCGATATGTGTTTCGCGAGTGGCGGACATGTATGTAAAAGCTTGTAACGTGATGTGGTGTGTGGTCATTTAAATAAGATACGTGCCATGAGTATGCACATAATGAAAATGCCTTGACCATATTATTAAAGTGCCGTATGAGTAAGCACTTATTTAAAATGTTTGGCGAGTAGTGCAGCTAGGAAAAAGCTCGTCTTAGTTGTAAATCGCTCGTATGCGATACTTGTGTGATGTGGTTGTGTGTGTTTGGATATGTTTTCCAACATTTGTTATCATGTTTCCTATAAGGCTCATTTCATTTTGGAGTCTTCTTTTTGGGATTGATTGCTGTGAGACTTGGTCTCCAGAATCTTCTCTTGTGCATACCTTTTGATATTCTAGTAGGAGTATGATGGTTGACTAGTGTACTCGGTTATTATTCGAGGGACGATGAGTCTAACCTAATGCGACTGCTTCGAACCACTCTGCTTTGTGCCCTTGCTAGTCTATTCATTTAGACTAACCAACCGTTGTATTCCTTGCATGGTTGGCTGGTGTCATCCGTTCGATTCGGCACATCAAGTGTGTTGCTGTTCAGTGAAGGCTAGAACGACTATGAAGATGAACGGTGTTTCGACAAGTTGTTTTGTCACTTTGTATTTAAAACGATTTCCGCTGTGCTATTTTGTATTTTGTTTATAAGTCTTCCGTTGTAAATTCTGATTTTTGTATTGATGATGTATTTGGGTCGTTTTAGGAATCGTGTAATTCCGCGACCATGTGGTTTAATAAAAGTTATGATTTTAGTATCGTAACTGTGTTTTAAGTCAGTTATGACATCGGAAAAGCCTGGGGTGACTTCGGGGTTTACGCCCGGGGTCATCGGCAGTAACGCTTTCAAATGGGGTTAAATTTTGGGGGTGTTACAGAAATGGTATCAGAGCTAAAATGTTTTCCAAGAGCTCTGAATTTTTCAAATAAAAAGTCGTTCATAGTCGTGCCTTCTACAGTCTGATACGGAAGTTTGCTTCTGTGTCTAGAAAGACTAAGATTCTCTGTTTGTCACCCATAGTTAGGGGTGCATTCTGTTCTCTTCAGAAGGACACGGAAGGAGTCGAGGTGGTTTTGCCATCTCCAGTTAGACTTGAGTTTTCAGTTCTCTTGTCAGGATTTGAGGTTGTAGAACCTAAGTATTCCAGTTTGGTATTCATCTAGGAACGTTACCAAGTTGATCTATTCCAAGTGACTTTATCATGATAAGTATTATGGAAAAGATATTAATACTTGGGATTTGATCGGTAAACAGATGGTGAATACAAGGAATACCATACGCGCTGGTGCTGGGCCAAGCAATCCAAGGCCAATCATAAGGGACGACCTGAACCGTGTAGAAGAACACGAGTCAATGTCACAGAATAATCCGGGAGGCAATGGCCAAGCTACGGCCAACGCTCCAGTAGTTTTTGATGCAGCAGCTGTTACAGCTATTCGGGAGATAATGATGCAAGTACTCGCCGAGGCTAGGCAACCTGCCGCACCACAGGCACAAGCTGTGCCGATTCCCCCAGTGGTTCCTAGATTTGAGGAGCCAGCTGTTTATGTACACAGAGAAGAAGCGGTCAGGAATAGGGGTGATTATGGTCGAGTGTTGAAGACCATTACCTCTTTGAGACCTGACCATTATGATGGAAAAGGAGAGCCAGTTAGAGCTGCTCATTGGTTTTCCCACATGGAGCGGTTGTTCCGCAACGTGGATTGCACCGAAGCTGAGAAAGTGCAGATAGCCTCTCTTCAGTTAAAAGAAGAAGCTAGTGAATGGTGGGAGAACACTGGGTTGGCTGATCGAGTTGATTTGAACTGGGCTATGTTCAAGACGAAAATGATGGACCGTTTCTTTTCCCGATCTATGAGGGACGAGAAGCACAAGGAGTTCATGCATCCAGAGATAGAGGGATTGAAAGTCACTGAGCTTGTGACTAAGTTCAATCACTTGTTGCAATACGCTGGGTCAGATGTAACCAGCGAGGAGCAGAAGATCTGGCACTTCCATGAGTGGATGGGTCCAGACATTAAGCCACTGATGGTGCGTCACGGATGTTCTACTTTAGAGCAATACCTGGATGCAGCCTACAAGCTGGAAGTGACTCTAGAGGAGTCAACCAAGAAGAGGAATCACCAGAAGTCAATGCAAGATCAATCTCAGGCGAGCGGATTTAAACGTCCTGCGCCACCGTCTAACCTTGCTAAGTCAAGCAAGGCAAGGACAGAGTTGACTCAAGGAGGGTCGACACAACGATCTGGTCAGGACCAGGGTCTGATTCGATGTTTCAATTGTGGTGCCGTTGGGCACAGGAGCAGTATGTGCCAAAAGGAAAGGAAAACATGCTTTGGCTGTGGAAAGTTTGGGCACATGCAGGAGTTTTGTTGGCATGGAAGGCAAAGAGGACTGGAGTCGCAGCAAGGGCCTGCTAATCAGAGTAACCGGCCTGAGTATAAACCGGTTGAGGCTCCAAGTCCTTCGATGCAGACAACTGCACAGAATAAAGGGAAGGCTCCAGTAGCTTCTGGAAGTCAAGGTCAACGTCTTTACGTGATGCGTGAGGCGGATGGATCTGATTTTCCATTTGCTTAAAGCTTTCTACTTTTATGGTAGGTTGTAGATTTGGGTGTTACCCAGTCTTTTGTTATGGACAATTGTGTTAGTAAGTTTAAGTACGCAGCAAGGTTGTAAAACTTTTGTTGTAAATATTCTTGCTAATATAAATATTTGGTTTAAACCAAGCGTTTGTCAGATGTCTCGATTACCATTCAGGGTGAAGTTTGAGACAGCTGAGTAGCAAGGTGGTACCTTTGGTACGAGTTTTGTGCTCCAAGTTAGAAACCGAAGAGGTTACTTGGGAGACTGAGACGGGTGTACTTAGATACTTTCCCTACTTGTTGTCGGCCTTGATAATGCAAGTTTCGGGGTCGAAACTTAAAATAAGGGGGTAGTAATGTAACACCCCGTAATTTTTAAGGGTATTTTGAATTGTTTTAAATTTTCTTATGCCCGTTTTGCTAGACGGATTTAATTCAGTGAGTCTCGGACCTTCTCAAAAGGGGTCTGAGCTCTGTAAAATTTTCCGAGCATTATATAATACAGTTGAAGTGTTTTCGGGGTTAATTTGTCGTTAGTGTACGAATATATTTAACCCGGAGTTAAGAAATTTAATCCGAACCAAGTTCGGATAAGAATAAGTGAAGTCGGCCAGAAACCGCGATCAACCGCGATTGACCGCGATGAACCGCGACCTGACGCGATCGGGCGCGATCGCGGTAATGCCTTTTGCTGAGCAGTGTCGTCTTCCTCGCGTGGCGGTTACTGTAGCTCTGTTTTTCTGATTTTTCTGGAAGGGCAGGTGGCTCTCCAGCTGGCTTGGCTTGTGTCCCCTTGTCCCCTCAGATGAGACTCGGATTGGGCTATAAAAGGAGGTGAAGACCGAAGCCAAGAGCTCTCTTCTTCTTCCTTCTTCTTCCTCCTCTGTTTCTCCTCTGTTTTTGACCATTGTTGAGCAGTTTTGGAGCTTCGTGTGTGGGAGATTTCGAGTGTCTCTTGAGTTGAGAAGGTGCTCTTGAGTGTTGTGTGAAGCTTTGTGGTGTTGGGAGATCGAACCATAGACAAATCGAAGGCAAATAAATCGGTTTGGGTAAGAAATTCTCCATTGTCGTCTCGCGAGCTAGCCACTGTCACAGCACGAAAACCGCGACCGACCGCGACCTGCCGCGATCGCGGTATTGTGTCCGAGTTGTGTGTTTGTGGTTTGGCTTTGGGCTTTGCTCGTTTCCTTTGATTTCTTCTTGTATTCTTTTAGATTCATATATAAGTGTATTGAATCTAACTTAGGGTCTTGTTATGGGCCATTTCTTAGGGATTTATTATCCAAGATTTTCTCCAGTTTCAGATCCAGGAGCCCGTTGTCTCTAAGCTTTGCTTAAGCTTCTGCGGATTTAGGCAAGTGGCGGTTCGCTCTTGCTCATCATTCCATACTTCAATTAATTATCAATAGTTTTGTTGTTAATTAATTTGGGATGATTGTTAATTATGTTGGAATTGTTTGATAACGTTATGTGATTAAAAAGAAGATATTATACTAGGTTGTATATTTTGCTAGAACCGACGCTAGTCTATTCTAGATTTGTGCAGGTGAAGGCCGTAAGGGACTTTGATGTGATTTATTGTGTGTGTTTAGATTATTAAATCTAGGGTGTTTGCCAGGTGGGCATAGATATGGATAGTTGTGCAGGTGGGGCCGTGATGGCTCTGTGTGGTGTGTTTGTGTGTTTAACTGTGTAGTTAGCACGAGTATTCGTAGGAACAATGGATGGAGGTCCTGTCGTCTCTTTATAATAAATTGGTGAGTCATGACTAACTTCTATACTCGAGTGGAGTAAGAAGTGGTGCACTCTGCAAGTGTCACAACCCGGTTCGATATGTGTTTCGCGAGTGGTGGACATGTATGTAAAAGCTTGTAACGTGATGTGGTGTGTGGTCATTTAAATAAGATACGTGCCATGAGTATACACATAATGAAAATGCCTTGACCATATTATTAAAGTGCCGTATGAGTAAGCACTTATTTAAAATGTTTGGCGAGTAGTGCAGCTAGGCGCTAGTGCAGCTAGGAAAAAGCTCGTCTTAGTTGTAAATCGCTCGTATGCGATACTTGTGTGATGTGGTTGTGTGTGTTTGGATATGTTTTCCAACATTTGTTATCATGTTTCCTATAAGGCTCATTTCATTTTGGAGTCTTCTTTTTGGGATTGATTGTTGTGAGACTTGGTCTCCAGAATCTTCTCTTGTGCATACCTTTTGATATTCTAGTAGGAGTATGATGGTTGACTAGCGTACTCGGTTATTATTCGAGGGACGATGAGTCTAACCTAATGCGACTGCTTCGAACCACTCTGCTTTGTGCCCTTGCTAGTCTATTCATTTAGACTAACCAACCGTTATATTCCTTGCATGGTTGGCTGGTGTCATCCGTTCGATTCGGCACATCAGGTGTGTTGCTGTTCAGTGAAGGCTAGAACGACTATGAAGATGACCGGTGTTTCGACAAGTTGTTTTGTCACTTTGTGTTTAAAACGATTTCCGCTGTGCTATTTTGTATTTTGTTTATAAGTCTTCCGTTGTAAATTCTGATTTTTGTATTGATGATGTATTTGGGTCGTTTTAGGAATCGTGTAATTCCGCGACCATGTGGTTTAATAAAAGTTATGATTTTAGTATCGTAACTGTGTTTTAAGTCAGTTATGACGTCGGAAAAGCCTGGGGTGACTTCGGGGTTTACGCCAGGGGTCATCGACAGTAACGCTTTCAAATGGGGTTAAATTTTGGGGGTGTTACAATCTCAAGGTTAGTTACCTACCCTTGTGCAATCAACTAACTTACGATTTCCTTGATTTCGGGGTTTGCTTGCTGTTTGTTCTCCCATGACTCAGCTGACTGGACTACAAATTATTACAAGACTATCAAGAAAGAGACCTTCAACAAGGCCAAAGAACCAAAATGGCACAAGGAAACAACTCAAAAAATGAACCCTAACCCCATGAACAATTTTTTATGGAGTTTCAACTCCAGGAATAAGCTTGTTATGAACTATATGTATTTGCTGCATTTTTTGTCTGCATTTTTACATTAAACTTTTATAGATTATTGGGGGTGCTTCAGAAGCACTATGAACAATTATACCTTGAACAAATTACTTTACAAAACCTTATCCATGCTACACAACCATCTCATTCTGAGGTGGTTTCTGTACAAAAACAATACTATGAAACCTGACAATTGCTCCACTAAGGTTGAGAAAACCATAATTAGTGGAGTTGAAAACCTTTTGAAGTGGGCACTTGATGCTCATCTTCATTGCTGGAATGTTACCCATGAAATAGATTCCAATCATTATGCTCACAAGCGATTAATTATTTTGTTATGCAACATTTGGTTTGAGAAAAACTACCACAGAAGTTGGTTTGAGAAAAACTTGAAGCATTATGAACAGATAGTATGTAATACTGAGATCTCTCCATGGGCACTGATACGCTCCAAGTCATCTTGGATTTGTTTTTACAGTGGTCTTGATGAGAATGAAAAAGACCTCTCATCTAACAACAAAAGTAACATCTCGATTGATAATATAAGGATTATATTTATTATTGTTCTTATGTCCACAAAAAGTATATTAATTAAAAACGATCATAAGTCCCCTAAATGTCTGAGGATATGGGGCAGAAACACAATTGGTTTTTTATGAAGATCACAACCTGGAATTGCCGCGAAATTGAGAAGAAAACTTTTTGGATGAATGTTGAATCCTTCTGCAAAATTGAGCGTATACAATTAATTGCACTCTTTGAAACATGAACAAACAAAGAACCAAGTGAAAAAGTGTGGAAAAAAGCGGGATTTGATCAATTCTACTGTGTCCCGGCTACGGGTTTCTCGGGTGGCATTTGTGTAATGTGGAAGACCTACCAACTTACAAATGAAATCCTCGAAATTGAACAAATTGAAACAAGGTTTATTAGTATTAAGTATACAAACCTGCTCACAAACATAAAACTTATATTAATCCTAACTTATGCTCCACCAAATGAATCTGCAAAGAATGTGTTATGGGACAGACTCATTTCCCTTATTAAAAATTGCTCTCTTCCATGCATTATAATGGGAGATCTGAACGAAATACAAGACTCATCTGAAAAATTAGGTGGTTTAATACCACATTTGACAAAATTTGCAAGATTATGACATTTTAAGAATGACTGTGAACTATTGGATACCCCTATTCAAGGAAACAGCTATACTTGGCGGAAGAACATAACAGAAATAGATAACATATATGAAAAACTAGATAGGGTACTTATTCATCACCAAATTCTTCAATGGTACCCTAATATCTGTACTAAACACTTTGCTTTTACCAGCTCAGACCACTGTCCCATTTCTATCGAGCTTGACTCAACAATACCCTTTAAAAATCAACCTTTTAAGTTTGAAAAAATCTGGATGACCAAAAAAGACTTTAGAAATGTGATTAAACAAGCTTGGAGAACTAACTATCATGGATCTAGATTGTATAATCTTGTATCCAAAACAAAATTACTTAAGAAACATGCCAAGATCTGGAATAAAAGTACTTTTGGTAATGTATTTACTCAATTACAAACTATAGAAAAACAGCTCTCTGAAATCCAAACAGAGATCTGTACTTATCCTACAAATGATCTCATTAAAAAATAAATACGAATCATAGAAAAAATTTCTTTGTTTCCAGAAAATTTACTAGAACCAAAGAGCTAAAGTTAAACACATCAAATTAACTGATACGAATGCTAGCTATTTTCACAAAATAGCAAGTGGAAGAAGGAATAGAAAAATCATAAAAGAAATTAAAACACAAGAAGGAACAAGTATTACGAGAGAGGAAAACATTAGAAATGAAATCAGAAATGATTTCATTAAAAGGTTCAGAAGTGAGGATATGAACCAGAGACTACTCCGGGAAAATCTTGAATTAATTCAGTCTGAAATCTCTACAAAGGACAATCTAGAATTAATAAGAAACGTATCCAATGAAGAAATTAAGAAGGCTGTCTTTAACATTGGCTCGGATAAATCACCTAGGCCTGATGGTATGTCAGCAGAATTCTACCAAAAATATTGGGACATTGTAGGTCCTTCTGTTATTCAAGCAGTTAAAAGCTTTTTTCTTTTCGGGAAATTGCTTAAACAAATAAATCACACAGTTATATCTTTGATTCCAAAATGTGATAATCCGAACTCTATTAACTACTATAGACCCATAAGTCTATGCTCTACAATTTATAAGATCATCTCAAAGATCATAACAACAAGACTTAAAGGAACCATGAAAAAATTAATCCACCCCCTACAGGGTGCCTTTGTTGCTAACAGAGCCATTCAAGATAATATCTTGATTGCCCATGAAATTTTTCACTCATTTAAATCGAAAAAAGGAACTGAAGGCTTCATTGTCCTAAAATTAGATATGGAAAAAGCTTATGATAGAATTGAATGGACCTTCATCATTAAAATCATGGAAAAGTTTGGATTCCATGAAAAATTTATCAACTGGATAAAAGAATGCATTACAACGGTTTCTTTTTCGATGCTTGTAAACAACGGACCCATAAAAATATTTAAACCATCAAGAGGACTTCGACAGGGTGACCCCCTATCCCCTTTCTTGTTTATTTTAGGATTTGAAATTCTTGCTAGAAAACTCCAAAAAGCTTCAGAAAGACCTCGTAATCCTCTAGGATTTCAAATCACTCAACAAGGATCACGAATTCCGTTTTTGGCTTTTGCGGATGACATTGTGATCTTCTCAAAAGCTAAGCAGGAAAACTGCAAGGCAATCAAGGACATTATTGATGAATATTGCAAAATCTCAGGACAAAAAGTAAACTTTCATAAATCGGCTTTTCAAGTCACAAAAAAGGTTACTAACCAAAAGAAGTCAGCAATACAAGGTATTCTCACAATCACAAATATGATATCTCTCGAAAAATATATTGGTTGCCCTATCATTAATGGTAGAGTCAACTCGAATACCTTTGTTGATCTATTAATTAGCACCCAACAACAATTATCTAAATGGAAAGCAAACTCTCTTTACCAAGCAGGAAGAACAACACTAATAAAAACCAATCTGACATCAAGACCAAACTATCTTATGCAAAGTTTTATGTTACCTACACACACACAATGAACTTGACAAATTAAATAGATCTTTCTTTTGGAACAAAGACAACTCCTATAAACCTCTTATAGGCTGGGAAAAAATATGTAAACCGACACAGCAAGGAGGTCTTGGATTGAGAAAATCAAATGACATGAATAAAGCCCTATAATTCAAATTACTATGGAAAATCTTAGCAGAACCAAATAACTATTGAGTCAGAGTTGTTACTGAAAAATACTTGAAAACAATCCATATATTTCACTACGAGAAAAAAGGAAATTGCTCTTGGCAATGGTCCAAAATGATTGAACTCATGGATGAATTCAAATCTGGACTAATTTGGCAAGTTGGTAATGGCAGAACAATCAAATTTTGGTCGGATAATTGGGTCTTGAGCACCCCTTTATGTGATATTATAAACACACAATCAAACCTGAATAAGGATGCCCTAATAGCTGAATTTATGTTGCCAAATAAAACCTGGAATAAGGATTTACTAGAGCAATGTTTACCATATGATTTAGCCAAAAAAATAACCTCGATCCCAATATCCTTAAATGAGATTCATGATAGAATGTACTGGAAAACTAGCAAAAATAGTTGGTTTTTTACAAATTTTGCTATGGAACTAATTAACAAAAACAAGAGTTATACTGCCTATAATTCTTCATGGATCTGGAAGATGGACACATCCCAAAGTTAAAAACTTTATCTGGAAAATAATGAAAAACGGACTCCCAACAAAAGCTAGAATTCTACAAAAGCTAGAATTCTACCAAAGACTACGAGAGGGGACACACAAGAAGGAACAAGTATTACGAGAGAGGAAAACATTAGAAATGAAATCAGAAATGATTTCATTAAAAGGTTCAGAAGTGAGGATATGAACCAGAGACTACTCCGGGAAAATCTTGAATTAATTCAGTCTGAAATCTCTACAAAGGACAATCTAGAATTAATAAGAAACGTATCCAATGAAGAAATTAAGAAGGCTGTCTTTAACATTGGCTCGGATAAATCACCTAGGCCTGATGGTATGTCAGCAGAATTCTACCAAAAATATTGGGACATTGTAGGTCCTTCTGTTATTCAAGCAGTTAAAAGCTTTTTTTCTTTTCGGGAAATTGCTTAAACAAATAAATCACACAGTTATATCTTTGATTCCAAAATGTGATAATCCGAACTCTATTAACTACTATAGACCCATAAGTCTATGCTCTACAATTTATAAGATCATCTCAAAGATCATAACAACAAGACTTAAAGGAACCATGAAAAAATTAATCCACCCCCTACAGGGTGCCTTTGTTGCTAACAGAGCCATTCAAGATAATATCTTGATTGCCCATGAAATTTTTCACTCATTTAAATCGAAAAAAGGAACTGAAGGCTTCATTGTCCTAAAATTAGATATGGAAAAAGCTTATGATAGAATTGAATGGACCTTCATCATTAAAATCATGGAAAAGTTTGGATTCCATGAAAAATTTATCAACTGGATAAAAGAATGCATTACAACGGTTTCTTTTTCGATGCTTGTAAACAACGGACCCATAAAAATATTTAAACCATCAAGAGGACTTCGACAGGGTGACCCCCTATCCCCTTTCTTGTTTATTTTAGGATTTGAAATTCTTGCTAGAAAACTCCAAAAAGCTTCAGAAAGACCTCGTAATCCTCTAGGATTTCAAATCACTCAACAAGGATCACGAATTCCGTTTTTGGCTTTTGCGGATGACATTGTGATCTTCTCAAAAGCTAAGCAGGAAAACTGCAAGGCAATCAAGGACATTATTGATGAATATTGCAAAATCTCAGGACAAAAAGTAAACTTTCATAAATCGGCTTTTCAAGTCACAAAAAAGGTTACTAACCAAAAGAAGTCAGCAATACAAGGTATTCTCACAATCACAAATATGATATCTCTCGAAAAATATATTGGTTGCCCTATCATTAATGGTAGAGTCAACTCGAATACCTTTGTTGATCTATTAATTAGCACCCAACAACAATTATCTAAATGGAAAGCAAACTCTCTTTACCAAGCAGGAAGAACAACACTAATAAAAACCAATCTGACATCAAGACCAAACTATCTTATGCAAAGTTTTATGTTACCTACACACACACAATGAACTTGACAAATTAAATAGATCTTTCTTTTGGAACAAAGACAACTCCTATAAACCTCTTATAGGCTGGGAAAAAATATGTAAACCGACACAGCAAGGAGGTCTTGGATTGAGAAAATCAAATGACATGAATAAAGCCCTATAATTCAAATTACTATGGAAAATCTTAGCAGAACCAAATAACTATTGAGTCAGAGTTGTTACTGAAAAATACTTGAAAACAATCCATATATTTCACTACGAGAAAAAAGGAAATTGCTCTTGGCAATGGTCCAAAATGATTGAACTCATGGATGAATTCAAATCTGGACTAATTTGGCAAGTTGGTAATGGCAGAACAATCAAATTTTGGTCGGATAATTGGGTCTTGAGCACCCCTTTATGTGATATTATAAACACACAATCAAACCTGAATAAGGATGCCCTAATAGCTGAATTTATGTTGCCAAATAAAACCTGGAATAAGGATTTACTAGAGCAATGTTTACCATATGATTTAGCCAAAAAAATAACCTCGATCCCAATATCCTTAAATGAGATTCATGATAGAATGTACTGGAAAACTAGCAAAAATAGTTGGTTTTTTACAAATTTTGCTATGGAACTAATTAACAAAAACAAGAGTTATACTGCCTATAATTCTTCATGGATCTGGAAGATGGACACATCCCAAAGTTAAAAACTTTATCTGGAAAATAATGAAAAACGGACTCCCAACAAAAGCTAGATTAGCAGAAAAAGGTGTAGCAACCCCCCCCCCCCCCCCCCCCCCCCCCCCCCCCCCCCCCGGGTTGTATACGTTGCAATGCTCATTTGGAGGATTTGAATCATCTCCTATTCTAATGTAACCATACCATAAAAACAATCGAAAAAATGAATTATGATACATATGGCATCATCAGATCCCTAAACATTGTAAACAAAAAAATCAACGAAGTCATCGAAGAAATTCGACAAAAAACTGATAGATCACAATTCATAGAGTTAATGGTCTCTTGGTGGGGCATTTGGTTTTATAGAAACCAACAAAGCTTTGGAAGAACAAACGATGATGCCGATTTCATAAAGGATGTACCAATTTACATTAAGAAACAAATTGAGAACTGGAATAAGAAAAAGAACTGGAACCCTGTCTGTTTAGCAGAAGACAAACAAAAAACTCATAGAACGAACATTGTTAGACGACCAACAAAGAAATGGAAAAAACCACCTGATAATATTATTAAAATCAATACATATGGATCCACCAAATCTAATGGTGAATCTAGCTTTGGCTACATTTTCAGGAACAACACGGGTAAATCAATCTTTCTCTTTGGGGATAAATGTGGTATCTCAACCCCTTTAAAAACAGAAACACTTGCAGTAAGAAATGCCTTGGTGGCCTATAAATTAGGCATTACCGACATTCAACTTGAATGCGATAACCTTACCATTGTAAATGTTCTGAATCAAATCTGGCACTGTCCATGAGATATTGAAATGTTAATTTCTCATATCCTGTATGTTCTCTTCAGTGCAGATTTTTCATGTCTTCCGAAAAACAAACGTTGTGGCCGACTTCATCGCAAAGAAGGTTCAGTAGAGTTCCTTGAAAGATATTCGAGCTAATCTAGAATGTGTAATTCTCATCTATAAGGATGCTATAGACTGAGAAATCGACTATTCTGTGGTTTCCAGTCTAATTTTTACCTAATAAAAAAAAAACCCAAATATCTTAAAAACAAATAAAAGCCAACAACCTCTTGATATACTAGCTACTCTATTTGGTATTATTTTTCATATTAAAATTGAAATATATTTTTAATTTAAAAAAAATGACAAAAGATGAGCTTCTTGATCGTTTAGCGATTCACTCTTCAATAACATTAAATTTCTTCAATGGCTTTACCCGAACCACTACAACCAGCCTTATGTCGTTAATTTTTTCAAACCAAGTCTATATCAAAAATTTAGTTTCTTTCCGAGCCTATTTTGGAAAAAAAAAAATCCGCGCTAGACCATTATAACGTGGGAAGAAGAATTGGATAATGAGTACATAAGGGCTAAGGCTAAGCAATTAATAAGCACATGGCCGGTCTGATTAATATGTGTACGTACATGACTGAAGATTGAATGATGTATCGGTCTTGTTGCTATAGAAAATGGTTTGATCAGTTGTCACATATGCATCTACGTTGGTAATTGCTAGTCCAGCACATATGCATCTTAAAATCAATCCTTTGCACTTCTTTAACAAAAAAAGCCATCCTTTTTATTGTTATTTGCTCCCATGAATGATTTCAAGTGCACTCATTACTAGCTCTATCATACTTATCCTTTTTTTTCCACACATCTAGAATACATACAGCAATTATTTCATGTACCTTTAAGCATACATATATATATAATGATATTTAAATCCTAGATGCGTACTTAACTAGTCTTAGTTGGGTGTATTTAAAGACTAAGTTACGACCTAGCTGCATGTATGGTATTAATCAATCAATAAACTTCTACTTATCCTGATATTAATTATTAAAAGAATCATCCAATAGTGACCTCCCCAAGATAACTACATGATCTGGGATTTGACATGCATGTTGCCTACCTTATATACATGTATCATGTATGCCATTTGACTTACATAATTTGAGGATTCTTCAATAAGACTATAACCCTAATTTAGGAGAGGGAATACAGAGCAGGATCGATATCGAAAATTAAACGATTAATTAATGACAAAAGAGTTGAATGTTGCATAATAACTATTTAGATATGAATATTGAATAATATAAATACGGGAGGAGACCGACCAAATATCTATATATATATTTAACCAAATAAACTAATTCTATAAACCATCAAATCAATCATGCATAAAACCCAGTTTGAAGAGATTCACTTTAATGTTTAGCAGCTACATTTTTATTTTTCATTCATTAATCCTCTAAATTAGCCCCACCGATTTCGCTTTAATTACAATCATACCCACATCAGGACCCCCAGCAGCACCCAGAGACCCAGAAGAGCAGTGAAATCCGCAACGGAGCTCCGAATCTGACCCGAATACAAATCCGAACCATACGGGTCGGTCACGTACACGCTCCCGGGCCCGCTCGTGATGTAGCCTAGCGCTGGGGGCGGCGGCGGATACACCTCCGGAGTTGCTGAGCATGGAACGCATGACGGGGCCTTCGGTGGGGGAGGCGGCGGTGGGCACGGCGGCGGAGGTGGCGGCGGGCACGCTGGCGGTGGAGGAGGTGGCGGGAGCTCGCACGTGTCGCATTTGACGCTCGGATCGGAGAGTTTAACCGCCACGTGGCTCTTGGGGTGATCAGTTTCAGCCACTGAGGTGATCAATGGGGTTGATACCATGATTAGGAGAAAGAAAGGAGAACACCATTTTTGGAGGTTTGAAGGCATTTTTGTATACTTTTTTTTTTCACTAAGAGAGAAGATATAGAGAAAGAAAATGGGTTTCTTGATTTCTAGCTAACTCTTGTAATAGTGTATGTATATGGGTAATGAAAAGATGTGTGTGTATATATATTAACATGTAATGTTACAACTGCACCCACAAAACATGTGAGCAAATCCGAAGCTACACTCAACAATCAATATGAAAGATTGGATTTTGATCTCGACCCAAAAAAAAAAAAAGGATTTTGAATAAAATATTGCAAGTAATTAGAAGTACCCAAAATCATAAAATTGAATTATTTAACTGAAAAACGTACATAAGCATCAATCATTGTGATTCATAAGTAAAAAAAAAATAGAGTTTAAATTTTTTAAAAATCAAGTTAGAATCGAAAATCTTTATACCATTAATTATAAGTATATAGCAAACCACATTTGTAAAACAACTCGTAAGAACTGTAAAAAGTTTATGAAATAGTTTAGTTACAAAATGCACAAAATAATTATATTATATGATAGGTGTTGAGAGGGTGACGTATGGGTAGGTAAAGTTGGTGTTTCTTATGGGAGGATATATATATACATTGCAATGCAGTTTCGTAGGGAGTTGACGTTTTTTTTTGCAAGAAATGGTAAATGGTGTGATGTGGTTTGATGGTGAATGGCATGTGGAGGTTGTGTGTTGCAGTTGAGTTGGAGGATGTATATTTCAAATTGTAACATTTAAATGCGCAAGAACATTATTGACTTGTAATGATTATATTTCCACATGTCATAATCAGATCAAAATGGTAGTTTAACTTTTGATATTACTGCGGGTAATTCGATCTCCAAGCTAGAATAACACTACAAATTAAACGATATAAACGAGTGATTTGCGTAACTGCGTGTGATATTACACCAATTAATTAATACCCAATTAACTTTTATGGTTTCACAATTCAGGAATTGGGTCAATCATGAAGCCAAATTGTCCTTTTAAATTAGAGAACATAACAGGATATCGAAAACAAATTCGACTACTATAGTTTTATGGTTTGAGAAGTTATTTGTTGAGCTCTTAGAAGTCAACCAGGCTTCACCTGCTCAAGTTGTTTCTTTGTGCTGCAGAACCAACTAATTTTGAATAGTCTAAATCATATTTATAAAAAGTTTATGTACGTATTCTTCTTTTTTGTAATGCGTTAGGTACACTAAACGACTAAAGTCCAGTGGCATGATAAATTAACTATTTATCTGTGACCCAAGCCGAATAAATCGCGGCCCATATCTCAATGGGTCGATTGTCACAAAACCAGGCCCATTTAATATGTCTCATGTTTATGACATCACTATATACCAAAATTTTCAACATTGTTGCCAGCAATTGGCCCAATAGTCGCTACGGTGTCGGTGGCAGTAACTTACACGAGTATTCAACCCGTTTCACTAGAAAACTGACACGTCAAATATTCAAAACTCCGAGCACTTGCCACGTAGCACATCCGAATACAAATTCAAATATCGTCAGAGATTCCGAAAACCAATCCTATAAAAATTGGAACAAAGATGGCGTTTTCGTTACAGATCGAGTAAATTCCCATGAATCAATGCTTCGAGTAGCTCACAGCATCAACATCGCCCGCAAGATCGCAATCGTAGTCTACCTCGTCTACGATTTGATCTCCAATCTTTCTGTAGAAAATTTCCGGTCGCTGTGAACCGAAACGCCCACCAGGTGTTTGATAAATTGCGTAAGAGAGTCGAGTCGAGAGAATATACAAGGATGGTGAGCGTGCCGGTGCCGCTGTGCGTGGAGTGCGGGACGACGAGCAACCCGTGCAGGTGCAAGGTGGTGGGTCCGACACTGGGGTTCTTGGCGTTCGCGGTGGCGGCGGTGGTGGAGTGGCCGGTGGGCGCTCTGGTTTACTGCTTCAAGCACGTCAAGGGACGCCGCATCATGGCGCACCCGGCTGCCGTTGTTTATCCCTCCGTCGCCGGTGCTATTCCCATTTGATTTCTTCTTCTTTTTTGTTTTGTGAATTTCTGAGTGCCTAGAATCTACTGACTGTACGTTACGATACAAAAATAAATTAAGACGCTACAAGTTCAAATTCGGTCCTAAATGGCTGGCTGTCGACCATGGAAAAAGTAATAATATAAAATAAACTAATACGCTATGTACATTTGGTTACTGTGTTTGTGTATTGTTTAGTAATGGTGTGTCTGTTTAATATTAATAAAAATTAGTGTACCACTTAGTATGTCAATAATATTTCGGTCGAACCAGACGATTAAGATAAAAATTGTTAGTATCCTCAAATTAAACAAATGTGAGTTTAATAATGTATTACATGTTAAAAAATGAAACTTAGTTCATCTATGGATATAAATATGGATCAGTTCAATAATCCGATAAAAATGGATGTATAAAATTGCCTGTATTGGGCTCCAAGCCCAAGTTCAACAGATTCGTGGATCTCACAAAACCCACATTTGCTCAGCAGTCAGCACATATATATATGCTCAACCTCTATGCGTATAGCTTTCAGCCGTCCTGTTACCTAATTACGTTGTCTTGGATTGACTTACTTTTGTTGTATATATAGTTCATATTTGATGTTTATAATATTTACCAAAAATTTATCAGGATGCTTGAGATTTTGAATGATATATATAGGGCTTTACTTTTTAACGCATAGATAAAATTGTCTTTCAGCGCATAGGTTTCCCACGTTATGTGAGGAGAGGCTCCCCACGTTACGTGAGGAGAGGCTCTCCACGTTACGTGAGAAAAGGCTCCCCACGTAACGTGGGAGACGGCTCCCCACGTAACGTGGGAGACGGCTTCCCACGTTACGTGGGAACAGGCTCCCCACGTAACGTGGGAAGCCTCTCCGGCTTTAAAAGCTTCTTCTTCCTCCTCCTCTATCCTAAACCGCCGCTCTCCTCTTCTAAACTCTCCCTCCCCACATAACGTTGCTTGCTTGTTTCCTCGTTACGAATCAACAAGATCCGCACGTTACGTAGATCCATATTCTTTAAAAGTTAATAATAATCATTCTTGTTAATTTTTATTTTTAGTTTTTAATTTTTTGTTAGGTTATTGTAGATCCATATTGTTTTAGTGTTTTTTGATCATGTTTTTGTGTAATTTTGAAGTAGTTATTTGCATTTGTTGGTTAGGTTGATAGATATATTTGTATGAAATGGTAGAAAATTGATAGATTTGTATGAAAGAGTGTTTAGGGTTTTTGTTGGATTTGTATGAAAATAGCCAAATGCAAGTGGTAGTTGTTGGATTTGTTTATTAGTGTTAGTTTTGTTGGATTTTGGGGAAATTATGATGAAATAATTCTTCGTCGGGATCTGAAAATCTTGCCGAAAATCTGACCGAAAAGGGGAAATGCAACTTCACACGTTATGTGTGGAGAAAGTCCACACGTAACGTGTGAAGACTGTACCCACGTGGATGATCTCCACACATAACGTGTGGATACAGTCCCCACGTTAAGTGTGGATTCTGTATCCGGAATTGTATTATTTGTATGAAATACAATTTTGTTTCCGGAATTGTATTTTTTTTTTGTAAACCCGGAATTGTATTTTTTGAGATAAAATGGTTTGATTTATTGTTATAGATGGAGCCCGGTGAGAGAATGAAGCGTAGAAGCAGAAGAAACCTCGTCCGAGACGTTTTGTTTCGGACTGAAGATGAGGTAACCTGTAGGTGAAGGCGATGGCGATTGCGATGGCGGTGGCGAGCGATTTACTGGGTTCGATGGTGGGTTCAATGGCGACGGCGATATCGATGGTGGATGTCACAAGCGATGGGCTAGCGACGACGACATCGATGGTGTGGGTGCGATAGTGGGTACGATTACGGAAGCGATTTGATGGATGGCGATGGTGTGATGGTTTGGGGATAGATGACTTGAAGATAAAGTCTTTGGCCGTAGCGTCGGCGGCGGAGTGAAGGGAGATGCAAGGGAAGACTTCCTTGAAGGATTCCAAGCGATGCCGTAGCGTCGACGGCGGGTGAAGGGGATGCGACTCGACTTAAGCTTTGATTAAAATTGAACGTAAAACAATAACAAGACATAAGTTTGACTTAAATACTAGAGGCAAGACTCGGATGGGCCGACTCGAGCCTAGTGGGCTAGCCCATACAACATGCAATAGGCACACACCCTAAAAATATAAAGACTATAAATGGAAACTTTCTAAAACAAGTAAATACCAAAGATAGAAGTGTCTCAAAATAGCAATGTCTAAAACGAGGCAAATAAACCTCTAAACGACTAAGGATAGGCGCCGGTGTTGGCGGCGAGGCATGGGACGTAGACACTGGGAGCGGCGGCGATGTCATGGGTGTCTGGGCTCGACAGTGGGCGTGTCCGGTGCCGATGACGATGGGCTCGTCTCTGCGATGCCGATGGTGGCGAGGACTTGGAGTGTGGGCTCGGTCTCAGGTTTTTCTTGGCCAGCGATGACGCGAATGATGAGAGATTGGACGGCGTCGGCGATGGCCTTGGCTCTCGATCTAGTCACTGGGCCCTCTGAGCGTAGGCTCATGGCATGCTCCTCCTCTGTGGCCGTCATGGAGGGCATGGTCGCATCACCCTCCCCCACTTGGCTGTGAAGCGTCCCCGCTTTACCATCATCAAACTCAGGCTCCACGTAAGGTGTCAAGTCTGAGACGTTGAAAGACGCATGGACTTCATAGTCGGCTAGGAGCTCGAGTTGATAGGCATTATCTCCAATGGATTTGATCACGCGGAATGGGCCATCTCCGCGAAGTGCTAGCTTGTGTTTGCGCCGCAAGGGGAACCTTTCCTTTCGCAAATGCACCCAGACAAGGTCTCCGAATGCGAAGACGACACGGCGGCGGCCATGGTTGTGCTGCGAGGCGTATTGCGAGGCTCTTCTTTCCAATTGCTCGCGTGTTCGCCTATGTAGTTCTTGCACTTGCTCGGCGCGATTGGAGGCAATGATGTGTATTGGGTCTCACAGTGGGCGCGACGACAAATCCAAAGGCATCAAGGGTTTCCTTCCATAGACGACCTCGAATGGTGGTAGCTTGGTCGCCGTGTGCCTGCATCGATTATAAGAAAACTCCACAAGAGATAGTAAGTCCTCCCAACGCCTAGGGTTGACCTTTAGCATGGTACGAAGGAGGGCTCCTAGGGTTCTATTCGTAACCTTAGTTTGTCGATCGGTCTAGGGGTGGTAGCTAGTGGAGAAGAGAAGTTTAGTGCCTAGCTTACCCCAAAGTGTTCTAAAAAAATGTCCAACAAACTTAGAATCCCTATCACTAACAATGGTACGTGGGACTCCATGAAGACGCACCACATGCTCAAAGAATAAATCGGCTATCTCACTAGCACTATGGGTTGTCTTACAAGCTACAAAATGGGCCATCTTAGAAAACCTATCCACAATGACAAAGATAGAGTCTTTACCTCGACGAGAGAGGGGTAAACCCGTGATGAAATCCATGGAAAGATCTTCCCAAGGGCCGGTTGGACTAGACTTGGCTTTGGCCCTTTGGCACGTCACACAACTCCTACAGTAGCGGGTCACCTGGTGGGTCATACAAGGCTAGAAAAAGTGTTCTCTAAGCGCGGCCAAGGTCTTGGCAATCCCAAAGTGGCCTCGGCCATCGTGTGCTTCCTAGATCAAAAGGAGCCTAATAGAGGACTTAGGGATGCACAGGCGTCCAACCTTGTACAAGTAACCCTCAGAGATAAAATAAGACTCAAACTCACGGCTCCTAAGGCAATGCTCTAATATAGGCTTAAAGAAAGGGTCAAGCACATATAGTTCCTTTATCAAAGCAAAACCAAGAACCTTTGTTTGAACATGGGTCAAGAAAATGTACATGCGAGAGAGGGCGTCGGCCACTACGTTCTCTTTCCCCTTCTTGTGGACCACGACATAAGGAAAGGTCTCAAGGAACTCTACCCAACGAGCATGGCGTCGGTTGAGGTGGGCTTGGCTCTTCAAATAGCTCAAAGCGGCGTGGTCACTGTGGATGACAAATTCTTGTGGTCAAAGATAATGTTGCCAAGTCTTTAGCACACGAACTAGGGCATACAACTCCTTATCATAGGTGGGGTAGTTGAGGGTGGCCCCGGTGAGCTTCTCACTAAAAAGGCTATAGGCCTCCTCTTTTGGTGTAGCACACCTCCAATGCCGACATCGGAAGCGTCACACTCCACCTCAAAATGTTTGGCGAAGTCAGGGAGCTGGAGTAGAGGCGCGTGGCACAAGGCGTCCTTTAAAGCCGAGAAGGCTTTCTCATGGGACTCTAGCCAAGTGACTGTGGCTCCCTTCTTTGTAAACTCATGTAAAGGCGCGGTGATGGAGCTAAAATCTCTCACAAAGCGCCTATAGAAACCGGCGAGGCCAAGGAAGCTCCTCACCATGGTGGGCGTCGTCGGCGTCGGCCATTCTCTTATGGCCTTGACCTTGTCTTCGTCGATGTGCAAGCCATCCTTGGTCACCACGTAGCCAAGGAAGTTGGTAGTGTCGGAGCAGAAGTGACACTTGCCAAGGTTGGCACATAAGCTCTCACGTCGTAAGCATTCCAACACAAGACGAAGGTGGTCGACGTGATCCTCAAGGCTGCGTGAATAGACAAGAATGTCATCGAAATAAACGACAACAAACTTGCCCATAAATGCTCTCAGGACATGGTTCATCAAGCGCATGAAGGTGCTAGGGGCATTGGTGAGCCCAAAAGGCATGACGAGCCACTCGTAGAGCCCATACTTGGTCTTGAAGGTGGTTTTCCATTCATCACCCTCTTTCATCCGAATTTGGTGATAACCACTCTTCAAATCAATCTTGGAGAAGAGAGTCACGCCGTGAAGCTCATCAAGCATGTCGTCGAGGCGCGGTATTGGGTGCCTATACTTCACGGTGATCTGGTTTATAGCACGACAATCAACACACATTCTCCACGTGCCATCTTTCTTGGGCACAAGGATCACATGCACAGCGCAATGGCTCAAAGATTCCCTCACGTAGCCACGAGCCAACAACTCTTGCACTTGGCGTTGCATCTCCTGGGTCTCTTCAGGACCGGCGCGGTAAGCGGTGCGATTGGGCAAGGAGGCACCAAACACCAAGTCGATTTGGTGCTCAATGCCCCTCAATGGTGGTAAGCCCTGGGGTAGCTCCTCGGGAAAGACGTCGGCGAAGTCAATGATTGGAGGCGGCAATGGCTCGGCGCTAGTCGACTAAGAAATGCAAAGAGTGGGCACCAACATAAAACATAAGGCTTTGCCCGTCAAAGCGGCAGTGAGCTCACTGGGCCGCGCCAGAAGCAACCTGTGCTCACATCGGCCTTGCAACGGAGGCGTCTGCGGCGATCGAACGACCAACTGTGATGATGGCGAGTCACTTGACGATTTGTGTGAGGCACTGGGTGTGTGGACACCAGTGCTCGAGCCAGAATGGGGAGTGCCTGGCCAGTTCTCTGGGGGCCTTGTCTTGGCCTTCCTAGCGGCTGTAGAAGCGGCGCCATCACGATCCATGGAGGCACTGGGTGGCCCACCCGTGGCGTGCGACTTCTTAGGACCAGTGCGAGTTGTAGACGAAAAATTGCCAGAATGTGATGAGTTTTGCTTCTGGAGTGCCGTTGGCGTCTCTTCTGGCCTTGTAGCGGCGACCTCGATGGCCTTCTGGCGGTCTCGCTCAACCTGGTCCTGCAAGATCTCATGGGAAGACATTGGATGCAAAGTGACGCGCTTCCCATGGTAAGTGAACACATATGTGTTCAAATAGCCATTGTGGAGCACACACCTGTCAAATTGCTATGGGCGCCCAAGCAAAATATGCGTGGCGTCCATTTCAATGACATCACAAAGTATAGAATCACAGTATTGACCAATAGAAAAGGAAATAAGGCACTGGCGAGATACTGTGTTACCTGGACTAGAAGAAATCCATTGGAGGGCATACGGTTGTGGATGAGGCGTCGTTGGCAAGGCAAAATGCTTCACCACCTTCTCATTCACAATGTTGCAACAACTTCCTCCATCAATGATGACACTCAAGGAAGCCGTTTGGACGAGTGCCCTTGTGTGAAACAAGTTCTCTCGTTGGTCGACTAAGCTTGCTTCCTTGATCGTGAGGATTCGCCGTGTCACCAAGCTCAGTGGTGTGCCCGTATGCAGTGAAGCAGGCTCACAATCGTAGGCCTCCTCGGTGTCCTCGATGCCTTCTTCAATGGGCTCGAGAGCGGGCTCGTCCTCCTCGTATGACTCATAGCCGGCGGCGGCGGAGGAGAAGAGCACTTTCTTGGCATTTGGACAATCTTTCTTGTAATGTCCCCTGCCTCCACATTTGTAGCACTCTAGGTCTCGCGCGCGGTCCGTGCCCACTGACGATTGTCTGGGCGCGTTGGCGCGGGGCGCTGTGGTTGGCGTCATTGGATTCAGCTGGCGGCCTTGGCTAGACGCGGCTGGGACTGAGGCAATGGAACGCACATTAGTCGAAGAAGATTGACTAGGGTTAGAAGCATACCTTGTTTGGCCAGCTTGCCAAGTGTAGTTCTTGCGGCGATTGAGTTGGTTGTGGAGTTGCATCACCGTGTGGGTCAACGTGTTGAGATCCTTGATGGGCAAGATTTCAAGCTGGTCTCGGATGGGGGCATTCAATCCACTCAAGAATTTGGTCCTTAATGTCGAAGGAGCAACACTAATCGAAGCCTTGTAGTACATGTCCTCTAGGTGGGAGAAAAACTCGAGAGGAGTCTTGGTGCCTTGGCGAGCCATGGCTATCTCCATACACATTTGGTTCCTATAATCTGAAGGCACATACTTCTTCGTCATCACGTACACCAATTGATGCCATTCGGTGATGAGAGGGAGGCGACGTCGGATGCAGTCGTCAACGAAGCGATGCCACCACACACGGGCGGCGCCTCGGAAGTGCAAAGTGGCGGCGTCGACATGGTCCTCAGGCGGCACGCGGCAATATCTCAATGTGTACTCGGTGGCCTGCACCCATTCAAGAAAAATAGAAGGGTTGTATTCACCAAAGAAATGTTCAATCTTTACCTTGACTTCGTGTCGCTGGTAACGTGGAACGGGCGCAGCATTGGGCGCGTTGTTGGGCGCGGCGGCAAAGAGGGGATTTTGGTAGGCGCGTAAGCCAGGGGGTGGGACGCGTCCAACTTGTCGCCTGTCGCGGCCTTGGTGGGCATCGCCATGGGCTAACTCGTCCTTGGAGATGATGGGCCCAACAATAGCCCCAAGTTGTTTTGGGCTATTGTTGGGCCCATTATCTGGTCTGACCGATGACTCTGGGGCTCGACCGGTGGGGATTGAGCGATGTTTCGAGGAGAGTAAGCTAGAATCAGTGTGTTCCTTTGTTTTTCTTCAGAGTAAATCAGCGGATGTGGTGTTGTAATCGTGTGTGTCTTTGCCTGCCCGATCGAGGTCCATATATGGCAACTTTTCCCTTCCGACCGTTATCCATCGTTGGAAATATTTCGTGCTTTAATTCTGGGCGAGATCGTTGGGATTTGCCCTTAATTGCCGTCATAATCTATGTGTTGAATGTTGTGGCCGTTACCTTCAATCAGGCATTTAATGCTCGAGCGAGATCCCCGGAGCTGGTCAGGTGTGACGCTTTTCCCAATCATATTCACAACCTTTGCTTGCGAATCTGTTTACTTGTCTACTTGTTATTTGGTTACGAAAATCATACAACCCCCCCTAGTTCCTAGTTGGTGACTTGCAATTACTTGAATTGATAATCTGATTCCCTTGGGTTCGACCCTGACTTGCTTGCTATACTCTGTTTAGTAGGTATATTAGGATTTCTTTGATTAGGCATACGACTTTAGGCCTGTCAAATTTGGCGCCGTTGCCGGGGAATCAAAATTTCTGTTTGTGTGGTTTTGTTTGTTACCAACTTTCGTGTGGACCTATCTTACGGTCCACACTCGTGCTACTGATTTCTTATTCTTTGTTACAAATATGGAGTTCTGGGGAGAGCCGCGATATGACCCATACTCCTACGCATACACTCCAGGATGGAGAGATTACCCCAATTCGAGTTATGGGTACCAACAATACCCTTCATATGGTCATGACTACCAAGAGTTCTACCCGGAGCCACAATCGTTCTACCAGTAGGGTACTCCACGGCAGTACAATCCGGCCTATGAGCATAGCCCGCCAGTGTCCAATCCAAGTTCCTCCATGTCAACTGAAGATATGCTCCAAGCTTTGACGAAACATTTCACTACTCATGTTCAAGCTACGGGGTCGAGCATAAAGAATTTAGAGAATCAGATGAGCCAAATGGCTGAAGCCATCACAAGGATCGATGCAAAGATTTCGGGAAATCTACCATCTCAAACGGTAGTGAACCCACGAGCAAATGTTAGTGTTGTGATGCTTCGAAGTAGTAAGCAATTGAATGTCGCTCTGAGTCGTCGGCGACTCATTCGAACTCGAGCAAGGACGAGGTCCCCGCCCCTTTTCATTCTGAAAGAGACAGATGCTCTGACGAGTACGCTGTCGCAAGCGGAATTGGAGCAGATCCTCCAAGTCGGAGGCTTTCCTCCGGAGACGGTTGCGAGGATGCCGCATCCAGACGAGAGGGCCGACGCTCGCTATGAAGGATGGGTTTGCTTCTATGCGTACCCATTTAGGATTGGGCACAAATTTCCCTTCTCCTCTCTCGTCAGAGACTTCTTGGCAACCCTGGCGCTTGCGCCGTGTCAAGTTATGCCACAAGCGTGGCAAATCCTCAGGGTTCTGGACCTGTTAAATGTCCAGTCTGGGGCTGGCTTCAATTTTGACGCTTTGTGGTACAACTACTCGTCGGGGTCGAAGAGTTTTTCCCATGTCCAGCTGCGTATCCGATCGGGTCGGAAGCCCCTGGTGTTCAATCTGGACGTGAACGACCGCGGATGGGGGTCGAAGTTTTTCTTCGTCGAGCGTTCGTCTCTGGAGAAGGGGGGCGACTGCTCGTTCTTGTTGTCGGAGTGGCGAGTCGAGAGTATGTGTTCGACCTCTCTTTTCTTGTTTATGTGTCTTAACCCCTTGTTTTAACTTTTCTTTTTTGTAGTTCCTGAGGCGGAAGAGTTGGAAGTTGACGCTTAATCGGAGGGTTTATCGAAGATTATTCTCAACATCCCTGCGTCGGAGAGGAAGTTTGCAAACGTCAATTTGTTGTTGACCTCCCCTGCTACCCAAGACGTTATGTCAACTGTCTCGTCGTCTCGTGTCAAGTGTGAGTTTCGATTTCTGTTATACTTGTGTTTTTTATTTCGTCATCTGCTTTGTGATTTTCGTATTGTCTGTCATGTCAGCGTCTCCGGCCGGTCGGTCGAGTGCTCGTCTGAAAGGAGTGTTCGGGAAGGGCTTGGTAGAACAGAAGAAGATGGCGGTCAAAGCTTCGTCGAGTAAATCGACTCCGGCGGAAACAATGCTCCAGGCCAAGGTTGGCTCGAAGAGGAAGGCGGGTGCCTCTTCTGGTGAAACGAAGGCGGCGGAGATTCCAAAGAAAAAGGGGATGACTACTCGAGGAGTCGACAAGATTGACGCGGTTGGTCAATCAATTGCTGACCTCTTCCACACCCAGGACCCGACTCTGAAATACGAGGTTGATGACGTCTCTCCCCTGGACTGCATTGGTGAAGCGGGATGCTCCGCGTGGAGGGTAAGTTGCCTTGTCGTGTTTTTTCTTTCCTTTTCGTGGTTTTGACTGAAACTTTTGATTGGCTTTGTTTTCCTTCCAGACTTTTCAGTACCTCTTGGGGGCGTATTCCGGTCTCAAAACAATGGCCGCTAAGGCCGAGGACTGGGCTGCTAGGTCAGAGTCTGACCTCGCATCTTTGAAGAGCAAGTTGGAAGGGGCTGAGAGTCGTTGTCGGGAGGCTGAGCGCCGCTTTGTCAGGGAGCTGAGGAACTGCCAAGATGACTTGGATGCGTGTCGAAGAGAGCTCAGTGAGAGCCAATCAGGTGTCGAGGAAAAAGTGAAGCAGACTCGGATTGAGTCCGGTCGGATCGCAGGCGACGTAGGCGCTTTTTACGCGCTAAAGTCGCGTGTCGAGATGATGGAGGAGTTTGACGAAGGCAAGCAGGGGATTTGGGACTTGAAGGCAGAGAAGGAGACCATGGACTCCCTGTTTCCGAAGGGGAATCCAGGCCTGGAGCTCTTTCAATTGGCCGGCGTCGGAGAGGAAACTTTGGATGGAAGTGCCGGCGAGGATGAGGCCCACTCTGGTGATACCGAGCCACTCGAGCCCCAGCCTTCTCTTGACCCGGCCCCTGCTGAAGGTAATATTGCCGACCCCGATCCTTGATTTGTTTTTCTTGCAGTCTGACTTGTGATCCCACTTGTGTGTGGGTAAGACATTTTGTGTTTTGGCGATCCGTCCACCATCGCGGGTCGCAGAATGTTTTTTAGTGGATGTTTTTGAAGTTCTACGCAGATGTAGGCATACAATGTGTTTTGGCGGCTTGTGTTAGTCATGACTTTGAGCCGGGGAGGGAAAGCAATATGTTTCTATTGCGTAAATGTAATAAGGTGTCTTAACCTTATGTATTGTATAAGGCAGGCGCTGTACCGACGTGCCTGTTTGTTCATCTCCCCGTGTTCCGATCGATCGTGTAAATGTAGTGTAAGCGCTTTTGTTTATGACTGGATCCAGTGTGTATGTCGATGTCGGCCTGTACTTATGTTTTGCAAGGAAGAAGTCCTTACTTAGTGTCAAAAGAAACATGTCAAGAAATAAAGTTGTGCATGCGACAACAAGTAATATACGATATGTGGAGATATGTCAGGGTCTAACCTTGCAACTTTAGAAGTGGTATAACTTTAGATGTGTTGCGTTCCAACTTCTTAGGATCGGTCGACCGTCTTTGTCCTCTAGTTGGTATGCTCCTTGTCCGACTACTTCAGTGATTAGGTAGGGTCCTTCCCACTGAGGTGCAAGCTTTCCATCGATCGAACTCTTGGTATTCTGGAACGTTTTTCTGAGGACCCAGTCCCCAACCTTAAAGACTTTGGCTCGAACGTTCTTGTTGTAGCTCCTTGCGACTTGTTGTTGGAACTTGACCATCCTGATCCGAGCTCTTTCTCTAGTCTCGTCCACCGTATCCAGGTTGTGTGCTAGTTCGACATCGTTCTGCTTTTTTGTTTGAAGGCTACAACGAGCAGTCGGAACCAATAACTCAGCGGGGATGACCGCCTCACTCCCATAGACGAGTGAAAATGGCGACTGTCCGGTCGCGTTCTTTGGAGTGGTCCTATCGGACCAGAGGATGAATGGGAGTTCGTCTGCCCATTTGCATTTAGCCCCTGTGCGGCGTTTCTTGAGGTTATTGATGATGATTTTGTTGCTGGACTCGGCTTGTCCGTTGGATTATGGATACTGATATGCGATATATTGTATAGCACATCTAGTGGTTATTAGCATGATTTATATGATGTTTGGATATGATTTGATGGTGATTCTGTAATCCGGAAGAGAAGACTAGAAGTGAAGAAATCATGGGATTTACAGAGGTTTGAAGTGCATTGAAGAGTGGAAGAACAGTGTGCTGAATTCAATTGGTTCGTTCTCTCTACTCATATGTCCAAATGGAGTGATTCCAATTCTATGAGTTAGATCTTGAAGTCTACTGCAAGTCCTCAAAATATGAGCTCAATCCGAGTTAGGAATCAAAAGTTATGGCGTTTTTACGGAAGTGTCGCAGAAGCTGGAGCCTTTGGAGATCCACCGCACCCCGCGGTGGGTGTTGCCGCACCCGCGGTGACGACGCGCTGAAGACTTTTCTCGGCTTATTTCCGAGATCTTTTATCTGTTTTTAATTTTATTTCTGAAACTTTGTTTCCAAGTTTGATATTTTCTTTTCTTTATTTCTGAATTATTTGCCCTAGTATTTAAGGTTATTTCTAAGACTTTGTTTAGATTAACCTAGTTGCCACCTTTCTTAGTTTCTCTCTCAAAAACCCTATGGAGAACTAAACTTTCATTGTTGCACTTGACGTTTTGAAGCCTTCAATTGATTGGTTGTGAGTTTTCTACTCTTGTTTGTTTTCCTATCTAGTTGTATTAATTCTCTTGCACTTGAATGTTTATTGAATCTTATTGGTTCATCTAGACTGATCACCTAGGTTTATTGATATTATCCATATAGCTAGGACTTGTGATTCCGGGTTCGGGTTGCATATCTAGTAGCAAACACGATTTACATAAGCGGGTTGCGAGTGTTCATCGTGAGAGAGAGTTAATTGCATGCTTATAGTAACGGGTTATTTCTATTGCATGTATCTTGTTGAATCCTTGGTTGAATGCTATTGCTTTGTTGAGTCTTGAAGGTTTTCGGATTTGATTTAGTAATAAGTACTATTAGGGCTGGTAGAACTAATAGTTACATATGATCGGGATAAGAACAACTAAAAGAAAGATAAGAACTTGAGATTGATAGAATTCAGTGATCAACCATATCTCTTGTTGTGTGGATCTTTGTCAGGTGTGACGTTTTTCCCAATCATATTCACAACCTTTGCTTGCGAATCTGTTTACTTGTCTACTTGTTATTTGGTTACGAAAATCATACAACCCCCCCTAGTTCCTAGTTGGTGACTTGCAATTACTTGAATTGATAATCTGATTCCCTTGGGTTCGACCCTGACTTGCTTGCTATACTCTGTTTAGTAGGTATATTAGGATTTCTTTGATTAGGCATACGACTTTAGGCCTGTCAAATTTGGCGCCGTTGCCGGGGAATCAAAATTTCTGTTTGTGTGGTTTTGTTTGTTACCAACTTTCGTGTGGACCTATCTTACGGTCCACACTCGTGCTACTGATTTCTTATTCTTTGTTACAAATATGGAGTTCTGGGGAGAGCCGCGATATGACCCATACTCCTACGCATACACTCCAGGATGGAGAGATTACCCCAATTCGAGTTATGGGTACCAGCAATACCCTTCATATGGTCATGACTACCAAGAGTTCTACCCGGAGCCACAATCGTTCTACCAGTAGGGTACTCCACGGCAGTACAATCCGGCCTATGAGCATAGCCCGCCAGTGTCCAATCCAAGTTCCTCCATGTCAACTGAAGATATGCTCCAAGCTTTGACGAAACATTTCACTACTCATGTTCAAGCTACGGGGTCGAGCATAAAGAATTTAGAGAATCAGATGAGCCAAATGGCTGAAGCCATCACAAGGATCGATGCAAAGATTTCGGGAAATCTACCATCTCAAACGGTAGTGAACCCACAAGCAAATGTTAGTGTTGTGATGCTTCGAAGTAGTAAGCAATTGAATGTCGCTCCTAGTGCTGAAGAGGACGACACAGAAGACGAGAACTCTCTATCGAGTTCACCGCACCCGCGGTGGGACTACAGAAGAGCAACTGAGCTCTCAGTCGAGATCACCGCACCCCGCGCCACTGTCGCCGCACCCAGCGGCCACACCACCGCACCCCGCGGTGAGTCACCGCACTCGCGGTGACGGAGCCCCAGAATTCCGAGACTTTTCTATCGGGACGACCGCACCCACGGTGGATTCTGACCGTACCCGCGGTGGACCTTCTGGAGTTGTGAAAGAGCCCTACGTCGACACCTATGTTCGTCTGTACTTCCCCCCTCTCGGTTCTGAGAAGCCTCCCGCACCCTTCCCTAAGGCTATGAAGGACACCCAAAAGGTGAAGAACGACAAAGGTTTATTTGACACCTTCAGTAGCTACAAGGCGAACGTTCCTTTGGTCACACTGGCAAAAAACGTCCCTCGCTACACAGAAGTTTTAAGGGCGCTGGGCAATATCAAAAAGAAACCAAAGGGGAAGTACAAGAAGGAGGCCTTGATTCAAGTGGCGGATTTTTACATGCTGGATACGAGGCATGATAAGCATGCAACCCCTGAGATGTTGGGTAGGCCATTTCTGAAGATGACAAGTGCATTCATGGGTATGACCAGCGGTCCACCCATCATAGATGGCGTGCAGTTGCCCAAGGCAAAAGACATATTCTGGGTATTGATGATGTTGTGGATGAAGATGAGTATGACGAGTATGATGACACACCCTTGTTATCAACTGTTGTTCAACCATTACCGGAGGAGGAAGATACAAATAATACTAATCATATCCGTACAGATCATAGGGAAGGAATATGGGTTACAAATCATAAATGAATAAGATGAGGTAATTTATTGACAAGTAGATTTAATTGCATTATAAATTGTCTTCCTTGGATTTTTTTTGTGATATGTACTCATATGCTTTTTCATTGATATGTACGTTGCGAAAAAAATCAGGAACCTAAGACGTTGAGAGAGTATCAAGGTGGGAAGTGCGAGAAATTAATAGGAAAACGTAAGACGTTGAGAGTATCAATGTATGTAACTTAACTAACTATATATTGATAGTATTTGTGTTTTTTGTCAATAATTTCTGTGTTTTTTATGAAGCTATATCCTAAGAGGAAGACATCGTATACTTATGAAGAAATGGATGTTGTTCGTGAGCAATGGGCACAGTATTTTACATCGAAGTATTTATTATCGGATTGAACTTGTTTTTACTTGTCATGTAAACTGTTGTTGACAACCTGACTGTACTCGGATTGAACTTGTTTTTACTTGTCATGTAAACTTGTTTTTATGCTGTGAATAAAATCAGGAACCTATTCTGCAATGTGTGTATGGTGCATCATATATCCAAAAAACATCGACGCTGACTCGGCCGAGCTCTCGGCCGAGTCAACGCGACTTGTTGAGGCGGGCCTATAGAGGCCCGCCTCAACAAGTGTTTACTTATTGAGGCGGGCTTCGGAGGCCCGCCTCAATAAGGTCCTTTTAGAGGCGTAAAATGCCCGCCTCAAAAAGTGTCCCTACTTGTTGCAGCCCCCTTAGTTGAAGCGAACGGTGTTCGCCTCAATAAGTGTCCAAAGGCCCGCCTCTATAAGGATTTTTTCCACTAGTGATAATATTTAACTATAATACATAGTATATAAGTAATAAATTTATAAATATTTAACCATAATGTTTAACTATAGTATATAAGTAATAAGTACTTCATGAATAATTATAATGCATAACTATACTTTATAACTAATATATTTTGTAATACTTAACTATAATACATAACTATAGTATATAAGTAATAAGTTCATAATACTTAACCACAATGTGTAACTATAGTATATAAGTAATAAGTTCGTAATACTTAATTATAATGAAATACTATAGTAAATAAGTGTAACTATATAAAATTTCATGAAGTACTATAGTAAATAAGTCTAAGTATACTAGATTTAATGAAATATTATAGTACATAAGTGTAACTGTAATATCCCACATTTTTGTAGGGGTGAATTTTGAATTTTCTTAAGCCCATGTTGCGAGTCAGATTAAATTCAGGGAAGTATGAACATTTTGTGTAATGTTTGATCTCTGTAATATTTTTCTGAGCAATATAAAATACAGTTAAGGTATTTTTGGGTTAAAAGATCGTTCGTGTACAAATATATTTAACCCGGAGTTAAAGATATGTTACCACTTAAGATAAAAACGACAAAGGATACGGAGGGGGCAGATTTGGCCTTGACCGCACCCCGCGGCCAAGCCACCGCACCCCGCGGCGAAGGCCAAATCTGAAGGCGGCTCAGCATCGCCACCGCACCCCTGCCGCACCACCACCGCACCCCGCGATGGGCTGTTGTCACTCGACAGTTGCAGTGCAACTTGGCAAGGCTATTGCATAGCCTCGGTGAGTCGACTTGGCTACGCCTATAGGTCAGGCCACCTCCTCCTTGCTTCCTCCAGCTCATGAGCAGCTTGCTTGGGCTATTTATAGAGGAGAAGCGGATGGAAATTGGGCTCAAAAGCAGCTGCAAGTCCATCTCCTTCCTCAGAAAAGCCATTGTTGTTCAAGCTTGGAAGCTTTGTTTGAGATCGATCTGAATCCTTTCGAGTGTTGAAGAAGGTGATCTTAGGTGTTAAGCAAAGGACTAAGGTGTAGGGAATCCAAACCAAGATCAAATCGAAGTCGAATCGATCGATTTGGGTGAGTGTTTCTTCCCGAAAATCTTGCTGAACTTCGCCCCTGTTGTCTCGCCGCACCCGCGGTCAAGCGCCACCGCACCCCGCGGCCAGGCACCGCACCCCGCGGTGAGGACCTACCGCACCCGCGGCAAGCCTGTGTCCGTGGTGTGTGTTCTTGGGTGTTGGCTCTTGGGCGAGGCTTGGACCCTTTGATTCTTACCTTATTCTTTTAGATTCATATATGTAGATATTGAATCTAACTTAGGGTCTTATTATGGGTCGTTCCAGAAGGATTTAAGATCCAAGATCTGTCCCTGTTCAGACCCGGAAATCGTCATCTTTAGAGCTTGTTAGAGCTTTCGTCAAATCTAAGGCAAGTGGCGGTTCGCTCTTGCTCATCATTCCATACTTCAATTAATTATCAATTGTTTAGTTGTTAATTAATTTGGGATGATTCTTGTTTATGTTGGGAATAGTTGTGTTAATTGATATGATTAAAATCTGATATTATAATAGGTTGTATTTCTGCTAGAATCAACGCTATTATAGATATATTGTGTAGATGTGGGCCTTGATGGCTTTGGTGTGATTTATTGTTGTGTTGAACTGTTTAGTTAGCACGAGGATTCGTAGGGACGATGGGCTCTATGTGAGGTCCAGTCGTTTCTTGATAATTATTGGTAAAAGGGCAGTGGAGACCCTGACACCAACGGATGTGGATCGGATGTGGATACGGACGATGGGCTCTATGTGAGGTCCAGTCGTTCTTGATCGTGTTGTGGATATCTAAAAGCTTATAACGTGATGTGGTTTGTTTTGGAATCAAATAAGATAAGTGCCGATGAGTATGCACATGATTAATATACCCTCGACGAGTAGCACAGCTAAGTAATAGTGCGGCTAGGAAAACTCGTTTAGACTTGATCAGAGTACGTTCTCTTTCCAATCTGGATTCGCCCTGGGGCGGTGAGGTTGGTTGTGAACCGAAACATCTCGTCAGATTTTGAACGCTTATGTGTGATGCGTTAAACGTTCCAGACTTTGTCATATTTCCTATAAGACTCATTTTCGTTGGAGTCTTCTCTTCGGGTTGATTTCTGGGAAGACTCGGTCTTCCAGAATCTTCTCTTGTGCATACCTCTTGTTATATTCAGTAAAAGTATGGTGGTTGACTATCGTTATCGGTTATTATTCGAGAAACGATGAGTCTAACCTAATACGACTACTCGAACCATCTGCTTTGTACCCTTGCATAGTCTTTCATTAGACTAACCAACCACAATTGTTCTCTGCATGGTTGGCTGGTGTCATCCGTTCGATTCGGCACATCAGATAAGAGTCCGAGAAAAGAGGGCTAGAACGACTATACAAGCAAACGGTGTTTTAAAGATTTATCAGGCTACGATCCTTGGCGGGTGATCCTTATGATCGAGAACCATTGTATTTAATTTTGAAAAGACTTCCGCTGATTACTCTGTTTTGTCCTACGGGGATTGGGATATAATCCTCAGACATATGCTTTAACCAAAGGTTTTGGTGTTTATATCATAATTGTTATTTATAAATTGTGTTTAAACCGGTAAAGCCTAGGGTGGCTTCGGTGTGGAAACCGAGGTCACTGGCGGTAATACCTTTCCAAACGGGTTGAAATTTGGGGGTGTTATAGTAACTATATGAAATTAATGAAATACTATAGTATATAAGTCTAAGTATACTAGATTTAATGAAATATTATAGTACATAAGTGTAACTATATGAAATTTAATAAAATACTATAGTATATAAGTCTAAGTATACTAGATTTAATGAAATACTATAGTATATAAGTCTAAGTATACTGGATTTAATGAAATATTATAGTACATATATGAAATTTAATGAAATACTATAGTATATAAGTCTAAGTATGCTAGATTTAATGAAATACTATAGTATATAAGTCTAAGTATACTGGATTTAATGAAATATTATAGTACATATATGAAATTTAATGAAATACTATAGTATATAAGTCTAAGTATACTAGATTTAATGAAATACTATAGTATATAAGTGTAACTATATAAAATGTAATGAAATACTATAGTACATAAGTGTAACTATATAAAATACTATAATTTCATTAAATCTAGTATACTTAGACTTATATACTATAGTATTTCATTATATTTCATATAGTTACACGTATATACTATAGTATTTCATTATATTTCATATAGTTACGCTTATGTACTATAGTATTTCATTACATTTCATATAGTTACACTTATATACTATAGTATTTCATTAAATCTAGTATACTTAGACTTATATACTATAGTATTTCATTAAATCTAATATACTTAGACTTATATACTATAGTATTTTATTATATTTCATATAGTTACACTTATATACTATAGTATTTCATTATATTTCATATCCCTACACTTATGTACTATTGTAATTCATTATATTTCATATAGTTACACTTATGTACTATAGTATTTTATTAAATCTAGTATACTTAGACTTATATACTATAGTATTTCATTATATTTCATATAGTTACACGTATATACTATAGTATTTCATTATATTTCATATAGTTACACTTATATACTATGGTATTTCATTATATTTCATATAGTTACACTTATATAGTATAGTATTTCATTAAATCTAGTATACTTAAACTTATATATTATAGTATTTTATTATATTTCATATAGTTACACTTATATAGTATAGTATTTCATTAAATCTAGTATACTTAGACTTATATACTATAGTATTTTATTATATTTCATATAGTTATACTTATGTACTATTGTAATTCATTATATTTCATATAGTTACACTTATGTATTATTGTAATTCATTATATTTCATATAGTTACACTTATGTATTATAGTATTTCATTAAATTTTATATAGTTACACTTATATACTATAGTATTTCATTAAATCTAGTATACTTAGACTTATATACTGTAGTATTTCATTATATTTCATATAGTTACACGTATAAACTATAGTATTTCATTATATTTCATATAGTTACACTTATGTACTATAGTATTTCATTAAATTTCATATAGTTACACTTATATACTATAGTATTTTATTAAATCTAGTATACTTAGACTTATATACTATAGTATTTCATTAAATCTAGTATACTTAGACTTATATACTATAGTATTTTATTATATTTCATATAATCACACTTATATACTATAGTATTTCATTATATTTCATATAGTCACAATTATGTACTATTGTAATTCATTATATTTCATATAGTTATACTTATGTACTATAGTATTTCATTAAATCTAGTATACTTAGACTTATATACTATAGTATTTCATTAAATTTCATATAGTTACACTTATGTCCTATAATATTTCATTAAATCTAGTATACTTAGACTTATTTACTATAGTATTTCATGAAATTTCATATAGTTACACTTATTTACTATAGTATTTCATTATAATTAAGTATTATGAACTTATTACTTATATACTATAGTTACACATTATGGTTAAGTATTATGAACTTATTACTTATATACTATAGTTATGTATTATAGTTAAGTATTATAAAATATATTAGTTATAAAATATAGTTATGCATTATAATTAAGTATTACGTACTTATTACTTATATACTATAGTTAAACATTATGGTTAAATATTATAAACTTATTACTTACATATTATATGTCGGGCACCAAATTGATCCTAAAATATTTTTCACTAATCTAGATTAATTAATTTAACCAAGATTAAGACAAAACAAATGAAAAATACCCCAAAAATCGCAAAATGGGCACAAATTCAAAATGGGCACAAATTCAATCCCGCCAGATTACCTTCTTGACACCTCGTCGGAAAAACTTCAAATTGAATGGAAGTGGTCTTTTTCCGGCGATGTAAAGAGAGGGCTTTGAAAGAGGACCAATTTTCAAGGCTAGTAGTACCAACAATTGCAAGAATAAAGCTTCCATGTGCTCGAATTTCGGTCAAGAACAACCGGTAACGGGATTTAGGATTCATGAGTTTTAACTTCGAAATTGGATGCATTGGGGCAACGATTGAAAGGGATTTTATAGGCATTTTGAATCTTAGGACACCCTCAACAAGGCCCTATGGTTCATGCCCTCCAATTGAAGAGGATTTGATCCAATTTTGGATTTGTTCAAATCGGCCCCTTGGACGACACGGTGGCTTTGGGGATAAAATTCTACGATTTTAATTGACATTCAATCCGATTAAATGTGGAATTACGTGTATGATAAGGTCCTCTTAAATCCCCAATAGTTAATGACTTCAATCGGATCCAAGAAATTTGTCAAATCCTCCATTGAAGCTTATAAAAGCTTACGGATGGACTGCTCGAAGAAGTTATGCGCACGGGTTGAAGGCTTCGTTTTTTGGGCTTTTGGAGGGGCAAACGATGTCCGTTTTGGACGAATTTTATATGTACGGACTCGTATTGAAATTATCTACATGATTATGGAAAAAAATACAATTTGGGGGGGGGGGGGGATTTTGTAATGTACGCCTAAGGTAAGCGTGTGCTTTTAAACTTGTAAAAAAAAAAAACTGCACGCTTAAGCTAAGTGTGTAGGCACACGCTTAGCTTAAGCGTGTAAGAACCGTGAGCTGTTTTTTTAAACTACCAACAATACCCCTATACGATTAAGCTAAGCGTGTAAAATCGGACGCTTAACTTAAGCGTGTAGTTTCGCGTCCATTTAAACATATTTTCGCGTGTATTTAGCCATTGCCTTTATAAATTGTTAATAAAATTAACAACTCATCCATATATTGTGTCTTGCACTTAATTTAACTCTATAACTACACCAGAACACGAATGATGGTTAGAGTACATGAAATTATTCTAACTCACCCAAAGGAATAATAAACAATACAATTTGACTATATTTTAAGACAATCAATATAGGTTGTTCATATTATCAAACAACTCAAAGATTCCCGAACTTGGCTTTACTTATTAATTAATATTATATACATCAAATTCAAAGCAAGAACTCGATCAATCATTGATTTATCATATCCCTTTTAATCAAAAAGGTTTTGAGGAATTAGGCAAAACAGTTTGAGAACAAAATGTTGGAATCAAACCAGAGATTCATTGAAAAATACATATAAACTGAGCATTATAAAGAAACATGTCTGAACATTGCTTGATACACTATTCAGAGATTCAACATCAGGCAACCCTTAACCTCTGTAGCTTGTCCAATGCCTCACAAAATAGATTGATTTTAGAGATTTGTCAACATATTTCAATTACAAAAGGGGGATTTACATGCTGTAGATCAAAGCAAATATAGAATGATTCAATTGTCAAGCATTGATTGACAAAGAGAAAGTTAATAACACAAATCGATTGTCAAGCATTGATTGACAAAGAGAATAATAACACAAATCGATTCTAAACCCTAGAAAAACGAAATAGCAAAGGTTTACCTTGAGATTCATTAGCAAAGGAAGTGGGGCAAGCGGTACATAGCAGGAGGAAAGTGGCGGTCATCATTGATACTTCTTCACCGCAACACTTCAGAAACTTCCAACTCTTAAGTATATCTCAAAACGAGGCTGGAAACTGGCGACACCATTACCCCCTTTCAAATCGCGACTAGGGCGGCTAATCCCACCGACGACAAGGCGGCGAACCATCGATAACTCTTCTGGAAACCCTAAAATGGAAGAAACCACAACCTCACCTCTTGCTTTCCCAATCTCTAATTAATATTGAAATGCAAAATTGAAAATAAGAAAGAATATCTTTAATTAATTCATCTGTGCTTGTAGACACAGGACGCGAGGTAAAAAATTTAAGAGCCGCCAAAAACAATTAGAAACCGCTTCATTAGCCCGCTTCGTAAAATAAATCAACCGCTACAAGAGATACTTAGTAGCCGCTGCAATAGCTTTTCGACCCGGTTGAGGGGGTATAAATCGTCAAAACTGCCACAAAAATCGTTTCAACAGCTGAAACCGCTTCTCTAGCCGCAACAATAGAGTAAACCGCCACAACAACCGCTACATTTGCTACAACCGCTACAACAAACTGTTTCATTAGCTCGTTATTATAGTAGTGGAATTTCTTGCTGCACATAAATTAAGCTTCCGCATCAGATTTAGAGTAAGATTGCAGTTAGATGATATATTCCTCCCAAAATAAACATGTTTAATTCATCTTGTTAGACTCAACTTCCACGTCAGCTACCACATGGCAACCAGGATAGCAGATTCACTGCATCTTGTTGAGTTTGTTAGGCAGTCAGTTAGGAGATATTTTACATTCCTTCTGTATAAATATGCTTGAGTTGTAACACGTTGACAATCAATCAATTTCAACACAAATTTCCCTGTTCTTCTCTGTTTTCCTTTCCTGATAACATGGTATCAGATTAGGTTTTTTCGATCCTTCCAAAGCTTAACAGCTTCCATGGCTGCTCAAGATGATCCAATTTTGACACCTACCGATACTGCCACTACCGATACAACTTCTTTTCCTTTCTCGAATCCTTTGTCTCTTCATCACTCCAATCATCCCAATTATGTTCTATCCACCAGTCTTCTCAACAGTAACAATTACCACCATTGGCGTCGTTCGGTTGAAGTTTCGCTCTTGTCCAAGAACAAACTCGGTTTTGTGACCGGTGCTTGTGTTCGTCCTCACAATGATGATTTTCTTGTTGAGCAATGGGATCGCTGCAACGGCATGGTAATTTATTGGCTATTACACTCTGTCGATCGTGATATTGCAGAGAGTATCATCTATTGTAGCACATCAGCACAAATTTGCAGTCAGCTTCAGGCTCGATATTCTCAATCCAGTCAAGCACGGATCTATCAGCTTCAGCGCGATCTTGCTTCAATTTCGCAAGGCAATCTCTCTATTTCTGGTTATTTCACCAAGCTTAAGAAATTGTGGGACGAATATTTGTTGATGATTGAGATTCCTTCTTCTATGGTCAGATTCTTCTCCAGGATAATTGATTGTCGATGTAGTTCTGACGAATATTCTTCTTGTCCTTGTGGTATAATTGATTGTCGATGTAGTTCTTCTATGGTCAGTTTGCTTCACAATCAACAGATTATGCAGTTCTTGATGGGACTTAATGACGGCTACAATGTTGTCCGTGGCAATATCCTCATGATGCGTCCTTTTCCATCTCTTGATGAAGTATTTCAGATTCTTCTCTAGGATGAAAAGCAACGTGAGCTTTGTAATTCCTCTGCTGTTCCTCCAGAGTCATCTGCATTTGCTGCAAATCGATTTTATTCAGGAGGTCGTGGAAGAGGTCATGCTCATGGTGGACGCAATTCTGGTGTTTCTGGTGGCCGTGGCAAACCTACTTATTTTTGCGATCATTGCAAAATTCATGGTCATTCTGTGGACCGATGCTTCAAGATCCATGGTTTCCCTCCATGATTTGGTCAGAATCGCAAGACTCCTTCATCCAATGCTAAACTCTTTACTGATGAAGAGTATGTCAAGCTCAAAGCTATGCTCAGTCATCATTCTGGTTCTACAGAATCGGCAAGTATAGCTCAAGCATTAATGGCATGTATGGCTTTCTGTTTCAATGCTCATAGTACTCATCTACATTGGATCTTAGATAGCGGAGCCACTGATCATATTACTCCTGATCTTTCTCTTTTTACATCCTATACACATGTTTCTTCTCCGACTTATATCACTATACCTGATGGTTCTAAGTTTCCTATTCTTCACACCGGATCCATTATTCTTTCTTCTTCCATCACCTTGTCCAATGTTCTACATATTCCTTCTTTCAAATATAATTTGTTGTCCATTCATAAGGTTGCTTGTGATCTTAACTCCAATGTTTGTTTTACACCTGATATTTGCTTTCTTCAGGGCCCTTCACTGAAGGTGCCTTTGGTGCTTGGTAAGAGTTCAAAAGGTTCAAAAGGTTTATACATACTACACGTTCATGATCTCAAGATTGCAGATGGATTGTCTTTGGATTCTAGCAATGATTTGTCATTTTCTTCTTCTGTCATTTCCAATCTTGTTTCTAATACTAGTCATGTTGTTGTTACACTTCCAAATCTAACCAATTTGACTTCTAATAAAAAGATTTCTTTGTCTGTTTTTGATTCTCTGTTGTGGCACTGTCGACTGGGTCATTTACCTTTTGACCAACTGTGTCATGTGACTTCTGCTACACCTGTTGCTTCTAAGAATCTCAATGTCATCTGTCAAATTTGTCCTCAAGCCAAACAATGCCGAAATGTTTTCCAATCCAGTACCACTACTTCCCATTCACCCTTTGACCTTATACACATCGATACATGGGGTCCCTATAAACACTCTACTCACAATGGTTTTAAATATTTTTTAACCATTGTTGACAATTATTCTCGCCTTACCTGGACTCATCTCTTGTCCATCAAGAGTAATGCCTTTCATGTCTTAAAAGCTTTTATTGCATATGTCTCTACACATTTCAATACCAAAATTAAAGCCATTCGCTCAGATAATGCTCCTGAGTTCTCTGGCTCTCAAGCCTTAGCCTTCTATGCAGAACAATGTATTCTACACCAATCCAATTGTGTCCACACTCCCCAACAAAATGGAGTTGTGGAACGTAAACATAAGCATTTGTTAGAAACCTCTCGCGCATTACTTTTTCAATCCAAATTACCTATATCCTTTTGGGGGGACTGTCTTTTGACTGCTACTTACCTTATCAATCATTTTCCCTTACCTTCCTTACATCATAAATCTCCATTTGAACTATTTTTTCAGACACCTCCTACCTATTCCCATCTCCGTTGCTTTGGTTGTTTGTGTTTTGTTACTACACCAAAGCCTGGCCGATCTAAATTTGAACCTCGAGCTCATCCTTGTATCTTCATTGGTTACCCTTTTGGAAAGAAAGCCTATAAACTTTTAGACCTCACCACTAACTCTATTATCATTTCTCGTGATGTTATTTTTCATGAGAAATGTTTTCCTTACCATTCCTTTGCCCTACCTACTGCTACTCCCCTTCCCACTCCTGTACCTGACTTTCCCACCACCATTTTCTATCCTCACACTCCACCTATCACATCTGTAGCAGATCACACTCCTATTTATGACACAGTTGACAGTTCTACTTCTTCTCTTTTATCCCCTTCTTCTTCTCCTTTACATACTGATATACATTCTTCTCCTTCTACTGTTTCTTCTTCTACTACTTCTTCTTCTGTTCCTGATTTACCTTCTGTTGCTTTACCTTGACGATCTGCTAGAATTCCTCACTCTCCTCTGCATCTCAAAGATTATGTTTGTTATGGTGTGTATAGTTCTGATGAATCTCTTGCTATTACCTCTTCTCCTTTCTTTTCTAGTCATTCCTTTATTGCTTATGTTCTCTCTTTTACTGAGCCAACCACTTTCAAACAAGCTTCTAAAGATCCTAGGTGGGTGACTGCTATGGACAAAGAAATTGAGGCTTTAAATGCTAATGGTACTTGGGATCTTGTTGCCTTGCTAGTTGGTAAGAAAGCTATTTCATGTAAGTGGGTGTACAAAGTTAAACTCAAGGCTGATGGTTCTATAGAACGGTTCAAAGCCCGCTTGGTTGCTAAGGGCTTCACTCAAAAGTTTGGGATTGATTATCATGAAACATTTTCACCTGTTGTGAAAATGTCCACTGTCAGATGTGTGTTAGCAGTGGCAGCTTCTCATAAATGGCCTCTTTATCAGCTTGACGTGAATAATGCATTTCTCCATGGTGATCTGCATGAAGAAGTATACATGAAGGTTCCTGAAGGTGTTCCTGCTTCTTCTGGTTTTGTTTGCAAACTCATGAAATCTTTGTATGGCCTTAAACAAGCTTCAAGGCAGTGGTTTTCCAAACTCCATGAATCTCTCTTGTCTTTTGACTTTCATCAGTCTAAGAATGATTATTCCTTATTTTTGAAGAAGAGTGCAACTGGTGTGGTGATTGTTGCTGTGTATGTGGATGATATTGTGGTCACTGGCTCTGATTTGTCTTCAATTACTGCCCTTAAACACCATCTTGATACTCAGTTCAACATTAAAGATTTGGGATTGCTCCATTTTTTTCTTGGCTTTGAAATTGGGCAGCTAGGCACTTCTATCACCATGACTCAACGCAAGTTTGCTACTGAACTTATTCATGACAGTGGTATTCTTCAATCTACTTTTGCTACTAAAGTTCCTCTCACTCCTTTACCGCTGCACTGCAAATTGAACACTACTGATGGTGATCTGCTTACTGCTCCTGAGTTTTACAGAAGCATGGTGGGTAAGTTGAATTTTCTCACCAACACTCGGCCTGATCTCTCCTTTTCTGTTCAAACTTTAAGTCAGTTCATGCAGCATCCTCGGCAGCCTCACTATGATGCCTTAGTTCATCTCCTGCGTTATGTGCACAATTCTCTTGGTCAAGGCATCATCTTACATGGACATACTAAGCTCACTCTCCAGGCCTTCTCTGACTCGATCTGATTGGGCTGTCTGTCCCACCACCAGACGTTCTGTCACCGGTTATTTGGTCACTCTTGGCGGCTCTCCCATTTCATGGAAAAGCAAGAAGCAATCTATTGTGTCAAGAAGTTCTGCAGAGGCTGAATACAGAGCTATGGCTCAAGCTTCTGCTGAAGTCACATGGCTTGTTCGTCTTCTTACTGAGTTAGGTGTGTCCAGCCTGCAGCCTGTCACTCTCTTTTGTGACAACAATTCAGCTCTTCATATTGCCAAGAATCCTGTTTTCCATGAACGTACAAAGCATATTGATATCGACTGCCATTTCACCCGGGAGAAAGTGCTTGAAGGGCTTCTCCATCTTGCTCATTTGCCTACCACAGAGCAGCTTGCTGATATTCTTACCAAAGTTTTGTCTTCGCCACATCATCACTACATTTTGTCCAAGCTGGGTCTGTTCAATTCATCTCCATCACCAGCTTGCGGGGGTTTGTTAGACTCAGCTTCCACGTCAGCTGCCACATGGAAACCAGGATAGTAGATTCACTGCATCTTGTTGAGTTTGTTAGGCAGTCAGTTAGGAGATATTTTACATTCCTTCTGTATAAATATGCTTGAGTTGTAACACGTTGACAATCAATCAATTTCAACACAAACTTCCATGTTCTTCTCTGTTTTCCTTTCCTGATAACACATCTAAAAGTGCACTCCCAAGCTACGTTTTTGTTTAATGAAACGCCTCTTTTTCTTTCCAGATCTCGACAGTCGATCAGTGTTAATTCTAGTAATTTCTCACCTATAGATTTATTATCACCTACATGATCCATTTATATATGATACTGATTTGAATTTTACATACCTTAGAATCACACAGTATAATTAAACAAATTAAGATTAAATAATCACTAAAACGATTAATCAACAAAAATAATAATCAGACCAATATATAACTACAATTTGATGATTTAATTTATAATGGATGAATAGATGTACGTACGTTCAACTATATATTATATAGACATAACCACCACAAGCCATGGCAACATCCTTTAATTAAATCTTCCTACCAAAAACAAACATCCTTTAAATCTGACCCATTTCACCTCCAACCCGGCCCACAATAGATTTGATCTTGACAATAACCTTCTTGATCCCATCTATGCCGTCCGAAGCACGAGATCGGATTCTGCTGTCGATTTGCGTATATTGACCATTCTAATCGATCTAAGCAAAGTGATTCGCACGCGCCAAACTTATCCAAAATTCAGTTGTGGGAGAAAGAGATCAATGATGTGTACGTCCTTTAATTTTTTGGTCTAGCATGCATATTTCCACTTGGGCGCGTGCGTCATCTAAAGAGGGAAAGAGTAGGGGATGTTTCAACTTCACCTTCAAGGCCAACCCTAATCGCTTCAGAAGAATCATCAATGGCTTTCTTCCTTCCTAAGAATCGAACTCGTGTAGGAGAAGGCGACATGGCAATGGTTAGGTTGAGATTCAAATCTAGTGGCGTGGATGAGGTTTCATCATCATCAACACAACTTACTACCATGTTTGAGATCACTCCAACACCAAGACCGGCGATTTTGCCTTGAGAATTGTTGTCAATGTTATTATCTCTATCATTCTTATTACAATTGGATGCATCTTCCATGGATCTCGAAGAGTACTCGGTTATATGAGAGGTCGGAGGAGGAAGATGCTGTTGGGGCTTATGGTTATTCGGATCAATCCCCATTCGAATAAGCTTCTTCTTTAAGTGTGAGTTCCAAAAATTCTTCACTTCATTGTCCGTCCTTCCTGGCAATCTTCCCGCAATCAATGACCACCTGACAATTAACACCAAAAGAGCAAAATATTAATTCATAGATCTATGAATTGATAAGGAAAATGATAAGCATGATACCACGTAATCATAAGATCACGTGTTCGAATCCCTCATCTTCTGTTGTATATTAATCTTAACCTAGCTAGCTATACCATTTGTCAAATTTAGGAAAAGCAGTGGGTCGTGGACTCGTGGGCCTAAGTGGGGAGTGCAAGTACGTATGGTGAGGTTCTATCTTAAAATCAAGTGACAATAGAAAGATAAATTCACTAAGTTTATATACTAGTTAAGTTATGTTTCAACTTCAGACGTGAGATGAGTTATATATGCTATATATATATATATATATAATATTCTAACACCATTTCTATCCACATGCTTCATGCATATATGATAAAGAGAGAGAATAAAAAAAAACCTAATATAAATTATATGTACATATATAACACACCGGTTGCCAAGGAGGGCATGGAGCTTGATGATGAGATCCTCTTCATCGTGATCGAAGTTACCGCGCTTGATATCGGGTCTAAGGTAGTTAATCCATCGCAGCCTGCAACTCTTTCCACACCTAAGCAACCCTGTTCCACACACGTACACCAAAACAATATAAAGTTAGAGGAGGCCAAAATCAAGTCATCATCATCATACATATATATATATATATAGCTAGGGTTGTGATGGAGTGACGTACCAGCAGCCTTGGGGAGAGCGCGCCAGCAGCCCTCTCCATGGGCGGCGATGTAGTCAACGAGCTTCTGATCTTCCTGCTTTGACCAGGCTCCCTTGTTTATTATTCCTGTTTCTTTCTCGCAACATGGCTTTCTCATATTCTTGGATTCGAGATGATTGAAAAGAGAAGAAGCTAGAACGAGTGATTTAGTTAGAAGAGAGTACGTGGTGAGGTGGTGGTGATCGGTCGAGGAAGAATTAGGGGAAAAGCAAAGGGGTGTAAATAAGGAAGGGAGGATCGATCAGTTGACTTTAATTTGGACCGGTGGGTTTGAGAAAATTTAACTGGTGGGCACACACGCACGCACACACAAACCCACCGTCGTCGATCGCCGTCTATATCTGCATGCATGTGCCAACGCGGACCAACTCTACCCATCTTCTTATATAATATATATATATTTTTCATCAACTAATCCAAATTGAGTCTCTTTAACATAAATCAATCACACATCACAATATCAATGTCTAGACTATATACTTATTTTATTGAATAATTCATTGGATTTACATCTAGCGCGGATAGCGCGCAGATCGATCTAACTACTCTCACAAAGTCATTAGTTAATTATTTAGCTAGTTTAAGATAAATGATATGTATGTTGGATTTGGGTGTCAGTATTAATTACAGTTTTGGTGTTTATGGTGATGAGCGGATAGATGGCATGAACTACATATAAACAATAATACAAACATTGTGGTTATGACATGATGTGATCGATTATTAACTCTTACAACACTAAAATTAGAGCTAATGTTAAGAGAGGATTTTTGGGAATTGAAGGTCTCATGTTCATTGAAAGAAGTGATTACAATATATGCTAACTAAATGACAGATATGGAAAGAGACATATCAGCAAAGGAAATAATATCAATAAGGGAAATAATATAATATAATATTGCTAATATTCCCTCAAGTTGTAGCATGTGGATCAACGATGTCCAACTTGGAAAGCAAGGCATGAAACTGAGCATTCTCAAGAGCTTTGGTGAAGAGGTCAGCGGGTTGCTCAGTAGTACGAATATGAGATAAGGACACCTGACGATCCTGAACGAGATCGCGAACAAAGTGACAGTCAATGTTAATGTGCTTTGTTCGCTCGTGGAAGACCGGATTGCTAGAAATATGAAGTGCCGCCTGACTGTCACAGAAAAGACGTATGGGAGACGAGTGCCCAACTCCTAGCGAACGAAGTAGAGACTTGAGCCAAATCAGCTCACAACAAGCAACAACCATAGCACGATACTCAGCTTCAGCAGAGGAGTGGGAGACAGTAGGCTGCTTCTTAGTCTTCCAAGAGATGGGAGACTCCCCTAGCAGAACAAGATAACCTGTGATCGAGCGTCGAGTGAGAGGGCAAGCTCCCCAGTCAGAATCACAATAAGTAGTGAGCTGCAAAGAGCTGGAAGCAGACAGAAGAAGACCCTGTCCGGGATGAGCCTTCAGGTAGCGCAGAATCCGTACAGAAGCATCCCAATGAGCCTGACGAGGAGACTGCATGAATTATGCCAAAGTGTGCACATAGTAACTAAGCTCAGGCCGGGTAATAGTCAAGTAAATCAGACGACCAATAAGGCGACGGTAACGCTCAGGGTCATCAAAGAGAGGAGTCTCAGTAAGAGCAAGATCATGATGTTGTTCCATAGGAAAATCACAAGGTTTGGCCCCAAGAAGGCCACTCTCAGTAAGAATATCCAGAGTATACTTGTGCTGAGAGAGAAAGATACCAGAGGAGTTCCGAGCAATCTCAATACCAAGAAAGTATTTGAGAAGGCCCAGATCTTTCATGTGAAAGCACGTGCCCAAGTATTGCTTGAACTTGTCAAGCGCAAAGAGATCGTCTACAGCAACAATAAGGTCATCAACATAGACTAGAACATGCAGAGTAGCTCCAGAGCGAGTGACAATTATCAAGAATGGGTCGTTGCTATGCGACATGCTCTCCAAGCCAAGCGCAAGATTGGCTTTATTGATGGTCATGTCTCGAAACCGGTGGCTACCGACCCCAACTACGACAATTGGCTTAGCGTCAATTCCATGCTCGTCACTTGAGTCATTCAGACGATCGATCCTTCTCTTCGATCCTCCATCACCTATTATGATATTGTTGCTGAACTTTGGCAAGACCTTCATCATCGTTTCTCAGTGGGCAACGAGACTCGAATTCTTCAACTCCGTGGTGAACTTGCCAATTATCGTCAAAACGGCAAGTCCATCTCCGCCTACTATTCGACTTTGAAGAAATTATGGGAGGAATTGCACTCGCATGATCCGCCTCGTGCTTGTGTTTGTGGAGGTTGCACTTGCTCCATTAACACCAAACTTCTGCAAGATCGGGAACGGAACCAAGTTCATCAATTTCTCCTTGGTTTGGATGACGGTTTCAGTAATCTTCGCTTGAGCCTGCTTACTTTGGATCCCCTACCTCAGATTTCTCGCATGTACTCTCTTGCTATGCAGGAGGAGCAGCAGCGCACTATCGTTCGTCTACGTGATCCCCCATCGGACTCCATGGCTCTCGCCGCTCGCTCCGCTTCCTCAGGGCCGTCTCGTCCGCCTGCTGGTACGTATGTTGATTGTAAGTCTCTCTTCTGCACCAACTGCAATCGTACAAGGCATGATTTAGCATCTTGTTTTAAACTTATCGGATATCCGGAGTGGTATCCTGGTGGTCGCGGTACTGGTCGGGGCGACTCTATCTCGCCACAAGCTCTTGCGTAAGACGTTGTTGCTGTTGCAGGACGCGACCGTTCTCGCGGTTCTACAGGGCGCAGTCGCGGCTTTACTTCGGGCGTGGTGAACGCAGTTCAGCCAAACGCCGCTTCTTCGGGTGGATTCCATCCTACTGCCACCGACAGACAGGTCATCGGCTTCGCCCTCTCTACTGAACAGTGGAACAATGTGATGCAATTGTTTCACTCTCTTAAACCTTCTGACGGCTCATCTACCTCCTCTGGTACGTCCTCTCTTCCTTGAATACTTGACACAGGGGCTTCATATCATATGACTGGCGTTATTGAGTTGCTTCAGGATTTGCGAAATACCTCGCCCATCTCTATATTATTGCCTGATGGGAGATCTTCTACTACTGTTCAGTCTGGCACTATCCACTTTGGATCTACACGGCTTCCGCATGTTCTATATATTCCACAATTGGCCTGCAATCTCCTATCGTTTCAATAATTGACTCGTGACTTGCGTGTTCTGGTGTTACTGACTGACAGATTTTGTGTCTTACAGGATTACGGTTCGAGGATGGTGATTGGAGTGGGTGAGCAACGAGGTGGGGTCTATTGGCTTCGAGGATTTGGCGTTCAGGAGCGCGCCTGTCACTCTTCTGCAGTCACTTCTTCAATCAGCTTATGGCATCAGCGTTTTGGTCATCCTTCCAATTCTGCTTTGTCTACTATTTCTAGCATTGTTAGTAGTGACAAACCGAATAAAGATACTCCATGTGATATTTGTTTTAAGGCTAAGCAGACTCGTTCTAGTTTTTCGGATAGCATTAATAAAGCAGCACGCATATTTGATTTGATACATTGTGATGTCTGGGGTCCTTACAGAACTCCGTCTTATTCTGGTGCCTCTTATTTTCTGACTATTGTGGATGATCACTCCCGTGCTGTTTGGATTTATCTCTTGCGTGACAAAACGAAGGTTGTCACCTCAATTCAGCGGTTTTGTGCTATGATTAGCAAACAATTCCAGACACCGGTGCGTCGGGTTCAGGCCGACAATGGTACTGAATTTATGCCTTTGCGTTCTTATTTTGCTGAGCAGGGCATTCTGTTTGAGACCTCTTGCGTTTACACTCCTCAACAAAACGGAAGGGTTGAGCGCAAACACAGGCATATACTTAATGTTGCAAGAGCTTTGCGTTTCCAGGCACATTTTCCCATCTCTTTTTGGGGAGAATGCATTATCACTGCTTGTTATCTGATTAATCGGACTCCATCTGCCACTCTTCAGGGCAGGACCCCCTATGAGCTTCTTCATGGCTTGCCACCGTCCTATTCTCACCTCAAGGTCTTCGGTTGCTTATGCTTTGCATCCAAAATACCCCGAGACCGTGACAAGTTTGCTGAGAGAAGTCGTAAGTGCATTTTCATTGGCTATCCGACTCGTCAGAAGGGTTGGTCTTTATTTGACCTGGAATCCAAGGAGATCTTTGTTAGTCGAGATGTGGTGTTCTTTGAGACTCGATTTCCCTATGAGGAACATGTTCCTTCTCCTACTCCTGTCGTGCCTACTCTGCACGCTTCTGTTTATGATGAGGTTCTAGATTTACTAGTCACTCCTGCCATTGAAGTCAGGGGGAGTATTTCCTCTGAGCCTACTCCTGCAGTCGTGCCTATTGATGAATCTGTTGTTGATCCTGCTGTCGTACCTGATGTTGTGTCTGAGGTTGCTCCGACTGCTAGACAAAGCAGTCGCGTTCGTCAGCCATCTGTGCTTCTTCGAGATTTTGTCTGCAGCACTGTTCGTTCTATAGACCCCCCTCATGCTTCATCTACACCCACCTCCACATCATCCTCAGGTACTCCGTATCCTATAGCTGCTTATGTATCTTGTGCTAAGTTTTCTGCTCCCCATACTCGTTTTTTGGCAGCTATCACTGCAGAGCATGAACCGGCCTCCTTTGCTGAGGCCGCCCGTTCCTCATCCTGGCGTGACGCCATGCAGGCCGAGATTGATGCTCTTGAGCGCAATCAGACATGGGTTATCACTGATCTTCCGCCAGGAAAGACACTTATTGGCTGCAAGTGGGTGTTTCGCATCAAATATCACTCTGATACCATGTTAAGAGAGGATTTTTGGAAATTGAAGTTCTGATATTCATTGAAAGAAGTAATTACAATATATGCTAACTAAATGACAGATATGGAAAGAGACATATCAACAAAGGAAATAATATCAATAAGGGAAATAATATAATATTGCTAATAACTAATTTTTGCAATTTTCTCTTATTCATCAAGGTTTGATTAACTTTTATTGCATTATCGGAAGCTTTATTTTATGAAATCATGTCAGGGTCGTTGTAATGATAGATATGATTATTTATAGGACTTACGTCAAGTAGACGTTTTGTAAGAACTAAAAATAGACGAGGAGCATTTTAAAAAAAATGCATTAGCATTTGTTAGAAATGTGCGTGATATCCTCGAAAGCTGGGGTTTGACTAGTTGTTTACGTACCGTCGAAAGCTGGGGTTTGCACCGTTAACGTTAAGTACAAGGCCGTTGTTCTTCCACATGCCAACCTATAATACGTCTTCACCTTTGAAGGCTTTGATTTGTTTTATTTATTTATGTATTTAATTTCTCTTGTTACTATGAATTTTTTTTTAAAAAAAGGATCGAATCTGATCCTACGTTATAAGTTAACTATTTAACCTTAAACAGAAATAAATAAATAAAGTATAGGTTTTGTTCCGATTTTTGAGTGACATGGTATAATTGAAAAATCATAATTTAAAAAAGAACGTGGAGTTAACCTAGCTACAAGGCTAAAATCGACCTTTTAAGAAGATAATGACTGAAATTTTAATTAATAAAATGGTTTAGGTGATTTAAATGATATTCATAAAATAGTAAAATACGATGAAATTTGTAGTGAGTAAGTATAACAAGATCTAGCTAAACTTAAAAATTGGCCACCCACTACCAACCGAATTTTCATTTCACATATATGACGTCAGACATGCACCGTACCTATTTATATCCCGACCCAATTCAAGCGTTATTAAATATATATAGCCGGCAAAAACCTAAAATCAAGCCACATAACAGTTGTAACTACCATGGCCATTCCCATTAATTCTTGAATATGATATAATCAGAATATGAGTTACCATTCCTCACAGAGAAGATATTTATCATCACATTTTGGAGTTTATAAGAACGTGGTATCGAGATGTTGTCCAATAGGAAAACAGATAGTATGTTATTGTCTACAAACTCGATCAAAAGTATTTGTACGTGATGCCAACACTTTTTTATCATCAGATATATATGCATGCCATACACGTCACCTTTCTTTTGCCTCGCAAGTACGATCACATTTCTGAAAGTTTGCATATGAGATGTTTCATTCTAAGACATCTATACAAGCAAAGTAATGTACATGAATATCTAATCTTCTCATATGGTTTATGTGGTTGAAACTTGGGAGAAGATACATATACGTACTAGCTAGAGAAGAACATTTGGTGAAGCTTAGCTTCAAGAAAAACCCTAGCTAGACGTACAAGTTCAACTGTACCCCACCTCTATAAAAATATACTTTATCCGTATCAAAATACTTGTCTTTTCTAACTTTAATTTTTTATATAGTTTTTAGTACTTCTTAATAAATAAGAGAAGAATTGTTAGTTAATATATATGTACTTGTCCAAAAAGATAAGTATTTTGATACGAAAAAAGTATATATATTGTAATAAAAAATGCAAAAAAAACATTCACAAGTCAACCAAAAAAACTCATATTAAATTTCGAGTTAATTTATTCACTTCTTCTCCAATGGACGGCATATATAATACAAAACCAAGTCCAAAGGAGGAGACAATGGTGTTGGATTCTCCACAGCCTACGAAACTCTGGAAATTTCTGGAAATTTCCTATTATAATGAAACAAAAAAAAGTCCATTAATATAAGTAAAACTCCCTAGGAATCTAGAATTACCTGCCAGCCAGGTCAATCCTCTCTTGGATTCTCTATCGGAAGTTCAAGCGCGCGGGATCGAGTGAGTACGTACAACCACCTAACACTTTTCGATCACCTGCACTATTTTGACACCTAACGTATATATACCATGCAGTCTAGATTTACCATAGTACGTATCAATAAAAATTAATCCCTAGCTAGCTAGCTTCCTCCTAAGGGAAGGTAAATAAATTGAGAATGTACACCGAAAATTTTCCAAAAAATAAATAAATTGAGAATGTTAATTAATTAACTTTAATTTGACTTATATTAAACGAGAGCGTTATATACATGCAATTTTTTATCATTTCGCACGCACATTGGTACATCAAAAATAGGCGTGCGTTTTGATACGCCAAAGTCAGATGTGCAAAGGGTAAAACAGGAAAAAATTAGCAAAATACCCATAGAGGTGGTACGCCGGGCTAAGGTGCACCAAATTGGCATGCCTGAATTAGGCGCACCGATGCGCCGGGAAAAAGTGACCCATTTGGCACGCCATAAAATGACGCACCAAGGATCCACAAATTGCAGGACTTCAGCTTCTTCATTTTCTTTTTTTTGGGGACTTCTTCATTTTCTTTTTTTTTGTTTAGTTATTAATTTATTATCTTATAAACTATACAATAGGCTTACATATCCACATAAATTTTTATTGTTGCTAAAGAAAAATAGAAACAATTTCTTTGATAATACCTAAATTTACAATTAGAATTAAAATAATTTATTTGTATAGGTAGTATCAGTATATAAATATATAAATTTTATATTTAAGGTATAAATAAAATTTTAAGAGTTATGTTGTATGAATACGATTTACAAAATACGTTATTTGAACAATATCTCTATAGTGTTATAAATTCAGCAAACCAGTAATAAAAATACTAAACTACTTTTGTTTTAGAAAATTAAAATGAACAAAAAATGATAAGTGTTATGTATTAATATTACATTAACATTAAAAATCGTGTAGATTGTATAAAAACAAACTCATATTGGAAAAAAATACACCAAGTATTTGGATGAAAAACACATTTTAATTTTTTATATATCATCGTCTTTTTAATTAAATTGATCAAGCCGATCGAGTCGTTCAAATTTTCAGGTTGGTCGGATCTGACTATTACAGATTTTGGGCGGATTATATCGGTTTTTGACATATCGAGTGGCCACATGAATCATTCAAGATTAATATCCCAAAAAGTATTTGCACCACAAGAGAAAAACAAAAGAGGTGATTGATGGAATAGGTTTTACATGTGCTCGAGTTCATCAGCATCAAAAAATAATATAAACTATTAGAATATTTATGAAATAAACTATTGTTATATCGCATAGTTATATACTATAGTTATATATTATGGTTATATCGTATAGTTATATACTGTTGTTATATCGTATAGTTATATACTATGGTTATATCATATAGTTGTATACTATTGTTATATTGTATAGTTATAGCTATTGTTATATCGTATAGTTATAACTATTGTTATATCGTATAGTTATATACTATTGTTATATCGTATAGTTATAACTATTGTTATATCGTATAGTTATATATTATTGTTATATTGTATAGTTATAACTATTGTTATATCGCACAGTTATATACTATGGTTATATCGTTATATCGTATAGTTTTGTACTATGGTTACATCGTATAGTTATATACTATGGTTATATGATATAGTTATGTATTATTGTTATATCGTACATTTATATACTGTTGTTATATCGTATAATTATATACTATAGTTATATATTATAGTTATATACTATTGTTATATCGCATAGTTATATACTATGGTTATATTGTATGGTTATATCTTATAGTTATATATTATTGTTATATCGTATAGTTTTATACTATTGTTATATCATATAGTTATATACTATGGTTATATTGTATAGTTATATACTATTGTTACATCGTATAGTTATAACTATTGTTATATCGTATAGTTATATACTATGGTTATATCGTATAGTTATATATTATTATTATATACTATGGTTATATCGATAGTTATGTCCTATTGTTATATACTATGGTTATAGAATATAGTTATATACTATTGTTATATCGTATAGTTATATACTACAATTATATACTATTGTTATATCGTATAGTTATATACTATGGATATATCATTGTTTGGTGGCTTCAATTGATCAACTAGTAACAGTTTTCTTGAAGGTAGTGGTAATAGTTAAGATTCGAATATATATATATACTATTGTTATATCGCATAGTTATATACTATGGTTATATCGTATAGTTATAACTATTGTTATATCGTATAGTTATATACTACAGTTATATCGTATAGTTATATACTATTGTTATATCGTATAGTTATATACTATGGATATATCGTATTGTTTGGTGGCTTCAATTGATCAACTAGTAACAATTTTCTTGAAGGTAGTGGTAACATGTAAGATTCGAATATATATGTATGTTAGTATGTCTTTACCAAAATATATATCTTTACTCTTTATTGTATTGAGCCTTCAAACTCAAACACCACTAATTTAATTAGATTAAAACAAGCCAAATTTTAATTAAAGGTCATTTTTTAACCGGTATGGATCCTCTGGTCTAATTTTATAGTCCTTTTATTAGTCCCTTAATTCTAATTGGTCCAGGTGGCATTTTAAATGTTCAAAACATATACTAATTGAAACAAAAGTGTGGAATTGAAAACAAGGGAGAATAGGGTTTGGATTAATTTTAATTAAAATGTCATATGCCCCAATTAAAAAAATGGACTAGTAATTGGACTATATATGTTGGAGTAGAGGATCGGCACCACATTCTGACATACACCAAGATAGAAAGTTGGAATCTCTGCCAAATGAGTCACACTTTTGGTACGCCCCAATTTGGCGTACCAAAAAATTGGTACGCTTTTTATTGGCATACCAATTTTACCATATTTTTGACTTAGAGTACCCCTCTGCATATACGCTTAATTTAGGCGTATTAAAGTACGTGCAAAAAAATAAAAACATGCGTGTATATAGAATCTGCCATATTAAATCCCAGGACTGGCAGTTGGAGATACATAAACCTGCATATTGTGAATTAGGTTGCAATCATGCCATATAGACTAAATTGTAAGGGTTTTATTATTTACATATCAAGCTTAGGTAATTAGGATATTGTTGAAATTCGGGTGATTTGATGAACTGTAAAGCGAAAAAGAAGAAAAACGAGTTTGGAGCAAATCGCCCTTTGTATGGTTTCCTTTTACTAATTTTGTGGATAAGTAAATACAACCCTAAGACAATAAATTTATAAGCCATAAAACCCGATACAGATAAAATTCAATCTTTAATCCTAATACAAATAGCGAGCCCGCTAACGTCCCCGGGCCGAAGGCATGAGGCTTAGCTCATGCTTCTAGATTTTGATAGAACGAAAAATTCCAGAAGGAATTGAGAGAGAGACGAAGATGATCTCTGCGAATGCACTAACTCTCATACTCAGAGAAGACCTGTTAAAATAGCTTAAGTACTGTAGCCGGTTTGACTTAACCAAGGCTAACAAAACCGGTTACAAACTAAACCATGGTTAAACATATTTAACCACACATAACAGAAAGTGATACAATTTGAATACTCTAGATCCCCCCTCAAATTGGAAGTTCAGTAAAACCCAATTTGAGAATAAGAAAATCATGTTGAGCTCGACTAAGGGACTTTGTCATGACATCTGCCAACTGCAAGCTAGTGTGGATGTAGGCTATCCGAAGGAAACCACTCTGCACCTTCTCCCTTGTGAAATGACAGTCCAGCTCCAGATGCTTGATTCTCTCATGAAAACACGGATTAGCAGCTATCTGTTGAGCGGCTTTGTTATCACAGAACAAGGTAAAAGGAAATGTCACTGGAATATGTAAATCTTGTAGAACAAAACTAGTCCAGACAAGCTTTGCTGTTGTAGCATCCATACTTCTATATTCAACCTCGACAGATGATCTAGAAATTGTGGCTTGCTTCTTAGTCTTCCAAGACACAAGAGCATGGCCTAGGAACACACAAAACCCTGTCAATGATCTCCCGGTAGTAAGGCAAGCCCCCCAGTCTGCATCAGAGAACCCCATAACTTGCAAATCAGTTTGTACTGGATAAAACAAACCTTTATTCATACTGCCTTTGAGATATCTTAGGAGATGTAAGGCTGTCTGAAGATGTGGTTGTCTTGGTTGAGCTACAAACTGTGAAAGATGTTGTACAGAATAACTAATGTCTGGTCGTGTGAGAGACAAGTACAAAAGTCTACCAACCAACCTTCTATATTGTTCTGAATCATGCAGTAACTCACCATTCTCTGCACTGAGCTTCAAACCAGTTGGTAATGGAAAATTGGCTGCTTTGGCATCTAGCATTTGAGCATCACTCAAAATATCATGAACATACTTCCTTTGACTCAAATACAGACCATTGGCTTGTCTATGTATTTCCATCCCCAAGAAATACCTTGCTTCCCCTAAATCCTTTATAGTAAATTTGGAATGAAGGGAAGCCTTGATTGACTGAATCTTAGATAAGTCATTGCTTGTCAATAATATGTCATCAACATATACTAAAAGCACTGTAAAGGAATTACCTTTAGCCTTTGTGAAAAGAGAATAATCATTGCTAGACTGCTTGTACCCCAGTGTAGTAAGGAATCCTGTAAGTTCATGATTCCATTGTCTTGATGCTTGCTTCAAACCATAAAGAGACCTCTTCAATTTGCACACTTGGTGAGAATTCCCTTTATGATAGCCCTCTGGAATTTTCATGTAAATTTCTTCATCCAGAAATCCATGCAAGAATGCATTGTTGACATCTAGCTGGAATAATGGCCAATCCTTTGCAATTGCAGTAGCCAGAACTATCCTTACTGTAGGCAACTTTTCCACAAGACTGAAAGTATGTTTGTAATCCTTTCCAATCTTTTGATTGAAACCCTTCACAACTAATCTGGCTTTGTGTCTTTCAATTGACCCATCTGCCTTGAATTTTACTTTGTGACCCATTTGGATCCAATAGTTGTGTGTCCTTGAGGTAATGAAACCAAATCCCAAGTTCCATTCTTCTCTAATGCTTCAAATTCTTTCTTCATAGCCTCCTCCCATTCTGGCTTTCCTTTGGCCTGTGAATAAGTGGAAGGCTCATGGACAGTCATAGCATGAGCAAGTGATAGCGTATTTTCAGTCGTTCACACTATCAAAGTAATCCTAATATGCAACTAGAGTATAGCATGCAAGTAGGGAATCGTACCCAAGGGAGTTAAAATGTCAATTTCAATGTAACTACTAATTTATCAACTTTAAAGAACAAATGGGGGGGGGGGGATTTGGTTTTCTACTAAAACTACTCAATTGCAATAGCACAAAAATCAGATTAAACAATGGGAGAAAGAGTTTCACCTAGCAAGTTTCCACACATCAATTAACCAAGTTGCAATTCGGTTCATTTCATGTTCATCATAATCCTATGGATTTGTCCCAATTCTGATTTTTTGTATATTAACAATCCAACCGGTCTTGCTAATACTTACTAATTGAAAACCTAGAAGACCTCCTAAGTTGATTCAATCAATAGCATAGGGCATAAGAAATAATGGATTGCAAGCAAAGACTCAACACCGCAAGTATGACATGCAAATCAATTTCCTTTTCACAATTGAATTCAATATACCAATTTCATACAATTGTGGTTGCTACAAGTGATTAGGGATTCCACCGTCTATCCCTATTCTAGCAATTAGAAAACTATAAAATCGAACTAGGATGTCAATCTAGCCAACAATATAGAAATCCGAATTATGCTCAAGGAAATCAATACAAAAATCCAAAGGGACGAACAAGAGATAAAACCTTACAACTGAATTAATCGAGTGCTTCCACGCTAGGCAAAACAAGGGTCTTAGTTCCGGTTCATGTTCTTCACGAAATCTAAAACCATGGAGAAAACTAGAAAAACGTTCTTTAGAAAAACAAAGAAAGAAAAGAGATGGAAAAGATAGATGATGAGAGGAGAGAGAGGGAATGGTGATGGTGATGGATAGATGAATGTCTGCCAAAAACGTGCTAATCTAACCTAAACTGACAAACAAAACGTCTGAATTGATTAAGGGAAAACAAAACGTCAAGCCAAAAAGGAAATCGGGAAAGTTCAGAAACGCCAGAGACGCGACCGGACGCGATCGCTTCCGCTCGCCGTTTTGCCTCGCCAAAGATCAGAACTTCCTGGAGCAAAAACGCGACCACCGGCGATCGCCGCCGCCCGCCGCCACTCGCGGCCAGTCGCGTCCACCCGCCGCCGCCCGCTCGCGTCAGCCAGCTCCAGCCCAGCCCGCGTCGGCCCACGGTGGGTCGCCATGGCCCGCGTCAAGCTGCTTCTCCTAGCTTCAACATCGTCTCTTCATGTCAGCCCGACTCCTCGAGTGTCTTCTCGCCAAGGAAACCTCGAGCCTCGTCCTCAACATGCAAGTGCTTCCAAATAATCATAATGTAGCTCCGCACCTCAAGCATCGACTTAGCTCCAAAACCGAGCCAAAATCTCCACAAAACTATGCTAATAACTACTAGTTGCGCTATGTAAAATACCGCTTATCAGCAAGTGACACAGAAAACTTTGTGTTGACTCTAGCAAATCTATCTGTATCAACAACAGTCATAACATAGTCTCTAGACCAGCTTGGAGCTTGACGAATTCTAGCAGACCTTCTTCCATCCCCATCAAGATTAGCACTAGACTCAACTGATGCAGGATTGACTGGAATATTATGATGTTATGACACATCCTCTGCTACTTGAGAATGATCAGTATATGCTACCTCTGGTTGAGGAAGTACTACTGGCTCCCTTGTATCCAAAGTGTGGAAAATAGGCAATGGACAATCCTCCCCATCATATGAAACATGTGCATTAGGAAACATAATAGTGGTATATATCCCATGTTTTTGTTCATTCTGTTGTCTAAAAGGAAATTTGTCCTCATGAAAACATACATCTCTACTGTGATACACCTCCTTAGTATCCAAATCAAACAATTTGTACCCTTTTTGCTGACTTGGACATCCCAGTAATACACTTCTCCTTCCTCTAGCATCAAATTTATCATGGCCCCTTTTAATAGCAGCTCCATAGCAAAGGCAACCAATTACCCTAAGATTATCATACTTAGGTGGCTTGTGAAACAAAATTTCAAAGGGAGTTTTCCAATCAATGCTGCTCAATGGCATCTTATTTATCAAATAGGTAGCAGCTAACACACATTCTCCCCAGAATTCCTTTGGTAGATTGGCATGTAGTCTAAGAGCCCTTGTTGTCTCAATAAGGTGCTTATGCTTGCGTTCGACCACCCCATTATGTTGTGGCCTGTATGGCATGCTCCTTTGATGCAAAATTCCCAGAGAAGACAAATAAACTGTCATTTCTTTGTTCAACAACTCAATACCATTGTCTGATCTGATCCTCTTAGGTGTCACACTGAACTGATTTTTCACCATTACTAGGAAATCCTTAACAACATGAGGAACTTGTTGCTTATTGTGAAGTAAATAGGTCCAGGTAGCTCTACTTAAATCATCCACAATCGTGTAAAAGTAGTGTTCACCAGTCAAGCTAGCAATATGGTATGGACCCCATAGGTCCATATGCAACAATTCAAAGCAACTAACAGTTTTGATTTCACTGTTTTGGAAAGGGCAAATGATGCATTTTGGCAAGTCTACAAGTGTCACAAAAGACATCGGTTGCACTGTCTTTGATACAACCTAGTACATACTTCAATCTAGAAAAGGAAATATGTCCTAATCTGTCATGAATGACATGACTATTGTTTTCTACATTAGAAGAACAACAAGCCTTACTGCTATTGACATCCTTATTCTCTTGCCCTTACAACTTGTATAATCCTTCGGTTTCCAATCCAACTGCAATGACAGATTTACTCATACGGTCCTGTAAAGCACACTGAGAAGAATCAAAGTATGCCATCAAATTTTTCTGAGAAACTATTCTACTTACAAAAAGCAGATTAAACTTGAAGTCTGCAACATATAAGACTTCTTCAATCACAAATCTTGGTTCTATACACACATCTCTAACATGTGTAACCCTTTTTACTGTCCCATCTGGCAACTTGACTAAGATAGGCACATCTAAGTTCTTGATATTAAGCAACATATCAAGGTGAGGAGTCATGTGGTTTGTAGCTCATGTGTCTAGTATCCACTCATATTTATCAAATTTATGAGCAACTAGATTAATGTAGGAACTACCTGTAAAGTTAGCAGCCGAGGGAAGCACCATCTTTCCTTTGAAAGCTTTGAGCATCTCTTGACAGACAGCCTTGACTAACTTTGCATCAACCTGACAACTCTTCCCAGACTGTGAGTTCTCTTCTGTTTCCAGTGGACTCGGTTGACCTCCTTCAACATGTGCAGCAACCTTATATGATTGACCTTGCACTTTGTTTTTCTTCCCTTTATACCAATCCGGATATCCTATGACTTCAAAGCATTCCTCAAGGCAATGTCCAGTTTTGTTGCAATTACTACACACCTTTTTTTCTCCTTTGCCTTTGTTGTTGTCTTTCTTGTCACCTGAATTGCTCTTATGGTTGTTGTTCCTCTGATTGTTGTGGTTTTCCATGAATGCCAATGAATTAGGTGCATAAGTAGCTATCTCCTTCTGTTTCTCGACCTGCATCACTGTATGATATGCTTTGTTCACAGTAGGAAGGGGATCAGTGGCCATGATCTGACTCTTAATCGAGTCATAATCACTATTGAGATTAGCCAGGAAAATCATCAACTTATCTTGACTTTCCAATTCATAGACACGCTCAAGAACCTTACAAGTACACTTTCCTAATGCACCACAACTACACACAGGAATTCCATTCAAATACTGCAATTCGTCCCAACATTTCTTGAGTTTAGAGTAATATGCAGAAACTGATAAATTCCCTTGCATTGTTCTCATCAATTCAACCTTTAATTGAAAGACCATAGGAACATTCCCTTGATTATACCTTTCGACGATCTCATGCCAAAGATCTTTGGCGAATTTAGAATAAACAAAGGTACTCGATATCTCAGGTTTTATGGAGTTCAGTAGCCAACAAGCCACCATTCCATCCGCGCGAGTCCACCTCACAAGATCAACCGAGTCCTCTGCTGGTTTCGCTATCGATCCATCAAGAAACCCTAGCTTGAGTCTCGTTCCCAATGCCATTCAAATCTGCCTGCTCCAAGCAAAGAAATTCTTCCTATCGAATTGCACGGCTGTCAACAATATTCCAGAATTGTCTGAATTCGTCAAATTCAATGGATCATTCAAAGAATTAGATTGATTCTGTGCAAGTTGTGCAAGCTGAGCCAACAATTGCATTCTTGTTTCTCCTTCCATTGCCAAGAACTTGAACTCTCAGAATCAGAAGAATCAAAAGCAAGAATCAGAATCACTCAAACTCTCTGCTCACTTTGATTGTGGAAAACAAAGATCAAATCTCTCTAATCGCTCTTGTCGATCACCATAAGCTCTGATACCATCTAGATTTTGATAGAATAAAATATTCCAGAAGGAATTGAGAGAGAGACGAAGATGATCTCTGTGAATGCACTAACTCTCATACTCAGAGAAGAGCTGTTAAAACAGCTTAAGTACTGTAGCCGATTTGACTTAACCAAGGCTAACATAACCGGTTACAAACTAAACCATGGTTAAACATATTTAACCACACATAATAGAAAGTGATACAATTTGAATACTCTAGACTGCTCGCTCAAGTAGGGTCCCCTTACAGTACTTTTTGATTTTATGTCACCTAGAACAGATATATATTACTAAATTAGGATATTAGAAATTATATATCTTGTTAGGATATAATCTGTATATTATTAGGAAATTAAAAATAGAATTTCATATATGTTATCTTCTATTCAATCTTATATTTTTATTTTAGGATAAAATTTTAATTAGCTTTATTTTCCAAGTCTTTCGACTAGTTCTCTAAGTTCTGTAAGTGACTATATAATGTGACTTATATATTATAGATACCATATGTCAGAATTTTACCTTGACAAAGTTTTCATAGGTGGTTACAATTAAGTTAATAAAATTGTCGAAATGGCCGGGTTTAGATTATTTTGGGTCAATTGTTTTTGAACTAAACTTGTTGGGGGTTTGAGGTTGATAATTTCCAGTAAAAATCCGATATTTGCATAAGGTACTATAGTTTCAGACCGGGCCAAATTTTAACACATCGATCTACAGCCAACTTTAATTTGTTTGACAACAACTTTACTGGCAGTTGAAAAATGCATAAGATAGTACTATTACTGGCAGACGTACATATGATACAGCATTACAAACATAAAAACAGTTTTTAAGAAGCAAAAATCAAGGAAACAATATAACATCAGCAAACAAAAAGAGCGGTAATTGTTATGAACCAGGCCCTCGCTATGATCTGGAGACAGTTGAAAATTTGTGTTGTTTGTGCTGAAAGTGAGATGTAGTACTTCTGTCACTTGTAGTAGTAGCTGTAAAAATTGCCAGAGCTTTGCTCACTTTTTCCAGAAGCAAAAAAAAAGTAAGTAATAGTACGAGACACACTTTTGAGTTTTGAGTTTTCAGTCTTTACGTATATATGCATTCTAGTTATCCACATCATGGGTCTCATAATCCTGATTTCAGTAATTACCTTGGTACTCATTAAATTACTATTTGGATCGAATTCTTTCATGCATGTACGTGTTTCTGATATGTTTTTAAATTGGATAAGTGGTACAATTGCGCACTGCGCTCGACAACGCGTAGCTTTGGTGATCTGACAGTCACCATAGATATATACAACAAATCTCAATCTTGCCACAAAACTAAGTACGGTCTCAAAGTTAAGGAAAGGCACGTGATAATGAGGCCTCACCGAACAGTCTTACTTACTGCTTTTGATATATCTCTTTCTATATATACATCGTGACTGGCTAGCCTAAGTGATTAATTTCTATTCTTGATTTGTTGCACTTATATATATATATATAGGGTATATTCATTGTAATGTAAAATGTATACCGGCCAAATATATAAGAGTATGTGGTGCGCAAGACATGTAGTGCACATAATAACATAAATGTGGTGTACTTAATAACATAAATGTTATGTACAAATACATGAAATATTATGTACATAATAACATAGATGTGGTGTAAAAACATATGAAAAATGTGATGCACAACCACATGAAATGTGGTGCACACAATAACATAACTGTGATACACACATGGGTGTCAAATTCTTCGCTGTATTTGTGGAGCTGAACTAGGGTAATGTCTGAGTGTCCGGTCGTGGTCGTGGTCGTGGCTCAACGAAGACCCCTCTTGTACGGGGGCAACATCATGGTTGAAGCTCCTGAAGATCCCTCCTAGAAGAGAGGGCAACGTTATGGTAGTCCGTTCAACACTTTCGCAGGATTGCTCTTGTCTGACTTGTCTTCCGGTGGCGCTTTCGTCTGATTGTGCTTTGCTCACCACTCGCTCTAGGTCGCTTTAGCTCTATTTTTACTTTGTTGTAATTTTCATCCTTGCGGTTTTGACCGGCGCCGATTTATCGGCTCTTGATTTACCCGACGTCGTCATTATGTCGGATAATTCGAATTCTTTCCTCATAAAAAAAACATAACTGTGGTACACAAACAAATGAAAAATATGATGCATAAATATAGAAAAATGTGATGCAAAAACACATGAAATGTAGTGCACATAATAGCATGACGATGATGCACAAACACATGAAACGTGGTGCACAAACATATGTAATGTGGTGCGCGCACATAATAGTATAATTGTTATGCAGGTGCACATTTACTTTTTGTAACTATATGCACATGTATTTGTAACATGATGCACAAACTTACACCAGTGCACTATAACTCTATGCACTTTATTACATGGTGCACATTTATTTATAACATGGTGCACATTCATCTCAGTGCACAATTATTTATAATATAATGCATATTTATTTATAACATGATGCACATTCTTACATCGGTGCACATTTATGTATTATATGATATACATTTATTTATAACATGATGCACATCCATCTCAGTGCACATTATTTGTAACAAAGTGTACATCCTTGAGTCATGACACATTTATTTATAACATGGTACACATTCAAAATCAATGTACAATTATATATAAATTGGGTACTGATCGATCAACAATCGATCAACACCGAAAATCAATGAATCAATGTAAAAGACTAATTATACACCAATATATTTGTACACCACATTACACATAAAATATACACCATATTAATTAATCTTATACACCACATCATAAAAAATTGTACACCTATATTTGTATTTTAACGCAATCCACGTAGGAAAACACAACGTATAGTTTGTAAGTTGTAATATTGATCACCTCAAGGATAAACTAACCTCGAGAAAGAATGGGAGATTTGACCAGCAGGTGTCAATGTGTCAGCCAACTGTGAACAAATATATTCAAACAAAAAAAAGATATTCAAACCAAAACAACCAATCAGCACTAAGTTATATAGGTACATAGGAAACCTGGCCTCAAAATAATACATACAGAATATAATATAATATAATATATATTGTAATTACATCGTACTTAAAAACAAAAGAAAGCGATCAAGAGGATAACTTGAGTGTTTAGTACTCAACAAAGATTCAATGTGGCAACATAACTAATGGTATATATGTACACTGTACAGGAAACTAATATATATATATAGCACATCCAGAGTATTTGCATATAGTCTGATAGTCAAAGAAAATAACTGAATTAGAGTACGTATATACAGAGTGAATTATCATCAGCTAATAATATATATATACAAACCAGAAAATTTAGACTATATATAATGATTTTTTTAACCTATACCTTAAGCACTTTAAAGATTTTATTAAATTATATTATTTAAAAAAATTAATATTTTTTAAAAAAGAATTTATGCATTCCTCTTTAGAAAATATATTTTTAAAAGAGAAATCTTAATTTATAATCTAAGGACATAAATTAGAAAAACCGTATATATAAAAAGAGTCCGAAACCAATCTTTAATTTCCATATGAAGTAACAGTAACTACTCGTACGGTACTTCTAAATTCTAAAACAAGAAATAACTTGGCAAACTAGCTAATAGTATTCAACAGCGATGTGATGATGCATGCATATCCACCAGTCAGGGTGTTCTTGTACACAATAAATCTAATTTAAATCGTACTTGGATTAATTTTGTGTCTTAATTAAATAGTTCCATCTATATATAGATTAAAGATATTAGATGCACAGTATAACAACGAAGAAGTAATCAGCGTTTGCGCGCTGATCTCAGGACCTCGCTAATGTCATATATAGCTAGGCAATTTAACCCACCTAATCCTGGCTACATAGAGAATTATTGGGCCAAATTTTGAAGTGTTGGTGGGTTTTGGATAGATCTTATGACTTGGCTGGCCTACACGGCTAGCTACTTATCGACATTAATTGCATGTCCTACACTTTGTTTCTGTATATCAAGAGCCATACATTTTTTTGCATATATAGACGTGAAAAGCTTATCTATATGATATATGAGATGTATATATCTAACTGCAATAGGTAGGACCTTTTAGTTAAGGGATTGGTCTACGCATATTTGGAAAGTGAGGTTCAAATGAGAATGGCCGTTCAGATGCGGACGTGAAAACGGCCTTTTTCATAGGCACACATAAATAGAAAGTCTATGCACATATAGGGAACATATGTATACATAGGAGTCACTTAGGAGCATATGAACGCACATTTTTAATAAGCATATGCACACATACGATTTTTACCACGTGGGCATACGCTTTCCATTTATGTGTTCATATAAAACATCGTTCTCACATACCAAACTTATAAGTAATAACAAATACATACGAATTAGCAATGATTATTAGATAATAACGACATTACGTACACCATTGAATAGGAGTATGTCACATGGTTTTCTCACCAAACATCAATAATATATATGTGAAGAAAAGTTTGAATAAAAAACCCATTTTGGCTAGTTTATCCTCAAATATTGACAGCTCATGTTAATAACCAAAAAAAATGTTATAAGATAAAAGAATTCCAAAGATAAAGTCGATGGAGTTGGAGAAATATCATACTATGGGCCACCACCACGAGAACATCATTCACCAAACTAAATAAAAGTCTATTATCCAAGCAACAAAGACTTCGCCCTAAAACTATTACTATATAAGATAAGGTCATGCATTCATTTCAAACTAAATGTTACTTCACACCTACTACCAAAGACTATGTAAATTTTAAACTGAATTATTATTGAGCACATGAAAGCATTGGTTTCTATGTTCCAATAAAAATGAATTATCCCTTAACTCTCTTAGACTCCACATTTTTAATCAGAAAAAAAAAAAAACGCTTCGTCTTGGCCCAAAATTGAAGAGCCCGGAACCGGCCCATGTAAAAAAAGGGGGCCCAAGCTTACGGGTTGTTAATTCTTGACCCAAAGGGGCCCAAACTCAGTACTGTTACAGGCAACACAAAAACATCAATAATCACAAAGATGACACTAAATATTAATCAAGCTTGTATGCAGACAATGGTATGCTCAAACTTTCAATAAACCGGCCTGAGTCATAATATCTGATCATACTATACAATAGTGTACATAAGTTTTTTCACATTACACTGCACGCATTAGGATTATCATCACTAAACAGAGTAGCAAGAGTCTCTTCCGGGACTGCATAATCTGCACTGTTACAACTATATGCTGCAGGGAACGCGTGCGCCACGTTCCTAACATACCCCGCCGGCGCCCTCTTGTCGTAGGCACCCACGACATAGGGATACGCGGCCAAGTTGTATCGAATGTAAGGCCAAAACTCTGCTTTCGTCTTCCCTGTGCTCCTCACCTTCCTCAACACCTTCTCACGGTCTACGTGGCCTGTAATCGTAACGCGGCTCTCCTTTCTAATCACCTCTACTGACCTCACACCTATAGGAAAACAAACCTCCCTTAGGAATTATATATAAACTTTGAGATTAGATTAATGTTTGAAGTTAATTACCTTTGATGGAGGCGACTGCGTTTTTTACTTTTCTTACACATCCATCGCAGTCCATCTTGACTTTGATTTCAACTGTCTGGTCAACAAGATGACAAAAAAATATACTATTAGCAAGAAATTTTGAGTTTCATAGAGAAGCTGTAAGAATCGTTTATGCATGGTACCTGGAATGGCTTGCGCTTTCTTCTTGTGCTGGTGACACTGCAAAAGTTGCCTAGATAGCCAAGTGCTCCCATTTTTGCCCCTTTCTGTTGTGGAGAGGCTAATACAAGTGCAGTTATATAGAGATGCCAAAATTATACCTGAAGTCAGGGGTTAAAATGAGATAAAGAATGAGTTGTAGAGATGAATCTTTGGATCTGTTATGTTGCTTTGTTTGATTAAGTTAATGGAGAAAAGAGAGAAGTGCATTGGAAAGTGGTTCTTGGCGTGTGGGCTTAAGATTTTGCTTTCCAGATAGAGAAGAGGGCCATAAATGAATCAAATGATGGCTTGTTTTATATACGTGCAGGACCAGTAATAATTGTGATAATTCAGATGTTAAAGATGAGTTTCCATGAATGTATAAAGAGATGTATCAGATGACAATTGAATGTATAGAATTACAAATGACAATTGACAATTGACAACACAGTGGATGTAATGTACGTAATTCAGATGCAAACCAACAAGGCACCCAACAATTCGAACACTATACTAGCTCACACGATGAAGTTGTAAGGTGTAAGAAAATGTACTGAATGAAACTATATCAATAGGAGATAATTTTTTGAATGTCCGTGCTAGAAATCCTATCTTTTGTAAATTCCATATTCTTCCCCAATTGCTTAGTCACATTGTCGTGATAGTTTTCTTATACAAAAAATGTACAAACTTTAAAATCAATTGTATGAATGATAGTATTTTTCCCCATATTTCAAATACTTTGTACAGTATAAATACATTATTGGGTGTTCTTGTAATGATTTCAATATCTACCAGATTATTAACAATACCCTTTTTTTGGTGGTTATTTTATTTTTGTTATTTCATTTTGGTCCTAATTTTAGGAAAGTTTTGATAATAACTCACTCTTTTACTACCAAAAGTGCAAGAAGTTCTTATTTTTGTTACTTTATTTTGACCTCTAATTTAACGAAAATTACAAAACTAATCCTCTTCTCTACAAACTTATCGTATGAGTAGCCAAACTGACCCTATTATTTTTAATTAGCAAGATTATTTTAGGAAAAGTTCAAATTTTCCCTTTTTATAAAAAAAAAACTATTAACATTAACCTTTTAATTAGAAAATTGCAAAAACTGTATTACATCTATTATAATTTTGACCCCTTATTTACGGTAACTTATTTGGTTCACTTAATTTAAGGAAAATTACAAAAAGGCTATTAAGAGGGTTAGTGTTTTTGAGCATATAGTATTAACACTGACCTTTTATCTTAAAGAAAATTTTGAAATTCTCCTGCTTTTAAGTTTTCACCCATTTTAGGGGAATTACAAAAAAATCCGTCCTTTTAATGACAAGCTATTCATATTGAATTTTATTCGAATGAAACTACAAATTTGGCTATATTTCGACTTTAACCCTTTATTTTGGGGAGCTTTCCGAAAATAACCTCCAGTTTCTTAAAAGTAATAGCATTGGGCCAGTTCAGGTTTCGATGCCATCGAAACAAATTTACCAACCAGAAGAACGTTGTGTTCGTTTTTCTCTCTTCGACGGCAAGTCTGCAATTTCCCCTTACAGTCTAGGCTGTGTACTTAGAATTCCAATCTCAAAGCTTTGTGTTCTTACGTTTTGCTCGAAATTCGGCTTCGAATTCCGATTCAGAATGAATCGGCAGCGGAAATTGATGGCTTCTCACTCTTCTTTAGATGATGCTGAGTCCACGCAGAAGCCCCGTGATTGGTTTTCTGGGGTTTGCAGAAATCCTAGTGTGGTTTTTGCTCTTGCTCTGCTTTTATTTGACGCTGTTCTCACCTCCTTGATAATCGCCTACGTCCCATGTGAGATTATGCCCGTTCTCCCTTTCTTCATCTCAGTTCTGGGTCCTATGAAATTAATTAGGGTTTCTTGTTCTGAACAGATACGAAGATAGATTGGGATGCTTATATGGCACAGGTAGTGTTATGTTACTGGTTATATGATTCAAATTGAGATGCCTATGTTCACATTATTTCAGCTTGTTTGAATTGCATTTTGAGCAAAACAGGTAAGTGGCTTTCTCGGTGGAGAGAGAGATTATTCGAAATTGAAAGGGGATACAGGGCCTCTGGTCTATCCAGCTGGATTTCTGCATGTATATTCTGCAATTCAGTTTCTTACTGGAGGCCAAGTCTTCCCAGCTCAGGTTCTCTCTGTTACCTCTGGATCATGTTATCTTAGATGCAAACACATAAGCTACTTGATATTTCAAATGGATTTGTATTGGAGATTGGAAATGTTAATTTCTCTAGATACTCTCTGTGAAGGGTTATTTGGTTTTGTGGCTTTCTTCTATGTTGGGAAGTATCTTATTGATTAGAGGAGTATATTGATGAAGTATCAAATTGTGTACTTTCTGATGTACCTAATTTATGAATGGCTGGTTGCTATTAAAAAGAAAAAGTTATGTAGGAAGCAATTTGTACTTTTATCAATGCAGGAAGGATGAGAAATAGGTCAGATTAGTTGGTGCATATACGAAATGATTTTCATTCACTTATCGTTGTTAATTGAAATGCCTGTGACTCCGAATAACAGTAAATGTTGGGAATAGGGGTATAGAAATAGCTTTGAGGCGTGAAAAGATCACTATCTTTAAAGTGATATTTGTCCCCTATTTAATTGCTGTAGAGTTTCAGACAAATTCACTCCCCAGGATACAACAAAGCCCTCAATGAAAAAACAGACAGCAAATCTGATTTTCCTTCATATCTTTCTTGTGGAGGAACATTCTCTATTTGTAGAGAATTTCTGAACTGTCAGATACAGTTAATTCAGAATTCAGTTAGGGAAGTTAGTTAGGGCAGTTAGGAAGTTATCTGTAGGCAGTTTCTGTCATTGATCTGAGAGAGATCAACTTCTAATCTCAGCCATTGATCTTAAAGAGATCTCAGCCATTGATTTTAATAAATCAGATTACTTCCTTTTATTTCCAGAATTAAACTTCTTTTAATATAATATCAATAAGTCTTATTAATAGACTTTTACCAACAATAAATGTAGGCTTTGACATGCGTAATTAAATCAAACTTTCTGACACTCAAATCTATCGTTTCAATATCATGGCAGGTTCTGTTTGGCTTGCTATACATTGTCAACCTTGCCATTGTATTGTTCATCTATGTGAAGACTAATGTGGTAAGTGATATTCTTGATAGTTCATAATGAGTTAATGGCAATCATGCATATTAAGACTAGCATCTATTGGCTGAAATGTTTTGAAAGAGCATACTCATAATCCTGAGCTTCTAGTGATGCTTGGAAATATCCTGTTTTCAAGAAGTATGGAGTACTTGTGACATGCCAAGTGTTGGTACATTAAATTCATGTGACATAAGATCACTGGATGAGAAGGAATGGATGGTAGATTAAATTCATGTGACATAAGATCACTGGAATAAAAGGAATGGATAGTTGAGCATAAGTTAAGACTGCTAAGGTAGAAAATGTACTTTTACCGGACTATATTTAATCACTGGATACTCTTATGGTGAAAATATATGAGATTCAGAAGTTCACTGAATGCGAGTTAGATTATGGCTTAATTGGCTTTTGCCTAGCTTGGTTTCAGAACTTGCCTGTTAACATGTGTCCAACCCTATCTTTCTTCCCTGTGTTGGCACTTCATTTGTTGTCAAATTGTGAGAATAAAATATTGTTGAAGAATAATGAAAATAGGACCATATGCTTTCTGCAAGTGAGGGTCCACCCAAATATTTTCTGAAACTGGAATCCTTGACAGCTTGACTTGTTTGTGGGATTAATATTTTCTGTACTATCTTATAATGGTACTCTGTTGAAAATAAAACTGCATGTAATGGAACAATAGAATTTGTCCACTTACAAACTGTGATTTATATGATTTTATCCTCAGCTTCCGTGGTGGGCTCTTAGCTTGCTTTGTTTGTCAAAGAGAGTGCATTCCATCTTTGTACTACGTCTTTTCAATGATTGCATTGCTACAACACTCCTTCATGCTGCCCTTGCCACACTACTTTATCAGAGATGGAAGTTGGGTTTGATGATATTCAGGTATAGTATATTTGTATCTTTGCTTGTTATATTGTTTACTTTGATATTTAACAAAAATGCTTATCTTTACTTTCTTCGATCATGTAGTTTAGCTGTCTCAGTAAAGATGAATGTGCTCCTGTTTGCTCCATCTTTGCTGTTACTTATGTTAAAGGTACTCTTTTTTCATATATCCTTAGTATGCACTTGTTGATCATAGGAAATCACTTAACTGAAATAACCGTGCACTATGCAGGCTCTAGATATCAGTGATGTGATACTGGCTTTAGCTGGAGCAGCAGTAGTTCAGGTGAGTCTACTACAGTTTATAAGTCCATGTTCTTCCTATATTATCCTTTTCTTCAGTTTTTTGCTTTGAAAAAGCTAGTGGGAAATACGTGGTTTGATAATAGCTTCTTTCTATTCTCTTTTCCATGCGTTTAGGTAAGATTGCAACTGATGTTGATAATGTAACATGGGGGCATTGACTGAATCTCAATACCTACGTACAATTCACAAATGCTTATGCAGATCTTACTAGGGTTGCCTTTCTTAGTATCATATCCAGCAGCGTATGTGTCTAGGGCCTTTGATCTTGGACGGGTTTTCATCCATTTCTGGTATTTCATCTTTCTACCCTCTTGGAATTCCAGATGCATATTATGTGCTGGATGCTTGATATATCTTTATTTTTGTTTATTCTTTCTATGGTACACTACATGCCTTGAAAATTCATCTTTTGCCTGAAATTTCTGGTTTAACTAATATCATCACTTCTGCTTCAGGTCTGTCAACTTCAAATTTGTCCCAGAACCAATCTTTATATCAAAAGGCTTTGCGATTTCTTTGCTGATTACCCACCTCGGGCTGCTTGCAATTTTTGCCCATTACAAATGGTGCAAGTAAGCAGATGAACATAAATATTTCACTACATGAGATCTGTAATTATGAATTCTTATTTATGTGGTTTGATTGCAAAGATACATCATCTTTGCTGAATTGTTTTGGATTTTTCTATGCTAATATTTTCTGTTCTTATCTTGAAGGTATGAGGGAGGGCTGCTCAAATTTTTAAATTCAATGTATGTCTCTTTGAAGTCACAGTTTTCTTTTGCGAGTTCATCTTCTCAAAAGAAGAACACCACAATTCTGACTACAGAACGTAAGTTGAAGCTTTTGGTAACTTCAGTTTCAACTCCACTATATACCTATTTTTCTGTCCTCACTGCTTTTAATTGTTTCTTGACCTTGATTGTCTGGATCCAATTTTAATTCAGATATTATGACAACCTTACTCGTTGGCAATTTTATTGGCATAGTCTGTGCTCGCTCTCTTCATTACCAGTTCTATTCCTGGTATGTCCTATGATAGTTGTAAACACTTGCACTTTTAGTTGACACTCATTCTGTTTTTGGCTCTCTTGTCAATGTTGTTCATATGCTTCTGTTAGAGCTTCTGCCTTTTTGCGCTCTTTATGGAATACTTGGGTTTGCAAATGCTTTCTATTTTTTGAGTTATCTGATCTAGTGAGAGATTCTAATATGATTAGACTTGCTATCATTTTAGGTAAGTTGGGTTCTGGCTTGAAGAACGTGTTGTCTTTACTCAGTATTCCTTTTCACGTGTCAAGTAGTGTTTTTTGGTCGAGTCACGTTTTGACCCATCTATACTAGTGTTAGTCAATAAAGTTTTTAGTAAAAAAAAGGAATGACTAAGTAGTAGATATGATAAGAAATTCCCAAAAGTGTTCTTGTTTGTGACCTTTGTAAGTTCCATCTGACATGGAGGTGAGTGTTTCGCAGGTATTTCTTCAGCATACCCTTTCTACTCTGGAAGGCGCCTTTTCCTACTTTGATTCGGTACGCAGCCTCGTCCATTTGTTTCAACTTCCCAATTTGAATTCCATGGTATTACTTGGGTGGATAGCTTGCATGACCAGAATAACTTGATCATTTCATCTCATGTTGTTCATACAGTCTAGCATTGTTCGTAGGAGTCGAGATTTGTTGGAATATTTATCCATCCAATGTGTACTCATCCGTGGTTCTTCTGTTTATCCACTTGGTAATATTATGGGGTCTTTGGTCTGCGCCTCCAGAGTATCCCTACGTCGACAGCAAAGCATCGACCAAAAGGAAGGAGAAATGAGCCTCCCATTGTTTCATATGAAAATCATTAATGTTTCAAAGTTTTTGTGACAACTTGTACTCTAAATATAATGTTTCATATGAAAATCATTAAGATTTTCATATAGTTTCAGGAAGCAGTTTTGTTGTCTTAGAGTGTGTTTGACAAGGCCATAAAAACAGCGTTTGAAGTAGCGTTTAGTGTTTTGAAAAAAAAACAAGGGTGTTTGACAAGTAGCGATAGAGATAACTTTTAATATTTAATAGCGTTTGAAACACTATTTTTTTCAATGTTACTTTCATTAGCGGTTCGATTTAAGCTAGTTTCAACCGCTTCTTCCACCGCTATCACTAGACAAGCCAAACAGGGCCTTAAGCTTGTGGTTGACATTGTTACGCTGATATGACATTAAGGGCAATTAATAAAGGTCACTATCGGGTAAAAACATTTTAATAAAAATCAGTAAAAACAAGGTGCTGAAGTGCTCATAGATGGTCCTTTGGCCATGCCAAAATCAGGTTTCTTATTTATTCAAGAGCCACACTACTACTGTTGTTCTGATTCAGTCTATCGATATGCTATAGCACCAAAAATAAGGATGTTAGGAGTTCTCCTACGAACCTAAGGAGGAGGAAGAGTGGTTTTTTTTCACAATAAACCAGATGCTAGTTTATGCCATGGCTAGTGTTGAAATAATAGTTATTAAAAGATTCATGAGGAGGTACAAAAAAACATCTTAAAAAGTTATACATAATGTTTGCACATAAAGATCATGACACACGAAATATGTACAAGTGATGGATCTTCCATCATATTGAGTCTTACCATCTGCAAACCAGACACATAATTTGGGCTACAGAACAATCCACCACTGTTCTTGATAATAGAGTCAGATGGCAAATCTTCTACCTTCAAACTCCCATTGATAATCAAGAAAATGAACCATTTGCCAGAGATAATGAAACAAATCTGAGAGCTGATGTGCATCTGGTTTTCACTTCAACCAGGAAGAAGAAAGCACATTACTTGCATGTGAATTTCAAGAGCTCAGATCAGGTCTTGAACCATCCAGCAACTAAAAGAGAAGTAATATTAGAACATACCTGGGTTTGGTTACCTTTTCTCCTGCACTAATACAACAGCAAACCCTAACCCTAACTTAAGCATGGAAGTCTAACTACAAGTTTACAGATTTAGAACATGGAGACTATATAACTCATGCAAGTCAGGATTTATGTGCATCTTCTTCGAAGAATATCAAGACTACAGCCACATCAGTACCAATATATGTTCTCATCAATCCTTCCAACAGACGGTTCATTTTCTATCTTTGACAGTAAGTTCAATGGTAGAATGATCTGCCCAATCTGAAACTAAATCCAGTGGAAGAACCCTAATTAGTTTCAAGAATTGTTCCCAACATCAGCCCCATGAACATCACAAAGAACCCTACTGGTATCTGCATGAGACGCGTCCTTACTCCATATGCAAATATCCAACCAAAGATACCCAGTAACATTAAAGAAGTAACCAGGAACCTGTAGAAACCCCACTGAAGGAGAATCATCAAGACCTTGAGAAGCCCTCTCAGTACACGACTCGAACCTAAGAGTACTACTCCCTCTCCTGAGGACAAGAGCATACGCAAATCTATTATCCCCAGAAGCGGCGCAGCTCAAACATCTGATTGTCATTGAGTTGTTCCTAGTGTTGAGGATAAACAAAATCCCGTCTTTCTCTTCTTGCAAAATCACAAACTTATCACTCCTTTTTACATAAACTGACCGAACAGAGTTATATTGGATGCTGATCACAGAGCTGTAGTGTTGTTGGTTCAGATGACAAGGCAAATTCCTTGGTGAACAAAGGAAGTTACAATCTTGGAAAGGACATGCATATGGGGCATAAACACAAGTGCCTTCATGTGAAAGCTTACTGCAGTAGCTGACTTTTGCTTGACAGCCATAGCTTCTGAAGGCGCAGGAGATCTTGACAGATTCAAGAACACTCTCAATTGCTCTACAACGGCTAAGGCCTATCTTTGCACAGCAAGTAGGGCATCCGTTCCTGAGATTGGTAAGACAGGATTTGCATGCTATATGTCCATTGGGACACTAGAAACCCAAAAGGAAATCAAGTAAAAAACGCGAGTTAGATAAAAATGGTAGCAGCACTCTCTTCTTACTGTGTTCAAATGATCAATTGATTAGTAAAAGAAGGCATCTTATACTCAGGATGGCAATTGTAAAACATTGAAATCAAAGCAATTTATAGAGACCATTGATTTGCAAGCAATAACATCTCTCTTGTGAATTCAATTGGTCTTAGTCAATGAAATTTTCCCCTTTTTAGAACTCTTTGAAAATCACTATATTCACAGTTCAATCTAACAATTGGGCGAATTATGCCAGATCCTGCAAGGCAACACTTGCTTCTATTTCCAAAGTTACTTTAATTATTTCCCTCATCTGCCGATCATTCGAAAAAGGAAAATGTTCAAATTCTACTCACAAAATTAGAATATACATTTCTGGCGAACAAAAATTACCAACAAAAACAATCAAAGAAGGCAGAGCAACAACACACAGAAACGACTTGAGAAAATTAGGGGATAATTCAACAAACCTGGTAGACCGGGATGGTCAAGGGATCAAAGCAAATAGGGCAATCCAACACATCCGGATTGGACAAAGTCACGGAGATCTGGCCATCCGACGGAGTTTCATCGGTGTTATCTCTCTCCTCCCCTGTTTCTTCTCGGGCGAAAACTCCTATTTTTTCCGCCGGAAGGAGCGAGCCATCCCTGATCGATTGTGGCGCGGTAGAGGGACTTCCGGCGCCTGAGATCCTCCTCCTCTTTATCTCGGGCTCCGGTTCCGGCGCCGAAGCCACTACGAATTCGTCGTCATCTTCATCTTCGCCTTCCCTGGAAACCGAAAACTTCGCCATTTCCGTTTTCCTCTGACGCAAATGTGTCGTGCAACGTGTGCAGGCGCAAAATACTCCCTATCCGTCTGCAAACGGTGTCGTTACTGTCAGTAGTATTTTTTATATAATACTCCTGTCCCAAAATGTTTGACTAAAAACTCTTAAATTAAGAAAATATTCAAAGTACAAGTTATAATCAATGCTGTTATACTGTAATGTAATCTGTAGTAAATTATCACAGATGAGTTTACATTCAATAAAATCAAAGCATTAGAAAGCATACGGATTCATTTTTCAAATTTTGGAGACTTAAGACATAATTACCCCTAAACAGAGTATAAAAGGGATTACAGAGGAGTGCAGAGGATTTACAGAATTTACATTCAAAGCTTCACTGAAAATTCAGAGCAAAACAGAGAGAATAATCTGCATCATCAGCCAATACAAAATATCAGGCTCAGCAGTGATAAAAAAATACACATATTGAATGCTCTGCTTACAAGATCTAAAAAGGGACAATTACCACATGCAATAAAAGAAGTTGCACAAGAGTTCATCATGTCAACAAGGTACATAGGCAGACTTTGGAACACAGCCAAGAAGCAACATAATGCACACCAGAGGTATAATCTAAGCACAAAATATCACAAATGTGGTAGAAAAGGAATTCAAGTAGAGATGGATTCAATCACAGCATTGAGCATGAGAGACATGTCATGCATTAGAGACTTAGCTAGTAAGCTTAGTATTTCATAGACCAAAGTGCATAGGATGATCAAGCAAGGTACAATAAAGCCACATACAAATCCACTCCATCCTGGTTTGAGTGAGGGACATAAGAAGGCTAGGTTGGATTGGGTACTGAAGTTACTACAAGGGAATACTGTAGAAGCTAAGTCAGTATATTATCCAATGTTTGATTTTATACACTTGGATGAGAAGTGGGTTTTTCTATCAAAGAAATCACAGAGAGTATATCTAGCACAAAATGAAAGGGGCAAGTACAGAGCTGCAAATTCATCTAAATTCATTTCCAAAGTTATGTTCACTGCAGTTGTAGCAAGGCCTAGATTTGATGCAGAGGGACAATGTATTTTTGATGGGAAGATAGGAATCTTTCCATTCACATATTAACAAACAGCAAAAAGGTCATCCAAAAACAGAGAGAATGGGACACTAGTTACAAAGCTAGTTGAATCAGTCAACAAGCAAGTGACAAGGAACATGTTGATAAACCAAATCATTCCAGCAATTAAGGCAAAATGGCCACAAGATGGAGCTCAAAGAGTTATATTCATACAACAAGACAATGCAAGGGCCCATATAACTCAACGAGATCCAGAATGACAACGGGTATACATTCAGGATGGATTCACTTTCATTTTAATACAACAACCAACTAATAGTCCAGATGTAAACATCTTAGATCTAGGATTTTTCAGAAGCATTCAGTCACTCATGCACAAGAAGATGCCAAAAAGTATTGATCATATGGTACAAGCAGTGCATGAAGTATTTTTTGAATTGGCCCCTACAACTCTAAGAGATGTGTGGATGACACTATAATTTGTTATGAATGAAATACTTAAATGCAAGGGAGGCAATGAGTATGATATGCCACATGTAAATAAGAAGAAATTAATGGCTCATGGGAATCTACCAAGAGAGATCAAGGCACCTATGTGGGCTATCATAGAAGCATTGGACATAGTGCATGGGAGTGCACAACAAGCAGATCAAGTAGGAACATCAATAGCAGGCCAACAGAGTCAACAAGGGACAACAGTATATGAAGATCAAGACACTGAAGAAGCACTTGAAGACAGTCAGTTTATTTAGCAATATATGACAAAGATTGAACATTTTGTGTACAGAGAAATCTTAGGAGGTAAAGTAACATATTTTGTCTAGCTTAAGTATATTTTTTTGGGGGTAAGAAAGCTGTTATTTGAAGCAGAAAATTGTAAGGTAGCAAGAACTTGTGTAATTTTGTAAACAAGCACAAGTAATGGCACAACAATGACAATGCATTTCTCAGATGTCCCTATTACCCTCATAGACACAAACCCAATCACAATACCTTAGCATACACATAAGCATCAATCAGTCATTTGACTGTGTTCCTATGGCACACTAAGACAGTGAACATGCAGGGAATGCACCTCAGTTTCAAGACTTCATCATAGATAGACTCAAGGAGAATAAAACAGAACAGAATTATGTAGCACCCCAATATAAACAAAGCAATAGAAGCACACAGATCAACAAGACAACAACACCACCAATCACAAGAGCTTTTAGACCTTTAGGACAAACCAGACAAAGGAAATGCATCTCAGTTGTATTAAGACTTCACAATTGTAGATTTTCTCATATGTCCCCATAGCCATCATAGACACAAGACCAATCATAGACACAAGACCAATCACAAGACCTTAACATACACATAGGCATCAGTCAATCACATGTGAAAGTGTTCCTATGGCACATTAAGGCAGTGATATTAAAGGTCTTGCATCTCAGTGTTAAGACTTCATCATTAAAATGCACAAATAAACTCAGATATCCCCATAACCCTCATAGACACAAGACCAATCACAAGACTTAACATACACATAAGCAACAATCAATCACATGTAAAAGTGTTCCTATGGCACATTAAGACAGTGACATTAAAGGTATTGCATCTCAGTTTTAAGACTTCATCATTGAAATGCATAAATAATCTCGGATGTCCTCATAACCCTCATAGATACAATACCAATCACAATACCTTAACATACACATAAACATCAATTAATTACATGTGACACAGTGTTGCTATGGCACATTAAGACAGTGAGCATAAAGGTTTTGCATCTCAGTTATATTGCATCAATCCAACATCTCACTCAACAGCAATGAACAATCCAATATAAGAGTACATGCATAAGATCAACCCAACTTCCAAGCATGCATCAGAGTACATCATATGATCAATATAAGGTTTTGCAGTCACAATGTAACAGAGAATCAACAAAAAAACAGAACACCAACACCAAAACACTGCAAATTATTAGCATACATAATCCAACATCAGAACAGCAAATCCAGAATCAATCCAATGTCTCAGTCAACAGCACAACAAACTCATTCAGCAACATGCATAATTCAGAGCAATAATCTCAGCAAGAGTACCCAAAATAAACAACTTAACAAGAGTGAGACTTAGTTAAACATCAAAATCAGAGGCAACATCACCATCATCGGGGACGATTCTTCTGTCAGAAGACTGAACCGCAGCTTCATCGTCATGGGAATAAGGGATTACAATAATCTCAGGGGAATCAGGGAGGACAACAATATCAGGGGTATCGGGGAGCACAACGATCCCTGGGGGCTCATACCACATCATCCCCTCCACAGTTTCCTTTGAGCCAACAGGAGTGTAGCTGTGATTCCCATGACAATCGCCACCTTAGTCGCACCGTGGAGCTTTAGAGCAAGCAACAAAAAGACAATCAGAAGTCCAGGTCCCATCGGACTTAAATAGGTCTGAATCACCCATGAATGCAAACAAAGAATGGAACCCAGGGGACGGGGGTTTTCAAAGCACTCAAATATGAGATTTAGGGTTTTTTTTTTGGACGGGTTTTGGGAGATATGGATAGATCTAGAGGAGGAGCAAGCTTTTTTAGTGTTTTGGGGACAGCCGGAGCAGATTAATCGTCGGCGAAGCAGATCTGCAACAGAGTGAGATCTCAGATGAGTTAGGGTTTAGGGTTTCAGAGAGAGCTCATACGAGAGAGTAGAGAGCTCAGATGAGAGAGTAGAGAATGAGAGTAAGGCACCTTCAAGGAGAGTGAGAGCTCAGATGAGAGCACAAATGAGAGCTCATACGAGAGAGGAGAAGAGAGCTCAGATGAGAGGATTTTAGAGAGAATGAGAGAGCGGCGAGGTGAATGAGAGTGAGATTGAGATTAGGGTATTTAGGGTTAGGGGAGTTGGGCTGGGTAGATTAGGCCGAGTGGGTAATTGGGCTGGGTAGGTTAGTGGGTTAAGTAATGGGTTTAGGGTAGGTTAATATGGGTTAGGGATATTGGGTTAGGTTAAAATATGGATTGGGTTTAGGTTAAAATATGGGTTTGGGTTAGTTTGGTTTAAAATATGGATTTGGGTTAAGTTAATGGATTTAGGAGTAGTTTGGTTAATTTTGTTAGTTTATTTAATTAATTAATTTTTCATTAATTAGGTTAATGGAATATGGTTTATTAAGTTTTAGATTATGGATAAAAATAGTGGATATTAATGGAGTTTGAGATGGATGGAGATGGTAGGTGAGAATGATTGGATGTGAATGATTGGATGTGTAAAGTAGGGAAGAAGAAATTGATATTTTGGATAAAAGATGGAATGAATAAGGGTAATTTTGGAAAGAAAAGATGGATAAAAAGAAAAATAAAATGAAGTAGGACAAACAAAAAGGGACGCCCAAAACGAAAACATGACGAACATTATGGGACAAAGTGAGTATTACTTATTTTTTGAAAGAATATATTGTAACTGAAAATTATAAGGCTAAGCTTTCCCAAAAAAAAAAATTATAAGGCGACGTAGGTTGAGTAGTGTATTGTATGAATTACAAAGTACAATATTCCATCTTATATAATTTTTAGTTGACCAAATCTAACATCTCTTGCTAAATTAGAGGGTTTTGGCCCATTAGCCCTTTAAGAATTTTTAATTAACAAAAATACTCCCTATTAATTTTTATGTATTTTTCATACCCCTATTAGCTTATTTTATTATTATTTTTCCTTTTTCTTTTTTGTTTTTTCTCTCTCTAAAACGTCGCACATAGGTCATTTACTCAACTCACCCGCTAAATTACATGTAGACACTTTCCTTATAAATAAGGATGAGTTTGATAAATGACTCATGTGCGACGTTTTTATTAAGAAACTAACCCCATAGGAGACTAACCCATTTCCCCTCAAACCCTAAACCCTAAAAAATAATATTTTAGAGAGAGAAAAAACAAAGAAGAGAGAGAGAAAAAAATAATAAAATAAGCTAATAGAGGTAGGAAAAATACATAAAAACTACCCTGTTCAGGTTAAATGACCCTTTGAGTATAGTGAAATTAGACAAATGTCCCCCAATAAACTTCATCTAAACTCATGACCCATGGTGATGTCATCATTGAGTCAAACAAATTAACACATTTGACCATTGACCGGTCAACGGCCGAATTTTTTCCCGCCAAAAAATATTTTTGGTGACGTCATCATCTTGATGACAGTAGTAACTATCATCAAAATACAAATTGTCATCAAAATATAAACTGTCATCATTTGATGATAGTCACTATCATCAAAACACAAACTGTCATCAAAACACAAACTGTCATCAAAATACAAACTGTAATCAAAACACAAACTGTCATCAAAAACACAAATTGTCATCAAAAACACAAATTGTCATCAAATATAAACTGCATCGCAACTAGTTGATGACACATACTGTCATCAAAACACAAAATGTCATCAAAAACACAAACACAAACTGTCATCAAAACACAAACTATCGTCAAATACATACTGCATCGCAACTAGTTGATGACACATACTGTCATCAAAACACAAACTGTCATCAAATACAAATTGTATCGCAACTAGTTGATGACACATATTGTCATTAAGACACATATTGTCATCAAATATAAATTGTATCGCAACTAGTTGATGACACATACTGTCATCAAAACACAAACTGTCATCAAATACAAACGATATCAAAACTAGTTGATGACACATATTGTCATCGCAACTAGTTAATGTCACAAACTGTCATCACAACTAGTTTGATGACAATACAAATCTCGTTTTGATGACAATTATCGTTGAAATGTTACCACCACTAGTTGGCATTTACGAAGTGTCATCTCCACTAGTTAGTGTATGTTCAAAGTGTCATCAAGACAAATAATTAGTGGCGTTTTCAAAGTGTCGTCAAAACTAGTAATTAATGACGCTTTCAAAGTCATCGAGGCTAGTAAGTGGTAACACTTTCAAAGTGTCATCGAGACTAGTTTGTGACACTTTCAAAGTGTCATCGGGACTAGTTGGTGACACATTGTTGGATGCGTGTTCAAAGCATCACCGAGAATAGTCGGTGGCGCGTTCAATGTGTCACCGAGGCTAGTCGGTGATGAGTTCGAAGCGTCACCGAGGCTAGTTCGGTGGCGCATTTGAAGCGTCACCGAGGCTAGTTCGGTAGCGCGTTCGAAGCGTCACCGAGGCTAGTCGGTGGCGCGCTCGAAGCGTCACCGAGGCTATTTCGGTGTCGCATTCGAAGCGTCACCGAGGCTAGTTCGGTAGCGCGTTCGAAGCGTCACCAAGGCTAGTCGGTGGCGCGCTCGAAGCGTCACCGAGGCTATTTCGGTGTCGCGTTTGAAGCGTCACCGAGGCTATTTCGGTGGCGCGTTCGAAGCGTCACCGAGGCTAGTCGGCGGCGCGTTCGAAGCGTCACCGAGGCTAGTCGGCGGCGCATTCGAAGCGTCACCGAAGCTAGTCGGCAGCGTGTTCCAAGCTGAAGAACTCAAAAAGACAAAAGAAAAGAAAATAAGACAAAAGATATGCAAAAGAAGAGATGAAGAGTGATACTGTGCACATGCAGTTGTAAAAATTGTAATGAAGTTCAGGAAGTAGTAGATGATCTAATGCTGGTACTACTAACAAAGCTTATGCATCTTTTTCTTTGCTGTCCTACATCAAAATCGAAGAACTCACAAAGAGTATTACATGATGTGACTCTTACTCTACTACTACTACTAGTTTAGTGTGATTACATTTCTTTGAAGTTGTAGATCAGTTTTGCAGTCCTTTAAAATGCTGAGAGCTTGATCATGACAGAATTTAGACAGCAGCCTCATCAAGGACAGTTTTCCCAAGTTGTTGAATCATACCAACAAGATAAACTACACTTCCCTGTAGGCTGACCAATAGACCAAATTCTCTTATTTGAAGAAAAGGTACGAGAAATTCCAGTATCATATAACAGGACAGGTAAGATACATATGTATAATATTTATTGCTCACGCAGTCATGTATTACACGAAGCAGCTTATTCTAGATAGTAAGGATACATATATAGTTAGGCTATATGGCACAAACTATAGATAAATCATAAAGACTTAGAAGGGAAGGAAGTGTCTTAAGAGAGGTACATGACATATTGCTTTATTCTTCCATTTGATGGTTGGAGACTTGGAAGTGAGCACCAAACTACTGAGGATTGCAGAGGATAGTGTAACTCCTATCTGTCCACTGTCATGATCAATAAGAAGCTAAATGCAGCAGGACATGAACTTCATGTGTAATATTGAGTCAAATTGACAGTCACAAAGCAGGACTTACATCTGGGATTTGCTTAACATGATAAGAAGTATCAGTCGAGAAATAAAGGATGTGTATCAGTCGAGATGGCTGCAAAGTTCTAGGAAATTTCTTAGATTGACTATATTGCTTCAAAAAATTACACCATTGAATAAGGCGATCAATGTGGATCACCGAATCTGGGTAGGCCGGTGGTGTGCCTGCAGAATGTGATGAGGAGTAAGGGAATTGTGTCTCCGAGAAAACAACGTCCCGAGATACCAGAATCTGCTGATGGTCAAGATCAAAGAGCCGCCAACCCTTCTTGCCGTATGGGTACCCGATGAAGATGCATCGTCGACTTCGAGATGTAAATTTGTCTGAACTATGGGGTTGAGTCGAGGAGAAGCAGAGGCAGCCGAGAACTCGTATATGATCATACGATGGAGGTTTATTAAAGAGCATCTCGTAGGGCGTTTTCCCGTTAAGGACATACGATGGAGTTCGATTGATCAAGTAAGCGGCGGTGAGGACACAATCGCCCCAAAAAGCGATAGGTAGCGAACCTTGAAACCGAAGAGCACGAGCCACATTAAGGATGTGGCGATGCTTACGCTCGACGCGGCCGTTTTGCTGCGGAATGGCGACACACGAGGTCTCAAGTTGAATGCCATTAGAGTCAAAATATGATCGAAGGGAGAAGAACTCTGTGCCGTTGTCGGTACGAAACCGCTTGACGTGACGACCGAATTGTGTCGAGACAAAGGCACAGAACTTCTAAACAAGGCGCCCAACCTCAGTCTTGGATGCCATCAAATGAACCCACACACACCTAGAGTAGTCGTCTAGAATAGTTAAGAAAAAACAAGCTCCGCACATGGAAGGGGTACTATATGGTCCCCAAACATCGGCATGTATAAGTTCAAATAAATGAGAAGCTTTATTCAAACTAAGGGGAAAACAATTTCGAGTGTGCTTTGCTTGTAAACAAATAGAACAAGGTTCATCTAGACTACTTTTGGACAAAGAAATTCATGGTAAAGCTAAAATAGACGGATAAGCAGCATGACCCAAACGTTTGTGCCATAACTGAGACGAGTGCAGTGCAGCTGAGCAGATTTGAGGAGACGAACTGACCGCCCGCAGCCAATAAACCCCACCTTCTTGTTCACCTGCTCTAATCACCGTCCTCGTATTAAGGTCATGTAACACGCATATCCGGGATGTTAGCGTAACAAGGCAACAAAGATGTGTAGTCAACATTGCAAAAGATAGTAAATTGCAAGTGAAGCAGGGAACATATAAAACATCTGAGATACGAAGTGTGCCCCCAAATAAGATAGTGCCACAAAGCACTACAGTGGACTGAGTCCCGTCTGGAAGAGTAATCAATGTTGGCCCAACTGGCTTGAGATCAACAAGTAGGGTCTTGTCGCCGGTCTTGTCGTCGGTCAATGCGGTCATATGGTACGAAGCACCCGTATCTAAAATCCACGAAGGGGAGTGCTTACCCATCAAGTTGTCACGGGAGGGAGCATTAGTGGAGGATTGATAATCCTTAAACAACTGAAACAAGTTGTTCCACTGTCCATCAGTAAGGGCCGGGCGAAGAGCTTCTCGATCTTGTGAGGTGAGCGGTGTCGGTGGCGAGGAAGTCAAACCAGTTTGAGTCGCGTTGGCACGACCTCACCCTTGAGGAGCATCAGTAGGCGGAGTTGGTGAAGATCGTTGACCACGGCCACGAGTAGTAGAGGGCTTATTTTGGCAGAGTTCACCCCACCACTCGGGAAACCCGATTAGTTTGAAGCAAGAGGCGACTTCATGCCCCTGCTTTCCACAGTGAGTGCACGTCGGCTTCATATCAGTTTTCTTGGATGATGCAGGACGACTAGAAGAGGAAGTACGAGCAGCGAGCGCGACAGCGTCGGTGCGCGCAACACGGTCAGTGGTTAGCGTTTTATGACGCTCTTCTTGGATCACCAAAGAGTACACCTTGTTGAGAGACGGAAGTGGGTCTTGGGCAATAATGGTCGAACGAAGATGGGCATAAACATCTCCATCCAAACCCATAAGAAATTGGTGTACCTGTTCGTCGGAGCGCTCAGTCAGCAAAGTATCTCGATACTTGCAGATACACTTTCCACAGGAGCAGCGTGTAGGAGAAAGGTAGTTTTGAAGTTCCTCCCATAATGACTTCAATCGGCCAAAGTAAGTGGCCACGTTCTGTCCGTTTTGGTCACAGCGTGCGATCTCGGTGCGAAGTTGGTGAATGCGAGGTGCATTACCAATGGAAAACCGCTGCTTCAAGTCGTCCCACAGAGACTTTACGGACTCCGAATAAGTAATCGAAAAACGCAACGAAGGCTCGATGGACTGTAGAATCCACGCAACGAGCATGGAATTGACACTTGCCCAGTCGCCGTACTCGGGTTTGTCGACTGGTGGTTCGGCAATGGTACCGTCCAGAAAACCGAGCTTGCGCTTGGCCTGAAAGGCATTACGCAGGCCTTTCTCCCATTCCTAGTAGTTGTCGCCCTTGAATTGGACCGGACTAATGTTCAATCCGGGATTATCCGAGGGGTGCAAGTAGTACGGAGACGTTGGATCCAACGCCACTTTCTTGGTTGCGGAAACGTCAGTGTTTGTCATGAGTAAAGAAGGAATCGATCAGGGATCGAAACAAAAGAAGAAAAAAATTGGAATTGGGCAGACAATGCGAAGGAAACAACGCAAGGTAGGTTATATGTGTTTAGGGTTTCGTGGCTCCGATACCATGAGAACAAGATCAGAAACCAATATGTGGGAAATATTTCCTCTGTCTTTCATTGAACGTAATACAATAGTATATATAGGAAACTAAATACTTGGGCAATAAGCAAGCTAATAACTAGAAGGAAAAGATCTCTAAAAGATAGAACGTAACTAACTATATACATATATCTATGTAGAAGATAAGATAGTATCTTCTAATATCCTCAATACAAACCATACACAAACTCCATAAAAACGATGTGTATCAGTCGAGAGAGAGAGAAGAGATACCGTAAAGCCCTGGGATTCGGCGAGAATCGGGGAAGAAGAAGCTCGAATGGAGAAGAGAGATGCATAAGAAGAAGCTCCGAAATCCATCTTCTTCGAAGGACTAGCGCCAATTGCAAGAAAGGAGGAAGATTGAGAGAGGGGAAGGCAATCAGTTTTCGGGGTCGCAGATGCGGCGGAGGAGGGAAGAGAACGAGGTCGGAGAAGGAGAGGACGAGTCCAGAAACGGAGAGGACTAGTGATAGGCATTGTCGTGACACCTAAACAAAATAATCCTTAAAAACCTAACTAATGTAGTCTGGTAAGCAAGGGTCGAATCCCACAGAGAATCAAGTCATATATCCTGTTTACAAAATCATTCACCAATCGATAACAAAGACAAAAGGGGGGTTTTGGATGAATCTAACTAAGAAAATGATAAATAAAACATAGAAAACTTGTCAAACAAATATCCACATTTAGTTTGGTTGATCAATCATTGATTATTTCTAATTCTCAATCCTCATGGATGTCCTAATCCCTGTTCTAAATTAGTTACCAGTCCAACTAGTCCTGATAACCCTAACTATTAAACAATCAAGAAACTATCAAGATAAATCTAACAACAGCAATGAATTCAGGAATAGATAGGTACATGCAAGTGTAGCAAACAGTCATACAATTGCATACAATTAATTCTCTACACAAACTAAGGGATCAAGATTCTCAAACAGTCTCCTCCAATCCTTAATAGTATGATCAATAACAATCTCAACAGGTTGTATAAAAAAGGGGAACTAATAGCATAATACTAATCTTCTCTAGGTTGTCAGGCTAGAGGGAACTACTATTAACAATCTATTTGGTATCCTAATCAACAAATCAAGGGGAATCGATATACGATCAATGAGATTAAGCACGATAGAGAATTAAAACAATCATAGAAAGAGTAAATGAATAATCTCAATATCAAATTCAAACCAAGGCTTCAATTGTCTAGCCAAAAACAAAACAAAACAAAACAAAACAAAACAAAGAACTAAACTAAGAAAAGGGAAAAGATGGAGAAAAATAGAACCCAACTTGGGGTAGAACCCCACTTAGGGAACACCAAACTTACCAAACTAATGTTCTAAAGAAAGAATATATAGACTTAGCTAAACCTAATTTCTATAATATAGGAAATAAAATCTAAAAAGAAAATAAAATAAATTAACCGGAATAAAAGAAATAAAAGAGAAAAGAAATAAAATAAAATAGACTTTGGACGAAAATTCCGGAGTGAGACTCTGGGCGAAAATTCCGGAGTGGGACTCCGGATTTGCTGCCGCGCATTTCCGCGGTCGCGGAAATAATTTTGCGGTCGCGGATAATTCAACTTCGCTCTCGACCTGGCCTCGCTGGGGGATTTTCCGCGGGCGCGGAATAAAATCCGCGGAAAGTGAAAATTTCTGCTCCGCGCTCTCGACTTCTCCGCGGTCGGTGAAGGATTTTTCCGCGGTCGCGGAAAATGGCTTTTCTCGCTCCGTGTTCTCGACTTCTCCGCGATCGCCCTCCGTGCTCATCCGCGGTCGCGGCTCCTCCTTCTTCGCTTGTGTGGCTTCTTCCTTCTATCTTCCTTGGTCTCCTCCAGTGGTCTACTCCTCGTCTTCAATAAATCTTCGTTTAAGCTCCTCCAAACCACCATATCCACACTTCTTTTCCTCAACTCCATATTCCACAGTTGTGCTCTAAACCCATACAAATGGCACCCAAAACACCGGTAACAACTCCTAGATAAGCACTACAAAATAGTGTTGATCAACTAGTGATGCATTCCTACTAGTGATGAAGGATCTCTGATCTTGTTTGGGAAGTCGCGCGGTGTTGAAAGGAATGGAACGCGGTGTTTGGAGGCTGGCACGTGAGGGAGAACGACTCGAAAGAGATCGAGCACTTGGCCGTAGCGTCGGCAGCGGAGGATAGGGACTCGATAGATCGAGTGAGTGTCGTAGCGTCGACGGCGGAGTGAAAGAGATGAGAAGTCAGAGAGGTGTTTGACGTTCGATCAAAGGGGAGGAGGCAATTGGCTCTCAATACTCAGGCTTTGATTAAAAATGAACGTAACCTAATACAGAAGAACGAGTTGTCCTTTTATGCTAGGTCGCGGGACTCGGATGGGCCGAGTCTCGATTAGTGGGTCGGCCCACGCGACACGAGTGAAACACACGCCCCAAAAAGAAATAAAAACAATAATGTCTCAAGAGATTACATGCAATTCAAAAGAACGCGTTCATTGGATGGTTGAGAGAAGACAGACAGAGAACGCGTTCTCTGGGCTTGGTTGAAGACGCTTCAAAGAGAACGCGGTCTCTTGTGTGCCTTGGCTGGCGACGACGTGAGCAACCAAGGATTGCGTCGCGTTGGTGATGGCTTTAGCTCGTGCTCTTGTGATTGGCCCTTCTGAGCAAATGCTCATAGCTTCTTCTTCCTCTGTGGCATTCATGGTGGGCAGGGGCGCATCAACTAGGCCGGAAACGGAGAGGACGAGCCCGGAAACGGAGATCGAGGCCGGAACGAGGACAAATCTAGAAATGGAGGAGGTGAGAAATAGGGGAAGGATAAGTGTGAGGAGAGAGAGAGAGTATAGATGGAGATGGGGGTTAATTTCCAATAGGACTAATTTTTTGGGTGTTTACCAGATTTTGATGAAGTAAAAGGTCAATGGGCCTCAATGTTTCTAAAAACTAGTATGGTTAGTTTTATTAATTGAAAACTATTAAATGACCAATGGGTCCAAAATCCTATGTAATAAGTGGAGGCGAGTTAGGTAAATGACCATTTGACAAACCTTTTTTAAACTAATGGATCCTTAGCAAAAATGGATCCCTCTCCCTAAATCCTACTCCATACCCCCTAAATCCTACCCCTTAAATCCTAAACCCCCCAAAAAAAATTAGAGAGAGAAAAAATAAAGAAGAGAGAGAAAAAAATATAATAAAATAAGCTAATAGGGGTAGGAAAAATACATAAAAATTAATAGAGATAGTTTTATTAATTAAAAACTCTTAAAGGGCCAATGGGCCCAAAATCCTCAATAAACGTTCCCAGAAAATATAAACCTTTCCTCCGCATGATGGGCCGAACTCAGATGGAGTTGGTTTTAAACAGTATATAGCTTGGGCTTTCTCGCATGGGCTTTATTTGATGATTTGGTATATAACAGTTTTTAGGTGGAATTGTATACAACCTTTTACTTCACTTCAAATTTACCAAACAATTTACAATATTATGCTCAGTTTTTTAAAAAGATCAATGATAATATCAAAAGGTAGCAGACTAGCAGTATATTGTTAGGTAAATTTTGATTCGGTTTGATGTAACATATTGTTTCGGAAAGTATAAATTCCTTTACCTAGCTACATGTATCGTTTTAAAATTGTTAAACAAATTATCTATACAAATAAAAATGGGAATAAATTCCTTTCACACTCGGCCGGCCATATCTATATATTGAATTACGATTTTCCTAACTTACAAATTATAAGTTTATAATAATTCTTTTTTATAGGAGGCACTTAATTCGCTACACTACAATAAGAGAGAGAAAAATCGTGCTCGTGAACATAAGTGTCATACTTACCTGTTAAGTTAAGAAAAATTGTATTATTATAATTACTTAAGGTAGATATGTTATCCTTTTAGTGAAGTTGATTAACACGAGAATATTATAATTTTTGAAAACGTGTAGTCGAATGGGCACATATATAGTACAGAAAAACCAGCATAAAATACTAGTATATATATTAGTATAATTTTCTCATAATCACATACACGTACGCACTAGTAAGTAATTATATAGAGTACGTAATTGGATTTTATTCAAAGACACCTTTTCAGCCACACGTGACATATATGATGAATTGAAGCGATTACATTATTTACAACATATATAACAAGCTGGAGTTTCATATTGATACATGCATTAGTTAAGTCGGTGGAGGGCCAGGTGGCGGAGCTGGGCCGGGGCCTGGTGGCGGAGGGGGGTCGATTGGACCTGGAGGAGGCGGTGGGCCGCCCGGTGGTGGTGGATCCATTAATTTTTTCTCTGCAGGCTAGGCTTAATCTAGCTAATTAATGTGATCGATAATCTCACTACCCGAACTTCAATTAGTGAATTGATTGAATGATTTGGGGAAATGAGGTGCGGAATTGGGGGTTTTATAGATGGAGAGAGTCTGATAGAGAGTAGTGGAAGGTTGTGGAAACAAAACGATCATGTCACTAGCTCGATCGGACTTGTAGCTACATCAATCAAAACTCATCTTCGACTCCAACTATCTCCTAGTATTCGATCTTGATTCAAGGAGTCTAGAACAAGATCGGGTTAGTTGTCTTATTTCCATGTCGATTTCGTACAATCCTTTAGGCTTTTGGATCTCCTTGGAGGAGAGGTATGAGGGTCGAAATACGATATCCGAAAAGCATTTAAACGCAATTCAATCCAATATCCAAGCCATTAATTTGATCGTTGTTCTCATCTTCGTGGTGTTGATTCTACCACTCCTTCGGTGTTGAAGACGACGTCCGTTGTGGTTCATCACGCAGAGACAATCCTCTCCAACACGTTACACTCAGTTGATTTGAATTTTAGATAATTGTTGTACGTATTAATTAATTTAATATTGATCAATGAAGTTATATAGCTTTGTGAGAAAATCAAAAGAGCGCATGAGCATTTTTTTTAAGGTAAGAATTTGATTTATCAATATATTAGGTAAATCGATACGCCAAACAATTGACATTCGGATAAACCGATATGAGAAAATGAAACAAAATAATTGGGATAATTTTCTGTGTGATCTCATTAGTCTGTTAAGGACAATATATAATCGTACAAAGAATAACTGAAAAGATATGATATACAAAAATAGGATATACACATAGCAACAATATATATCTAAACAAGGTAACTCTATCAATAGAAAACAAACAACAAAACAAGCAACAAAAAAATGCAACAAAATAATTTAAAGAGCCTTAACAACCTAGAGAGAAGAGATTAAAGCACTATGAAAGCGTCACCGAAAAACAGGTCAGACAGATCAGTGTAGAATAGACCATCATGACATTACCCTCACCTAAATGAGGGATTTTTGGGAGTCTCGACCACTTTGATGTTGCCCCCACAAAAGATGGATCTTCAAGAGCCTCGTACACGACCACAACCACATCCGAAAACACTTCGTCTCCACACTAGATCGGCTCCACAATTGCAATGATTCAAGCTTGAATCAAATAGACACTAGTACAAAATGGCAAGTTTACTACGGTTCCAAATGCATATATTACTACGGTTGTGAAGCGTAGTAAAAGTGGCCGTTATAAAACTGTTTACTACGATTACATATTTACTACGGTTCCCGAACCGTAGTAAAGATGCAACCGTAGTAAATATACTATGTTTAACCACGATCGTTGTTTTACTACGGTTGTATATTTATTACGGTTACATATTTACTACGGCTGTAAACCGTAGTAAATATATAACCTTAGTAAAAAAACACATTTTTCATTCTCATTAAGACCCGCAGTAATAGTGACAATCGTGGTATTTGGACATGTCGTAAAGTTGTTTCAACCAAAGGAACCGTGGTAACTTTACATGTAGTTAAATTGTTTCAACCGTAGTAAAAAGCAATGAATCGTGTTAATTATGCACGTGATATATTTATTTAAACCATAGTAAAAAAAACGATTCACCCGTAATAAAATGTTTATCACCGTAGTAAAATGTCATCGTCGTTAATTTGTTACAACCGTAGTTATATTATATGTCCCATTTATTGGATCACTATTATAAACAATATGATGGATATACAAATATGATCGAATTTTATATCATTTATCTACGACAAACAATTCCAATGAACATCCGACAACCATCCAATATACTACGGTCGTTATAAAATTGTCTGACCCATTTAATGGATCACTATATAAACAAAATGATTGATAAAGATGAATTTCATATCATTTAACTACGTCAAACAATTTCAATGAACATCTGACAACCATCCAATATAATCAAACATCATACCACAATATTCATCGGTCATCAACTCAAAATCGCTAATAAATAAATCAGTAACTTTATAAATATCATGTAAACTAGTTAATGTATCTAATAATAAATAATGTCACCTGCACTAGTGAGCAATTGAGCGGTGCTCTGAGAACTATTTACCAATGGTTATTCTTCCACTACGCCCATCCCAAGTAGCAGTCCACCCTCCACATTGATATCCAAGATCATCAGCATGTGTTCTAGCAACAAGAATCTTTGTAGCATTTCTGTCCAGTGGCACAAGTGGATTCTTTAGGTCCTTCCCGTTCTTGAGGAGAACCATAGACTTCCGTACTGCTTCACGCGCCAAATCGCGATGCGGCTGCAGAAAGTGCCTTATAAATACAACATAGAGTTCTTTTTACAAATGGACTTGAAGCATTTATATTCATGATCAGAGATAGTAACGTCATACTCAGTATTGTATTATATAAGATCTCAAAGGAATAGAGTTTACTCCAAAAAAACCTACGTATTTTTATATTTGAAACATTTTGTTCATTTGGGAAAGATTTCAGATAATGCATACAAGTGGTTACAGAACATAAGTCCTATAATTCTGAACATACAAAAATCATGAATAAATAGATATATCAAATTATCCAAAGTAACCATTTCAGTTCTTAAATAATTAGAAACCACACAAGCTTTATATATGGAATTCAGAATAGCAACGATATAACAGAAAACTTGATGAAGATCTTAGTTTTAAAACAATGATGTACCAAAAAAAAAGAACAATATTATCACTAAGCAAGTACCATCCCAATTCCTACCAAAAAAAAAGTACCATAACAAAACTGTGAAAAACTAACCTTCCATCCAACTATATCCAGCAGAGACCTATCAGCAAAGGGATGCTCAAACAATTGTCTTACCTTTTTCCTTTCTTCTCTATGCAACCTTTTTGAGCTTCAATGGAAACAAATTCTCCTTGAAATTCCTAAGATCATGACAAGATTAAACTCAAACTGATGCAAAATTAGAAAGCACGATCTAGGGCTTAAGATTAAACTCAAACAGAAATTAACGTAGGCTCACAGAAATTGATGCAAGATTAAACTCAAACTGATGCGAAATTAGAAAGCACAAATCTAGGGCTTAAGATTAAACTCAAATAGAAATTAACGTACGCTCACAGAAATTGATGCAAGATTAAACTCAAACTGATGCAAGATTAAACTCACTAACGCTCACAGAAATTGATGGAACCGATGCGTTAGGCCTGAAAGCTTAACATGAACAGAAATTGATCGACCACAATCTAGGGCTTGAGAGTTTGCAGGAACCAAAATCGAGCACTTCAGGAACCAAAATTGAGTGGTGTAACGAGATTTAAGGCTGCAGTAATTGGAATGAGAATTACCAAATCGCTCATCGAAGACCACGGCCGCCTGGAACGAGAATTACCAAATCGCAGATCGAAGACCACGGCCGCCTTGAACGAGAATTACCAAATCGCTGATCGAAGACCACATAAATTGATCGACTACAATCTAGGCTGCACGAACTGGATCGAACTGATGCAGGAACCAAATCGTTGATCGAAGACCATAGCCGCCTGGAACAAGAAGCGTGAGCTCTGGTGCTGAAACTGTAGCCTAGTCTAGGGCTTGAAATTATGTTCTTAATTTTGGAAGAAAAAACGTACTGATTGAAGATAGCCAAAATTTAGGGTACCGCTTGAGCGCGATGAATGTTTCTAGTCATCACAAAATCAATGCGCTGCTGCTTCACATCGTTGATTGCATCCTGTTTATCAAACCGAGATACTCATTAGATTACACAATGAACTACCATATGGTTTTCACTCTTTGACACATTTTACATGATAGTATCTCCAATAAGTTCTATTAAAAACACATGCAAGAGGATTAAGAATATATATACCTGGAGAGTTGGGTAGAATTTTACCCCCTTATTGATGCTTTTCTTGATATCTTGATACATTCCGAAAGCAGCTTACAACTTGGAATTCAACAATTCTCTAAATTAATTTAGAGAATAGTGAGCAATCACAAGGATTATAAGACAGATTATCATTGAAATGTGAGCAAAGGCAAACCAAAACACCACATGTCAACAAGATTCAACCAATGTGAGCAAAGACAAGGATTATAAAGATTTACAATTCTCTTATTTTTCTTTTTTTTCCCTTTTCTATTATAACTCCAAAAAAGGGAACCAAAGGCTTCACAAGCCATTGCACCCTCAAAGGGCTCCCCAAAGGAAGACATAAGTGATGTATTTATAGTATATTTCTTGTAACTTCTATATCTATTTTTTTTCAACAAGGCGTTAGATTCTCTTGCTTCATTTTTCTGATATAGATATCTTTTAATTCCACGTGTTTTTTATTTTTGTTTCATTTTGCAATGATTCTACTTGATTTGGTATAGCTTCTATCCCAAACATCTTATCCAAACTAAACACAAGGCTTCTTTCAAAAATCACTTTACTTTCTCATCAAAGCTTTACAACAATACTAAGCCACCAAAACCAGACCAATTCTATATCGTCAAATGAATACACAAGCTTCATAACTATACTTAAAGTAAAGCTTCATACCTATACTAAAAGCTTCATACAACAGTACTTTGAAGTTGATTTATACACTCCTTTTCCATTACACAAGCTTCATACCTATACTGCCAAATGTCAATACACCACAAATATCAACAAGAACAAATCTATAACAGTTCTCTTAATCTTATAAATTTAGTAACACAGCACTAGGAAATTACTATACATTGCAACATTTATACAATGTTGAGACTTGAAATTATGGAAGCAATTCCAACTTATTCACCAAAAAGGACCCGTCAAAACTATTAAAAAGTCAAATACGTAGACAATACAATAACTAAAGTTGTATAATCCATACTAAATCATCACAAAAAGACAATTTTTTACACAAATCGAAATTATGCTTAACAAGAATATTCTCAAGATATCATACCTAAATCTCATTCATTTCATATTCATCCCAAACGGAGTTAGCGAGAGCAATCCCACACATTTGTCGATCGACATCAAAATTAACAAGAACACCACACAAACCCTCAAGTTCGCACACCAAAATAACAGATGGAACCATAAAATCCCATACTAATTGAGGAATAGACCTAACCTTAAAATTACAGAAAAGGATAAAAACCTGATAATAAACCACCAGAAAACGATGAAGGTATGAACAACGGGACACCGATAGCGGCGAGGGAGCGGTGGATCTGGAGATTGGTGAAGAACATTGGCTTAAGGGCGATGGAAGAGCACAAGAGACCTGGAGACTGCCTCGAGAACGGAGAGCGGACGAAAAGAGAATGAGATCAGTGAGGGAGAGAGACAGACGTGAGGTGAGAGAGAAATTGTGAATGAAGGTTTGAGGGGTAGAGGCACAAACATGCACAAATTGTGAATGAAGATTTTTAGCTTATTTACCACGGGAATTAAGATGCAGTAAAACGGAGAGTTATGATAAAACGAGGGTATTAATCTAGAACGTTGGATGGGAATAAAATTGATGATTATGATTTAATCTAAAAAATTACAAAATAGACCGGTGGAATTAACCACACTCAATTTTTTTTAGAAAATTTATTTTAATCCTAAATCTTTCCATAACAGAAGCAGTAAAAGATGCTTTCTGATTTGCTTCCCCGTTCATAAATCTCTCTCCTCTCCTTCCTCTCTCTCTCCGTCCTCCTCCTCACCCTCACCGACTCCTCCTCCTCCTCCGCCGCCCCCTGTTTCCCCTCCACCACCGCCTCGGCCTCCCCTCTCACCTCCATCTTCTTCCTCTCTCTCTCTCCTCCTCTTCACCCTCACCGCCTCCTCCTCCGCCCCCTGTTTCCCCTCCACCACCGCCTCGGCCTCCCCTCTCCTTCCTCTCTCTCTCTCTCTCTCCGTCCTCCTCCTCACCCTCACCGCCTCCTCCTCCGCCCCCTGTTTCCCCTCTGCCACCGCCTCGGCCTCCCCTCTCACCTCCCTGTCAATGCGGCAAAGATCCGACTGCAGAACACGGCGGCGACATCGAAGCAGAACACGGCGGCGACATTGATGAGCCTGGCGATGGTGGAGGACAATAAGTTGTCAATCGGCGCGTGCGGGGCGATTCCGCCGCTGGTGTCGCTGTTGATCAACGGATCAAGCCGCGGGAAGAAGGACGCGATGACGACGTTGTACAAGCTCTGCTCCGTGAATCTGAACAAGGAGAGGGTCGTGAGCGCCGGTGTGGTGAGGCCGCTGATTGATCTGGCGGCGGAGCAAGGGGCTGGGATGGCGGAGAAGGCGATGGTGGTGCTGATTATTGGAAGGTATTGTGGAGAAAAAGTATTGCGTTTGAGTGTTGGATTTTTTGTTTCTCTGTGTTTAATGTTAAGAAATTGCTGAGTTTGGAAATTCAATTTACAGGGTTAAATGTGAAATCGAGTTGTTGAGTTCAATTGGTACTTTGGTTGGGTTTTCGGAATTGTTCAATAGGCAGTGGAGTTGGAGGATATGCTATCATTGTTTATGGATCTTCAGACGCTAGGTGACAAAATTTTGAGAAAATTAGCTTTTTCTCATGTTATTCATAGCATCAAACGATTTAAGATTCATGTTTTTTTTTTGTATTTGTTTGTACTTGGGTGCTGGTGTGTAAAGTTTGTTCCTTGGTGGTTTCTTCTTAATATACTAACCTGCCTAAAACGATATGAATATCAGTATATTTTATATGAATATCGCCTAAAGCGATATGAATATGCGTACACATAACGTGAATATCATTAATATTGTATGAATATCGATATTATTGTTCTTGAATATTTATACTCGATACATGAATAGCATTCCATCATAAAATATTGACTATTGCGTATAAAGTATAAAGTACGTGAATATCATAAAATTTAAATGAATATCGCTATTATGGTTCATGAATATGTATGCGATATACATGAATATCATCTCATCATAATCAGGTTACAATCAACTAGGTTATTCAAAATTGGATATGCGATATTCACCAAATACATAGAAAAAGTTTTGAAGATCATGAATCAATTCCAAAAGATTGAAATTAACACACGAATATCAATACAGTTTGTATGAATATCGCCTAATTTCTATAATTGATAATCATTATGTGCGAATTGAACTGTGAATGTCGATACTGTTGATGGCTTTTAATTTCAAAAATCGCATATCAAATATCAAAAATTCAAAATACAAGCCCCATCGATTATGCCGTTATAAGTTCATATCAATTCAGAGAGTGGGGCAAACTTTTACATGCATATATCCATCCATTTTCGTACGTTACTTACTAATCGCGCGTCTGTTTGGACTTTATTTACTTAAATACAACATATATTATATAATTTATTCTAGTTCATTTACTTAAATACAACATATATTATATAATTTATAGGATCCAGATCAAGTGAGAAAGTGTGTTTAGGTGAGAATGTAAGAATACGCACATACATGCAAAAACCCATGCACATCACACGATATGCATGAAATTTTGTCTGTATGTATATGAGTTTCACTTGTACATATTCACATATATAGTCAAAAATATATGCACATGCAAACAAAAATTCATGCACATCTTGAGGTGTACATGAATTTTTACTTGTATGTGCATGAGTTTTAACTTACACATAGTCACGCACATAGTAAAAAAAAATATGCACATACAGGAAAAAATCCATAAATTTTTGAGGTGTGCATAATTTTTTATTGTATGTGCATGATTTTTCACTTACATATAGTCACAAATTTATGCACATATATGTAAAAATCCATGTACATTTTGAGGTGTACATGAAATTTTACATGTATGTACATGAATTTTCACCTATCAAAATCATGCACATACAGTTATAAATTCATACATATCCCGTATTTTCACATTCTCACCTAAACGCCGTTCTCACATGAACATTTTCCTAATTTATATATGGTCTAGATTTGCTTCACGCTAAACTTACCCTCCTAACAAAAGGTCTAGCTAGGTTCGAGCACCAGGAAATTAAATAGATCAATAAGACATTGAATTATATAATATGTGAGGGAGAGACTTAAGACAGCTACAAATTTATTGAATCAATTCGAAATATGCAAGTGAAACCACGAGTAATTCTAAGAAAAATACGCTAAAATGTAGTTTAGATTCAAAATTATCAAACATGAATTGATTTTTACAGCCGATCTAGCAAATACTGCTAGATTTATAAATAGCTAAAATTCAAAACTTCACAAATTCTTTTATAAAATTGCTATAAGACGGCGGTTAGGTTGTTGCAACAAGGAGGGACTCTAAACACGGTGTCTTCCTTTAACCTCTAAGCTCTCAGAAAGCTACTCTAATAAAAATTTGAAAAGTAAATTTATGGATAATCCTTAACAATCTATATTTGGAAGAAAAAAAAATAGTGTTATCATGTGCCATGTACAGTACATGTGCCATGTTAAACAATTGATATTATAATTTTTATGTAAATAAATATATATAATAAAATCATTTTCTAAGTTCAGACGTGTTTTTACTGTCGATAAATATTTTGTATATGCATAACCTATAATTTTCAATAATTATCGTAATTAGTAATTTATTAAGCAAAAGTATAGTATTTATCAATAGGGCTAAATTAGGAAAATAAAACATAGCGATAATTTATTTGTGATGTTCGATCACCCATGTTTTTCTTATAATATAATAGGTAAATGGAAGAGTGGAAGATATTAAAGAAATTATAAAAAAGATCAAGTACACATGTTACATGCAGAATTAGACAAGTGATTTAAATTTTTTCATAGACATGACTTCTCATTTAATGTATTAAGGAGATTAAAAAACAGAAGCATGGATAATCTTTAACACTATATTTTAAAAAATGTATTTACAAAAATAAAATTGAAATAAAAAGGCCACGATTGGTGACAGAAGACAGAGAGCACAAAGGAGAGATGCAAATATAATATTGTTGCAGCTATGACCTTAGTGCTCTCTATCTTCTGTCAACATAAAGATCGGCATTTCAATCCCTTTCAAGAAAAATAAAAGACCAAAAAAACATATTTTTTATAAGTTAATATAAAGTTGGTATGGTAAATAAATTTTTGTAGGGTGTAATTTCCTAAATATAATATAATTTTTATAACAGGATGGGAGCTTGGAGTTAAAAATGTGACATCGATTATATTTGTTCAGTTGGATTGAGAGACGAAAAAACCCTATAGTATAAAAATATACATTATAAAATAAATTAAAAAGAAGAAAATTATACATTAATATAGGGAGAAGGAAAAATAATTTTAACTGTTGGTGTTGGTTTTTATTTGACAGTTTCAACTCTACTAAAACATGCTTTAAAAAAAAAAACTACTAAAACCAGATAGAATTTCTATAAGGAAAAAAAAACATGAAGAAAGCTCCTTTATTTATTTATTTATTTATACGTACTTACTAAGTAATAGATTAGAGTCTGCTCATATAAAAAAAAAGGTAAGAGATTAGAGCCATTGGCGCATATTGAGAAACTTACCAAATTGGTAGAAAGGCTCTGCAAATAGTAACATTCAAGGGACCAAAATAAGGCACAAGTTAACCCGATTTAGAAAGAAATATATATAAAAAAAAGGTAAGGAGCTAAATTATAATAAGAGACAAAGTATTAGAAAGAGAGATTTTCGTGATGATCGATCTATGCTATGCATATGTGGATAGTGTTGAACTCTTCTGCTTGCTGTATAAACTTGCATCATCTCTATTTATATCCACATTGATCACTATCCATGGCCTATGCAAATGCTATCACGCAGGACAACAGTTTAGTATTAATAAATAACTGATATGAGAATATTCCACATGGATAATCATATATACAATATACCCTTACTTAGATTAGGACTTCAATATATCGGTCGAATAAGACATAACCAAAAAATGATATTGCTGGTCTGGATTGTGTTATATAAAAAGTTCAACTTATGTCTTATTAGCATATATATAAAATTAAAATTTTAAGTTCAATAATTATATATAATCTAATTGTCTATTTATTATTTTTAATATTAACTTAGGTTAGTATATTCCTACATAAAAAACTAAAACTAAATTTAATTACCAAGTCTAGATTAATTAGGGGTGTTCATCGGGTTCGGTTTTCGGTTTTTTGGACCGAACCAATTATATTCGGTTTGATTTTATATTCTTATAAAAATAATGTTCGGGTTCGGTTGGGTCAAAACCGATTATTTTTTAAAGTAATTTAAAAAAACTAGATTTCTAGATAAATTAGTTCAACCTTATTCGGTTCGGTCTAGTTCGGTCTAAGTTCGGTCCAGTTCGGTCCATGTTCGGTTCGGTTAGAAAAAATAATTCGGTTTTGTGCACTAAAACCTACTTCAATAACCTAAATTAACATAATTTCAAAATATTCGGTTATTTCAGGTCAAAACTGAACCGAACCGAGTATGTTCGATTCGGTTTTCGGTCCACAAAATTCCAAAATTCGATTTCGGTTCGGTTCAGTTCGGTTTTGACCAGATGAACAACCCTAAGATTAACGTAACAACTCAATATAATTAACTAAAAAAATAAAGCAAATCCATAGCCATATAGTAATTTATCTATCTTTACAAGTACCACAAAAAGCTAGAAAGCATCATATTCTATCTAGTAAGCAACCTACGCAAGTTACATCTCAAGGATGGATATATCAAGCCGACTTATATTCAGAGCCTCACAACTTTGATGTGTTATCAAATACATGGATCAATATAGGCGTTTCCAAATTGTATATTAGTCTAGAGAGGGACGCTCAGGTAAAACGAGTTTTGTGATAAAACGAATGGACAATATTGGAGCGTCAAATTAAGGGTGATGGACGGATGAATTTGAATAGAGATATTGGGGTGTAGTGGAGAGTGTAACATAAGAGTGAATATCACAATCGTAGTTGGGAAATTATTCTAATTAATAAAATTAAAAAAGAAAAGATTTGCACCAAGATTGGAGAGAATATGAGAATCTACATCCAAAATCTTCATACCACTATGATGATATTCAAAAGAGGAAAGAATTGTGGTTTTGTTATGATTGCAGTCTCACGTGAGACAAGATGAGAGATATTCGGAAACTGATATGCATTGTACTATAACCGTTATTCAGGAATCGTTAAGGCATATTTAAGTCACTGTAATGATACTTGTGAAATGATATACAAGAAACTACTGATGATATTCAAGAATTGTTAAGGCATATTTAAGCCACTGTAATGATATTCATGAATATACATAATACTATAAATGATATTCATCATATTATTTTGAATATTCACTCTTTTATATGATATTCATGTGCTTCGTGTTGCATTGATATTTATTATCTTATATATTGAGTGCGCTGTTGAATGAATATGCACTTCATTGGTATTGATATTCATTATTCGCTAGGTGATATTCATCATGCTTTTAAATTCTCATATTAGGATCGCACTAGACAAGTTCATGAATATTTCACCATACATTTTGCATAAATAAAAAAGAAGTATGCATATCATACACATATAAGTGAATATCACATACATCGTATATGTAATATCCCTCATTTTGATAAGGAATTTTTGGTATTTTTTCCAGCTTTTCTTGTATAAGATATTTGTGCGAGATATTTATATAAGATATTTGTGTAAGATATTTGTGCCAGGTGTGCGTACAAGATATATGTGTACAAAATATTTATATAAGATATTCGTGCAAGATATTTATATGAGATTTGTGTGTGAGATGGTTGTACAAGATGTTTGGGTACGAATATATTTAACCCGGGGTTAAAAGCACCCGTACCCATACTTTCCTCGGCCTTCAATGCGACCTTTTAGAAAAATCGTCGTAACTCTTGATTCCATGATCCGTTCAAAGTGAAATTTGGAAGGATTAAAATAGACTTCTAGATCTAACTCCTAGATTTGGAATCACCTCATTCGGAGTTCGGAGCTGAGAGAACGGTCCCGTCGAAGTCAGGACGATTTCCTGATGGTCACCACCGCACCCAGCGGTGAGAATAGTGCCGCACCCCGCGGTAGACGTCAGTGAGTTCGTCATCGCGATAAGGTTTTTGCATCGTCATGCTTGGCCGATCCTTGCTCCCCACAGCTCCTCTTCTGGTTGAGACACCTCATGGTGTGCGTGGCTTGCTTGTGGACGTCTTGGATGGCCTATAAGTAGAGATGGAGAGGCGGAAGAGAGGCCAAAAGTGAGCTTCATCCTCTTCTTCTTCCTCCAGACACCATTGTTGAGCTGAAGTTGAGCTTGTTTCGGGAGTGATTCGAACCTCTTTTCAATCAGTAGAAGGGTGGTTCTAAGAGGTGTAGTATAGCTTAAGAAGTTTGGAAGCTCAACCAAGATCAAATCGAAGCCGAAGGGGATCGATTTGGGTAAGAATTTCGCTCGAAAACTTGCTGAACTTTCGCCCCTTCTTCACCACCGCACCCCGCGGCAAAGAGACCACCACACCCCGCGGTAGCCTTGTGCCTGTGGTGTGTGGGTCTCTTGTGTGTTGGTTCGTGGGCATGGCTCGGACCCTTCGATCTTATTCCTTTAGATTCGTATATGTAGATATTGAATCTAATTTAGGGTCTTGTTATGGGTCGTTCCAAAAGGACTTGAGATCCGAGATCTGTCCCTGATCAGACCCAGGAACCCGTTGTTCTAAGCTTTGTTCAAGCTTTCGTCTATTCCAGGCAAGTGGCGGTTCGCTCTTGCTTAATCATGTTTCATTAATTATCAATTGTTTAGTTGTTAATTAATTTGGGAGGATTATTAATTATGTTGGGAACAGTTTTGATAACTATATGTGTTTAACTGTTTAGTTAACACTTGAGGATTTGATGTGATTTGTTGATGTGTTTAACTGTTTAGTTAACACTTGAGGGCTTTGATGTAATTTGTTGATATGTGGAACTGCTTGTGTTAGCATTTGTGTGAATTAATTGTTAATGTTTTCCGCCCTTGCTTAATTAGTCTATTCATTAAACTAACCCCTTGTATTTTATTTATCTGCAACGTCATGGTGGTGTCGTCCGTCAGTTTTGACACATACAGGTCCAAAAAGGCTAGATCGACTATGAACATGAACGGTGTTTGAAAATGTTTTAATTAGGCTACGATCTTTGGGCGTTGACTACTGAAGTCAATACTCTTGTAAATTATTTTAAGTCTTCCGCTGTATTGTAATAACTCTGTATTTTGTCGCATTTGGAATTGTGTTGAAATTCCGCGACTATGTTTTAAATGAAAGTTATGGTAATTTTGTATCATAATTGTTCTTATGAATTGTGTTTCAATGGTAAAGCATGGGGTGACTTCGGTAAGGAACACCGATGTCACTGACGGTAATACCTTTCCAAACGGATTGAAATTTGGGGGTGTTACAGTATAGAAAGTGGTTCTACCGCTCATATCCTACTAAAATCAAATATTTGTGTGCATAAGGGAATGATTCAATAACTTAGCTAACAATACGGGCAAATGTAAGACCACATCTAACAGTACCAACAAACGTAAGACCACATCTAACGGCTGGTCTTATCCCTTTCACAACCTGACAACCAGCCATGAGCTTCATGCGTTTATTCATCAGTCGAGTGGTTGTAACATGTGGAGACCTATCCCCAACTTCAGTGTTCTCAATAGCTTGTGGAGATTCAGTGTTCTCAGTTAGCTCAATTACATTATCAACTTCAGTATGTTGAACAATTTATGGAGACTCATCATTCGACCTTCTTGTAGGCAAACTTGAATATAAGAAACTAAGGACATGAAACCTAAACATCAATAACAATTAATACTTCAAAACATGAATATCATATAAAAGAGCGAGTGAGCATCAATGCATAGGTCATTAAAAACTCAATATTTATTTTGCATATGAACACATGAAGCGTGAATATCATACCAATACAGCTGCATATCACATATATGAATATCTTTTGCATATCAACATATGAAGCGTGAATATCAAACAGAACTTAAATACGTTGATGATACTCATAAAGAGATGAAATACACACATGAATATCTACACTAACAACACGAATATCGAACAAGCGATTTTGAATATCACAACAGTACTCGAGGTACGAGGATTCACGCATGAAACAATGTTCATCTCGACTACAACTATACGCATCTAACGACTACAACTATACACATCTAATGCTGATTATTCGAAACAACTTTGAAAAATCTAATTCATGAACAAATCAAACAAACCACACCTGCAAATTAAATTTAAACAAAAAAATCAACATCAAAAACCTAAAATTGAAAATTGCAAAATCTCGTATGATCGATGGAGAAGGGAGGAGAGATGATGGAGAAGACAATCGAATATAAACAAAAAAATCAACATCAAAAACCTAAAATTTAATGGCAAAAATCCAAGTTTGAAGATGAATACCTATTTTGGGAAGACGACAAACCTACACAAATGTTGAAAATTGTTGACGAAGATGATTCAAGGGAGACAACTTCGGAACTTTAAGCTCCACGATGAACTTCAATAAGGGTTGAGGACGATTTTTGAGAGGAGAGAAAGCAGCGTTTTTTTGGGAGAAAAAAGATCGTTTCTTTTGGGGAGAGAGAATCACATATGTGATTTTGGGAGAAAGTAAATCCCACAAAATAAGAATTGTGATTTAATCAGATACATGTGTTTCATTTTTAAATTTTTTACACCTCTTATGATTCAATTTGGTCCATTTATTAAATCCGCATCCAACGTTTTAGATTAGTACACTCATTTTTTCTAACACTTTGTTTCACTAGATCCTAAATCTTAGTCTATATATATATACGATTTTTCTAACCTATGCCCCAAGGGCATATGTTAAGATCCCATATGTAGAAACTTTTAATTATGTGTTAATTTTTTAGGATTTAAAAAAAATGAAATGGGTTCACATTTCCTTCTCTAGGGTTTATATTCCTAAATATGATTTCTTAACCTATACCCTTAGGCAATGTTCTAAAAATCTCCGCCTAGGCCTCGGCTAGGCATTAGGCGGTCACCCTCCGCCTAGGACCCGCCTAGGCGAGAAGAATCCTCAAATGTTGTAGAAGCTGCAACATCTTAGAAGATGACGGATGCATAATATGATTTTGAGTTAGACTTTGTACAATAAGACCCATAATATAATATCAAATCTCATTCCAACATAATTGTATAAAGATTAATGGATTTGGAAGAACATAATCAAATAATCACATAGATCATGTATTAATTTTTAGTCCGCCTAGGCCTCGCCTAGCCGCTAGGCTCCCCTCACCGCCCAACTCCCGTCTAGCGACTTTTAGAACATTACCCTTAGGATATAGGTTAGAAAAACTGATATATATATGTGTGCTCTGATAAAAATGTTGACATTGGTAGCATATCATGTGGTTGTTAATAAAAAAGAAGAATAAAAAGTATGAGTTGCCATACATGATCGAGAGGAATATGATCAACTTCCAATCCATTTTCGGCCTTTGACATTGTTTTATACTTTACCTAGAATAAAGTTATCTCATATTAAAAAGTTAGGATTTGCCATCACCCGTTTATTGGCCAAAACATACTTTTTCCTTATTGGTATGCTCAAGAATCAAGATCTTGTCATTACATTAAGAGCAACTCCAAAAGGCAATTCGCTCAAAAAAAAAACTCAAAAAGGCAATTGGGATAAGGTCGAGGGGTGTTCATAATTATCCGATCCAATTCATTGATTCGTCGACCCGATCCTAAAATATCTGAGTCTAGTGGAATACTATCCGAATCTGATTCAATCCGGAAAAATTTTCCAGATCATCGGATCGGTTACGGATCGGGGCTATATATCCGACGGATATCTGGGGTATGCCACTATTATAATATTTATATAAAAAAATATATATATTACTTGAAAATTAAATATGTCAATGGTTTTCCCATTTATAAATAAATGTGTAAACATTAATATTTTCATTCCTAATGAAAATATTGAAGTTTAGACATTTAAATATTATGTTTTGAACTCGAATTAGTGGACTTTAAAAGTATTTTTGTTGTTTTTCAGTGATTTGTTTGAAATTGTATATTGATTAAACTACTAAGTATTTTGTTTGAATTTATATGTTTGAACTTGTAGTTAATATAGTTGATGAATTATAAATTTGTGATAATATTTTTAAAAATAAAATAATTTTTATATTAATTTATATATAAATTGAATATTTAAGATATCCGATCCGAGATTTTCGGATCGGATATCCGAAATTTCCGAATACAGATATGAATAACGATTTCGGGATTTTTCATTTGAGAATATCCGATTCGTTAAATCGAATCGGATCGAATATCCTAGATAAGGGTTTCTTCAACTTTCCTACATTTTCGCTTCCGTATCGTAATGCTCGTATTCCAGCTTTCAAAATGCTCGTATCGTAATCTTTGAAGATATAGTAATATACGCTTCCCCCGAATATTTTTTATCTCTATATTTTCGCTTCCGTATGAGTGGGTCGAAATATTCGACAAACCGACCTATTGAATTAATGATGCCTTGTGAGAGAAAAATCTAGCCAGAGAAACACAGTACTCCGTACTAGTAATTCTTATAGATGGGCTGGTCCAAACCCGGATCAACGTGGTTTCAAACAGTTAATAGGCCCAATTCCAATTTCGGTCCATCTTGGCCTTTCTGGCACGGGCTTCGTTTTGCTGATTTTATAGCGCTTTTAGAAGGGATTTGTTTGACCAACTCAATACTCCGTATGTGTTTAGATGTAAGTATTTATATGTGATAAATTTGTTTGGCTCATGTAATTATAAATAAATTTTTTTTATGTTTTATTGGTATTTTCACTCTCTATTTTCGTTGCACATTTTCCAAAGCTCAATAAACCATTTTTAAAACAAAACATTTTTATAAATAGAAATGTATGTATAAATACATTAGGCTTTGTTTAACATGGGGTATTTATAAAGACTTTATTAGTTATAATGTGTTTTTTTATTGAAAAATAGATTTTGAAATTTGTGTGATATAGGAAGTGTACAGGAGAAAAAATAAATAGTTATAACTAATAATGTCTTTATAAAGACACCACCAAACAAATTTAGTCAAACAAGCCCTAAACACTTTTACCTTGCAATTACTTTAGATTGAGGTCATTCTAAATCTTTTTTTGACTTAACAATATTAGGTGTCGTTTTATCATGATAAATTGATAATAAATAGTTGATCATATAAAGTAAGTACTAAGTACTAATTCATTACCCATTAATCTAGTCGGCTGTACCAAGGAAAAGTATGATTGATAACCCATTTGGTACTATTATGTATGAGTTTTACGTTTTCACTTTCAAAATGCTTTTATATTACATTCTACACTTATTTAAATATTTATTCCAACATATGTTATATCCTAGGAAAAAGTTCAAGTGAGAAAGATTATTAGGGAAATATTATTAGAGTGAGAATGAGAATAAAAATGGACGTGCCTTTTATATAAAAAAATGCATTTTTTTGAAAAAAAAAATAAAAGGACGCGTGCACAGGATATGATATGTGCATATAAGATTTTGGGTTGTGTGTGCATGGATTTAGACTTGTATGTGCATCTAAATTCTACTTGTGTACATTGTTTTTGGGTTAAATGTATATGAGTTTTGAACTGTGTGTGCATTCCTTTTGAAGTGCATGCATTTATACTTGTATGTACATGTAATTTGTACTAGGTGTGCATGAGTTCCACTTACATATTTTCTAGAAATAAAAATGTACGTGACTTTGTATAAGTAAAAATTCATGCACATACCAATAAAAACTTATGTATTTCCCAGAATGTGCACAAGTTTGTGCTTGTATGTGCCTAAGTTTTAATTGTATGTGTGACTTTGTTTAAGTGAAAACTCATGCATATACATTCACTTATTGGAATGTGCACAAATTTGTGCATGTATGTACATATATTTCGACTGTATGTGTGGCTTTGTATAAGTGGAAACACATGCACATACATGCAAAAACTGATGCACTTTTCTAGAATGTGCACGAGTTTGTGCTTATATGTGCATGAATATTTATTTGTCTTTGTTTAGTGAAAACTCATGCACATGCAAATAACTTACCCCTGAAATGTGCACAAGTTTGTATTTTATTTGACTTTATGTGGACGAGTTAAAAAATTTACAGATGTTTGCTTGTATGTGCATGAAAACAAGTCTCTATATGCATAATTTTTGTATTGTATGTGCTAGCGAATAAAAAAAACGCACCCGCCCGTATTTCCCCAAAAAAATACGCGTTTTCTTCAAATAAAATTCGGCCGTGCCGAATTATTGCGTTTTTTTAATTTTTTTAATCTAAACCTTTAGTTTTTTTAGATCAAATAATCCATATTCATTTTTATTTTTCACCTAAACTCATTTTTTCACATAATCCGCATCCATCTTATTATTCCCCTAAATGTTTAATTATACTATCAACGGCAACCTGAAAACCAAAACGTATTTTTCGGTTTCACAAAATCTGTATAATTCAAAGTACAATTATTCTACTCAATTATCTAACCTTGTCGTCAAACTAGTCAACTTTTCAAAACACAAAGAAAATTCACATACACATGGAATTGTATATATCTACTCCGACGATAAATATAACTACAGTACCAGATTAACCAAAACAACTTGCATAATGAAGCTATCACATTCATAAAAGAGATACACAGTATCAAAACTCGGAAACACCACGTGAAGTAGCCAAGGACTTGTAAATCTCAAGGACAAGGCGGCGCTCGAACTCGTCGACGTCATGCTTTGCCGGCGTCAGCTGGATCTTCCTTTTCCCGGTGAACTCACTTTCTCCGTCCACGTGGCCGGCCAGCCTCAGCATGAATCTGACGTACCCCTCCCTGAATCTCCTCCACAGCTTCTTAGGCATTATAACTTTTGGAGGCTTCCTCAATCGCCAGAACCGCTTCCTCCTCCTCCTCTCCTCCCCGCCGGCCACCTGCACCACCTTTATTTTCCGGCGGGGAGCCGTTGCCCCGTTGAGCAACGTGTACCCCTTCTTCTTCCAGTAGTTTTCGCCGTTGAACGGCCTTGATATTATTTCCATTTTTTGGTTTGAGAGTGGAGATGAAAAAGGATAAGAGATTATAATACGTTTTCTGATGCAATTTATGCTTTGTGTTCGTCTGGTCATTGGTCAACAATCAACATATAAAGCTGGTTGACCGCCACCATTTCTTTTTGTAGGATCTGTGCGTTAGAATCAAGGGAACTGAGACACAAAGGTATTCGGTTCCTATAGGCAGCGGAATAACAAATAAGCAAGTTATCAAGACAAATTACTTAAGGTGGAAACCTTTGATAACCAACTAGTTATCTAGGATAAAAACCACCCCTCTTGCGAGGATTGAAAAGTCTACTTGTATATTAACTTTGATTACAACTTCCGAACTCAGCAGTTCAAACCTATCTCTCAGGCTAACCCCAGTTCCCTAGTCAATCACAAATTAACACACAAAGACTTACTTCGACTCAGCTTTTCTTCTTTCTTCTTCTGTAGTTCTGATGCACTTTGAGAGCTCGTAAATGCATAACCTAATTGCACCAGCAACATCATGTATATATAAGACTTATTTGTCAAGGAAAGATCTCGGAAGAGAATCCCTTGAACAAACAAATCCCGTAAATACATGATGGAATATTTTATATCTTAACAAAATAAGACACAAAATATTCTCTCACCCAAATCCTAATTTACATAATCCTATAAGAATATTCTATATGTAAACCGGCCAAGATCTTCATTTGATAGCATCCGGATTTGGTGAGAAAATCTTCTTCAAAGATTCTGTTGATGATTCTGGGAAACCACCGACGCGGTTCCCATCCAGTTCCCTTGATCTTGATCTGCGCTCACTTGGACTTGATTTCCCTTATCTTTTCACCTGTTCATAAGTCACTAGAGAAGCCAGTTAATCTCAAGTGTTTGTCATCGTCAAAACAAGAGAAACAGAGGAAGGGAACTTCATGGGAACTGAGGTTCGAAAAGTTCCATTCCAACAATTTCCCCCTTTTTGATGATGACAAACAAATACCAACATATAAGCATATAACCAATAGGCAGTAAAGGAGTTAGATTATGGAAGCAAAGATACTGAGGAGATTGCTTCATAGTTCCCCCTTAATTTTTGACAATGATACTTAGTTCCCCCTTAACACGATACCAGTCCTATTGGTTCCAGGATTCCAGAATCTATTCCCCCTTTTGACATCATCGAAAAGATAGATTAGATACAGTATAAAACAGAGAATAACTCAGAGGGAAACATGTCAATCGCAAGAACAAGGCACAACTTAGCAAAATGATTTCATTAATTAAGCAAAAGAGGCACAATATATAGCAGACACATGCAAGGGAAACAAACAACAATGCTGAAAGAAAGTAACCAACAACGCAGAGCAGCTAATAAGCAGGGGAAATCCTAGGGAATCTAAGCCAGAAACTGACAAAAGAGCATCAGGGGGAACGGGGAGGCATCCTAGCAGCGAGCTCCCTGATGGCAGAGGTGATTTCCCTAAGAGCGGCACAAACATCAGCGTTGGAGGACAGCAAAGCGGGTTCCGCACTCTCAGACTCAACAGCTCGAGTTTTCTTGGGCTTGACCTCCGGCACCACATCCACACTGAGGCTATTGATGTAAGCCACGTCCATGAGGTGCGAAAACTGGGACTCAGTGGGATCAGCCGGGTAGGAGTTGAGAGAGGACAGGATGGCCTTGATCACCGTCGGATAGGGTAGGGAGTGAGATGTGTGGGAGCGGCAGGCTTGAGATGTGTGGGAGCGATGTCGCCGGTGATGGGGTGGCAACATCGGAGGTAGAGGTGGGGACGGCAGCGGCAGACGGCTGAGCATCGGAGGCCACGGGCGTTGAAGATCGTCCGTGAGCCGCCAAGAACTCAAGATCGGCTTGAGAGAGAGAGACCTGAATAGTCTTGTCTGCCATGAGAGCTTTGTGGGGAGAGAACGGCAAATTTAGGGTTTTGAGATTTGAGAGAAGGAGAGAGCACAGAGATGATCAGCGGTGACCTGGGAATAGTGCATAGTTCTCCTTAAATAGAGCAGCAGATCTTCCAAAAATCTCCAACGGCTACAAGATCGGATCTTCCAGAATTTCCTTAATGACGAAGATAAGAATTTCCCAAATTTTATCCAAATCTCCAACGGATGGAAAGAAGTCCCATCAGAAATAATCTCCAACGGCTACTGCTTTCAAGTTGCCATAAATACTCTGAGCAGAAAAAACCGGGAATCGAGGCAGCGTCAGAGATCAAACGGCAAGAAGCACAACCAGTTCCCCCTTAGTTCCTTATCAGTTCCTGGCTAGGGAAATTCTTGGAAGCATATATGTGGGGAATGTAAAACATGAAGAGAACACATCCAAGAGCATGAAAAATATCAGGAAGGCATTTTTGACGCTAAGCTAGTAAATTCCCAGTTGTGGACAAATAAAGCATGGATCATAGGGAACTACTAGGAAAGCCAGGCCAGGGTTAGCTTATAATCAATCATCATTTCGGCTTATTATGAGGGTTCAGAGATCAGATTGATTATATATTGTTGAAATAAGAGCACAAATGAAGTCCACATAACATATGAAAGCATGAATATAGCACCTCTGAAGACATAACAATGAGCACAAGAATGCAGAGAGGGACAAGAAATGCAATAAACACAGTTCCCAACGAGTTACCAGGTAAACTAATAAATCAACAATCTAGTCAAGACCAGGGAAATAGCCAAGGGAACCCAGAACCTCTAATCAATGAAAATCATGCCAAGAAGGAGTCTAAAATACTCATAAGGTTCTCGATTAAGGGCTTTAGTGAATATATCAGCAATTTGTTCCTCAGTACGACAATGTTCCATAACAATGATCCCTTTTTCCACATTATCTCTCAAAAAATGGTGCCTTATGTCAATATGCTTAGACTTGGAATGAAAGACAGGATTTTTAGAGATGCTAATGGCACTAGTGTTATCACAAAGAATTTTGAGAGGGCCATAGGATTTACCAAAGTCCGCGAGTTGCTATTTGAGCCATAGGACTTGAGCACAGCACGCAGCAGCAGCAATGTATTCTGACTCAGTTGTTGAGAGGGAAATGGGCGTTTGCTTCTTAGAACCCCAGGAGACCAGACAAGGGCCAAGGAATTGAGCCATTCCAGAAGTGCTTTTCCGATTTTGAAGAAATCCAGCATAGTCAGCGTCGGTGTAGGAGATGAGCTCAAAGTCGCAGTGTTTGGGATACCATAGACAGAGATTGTCAGTTCCCTTCAGATAGCGAAGAATCCTTTTCACAGCCGCCATGTGCTTAGTGCGAGGATCAGCCTGAAAGCGAGCACAAAGACACACAGAATACATAATATCTGGCCGAATGGCAGTGAGATAGAGAAGGGAACCTATGATTTGCCGATACAGAGATTGATCAGCCTTTGGATCAGAATCTTCCAGCGTGAGCTTGGTTACTGGGGAAATAGGAGTGGCAAAAGGCTTGCTTGTGTCCATCTTGAATTTCTTCAGAAGTTCCTTCACATACTTCTGTTGATGGACCTGAGTTCCCTCTGAAAGTTGATTAACTTGAAGACCTAGGAAGAAGGTCAGTTCCCCAATCATGCTCATCTCGAACTCACTGCTCATAAGATTCTTGAATTTTTCTACAAGAGAGAGGTTAGTGGATCCAAAAATAATATCATCGACATATACTTGAACAACCAAGATATCATCTTTGACTTCCAACAAGAATAAAGTTTTGTCAATCAAACCTCTTCTGTATCCATTGGATAACAGGAACTAAGCAAGGCGGTCATACCATGCTCGAGGGGCCTGCTTTAGCCCATAGAGAGCTTTGTCGAGGAAGTAGACATAGTCAGGATGGTCTCTGTCCTCAAACCCAGGTGGCTGCTTGACGTACACTTCTTCTTGAAGAACGCCATTGAGAAAGGCAGTTTTGACATCCATTTGGAAGAGCTTGAAGCCTTTGTGAGCAGCATAGGCAATCATTAGGCGGATGGCCTCCATTCGAGCAACAGGAGCAAAAGTTTCGTCATAGTCAATGCCCTCTTGCTGATTGTACCCTTGAGCAACAAGACGAGCTTTGTTTCTTGTGACAATCCCTGAATCATCAAGCTTGTTGCGAAAAATCCACTTGGTTCCTATGATAGTCCTGTTGGGAGGACAGGGAACCAAACGCCAAACTTTATTCCTATCAAATTGATGAAGTTCCTCTTGCATAGCATTGATCCAATCCGGGTCAGTGAGAGCTTCTTTGTAGTTCTTGGGCTCGACCATGGATAGGAAGGCATTGAAGGCACATAAATTCTTCAGATAGGAACGAGTGGTAGTGGTTGGCTTGTGATAGGGAGTAAAGATGAGATCCACTGGATGTGAGCCTTTGTACTTGTAGTTGGGAACAGGAATGGAATCATCGGCAGGGGTTGGCAGAGAGCCTTCAGTTGCAGAGATAGAAGAATCACCAGAGTTCTCTGCAGAAGCAGTGCCTGAGTTCCCATCAGTTTGATCAGCGGAGTTCCCATCAGTAGTAGCCTCTGAGTTCCCAGCATTCTCTGACTCAGAAGTAGGAGAATTTGAGTCTGGGGAATCATCACCAGAGGGAGAGTTAGAGTTGCCAGTAGGAGTGGCTGGAGAAGGCGGCTCAGCTGAGTCATCCCCAGACATGTTGAGAGTGAACTCAGGGACAGCAGGTCCAGCTTCATCAGAATCATCATCAGCGCTGTGAGGAATAGAGGGTACCTGTTGCATGTTAGAAAAAGCAGACTCATTGAAAACAACATGAACACTTTCCTCCATCTTTTGTGTACGAAGGTTGTACACTTTGTATGCTTTGCTGTTGCTGATGTAGCCAAGGAAAATCCCTTCATCACTTCTGGGATCAAATTTCCCAATAGGATCTTTGCCATTATTGTGCACAAAGCACTTGCATCCGAAGACCCGAAGATGGGAAATGTTGGGAACTCAGCCTTTGATGAGCTCATAGGGGGTCTTCTCAGTTATAGGGCGAAGCATAGCACGATTCAGAATGTAGCAGGCGGTGTTGACAGCTTCAGCCCAGAAACGATGAGGAAGACCAGCAGAGAGGAGCATAGTGCGAGACATGTCCTCTAGAGTGCGATTTTTCCGTTCAACGACTCCATTTTGTTGAGGAGTGCGAGGAGCAGAGAAGTTGTGAGAGATTCCCTTGTCCCTGCAAAAGGTTAGAAACTTTGCATTTTTGAACTCCGTTCCATGATCGGAACGTATGGCCCGAATAGTGTGGCCAAGGGAGTTTTCAAGAGTAGGAACCACAGCAGAGAATCTATCAAACACTTCATCTTTTGATTTAAGAAATATAGTCCAGGTGAAGCGTGAAAAATCATCAACAAGTACCAGAATGTACCTGTTTCCCCCAAAGCTTTGGGTACGCATGGGACCACATAAATCCATGTGAACCAGTTCTAGAGGAAGAGAGGAACTGATCATAGATTTAGATTTAAAGGAGTTTCTTACCTGTTTCCCTCTAACACAGTCTGAGCAGACGTGGTCCTTGTCAACTTGAACAGAGGGAAGTCCTCGCACCAGTTCCCTTTTGTGGAGCTTGTGAATAAGCAGAGGGCTAGCATGGTCAAGTCTTTGGTGCCATATGGAAGTTCTATCAGCAATGGTAGACAAGCAAATATTTTCTTCAGGGATGAAGCTTGTGTCAACAACATAGACATTGTTGTACCGTTTCCCTTTCAAAAGGGTTTTGTGAGTCTCAGGATTCAGCACAAAGCATTCCTTGGGAGTGAATAGGACATGGTTCTCCCCTTGATCACACAGCTGAGACACACTCATTAGATCAAAGCCTAAATTATCAACAAGGTGAACATCACTTACCTGGATCTTTTCAGTGAGATCCACACATCCAACGCCGCAGATGGCTCCTTTCCTTTTGTCGCCGAAGGAAATCTTTCCTCCGTTGTATTGCTGAAGTGAGTGTAATTTCTTCTTGTTCCCAGTCATGTGACAAGACGCTCCACTGTCTATGTACCATTTTTCTTCTTTGCTCACTTCAACCTGCGACATTAAACATCATTTCTTACGAACCCAGGTCGGTTTACCGTTCCCGGGTTTGTTAGGAGAGGAGGTCCTAGGCAGATTAGTAGGATGAGTTCCCTGTGAAGAATAATAATAGGGGTCATTCAAATCAGAAATTTCAGTTCTCTTCCTATTGTCCTTTCTCTTGAAATTCCTTTTCTCAGAAGCTTGTTCCTCGTCCCTGTATTTCTTGTTGCATTCATCAATGTTGTGACCCTGGTTCCCACAGTACCAGCAAACACGGTTGTTGGGAATCCAGAGATACTTACCCTTCTTTCTGAAGGGAACTGAGTTGGCTTTCTTTCTTTCCCTTAGATCAATCTTCTTCCTGGGATGGTTAGGAGCTGAGCGACCAATTTCCTTATACATCTCATGTATCTTAGAATCATTAGGAGCACAAGGAAGATTTTTATTTGACACATTTTCAAGAACTTTAATTCTCTCTTCCAGGTATTCATTCTTGCATTTAGCAGTTTGTAGAGCTAGATCAAGTTTTTCATTTCTAGCCTGGACTTCATTTGCTACCAACTCAGAATCACAATGAGCATCACATAGAGTATCAGAAGGATCACGAGGAGAGTATCCTATACCAGCTCTAGCTTTCACAAACACAGTTTGATTAATAGTCTTTTCATGAATGCATTCAGTCAGAGAATCAAGTTTTCGTATGATAGACTGTAAGAGACCATTATCAGAAGAGGAACTAGCATGGGAATTTTCACCAAGATTCAATTTATCATGCAAGTCACAAGTAGGGCAAACAACATGCGAAGATATACTGGATTTAGAGGCATCCTCAACTTTCTTACACCAAACAGCGTTTTCTTCAGTTAAGCAAGAAATTTCTTCTTCATTTTCAGTAATCTTTTCTTGCAAGGTGTTGTTTTCTTCACTGAGTTTGATAATTAATTTAATCAAGTGCTTTTTATCAAACTTAGTAAGAGTTTCAGTGAGTTCTAGTACCTCAGGTTTGGAGGGGACAGAGTCAGTGCTTGAGTTGTCAGACGCCATGAGGCAAAGGTCAGGGGAACTGAAGAGGAGTTCTCTAGCAGAGGAAGCTTCAGCAATTAAACACTGTCCAGAAGATAGATCGTCTGGTTCCCCATCAGATTCTTCATCAAAGTTGCCCCATGTGGATGTAGCAACCAACGCCTTTTTCTGTTGTGGTTCTACATCATCCTTCTTGTTTGAGCAGTTCTTAGCAAGATGACCAATCTGATTGCATTGGTAGCACCTGAATTCCTTGTGTTCCCTCTTGAACTCCTTCCTAGGGAACTTGCCTTTCTGAAAATTCCTAACAGAACGAGTTAGAAGAGCCGTGATCTCATCATCATTTTCTTCATCAGAATGTTCATCGGTCTTTAGTCTTTCCATGACTTTGGTCAGCATAAGGGCGATGCTTTGATCAGTTTTCACTTGTTCAGTTCCCTTAGCCTTGTCTTCCTGTCGTTGGAGTTGACCAATGATTTCCTGGACAGGGAGGACTCTGATTGAAGGAGTTTGCAGCATGATGCTCTGAGTCATTTCGAACTTTGAGTTAAGTCCGTTGATAATCACCATGGATTTGGACCACTCTTCTGGAGGAGCATCACAGGCTGTGAGTTCATTGCATAGAATCTTGAAACGAGAATGATAAGAGGATACATTTTCGGTTTCAAGCATCTTAAATCTGTGATATTCTCCTTGTAAGTCAAACTTCCTACTGTTTTGAAGATATGTACTTCCCAAGTTGAATTCCCTGAGAGCTTTCAGCATATCTTTAGCATTGTCAATGCCAATGACCTTATCTTGATCGGTCTTGGACAGAGCATTGAGAATGTATTGGCGAGCCTTTGCATTTTTCTCTTGTTGAACAAATTGCTCTTGAGTCCATTCAGCGGGAGGCAAGTCCTTGGTAGCATCCTTTGGATCTTTTGGCTTAGGATAATTACCATTTTCCAAGACTAGCCAGCACTGCATGTCATTGGTTTGCATGAAGTCAATGAGTTGTTGAGTCCACCAGTTGATTTGTCCATTCTTGAGAATGTATGGCTTGTTGATGGACACTCCGAGTTCAGGTTCGTTGTTACGAGTCATCTTTGGAAACCTGCTTATGTAAACACACAATCTAGAGAGCTAGCTCTGATACCAATTGTAGGATCTGTGCGTTAGAATCAAGGGAACTGAGACACAAAGGTGTTCGGTTCCTATGGGCAGCGGAATAACAAATAAGCAAGTTATCAAGACAAATTACTTAAGGTGGAAACCTTTGATAACCAACTAGTTATCTAGGATAAAAACCACCCCTCTTGCGAGGATTGAAAAGTCTACTTGTATATTAACTTTGATTACAACTTCCGAACTCAGCAGTTCAAACCTATCTCTCAGGCTAACCCCAGTTCCCTAGTCAATCACAAATTAACACACAAAGACTTACTTCGACTCAGCTTTTCTTCTTTCTTCTTCTTTAGTTCTGATGCACTTTGAGAGCTCGTAAATGCATAACCTAATTGCACCAGCAACATCATGTATATATAAGACTTATTTGTCAAGGAAAGATCTCGGAAGAGAATCCCTTGAACAAACAAATCCCGTAAATACATGATGGAATATTTTATATCTTAACAAAATAAGACACAAAATATTCTCTCACCCAAATCCTAATTTACATAATCCTATAAGAATATTCTATATGTAAACCGGCCAAGATCTTCATTTGATAGCATCCGGATTTGGTGAGAAAATCTTCTTCAAAGATTCTGTTGATGATTCTGGGAAACCACCGACGCGGTTCCCATCCAGTTCCCTTGATCTTGATCTGCGCTCACTTGGACTTGATTTCCCTTATCTTTTCACCTGTTCATAAGTCACTAGAGAAGCCAGTTAATCTCAAGTGTTTGTCATCGTCAAAACAAGAGAAACAGAGGAAGGGAACTTCATGGGAACTGAGGTTCGAAAAGTTCCATTCCAACACTTTTATTTTGTTTTTATATATACGTAACTTGAAATTGTACGCAATCTTCCCTTTAATTTAACTTTATTGTTTTCAATTAGTCACTGCTTACTATCAAAATTTGTATACTACACTTACGTCAGTATTTTATAATTCAGCACACTTATTTTGACAATTGTGTCCATAAAAAAAAAAACAATTGTGTATATACTACGACGCTATGTAATTAATTCTTGGTGTGCAAAAGACATGCTACATGTATAACTTCTTTTTCATTGTTGAAGGTTGTAGAGACTAAAACTAAACGTATGATTATTGACACAAACTTAGTGGTTTAAAAATTGACAGCAATCATAGATCTAACAATTTGACGTGTTTTAATAATTGAATGTAATGTGATACTACAAAATACGGAGTATTGAGTGAGCAATATTATTAATACTTGTATAATTTGAACACTACACCTAATTTACTCTAAACAATGCTAGCAGAGATATGATTATGACGTATATGGTTATTTTTATTATGTTCATATTCAACGTTTCAAAGTTGATATGTATTATCATTTTCTGCACTTAAAAGTTGACGATCTAGAAGCTGATCAATATACGTCACCATAACATTCATTATTACTAATGTTTTGACTTATAATCAGATTATTTTTCCGCTTGCACAAGGACCACAAAATTAGTGTCTAGGTAAGTTGTGGAGTCGAATTTACTTGGTTTAACAAGTCCACACACTACATGCATGCTACCGATTGTAATGTGCTCAACATGATTGTCAAGTTGAATTTTTCCACATCAAATGTGACCCACACAATGAAGTGGTACCACCACTTCCTTTTATACTTGATTAAAAGAAAAAAAAAAACTAGGCTTATACTTATGATAAACTCATCTAGAAAGCTGGAAAAATGAAGCTAAGTAGTAAAATATTTGAAGCATGTTCATAAAAACGACCCAGCAATTTCATTCACGGAGAATGTTCACATCAATTTCATATGGTTCACAATTCTACTTCCGCCTATTCAAAATAGGGTTTTACAGTAGATAAGAACTTGGATTCAAGCACTTCATCACTGCAATTCAATTCAAATGCAAAAAGCAAAGAGTTTCTTCACCATTAATTAGCACAACAGAAAAAAGATATTAGTGTTGATATTGATCATACGCGTGTCCACATGCTGTCAAGTTGGAGCTCCAAAGATAACGAGCGTGGAACTTGATGTCGTGGTGGAGACTCGAACACTGTTGGATGGCTTTCAGGTGGTTTGCGCAATAACACAATAAAATGGGTTTAGTGAACCCGGTTTGTCATTTTATATATATTGTCATTTCTTTGTTTTAGTTCGTTAGAACAGTGCAGAGAGTTTGTTACAGAGAGAGAAGTTCTCTCTTCTGCTTTGTGTGTTTCTCGACTTTGCTCAGATCTGGTTTCGATCTATACTCGTTTGATTGTTTTGATCAATTTGATCTTCTTTTGTCTTCCGATGTTCATTACATTTCCTTCGATTGTGTTTTCCAACATGATATCAGAGCTCCAACTAGAGTTATAGCAATCGTTTGCATTTTCTGACCTAAATCGAAGCAAACTCTCTTGCGATTTGAAGCTATGGCGCTAGACGAACCAACTCGCGAAGGTGTTTTGGCCACGCGAATGGCGAATCCGTTGTTGCTTAACAACTCTGACTATCCTGGAATGAATATGTCAAACGTGAAGTTTGACGAAAGTAATTACTTGATCTGGAGCCGACAATTGAAGATGGCGCTTATGTCGAAGATGAAGCTTGGCTTCATCGATGGAACGAAGACAGATTCAAAGGATTACATCTTATGGAAGAGGTGTGATTCTATGGTTGCGTGTTGGATCGTGAATTCAATGACGCCGGAGATGTCTCACACATTCATTTACAAGAATTCAGCTCTAAAGCTTTGGCTGGAAATCTCGGAGCGATATCACCAGAGCAGTGGACCTTTGGTTTATCAACTACAGCAGGAATTGAACCAGATAAGTCAGGGAAGCCTTTCTGTTACTGAATATTATGTGAAATTGAAAATGTGTGCGATGAATTGGAAAATTTAACAGCGGTGCCACTGTGTACTTGTGGCAAGCTTACTGAGTGTTCTTGTGGAATTCTAGCTAATGTAATGAAGAAGGATAACCGTGACATGGTTATACAGTTCTTAATGCATCTAAATTCTGATTACGAGTCAGTCAATAGCCAGATCTTAGTGATGGAGCCATTGCCGCTCATCGTCACTCAGGTTGAGAAACAAAAGCAAGTTTCAAATGCGGTGTCAGCTGAGGCCTCTGCGTTTATGGCAAACCAGTCAGCAAATACTAAGCCGCATGGTCGAGAAACAGAGAGTAGTCAAAGGACTAACAATTCTGGAGGAGACAAGCGTGACAATAGGCGATCTAGAGGCTATGAGAAGAGGTACTGTAGTCACTGCAAAGAGGAAGGTCATACGAAGGACAATTGTTTTGAAATCATTGGATTTTCTGACTGGTACAAAGGCAAGAAAGGCATGAAGAATGTCAGAGTAGCAGCGACAGTTGAAGATGATCGATACTCTGTTGCTGATTCACCACTTGATACTAAGCAGGCCAGTGATGCGAGATGAGGTATGGATCAGCAGCTTGTGCAAGCAGTATCCAGTTTATCCTCTGCTTGTCAAGAGGTGATGAAGGAATTCCGCTCAGAGAAGGCAATGCATGTTGTTGCTAAAACTGGACATGCAAACTATCGCTTTGCAGGTATTTCCATTTCTGTTCTGAGTGCTTATCAACATAGTAGTAATGATTGGATTGTGGTGCATCCGATCATATGACTTCTCATTATAGTATCCTACTGCATCCTAAATCATTGCCATATACAATTCATATTATCTTGCCTGATGGCACTACCAAGGGGGTGCAGACAGTTGGAGACATTTGTCTCAGTGATGATTTAATCCCGAGGGATGTGTTATATGTGCCAGATTTTAAGTATAATCTGTTGTATGTGAGTAAGTTGATCAGTACAGGACAGTTGAGTGCTGTTTTTCACAAGGATTATTGCTTACTACAGGACCTTTTGACTAAGAGATATATGGCTAAGGGACTTGACACAAGAGGGCTTTATAGGATTCAAGCTCATCAGATTGCAAATAAAGGATTGGATGATTCTAATCATGTAACAAAAAGATTTGGTTGTGTTTCTGTTGGCACATTTGATTATGCACTTTTCCACAAACGAATGGGACATATATCAGTCTCAAAAATGCAACATTTGCTTGGTTGTAAAGGCACATTGAATGCTGATTTTATTTGTGACACTTGTTCTCTTGCTAAGTTTCATAAACTTCCATGTCTTCTGCTTGTTTTGATTTAGTTCATGTTGACTTGTGGGGACCTTATCGTGTTGCAGCTCTAAATGGAGCATTATACTTTTTGACTTTGGTCGATGACCACAGCAGGGCCACATGGACATATCTTATGCATTCTAAACAAGAGGTTTGTTCTATACTAAAGTCTTACTTCTTGTATGTGAAGAATCACTTTGGTGTGAGTCCTAAGACAATTCGTTCAGATAATGGTTCTGAGATAGTGAACTTGGAGTGTCAAGCTTTGTTCTCAGCTTTTAGGGTTGTTCACCAGCGTAGCATGGTTTATAGACCTGAGCAGAATGGTGTTGTCGAGAGAAAACACAGGCATTTGCTTGATACTGCCAGGTCTCTCAAAATCCAGTCAGGTTTGCCTTCACATTTCTGGGGTGATTGTATCTTGACAACTACCTATGTCATCAATAAAATGCCAGTTGTAAAGCTTGACTGGAAAACACCCTTTGAGGTATTGTTTTCCAAAGCTCCTTTTTATGACACTTTGAGAGTTTTTGGGTGTTTGTGTTATGCTTCTGCAGTACCAAGGAGTGGTGATAAGTTCCTTGCTAGAGGCAGGAAGTGTGTTTTTATTGGCTAACCTCCCAATCAAAAGGGTTATAAGGTGTTTGATTTACACACTAAGAGTATGTTCCTGAGCAAAGATGTGGTGTTTCATGCGCACATTTTTCCATTTTTGTCTCAATCCTTACCTTCTTCACATGTTCCACCTTCTACCTGTACTTCACCTCCTCTTCCTGACAATGATGATGATATTACAGCTGTATTACCTGCTTCTTCTTCATCTCAACCTTTTACTTCTAGTTCTCCCACTTCACCAGTTAGTAAAGTTGTTCTTTCTCCTCAGTTGAGGAGATCTACTCGAACCACTATTGCACCAGTCTGACATCAAGACTATCTTGTTAATGCAACTCAACATGATTATTATGCTTCTTTAGCCAATGTGCTTATAGTTCGTGAACCTACTTTATTTTTGAAGCACAGCAGGATCCTAAATGGCAAGAGGCCATGGATAAAGAGCTTGAAGCCTTAGAAGAAAATGGTACTTGGGTTCTGGCTTCTTTACCCGCAGGAAATCAAGCTATTAAATTCAAATGGGTCTACAAAGTTAAGTTTCGGCCAAATGGAGAAGTAGAGAGATATAAAGCTCGAATGGTGGTGAAGGGTTTTAGTCAAAAACTTGACAAAGATTACAAACACACTTTTTCCCTTGTTGCCAGATTACCTACTGTGAGAATAGTGATTGCACTTGCTACTGCAAAATGTTGGGATTTACATCAATTAGATGTAAATAATGCTTTTCTTCACGACCATTTAGATGAAGAAATTTACATGGCTTTACCAAAGGGCTACTCACAGGGTAAATCAGGAGATGTTTGTAAGCTGCAGCGGTCTCTCTATGGCTTGAAACAGGCCTCGCGGCAATGAAATTTGGAGTTGACTCATTTTTTGGTTGAGTTGGGTTATACACAGTCCAAGACTGATTATTCCATGTTTGTCAGAGTTGTTCCTGATTCATTCACTATCATCCTGGTTTATATGGATGATATTTTGGTTACATGTGATGATTTGGTTGAGATTCAACATGTCAAAACTGCTTTACATTCTCAGTTTACCATCAAAGATCTAGGGGCAGCTAGATATTTTCTGAGAATGGAATTATATCGTGATGACAAAGGGGTTATTTTGAGCCAACACAAATACATTTTAGACATCCTTACTGATGTTAATTTACTGAATGCTAAGCCAGATCGGTTCCCTTTACCCATTGGTCTCAAACTGCGACTGGAAGATGGTGTTCTGCTTGATGATCATGAGCAATATTATAGGCTTATTGGTCGTCTGCTTTATTTGTCCTTGACGCGACATGACCTTTCCTACAACGTCCAACATCTCAGTCAATTTGTGTCTCAACCCCGTCTTCCTCGTCTTCAAGTTGCGCATCATGTCTTGCGTTATCTGCTTGGCACCAGTAATCTTGGTCTTTTTTATCCTGTGCAAGACTCTTTGAAGGTCACAGGGATTTGTGACGCAGACTGGGGCTCTTGTCTGTCTACTCGCCGATCTTTGACAGGTTATTGTGTTTTTTTGGGGCACGCCTTGGTCTCTTGGAAGACAAATAAACAATCTGTGGTTTCTCGTTCCTCTGCCGAGGCAGAGTATCGTGCCATGGCAATGACCACTTCTGAGTTGCTTTGGGTGCGTTATCTTCTTCGTGACTTACGTGTCTCGATGTCTCTTCCTGTCACACTTTTTTGTGACAATCGTGTCGCCCAGCAAATCGCAGCTAATCCGTGTTTTCATGAACGCACAAAGCATGTTAATATCGACTGTCATTTTACTCGTGACCAGATTTCTCTTGGATTTCTCCAAACTGCCTATGTCTCCACCAACCTTCAGTTGGCTGATCTTCTTACGAAGGCATTGGGACAGCATCAACACGACTTCCTCTCTTCCAAGTTGGGTCTTCTCCGCATTCCAACTTGAGGGGGGAATGTTGATACTCATACGCGTGTCCACAGGCTGTCGAGTTGGAGCTCCAAAGATAACGAGCGTGGAACTTGATGTCGTGGTGGAGACTCGAACACTGGTGGATGGCTTTCAGGTGGTTTGCGCAATAACACAATAAAATGGGTTTAGTGAACCAGGTTTGTCATTTTGTATATATTGTTATTGTTGTTTCTTTGTTTCAGTTCGTTAGAACAGTGCAGAGAGTTTGTTACAGTTCTGCTTTGTGTGTTTCTCGACTTTGCTCAGATCTGTTGCTTAACTCGTTTGATTGTTTTGATCAATTTGATCTTCTTTTGTCTTCCGCTGTTCATTACATTTCCTTCGATTGCGTTTTCCAACAATTAGTAATGGCAGCTTTAAAACTAACACAATTCATATGGCAAACGTAGCACTGATCACTATAAAGAGAATCTAAAACGCTAGAAATTAAAATTCAAAGTCCAACTTCGACCTACAATTGCAAAATCAACAAATTAATCGACCTCCTGGAGAGAAGCACCGGCGGCGACATCCTCGGCGGTGAATTTGCCCTTGGCCTTGTCAGCGGCGCGGCCTTTGTCCTTGCGATCTAGGAGCGACTTGCGATCCTTATCGAGCTTGAGCTTGGTGATGACGACCTTGGAGGGGTTAATTCCTACGTTGACAGTGGAGCCATTGACCTTCTCACGGGTGATGCGCTCGACGTGGATGACCCATTTCTTGCGGTAGACCTGGACGATCTTGCCCTCGCGCCCCTTGAAAGTGCCCCTGACGACCTGGACCTCGTCGTCCTTGCGAACGGGGACAGATCGGACGTTGTACTTGCTGCGGAGTTCGCCGGAGAGGGGCGCGCTCATCAGCACCCGCCGCACGCTCGACGGTGCCGTGAAGTGCGCTTTCCGACACTTTCGGCGCGAGCTCGAGACGTTAGGGTTGTACTTCATTCTCTCTGTGTGTCTGTCTGTCCGTCTGCGTGTATGAATTGGAAGCGGCGATGCCGAGGAGAAAGGAGACAGATGAAGACGGCACAAATGGATTAGGGTTTTCGCGGTTTTTTGTCCAAAATGCCCCTGGGTATTGTTGGAAATCACCAGAATGGTTTTGTGTGCTTTGGGCTTGGCCTTTGGGAAGTGGTCCGTTAATGAATTTTCTTGGGCCTTGAAGCTCAGTTTTTGGACTGAATAATATTGAGCATTTTGGGTACATTGAACTTTTAAGAGTTTTCAATTAATAAAAGAAATCCTTATTAATTTTTATGTATTTTTTCTACCCCTACTAGCTTATTTTATTTTATTTCTCTCTCTAAAATATTATTTTTTGGGGTTTAAGAGTAGGGAGTAGGGTTTAGGGAGAGAGAGATGGATCCATTTTTACTAAGGGTCCATTAGTTTAAAAAAAGGTTTGTCAAATGGTCATTTACTTAACTCACCGAATAATATTGCAGTTTCCGTTTGGAATTTCTTTCCACATGTATAAACGTTTATGAATGTTACATTAAGATGGGGAGGTGAGTATGAAATTGTGTGTTAAATGATGGAATGAGTGATTCTATGTATGGTTCATTTCAGATTTTTTTTTAACCAAACACGGTAATGAATATGAATGATTTTTCATATCGATTCCTAATACCCAAGGTGTAATATCAAATGGAGCCTCATTTATTTGAGTTGAAAATAACACGATCGTGTTCGGACGGTTTAATTTATGTAGAGTTTCGTATATTGTAAGTAATTAGCTTATGTTGCATAACTTACCTTGAAATTAGCAATATGCCAATATACATGTATGGGAGACCTTGATATTAGCAATATACATGTATAGCATGTGACGGATCTAAAGGGGCCTCTTCTCTCCGGTGAATCCCTTATAATATATCGAATTTTTGGTTAAGTTCCCTATAAATTTTATATATATGTAAAATGATGAGTAAATTACAAGAAACGTGCATTGACCTAGTGATATTTGTCAACTTATCTAAAAAAATTAGAGGTCATGGGTTCAATTCTTCAATCTCTTCTATTTTCTATTTTTGTTAAAAATTTGAGTTTTAATTGCCTTATTAAAATCTTTGTGTTTATTAAACATGTTTATTTTTATTTTATTTTTATTTTTTCTTTCATGTTTGATTTTTTTTATTAAAAATGGAAATTAAAAATCTTATATTATTTAAATAATTTTTAAAAACACTAAAAAATAAAATATATATTATATGAATTAATCAAATTTCAAAAGGTGAATCTCATACTTTTTTTTTAAAAAAAAAATATTAATATAAATGTTAATTTATGAAATAAAAAATATTTAAAATTAAAATCGCTCCCTTCGACAAATTTTTAGATCCACCGTTGTGTATAGCAGATAGATTATAAAACTAGGATGGATCGAATCTTATATATTTATGTCATTTTTTATTATTACACTTTTGTTTTAGGTCGAAATTATTACACTTATTGTCAGGCATCAAATATTCAAAATGATCCCATCCAAGATAAGCATAAGCTTCAAAGAGAAAGTGGACTTATAAAATAGTTTTCGGCTAGAAAAAATCTATGGATAAATTAAGTAATCGCATCCGATCTAAGAAGATCACACTTGAACGACTAAGGCTATGTTTTAACACAAGTAATTTATTATTTACAAATATTTTTTTGAAATCTATTTTTATATATTTTGATAAACGTATAAAAAAAATTTAATTTTTTTGATTATTCATATTTTTTTAATAAACTATACATTATATCTATAAAAACTATCTTTTTATCAAATATTTTTTTTTATATAATCTTATTTATTAACTATTTATAAATAAAAACTCTTTATAAATTTCGTAACCTAATAAAATCAAGTACGCATCAGATTACTTGAACGACTAAAATGATACGTTTAGGGCTTGCATATGCATGTATACTTTCCATTCGTAATACGTAAGAATAAATTAACTAAAATTACACAACGTTGTTTAGATTTGAAGCTCCGATCCACCTCCAACTTCCAAAAAAGCCCGCCCTTATGCTGACAAGTGTGACTGTCACCTAACAGCTGTACGCTTTCAAAGTTCCCACGCTCAGCAAACTCCCAAAACCTAACCCGCGTCTACCGGATCTCAATCCCACCCAATCGACGGCCTTCATCCGTCCTTCACAATCATTATTCATTTTTAACGTGGTATTGTACATGAATTTCTTATGTAACTAGTTATATGTGTATCCACGGGACCGTAAAATATTTAATTCAATTTTATTTATAATTAAATTAGTTTATATTTTTAATATATTAGTATACTTTATACAATTTATACAATCAAATTTATCAAAATTTACGATCGGTTTTGAAATAGCAAAATGATATATATAGATAAGGTATTTCATTATACTTTACTAATTACTATGTTATTAATGTAATCTGATATGAAACAAAATTATTTTGTAAACATTATAACAAAAGTTGTATAATTATATCTCATATCAAATTTATATAGAAGTAATTTAAACATTCATTATTTAGGTGTTATTCAAGTGGATACATTAAGTTAATACAAATCAAAGTGTTGAATTATTTTGGTTTTTGTTCTCCTCGTTTTACATGTATGTAGAAATATATTTGTTGATTTTCAACTCATCTTTTAAAAATATATTGATCAAAAATTATATTTAAATGTGAGCATTGATAAATAAAGGGTTGAAAAAGAGTTTTAGAAAAAAAAAATTAAATGCATTTATTGAGATACAAGATTAGAGAGAATTGATCATATGTAAAATAAATCTATATCTATATATATATTTAAAAGTTAGCATTCTAGGTCATTGAATGCTAACTTTTAAAGACAAATTTAAAAGTTTAAATAGACTCAAAGGTATAATTTGCATGTAGTGTTAATTTATCACCCTTAGTATATAATATATTAGCTTATCCGATCGATTTTTACTATAGGGTTTATAAAACAATATAAAATACATAAGTATAATTATAGGCTACTTTATAATTTAAGTAATTAATTTTTCTTTGTTTATTTTAATATACCATAGCATAAATATACTCCCTCCGTTAAGATTTAGATGTCCTTTTAGGTTTTTTCACACAAATTAAGAAAATCATTGAATATGTTTTGAAAATACAAATATTTTCTCAACTTAATCATCCACCACCCTTTATAACCAATAGATAAAAAGATAATTATCAACATTACCAAGTTCCAATACAAATTTTATGATTTATATGTAATAAAGTGCCTTGAAATTCTATAAAGACATATATTTATGAACAAATTTTAAAGGCTAAAAGGACATCTAAATCTTAACGGAGGGAGTACAATTTTTGTGAGGTGATAATATATTGACTAATACATATTTTATAAAAGTATACTAATATATCAAAAAGATTAATGAATCTGATCATAAATAAAAATATGAATTTAAAATTTGAATAAAATATGCTAAGAAGATGTTAAAAGTACAATGATTTTTAAAAAAATATTGAAATAACACCTTAATAGTGGGTGTTTAAGCAATTTCAATATAATTATTTGATTGTGTAAATTTTATAAAATATACTAATATATTTTTTTGGTAAAAAAATACACTAATATATTAAAATATAAATTTATCTAATTATAAATAATAATAGTACGGAATTAAATGCTAAAGGACTAAAAACTAAATTGAACCATAACAAGGCGAGAGTTAAAATTTGTTATCCCTTCATCTTTTGCAATTTTATAGTTACAAACATTCATACGCTAGAATATAATAGCAAAAAGACTTAAATGCTAAATTCAAATTAATGAACGTGTTAAATCATATATCCAAATCGTGAATTTATATTTATTCATACACTCCATGTCAGTTTTTAACGTTTGATATCCTATGACCCGGAGTTAAAAAGACTTAATTGCACGTTAGTTTCAAGAATTTAATATTATACTAATATGGCCGTTTGTATTCTAATTGCAAAATGAAAAGACAAATAACTACCATACATAAACTCTACGATTGCCCCGCCTTGCTAATATATAAATCAACGTGGTGCCTAACTCTTTCTTTCATATACCTTTCAAAAAAACTCTTTCTTTCATATATACCATATGTTAGATCTACAAACAATGTATGCCTACTTTATTTGTTGCATTTCTTTCCAGTTTCTTCATACATACTTTGCTTACATATTTTACTATTTTAGTTGACGATGATGATTAATATTTTGGTTTATTTTACATGTGAAGATAAATATTAAGAATTTTGATTGTATATGTCTAGAATAGTTCGTGACTGTTAATTATGGATTTGGTATTGAGGATCAATCAACTTCTAAAGAAATCATAATTCATCTTCTAGGAATATGTTGTAAGTTTATTTTTTTATCATGTTATTCAATCTCTTTAAAATATATACCATAGAAGGTAGCTAGAATTCCAAGACGTATATGGATTAGGGTTTAAACATTGCTTCTATTAACATGAGAACCATTTTATAATCTATTTGATAGAAAGTTTTTGTAAAAAATGAGCACTATTTTTAAGTTATTATTCCATCCCCACACACTTTTTCAGTTAAATTTTGCCTTTACATACGGAGTTTTTAACCTAAATCTCAATTAGTGATAATTACTACATAGTGTATACGTTATTTTTTGCTCTCATTTACTCCTATTTTGATATTATCCAATTATTACACGTAACTCTCATATTTACTACACAGTGAATGGTTGGAAATAAATTATAGTCAAGATGTCTAAGCGGTTATATGCCAAAATGGCTTCACTTTCCAAGTAACATTTTCATCTATAAAATGGCAAAAACGGTGGTATTCCGTTCATTTACTCTGAGCATCCATCATCTCATCCTTCTACATGGAAATTAGCTTTAGAAAGCCATATAGTGAAGCATGGGATATAGTGGCCGAGCAATACCATAAAAAGACATGGTTGCTGAAGTAAGCATAATTATTAATTTAAAAGAGGTGAATGAGGATTCCCGATTATCAAGGATGCAAGTATATATCCACCTCACGGTAAACTATCCTTAATTATATATATTTGGATCTCTTTTGTAGTCTATACATGCACTAAATACTTACATATATCGGTTTAAATTTATTAATATAATTGTTGTTTGATTGAGATAGGTTAATTTTATGTGAAGATGTCAGAGAATTGGATAATCTAATAGCACAATTGAGGCATCGATTGTTTACATCATGCACGGGTAGCTTTCACTAGAAGGAGGACAAAGACAATCGATTTAGGCCGATTGATTGTTAGTAATGAATAAAGCAAACTATTTTATGGACGATGTAAACCCTTCAACTTTTGGTAGCATAAATTCAACTAGGTTTGTAATTTTAGTTCCTTTTTTGTACCAAATCGATTTAGGTAGGTGTGTTGTTATTTTGGTTAAGGATATTTTTTATTGTTCTATTTTATACATATTCAACTTACACTCAACATGTATATATACTAAATTTGGTCTCATTTGTCTTGGTCTGGAGGAATTAATCAAGGATGGAAGCCGAAATAATAGACTTGTGCTCGCTCTCACATATGAAATGTACAAGGAAGAAGTTATGAATTATAATTTCGCTAAGAAGAGTAAGCATGTACCGATAAAATAACTAATGAACTTTTATATAAAATGTAACAAGGCTTAGAATATGCAGAGTCACCAATTACTTCTATTACTCCATATTTAATAAGAATAAGAAGTAATGACTAATATATTTTAATTAAAATGATATTAATGTCTAGGAATATGTAAAGTCAATGTGACTAATAAAACGATATATATTCCAGACCAAAAAAATAAAATGATATATTAATGAATATTAATAACTAAAACATAACAAAAAAAACATTATTAAAATGCAACAAATTTGTAAGGTAAAGGCAAAAAATTAGAAATGTGGAGGGTAGTGGAGTATGAAATGAGAGTTGTTGTAGGAAGTTTCTTACAAATACTCCACTTCAAGCACAACATATAATTAGATAGGCATTTCTAAAATATTCCCCAAATATTTTCAAAGAAAAAACACGCATCCCTACAAAAAACAAATACCACCTTAATTCAAAATTTAAATTGAACTTCTTACCCAAAATAAATAAATTATACTTTGTACAATCATAGCATTTCATATCTAAAATACTTAGATATTACATTTAAATACATATCAAACAATATATCATCTAAGATAAAACATGCAACACCAATCCATATATTATAAACTCACATTTAAACCGCAACACTACATATACACAAAAGGCCCGTGCGAAGCACGAGCTTCGATTTCTAGTCTAATAAAAAGTTAACATTTTGGTGCATTGAATGTGTTCATTCAATACCATACAAATTTCATTTTTTAATAAAAACATTTTGAAAGTATTAAATATATTTAACATAAAGCAAAAAAAAAAGATTAAGAAATCAAACAAATGTAAATTTAACAAATTGTAATTTTCTTATTCAAATATAATATCTTTTATAGAATGGTCTAAAAAAATAATTTAGAATTTGTTTAAAATTTATTTTTAAGGATTTTGTTTGCTTATTTAAAGTTATCTTTAAATTGTAATTTTTTATATTCAAATATAACATCTTTTATAAAATGGTGTAAAAAAATAATTTTAGAATCTGTTAAAAATTAATTTTAAGGATTTTGTTTGCTTATTTAAAGTTATATTTTATTAATAAATGTATATATTTAATAGGAAAAATGTTATTTTCATAACACTAAAAAATTATTGTATATCATCTTTATTTTATTTAAGTTTTTTTGTCATAAAATACACAATAGTCTTTTTTATAATTTTTAGTATTCCAATTTGATATTATAAAAAGTTAAACTCTTAATCTCTTCTATTGTAGAACAAAATGAAATTATCGTATATCATCTTTACTCCTTATTTGAAGTATAAAACATATAAACTTTAGTAAAATTATTAGAAAATCATCAATATAAAAATAAACCAATTTTTAACAGATACAATAAAATACTATATTAAATATTATTGATAATCACAAACTAAATTATCCAATTACAATCGTCAATAAAATAGACCCTAAATCTAAAAAATAAACAGACGATCTCTTATGAAATAAAAAAATAATACTCACTAATGCAAACTTACAATTTATATATTAAAAAAACAATAATATATTTTGGCTCGTGCGAAGTACGGGTTCAACCATCTAATTTAAATGTAAAATAAAGAAAATTGTGTAAAAGAGAGGTCATTAATTGTGACAATATATTAACTTTTATATATAGATAGATTTTTTTTAAAATGTCAGAAATTTAATTGAGAGTCTCTTACTTTTTTTTTTTTGATAAGGTAAAAATTAGACAGGAAAACCACATGGCGATTTCTCAGTGTATAGCATCCTTGCGGATGAGAACATTAAGTTCTAAATTACTCCTAAAATCTTTCGAGGAACTTCGCTGTGCCAGCTTCGCAATGTAGTCCGCAACCGCGTTAGCTTCTCGGAAGACGTGAATAATCTGCATTGAAGAAAACTGTTGTAAAATACAAAGGATATCAGAAATTAGAATTTCGATATCCCAAGGACAGTGTCAGATTTTGTTCAAGACGTTAACAATTATAAGGTTATCACATTCAATTTGGATGTTGTTAAAGCCTAAGTCATAAGCTTTAATCAAAGCATTCCTGAACGCAATGGTTTCTATTTTTAGTAGGGTTGATAAACCTAATTTTTCACCAAAGCTGAACAAGGGTTCTCCTTTGCTATTTCGGATGATATATCCATAACTAGATTCTCCATTGGTCTTAGTGGATCCATCTGTATTTATTTTTATGAAAGTATTTGAGGGTTTTTTCCATTTTGCCTTCAGTCGTCTTCTATTTGTGTTGTTAGTTTGTTGTATGTTGTCTGTGTTCAAACAGTCAGGGTTCCATTTCTTTGTTTGTTGCCAATTATGAATTTGGTTGTGTATGTAAGTTAGTATATCCTTAATAGGGTCTATGTCATTGTTTGTTCTCCCAAAACTTTGTTGGTTTCGGTAGAACCAAATTTCCCATCAGGAATTAAGTAGCTCGACAAACTGTATATTATCAGTTTTTTTTCGAATTTCCTCAATTATTTCGTGTATTTTTTTATTCCCAATATTAAGAGATTGGATAATACCATGCGTATGGCGGTGAATTTTTTCAATGGTTTTCATAGTATGGTTACATGAGAATAAGATATGATTAGTATCTTCCATATGAGCCTTACATCGAATGCAGCCTGGAGGAATTGAGATTCCTTTTTCAGCTAGTCTTGCTTTAGAAGGAAGACCGTTTTTCATGATTTTCCAAAGAAAATTTTTAACCTTTGGATATGTGTCTAGTTTCCGTATCCATGAGCAGTCATGTGCTGTATATCGTTTGTTTTCACTAATCATGTTCATCGCAGATTTTGTAGAGAACCACCCATTTTTACTGGCTTCCCAGTACATCCTATCTTCTATGTTGTTGACTGGGATTGGTATGGATGTGATTTGTTTCGCTATGTTACCTGGTACATATTGTGAGATCTTGTTTTTGTTCCATGTCTTGTCTGGCAGAATGAAATCTACAACCAAGGCATCAATGTTCTGAATTTGTTGGGTGTTGGTTATTTTGTTTAATGGGATTTTGGATAACCAATTATCAGTCCAGAACTTTATAGTTTTCCCATTTCCGACTTGCCAAACTAGTCCCTTTTTGAAATCATCTAAGATTCCTGTCATTTTGGACCATTGCCAAGAGCATATGCCTCTCTTTTTATAGTGTAGATTGTGTTGTGTTTTTAGATATTTTTCAGTTATGATTTTTATCCAGCAATTATCCAGTTATGCCAAGATTTTCCAAAGTAATTTGAATTATAGTGTTGTGTTCATGTCCTTTGTTTTTCGTAGGCCTAGACCTCCTTGTTGAGTAGGTTTGCAAATTTTTTCCCATCCTATAAGGGGTTTGTATGATGGATCTTTGTTCCAGAAAAAGGTTCTGTTTAATTTGTCAAGTTCATTATGAGTACTTGTAGGAAGCATAAAGCTTTGCATTAGATAATTTAGTCTAGAGGCAAGATTGGTTTTGATTAATGTTGTTCTCCTTGTCTGGGATAGGGAGTTAGCTTTCCATTTCGTTAGTTATTTTTGTGTGCTTGTTACAAGGTCAGCAAAGGTATTTGAATTAACTCTACCATTAATGATAGGGCATCCCAAATATTTTTCAAGTGAGGTCATGTTTGTGATTGTAAGGATTCCTTGGATTAACAATTTTTTGGTGCTTGTAACTTTATTTGTTACCTGAAAAGCTGATTTGTTGAAATTGACTTTTTGTCTAGATATTTTGCAATAGTCATCCACAATATCCTTGATTTGCTTACAATTTTCTGGATTGGCTTTTGAGAAGATCATGATGTCATCTGCAAATGCCAAGAAAGGAATCCGAGTTCCTTGTCTGCAAATTTGGAAACCAATTGGTTTTCGTGGTCTAGTAGTTGCTTCTTACAGTTTTCGTGCTAGGATTTCCGATCCTAAAATAAATAGAAACAGAGATAGGGGGTCTTTCTGTCGTAAACCTCTGGTTGGTTTAAATATTTCCGTCGGCTCATTATTAACAAGGACCGAGAAAGAAACTGTTGTAATACATTCCATGATCCAGCTAATGAATTTTTGGTGAAAACCAAACGTTTCCATAGTTTTAAGAATGAAGTCTCATTCAATTCTATCATAGGCTTTTTCCATATCTAATTTAATTGCTATGAAGCTGTAATAACCCTCAATTTTAGTAGGGGTATTTGTGTAATTTTCAAACTTTCGTTTTATAAGCAAGACGGGTTAGGCATGTTCTGTAACCTCTGTAAGAACCATTTAAACGTGATGATATACGTTTAATGAGATATATGGGTCTTAAATTATTTGAGGAGTGCTAAAAAACCAAAATTTAACAAAGACCCGCGATCAAGGTCCGAGAACCGCAAGCGCAGCAATGCCGCGACCGCGGGCGCGGTTTGGCTTTTGGGCAAACCGCGATCGTGGTTCTGAAACCACGATCACGGGCAACTCTGTTTGTCTTCTTCCTCCTCTTTCCAGAACGTCGACAATCCGTGCTCCGTCGTTTCTTCTCCGAGCGGCCGGTGTGGGGAGGGGAATCGCTTGGCTTTCTCGACATTGATGTGGAACTCCATTCCGAGCCTATAAATAGGAGGTAGAAGCCCCGTTCTTCTTCACCATTCTCAGTCCTCTCTTCCTCTCGTGTTGCATTGTTGTGGGGTTTTGTCGTCGGAGTTGTCATCGCCGGAAGTCGAGCTCGTCACCGTTGTGAAGCCCTGGAGTGGTGGTAGTGCGCAAGTGTTCGAAACCGGGATTCGAAGACTCGTCGTCACCGGTATGGCTCCAAAGTTCGTTGTAAGCTCGCATTGGGATGGAGTCCCGCGACCGTGGCTCCATCCACCGCGACCGCGGCTGGGCAGAGACCCACGAGCTCAACTGGGCATAAAACCGCGATCGCGGTTATGAAACCGCGGGTGCGGTTTTGCCCAGCAAAGCCGCGATCGCGGCTATGATAACCGCGGCACTGCCCTTTTTCCTTCGTTTTTGCTTCATCTTTTCGTACCGTATCTAATTAAGGTTTCTTGTCTTAAAACTCGCCTCATATCCATGGCCGATTGTGCGAATTGGGATCCGACCCTACGGAATGGCGATAAAATTCAACGTGAATTTTAGTGGACAGCCGTGCTCAAGTTTAAGTTCCCAGATCTCGGAACCCGATTTCTCGTTCGTTTAAGACAAGACAAGTGGCGGTTCGCTCTTGCTCATTATTCCATATTTCCCTTGATTATCAATTATTTAATTAAGTTGGAATAAAGTTGTTGTTTTGGTGTTTGGGAACAGATTTGATAAAACGATGTGTTAAAATATGAATTTATAATAGGTTGTATATATTGCTAGAAACAACGCTATTATATATAATTCTATATGATATTATCATAAAGTGATGAATGGATTTTGGTGTGGATTTATATGTGGACTTACATGCTTAGTTAGCACGAGTATTCGTAGGAACGCTATGTACCTTACGAGGTCTAGTCGTTTCTTTATAACTTTGTGTTAGGAAGATAAATGCCCTAACGCTTTTGGTCATGACCTACCCCTATCCGAATATAGGTGGTGGTGCACTTAGCTAGTGCCAAAATTCGGGATTCGTCTCATGTTCTATATCTCATTGTGAGATTGATGTGGATTAAAAGTCTTAACGTGAATGCACGTTTTTGGAAGTAAATAAGATAAGTGCTTTTACGCACATAGTTAATATACCCTCGGGCGAGAAGTACAACGTGTAACCCGTCCGGACTCTTGTACCCAAATAATCAAGGTCGTTTTTATAAACTTGTGTGACAACTTAACGTTCCCAACGATTTCATACTTTTCCTATAAGACTCAATTCCGCTAGAGTCTTCTTTTCGATGCATATCTTCTTCTATCATTCCGTGAAAGTTCCGGGTTATGTATCGTTCATTCGGTTATTATTCGAGGGACAATGATAGTAAACGGTTACGATCACTTGAACCATTCTGTTTGTACCCTTGCATAGTCTTTCATTAGACTAACCAACCGGATTTTATTTCTTGCATGGTTGACTGGTGTCATCCGTCCTATACGGCACATCAGAGGTTGGTCCCCGACAATTGAAGTAACCAGTCAAAGAGAAGGCTTGCAGTTGAAGTTTGTGTTTTAAGAAGTAATATTTCCAAGGCGTGTCTGTCTAATTTGAAATAGATGTAATACATAGTCATGTAATTAGGACTACTTTCAAAAAGTCTTTCGCTGTAATTTAAAAGTCTTCCGCTGTCACTATACTTTGTTGTAAAACCGTCATTCTCATTTTACGAGAGGAATCTTAATAAAAAGTTGAGTTTATTCATTTAAAATATCTTCCGCTGATTATTCTTTCGTTAGTTAATATTTATGTATTTATTTAAGCTTAATTGTTCCGATTAAAGCCTAGGGTGACTTTGGGCGTTAACGTCTGAGGTCACTGGCGTGTGACACTACCGACATAAGTCGGGGGTGTTACAGAAGCCTTCATTTCCTTGTTTTGATTTGAAGGAGTGAAAAATTTCATGCGCAATTAAAATATTGTCTTGGATAACTCTATTTGCAATAAAGGCTCCTTGTAAGGGATGAATAAGTTTTTCCATGGCTTGTTTTAATCTTGTTGTCAGAATTTTTGAGATGATTTTATAAATTGTAGAGCAAAGACTTATAGGTCTGTATTGGTTTGTTGAATTAGGGTTGTCACATTTTGGGATCAGCGTTATAAAAGTATGATTTACTTGTTTGAGAAGTTTCCGAGAAAGGAAAAAAACTTTTAACTGCTTGGATAACTGAAGGTCCCACAATGTCCCAATATTTCTGGTAGAATTATGCTGTCATTCCATCCGGTCTAGAAGATTTATTCGAACCAATATCAAATACAGCTTTTTTAATTTCATCATTTGATACATTCCTAATTAGTTTTTCATTATCTTCTGTGGTTATTTCATCTTGAATTAAATCAAGATTTCCCCGTAAGAGTCTTTCGTTCATTTCTTCACTTTTGAATCTTTTAATGAAATAATTTCTGATATTTTCTTCTCCAACTATATTAGTTCCTTCTTGTGTTAGAATTTCTTTTATAATTTTCCTATTTCGTCGTCCACTAGCTATTCTATAAAAGTAGCTAGCATTTGTATATACTAATTTAATATGTTTAATTTTTGCTCTTTGGTTCCAGAAAGTTTTATGGAAATTGAGTATTTTTTCCTTTTTTCAATAAGTCTCACTTGCCTCTGTATAAGAGTGTTGTTCGCATTTGTACAAACTTCAATTTGGATGTCAGATAGTTGTTTTTCTAGGTTATGGAGTTAGGTGAAAACATTACCAAAGGTGTTCTTATTCCAAATTTTTGCATGTTTTTTTAATAGCTTTGTTTTTGAAACAAGATCAAACATTATTGATCCATGGTAGTTTGTCCTCCAGGCTTGTTTAACAACATTCCTGAAATCCTTTCTTGTCATCCAAATTTTTTCGAATTTGAATGGTTGGTTTTTGAAGTTAGTTGCAGATGTAAGCTCAATCAAAATAGGACAATGATCAAAGCTGGAAAAAGCATAGTTTTTAGTACAGATGTCAGGATACCATTGTAAATTTGGTGCTGAACTAGGACTCTATCAAGTTTTTCATAAATGTTATTTATTTCAGTTTTGTTTTTTTCGCCAAGTAAAAGTATTCCCTGTAAAGGGGATATCTATTAGTTCGCATTCGTCTTTGAAGTATCTTAATCTGGTGAACTTTGTCAGTGGAGGGGTTAAGCCACCCATTTTTTCAGTATGGTCTTGAATTTCATTTAGATCCCCCATGACTATACAAGGATAGGAGCTATTCTTGATAATTTGGATAATAGTCCCCCAGAATTCATTTTTGCCTGTTTCGTTGGGAGGAGCGTATGTAAGAATAAGCAATGTTGTAATGTTTGTGCAAATATTTTTGTATTTAATGCTTACAAAACGAGTGTTGATTTGATCAACTTCAAGGATTTCATTCATGAGTTGATAGGATTTCCACATAACGCAAATGCCGCCAGAGAAACCATTTGCCGATATGCAGTGAAAATTGTCAAATCCTGCTTTTTTCCACAGTTTTTTGCTCGGCTCTTTGTTCGTTCGTGTTTCGAATAAGGCAAGAAGTTGAATTCTTTCAATTTTGCAGAATGATTCAATATCCATCCAGATTGTTTTTTTCCCAATTCCTCGACAATTCCAGGTTGCAATCTTCATAAAAAAAATCATCTTTGACTTGCCCCTTATCCTTAGATTTTGAGGGGTCTTAATTCTGGTTTGACATTCTTTAATCCTTATCCAAATTGATGTAGTAGTCTTCTTAAAAAGACACAAAATTTGTTGATATAGTTTGCTCCTCATAGTAATACTTTTTCCAGGTTGTGGATGTTTAAAATTTATATTTCGTGTTGTTTTATTTTGTTCGGAATCTATTTTCTTTTGGTTTCTGTCATATGCTTTGGTATCAGGATTTAAGGAGATAAACCTGTAGGAATATGCATACCCCCAAATGGGTTTTCCATAACAACAGGCTGGGGAGATGCTATAACAATTTTCAATGTTTATAGATAATTCCATAGAAGCATGTATATTTGGTTTGGTTTTAGAAATGTGGTAATAGAGATCGGTGGCCCAGTCGATCACATAGTGAAACTGGAAGAGAAATTCAGAGAAGATCAAAGGCATAGACTGAGAAAGAGTACACCTTTTTCAACATTCATTATAGAAGGTTTTCTAATGAAGTCCCCTTTAATGGGATATTTGTGTACAAGCGCCTGTGGTCTCCAGAATGTTTGTTCAGAGTTGTTCACTCCCCAGGAGTGAACAACTCTGTTTTCTGGGACCGAAATATTGTTTGGATGGTATTTATTCATAATAAGATTGTACATAGTTTCATAGTTGTTCATCTTTCTCCAACTGTTGGTTTGTTGTCGAGTTGATCTTCTGTGCTGGAACATTCTTTTTGAGGGGTCTAGTCTTCTATTTGCCAAGGCAAAACAAGAGATAGTCAGAGGTACATGGATCAGGTTATGATTAAACCAAATGTAACAGATGTGAGTAAGGCCCCTTAGCGGGTAGAGGTACCAACTATGAGAGGCTTGGAAAACACAAGCCATAATCCATAGAAAGGCTTGGAAAAGGCTTGGAAAACACAAGCCATAATCCATAGAAAGTCAAGGTTCACAAATAAAACTAACCGAATAGAGTAGTAGAAGTAATAGCAAGGCAACCATTCATGCCAACCAAACACCAAGGTAGTAGATAATATTCTCAAGAACATATCAGATTTAGTGGTGTAAGAGTTCATCATTAAGTTGTAGAAGTGCATATAAGAGAAAGCAAAGCAATAATCATAGATAATCATATTAATCAAGGCATTTAAGCAAGGCTTGGAGAGGCATAACAGAATCACCCACAAAGAGTAGATAAAAACATGCCAGTTAAATTCAAAGGTCTGGACAACAAAGGTAGAGTCTAGAGGCTAACAGAGGAGCCAAGGACTAACAAAAGCAGACCTAAAACACTTGAAAAGCACAGTAATCAAGATGGTTCTACACCATTGAACAAGAGGAGTCAAAAGGCTAGTACATGGGGTTGCCCTAATAGCATCAAAGTTGTAAAAGAGTTCAATAGAACCTAACATTTGATAACTGAAATTAAACATAATCTTTTTTTGGATTTTTTGGCACCCTTCAGCACCAAGGTGGCAGTTTCTCCTTCATGGGCCATGTCCTTGCGCTTACTGGACTCAGAGGCCACAATAAGGGACATTTCTGCAGAATATTTCTTTCTAGGAACCCCTTGACTTAGATCAATGGATTTTTTGTTGCTCAAAGGAGGAACAAGCTTAGCAGGCTCCCTGAGTTCAGTTATCATTTCTTCAATTTCCTTTTGAAAAATTTCAGAGCATTCCACAAATTCATCCAAGAGGTCGTCCTGGTTCAGAAAATTTTGCAGCTCATTTTCATCCATCAAGGGCATGTCATCCTTTTTCAGCTCAAGAACCTGGTTTGAAGGAGCCCTCAGGCTCACCTTTGTGGTCTCATCATCAGGGTGTGGAGTTTCAAGAGGAGATGTGAGATTAGTTGGCATATCATCAGAAGGAGGGTTACTAATCAAACCTTCATCAACAGCAAGTTGGGGTTCAGTTGTAGAGATGAGGATATTATCCTTCACCACAGCAATGGCAGGCAGAGGAGGATCCGTGCCCTCAGAGTTCTTCTTTTTCTTATTGTAAGAAACAAATTGTCACTTGTTTAAAGCCTCTCCAGATTCTTCCTTAGTCTCATCAGAAGATGGAGAAACCTTAAGCTTCTGGAAAGTGAGTTGAAGTGATTGAGGTTTAGCAACCCTAAGGGAGCAGTTTTCAAAAGAGTGCTCCAGAGCTCCACAATTACCACAGCCCTCTGGAGCCTCTTCAAACCAAATGGTATATTCCTTTTCAGTGCCTTCTTCATTTGGAACAATGATAGTATTGAAGTTTATACTTTCAACATTAACATTGATATAGACTCTAGCTTAGTTAACTCTCTGTTTTTTCTCAGTAAAAGGATCAAGTTTTATAAGAGTGTCCAGATTATTCATCATAATGATAGTGCTTATGACATCAAAACTGATGTACTCCACAGGTAAGTGAGGAATTCTGATCCACATATCAACAGTGGAGATGGGTTAAGAGAAAGGATCAAAGTTAGAAATCCATGGTTTAAGAAGCAACAGTTTCCCAAAGACATGGTATGGTCTGTCATCCCAGGCTTTTTTCTGATCAACAGGGTTAGCAAAGCGAATTTCAAACCAGAGATTAGGCTCAATGACTTCAAAGGAGCCTTTGACAAATCTCCAGTCATTTTTGAGTTTTGATTTCAGTTTTGAAAATTCCATTGGATCTCCAATAACATAACCAAGCAGCGAAGAATCTTTCAATTTCAAAATGTTTTTTCTCACTCCAAAAAGTTTTGACAGGTACAGATTCATGTCAATAGTGGGTTTTGAAAGATTTTTGGAATTGGCTTTAGCCACAATAAGAGGGTTCACCTCAGTTTGCTCAGGGTCAATGGGTTCATTGCTCATGTTCCCAGTTTTTGCAGAGGTAGTTGAGTCTCCCAAAGGAGAGCACAGTACCTCCTTCAATGTTTTCTTCCCTTTTTCCATGAGATTGGGAAAGGGAAGGAGAGGATCACAAGCACAAACAAAGCAGGAAAACAATACAGGGCAGTCGAAATAAAACACAAAGAGAAAACAAGCAGAGAACAGAGGAAAGCATGTCAAGTTCAACCGGCTAAGAACAATATATATAGTGACCACAAAAGCCAGAAAAACAAACATGTTAAAGAGGGAGAGAGAGATGGAAAGGTAGCACCTGAGAAGGAGGAGCAAGGGCTTTCTAGAAAAAAAGGGGGAAACGCGGCGGAAGGTAGCAGAGCCCATCACTCCCACTAGTCCTACGACCAGAAGAGAAAGCACAGCACCGACTGAGATCCACCACGTAGCCCTGGAGGTACCACTCCTCTTTAGTCATGGCCGGAATAGAAAGAAAGGAGCCGTCTCATCCAAGACCATACTCCTTCTGACCTTTGCCAATTTTCTTCAAAGACCTCGGATCCCACCAAATCAACAGGAAGGAGCTCGTGAAAGACATCTCAGGGCAACGAATATTCAGGAGCTCAAGAGTTAGCGTGTTCGAAGTAGAGTAGCTCCAATGACCATCTCTGAGAGACCGTACAAAGGCAGATCCAAATCGAAGGAGGAGGAGTGTTGGACTCACCATGTTGATTGTGATAAAGAGATTCATGATTACATGTTTGAGATTGAATAATAATTTTGGTCAAACGCAGCGGCGCAGGTTCAAGGGTTAGGATTTCAGAGAAAAGGGTGTTAGGATTCAAGAGCGTTTTTGTATTCATTTTTTAGAGTCTCTTACTTATATACCATCGTCAAATATAGACTTTTAAAAAAATCTAAAATTTTATTTTTATTTTTATTTTCATTTTTAAAAATACCATACTTTGAGTATCGCCATCGCTCTTAATATCCCCACATTTATAACAAATCTGTTCTTTTTTCCTTTTTATCCAATCGCCGGCATTGTTTTCCGGCACTATATAGCCATCGAAGTGTTGGGGGGTGACCCCAACACGAAGTTCCTCCGTTTTCGGACCTCTTTTTCTCTCTCTTCCTCTCTTTATAAGATCCCATCTTCTCTATCCCCCAAAGTCGGCGAATCCAGATGGATAAACCACAGCCGATCCCTTCTCCAGCCGCCGCCTCGAACCCGGCGCCGGGATCTGTGGGTGGTAAACTCCGGCTTATGTGCAGTTACGGGGGGCTAATCGCCCCCCGTCCGAACGGCGAGTCGCTCTGCTATACCGGCGGAGAGACTCGGATCGTCGCCGTGGACCGCCGTGCCTTGTCGGTCTCCGCCCTATCTGCGCACCTCTCCCGTAGCCTCCTCGGCGGCCGCTCCTTCTGCCTCAAATACCAGCTTCCCGACCACGACCTTGACTCTCTCGTCTCCGTCACGACCGACGAAGACCTGGTCAACATGATCGAAGAGTACGACCGCCTCGCTATTTCTCCTACCCCATCCAGGCTCCGATTCTTCCTCTTCCCGGTGACGAAATCCGAGACGAATTCCGGCGAATACGACGCCAGATCCGAGGCCTGGTTCTTCGACTCATTGAGGAGCGCGAGGATTGACGCGGGGGAGAAGAGGTCGTCCAATTCGAGCTCCGGAGTGGAGGGGCAAGGGGAAAGCGAGGGAAAGTCTGGAGGGGCTGTGGATTCGGCTTTGGGTGGTTCGGAGTCGATTGTTCTGGAGACGAACTCGTCGTTTGGCTCCACGGGTTCGGCGGCGTCGGTTTCGAGCTTGCCGGCGGCTAAATGCGGCGGTGGGGAGGAGGTTGGTCTTGTTCAGGTGCAGGATTTGAAGGTCAATTTGCCCCTTTTGGATTCTATTGGCAGGTATATAAATCACAAATCCATTCGATTGATTTTGATTGTTTTTTGTTCTGTTGTTGCGCAAATTGTTGGACGAATTGATTGATTGATCGTTTTGATGTTAATTTGAGGAAATCATTAGGACATAGATTATTGGAAAATTGAGATCGTTTAAATTTCGAAAAATTGCGAGTGAATTTCCTCGTCTGTTCACATTTTATTCCCTTGCGAGGTGATTAGCAGTTCATCACCTTCATGAGTGCTTATCAATTATGATGAAGTAACTTAGAAGATTAAATTTTTTATGTTGTTCACCTGCAAGCAAAGAAAGCGTCAATATTCTTTACAAAAAATCCTTCAGGATTTTGTTTTTATTCCCCTTTTGTTTCCACAGGATTGTTTTTGTTTATTTCATTGGCTTAGCTTTCTTAAAAGAAAAGTGAAGATTTGGACTGATGCTTTTGGACTTCGTTTACACTATTGAAAATTGAATTTTGGACGTGATGAATGAATTTTATCACCTTATTAATACGTTCAAATGGGTCATCAGACTCATCACTCATCATCCTTGGTGAAGTTGTCATGTTTCTGTATAGTATTGTTTGACTTTCCAAGTTCATATAATGCCAAGTATTTGAAACTTCGATAGTTGATGAAGGTAATTAGATAATGAAAATGGACTCAGTTCGGAACCTAGAGTTTTTGATACCAATGAGAGAGGAAAATCATGTCTAATATGAAAGGAACTGCCTCGACAAAATCATAGACCATGTGTTGTTTTGGTGCTTACCCTTTTGAGTTATGAGATAGATAGGAGTCATAAAAAGGGATGATGATCACTCTTAATAAACCTGATTAATATGTGCAAATGGGTCATCCTTGGTGAACTTTGCTCTGTAACTTGTTTTCCCACAATATTGCAGATGTTCTAATTGTGTCTTTTCGTTTTTGTGGTGTTAACAGTGATGTTAGTAGCATCACTAGCTCAAACTTCCTATCACCTACTCTGGTCTATCTGGACTCTCTTGAAAAGCCTGATCCCAAGGACTCCAAGATTTCTTCTAAGTTCATCGAGGCTGATATCAACTCTTCTGATGTCTCCCCACATGCTGATCTACTCAAACCAATGCCAGTTTATGGCTACTCCTTGTCTCAGCCAATGGATCATCTACACCAGCATGCCCCACCACTCCAACAACCTCTTCCTAAACCTCAACCAACCCTCCAACCGTACCTTCAGCCACCGCCTCAATACATTCATGCTGGCTCCCCCTACCCCACACAATACTACCCAGGTGCAGTGCAAGCTGCTCCTTACACCACAGCTTACCGTCCATACCTACATCAGCAACCACAACAGGCAACGTACGCCATAAACAAGCCTTGCCCGGTCTATCTAATGCCAGTTGGGCAAGCACAACGTAACTTGGGAGGTACAACTGTGATATCTACTACCGGCCCACAATTGCAGACGAGCCCTGCTATGATGATGACCTCCAAAATGGTCTATGACGGGTTTACACCCGCTCAGTCAACGCCCGAACTTGCTGCTGCTAATGCTTACAGGACGGGTCCTATGGTGTCTCAACCTCTTGCTGTCTCATCTGAAGAGAGCAAATTCATGGCTGTTGCTCAGATGAGCCTCCCGCCTCAAACTCAGGCGGTTGCTGTTTCTTCTGTTGTGGAGGGTGCTATGTACGGTTGCGGTGGTGGTGAATATGATGATCCTTTGCATGCACAAATATACAAGACTCAGCCCCCGGCACCGGCTGTTCCGACCCAGTTCCTGCCCTTGTCGAATGCTGCAACAATGATGTTGTCGGATAATCTGAGCCAGCTGCAGTTGGATAATAACACTAAACAGCAGGTCAGAACCTGATTGCTCCCCTCTGAATCAATAGGTTTTTTTTCAGCAGAACAGCAATTTTGTAGCACTACAGCTTTAAGTGTGCGTCTTGCAACCTATACATGGCATCTGTGAAATAAATGTACCGAAGGGTTTCCTTCATATGTACCATATAATATGCTTCTTATTTTCTGCTGTGCAGACATTTGTCAAAGGTTTGAATACAGAAAAGGCTGTGATTTGCAAGTTGAATTGAACATTTTGTTTGATTTGTTGGTGTATATGCGGCCATACAGGCTTTTAGTTTTTTCACAGTGGAGTGATCAGTTTGAGTTTTCAGTATTTTTGCAGTATAGCGCAGTGAGCAAGAATTCTAAGATCATTTTTCCACTCCTTGGTTTAGGTTTGCTGAGTGATCATAAGTTACTTATGAAGCCCTGTTACTTTGTTTTTGAGTGTGTTTGGCAAGGCCGAAAATACAGTATTTGTTTTTTAATGTTACTATGTCAACCGCTATCGCTATTACATGGCGTTTTGTCAACTGCTACCACTATTACGTGGCGTTTGAGGGTTTTGTCAACTGCTACTGCTATTACGTGGCGTTTGAGGCGTTTAACAGAGTTCTACCATGTCAACCGCTACCACTATTACGTGGAATTATTATGGAGTGTTCTTATTTCCCTTTTTCTTTGACATATTTTCCGTCAAGCATGCATTCATCGCATTTAATTTACACCGATTTGCATATATACCCTAAACGAAAAAGTGTCTTGCAAAAATATCAGTTTGACTTTTTTTTACATATATACATCATTTGGGGTATTTTTGTAAAATATTAATTTTTTTTTTAATTCAAAAATTAAGTAAAAACAAAAAAAATCATGAAAAGAAGAAGGAAACAAAAAACACAAAATAGGAAAATATTATTTTTTAATATTTTTCTCCAAAACCCCAAATTTTATCCCGTCCCTTTCTTCATTTCTCCCGCCCACTTCCCTCCCATTTCCCGGCTATCCCGCCTTCCTCCATCTCGCCGGCCGGTGAATGAACAGTTGGAAGTGAAAGATCCAAACCCATTCTCCCTCTCCCTCTCCCTCCCATTCTACAAACGTGTTGAACCTCAGGAATGGCGAACTGTGTAACTGTTAAACAGGAATGGCGATTGGCGATTAACTGTGTAACAGAAGTGTTGAACCTCAGCAGATGAACCCGAAGAACTGTTGAACTCAGCAGATTGATTCACAAGCGGTTTTCCAGGTTAGGGTTAGGGTTATGGCTAAATTATGTAAAACCAAATATTCAGAAGGGAGCAAATGTAAAACCGAAGCTACCCAAGCGACCAGATGAACTGATAGTTTTCTGAAGTAAAGAAATGATTCACAAGACTTTTGTTAACCAGATGAACTGGTAGTTTTCTGAAGTAGACAAATATTCAGAAGGTTTTTTATCTGCTATAATAGAAAGTTCTTGTCCGCCTTAGTAAAACAATTGTCATACTTAATAATAAAACTATCATAACTACAACGTTTAAATTGGATATATGTCATACCAAATATTCATAGAATAATGTCATAACTACAACTAAAAGTTTTTAGTCATTAAACCATATTACATGCTTGCCTATTGCCTAATTTGGGTAAGACGTGTGACATATGGCTGGATAGTTCTACTCAGAAGCTGTATAGTTCATCTCACTAATCTAAATACAAGATGTCTTAATTGGATCTCCCTTTCCCGATGCTCTGCCTCTTTGACAATTTTACTTTACATAGATATTAATTGCACTTCATCTCACCAATCTACTTTACAGATATCTTAATTAGAAAATGCTCCATGTTTGAGTATTTTTAGGTACATGGTGCCACTCGTAGTGCTGGTGATTTCAAAACCGTGACATTGTAAATTGCTATTGTGACATATTGTTTATCCTACTTCAGGGATTTCCTCAAACTCTATCGCTTTCCTGATCTGTGGTGGTATGTTATATGGTCTCTGAGGTGCCAAAGTTGAGGAACAAGTTGGCTGAGAAGATTAAATGCATTGACGAGATAGATGAAATGGAGATAAAATATTTGTCACCGTGGAAACCACTGCCACAACCAATCGATGTCAAAGATGACAAGGACCTTAGTGCGTTCAAATTTTTGAACGCACACTCACAAGATAACATTTGGCCTATCGAGTTATATGCGAGTATGAAAAAGAAGGGAAACAAAGAGCCAGAGGCCGAGGTTGTGATGGCTGGTCATCCAAGTAGAAGTGATGACGAGGACACCACAGTGTGTCTGACTCCGCCACCGTTAACACAAACTCAAGAGGCAGAGCCCGAAGTTGTGGTAGGTTGCCCTCCAAGCAGAAATGGTACCAAATCCGACAAGAGCAATATGGTAAGCGACAATTGTCCCACTGAAGCTTTACTGAATATAGTTGATTGTGACATGTATGAACTGAAACAAAAAATTTGTCGTGTAAACAATGGGGAAGTACAAATAGTTGACTTGGTGAGCCAATCTGAGGCAAACTCGGAAACTGATGGGAGAGAAACAAGGTCTTCCACATGAACGAAAAGAATACATAAATGTATTGACATTGAGAGTGATTATGGGGAAGACGTTGGGCGAGATTTTGATTGGGATGACTTTGAGGATGACTTTGAGGATGATGTTGAGGAAGATGTTGAAGAAGTAACATTGTTGGATGACACTAATGAAGTCGACAACTTATTCATAGACATTGATGAGGAAGTTCTACAAAAGATTGAAGCCGAGTACTATCGTAGCAAACGGTTTAGTAAAAGACAATTGGATGAGCCAATGGAGGATAATGTGGTGAGCGGCATGAATTTAGAAATAAAAGTTAGAGAGCATTTCAATTGCAAGAAGGATCTTAAGGATCGTTTATCCTTGATGGCATTATAGAGGCGCTTCCAGATGCAAGTCCAGAAGTCTGATAAGAAGTTATATGTGGTAAGGTGCATTGATCCTAGTTGCACATTTTTTTGTCGTGGGACCGCTCTTGGGAGCACAGGATTGTTTGAAGTAAGGAAGTATTATGGATAACATACATGTGGCATGAAGCTAAAGCATAACCACCACAGACATGCAAGTTCAAGCGTAATTGTTGACCATATTATGTCAAGGTAAGTAAACAATCCTGTCAGTACGATCATATATATTTATGAGCATGTATATGAACTAACCTTAGCATGTTACATATACAATCCTGTTACAGCTTTAACACAACCGGTACATGTCATGGACCTCGTGCTGCCGAAATTCAAGACATCATGAAGAACATGGGAGTGGCAGTTGGTTACGACAAGGCAAACAGAGCACGTTTAACCACCATTGACAGGATAAGAGGCACAGCTGAAGAAAGCTACAATTGGATTCATGGATACATGTACATGCTTCAACGGATGAATACAGGGACAGTCACACATGTTGAAGTAGATTCTAATCATCGATTCAAGTATTGTTTCATCAGCTTGGGTGCTTGGCGCAATGGAATGCAGTTTTTAAGAAAGGTATATTTCCGTTTTGTCACGTTCCACGATGCTATTGTCAAATTGATACAGTACATTGTATCATATGTCACTCTGTAAAGCTGATTGAAAACTATTGCAGGTCATAACTGTGGATGGTACCCATCTAGGATCAAAGTACAGAGGCACACTTCTAGTTGCAGTGGCATAAGACGGAAATAGACAAATATATCCAGTGGCTTTTGCTGTTGTTGACAGCGAGAATAACAATTCATGGTCGTATTTTTTCCGACACCTACGCTCCGTTGTTGCCGACGATCATGACCTCGTATTTGTGTCTGACCATCATGGAAGTATATACAAAGGTTTAAGAGAGCGCTATATCTTCGCAAAGCATGGTTGTTGTACACTTCACCTATGGAGTAACGTGAAGACGAGGTTTAAAAGAAATGGCTTGTGGATTCTGTACCAAAAGGCAAATCAAGCGTACACCAAACATGACTTCAATCGTGAATTTGCAAGACTTTGCAACCAGTCTCCGGAAGTCGGTACCTACCTCAGGGGTGTTGGATTTGAAGTGTGGACAAGGTCGCATATGCCCGCAAACAGATTCAACATTATGACGTCCAACAATACGGAATCCGTTAATAGTCGCTTAGTGGGCCCGCGTCGAATGTCGTTGATTGGGTTGCTTGATGGTATACTGAATGTCATGAGTCAGTGGTTTTGTGACAGGAGATTCAAGGAAGAGCGACATTCTGAAGTTCTGACCCCGACAGTTTGTCGTGAGCTAGAAAGTAATTATTTGAAATCGTTGACAATGGTTGTGAGTAGGCTAAATCAATATGAGTTTCAAGTGCATGCCAATGGAACTACACTCTTGGTAAATCTGCATGCTTGAACCTGCTACTGCAACGTCTTCCAAGTTGACCAAATTCCTTGTGCGCATGCAATAGCGGCTGCGAAGGATTGTGGTGTGGATCCTGTCACTCTTGTTCATCCCCTCTTTACTGCTGAAATGTGGAAGGAAGTGTACAAGGAAACTATGTATATGGTTCCTGCATTTGAGCGTTGGGAAGTTCCTGACACGGTCTTGAATAGAGCATGTTTGCCCCCGTATGTTAGGAGGAAATCAGGAAGACCAAGGAAGAAAAGAATCCCGTCACGGGGAGAATACAAGGGGCCCGAGGAGAAGGTGTGGAAGTTGTGGCACTGTCGGCCATAACTCACGAAACTGTCCTAACCCCTCAGCCGGCCCATGATGCCGTTAATTGTGCTATCTCTTCAATTATCCATTTTGTTAATATGTGAGCAACCCGTGTTATCTCTTGAATTATGTATTTTGTTAATATGTGTATTAAGAGATCCAAACTCTTGAAGGATCTCTTATCACTCATAGTACTTTTCGTATAAATGATATGTATTTTGTTAACATGCGGTTAGTTAATGTAACATTATCCTGTCATGACTATATTTATGTCCTGACATTGTCAAAATTGACTACTTTTGGTTAAATTCAAATGACAGAAGTTTCACTCCATTATGTACCTACCCCTTGACCCCACTTGTTATTCTTCCATATTTATCATGACAGATTCAATATGCTTTCAAATAACCAACGGACCAACATGAGTGGTATCTGAATAACACACAGGAAAAACATAAACCGTCCTCGGCCATACATAACATGCTTCTTAAATCACTACATTTACGTGACATTACATAGTCACTACATGACATAATACGATGTTCAACACAACTACTTACCCACCAACAAAAGCATCACCATAGAGTACTATTTCATGCGACATTACCATAACATACTATATTATATAAAACATAATTACATAACATGCTTCATTTGGCAATCTGATACATATATGACAATATATAGTCACTATATGACATTATAGAGTTCCTACTTGACATTACAAATTCATACAATAACAGACTTCATAACCTACTAAATACTACACCAACTTCATAGTCCCTACACTAAATATTACATAAACACGGATGTGGAGGAGACAGATGAATCTGGGCCGTCGCGCTGCGGAAGTTCTTCAACAACATCTCCTGTGATGACATATATGTTTATGAAGGCCACGGACCCACGGTTCTACCTTGGGCGGCAAGGACGGCCGCGTCTCCGCGGTTCTGTAAGGCCCTCAAGGTACGAGGGCCGCCATCGGGGGGCACAACTTCGAAGAAGTACGAAGCGTCCCGATCATAATTGTTAAAGTGATACAGTTGGTTGATCAGCCACCAAACATCCAGTACCATTTCAGCCAACGGACTCCAGTTTTGTGTCGTCCCGCCTTGGTAGTAATGGGTCAAAATCCTGGCATTTGCTCCCCTTGAAGGGATGATTCTCCCTCCGGTATGGACAGTTGCAAACACCCTGTGATCGTTAGGCTGATCAGCCATGGAAACGAAAGAAGCGTAGGGAATTTGGTGTTTTTAGGGTAAGGTGGAAGATGTTTTTAAGCGGATTGTGGATGAGGAAATATGACTTCGTATGAGGGGTATATAAAGAGGTTTTTGGGTTTGTGGCAGTTAGGGTTACATTTATGACGGTGCTCTAATAGAGAGTTAATTTAATTACTTGGGTTAATATCCTGTCCTGTCACTGATATCCTGTCTAATCAGTGTAAATTGGAGTTCGTGGGCAATTAATGATAATTTCATGACGGTTTGGAGTTTTTTATTGTCCCTTCTCAAAAAAGCAGTGGCTGAGTTCTCAGTAGAGCCGATACCCTGTTTGAAATTTTTTATTGTATCCCACATCCCTCTTAGATTCATCTTGTCATGCAATTTTTTATATCTTGTATATTCTGAAGTCAGTCAATGCCGTTTAAGTGCCATGTAACTGCCATTTAACCTACACACACATAACTGCTATTTAACTGCCATTGTATGTAATCTAAACAAGTTGTCATAACATTGTATGTAATCTAAACAAGTTGTCTTAGAAAACATCCAATTGTACGTAATCTAAGCAAATGCCATCCAAACCCCAAAAAGAACATCCAAATATCCAATTTAAACGATGGAGTTCCTTAGGCTCGACCTTCACACCCCGTCAAACACGCTGTGAGCCATGTCGCTCCTGAAGCCGTCAATAAATTTGGTTGCCACAACGTCAAGATTTTTCCAACCAGCACTGAGCAACTCCATGTGTTTCAGAGTGTATATCCCACAGTCATGACTACGAACACAAAATGCAATAAAGTTACTTAGATGAAGTATATAATAAAATTGGTAAGGGGATTGATATTTCTACTTACCCACGCTTGTTCTACTTCAGTCCTTGAATTCTCTCAAATTTAATCTCTTGAGTACCCCGATGTTCAAATTTCTTGGCAAGCGGTGGGTACTGTGTCATGAAGTGAGGAAGAAACCGACAAACCCCATGCATGCATGTCTCTACGACCAAGTTAGAGTTCAAATCCACATTACAATCATATACATTTGCCTGCCATTGCAGCAGATCGATCTCTACAACCACCCAATGCATGTTATCGATGTTGAGGGGGAAATAAATGAAGTCCAGATCATCCCAACTGGACCCATAAGGTTTAGGCCGATCTCCCCTAAAGTATGCGAGTGCACGTTCAGATGCAGGTGGAACAGTGCAGGCATTTTGGACATAGTATCTATATGCATCCGTATAATCAGCATGCCAGAAAACGTCCAATATTGTGGCCTTGCGTTTAACTTCGGACTCCAAAAGCACCTTACGGATATAACAACAAACTTCATCGATGTGCTTCAAAAAAATATAATTCATCCTGTCAGGCATTGCAACAAATCCCAACATTAGGCATTGCAACAAATCTCAACAGTAAACTAATTTGACATCATAAGTAAATAGCTTACACCATCTTCCAGCCAAGGTTTTGGTTCCAGTATTAGGCCAAACCAGTCCTTGTCCATCTCTTGACCACACAGTCCAACTCTTGGCTTAGAGCTGGAAAACAAAGAAGGTGTAATTAAATCCATGAAAGATAGTTGAACATTATTAAATCCGTGAGATACTAACCTTTCATCATTCATCCATTTCAGCAAAGCAATCATCCCCTTCACTTGTGAATTCTTGGTTATCTTCTTCATAATTTTCCCCTTTTTCTCATCTGTGTAAGGTGTTAGTTTTTTGGCGGATGGCTTCACCATAAGACTTGGAAGAACCCTCTTCGGTTGGAGATGCTGATTTCGTTTATTTTTGGGTTTCGCCTTGCTGGATGAAGCAACCACGGCGGTTAGCACTGAAAGAGGTTCCTCTCTTTCCTCAACCTCTGCTGGGGTTAGCTCTTGTTGGGTAGCCTCCGGTGCTCCTTCAATGTCGTTAGTAAAATCCTACTCCTGGTCCTTTTCACCATCGTTAGCAACATTTTCATTTATGTCTTTGACAATGGCCATAACACCATACGCACCCTCAACATCATTGTTACCCTCAATGGAATTATCAAAATCCTGCAATCATAACAACCATGTCATACATGAGTACAAATCATGTCACCATGCCAGACTTTTCTTGTAAAACATAAAAACTCCCAACATAACAATAATATTGTCACCTCGTACAAATAATAATGTCATAGTAGTGATGATAATATGATAATTTTCATATAAGCATATTCATACCTCTTTGCCTTCAACTTCTACCTTCTCCACCTCAGCCTCCTGAACCTCAACCTCTACCTTCTCCACCTCAACCTCCTGAACCTCAACCTCTTTGTCACCACCCTCACCATCACTCTCATTATCAACAACTTCATTATCCTCATCAGAAACTTCCTCACCATCACTCTCATTATCAACAACTTCATTATCCTCATCAGAAACTTCCTCCTTCGGTTTGTCACCACCCTGGCGAAGTTCTTCATTGTCATTACCCTCATCATCATCACCAAATTTGTCATCATCACCATCATCATCATCATCATTATCCTCACTCTCAACCTCATCACTCTCAAACTCCTCACCCTCACCCTCCTTATCCTCCACCTCCTCATCCTCTGTTTCTTGGTCATCCTTATAAACTTTGTCCTCTTCCTCATCAGACTCACCATAGGATTCAAAATCATCCTCATTCGAATAATTCTTTGATTTCCCATTACTCTTGAGCTTAGACACCTCCTTTTCCTTTGATACCCTCTTTTCTAGCCTTCCCATCCTGTCAAGCACTCCTTTTTCCATCCTCTTCATCATTCTGAACATCTGACTTATCACCTCTGATGACTGCACAGATGCATTACTCGGCCTTGCTCCATCTTTTCCTTGCTTCCCCTTCCCCTTCTTTTTCAAACCCTTCATTGCTTCATTCACAATCTTGTCAAAATGCGGTCATCATTTTCAACAACATAGTAGCAGTCATACAGCTTATCCACCTCATCCTCATCGGGAATAAGAATGGGCTTAACCACATGTGTAAGATCATCCAATAACAACTCCAACACTCCATGTTCAGGGGCTTCATCTGAAAACCAACGAAGGCCTCGAGGCATTGCAGATTCACTCAACTTTGATGCAAATTGGAGACCAAATGTTGGCACAGCTTCCCATACCCATATCTACAATAACAAGCGGTTTGAGAATTAGCAAATTAAGATACATTATTTCATTTTATCCTGTCACCCTATAATTTAGATCAGGTCACCCTAAAACTATCTGGAATGCACATAAAAGTATGTTGGAAAACTACTATGTTGTGTCAATCAAACAACAAACAACTTCCTGCATATCCACCATGATCCTGTCACCCTGTACTCAAACATCCGATCATAGTATAGCATAGAGTGTGCTACTATGCTGCAAATAAAACTACCTGAAACACAACTGGCATGCCTTGAATGGAATATGGAATTCTTGGTGTGTTGGAGAGTAGTTTTGCCTTCTCTATTGTTTGCATCCTTTTGGCCAATGTTGTGGTCAATGACTTGTGAAGCTCTTCATAAGCAACCCTTTCCCATGGATAATCCCAAAAGTTATCCATATTCTCCAGCAGCCTAACGTGCAGCGGCTTCACTAGCCTCTTTTTATCCCCTCCCAGCAACAGACCCTCAACTATCAACAACAGTGCCAACTTGAGTTTGTAGTTGTCCAACTCACGATGTTCTTTAAATCTGTTGTAAACATCTTGTATTTTCGTCTTAGGACCACCAGGACTACCAAAAATTTGCTCCATTACTAGCCCATCAGCTTTAGTATCCACAAATGGAAGTTCACCACAATTCAGTCCAGTTATGAGAGAGAACCCCTTAATAGAAAACCTCAACTCTTTCCCTGCCACCTCATACCAAGACTCCCACTTCTTTTTTGTTTCAAGTTGCTTAAATAGAACTACATGCAATGTCTGTGAAGAAAATGATACCTGCTGTAATATTTTCAAAACTTTTCCAAACGGGGCATCCAAAACCCGTTGCCAATCTGCATGTGTCAATTTGTTTTCAATCTCACGAACAAAGTGCACCCTACAGTTGATGTTAATTCTTCCGTAAAAAGGTTCACCTCTGAAATAACTGTACCTAATCTGCAAGCCAAATGAAAACAACCATAAACAAACGAAATCGAACCATTTGAGAAGCCTCAGACGACATATGAAAAAACAAAAAACCCTAAAAAAACACTCCCGATACAAAGTAAACCATTTCAGACGGGTGACAGGACAATTGAAAAAAATACCCTAAGCCCTAAACAAAAAATGTAGACAACTTACATCCCCTTTAAAGATTAAGGGTTTATTCCCCTTTACTGGTATCGCTTTTGGCCTCGACCTGCCCTTCCCGGCTTTTTTTCCTATGGAACTGTTAGAATTTTTTTCCCTATTCACCTGTACTTCATCTCTCTGCTTCTTCTTCTTTCGAACCTGCCTGTCGTCTTCTTTTCTCTTCCTTTTCTCTCCACCCTTCTTTGGGCTCGACTCGTTACGGTCTCTAAGCACTGCCATTTTCTAGGGTTCTTTTGTAACGCGCTTCAGAGGTTAAGGAAAAGTTCGGGGAGGGCGAGTAAGTAAAAATGGAGTTGCAGAGTCGCGTTAATGGAGAAAGATGGAGGGAGTAAGTAAGTAAGAAAATGTGGAGATGGACTTGGTAAGAAAAAATGGGCTTCAAGAGTAAGCAAAAATCGAGTCTAGCGTTAATAGAGAAAGATGGAGGAGTTGAAGAGTCGCCTTCTGGGGAAGAAGAAAATGTCTGATAACAATGATGGATGTTTATAGAGTCGCCTTCTGGGAAAGAAGAAATCATCTTCTTTTGGAGGGAATTTTGGAAGGTAAACACGGAGGGCCTTTTGGGAGCATTCGAACTTCGAAGAAAGGTAAATAGGGTTATGTCTTACCCTTTTTATTCTAAATTAAATATTATTAAAAAGGTTATCCTAAAACAACAAAAACAAAAGGATATTTCCGATAATAGGATTATACAATGTGACAAAAAACATATGTACGAAAATTATAAAGAAACTTCACTGGCAGGAATTATGAACAACACTGACAGGAAGTATGCATCTACGACGAAGTAGCAAGTAAGAAATGCACCAATCAATTTTGCTAGATTTCCAAAACAATTTCAACACAAGTTATTGTCAACAATACAAGTCAATTCTAGCGAAAACCACCCAACAAGGAATCATACAACACTTATCACTATCCCAACTACAGTGAAACTTACATGAAAGTGAATAAGATATCCTCCACTAGTCAAACCAGTTCATATCGAAAATACTAACGGCTATCCTTTTTCTGTACTCATCCACAAATTTGTCACCCACGTCCACGATGTTTTGACGTCCGGAACTTAGCATTTCTATGTACTTGATCGTGAAGACGCCACAATCGCCCCTGCACACAAGTAAAAAATGTAGTTGGTTTGCTGATATTATAACCAATTTCACACAAAAAAATGAACAATTGATGTAAACAACTTACCCTCTCTTGTTTCTCTCCAATGTAGGAACACGAGTCACACTTAGGGGATTCCCCCCCCTATCTTCATAAATTGTTGCCAAGGGCTCATATTGTGCTATCATGACAGGAAGAATATATGTCAACCCTGCAAGGAGCCTATGGACTTCCGACAATTTGAACAAATTGACGTCGGGATCGTATACAGTGACACACCATTTACTTAGTTGTATCTCCAGAGCTACCCAATGTTTCTCCTTCAAATTGAAGGGGAGGTATATACGATCCACGTCCTTCCAATCCTTCCCATAAAGTGCAGGCAGTTCCCCACATAGGTATCTCATCTTAGATTGATCAACAACATAACTTTGCTTATCTGAAAACCATCTATTCATTTCCTTGTCCAAATTACGCTGAAACTAGGTGTCCAATATTGCCACTGGTTTGTCACGCACACGACAGCCAAGATAATACATACATTCGTCCAAGTGCTACAAACCAAAAATATATGTCATACCATAAATTTGTTGTATGCCACGATAATTTATATAAATAATGAAAGGGGCTTACCCGAGAAATCAACCACCCCTTTGGTTGCAACAATTGCTCAAAAAACTTCCTGTGTAGATGTTCTCCAGTTGGAGAAACAATTTCCTCACTGCATCATAACATGGTTTAATTAACATCTCAAACACACGTTCATATCATCAAGACATGTTCATATCATCAAGACAAGAGGGACAACTTCCTAACCTTTCCTTCGAGTCTAACCAACGGCACAATTTATTCATGTTTGGAATTCCTTTGGGCGTTGAAACCTTGCATCGTTTGGGATTATCGGCTTCTCTGGACAGTCCTCTCTTCCTGACAGGATGGTCCTTCAGTTCACCAGTTGTATTAATTATTTTTTTTGAGCTGCTTTTTCTTGTTGAGACTCCAATTGATTCTTTGGTAGACTCTCATTCCACCTCAGCTTCTTTTAGCATATGCAAATAAGTTTTTTCATAAATAAGATATTGGTGATCTGAGGGACCATCATGTCAGGAAGATTTATTGATGCATACCTCAACTCCTTTTGTCCTTCCTTTTTTATTTTCCCCCTTATTCTGAACTGCGCCATCTTCATCACCCATCTTCTTTTCTGAGCGAGTCTTCCTTGTAAATACTTTTCCTTCCTTGCAAATACTTTTCCCCTCATCCTGTATTGCACCCTCAACATCATCTCTCCGAACTGTACCATCTTTATCATCCTTCTTCTTTTTTGAACGAGTCTTCCTTGCAACTTGCTTTCCTTCTTTCTTATCGTCTTCTTCTTTTATCATCGTTTCTCCATTTTCCCCCTCATCTTCTACTGCACCATCAACATCATCTCTCCGAACTGCACCATCTTCATCATCCTTTTGCTCTCGATAAACAACCATATATCCTAAATTGCCATTGTCGACTTTAATGGCACCTTCATCTGTAACACCCCCAAATTTCGTCTTGAAAGTATTACTGCCAGTGACCTCGGATTCCTCATCCCGAAGTCACCCCAGGCTTTTCCAGTTGATACAAATCATCAAACAACAATTATGATACAAAATATCATAACCTTCGATTAAAACCATAGTCGCGAAATTTTAACACAATTCCAAATACGACCAAATACAGCGGAAGTCTTTGAAATAACAACAAGGTCTTGATCACAATGATCACCCGCCAAGGATCCTTAACCTGGATAAAACTCTTCAAAATACTGTTTGCCTTCATAGTCGTTCTAGCCTTTTTGGACCTGCAACCTATCTGATGTGCCGAATCGAACGGATGACACCAGCCAACAAAGCAGATAACAAATACGGTTGGTTAGTCTAAATGAATAGACCATGCAAGGGCACAAAGCATAATGGTTCGAAGTAGTCGTATCAGGTTAGACTCGTCGTCTCTCGAATAACAGTCGAGTACGATAGTCAACCACCATACTACTACTAGAATATATTAAAAGGCATGATCAAGAGGAGATTCTGGAAGACCGAGTCTTACAGCAATAAATCCCAAAAGAAGACTCCAACTGAAATGAGCCTTATAGGAAAATTATGATGAATGTTTGGGAACATTAATACACACAAACATTAAAAACAAGTTGGTGTTTCGGTTCATAACCGACCTCACCGCTTAACGCGAATTCAGATTAGAAAGAGAACTTTACTCTGACACAAGTCAAGACGAGTTCTCCTAACTGTACTACTCTTAGCTGCACTACTCTTAGCTGCACTAATATTAGCTGCACTAATCTTAGTTGTAATACTCTCCCAAGAGTATACTAAAATATATGCATCACCGCACTTAACTTATTCACAACGCACTTAACTTAAAATAGGAGAACACACATTTCTCATTTCCTTAAATGAGAAATCCCGAGCTCACACATTACTTCTTATAATCAGACATTAACCTTAATAACCTCGAATCTTATAACCTCAATTTCCTTAAAGATACTTCCCACAATTCCATTACTCATTCTCATCGAATTTGGCCCTTATGCCAAATTCTAACTTAAATCCTTTAAAATTCAAGAACAATCACAATATCTTGTTCCTACGTTCCTCAAAACGTATCCCATGAGATATTACTCTTAATTTCTTAAGATATCATTCTGAAAATGATTCATCTACTATAATGCTTATAACACAAGCTCACTTATAAGAGATAACTCTTAATCTCTTAGAACATTAACTCCACACATTTATCCTTAATCACTTCATCATCTCACAACCTTATCTCCATACTACACATCATGTAATAATTCTTACTGAATTCTTATTACCTCAGGATCATCAACATATCCTATCCTTAAACTGTGACCTTTCTATTTAAGTGGTCACCTCTTAACACAATAACTTTACAACTTAATCTTCTTCAAAGAGTTGCACCTTAAGCCTTATAGATGACATACTCACAAGATGTCCATCCTTAACAGTTCCCAAGAGTCATAACTCTTCATCCTCTAGAAATTCCACTTATCGAGTCCAACGACTCGTACTGTCTTTAAACGACTTATTTATATCTTAAATCCTTATATTCCGTACACCATCGACTATCCATCCAGGACTTAATCGCATTATTTCCTTATATTATTTCAAACGAATCTCAATTAGATCTCTCCAAAGGATACCTATGATTTCGTACACTTGGCTTTCCTAAAAGCTTTAACCATTGGTCCTACATGGGTCATAATCCTGACCATTCTAACTCCGGATTTCACAGTCTTACTCAAGACCACATTAGGGAAAATGAGTTCCTGAAGAATTATTCCCTTAATCAATTATTCATTCATAACACTTTATCCACACTATTGCATACAACATGATTAAGAGCAGATACAAAGCTTTAAACCTTAGGGTGACAATTATGTCCACCCAATTAGTACAACTACCAAAGCTTATTAATTATGTACGACAACGGCACTTATCTTATTTCATTCCAAAACGCGCATCACGTTATAAGCTTTTACATGTCTATCTCTCCAACGGATCCTATACATCTTGAGTATGTGTTTCGCCTTGAGTGATGCATATATAGTATTAGGTGGGGTCTAGCCACCTCTCTACTAGATTAGTATTAGGTGGGGTCTAGCCACCTCTCTACTAGGTTAGTATTAGGTGGGGTCTAGCCACCTCTCTACTAGGTTAGTATTAGGTGGGGTCTAGCCACCTCTCTACTAAATTCCGAGATTTGTGTCACCAGCTAAGTGCACCACCTCTATACTCGTGTATCAGAGGTTGGGTCATGACCTGTAAATAGTATTAGGTGGGGTCTAGCCACCTCTCTACTAGGTATTAGGTGGGGTCTAGCCACCTCTCTACCAAATCCCGAGATTTATGACACCAGCTAAGTGCACCACCTCTATACTCGTGTATTAGAGGTTGGGTCATGACATGCGAATAGTATTAGGTGGGGTCTAGCCACCTCTCTACCAAATCCCGAGATTTGTGACACCAGCTAAGTGCACCACCTCTATACTCGTGTATCAGAGGTTGGGTCATGACCTACGAATAGTATTAGGTGGGGTCTAGCCACCTCTCTACTAGGTATTAGGTGGGGTCTAGCCACCTCTCTACCAAATCCCGAGATTTGTGACACCAACTAAGTGCACCACCTCTATACTCGTGTATCAGAGGTTGGGTCATGACCGTCCAGATGGTATTAGATGGAGTCTAGCCATCTCTCTACCAAATTATAAAGAAACGACTGGATCCCAACGAATCCAACGTTCCTAACTACTAATGCTAACTAAACAGTCCAAGCACAACAACAGTATAACTACTAGTGCTAACTAAACAGTTCAAGCACAACTATATTATAACTACTAGTGCTAACTAAACAGTTCAAGCACAATAATATTATAATTCACATTAAAGTCATCATGTCAATCAACTTAAACACAGATATAATAGAAACGACTAATCCTTACCTGGACTTAGCTTTCCTATGAATACTCGTGCTAACTAAACAGTTCAACACAGTAATTATTCACATCAAAGTCATCCTGGCAAACAACTTAAACATAGATATAGTAGAACGACAAATCCTTACCTCGACTTAGCGTTCCTGCAAATCCACGTGCTATTCTAGCATTAAGTCAACATTAAATTCACAACAATACCATCACGGTAATTAACACACAGTACTCGAGCTAATTAAACAGTTCACTTTAATTGCCCTAGCCCAAATCCGAACAGCAGAATATTCCCGAATCTGCATTCAATATGGTTTTGGCCATAACTTTAGTTATACAACTCGGAATCCAATTCCGCGAAGTTCCAGACGCTCGTATGAAAGTATACTATTTACTGAGCTTAACCCCAACTTTATCAAAATTACAGAACTGGCCCGGTATTTCCGGCAGTGCACGAACAAGTCCTTCAGGCAACATATGTCTATAATAGCGTTGATCTAGCAGATATACAACCTATTATAACATCATATTCTTTTCATCAAATTATTTATCAAAATTGTTCCCAACATAAACAGTAAATCATTCCAAATTAATTAACAACTAACAATTGATAATTAAGGAAAGTATGGAAGGATGAGCAAGAGTGAACCGCCACTTGCCTTAGATCCGACGAAAGCTTAGCAAGGCTTGGAGACAACGATGGGTTTCCGGGCTCGACGCAGGGAAAAATCTGAGACCACATATTCCTCCGGATCGACCCAAAATGAAACCCTAAGTTAGATTCGATATCTACATATTCGAATCTAAAAGAATACGAAAGGAATCGAATGAACAAAGTCCTGATCGAGACCACAAAGCCCAAGCCACACCACGACTTCCCAGCCATACCGTGGGTGCGGTGGCATCTGGCCGCGGGTGCGGTGGCGTTTCAGTGGTGAGACGATCTCAACGACTCACCGAGGAAGATGACGGGGCGACATGTCGGGGCTCGGTTCATGGTGGCTCCAACTTTTGGACATCTAACACCACCTTGAGAGCACCACCAACACCAACCAATCTTTGGCGACAACACCGGCGAGAGCTTCGAAACTCCGGCGAGATTCAAGCTTTCCGGCGAAGGCCTTGGGAGAGAGAGAGCCGAGAGAGCTCAAAGAGAGAGAGAGAGAGAGAGAAAGAGAGAGAGAGAGAGAGAGAGAGAGAGAGAGAGAGAGAGAGAGAGAGCCGTGAGGGAGAGAGCTCAAAGAGAGAGAGATTTCGTGAGGGAGAGAGAAAAAAATGAGAGAGAGGGCTTATATATAGCCTAGATATTTTATATAAAATATCTCAACAAATATCTCACAAATATCTTAACAAATATCTCACAAATATCTTGTGTAAATATCTTACACAAATATCTTGTGTAAATATCTTACACAAATATCTTGCGTAAATATCTTACACAAATATCTTGCGTAAATATCTTACACAAATATCTTGCGTAAATATCTTACACAAATATCTTGCATAAATATCTTACACAAATATCTTGCGTAAATATCTTATACAATTATCTTGCGTAAATATCTAAGCCCTGAAATTACATCGAATGTAATTTATTCCACTCAGAGAATTATTACGGAGAGCAAGGATTTTACCGAAAATCCAACTCCACTGAAAGCGAAAAATTTATCGAACGAAGGATGGAAAAATTATCCAAATATCCTTACTGAAAATGAGGGATATTACATCATCATGTAGGGGATTTGAATCAGACACCCCCCCCCCCCCCCCCCCATTCTATCCATTTCGACATCCTCATCACGACCATGTACAACATTCTGCTTCAATAAATTACAAATTAGATTTAACTCAAAAGAATAATAAGTAAGTGTATCATTCTGTAATATTTGTCAAAAACAGAGCTTTAGGCATCCATCCAACTTATAAAACTACTTTTTTTCTATTAACTAACTATGACATTCCTGTTATAATGTTTGTAAAAAAAAGGCTTTAACTGACAATAAATATAAGTAACTGTCAATCTCAAGTTTAAAACAGTGACAATTTACCTTTTTAAAATGACATTACTATTCTACATTCCGACAAGAAAAAATGCTTGAGCTTCCACGAAATAAAAATCTAAGTTCCCAAACAAAACTTAATAACGATTGTTGACATTTATCTTACCTCCCCTTCCTCTTGTTCATCATTTGTTGAACCTGAGTTGTTGAATACCCTCTTCTTGATCATCTATTCCATTATGCCCAAGGTTTTATTCATAGCACTAAATCTTGCGTCCACTTGGTTTTCCAAATTAATCATACGCTCATGAAGCTCTTTCATAGCGCACATCATCTGTCTTGCATTCAGGCCTGAGGACTTCGCAGCAGGGGCAGGGTCCGAATCACTCTTTCATTTTCTTCTACCATTGATAGACCTCTTATTACTTACCTCGAATTTCTCAACTGCCTTGTCAAAGTAAGTGTCCTTCACTTCCCTATCAAATTTGCATTCTTTTAAGACCTCCACCTCACCTTCTTCCTCTATCAACACCACATTTGGAATAAAACGGGATGTGGCCTTCCCCAAGAAAGACTCCACAGCCGTCGCATCAGGTTGTGAATCTGATGACCATCGTAGACCGCATGGGTAGGCCTCCTTATCCACCAAATGTGCAAACGCTGAAGCAATTGGTTTAACAGCTTCAAACAGCCAAACTTGAATCGCAGTTTTTCTTGTCAGTATGATACTTAAACCATCAATATATTGTAACTACAATACCAACTTCAAAACAATATTCATTACATCCTGTCATGTTACCTGAAAGGCCATTGGCAACCCCTTGAGTTTGTAACCCAACCTTGCACTTGAGTCTCTGCTTGTTTCAACCGTTTCCAATCTATTCTTCATCGTTGAACTCAATCCCTGGTGAGTTTCAATGTAGCTAACCCTGCCCCATGGGAATTTCGTGAATCGATCGATATCAGTCAATAATTTGACATGACCCGTGCTTATGCGAACCTTTTTCTCAACCCCAAGAATGACGCCCTCTAATATAATCAATAATGTCATCTTATATTTCAAAGGGCTATTAAGATGTGTACGCATAAATAATGACTCTAGCTCACCCAACGTCAAATTATGTACATCAAATAACTCTTTCACGGCATTTTTATCCGGGTTTAGCTCATTATCATTCATTCTGCGACAGCATAACCCCGTCACAAGTAAAAATTCCTTCATTGAAAAATGCAGCAGCTGTCCTTGCAGGTCATACCACGTCTCCCACAACTTCCTCGTTTCTACTTGACGGAATAAAACGTAATGTACAAGCTGGCATGAAAATGTTTGTCGATGAACCATCTTCATAGTAGGTCCAAATGGACCATCTATTATCCTTTGCCAGTCCACAGGGGAGAGGCATTTCTCAATAAGTTTCAGCAATTCACGCCGACAGTTTTGGTTGACTCTGCCGATGAATTTTTTACCTTCAAATCTCAATAAATGACCCTAAAAATATAAATTATACAAGGTCAATAAATACAAAAGGAACATATACTTAAAAACTACATGACAGGATGTGAACTATGGAAAACTACACACAATGAGCTAACCAAAATTTACCTTTTTACCCATTTCAATTTCCTCCGTTTCAATATGGAAAACTATACCACTTCAGCTGCACTGGGGAAGATAGACAAACAACAAAAAATATCAACATTTAAGCTTTTTCTAAGCATGATACGGGATTAGCCGCGTCGGGATGGATCTAGGCAACGAATCTCAAACAATGAAAAACAAGAACAATTAGAATATGGCGGAAGTGAAACAAATGAAGGGATGATAAGAAAGAACCAATAGAAACGACGAGAAAACCCTCTTGCGTTGGTAGCAAGGAACCTTGTCGAACGATCTACCGACCCGATCTCTACAACGCCACACAACCAAGAATCGCTAACGAACTTGGAGCACGGAGATGATGCTTAAGATGTACGAAATCACCAACTCCAGAGGAACTTGACAAAGACGAAAACAACTAAGCGAAGAAGTAACAATCGATTGAGACTCTCACGGGGAGCAAAGTTCAAAGCAAACAAAGCTCTGTCTTGTGTTTAACAAATAGGAGAAATCTGCCTAAGGAAGAAGACAAGGGAGCCTTTTAATACCCTAAGGTGGCCGGCCCTATGCTTCCCAAAAAGGCTATAATTATTTCTAAATTATCCGAAAATAGAAGGCTTAACACAATTAAATAATAATCCTAAAAAATATCCAATTCAGAAATTAATAAGACTATTAAGCATAGGTAACGTTGACCATTAAAGTCAACGCCTTGACTTTGGACTTTTCCTCTTCGTCATGTGATAGTGCATGTGCCATAAACGTCTCCAGCTCTTGACGCAGTTCCTTTGACCTTGACCTAGTGATCGGTCCATCAAAGGTTGGCACTAATGGCGGGGTCGATTCCTCATCATTCTCCCCTTCTTGAAAAGGAATCGTCCTCGAGTCATCAACATCAGCGGATGCATAAGGAGTAAGGTCCCCGACATTGAATATCGGGCTCACTCCATAGTCGTCGGGCAGCTCCAACACATAGGCATTGTCGCCTACTCTCTTCAGCACCTTGAACGGTCCATCACCCCTGGGAGACAGCTTCGACTTCCTCTGCTCCGGGAACCGTTCCTTGCGCAGGTGTAGCCACACCAAGTCGCCGGGTTCGAACAACACCTGACGCCGTTCGTGATTAGCTCGGGCTGCGCTCTTCTCGGCAGTAGCTTCCAAACGAGCCGTAGTCCGCTCGTGCAGCTCCTTCATGAACTCAACCTGTCTATCAGCATCAAAGTCTGCTCGTTCCGGTAAAGGCAACGGCTTAAGATCCAAAGGGGTTAGGGGATTCAAACCATACACACACTCAAAAGGAGACATCTTAGTAGAAGAATGAATAGTCCGATTATAAGCAAACTCAACATGTGGTAAGGCAGCCTTCCAACTTTTCAGATTAGATTTAATAACAGTCCTAAGGAGAGTACCTAGGGTCCGGTTAGTTACCTCAGTTTGACCATCAGTTTGGGGGTGACTAGCAGTAGAGAACAACAATTTAGTACCAAGTTTACCCCACAAGGTCTTCCAAAAGTAACTCAGAAATTTAACATCCATATCACTAACAATAGTTCTAGGTACACCATGCAACCGAACAATCTCTCTAAAGAACAAATCAGCAACATTCCTAGCATCGTCAGTTTTATGGCATGCAATAAAGTGAGTCATCTTAGAGAACCTATCAACAACCACAAATATAGAATCTCTCCCCTTCTTAGTCCTAGGCAATCCCACAATAAAATCCATACTAATATCAACCCAAGGATAGCAAGGAATAGGTAAAGGAGTGTAAAGGCCATGCGGTTTCACTTTAGATTTGTAAGCATTCAACACAGCGTTTGGTAAAATTCTCGACATCCCTAAGCATGTGTGGCCAAAAGAAATGAGTATGCAACATGTTATAAGTCTTATCTCTACCAAAATGACCCATCAAACCACCCCTATGGGACTCATCAACAAGTAATAATCATAGAGAACAAACAGGAATGCACACTTTATCAACTCGAAACAAGAATCCATCAAACAAGAAAAACTTATCAAATGAACCCTTTTCCACACAATGCTTATAAATCACACCAAAATCAGCATCCATATCATACAACTCTTTAATATACACGAATCCAAGGACTCGAGCATCCAAAGTGGTCAACAGTGTATGTCGCCTAGAAAGGACATCAGCTACTATATTATCTTTTTCTTTCTTATACTTAATCACATAGGAAAATGTTTCTATGAATTCCATCCACCTACCATGCCTCCTATCCAACTTATCTTGACTCCTAAAATGCTTTAAGGATTCATGATCAGTTTTAAGCACAAATTCTCTAGGCCAAAGGTAGTGTTGCCAAGTTTTCAGCACTCTAAACAAGGCATATAATTCTCTATCATAAGTAGAATAATTCAAGCACACACCTTTCAACTTTTCAGAAAAGAAGGCAATAGGCTTACCTTCCTGCATGAGGACTCCTCCAATACCAATGCCAGAGGCGTCACACTCCACCTCAAAGGGGCGAGTGAAGTCAGGCAGAACCAGCAATGGCGCGTGTGTCAAACGATCCTTGAGAGTCTGGAACACCGTTTCTTGAGGTTCACCACACCGGAATGGAGTATTCGTCTTAGTGATTTCCGTCAGCGGGGCTGCAATGGTGCTAAAATCTCTAACGAACCGCCTGTAGAAGCCAGCCAGACCGTGGAAACTGCGCACGTCACCTAAGTTCTTCGGGGTCGGCCAGTCGCGGATGGCGTGCACCTTCTCCTGATTGACTTGCAGTCCATGAGCACTCACTACAAAACCAAGAAACACAACGCTGTCAGTGCAAAAATCACACTTAGAGATCACACGAGAAGACAAGGAAGTTGCAAGAGTAAGAGAGCTATAATGTCAGGCAAATAAAAACATTTAAATTTCAAAACACAACAATGTTTGACAAAACTGACAATCTAATTGATCATTTCAACAATAAAACTATACGATGTGACAAATATTCCATCAACGCTGACAAGAAATGTTCAAACACGGATTTCACAAGTTGATATAATTCGCTGCATTCAACCTCACTTCATTTCAGCTCAAACGAACAACATTGAATCAACCCTAAAAACCAAATGAACAGCAACGGAGCAACCCTAAAATGGCGTTAAATGGTTGGAACTCTGAAAAACTTGACATACCTACAAGGCTCGAAGGAGATAGACAGAAGAGGAAGATGAATCGGAATCACGACCGAATCGGGACGTTGGTCCAAGACCTGCACTTTGTCGCGCGTCTTCGGCAAGGGCCTTACTGAGCGGAGCTCAAGCGGCGATGAAGGGCTCCGTCTGTGAAAAACCTGCAATTTCGCGACGAAAGAATGGTTTAAGCTACCTCGAACGGCGAAGAAGGGTTTCAAGCAAAAAACAAAGCTGGAGATTATGGAGTTTGAATCGATATCATACCTGGAAGAGAAACATTCTCGCCGGAATTGGTGAAATTCGTCGGACAAAACAAACCTGGATTCCGCCGGAGAAGATGGAGACACCTCGAACTGGGGGAGAGACCTCGGTCGGCGAGGTTGTTTTGTTTCTGTAGCAAATTTCACATTTCATTTTGAAATTGAAACCGAATTATGTTTTATTTTATTTTTTCATGAAATCAGTGTCATGTCATATTTTATTTTTCAAAACAAAAAGGAAATTCAATTTTCAATTTACCTTTTTATTTGGGGGGGGTATTTTTACAAAAACAAAAGAAAAATTTTGTGGTTGGGATAGTTTTGTAAAAAATAAAAGGGGTAGGATAAAAGTATAAATACATTAATAAAGAAGGGTATTGGGTGCTATTTCCCTTCAATTTGTTAACAAACGCAAGAAAGATATTCACTATGATATATAAAATCTTTCTTTGACAAGCGTAGAAGGATATGGCTAATTAGTTGTTGGTTGAGTTTTATTTTAATGAAAAGACTTCATTATATTAAGTGCAATTAGTATATTTGCCAAAACAAATGGCAAATTGGCAATTGAGAGACATGATTACAAAGGGTGTGGGATTGTTGTTGGTTGAGTTGTCTTCACATCAAAGGATATTTATAATGGTAGCTTAGACATGATGTGTGCTGGTTTGATTATGGACGTTGGATTACATTGTGTATTTTTCCAGTATATTACAGTAATATGGAGTACTAAACAAATAAATAAAATATGCAAGAGGTGAGTTCCCATATATTTGCTTCTTAAAATAAGAAATAAGAAGTATTATGAGTCTTAGGATTAAGGGAATAGAGTAATGAGATTAAAAGGGGAAAAATAGTGAATAGTAATGCGATAGCATAATCGTAAATATAGTGAATTTTTTTATTTTTTTTCGATCAACAATTTTTGTTTTTATTTTTTATTTTTCGTCTCTGATTGTTCTGGAATAGACAATTATTGACGTTCACATATAAGTACTATATGTTCATTTTATGTATCGTAAAGTTCATATATAACATGCTCATGTTCAAACACATGTCTTTAAACATTTAGTACTTATTTGTGAACGTGAATGTATAAATAAATGAACATTTAGTGCTTATTTGCGAACCTTCTATATAGGCTATTCCAGAATGATAAGGGAACGAAAACGGAAAAAAAAAAAAAAGCTATTAAATATAGCCCTTTTCAAATCGTCAAGAAATCCAGTTAAAAAAAGCTATTAAAAAAAAAGGCTATATTTAATATAGCCCTATTAAATATAGCCCAGAAATCCAGTTTGAACATGTCAGGAGGAGAGCAGTTGCATGCCATGCTTATTAGGTTTAAATATAGGGTAAGTTACATAAATGATTATTTGACAAACCTTTTTTAAATTAAGCTTATAAAGCTATTAAATATAGCCCTTTTCAAATCGTCAAGATTCAAATGAAGCTTCTAAAGCTAAGGTCAAGAGTCCAGTTGGTGTTCATTCCAAAATTCCACTGTCAAGATTTGACAAAATTGAACAGCCCACCAATAAGAAGCATAAACCCAATTCCGCAGTTTAATTTCCCCCCACAAATATCCAACCTCCTTCCTTTGAATTATCTGCCCCCCTATGAATTCCACTCCCGCTTCAGATAAAAAACAAATTTACACTGAAAACACCATGAAAATTCCTTCCCCAATTATTATTCCTTCCTCCAACTGAATCTTGTCCTCTCACAGGCCTGATGAATCTCTCCCTGTCCATCTTCATCCTCCTCCTCTTCTTCATCAACTATTCCTCCCCAATTTCAGCAGAAAACCCTAAATTCACCACCTGCGGAAAAACAATCCAGTGCGGTAACATAAAAGATATAACTTACCCCTTCTATGATGGCGAAACCCGACCCGATTACTGCGGGTACCCGGGGTTCATGCTCAATTGCAATAGTAGTACTCCACAGATCACCATCTCCAACCAGAAGTATAACCTTCTTGGCATCAACAGAACCGCCAACACCATTAATATTTCCATGAATAGCTTCAATTTCACCAACGCGTGCCCGAATAGCCTGCTCAACACCACAATCGATCTCAACAACTTCAACTTTTCATCCGCCGATCAAAACCTCACCTTCTTCTACGACTGTGCTCGTACTCTAGCCTTTCCAAATCTATTCCTTCAAACGCAATGCGATCTTCTCGGATCTTCGTCAACGGGCTATTACTTGACCCCTGCGATGTTGGAGACGAATAACGGGCTGATTTTTTTGAGGAATTGCAGATCGGTTCTGATTCCGATTCTGCAATCGGCAGCCGAGTTGATCGACGTGAGCCGTAGCTTGGTCGCTCTGGTGAATGCTTTTCGGGCCGGGTTCGAACTGGGCTTGGGGCCTTGTAGCTCGTGTGTCGGGTCGGGTGGGGCTTGCGGGTACGATTCGGGCAAGTTCGTTTGCTACTGTGCCGATGGCGATTTCGATTTCATATGTGGAGTTGACCCGGTCAACAGCCATGGTATAAACACTTCGTCGTTAGCAATTAATATTCAAATTTGGTATCCAAAATAACGTCAAGTTTTAAAAAAGGCGCATGATTTTGACCGATTCCAAATGTTGTTTCAATGGCTTTTGCAGGCAATCACAACGTCACAGCTCTTGCAGTAGGTAACTCCACGTAAATTTTTTATATTTTAAATTAGGATTAATAATTAAAATTTAGAGTTTATAGTTTAAGATTTAATGTGGGTAAACTGTCCATCAAAATCTTAAACTCAAAACACAAACAACCCAAATTATTTTGTGTGCATAACATATGTTGACATGGATTCTCGTATCAGGGGCCAGCATAGGAGCTCTGTTCCTAGTTGTTGCATTCCTCGTAGGAGGCCGGTTTCTGGTTCTGCACCAGAGGAAAAAACACCTCTTAATAATCACGCAACAAGAGACATCTTCAGGTAACAATGGCCTACTAGTGTCAAGCCAAGCTAATCATAACACGAGCAGCTCTTCAACGAACTACTCCCATAGCGTTTCCTCGTATGCATCCTCAAGGCCCGAGGACGAGACAGCGAGCTCCTACTTCGGTGTGCGTGTCTTCGACTACTCTGAGCTTAAGCGGGCCACAGACGACTTCAACGACTCCAAGGAACTCGGCAGTGGAGGATATGGAAGCGTTTACTATGGTACGTACAAGCTAGCTCACAACGTACGTTAATTGCTCATCGATCTACATGTTAATTAATTAATTGCCATCATGCATGTACGTGTTAATTAACTAAGATGTTAATGGTTGGTTTGACCTGCAGGGAAGCTTCCAGAAGGGCAACAAGTGGCGGTGAAACGCTTATACGAAACCAGATTCAGGCGGATGGAGCAATTCATGAACGAGATTGAGATCCTTGCGCGTTTGAGACACGAGAACCTCGTCACTCTCTACGGTTGCACCTCCAGGAAGAGTCAAGTACTTGTCCTCGTTTACGAGTACGTTCCTAATGGCACCGTCGCTGATCACCTCCATGGGAAACACGCCGAGGTTGCCTTCCTCAAGTGGCCCATCCGGCTAAGCATTGCAGTGGAGACTGCTGAAGCCCTTGCTTACCTCCACAGGTACTCACTTGTTAACCAATACTTGTTATTTTAGTTTTTGACACAATTTTTTAAAAAGCTAAAATACAACAGTATTCTAAAATCTATAATTTAATAATTAATCACATTACTTCTAATCAATAAATGAAGATAATTTGCATAAAAAGTGCCAACAATTTTCATTAACATGTCTAATAACTCACCAATAAATCATTAATGATAAATTTATTTATTTTTAAAAGAAGGTACAACACTTATTTCTTAAGGAATGGAATATTGCTCCCTAAATTCTGCTCCTTTCCTTTAGATTTTAATTGCTTATTTAGTTATTTTATATTTTAAACCTTAAATTAGGATTAATAATTAAGATTTAGGATTTATAGTTTAAGATTTAGATGTAAAAATTTAGGGTATAAGGTTTAGGATTTATATTTTAGAATTTAGAGTTTATGTTTTATGTTTTAGGGTATAAAATAAATAAGTTTAACGTAGATGGAGTATAGGAGGAGTAGAGGATTTGATCTCTATGATTTATTGTTAATTACAAGTTTTTGATGCTTTATCTGTTCTTAATATACATACATTGAATTAATTCCTCAGGTCAGATGTTATACACCGCGACGTTAAGACTACAAACATCCTCCTAGACAACGAATTCCATGTGAAAGTGGCGGATTTCGGGCTGTCAAGACTCTTCCCAAACGACGCGACCCACGTGTCGACGTTCCCACAGGGGACACCTGGGTATGTGGACCCTGAGTACTACAATTGCTTCAGGCTTACGGAGAAGAGTGACGTGTATAGCTTTGGGGTGATCCTGATCGAGCTCATATCGTCAATGCAAGCCGTGGATGGGTCCAGGAAAAACAATGTGAACTTGGCCAGCATGGCCCTAGACCGTATTCAGAATAGAGCCTTGCATGAGCTGGTGGATCCGCGGCTAGGGTTTGAGAGAGACCATGGGGTGCAGAGGATGGTGAAGATGGTGGCCGAGTTGGGGTTCCGGTGCTTGCAACGGGAGAAAGAGATGAGGCCCACGATGGAGGAGGTGGCGACCGCTTTGAGAGGGATACAAACGCTAGAGGCAGATGAACTAAGGGTTTGTTAGAGGAAGAAGTTTATAAAGAGTTTTTTATTTATAAATAGGATTGTATAAAAAAAGATATTTGATAAAAATATTATTTTTATGGGAATGTGGGTAGCTTATTAGAAAAGTGTGAGTAGTGAAAAAAAATAAAAGAAACATTATTACACGTTTATCGAAATATATAGAAATAGATTTTTGAAATAAAGTGTTTATAAATAATAAATAGCTTTTGCCAAACAAAACCTAAAGCAAGAAGCTATGAATCCTTTGATGTGTGGGGATGATGTTGGGGTTTTGTGCTAATTAGCCAAGATTTGAGTTGTTTGGAGAGCGTTGTTGAGACTTTAATGTGTTTGGTTCTAGCTAGATGCGTTCAAGCAAACAAGTTTTTTGGTGGTTTGTGTGTACGTAGACGGTAGATCTGCTTTTGATTTTTTTGGTTGTTCATACATAAATTAGATATGATTCAAATCATTCGTTTATAAGAGACTTTCAAACTCGCATAATGATGACCAGAGATATAATTTGTTAGCATGTTTTGTATCATTAGTGTGAAACTCGTTTAATTCAATTGACTTGTACCAAAAGCAGGAATAATAATCTAAAATTTATTTGAAACATGTGGGAGGAATGATTTCCAATGATGTTCCACGCTCGATCAAATTACTTTTCATGAAGAAATTTTCTCTCTACTTTGACTAGTATGAAGATGTTGGATGATTTGTTGAAGTTCCACTCTAACTTCATTGCACAACTCCTGGGTCTTCACAAATCTTGACAGGCTTCCAATGACTAGTCTTTCATCCAATGCCAATATCCTACATGATTAAAACCCAACTTCGATCAAAATAATTAAAATGCCAATATCCTACATTTATTCAATTGTTGACGAGACTTTTTTAAAGTGGTAAATTGTTTCTCCTTCGCATACTTAGGCCTCGTTACCAGCTGGACCAATGTGGAGTTGGTTAAAAACTACCTAAATTTCAAGTATAGACACAACCCAAAAACAATCTAGGACGTACTCCAATTACAGGATTTTAAAAATGTAAAGTTCATAAATCAATTCAACGTTCTAATAATCAACCACTAAACTTCTTTATTTATTTCGACAAAAAAAACTTCTTCATTTATCTTTAGGAAAACTTTGAAAACTAATGTAATTTATTTATAGATAATGTGAGGGCAACCCCTAATCCTAAATTCCTTTCCAGCCAAGATATTGTGATTGTGAACCCACCCTTTATCTGGATCCTTATTCCCATTGATATCATCATCATATTTGTCGGTGTTCACTCCGACATGAATCTGACCTCGATTCATATATATCTTGACGGTGATCTTACTACGTACAATCACTTTCCAAGAAATTCACATCAATTTCTTAAACCATTACTTGTATACTGTACATTAAAGTTCTTAGTAATAATGAAAGTACTAACTTATTATTAAAAAAAACTAACCAAATAGTCATTTACCGTGGGAATTCGAAAAGAAAAGCAATGTTTTTTTATAGAAGGCACATGTTTCGTAAATGGGCAAAGAATGATTACTTCCGTGTTTTAACCTTACAAGTTTGATATTTTGATCTCCCGTAACCTTATATTTAATTACGCTTATACCCTTACGTGACAAAAACGAACGTATGAAATCTGTACCAGTTTAGAGATGCAAGACTTGTAGTTACATATATAGCTAGGCTTAATTAATACAAGTCTAGTTAATTTTATCATTTGATTTTTCAAAATAGCTAGCTAATTTGACTTTCCCCCGGAACTCCATCTCAATCCTCTAATATAAATAAATAAATAAATAGTGTGAAAGAGTTGACCAATTACCCGTTAAGCTTGCAAGCAAGGGTTGACCCAACAAAGTGGGTAGTGCTCCTAAGCCCCATCCTGATACACAGCCAATGTTGCCTCTGCAGATAACTCTTCTGGTACTCATTCTCCGCCACGTAGAAGAACCCATCATCTTCACCGCAAGCCGATGAAATCAACGGCTTGATCTTCGTGACGATCCTCCGGTCAAGCTTCATCTGCCGTCTGATCTTGGACTGCTGCGCCACCCTCCTCTCCTCCACCGTACCATAATACACCACCGACCTCCTATGCGTGCTGGCCCCAATTTCCTGATCACCAAAATGCACGACTACATTAATAATCAAACGGTAAATGCAGTTTCTTATCGACTTAATTTGTTCCTCGATCGTAAATCAAATGCAGTTGCTTACGAGGAAGTCGTGATTGGTGGTGTCGTGGGATCGCCAGAAGACGTCGCATAAGGACGCGTATGAAACGGATCGGCTATCGTACACCACTTTCACTGCTTCGGCGTGGCCTGTTCTGCCTTCACACACCTGTTTATAGGAGGGTTTGGGGAGGGAGCCGCCGCAGTATCCAGTGGCGGTGAAGATGACTCCGTGGACACGGCCGAACGCGGCTTCGAGATCCAAGAAGTTTCCTCCGGCGAAGAAAGCTGTTGGGAATTGGGGGGTGGAGGATTCCACAGGTTTCATGGTAGATCCATTCAGGAGTACTTTCAACATTGTGGCTCGTCACAAAGTCAATTTCTAGCCATGGGTTTATATACGTGTTTTTAGTTTTTATTTCTAAAATAAAATAGAATAAGGTGTTTTTGTTTTTGAGAATATTGAATAAGAAAATAAGAATTAAGTGTGTGAACCGCGTACTTGTGAGTTGAATATGATGATTGAGATATATCCAGTGAGTCAGATTGTCAAATTCGGAGGCTAATGTCGAATTATATACGTTGGTCGATCATTTGAATTTTCAGTGGATCCAATCAATTTTCAATTTGGATAAGAATTAGATACTACCGTACCTTAATAACTTAGTTAAGATTTACTCCTCTTCCCTCTTAACATTATATGCTTTTTTTAGAATTTGACACCATATTTAAAAGACTAAAAACTAACAACTTTTTAATTTTTTGGGTAAATAAGTAACATTAATAGTTAAGGGTAAAATTGAACAAAAATAGTCAAAATAATTAAATTTTTTTAATGTTAAAAAGAAAAATAATTTTAGACGGATAGAATATTAATTTGCAGATTATGAAAAAATTAAACATAATGGAGTGTGATTTTAAACATCAACTAATCCAATTACTCATTTCATCTCAATGTCAGTTTTTTTTTTTTTTTTGAATGAAAGGTAAGAATTTCATTCAAGATAAGTAATCGAACTTACAAGATCCTAGGGAAGTCTAGGTGTTATAAGGATTGATCATAATCCCCACTCTCTCTAAACATGTTCTAGCTTCTCTGTTAAACTTGCTCCATCTAGATCTAGTACAATTTCGAATATGATTAACAGTCATCATATAACATTCATAAGTACTAATATTATTCCCTTGGAAGACAATTAAGTTCATGCATCTCCAAGTGTAGTAAATGATAGCAGTATAACTACACATCCAAAGAGCATATCTCATGCTTCTTTTCCTGCTCAGTCTGCTCATGCAGCTGATCCATTCCTGAAAGTTTTTATGTCTTCTACCAATTTTCCCCCATTCTAGCACTTTGTTCCTCACTTCACAGGTGAACTTGCAATCAAACCAGAGATGATCAGTGGTTTCAGGAGCCAACTTACAGAATGAGCCAACTTGCAATCAAACCAGAGTCTGTTTTTGACAGGAAGTCCTCCATGAGTAGCAAGCCAACACATGAAGGAAATCCTTGGTGTGATCAGTTTGCCCCATAAACATAACTTCCAGTCATAAGCAGTGGTTTTGTTTCTGAAGTCATCATAGATAGTCCTCCAGTCATATCTCCCTCCTCTAGACATGAGTATAGGTGCATGCCCAGTATCCAGCATCTGAGTAATTTCATTCCTCAGATTAAGAATCATAGTCCAGACGGCACTGTCAGTGCCTTTCTTCCTGATACTCCAAAAATCTCTGTTTCTAATCAGAATAGCATTGCCCCATGTATGCCATATGGAAGAGCTGTCCTTAATGAGGTCATAGATGAGCTCAATGACAGATGCTTTGTTCCAGGAAAGAATTTCCTTAAGCCCAAGTCCTCCTTCTTCTTTTGGTCTACAGACCTTGCTCCATGCAATAGGCGATTTCATGCCTTCCCTTCTGCCACTCCAAAGGAAATTCCTCATAAGGGCAGTGATTAGGGAGATGATTTTCTTGGGGATAATGAAGATCTTGCACCAGTAGTTAAGCATTCCATAAAGCACAGATGAGATGAGCTGAAGCCTACCAGCATAAGACAGGTTCCTGGAGGCCCAAGAGTAAAGGATTTTGATGAACAAAGGATTGTAGTCTTCTATAAGAGCACCCATGCTGCAAAGGGGGACTCCAAGATAGGTAGCTGGCAGGACTCCTTTGGTCATTTGGAGCAGGGTCAAAGCATCATCTTCCAACTGAGCATCAGTACCAGCAAAGAAGATTTTTGACTTGCTATAGTTGATGCTGAGGCCTGAGCATGAGCAGAAATCATCAAGAGATTCTTTCAACACTTGCAGGGAGCTTAAGCTGCCATGAGAAAAGAGGAATAGATCATCAGCAAAGCAGACGTGGGAGAGTCCAACTCTGGAGCATTGTGGATGATACTTGAATGCCCTTTCTCTGCATTTAAACTTAAGAAGTCTAGAGTAATATTCCATGATGATGACGAAAAGATAGGGGGAAAGGGGGTCCCCCTGCCTGAGGCCTCTTTTGCTTTTAATGAATCCTACAAATTCACCTTCCATGTTGAAAGTGAAAGAGCTGCTTCTGACACATTCCTGAATCCAGTTGATCATCACTCGAACTCTTGGAGAATGAGACAAAGAAAATCCCAATTGACAGTATCATAGGCCTCTCTAAGATCAATTTTGATGGCACATCTAGGACTCGTGTGCTTTCTGGCATAGCCCTTGACAATGTCCTGACAAACAATAATATTGTGTCGTATGGACCTGCCTTTGATGAAGGCTCCTTGTGCATTATCAATAAGTTTAGGGAGCACCAACTGCAGTCTAGAGACAAGGATTTTACTGATGACTTTGTAGATGACAGTGCAGTAAGCAATGGGTCTGAAATCGTTGACGACAGTAGGCTGATCAAGCTAGCGAAGTCGACAGCCGCAAATCCCCACTCCAAAAAAAACGTTTGATTTCTCCAACAAATTTTACAGATCGCGTTTGAAGGAGATCCATCGATGACGGCTTAATTATACTATAGTCCGTGTTTCGGATGAATATACCAAGTTTGAAGAATTGGTCACTGATCGAGTCCCCAAATTTGAATCCCATGTGCTAGCTTGTGGAGTCGATCATCTTTCATACCACTCTGTTTTAAGCGAATGGAATTGGACTTTCTGATATTGAAATCAATATATTAGCTGTTCGATCAGATTTAAATATTTTGTATCCTTTTTCGTAATTTTTGTTTCTCTTCCCGCCATTTACAATCGCCTAGCTAGTCATAATGGTCGTGAAGGAATTGTGTCATTTAATTAAATGTGTAATTATCGAACATGGAATAAGACAATTAATGGAGATTTACAATTCGGGAATTTTAGGGGTCGTAGTGTTTTGCTAAAAGTCAACTACGATCAATGGGCTTAATCGGGTTAGGCCCATGTCTATAATAACCGAGTCCTATGAGGTCACACATATAGAGTTATCGGACTAGATCAAATCGAACCGGAAGCCCATGTGGGACATGGATTTCGGCCCATTGACTTTAATTGGGATATTGGCTTTAATTGGGATATTGGCTTTTATTATTAATGGGTAAAAAATTACCATTCATAATTACTTGATAAGGAGGTATCTTATTAGAAGATATATGAAAATAATATAAAGATATTGTATCCATGACTAAAGGTAATATATATATGATATTACATATGACACGTACAGAAGATATAAGATAAGATTGAAATTGTGTTTTGGAAACATACGTACAAATTACTCCTCCTCCAAGAAAGGTGTACGGCCATATATGCGAAGGAGTTCACAATAGAGAAAGTCTCTCCTACTAATGAGTACGACAGACTAATCCCACGTTGAAGGCACGTTCGTTTTCCTTCGTTCGTTTGTCCTAGCAGACGACGTCAAGGCGATTCAGATTCCACACTCGTGTGGACCAATTAGAGAAGTCACACTTGGGGCTTTCGATCTCCGCTGAAATCCTGCAGGAACGTTTCAAACTCGCATCAAACGGTATGTAACTCTAACTCCTAATTGATCTGTATCAATTCATGCATGAGATCCTTGTTAGATGTAAGGAAATAGTTTCCTGCAATTCCACTTATACGCATCTAAAACCCAACAGTGGTATCAGAGCCTCTTGCATAAATTGATAGGATCAAAATATTAAAAGAGTTAATTTTGATGCATGTCTTGATTCAAATTAAGTGATAAATTGATATATAGGTTAATTTGCATGATTAAAATTATGATTTTGATTGATTGGATTAGTAAAGTTGTAGAACTTTATAAACAAATATACATGCAAAATTGATCTACCCATATTTGATTCATATGATTTAATTATACAAGAGATGTGATTTTTTGACATGTTTAAATCATTAGATGAAGATCTTGATTTTCATAAGATGGATCAAATACCAAAAAAAAAACAAAAAAAATTATTTAAAAAAAAATGGATCGGATCGGATCCAATTAAAGCGACCGCATCCCAGCTCGCACGGTGGTCGGGCCTGCAGAACTACATTTAGTTCACGCGAAGGTCGCGTGCAGGCTCGCGCCCAGTCCACGAACCGAACTTTTCATGAGTGATTAATCTCAATTAAGAACAGGTTTTTATATATGTTATCTTGGTTTGAAATTCTTGAATTTTCCAAGATGGAGAAAGCTGCGCATGAATGTGCGATTATTATATACCACGTCTTGGTTCGTCCGGCTCACGGACCGCGCCAAACCGCGAAACGGTTCGCGCCGCTGGGCAGCTCGGGTGCGTTTTGATGGGCGCGCAAGTGACTGGTTCGGGCTGGGCCCGGGTCGGTCCGCAGAGGGTGCGTGGTATGGTGGGCATGGGTTGGTCCGGGTTTGGCTCGGGCGCGACTCGTTCTAGTTGGGTAGATTTAACGTTTTAGGATAATTTCTTAAACTATAAGATGAGATCTTATTTATTTAATTGGATAATATTTGATATCATCTAAATTATATAATTTCCTAAAAGTTGTTAGGATAGATTCACACTTGATTAAGATAAGGATATTTGATATCTTATCTTGTTTATGCATATCTTATCCAATAATGCATTTTAATGATTAATTATGATTAATGTTATATATTGATTTTAATTTGAATTAAGAATTTGATATTAAATTATTTATGTCATGAGATGATTTATTTATTTAAATTGGTCATTATTATTAATTAGATTAATATAATTGATAATATTTGATATTATTATTGCATGCATGTTTTATGATATTTTGATATTATTGCTTGCATGAGATGACTAGTATGGCCCACATTAGGATAGATAAATACGATTTGCGCATCGTTATGTTTTCTTGTACACGATCTGCGTATCGTTATGTATTTTTGTAATTTAATTTTCAGCAATTAGATTATTTAGAAAAATATGTAATACAAGAAGAGAGATCCTAAGAAGACCAAGGATGGAGATCCATGAAGGGTACCAAGGATGGAGATCCAAGAGGGACAAGACCCATGGAGATTAGATCTTTAATTTTGGTTTTTAGGGGCCATACTAGGATCACATTTAATTATTGCATTTTGAATGTTTTATTATTTCTTTAAGCTTTGCATGTTTGCTTGTCTGTTTATGCTATTTTGTTCACTAGTAAATAGACAACCATTGCATGCTTAAGTCCCTAAAAGAATATTGAGGTATTGCCTTTCCATATCATAACCCATGAGGCCCTTGGAATTCGTTGGATGGATTTCGCCAAAGCGAGGTGTCCTTCTTTGATCTTGGGATAGTGAGGGTGGATCTATATAAGGGATTCATAAACCTTGATATGGTTATACTCAACAAGAGACCAAAAGACAAAGTTTTGGATCTTGAGGCATAGAAATGAGTCTAACATGGGATGTGGGCCATCAACCAAGAATTATAAAGAGTTATAATTAGTAAATGTTACTTACCTAGATCACATGAGACTTAGGGCAGTGCCAAAGTACGCTAAGATCTTATCTGAAATAGGATCTTGGAATCATTTTATTCGATGGGGACAAACTTGTTTGAATAAAATGTGCATTTGCTTAATTTTTGAAGCATGTTTAAATTTTAAGCTTTTGCATGTCAAGCATAAACTTATATGCATGTTACTTCCTTTGTAGATATCATGTCTAGTAACGATAACTTGAAATTCACCATGTACTCAAATGTTGAGCAACACAAAACTTTGATTGAACTCCCTAACATGCTCAAAACGGTTGAGCACAATATCCAAGTTGATAATAAGAAAGAAGTTCTTAAGGTCAAAAGGAAAGGATACAAGAAAGAAAAGAATGGAACTGTGAGTTTCACTTTAGGTATCCATGTTATTGAAGTCTTAACAACCAAAGCTACTACTTGGGTATTAGATACCGGATGTGGTGCTCATATTATTTCGAATGTGCAAGGACTAAGAAGTAGGAGACAGTTGGAAAAGGAGAGATAGACCTACGCCTTGAAAATGGAGCAAGAGTTGTTGCATTAGCTGTAGGAAATTATAATCTATCTTTACCTTCAGGCTTAGTTCTGGAACTGAATAATTGTTATTTCGTTCCTTCAATTACTAAGAACCTTGTTTCGATTTCAGTTCTGTTCCGTGAGGGATTTGAATTTATCATTAAAGATAGAGGTCTGTCTATTTTTAAGAATGATATTTTCTATGCCAAGGCTCCTGAGAGTAATGGACTCTTTGTGTTGGACATCAAGACATAATTATATAACATCAATACTAAAAAGCAAAAATCGAATGATTTGAGTGAAGCCTATCTATAGCACTGTCGCTTGGGTCACATTAGCTTGAACCGCATGAAGAGACTCCATAGAGATGGAATTCTCAAATCAATAGATTATGAATCTTTTGAGACATGCGAGTCATGCCTAATGGGCAAGATGACAAGGTCACCTTTCACGGGGTCAAGTGAAAGAGCTACTGAGCTATTGGCCCTAATACATACAGATGTTTGTGGTCCAATGAGCACAGAAGCTAGAGGAGGCTATCGATACTTCATCACATTTACTGACGACATGAGTAGATATGGGTATATATATTTAATGTCGCATAAATCTGAATCTTTTGAAAAGTTCAAAGAGTTTCAAAATGAAGTAGAGACTCAAACTAGCAAGAAGATAAAGACACTTCGATCGGATCGTGATGGTGAATATCTGAGCCAAGAGTTCGATCGTCATCTGAGAAGTTGTGGGATCGTAACACAACTAACTCCACCGGGTACATCACAATTGAATGGTGTATCTGAGAGGAGAAACAGAACCTTATTAGACATGATTCGCTCAATGATGAGTTTTGCTAACCTTCTAGTATCTTTCTGGGGATATGCACCAACAACAGTTGGGTTCACACTAAACAGGACTCCGTCTAGGACTATAGATAAGACACCATATGAGATATGAACTGGAAGAGTTCCAAGTCTATCTTTCCTGAAGATCTGGGGATGCGAAGTTTATGTACAGCGTTTACTATCAGATAAGCTTGCACCTAAAATCAGATAAATGCTTCTTTGTAGGGTATCCTAAGGAAACTAAGAGATACTACTTCTACAATCCCACTGAGCACCAAGTGTTTGTTGCAAAGGATAGTGTCTTTTTGTAAAATGAGTTTATTTCCAAGAAGTCAAGTGGGAGAAATGTTCATCTTGAAGAAGTTCAAGATAAGCAACAAACCCAACAACAAGTCGACATAGACGATGTCGACGAGGAGACGCTAGTATCTGGAGTCGTCCAGATATCGGAACCAATACCTCAAGAACCAGATTCAAATGAGTTACCACAAACAGTTGTGGAAACTGCTCCAGTTGTTGAACCCACACGTAGATCAAATAGGCCAAGGGTACAACCAAGATGATATGATGATTTCATCTTGACTGCAAGCCTTGATGTTCTGCTTTTAGAAAGCGGAGAACCTGCCACCTATGAGCAAGCATCGACGGGTCCAGACTCCGAGAAATGGCTTAGAGCCATGAGATCTGAAATGGATTCTATGTCTGAAAATCAAGTCTGGGACTTGATAGATTTGTCAGATGGGGTAAAACCCATTGGATGCAAATGGGTTTCTAAACTCAAGACAGACAAAGATGGAAATATATCTGTTTACAAGGCAAGGCTAGTTGTCAAGGGTTTTAAACAGATTCATGGTACTGACTATGACGAGACATTTTCATCGGTCGTAATGATCAGGTCCATTAGGATACTCCTAGCTATTGCCGCTTATTATGATTATGAGATTTGACAAATGGATGTCAAGACCTCTTTTCTAAATGGATATTTGGAAGAGGATGTGTACATGACACAACCAGAGGGTTTTGAAGATCCAACAGACCCTAGGAAAGTATGCAAGCTTAAGAGGTCCATTTATGGACTTAAGCAAGCATCCAGGAGTTGGAACATTCGATTTGATGAAGTTGTCAAAGAGTTTGACTTCATCAGATGCGAAGAAGAACCTTGTGTTTACAAGAAGTTCAGTGAGAGCAAAGTGGTATTCCTAGTTTTGTATGTGGATGACATATTGCTCATTGTAAATGGCATTCCGATGCTAGAGTCCGTTAAGGGATGGCTGAAGAAATGTTTTTCAATTAAGGACTTAGGAGAAGCAGAGTACATACTGGGTATCAAGATCTATAGAGATAGATCTAAGAGGCTGCTTGGACTAAGTTAAGGAGCTTATATAGATAAGGTTTTTGACAGGTTCAAAATGCAGGAGTCCAAGAAATGATGTCTACCCAGGCAACATGGCATATACCTCAGCAAGAAGCAGTGTCCTAAGACACCTGTTGAGCTAGAGAAGATGAGCAAGGTCCCTTATGCTTCAGCTATAGGATGTATCATGTATGCCATGATATGTACACGCCCTGATGTTGTATTTGCTCTGAGGATGTGTAGCAGATACCAATCGAATCCCGAAGAGGCACATTGGTGTGCAGCCAAGAACATTCTAAAGTACTTGAGAAGAACTAAGGATGACTTCTTGGTATTTGGGGGTGATGATGAGTTAGTCGTTCGAGGATACACTGATGCAAGTTTTCAGACAGACATAGATGATTTTGAATCTTAGTCTGGATATGTCTTCATTCTGAATGGAGGAGCCGTCAGCTGAAAGAGTTCCAAATCTAGACATGTTCTACGGAAGTAACCACATGATGTGACACTATATTGATAGTGGAGATGTGAGCATGTGCAAGATGCACACAGATGATAACATTGCAGATCCGTTGACCAAGCCTACGCATAGGCCCAAACATGAAAGTCACACTAGGGCTAAAGGCCTCGAGCACATTGGAGAATGGCTTTGAGATTGGATTGTCTTACATTATGAACTTTGTATTATGGATGTTAGACACAATTTATGCTTGATTACATGATATACACTGTCATTCTTATTTGATTTTGCTTGGAATTGAATAAAATGTCCAAATAATTCATGATTCGCAAATGGGCTCATCAATAAGTGTTATGGTGAATGAAACCCCATTAAGTGAACTGAAGTCATGAGTTACTTAAGGTCCATGGTCTTAGTCATTAACTTGGACATAAATGACCACCATTAAAGACCACATTGTAAGTTGACTGATAGCGCCACGTTTCATGGGCTATAGGGACATTGAGATGTCTAGTCGATTACATAGATATGTATGGATGATACATATGGGACTGACCTACCTTAAAGGTTTTCATAAAAGACTTGAAGAATCTTTAAGTTAAACCATGATTGGTAGATTCCTCAGACATGAGTATGATATGATTTCTCTTGATGATTGGTATGTCTTTGACGCTGTTAAACGCTGACCGTAACAGGCAGTTATAAAGACAGTGATTGAGATTGTCAAAAGTTGAGTGGGAGCTATAGTCATGCAAGACTGGAGAAGTCCTCCTGCTTCATGTATACTGTGATACATTGGACAGGAATGGTGTCTCGGCCACTTGAAGAGCGAGAACTGAAAAATGCATGGCCATGCTCGGATGGATTAGATGTAATCATCCGTTATTTGACAGTTCAAACTCATGAGTCAAGAAACACATTTGATGAGAGATATAAATGTCAACATATCATCAAATAAGATACTAAGAGACATAGGGATTTAACATTGCACACTTGTTTTAAGGACAAGTGGGAGATTAAAGGAATTGTGTCCTTTAATCAAAGGTGCAATTACCGAACATGGAATAGGACAATTAATGGAGATTTACAATCCGAAAATTTTAGGGGTCGTAGTGTTTTGCTAGAAGCCAACTACGATCAATGGGCTTAATCGGGTTATGCCCATGTCTATAATAATCGGGTCCTATGAGGTCACACATATAGAGTTATCGGGCTGGATCAAATCGAACCAGAAGCCCATGTGGGACATGGATTTCGGCCCATTGACTTTAATTGGGATATTGGCTTTAATTGGGATATTGGCTTTAATTGGGATATTGGCTTTTATTATTAATGGGTAAAAAATTACCATTCATAATTACTTAATAAGGAGGTATCTTATTAGAAGATATATGGAAATAATATAAAGATATTGTATCCATGACTAAAGGTAATATATATATGATATTACATATGACACGTACAGAAGATATAAGATAAGATTGAAATTGTGTTTTGGAAATATACGTACAAATTACTCCTCCTCCAAGAAAGGTGTACGGCCATATATGCGAAGGAGTTCACAATAGAGAAAGTCTCTCCTACTAATGAGTACGACAGACTAATCCCACGTTGAAGGCACGTTCGTTTTTCTTCGTTCGTTCGTCCTAGCAGACGACGTCAAGGCGATTCAGATTCCAGACTCGTGTGGACCAATTAGAGAAGTCACACTTGGGGCTTTCGATCTCCGCTGAAATCCTACAGGAACGTTTCAGACTCGCATCAAACGATATGTAACTCTAACTCCTAATTGATCTGTATCAATTCATACATGAGATCCTTGTTAGATGTAAGAAAATAGTTTCCTGTAATTCCGCTTATACGCATCTAAAACCCTACAGGTCGGCCACAAGAAATTTGATCATCATCAAAATTTCACCATAATTAATAAAATTGTAAAATATCATTGTGGAGTACGTATGACTAGCTAGCTAAACTTTCTACCAAAAAAAATAAATTACAATATCACTGAATTGATGATCAACCTTTCAGCGAGACCCAGCTTCTATACAAATTAAATTACATAGTTTATCAAGGTCCAAGGATATGACAAGTGTGAAAGTTAGCATTTAGCAATCCTTGCAGATTCAACACGTAAAGAAGATAAGAGTTACAGAGTAGAAGGGTAATTTCGTAGTTTTGACAAATAATATGGTATTTTTAAAACTCGACGGGCTCGATCTTCCTAAAAATTGCTACATCTTCTTGCGTTATGAATGCTTGAATGAAGACGAAAACTTAATTAGCTCCTTACTGTGGTATATATAAGAGTTTTTTATCAGCGAAAGTTGTTTTAATTTGGTATGGAACAGCTAATTAAGGCCGAATAAAAGTATATTGTGATATTTACGCTCTATACATGTCGATGAAACTTCTATAAAAGTTCGAAACCAAAACCTACAGTTAGAGCATCTAAGAAATCTAACATCGATGCTCATTGAATCATCTAAGGGTTGGTACAATATATATACCATTCTGTGACATTAGGTTTGACAAAATTATCATGAGAAGTTATAAGAATATATCCCTTACTTTATTTATTTGTATTCTATATACCTTGCTTTATTAATTACACAGAATAAGAAATATCTCAAAAAGTCGGTCGTAATATAGAGCAGGATATCGGGTAATAGCTAAATTGTAATTTCTAACAACAACAAAAAGCTGCATTGTAATAATGGTTTGTGATTAAGGTTGGCATGACCAATGAGAATGAGACTAAGCGAGTTACTTTCTAATTTAAGTTAATCGATAGAGTCGTTAAGGCGTTCACAATGGTTATACTTAGGGTTTATCTGATTTGAGCTTTGAAAATAGTAACGGAAAGAAAATTGATATAGTTTACTGATATTGATTAAAAATTATCTTTACTTAAGGCTAGATAAATGATTTCATAATTTACAACTCACTCTTGTATTGTACCTTTATCATAGTGTTAAGAGAAGGAAAAAAGAAAACAATTTTATCATTTTAATTAATGAATAATGACATTAAAGTATATTAGATTCGTTTTATTCCTGAAATCGTTTCCATAATTTAAACCAAATGGGCCTTATAGTATTCCCTTAAAAATAATAAAAATATTTTTTGATTTTGTCATAATTTTTAAGGTTTGAGCTTCTTTATTACATGTTCAATTTCTTCCTAACTAAGACCGTAAATCACTCGTGGATAACCTACCTATTCGAAAAACTCAACCAAAATATATGAATGATCAACCATTATAAATCGGGTGGCAAATGGTTGGTAGGAGGGGTAAAACGAATAACGGATGGGTAATGTAAATCTCACACATCATCCGATCCACCACTCACCCATCTGTTCACATGTTACCAATTATAGCTATAAGAGATGACAATGTCATTAGATTTTGTTACTATTTTTGTAGAGGACATCCGATCGTTACTTTGAAAGTGTAATAATTCTCTTATGCATATATGTTTATGCTATTGACTATAGCCTACTCTAATGGAGATTATATATATATACAACACTAAGATTTCAAAATAATTTTCACAACAGCTCACAAAATTGAGACTATTTCCTGTGATTTTCGCTAAAATCATTTACGTTTTTAATCAATCATCGCAATAATTGTGAAATATTGTACCCATTCAATCACACGTCCACAAAATTATAACTATTGATACTAAATATAGTATAAAATTTACAAAATATCGTTAACAGCAATAGGTTAATAATTTTAACTTGTAAGAAATTCTCCTAGATTTATTTATTTAAGACTTTTGAATAATTTTGTAGATTTTATAGTATTTAATATAAAAAGATATTTAAAACATGGTACTTATTTCTTAACCTACTCCCTTTATCAGACATACACGGAGGATACATAACCATTTTTTAGTTATACATAAAAACATTATATGTTAATCTAAGTAAGTATAATGATTAATGAGGTAGGATCTCGTTTGGAAAAAGAAAAGAATGAAACACTGATAATTTTTATGTAGGTAAATGATAGATTGAGAGCAATTTATTTTAAGAGAAAATAACAAATAAAAAAGTACTACGTAAATAATAACTTTCATATTCAAACATAGAGAAAAGTAATTCGATCAAAAAGTAAAATTAACTTTGCTTGATAGAGAGATGACATTAGTATACCCTATACCAAGATATATTTACACGATTACTTTTCGGCGTATAGGCATTTTGCCGTTTGGCGCATAGGCTCACACGTTACGTGTGGAGTGGATCCACACGTTACGTGTGGTATTTTTTTTTTATTTTTTTTTTTAAAAAAAAAAATTTAAACATCACGTAAAAAAAATGTCTAAAACTTATATTTTTTTTTATCAATGTTAAAATGTTAGGAAATTAGTCCTAACTGGATGGAGGATGCTGGTTTGAGAACGTGAGCTGATTTTTTTTGTCTCCATGAAGGTTCAAGCTAGCGTACTTTTTTATCTGACATTTGATCATTTCAAGGCTTAATACATCATTGCTTATACGCCCTGCTTATTGCTGTGCACATCTTAAGCATTCATTTTTTGTTCATATATGTAGTATTGGGTAAGTCTGACACTGGTCAAGCTTGGAGTATTAAAAATTTGAGGTTATAGAAAGAAAACTTCTTAGTAAAATATATATATTTTTGTTTAGAATTGACTCTTAATTTTCCAGCTAAGATACTTCATATTACAATCATTGCTCATACCACTTTTTGTCTTTTTTGGGGTCCTGTGACACCCTAAATCTCATGCCCTAGAAAACCCTACTTACCCTAGGATTTTCTAGGGCATGGGATTTAGGGTGTCACAGGATCCCAAAAAAGACAAAATATGGTATGAACTCCCTATGTGCTACAAGCATGATAGGGTATGAAAATAATATGGTTTTAAAAACCCTAAATCCGAAACCCTACTTACCCTAGGATTTTCTAGGGCATGGGATTTAGGGTGTCACAGGACCCCAAAAAAGACAAAATGTGATATGAACTCCCTATGTGCTACAAGCATGATAGGGTATGAAAATAATATGGTTTTGAAAACCCTAAATCTGAAACCCTACTTACCCTAGGATTTTCTAGGGCATGGGATTTAGGGTGTCACATGACCCCAAAAAAGACAAAAAGTGGTATGAACTCCCTATGTGCTACAAGCATGATAGGGTATGAAAATAATATGGTTTTGAAAACCCTAAATCCAAAACCCTACTTACCCTAGGATTTTCTAGGGCATGGGATTTAGGGTGTCACAGGACCCCCAAAAAGACAAAATGTGGTATGAACTCCCTATGTGCTACAAGCATGATAGGGTATGAAAATAATATGGTTTTGAAAACCCTAAATCTGAAACCCTACTTACCCTAGGATTTTCTAGGGCATGGGATTTAGGGTGTCACAGGACCCCAAAAAAGACAAAAAGTGCTATGAGCAATGATTGTAATATGAAGTATCTTAGCTGGAAAATTAAGAGTCAATTCTAAACAAAAATATATATATTTTACTAAGAAGTTTTCTTTCTATAACCTCAAATTTTTAATACTCCAAGCTTGACCAGTGTCAGACTTACCCAATACTACATACATGAACAAAAAATGAATGCTTAAGATGTGCACAGCAATAAGCAGGGCGTATAAGCAATGATGTATTAAGCCTTGAAATGATCAAATGTCAGATAAAAAAGTACGCTAGCTTGAACCTTCATGGAGACAAAAAAAATCAGCTCACGTTCTCAAACCAGCATCCTCCATCCAGTTAGGACTAATTTCCTAACATTTTAACATTGATAAAAAAATATAAGTTTTAGACATTTTTTTACGTGATGTTAAAAAAAAATACCACACGTTACGTGTGGAGCCACTCCACACGTAACGTGTGGATCCACTCCACACGTAACGTGTGGATTAAAAAAAAAATTTAAAAATATACCACACGTTACGTGTGGAGCCACTCCACACGTAACGTGGCGATCCTATGCGCTGAAAGGCAATTTTGCCTATGCGCCGAATAGTAAGGCCCTATATTTATAATCATGGTTCATGGAGGTAGGTCCTTGCGCGCTATAACGAATTGGCAATTATGTTACTTGGCTTACGATTTTATTTTTTCTAAAAAAGAACCCACTTAAATGTACTCTAAATTACAGGCTAATATGTTTTTCTTGGTTCCCCTTCTTTTTTTTCTTTTTTTTTTTAGAAAAGAATTAGACTGGTCTTAGTTACGGTACGAAGATCAGCCTAGAGCATCCTTACGAATGAGAATCCAAAGTTTTGAATCAAGACTTAGGTTAGACACAAGTGGTGAAAAACTGAGTTTAGCGATGCGATCAGCAGCACGGTTCACCTCCCGAAAAATGTGTCTAAAACGAACCTCCTGAAAGGAATGGATGGCGACTAGAATGTCAGCAACAACCATTTCAATCTCCCAGGGACAATTCCAAACGTCGTTAATAGAATTTATAAGGCAAAGATTGTCTCTCTCAATTTAAAGTTTTTGGATGTTTAGGATTTTGGCATGATTAATGCTATTTTTTAAGGCTAGTGCTTCAGTCATGAGAATGTTATTATACCCACATCGTTTGCTTTTCATATGAATTACTTCTGCTTTGTCATTCCTAATGATGAAACCAATAACAGCTTCACCATTTGCTATTTTAGAGCCATCAAAGTTGATTTTGTAAAAGTTTTGAATTGGTTTTTCCCATTTTAGGAATTTTAATTTCATAGTTTGTTGTGATTTCCTCTTTATTTGGGACATTTCATCACTATCGAAATTTTTAGTGTTATTTCAGTTTTGTTTAGTGTGATGATGTATTGAGAAAAGTCTTTAATTCTAATACTAGGATCAGAATTAAAGATCAACACCACGGTTCCCCCTTCTAATTTGAATGCTTTTCGGTACACTTTTTTTTTCATTATTATTACTTGGAAGGGTTCTATTAAAATTGTAGTAGTAAGTTATGACACGGTATTTTTTTAAAAAAATACGACAAATGTGAACCACAACCAAATAACTAATTAGTATTGCTTTTTCTTTCATCCAATAGCACATTTGAAAGGAGCTTGGACTAAAACTTTCCAAGGACTATAGTCAATTCCTCCATTTTCTTTTCAAAATACAAATCCTCCATTTTTTGTTGTGCATCAACTATTCCATTATAAATACGGAAAACCTATATGCACATGTTATTTTGTCTAAATACACACAAAATGGTGCGCTTACTCTAAGCGTACGCGTTCTATGCGCTTAATATAAGCGCATAGGGGCAGAAGGGGGATTTACAGAAATATGAGGAGAGCATAGGTACTGTAGCTATGCGCCTATTATAGGCGCATAGCTATACGCTTACATTAGGCACATAGATCTAGATAATTTTTTTTACAAGTTTATCTGGTGCGCTTAATGTAAGCGCACCATATTAAAAAAAAATTGCATTTTTTTCCTATAATCATGTAGAGAATTTCAATACGAGTCCGTACATATAAAATTCGTTAAAAACGAACGTCGTTTGCCCCTCCAAAAGCCCAAAAAACAAAGTCTTTCTACCCATTTTTTTACAATTTGGTGTCTGGAATATAACGCATTGTAGTGGAAAAAAAAAGGATATTTTCTACTATAATTTTGTAGAAAATTTTAATCCGAATCCATACATATAAAATTCATCCAAAACGGATATCGTTTTCCCCTCCAAAAAACGGGAATAAAACTTTAGAAACTATAGTATTTAAGTAATATATTTTATAATACTTAACTATAATTATTAAAGTATAGTTATTTTTCCATAATCATGTATAGAATTTCAACACGAGTCCGTACATATATAATTCGTCCAAAACGGACATCGTTTGCCCCTCCAAAAACCCAAAAAACGAAGTCTTCCTACTAGACCTGTCAACTGGCCGATCGGGTTCGAGTTCGGGTCATGTCGGGTTCGGGTCAAATCGGGTTCGGGTCGATCGGGTTGATAAAAATTTTGGGCCGGTCGGGTTGGGGTTGACCGGCGGGTCGAACATGCCCTTTTTTATGAATTTTAACTTTAATAAAATAATTATAATAATATAATTAATATTATATTATTATTTAATAAAGTATATTAAAATATTTAATATAAATAAAATAAAATATACAAAATAAAGGGGATCCGCGAGCTTGGATTTGCGTTCGGGTCGGGTTTCGGTTTGGGTCATTTGGGTTCGGGTCCTTCTTGACCCAGTGACGTTCGGGTCGGGTTCGATAGTCTATAATAAAGTATATATTACTTAAATACTATAAATCATAGTATAACTATATGATATAACCATAATATATATGCTATAAGATATAACTATAGGATGTAATATAGGATATAACCATAGTATAAAACTATTAGATATAATGATATGATATAACCATAGTCTATAATTATAGAATATAACTATAGGATATAACAATAGTATATAACTATAAAATATAATATATGATATAACTATACTATATAACCATAAGATATAACCTAATTGGATATAACTATAAGGATATATATAACCAAATTGGATATAACTATAAGATATAATCATAGTATATAACTATATGATATAACCGTAGTATTTAACTATAGGATGTAATATAGAATGTAACCATAGTATATAACGATATGATATAACCAAATTGAATATAACCATAGTATATAACTTATAGTTATATACAATTTGGTTATATAACTTATAAGATATATATCTTATAGTTATATCTAATTTGGTTATATCTTATTGTTACATCCTATAGTTATAGTTATATCTTATAATTATATCCAATTTGGTTATATCTTATAGTTATATCCAATTTAGTTATATCATATCGTTATATACTATGGTTATATCCTATATTACATCATATAGTTAAATACTATGGTTATATCATATAGTTATATATTATGATTATATCTTATATATAGTTATATCCAATTTTGTTATATATATATCCTTATAGTTATATCCAATTTAGTTATATCATATATTATAATTTATAGTTATATACTATACTGTGGTTATAACCATAGTATATAACTATATATATTATGGTTATATCTTATAGTTATATCCAATTTGGTTATATCTTATGGTTACATCCTATAGTTATATCTTATGCTTACATCTTATAGTTATATCATATGGTTATATCATATAGTTATATACTATATTACTATAGTTAGATCCTATATTACATCCTATAGTTATATATTATGGTTATATCATATAGTTATATACTATGATTATATCTTATAGTTATATCCAATTAGGTTATATCTTATGATTATATTCTATAGTTATATACTTTAGTTATATCATATATTATATTTTATAGTTATATACTATTGTTATATCATATAGTTATATACTATGGTTAGATCTTATATTACATCCATATATATAACTATATGATATAACCATAGTATATATACTATAAGATATAACCATAGTATATAACTATAGGATGTAATATAGGAATATAACCATAGTATACAACTATAGGATATAATGATATGATATAACCATAGTCTATAATTATAGAATATAACTATAAAATATAACCATAAGATATAACCTAATTGGATATAACTATAAAATATAATCATAGTATATAACTATATGATATAACCATAATATATAACTATAGGATATAACCATGATTATATCTTATATTTATATCATAGTATATACTATGATTATATCTTATAGTTATATCCAATTTGTTTATATTTTATAGTTATTTACTATGGTCATATCATATATCTTATTGTTATATAACTATATGATATAACCAAATTGGATATAACTATAAGATATAATTAAAGTATATAACTATATGATATAACCATAGTATAATTTTATAGTTATATATTATGGTTATAATTTTATGGTTATAATCGTAATATCTTATAGTTATATATACTATGGTTATATCATATATTCTATTCTATTGTTATGTACTATAGTTATATCAGATAGTTATACTATGATTATATCTTATAGTTATATCCAATTTGGTTTTATCATATCGTTATATCCTATAATTATATACTATGATTATATCATATATTATATTTTATAGTTATATACTATGGTTATATCCAATTTGGTTATATCATATCGTTATATCATACAGTTATATACTATGGTTATATCATATATTATCTTCTATGGTTATATCCTATATGATATACCCGACCCGAACGTCAATGACCCGAACCCGAAGGACCCGAACCCAAACCCGACCCGAACGCAAATCCGAGCTCGCGGGTCCCTTTTATTTTGTATATTTTATTTTATTTATATTAATTTTTTTAATATACTTTATTAAATAATAATATAATATTAATTATATTATTATAATTATTTATTAAAGTTAAAAATCATAATAATAATCATAAAAAAAAGGCACGTTAAACCCGACGGGTCAACCCGAATTCGACCGACCCAAATTTTTTATCAACCCGATTTGACCCAAACCCGACATGTCCCGAACCCGACCGACTCAGTTGACAGGTCTAGTTGGAAGGCTTCGTTTTTTGGGTTTTTGGAGGGGCAAACGATGTCCGATTGGACGAATTTTATATGTACGGACTTATATTGAAATTCTATACATGATTATGGAAAAATAACTATACTTTATGTATCATAGTTAAGTATTACAAAATATATTACTTAAATACTATAGTTTCTAAAGTTTTATTCCCGTTTTTTGGCTTTTTGGAGGGGAAAACGATATTCGCTTTGGATGAGTTTTATATGTACTGACTCGTATTAAAATTTTATACAAAATTATAGTAGAAAAATGCATAAAACACCAAAAAATTGTACTACAATGCGCTATATGTCAGGCACCAAATTGTAAAAAAAAATGGGTAGGAAGGCTTCGTTTTTTGAAGGGGCAAACGATGTCCGTTTTGGACGAATTTTATATGTACGGACTTGTATTGAAATTCTATACATGATTATGGAAAAAAAAGTGCAATTTTTTTTAGTTTGGTGCGCTTACATTAAGCACACCAGATAACCGATATTTTTTTAATCCCCTTTTGCCCCTATGCGCTTAATGTAGGCGCACAGAACATATACGCTTACATTAAACGCACGATTTCGTGTATATTTAGCTCACGAAACGTGTGCATATAGATGGACCCTATAAATAAGATAGTGATTCCAATATAAAAAAGTACCTATGGACAACTTACCCATACATCTATATTCTATAGACAATTAGACATTATTCATTCATATATAAATATATATCTTTTTCTCAATTTGTTATCTTTTTATTATTTCTTCATTCATTTATGTGCATATAATTTCCTTTTTTGCATCAACAATTTTCTACATATTTTTCAATTTGGTCTCTTTTTATTATTTTGTGTTTTGTTCAAAAATATTCATCATTTCCATCCAAAAAAAATATTAAATCCTCGTCATCTTCCCTCTCTCCTATAATTGACCTTATATAGTTATATATATATCCAACAAAGTTACGAAGTTGTAAACAAAAAATTAAATATAAAGAAAATACTATCCGTCGTGTCTTCCTCTCCTCAGGCGACTTCCTCTTTCTTCCTCTTAACGTTCCAAAAAAAAAACTCAAACCAGAAAAAGAAGTCTTCGTTCTCCTCTCCGGTCACTCTCTCCCCGGCATCGAAGCTTCCGAGCTGCAATTTATTTCTTCTCTATCTTTATATGAACATCTATATAGAAACTCGAAGTTCTTTTGTGGAAGCAAAGGGAAGAGGGGATAAAAAAAGTTTGGTAGGGTTTGGAGTTTGGGGATTGAGATTTGAATGAACGATAGTCCTCAAATGAGAAGATGGGAGTAGTCACATCCTCCATCGCTGCCAAATTCGCCTTCTTCCCTCCAACTCCTCCTTCCTACACCGTAATCGACGAGGATGAGGACCAATTTCAATCCGATACCAATGGGATCGCCGCCGCCGAAGAATCCGGTGCCGGAATCAGTAGGATACGCATACCGGAGGCTCCTCGGAGGGACGATGTTGACGTTCTCAAGCTCAGGACGAGGAGAGGAAATGATATCGTTGCCGTTTATGTCAGGCATCCCAAGGCGTCCGCCACTTTACTCTACTCCCATGGAAATGCCGCGGATTTAGGTCAGATGCTAGAGCTCTTTGTTGAGCTCAGCCTTCGCCTTCGGGTCAATCTCATGGGGTAATCCGTAATCATATTCCGTATTTTCCTTTTGGTTTGACAGAATCTAGTTACTGATTTTGGAGGTTTTAGCTGATATATGAAGTATTAGCGGCAGTGAGCTAGAATACTAATGTGCTGGACAATTTGTGTTTCTTTTAATTCCTCTGTTCTTATTGTATATGGATTAATTGATGGCGTTCTGTTTGTTGAAGCTAATCTTGAAGGAGTTGATATTGTCATTTGTTTGAGAAGAAACATAAGACATTAATAGAGGTGGAACTTTGATTGTTTTTTCATTCATATGAATGAAGGGAAAATAGAATCGTGGAACTTGTACCTTGAAACTTAAGCCTGAGGGGAGTGCATTAGAAGTGTGATCAAGTGAACTTCTTTCCATGAGCTGACATTTTTTGTTCTGAAGGTGAAGACACATAGAGAAAGGGGCCATAATGTTGGGTGTAGGAGTTAAGTTAAAAGTAATGTAGTGGTTGATCAAGACGTAACTTATTAGGCTGGAAACAGAGAGAAAGGTAAGTGGATCTAAATTACAGGTATGTCTGAGTGTTTAAGGAAAAAATGTTGAATAATGAGCTGCTATTATCATTCCACTCACCTTATTTTATATGAAATTAAAGATTGCAAATTTGAAACTTGGAGGTTCTTCATCATGAAAACTCTTCCTGCAAACAATAGTTCATGCCAGGCTGCATTAAATTATCCATACATAAAACAAATCAATATGTGCTAACACTTCTCTCTATGTCCACACCCTGAAAGAATTTCTCTCTACTTCTGCATATGTGGTTTTTAATATGGAAAATGTTGTAGTTGAACTTACAGTGTTATATTGATCATTCTATGCCGAATTTAATTGCTCATGTGCTCTTGTCACTTGTGATGGTGCTTAAAGCTTGTGTTTTCGCTTGGCATTTCTGTCTAATTTAAGCTCTTCTTAATGTGGGAATATCCTGACTTTTTATATACTTATATGCATGCTAGGTATGATTACTCTGGCTATGGTCAGTCCACAGGAAAGGTATTCTCTACTCTTGTAATCCATAGTTAACTAATAAGGGAAAACACCTTGTTTCCTATTATGCGTTGTTTTCCTCTTAGAGAGTGCCTCATGAAGGATCATTAGTCACATCTTGTGGTGGACACCTCTGTTCTTCGCGATTGTCATAAATGTAACAACCAATTTTTTCTACTTGAAACAGCCTACCGAATCTAATACATACGCGGACATTGATGCAGCCTATAACTGCCTCAAGGAGAAGTATGGTGTTAAGGATGAGCAATTGATATTGTACGGCCAATCTGTGGGGAGTGGCCCTACTATCGATTTGGCTTCACGTACACCTAATCTCAGAGGTGTTGTTCTACATAGCCCGATATCATCAGGGGTCCGAGTATTGTACCCTGTCAAAAGAACTTATTGGTTTGATATTTACAAGGTAACCTTGGATCAAAGATATGATATTTTGTTTCGGCTATATACTTGTTATATTTGGCTTTTACTCATCTAAGTTTCATCTCCAGAACATTGACAAGATCAGCCAAGTGAAATGTCCAGTCTTAGTAATACATGTAAGTATGGATTTCTCATCATGTGAACCACCCTCTTTCATCTTCTTCTCAATGGTGTGTTTGGATGAGGAACTTTCTGCAGAAATGGAAGGTCGGTTTTGAATAATTAATGGATTCTTGTTTCTCAGGGTACAGCTGATGAAGTTGTTGATTGTTCTCATGGAAGACAACTGTGGGAGCTATGCAAAGAAAAGTACGAACCCTTGTGGCTCACTGGCGGAGGACACTGCAACCTTGAACTCTTCCCAGACTACATTCGACACCTCAAGAAATTTGTATCTTATCTTAATAAACCGAGGGAAACTTCCAAGTCCAACGAGCCAGAAAACTCTACAGAGGAAAACAATCCCCATCTAAGCGAGATAGCTGATAATGGAACCTCAGATTCATCCACTTTGAAGTCTGACATTCCAGAAGTGTCTAGAAACAGCTTAGATAGTCGACTTGATAACTCTAAGAAGCCAAACAAGCCTGAAAAATCTCGAATGAGCACTGACAATGTTGAGGGACACAGGAAAAGAAAACTCTTGATCTGGTGATTTGCACATGTACCACGCGTCTTCTAACGGTCTTTATCTTCTTGCAGTTGCTTCTGTAAAACGACTTGACCTCAAATGTAAGTTAATTTGTACTGTTGACATCAGTGTGTTTTTATTTTACATAGAGAAAAGTAGCTTGTGTGATACAAAGAGAAGCATGTATGTGTGTAAAATCAGTTCCTTGTTGCACCCAAAAACAACTATTCATCGCCTTTCTCCAGAATATACTGTAATGCTTGTAGAGGTTAGTTGCGCACTTGCACGTATTGTATAGTATGGTTATGAATCTAGTCATATATCTGTCAAAATGTGACCCAACTCAAAAAAGTTGAAAGAGTTTCGGCAAGAAAAAATATTGACTAGCAAAGTCACTAACTTAAAATGACAATGTGGGGATGTTATTCATAATAGTACATTTGAGCATGGAAAGAAAATGAAGCCCTACTAAATATATTTAGAGCACACAGCTGAAACTTCTAAAGAAACAAACAACAACAGATTTCCAAGCAGGACACAAGTCACTAACAGATTAATTTCCAGATTAAACAACAACAAAGACAACCAGAAAAGCACCAATGATCTCAACTGCAGTGCAGAGAGCCAAATCAAGAAGCCTTCTTTGAAACGTCAGCATCATCAAGAGCAGGGTCGCGAAGGGTACCGAACATCCAATCCATCAATATAGTGTAGTTGCCATAGTTATGCTTGTAAGTGATGTGGTGGACGGTGTGGTAGCCAGCCCCCATCACAGGCCATATCTTTCCATGGATGCAGTCATGGATATTGGCTGTCCAAATGGCCTCAATAAACAGCAGGGCTAGGTGTGTGGTCAGATGGGCGGGCACAATGAAAAGCGCTATCACGTGAGGAACTCCCTGAAGTATGCCGTCTAATGGGTGGAATGCCAATCCTGCAAATAAATGGAGGTTCCAACTCAACAAATGATATCTTTGAGCACAAAAAGAAAGGATCTTGAACAATGAACATACCTGCAAATGGTGAGAGAGTGTTCTCCTTGTTGTAAATATGGTGAGTTGCATGGAGATACTTGTACAGTAGTTTTATGTCATGCAATTCTCTGTGCATCCAATAAATACCAAACTCCACAAGTACAAGATAAATGGCTAAGTAGAGAAGGTAGGCAGGCAAACCCACATCAGTTATTCGAGCGTAGCATCTCGTCCATCCATTTTCAACCATGTACTCGGAAACTGTTGGAAGAAGTGTATACCATGGCATCCCCTTCATTGCGACTTGTATCTGTAATAGCATGGCTTTTCTAGACGGAATGTTATCTGCGAATTAAGAGTGGGGATTTCCCCATATAATTAGTCTAACAAGTTTTAGAGGGGTTAAAAACAGAGGAGGAGAAGAAAGGCGAGACCTTTGGGGATGTAAACGTTGCGTTTGAGGTAGTAAATGTAGAGGCACCAGAGGAGGCCGGAGATGAAGTAGAGGAGGGTGGCGCTGACGTAGTTGCGGAGCCATGTCTGGACGAAGTGGGGGAGTGGGGCCCACGCCTTTGCCGGGAGCGTCGATGCCAACACAATGTGGTTGTAGAAGCTTGTCTCCTCCACGAACTGCGCCAGGTACTCTGCCGCCGGCATCCTCTGCTTTCTCCCTTGCTGGCGATGGCGACGATCTCAAGGGGTGAATCTGCAGAGGAAAGATTTGCATAGTAGAGGAAAGAGAGTGAATGAATGAAAAGTAATACTCCATCCGATCAGCTTTAAATTAATTGATAAATAAAATTGACCAACATAAATGTTTCTCTTACCTTGGGTAATCCACCCTCAATAGCTGGTTGTCCAGGTGTGGGAAACTCGGAATGCATTTAACGAGAAATTGACTAGACGTGCTGGGAGAATTTTGATGGTTGAGCAGAGGCTGAAAGTGTTGGGATTAGGGTATAAATTTATTTTTTATTAGGAAAAAGAAGTTTATTTTATTTAAAAAACGTTTATTAATTTTTATTTGTTTTTTAATCTTGCTAATAAAAATAAAAATATTTAAAATATGTTTTACTATTATTATCCACTATCCAGTGATGAATTTACTTTATATTTATATTTACACATATAATAATATAGGTAAATTACGTGTAGACAATAAATTGGAAATAAAAAAATAAAAGTTGTTATATACCATAAATTTACGATCCCACTACATGCACTACGTTTTTTGAACTTTCACACTATAAATCACTATGCCAAATTTTGACGTACTTCGTATAACCGCGTAAAAGGGTATTTTCAGGAAAATACGTAGGAATTTAAAAAAAAAAAAAACATGTACGCCCGGATCTTGCGTACGGCGTAGAGTCCCCATTGGGCCCCACCTGTGTTCGCCGTTGCATACATACAAATGTATACAAAACAAAATAAACATAAACAAAAAACAAAATAAATAAGAAAATACATCAAAGTATCACTAAAAAATCCAAATTGAGCTAGGGAGAAGCGCCACCAAAAAGCAAAAAATACAAATTAAACCACTTTAACATTGTCTTCACTTAAATGAAAGATCTTCAAGAACTTCAATACGATCACGCCCAAAATAGCTTGATCTAATTCCTAAATTAGCTTAACAAATCCAAGGAAATTTCAACACACCTTCTTTCTAGATTCTTTTCCTCTTTCTAAAAAAGTCTTATGGGCTTCTCTCACTGCTTTTTTTTATTTTTTTTATGAGAAGGTCTCTCTCTTTTTTTTTGGAAATTTCTATTAGTGTTCCTGCGTTTAGGGTTATTCTTGTTGGTGTTCCATGATTAATTTTTTTTCGATTGTTGTCCATAAGGTTTGGATTTGTTTGCTTCGTAATCAAACTTTTTCATGTTTGTATCATTCTAGTTTAAATTGATTAAATCCAAGTCCACCATTGTATTCCTCGCCCTCAAATTAGTAAGATTCAAGTCCTAAAATACCCAAATCCATGTCCGAACCATGTCTATTTGAATTCTGAAGCAACAACATGTTTTTGACCTTAAGAATTCAAATCAGAATGATTCGAGTATGGATTTAATTGTTTTAGAAGCCGAATCCTACTAAGTTGAGGTCAATAAACATAATGATGAGCTTCGATTTGATCAATTTAAACCGAAATGATACGGATATGGAAAATTTCGATTGCAAAGCGAACAAACCCAAACCTTAAGAGCACCAAACGAAAAAAAACTTAATCGTGGAACACCAACATAAATAATCCTAAATTCAGGGATACCAATAATAATTTCCCTTTTTTTATATATATATAAATAGAAATATTATGTGTTAAAATAACTAGAAACATTTGAATGAATGAAAATATACTTCGGTGCGCCTATGAATATTTTCACCGAACACTATTATACTAAAATTGTTCTTATTTATAAAAAAAAGTCTTTATAAATATTTGAGAAATTTCTGTTAGTACCCCTGTATTTAGGGTTATTTCTGTTGGTATCTCATGATTAAGTTTTTTTCTTGTTGGTGTCCCTAAGGTTTGAGTTTGTTTGTTTCGTAACCAAACTTTTTCATGTTAGTATCATTCTAGTTCAAATTGATTAAATAAGTCTACCATTGTGTTCCTCGCCCTCAAATTAGTAAGATTTGACTCCTAAAATACCCAAATCCATGTCTGAACCATGTCGATTTGAATTCTGAAACAACAACCCGTTTCGACCTTAAGAATTCAAATCGGAATGGTTCGAGTATGGATTTGAGTGTTTTAAGAGTCGAATCCTACTAAGTTGAGGTCAATAAACATAGTGATGAACTTCTATTTGATCAATTTGAACCGAAATGATACGGATATGAAAAATTTCGGTTACAAAGCGAACAAACCAAAACCTTAGGGGTACCAACAGGAACAAACTTAATCATGGGACACCAACAGAAATAACCCTAAACTCAGGGGCACCAACAAAAATTTCCCAAAATATTTTCACCAAACAAACCCTAAAGAATTACTCCGTATAATATTGTACTCCCGCCTATTCTTTTGTATACGCCTATTCCCAATTTCCCAGTCTAATTAATGCAGTGATAAACAACAAATCAATGACGCTACAACCTGTCTATGACTATGATGGAGGCCAGATCAAGACAAGTAAGCAACACAAAGGAGATTTGATACAGCCACAATAATTGCCAATTGCTAGAGAAATCTTGACTAGCAAAGTTACTCTTTGTAACTTAATAAAATGACACCCGGGGATGTTATCCATTTTAGTACATCTGTGCATGGAAAGAAAATGAAGCCCTAAATTTGTCTAGAGCACACAGCTGAAACTTGTACAGAAACAAACAACAAATTTCCAAGGCAAAAGACAATGATAATATATTAGAAAAAAACTCAAACGTCACCTGATTAAACAACAACAAAGGTAAGAAAAGCACCAAGGAAGAGCCAAATCAAGAAGCCTTCTTCGGAACGTCAGCATCATCAAGAGAAGGGTCAAGAAGGGTACCGAACATCCAGTCCATCCATATAGTGTAGTGGCCATAGTTATGCTTGTAAGTGGTGTGGTGGATGGTGTGGTAGCCAGCGCCCATCACAGGCCATATCTGGGCATGGATGCAGTCATGGATGTTGGCTGTCCAAATGGCCTCAATAAACAGCAGGGCTAGGTGTGTGGTCAGATGGACTGGCACGACGAAAAGCGCTATCACGTGAGGAACTGCCTGAAGTATGCCGTCAATTGGGTGGAACGCCAATCCTGACATGACAAAGCTATGCAAATAAACGATTCCAACTCAACAAAATGAAAGGAAACCTCGTATCTTGGACAATTTGAGCAAAAAAAAGAAAGGATCTTGAATATACCGGCAAATGGTGAGAGAGTGTTCTGCTTGTTGTAAATATGGTGAGTTGCATGGAGATACTTGTACAGTGGTTTTATGTCGTGTAATTCTCTGTGCATCCAATAAATACCAAACTCCACAATTACAAGATATATGGCTAAGTACAGAAGATAAGCAGGCACACCCACATCACTTATTCGAGCATAGCATCTTGTCCATCCATTTTCAATCATGTACTCGGAAACTGTTGGAAGAAGTGTATACCATGGCATGGCCTTCATTGCGACTTTTATCTGTAATAGCATGGCTTTTCTTGACGGAATGCTATCTGCCAAGAGTGGGTTTTTCCCCATAAAAAGAAATATCTCAGTTGTGATCTTCTTTAATCAAAGTCTAACAAGTTTAAACAGAGATCCTTCCAGTCCACGCCAACCAATCAAACAGAACTTCTTCCGCCACTAACACGGTTAACTATTTAAGAACACCTTCTCTACCTTCTAATATAATAAAATTTCATTTGAAGTTTGGATATAGAGTTTGTTATTTGAAATTGAGATTGTTTGTTTAAAATAGATGGTAGAATTAAAAATTACGGTTTAGGGTTTTGTGTAAGGTAAACGGTAATATTTTACACTTCCAAGATTTTAGCCCCCACTGGACTACAATCCTGCGTCCGCCCCTGATTAGATATGATCCATTATCAGAAATGTGGAGGGAATATAACTGATTAGAACTTCCATTGGAACTGAAGAAAGATGAATTTTCAAGAAGAATGTTTCTAATGCAGAAGAGACAACTTCCTCTATGTACATGACATCAATTTGCAACTAGGAAACAACCTAACCCAACAATAAAGCAAATAAAAAAAATACCAGTTAAATGCTAACTGGGAGACAGTAGGCAAGATAATATAATTGTTTTGCAGTTGGATTAGAATAATTTCAATATTCAAATATTAGTTCTATTAGAGGTTTTCCAGTATGCTTATGCACATAGCACACAGTTTCTGAAAAGACCACTGTACAAATATCATGTTATATCACGAATAGCTCATTAAATATCTAAATCCATAAGAAAACAATATTTTTTAGCCCCACTTTGTTATTCAGAGCAATCAATACGTGGCTGTGATTATTTAATCTAACTAGTCTTCATCACCTCTCCTCCTCCCAGACCAGAAAACTGAACAGAAATTCATAGAATTTAAAGAGAAAGAGGAGAAAAAGTAATATGCAGTGGAGTACCACTACTGTATACCTTTTTTTTCAACATCAATAACAGCAATTCATTGACCTAGACACTTACAGATGATACAATCTTTTCACCAAAATTACAGAACCCTAGAAAAGCATTTAGTTAAAATCTAGATTGAATGGGGAATCCGTTATGAGGTATCAGGTTGGAGCTCCATTATTGATTTATAATGTTTGCTTACATTTAGCAAATCGGTTTAGAATCTAGAATGACAGATGCCGGAGGGTGTGCTTAAGGTTGGGAACCCGATTCCTATACAATATTGAGAATCGATTTGGGATGGAAAATAATCAAGCAAACACAAAGGCATCACAAATTTGGCTCATCCAAATTTGATGACAATGTCATCAGTTTAACTCATTCCAACTTGACTCCTCGTCGCTCAGTTCCTCCAACCAAATATCCCAATTTAAATCCAGCAAAAAGAAATAAAAAGATCCATGTATCGGCATGAAACTTCAGTACAAGTACGTAGATCAAAGTGCAATTTTCACCCAAAAAAACTTAATCTAGGTACTCAGCTAACCTAATCAGAAAGAGGAGAAGAAGAAGAGTCAACACTCGACAGCATCCTTAATTTTCCGATTCAATTTTCAATTACAGCGATCTAATCTAACATTAAGACCTAAACCCCAGAATCCATAAATCGAAAACTAAAGCAAATCTAGGAACCAAGCACAGCGCAGCAATTACAGAAAGACTTTGAGTTTTAGAGGGTTAAAAATAGAGAAGGAGAATAAAGGCGAGACCTTTGGGGATGTAAACGTTGCGTTTGAGGTAGTAAATGTAGAGGCACCAGAGGAGGCCGGAGATAAGGTAGAGGAAGACGCCGCCGACGTAGTTGCGGAGCCATGTCTGGGCGAAGTGGGGGAGTGGGGCCCACGCCTTTGCCGGGAGCGTCGATCCTAACACAAGGCGGTTGTAGAAGCTCGTCTCCTCCACGAACTGCGCCAGGTACTTTGCCGCCGGCATCATCTGCTTTCTGGTCTTTCTCTTCTCCCTTGCCGGCGATGACGACGATCTCAAGGGGTGATTTTGCAGGAAAAAAGTTGAAGATTTGCAGAGTAGAGAGAAAGTGAATGAATGAAGAAATAATATTAATAAAGCTTGTTATAATTGTGATTGTGTCTTGTGAGGTGCTGGCGGTCCATAGGAAACTATGCGGATTACTGCATTAATACTTCGAATATAAAGTTTTTTAAACATTTTAAAAAAAAAAAAACCGAATTTTTCCAGATTTTTTTAATGGGATTACTACCTCTGTCCCTAAATGTTTGACTTTTAAAATTTCTTCCAATATATAAGAAAAAACATAATTATGTGAGGTCTTGTTTGATTCGTCTCAACGAGTACTTTAATAATATCAAAAAATTATAATTTTTAGGGTTATGTAATTAGAGATATTAACGATACAAAACCCGCCTCAGCATTTGAACCCGGTCAAATCAGGACAATCTTTACGGGACAAAGGGAGTATGATTTTATTTTTTTTGGTCAACAATTTTTATTTATTTTTGTTTTTGTGCCCTGATCATTCTAGAATAGCATATATAGAAGGTTCACAAATAAGAATTAAATGTTCATTTATTTGTACATTTAAGTTCACAAATAAGCACTAAATATTCAAAGACATGTGTTTGAACATGAACATGTTATATGTGAACTTTACGACACATAAAATGAACATGTAGTACTTAGATGTGAACATCAATAATTGTTTATTCCATAACGACCAGAGACGGAAAAAAAAAAAAAGTTCGCCGTATTTACGATTATGTCACCGCGTCACTATTCACTGTTTTCATTCTTTTAATCTCAGTCCTCTATCCCCTTAATCCTAAGGCCCATAATGTTTCTTACTTCTTACTTTAATAGGCAAATGTATGGAAACTCGTCTCTTTATATATATACACACTTTTAACATGTTAAACATGCATTTTAACATACATACACATGCCTACCCAAAATAATATATTAACATATGTATTTTAACATAATAAACATACAATAACTACAAATATGAACTTTCAATGTACATGTCAAACATGCACATTTCATATTAACACATACATTTTAGCATATAACAGATGCACTTTATATTCTATTTGAGTATTAAAAATATGCTTATATATGTATTTTGAAATACAATTTTGATGCTTATATGTGCGCTTATAATATAATTATAGGTTGTTGAAACACAACAACAAAATCATAAAATTTTCGGGAGAGTTAGAATTTTTTCCAAAAAAAATATTTTTAAAACATAATAATTAAAGAATAAAAAATGTATTTTACAATATTTAAAATTTTATCATATTTACTAATTATATCCCTCCATTTTCTAGATATAATCATTATCATTACTTTTTACTTTACTCCCTAAACTTATTATTATATATGTAAACCCCACTCTTTAATTTACAATTTGCTAAATATTTAACAAAGAAAAAATTAACAAAATTTCAATATATCCTTTAACCAATACAAAAGATTTCCGACACATGAAAAGACAATACAAAATATTAGTTTGACGGTCCATCATCAATTCCTCATCCATTACCTAACTTTATTCATAAAATAATTATGTTGTTAACACAATAAATACTTAAATTAATAAACAAGATTAATCATTTGTTTAAAAATAAACAAATACTCTATACACAACATTACATCAAATAAACCCAAATTAAACTAGCTAAAGCCAACTTCAATTAAAAAAAATTGGCTCATAAATACAAGAGCATATTAGGTCGAGATGATTTTAACAAGATTAGGTCTATGAATTTACATGATTTGTGTTATTAACATTAAAAATAGGATTTTTAAAAAAATCTACTATATAATACCAAAATAGAACATCCTTAAAGTCATGTGTTGCTTTCGGAATGAGCCACTTTATATTACATGCCATCACCTCAAATTTTCATATAATTTTACATTATTTTTAAAATCGGATGCATTTGTTCTTTGTTTCTATACTCAACAACAAGAATATAATGAAAATTTTCTCAAAATATTTATAGATTTTCATATAATACTATTTTTATAATTTGATTTAGATTTCTAAAATAATACCAAATAAAAGAAAAAGAAACTACGATGAATATCAAATATCTAAATGCAAAAAAAATATACTACATAACAATCATTTTATTTTAAAGCTTTTTAGTATAATTGCAAATAAGATCAAAATTGTGATCTAAATTAATTTTTATTAGAGTTGAAGTTTGAATGTGGCACAAATAGGTTAAGTTTACCGAGCAAGGGCGGAGCTACGTTGGGCCCAGGGGGACTATAGCCCCCTCTGAAAAAAAAAATTTAAGTTTTTTTACCCTAATTGAATCTGAAAATGTAATTTCAGTCAGTCATAATAAATTTAAGCCATGAATGAAATTACCATAAATTTCCCCCCCTTATCTCATCTGAAAATACAATTTCAATCAATTCTAACAGATTTAAGTCAAAAAAATAAAATTAATTAAGTTTTTTTTTCCCTCATCTCATTTGAAAATTACCTTAAGCTTCATATAAAAATTAAAATTAATTTTTGCGAAATAGAATTTAAGTCAAGTTGAATTTAAATCATACAAAAAAAAATTCGCAAAATCCTGGCTCCACCCCTATTACTTAGGACGACATCTTTGGATATAGCGACCACGTGCATCCGGTTGTGCGAATTGAGATAGCTCAATCTAGATTCCATCAAGTAGTTATAGGCTTATAGCAATACGAATATTTGATTGGATGGATCAAGGAGGGCGTTGGTTATAGATCCCCATTGCACTTCCTACAATAGCCATTATGTTCGAACAAATACTTAACCATGGAGTAAGAGCTATTGTGGCTCTTCAAGAACACCTCCCTCAAGGGAGCGAATGGCAAATTTACCAATGACCCTCTTGTTAGGAACATGAAAGGCACCAAACTTGTTCAAGTTGATCCATCCATGTCAGTCATGTTGTGCCTCAGTGAGCCTTCGTTTTCTGGATTCCATGTTTGTTCCGCTAATGGGAATGGTGTTGGTGGTGGTAGATTAGGCAAAGGGATCGGTGGTAGTGGTGGTGGAAACGGTTGTTCAACTTGGTATGAAGAAGGTTTTGAGGAGAAGGCGATGAAGGGGAGGGGAGGTTGCGGAGGTCATAGAAGCCAACCGATAACCCTAGGGCAAAGAAGAGAAGCTCATTGAGAGTTGTTGATTTGTTTGTCAAGTAAGCTGCAGAATTAGTCGCACAACACCAAAATGCATGATTTATGAATACCCGAATGACACTCTTACAACGCCTACCGAACCCGCAAAAGGTCATTCGATTCGAAAACCGCCTGGTCTACAAATCGGTTTTATTGTCACTACCGGATAGACTGACAAAGATCAAGCAAGAGCTATGATCATACCTGTCAAGACTGTTAACATCACTACACAGATCAAATGGCGGGGCTAAGCTCACGCTCGATCTCCTCGAGAGATCGTCCCTTTGTCTCCACGATTTTGCTAGCTATGTACAAGACAGCCATGATGCAGACTGAAGCAAAACCCAGGTACACCCTGCTGATACCAAACTTGTTCACCACGCTCAAGAAATATAGCCCGATCACAAAGTTAGAAGCCTGCAGAACGAAACGATTGAATGGTAAGTGACTGATTTTGGAACACGCGTTTACTTCTCTCTACTAAGTTACTTACCCAGTGCATGCCCAGTGACAAAGCAACCGCCTTTGCTCGGATCCTGGAAGCAAATATCTCTGGGAGCAAAAGAGCTGGAACCGGACCAGCGCCTAGTGAGAAGGATAGCACGTACCTGAAGCCAAGTGCAAGAAAGTGTGTTTCAGTGATTATAATAATATAGTAGCTGTTATTGTGAATGAGAGGCGGTTTCCAGGGAGAAACTCACAGGACGGTTCCCACAACAGCAAGTGTGCCAGCATAGGGCGCCAAGGGTTTCCATGTGAAGGATAAAGAAAGCAGGAGCATTGATGCAGCCTTCAAGAAAGGAGGTTTAATAAAAGTAAGATTTGAAGTGTTTAATTTGATGATATAGAGGTGGATGGAAAAAGAAAGAAGATTCTACCATTCCAGAGAAACTCGTCATCAAAAGACTCTTTCTTCCTTGCCTATCCATCAACGAAGATGCAACAGCAGTACCTAATGAAGTAGTAAGCCATCCATCACATCACATATTAAGTGAACATTGTATATATCAATCATGAAACATTGAGAAAATGCCTTACCGAAAACATTTGACGCCCCAACTAGAGCACTAGCTGCAACATCAGATGCAATTCCAGCACTCCTAAAGACGGATGTGGAGTAATACACTACAGCATTTATGCCCGCAAATTGCTGGAACAAGAAAAGTGCAGCCCCAATGCTTACAACTGCAGAACAGGCCCATGACAAATTAGAAACGCAAACATTAATCAGTGCATTAATTATTTTATAAAACCAAGCTATAATGTTTCAACATTAGAGATATCAGAGGAAGAACAGGGGATTGTTAGCTTGCATACCTTTCCAGTAACGGCCGCTGAAAAGATCCAACCAGTTGGCTTCTTGTTCTGATGAGCCTTGAGTCGCTGCTCTTAGATCGTACATCACTTCAGGAACCCTTTCCTTTCCATAGAGTGCTGTTACTGCCTTTTCAGCTTCCACGGTTTTTCCTTGCTGCAATGCAGTTCGTATGTTACGTGTAAAACTGAAAACATCTGAAGAGAACTGAGCAGTAAGCATCAGAAAAAAACCTGGAAAAGCCATCTTGGGCTTTCCGGGCAGAATGACATCCCTAGTGCCAACAAAACTGAAGGCACAGCTGCGATGCCAAACATGGTCCTCCACCTGAACGAACACCCGCACATAAAATAGAGGTCTTATACGAATATGAAAAGTTCAGAGTAGAACTTAGATAGTATAGAAAGGCTACTTTGATGGAAGGGACAAAAGGACAACGTGTCATGTTTAATATCAATGGAGTTAAAACCGAAGTTGTATATTTTTGTATTTGAAGGGATCATTATACCATAACGGATTTCCTGATAGGGGCAAACCAGCTAACAGCGCCGCAAGAATGCCAATGCATATGAAAAGCTGGTTGACAGAGCCAAGTGCACCTCGAATTTCAGTTGGTGATATCTGCCAAGGAGAGAGTATGTTTACATACCAAAATATCATTGGAAAGAAGACACTGAAATGGTAAGGAAAAAACTACCTCGGAGATGTATAGAGGCACTAATGCGGATGATATGCCAATTCCTATGCCAGAAAGTACCCGACCGATCATCATGGTCTCGACAGTTTGTGATGTGGCACTACAAAAGACCAAGTTAGTGAAGTTAATATTTATTCATCTATTCAAAAAGAGGACTCAAATTTCCATCATTGATGTCACATACCAGAGATAAGCTCCAATTGCTAGTGGAATTGCATCTAGTTGAAAGGTCCTCGTTCTGCCAAACTTGTCAGCCAACGATCCACCAGTAAATGAACCGAAGGTTGCACCAGCAAGTAATGCGCTAACGACCCATCCTACAAGAATTAGAAATTTATGAATGTATGTCACACCACCCAGTATTACAGAAACATAACAAGGCACATTCATATTGAAAAGTGGAATAAACAACGTTAGTAAAGTAGAGTCTGGCTACATGAATGGGCAATAAAAAAGCTATAGTCAGCAGCAACTCACACATATTTTATGACACCACACTTTGAGGACAATGAAAGACTAAAATGTATTCATGCAGCCCAGACTATATGATCGTACAGGGATCATGCAACCTTATCACGCCACATGGAGGAAAATATCATGTGAACTGATCCAATGCAATTTACAAAGAGAAGCCATCAAACTTGCCTTGTAAGACAGTGTTCCCGGCAATACCAAGATCTGAAGATAGGTACTCAAGAGCACCATTGACCACCCTGCAGGAAATGCAGGGAACAAATTGAAATAAGCACATTTTATTGCATTTCTTGACCTTAATTAGGCCTGCAAGATTATGTAAACATACCCTAGGTGATAGCCAAAAAGAATAGCTCCCAAGCAAGCAACACCAACATAGGGCAAAACTGAAGGGGAAGGTTTCCCTTGGAATTTGAGAGGAGCAGCTTCTTCAACATCTCCTCCTCCTGCAATCAATGGACGCGTCTCATACAAATGCACCACAGCAGCACTTCAATTTCAAAGTGTACATTCAACTTCACTCTTGATAAACATTATAAAGATGAAATGAGAGTGGAATTCAACAAAAATCAGTAACTTACTAGAATTAAACACCACAAGAGCATTCAGTTACATTTTATTCAAATTACTATTGATCCAAAATTAATATACATTAGTACGTCAACACAATTATCACATTTTCCCCACACTAAACAGATTATGAAGAAAATCTTGAATAGAGAAGAAAAAGAAGGCACCAGAAACTTGAGCTACGACTGGTCTGTGCTTAGCGGAAGATCGGGACAAGCCATCGACACCAGCCGTTCTGGCAAATCTGCCACCCATGAGATTCAAATTCTTCTCGCGATTGCGATCTACGAAGCTGAGATTACTCGCAAGTGAGTTTGTACCGATCGTAATCGGGCGACTACCAGAAATAACCCTACGACTCCGAACGTCAGAAAATATGTTCGCTTTGACTCCACACGTCGACGCTTGCATTTTGCTTTGAAACCTAGATCAGACGGAAGAAAGGGGAAAAAGTTAATATAATAAGGAAAAGTGAAGTCAAATCGCTGTGTAACTAGTACTCCGTATTAATGAAGAAAGTGACTACTGAGAGCTGCTGAAACTGAAATTGGAGCAAAACGCCATTAGAATTCAAGGAACCCGATCGATCTCCGCAAATACTAAATTGATTAATCGGAGTTGCACGCCAGAAAGTAGAAGAAAGGGTGGGAATTCAAAATTAACAAACAGATAAGGATGAAGAAAGTGAACTTTTACACAAGAGAGAGAGAGGATCAGTATGAGATGGGGCTGAAACAGAAATCTCAACGTTTTAGGATTTTGCTATAACTGGATTGTGGATCTCTTCTCAATCAAATACGGTGTAAATTTGGGAACTGGCATTTGGAGAATCTAAATTTAACCTTTCGGGGGTGTAAAAAATAATTTAAGGGTAACTCTGACGAGTGACGACAGAATCCCACCCATCTAATAATGTGTCAACATGGGTCCCATATTTAACTTTAAAATCTAAGTATAAAATATAACTGAATAGAAATAATATGGATACAGAAAAGGAATTAAAAAGAAGTAAAAAACGCTAATTTAAGTAAGATAATTTAGACTGGAAATGTTTTTAAATTGATGGTTTTCAGAAATGATGTTTTTTATTTGAAATTAGCACCTTTTTCAATTTAAACCGGAAATTTTATTCAAATGATGAAAAGTTGACTAAGTTGTACATGCTCTAGATTGCTTAGGGTTTGTTTGTCATAATAATTTATAATAGCATTATAAATTATAAAACAATTCCTAGAAAAAATGGTATTTGATCATCATAATTTATAATGATATTTTTTTACAAAATTACAAGTTTAAAACCATCTTTTTGAACATAAAAACCAAATTTATAAAAACTTTTTTTTTTAAAAGTCCATTTATTACTAATAATATCTTTATAAGTTAATTTCGCAAACAAACCCTTAATTAGTTCACGGGTGTCACGACCGCTTTTAGTCGAGAACTGGATTTTTTGACGTGTCCTCATATGGCTTAGGCTTCCGAATGAGTCAAGAATGTCAACATTTGGAAATTTGCAAAGATGATTCATATTAATTGGGTTTAATTCAATCTTCTGAACATTCATCTCATGAAATCGACGTCATAATAGATTCATTTCACAGGATGTTGATAGGATACATATAAACCATATGCCGTTTAAGTAAAATAATTTTCCAAATTTTCGGATAATAGGTTTAGATGCTGATAAATAACTTCCACTAGGAGGTAGTCGGTTGGTTGATCAAGTCAGAATTTGAACTTTAACATGGCGAAACCACTATCTGGTTCAAGTACTATATTAAAAGTAACCGATAATTATTTTTAAAAATAAAACCCTGATCTCGTTTGTAATGAAAATGAAATTGGAATCCTAAAACCTGCAACATATTTGAGTCACACACACCCACGCATGCAACGTGAAAGAGTAGCTGACAACCACGATGACTTTCGCAATGGAAGAAGCTCAAACCTTTTTCCTCTGTTAAGAATTTCCTTCATAAATTCAACATTCTAATTGTTGCTATTTATGCCGTTCTCCAGTTGCCCTTTCTGATAAAGGCGGTTGAGAATTTCCCGGGAAACTTCACCAGAAGGCCGTTGATATTTCCCGGGAAATTTGATAAACTATGTTGATAGAGACGAGTGGCCAAATCCTGGCCAAGAGTAATTAAGCTCTCGAAAAAGGGAGGTTGGATTAAGAAATTGAAAATTTTGTAATTTCCCTGTCATCAGGATGTAAAACGTAACATATGAATGATTCGTCAGAACTCTCGAAAAAGGGAGGTTGGATTAAGAAATTCAGCCAATTCGAAACACATCAAAATTAGATTTTACCATTGATCTGCTCGGAGGTACAGAATCGTGCTCGTTATCTGAACTCGTGTAGCCATGAAAGGACAGCATCCGCACCCTTCTCCCAGTGACAGTCCAACATAATGTCATGGGCAACGCCGCCAACACAGATGGGCGAGACGCCATAGAATCGACCCGTTTCTGCAAGCCCTTCCGAATCCTATGTACAGGCCATATTCACCAAACAACACGTTCTTCACTTTCAATAAACAAGAGGCAAAATGTTCAACTAAACGAGCACATAATGATTCCTGAGTATAGAGCTTACTACTATAAAGTCGTCGTTTGCTCCTAACACAAGAACTTTGATTGAAGAGTTGGGAACCAAAGGAACAGGAAGTGAAGCATTGAGCTTCCTCAAGTCAAACAAAGGCTTCCTTGAGCTTTCTTTCATCAGTTCTTGATACCTGAGGAAAAAAAGGTAAAAATGTTACACAATCAGTTATATAACCGCAACAAAAGAACCAAATAACCAACTGAAAGCGAAGTACCATAGAACCAAGTGGTCATCCATCTGGCGAGAGAAAAACGTTTCCTTGCACAATGGCAGATCAGTCTGAAACGCTTTTGCTGCCAAGCTTCGAGTCACCTGACCAAATGTCAGCAATTATTTAATTGAAATATGAGAAGACGCGTGAAGAATGGAGATGAAATTTAGATTGGGAAACGATACCTTAAAAGCTGCAATAGGCTTGGAGAATAGGTACCTCCACACTAAACCACTGAAAAGAGGGATATGTAAACAATCATCAGTGCTTCATTCTTAGGAAAGAGAAGAATGTTTTACTGCAAATTTGGAGATATAGAAGATTTATATCATAGAGATTCACCTATTACCAGATGGCGGGACAGAGCAAACCAAAATAGCTCCAGCGAGCTCCGCAAATGAGTTCCCTATCTCTATGTTCGAAGTAAGTAAAATGTGGTAAAGTAGTTGATGTTTAATCAATCTTGTTATGGTATAGCACTAAAGAGAAGTTTTTATTACTTCTACTGAGAACAAAAGCACATCTACCGAAGCTTACTTAGAATCTCTTTGTTCCGTATTTTGGCAATGTAGTTCTGCACAATGAGACCTCCAAATGAGTGCCCAACCAAAACTGGTGGCATTGTCAACTCCTGTTGTATGAAGTGTGCAATATCTCCTGTATGTGTCTACTGCATAATTCAGAGCTGAAGAATAAAATTATTTGATCCATTTAAAGATGGGGAAGAAAAAGTTCAACACTTTTTTGTGTGTTATGAGCTGTTAACAGACTCTAATCAGGAACTAATTTGATCAAGATCATGTGAAAGTGTTACCTCGAGGGTACCAGCAACCTTGTCAGAAGGATCATCACTTTCACCCTGTCCATATGAAGACATTAAAAACGCCATTAGCAATTAATCTAAATCTAGTTAAAAAAATATAGCCAAATGTGATGCAAGATGAAAGTTTATATGTAGAGGCAATAGTGTTCTTTAGTGTAACAATCCCACATGACAAAATCCTATTGAATGTCACAACTAGCAGTCCATTACAGGATTTTAGAAAATTTACTTGAGTTTCATAATCCGTGTCTGGATAAAAGAAGAAGATAATTACAGTAATCCACCCATAATTGAAGGACTTTATCCCAAAATTACCCCCCAATTGAGAACCAATACATAACGGTTTAAACCTAAAAATCACCACCCTCCTCTTCCACCAAAATTGGGTTCAATTGAACTTAAAACGAGCACTAGCGCAATCAATCAATACAAATCCAAATCGGAGGAAGTAAATTTGAGATTTTGACCTGAGCCAACAAGCTAAGGGCGTAGCAGTCGAACCCGCTTTGAGCGAAGAAGGGCAACCAATGCTCAGCCCAACACCAAGCGGCGTGGAAGCTGCCATGTACGAACACCAACGGTGGATTTTCTCTCTCCTTTCTATCTAAGATTTCTCCTGTCTTCTTCTGCACAATCACCTCCATTTCTAGACCAGATGGAAGCTCATGAAATTGACGGATCTGCCCTCCCTTGAGCTCGTAAGGCACCCTCATTTTGTATCCGCTTGTTCTCTCAACCGCTAGGGATTTTATCGTCATTCTCGCCGCTGAATTGCGTGTTAGAGGAAGATGAGAAACAGCGGTTGAGGTAAAGAATAGAGAGACTGAAGCAGCCATTGTTGCCGCATACACTGCTCTGCTCTGATCCCTCCGATGTTTTATGAAGTATTAACAACTTCGATAAATGGGCATATTAATTGTCCCGTAAAGCCCACTGGGCTTGCACTTTGCTTTCGGCCCAATTTTCTGAGTTTAATTTTATTTTCACCACCCTCCTCTTCCACCAAAATTGGGTTTATTTTTATTTTCACTTTTTTTAAATAGGAATGGTACTCTCAAATCCATCATTAAAGATGGTCTAAGGTCATGTTTATTGGTGAGACCCATACGGGGCTTTTAGAATTTATTTGATTAAAAAAATGAAGAAAATCCATGAGACCCCCTCAAGAGTCCGAAGAAAATGGGATTTCATGGGACTCTTCATGAGAGTCTCATGGCTCAACGCGCCACGCCACACGTGGCGTGCTGTCGATGATCAAGATTTATTCTTGGCTATTGAATAATTATTATTATATTTTTAAATGAAATATTTCAAAATCGGTAAGTTTTTTTTAAAAAAAATTATCATTATTCTCGTTTCATTTTTCTCTATCCATAGACACCCATTTTGGGTATATTTGATAGTTTTTATTTTTTTTATATATTTTTTGTATATCATTAAGTGAAAAAAAATATTATTATTATTTATGTTGGTTTAAAATAAAATAAATACCAATTTATGTTACTTTTGTCATGAATTTCCTTTAATTTTTAATAATATTCTTTTATAGTTTAATATATGGTTGATGAGACTCTATTGGGTCTCATTAGTAAAATGAAACTTTTTGATAGATTTTTTGAAGCAAAAAAAAAAAGCCCCTAAAAGGGTATCACCAATAAACATGCCCTAAGATTTATTACTAGTTGTGTAAACCAAAAATCTCTAACCAAGCTCAATAACTTAACGAAATAAGTTCACACTTGAATGTTTTTGGTTATATAATAATTCTCATGTTGTCTGAAAGGTCAAAGTTGGCAAAATCCTAACCTTTTATTATTTAATTTGGTCATATTACATACATGTATTCAAATTTTGTATAGTTTCGTGTTTAGATTAAATCAAGTCACACTTATGGGTACAAGCACTTTTAGTCTCTGGGTTGAAATCCTGAACATATCATAAATGTACAAGTATGTCACGATCCGTATACTATTACAGGCCACAGGTAACCAGGCGTGCGTACGTACGTACGTACGTACACTAGACATAACAGCATCCAATATCGACAAAAGGTACACAAGTCAAATCAAGACAGTTTGAGGCGAAGATAATCAACTTAAGAAGAAAAAGTAGTAAGTTTGATGCTGCGCTGGTCAAGCCAAGAAACAACTTGTTGTCTTTGCTGCTAGACTTCTCGTACAAGGCCTTGCTCACTGACGGATCCGTCACCACATCTTCCTCTCCGTGCAGGATCAGCAATATTGCCAATGATACTTTGTTCTAAGCGACGCCCAATCTCATTTGTGGTGTTGAGGAACTCCACTGCTGTCTTTAGACGCCGTTTGTCCTTGTACGCAATCACATTATAAGCTGTCTATATCTCCACATTTCAGCATGAAATCAGAACACAACACCAAACATATATATATATATATATACATACAGATCAAACTAAACCAAACCAAACATAACGTATATATATATATATATATACCATCTCTTTCTTTTCTCTGAAAGCCTTTTCAGCTAAGTCCCTTTCAGGGACCAACTTAGCCTTGGGGAAAAGCTTCGATAACCCGATCAGGATCTTCGTTACGATCCACGGTGGATACATGTCATCAGCAATCTTGCACATTGGAGCGACAAGAACCGCTCCTTTCCAGGAATTCGGTTGCTTGAGATGGATCTTTAAGGCAACTGCTCCGCCCATTGACTGCCCAAACAGAAAGCAGGGGAGAGATTTGACTTCTGGGTTCTCTGCCCACCAACAAAGTAACATGCATAAACCTGATTTAGATCCGGCATGCAATTGATTAATGATCAATTATTTGTCCTTTAATTAATAAGAAACAACCTTTAACTTTGGTGTAATGCTCAATAACGTCGTCAACTAGTGTGTCAAAGCTTGGGATGTATCCATGAAGGCCATCGGAGAGGCCAAAACCCGGGTAATCCATTGCGAAAACTCCATATCCGGATGATGCAAGCTTTCTGGCTAAACCTGGAGGCTAGAGCCATGGATTAATCAGACTCTTATTGTTGAACAACAAAAGTGATTAGAATTCGGATGATGATAAGGCACTTGCCTTCAAAGAAGAAGGTGCAAGTGTCTCCATAGCCATGGCAATAAAAGACCACTGCTTTGGGAGCAGAGGCTCCTGGAAACCAACTCTTGGTGAAAATCTGCAGCCCTCTGGAGTTCACCTCGTACTTCTGCAGGTACAAAACAAACCCATGGTTACAAGTTACAACAGATATTATGCAATGCTTTGGATGACAGAACTTCATAATTTCGTGTGTAACATTGCAATCTTTATTAATTATCACAGGGAACGCTACCCAAGAGCATGACTGAAGAATATTGGCCTTAGTGTCTAAGTCTAAGTATTTTCAATGTAGCATGAAAATATTGACTTGTCAAAACTTGAGATGAAAAATATTATAGTTAATGATAAAGTCAAGTCCGTGGGTCAATAGATAGACTGATAGTCGTGTATGTATAATGCACACCAGTCGAATTTCCAATAGTATGGAAAATTCATCACCCATAAACCTAATTGTCATCGACTATGAACTAATCAACCTAATTCAACTTATACTACCCATACACAAGTCTACTTTATAGTCTTATCGAAAAAGAATACTATAATTTGCAACACTAAAAATTGATAATCAAAACACACATCCACAAAAAATCTGCAATTAAACTCCTAATTACACTATTTAGAAAGGTTAATTTAGCATATTAGCATCGACCCATCTGCAAACTTTACCTCGTTCACTTTGAGCCCTTCACTTGGAATCTGCAGCAGCAATTAATCAAGGCAATTTCTATTTACACTATAATTTTTTTCTTCGTACACTACATTTTGAAACGCAAAAATATTGCTTAAGCAACATTTTTACGTTTCAGGGTAAATTATACTCAGAATTACGTTTTTATACTAGGATGAAACACAGGTATTTTGCTTAAGCAAAATACCTGCGTTTCAAAAAAAAACAGAAAAAAAAGTGAAACGCAAAATCTTTGCTTAAGCAAAGATTTTGCGTTTCACTTTTACAAAAAAAAAAAGTTGTCTTAGTACAAAGAAAAGCAGGATCTTTGCTTAAGCAGGATCCTTGCTTAAGCAAGGAACTTGCGTTTCACTAAAAAAAGAATTCTTCAAAAATACATTTTTTCCCATAATCATGTAGAGAATTTCAATACGAGTCCGTACATATAAAATTCGTCCAAAACGGACATCGTTTGCCCTTCCAAAATCCCAAAAAATGAAATCTTTACCCATTTTTTTTTAACAATTTGGTGTCCAGCATATAGGACATTGTAGTAGAAATTTTTGGTATTTTCGGCATTTTTCTACTATAATTTTGTATAAGATTTTAATACGAGTATATAATTATACGTTATAACCATAATTTATAATTATAATATATAACTATATAATATAATAATAGTAAATAACCATACGATATAACAATAGCATATAGCTATAGTATATAACAATATGATATAACAATAGTATATAACTATATTATGAAACTATACGATATAACCATAGTATTGAACTATTCGTTAGAACCATAATATATAATTATAGTATATAACTATACGATATAACAATAGGTATATAACTACAGTATATAACTATATTATATAAAATTTTATATAACCATAGTACGTTATAACCATAATATATAGTTATAGTATATAACTATACGATATAATCATGGTATATAAATGAACGATATAGCAATAATATATATATATAACTATACGATAAAACCATAGTATACAGTTATATATTATGATTATATCTTATAGTTATATCCAATTTGGTTATATCTTATGGCTATATCTTATAGTTATATATACTGTGGTTATATCTTATAATTATATCAAATTTGGTTATATCGTTCGTTATATCTTATAGTCATAACCTTTAGTTATATACTATGGTTATATCCTATAGTTATATACTATGGTTATATCTTATATGTATATCCAATTTGGTTATATTTTATGGTTATATCCTATAGTTATATACTATGATTATATCTTATAGTTATATCCAATTTGGTTATATCCTTTAGTTATATATTATGGTTATATCCTATAGTTATATACTATAGTTATATCTTTTAGGTATATCCAATTTGGTCATAGCTATAGTATATAACTATACGATATAACAATGGTATATAACTATATTATATAAATGAACGACATAGCAATAGTATATATATATAACTATACGATATATCTATATTATATAGTTATATATTATGATTATATCTAATTTGGTTATATCCTCTCGTTATATATTGTGGATGTAACTATAAGATATAACCATAGTATATAACTATAGGATATAACCATAATATATAACTAAAGGATATAACTATAATATATAACCATAGTATATAACTATAAGATATAATCATAGTATCTAACTAAAGGATATAACCATAAGATATAACCAAATTGGATATAACTATAAGATATAATCATAATATATAATTATATGATATAACGATATGATATAATCAAATTGGATATAACTATATGATATAATCAATATATATAATTATAGGATATAACGATATGATATAACCAAATTGGATAAACCATAAGATATAACCACAGTATATAACTATAGGATATAACCATAAGATATAACCAAATTGGATATAACTATAAGATATAATCATAATATATAACTATATACTATGGTCATATGATATAGTTATATATATACTATTACTATATCGTTCATTTATATACTATAGTTATATACCATAGTTATATTGTATAGTGATATATTATAACTATAACCAAATTGGATATACCTATGAGATATAACCATAGTATACAACTGAAGGATATAACTATAAAATATAATCAATATATATAATTATAGGATATAAAGATACGATATAACCAAATTGGATATAACTATAAGATATAATCACAGTATATAACTATATGATATAACCATAAGATATAACAAAATTGGATATAACTATAAGATATAATCATAATATATAATTATATTATATAACAATATAATATAATCAAATTGGATATAACTATAAGATATAACCAATATATATAATTATAGGATATAACGATACGATATAACCAATTTGGATATAACTATACGATATAACCACAATATATAACTATAGGATATAACCATAAGATATAACCAAATTGGATATAACTATAAGATATAATCATAATATATAACTGTATACTATGGTTATATCGTATAGTTATATATATATATACTATTGCTATATCGTTCATTTATATACCATGGTTATATCGTATAGTTATATACTATAGCTATAACCAAATTGGATATACCTATAAGATATAACCATAGTATATAACTATATGATATAACCTTAGTATATAACTTAAGGATATAACTATAAGATATAACCAATATATATAATTATAGGATATAACGATACGATATAACCAAATTTGATATAACTATAAGATATAACCACAGTATATAACTATAGGATATAACCATAAGATATAACCAAATTGGATATAACTATAAGATATAATCATAATATATAACTATATACTATGGTTATATGATATAGTTATATATATACTATTACTATATCGTTCATTTATATACTATAGTTATATACCATAGTTATATTGTATAGTGATATATTATAACTATAACCAAATTGGATATACCTATAAGATATAACCATAGTATACAACTGAATGATATAACTATAAAATATAATCAATATATATAATTATAGGATATAAAGATACGATATAACCAAATTGGATATAACTATAAGATATAATCACAGTATATAACTATAGGATATAACCATAAGATATAACAAAATTGGATATAACTATAAGATATAATCATAATATATAATTATATTATATAATAATATGATATAATCAAATTGGATATAACTATAAGATATAACCAATATATATAATTATAAGATATAACGATACGATATAACCAATTTGGATATAACTATACGATATAATCACAGTATATAACTATAGGATAAAACCATAAGATGTAACCAAATTGGATATAACTATAAGATATAATCATAATATATAACTGTATACTATGGTTATATCGTATAGTTATATATATATACTATTGCTATATCGTTCATTTATATACCATGGTTATATCGTATAGTTATATACTATAGCTATAACCAAATTGGATATACCTATAAGATATAACCATAGTATATAACTATATGATATAACCATAGTCTATAACTTAAGGATATAACTATAAGATATAACCAATATATATAATTATAGGATATAACGATACGATATAACCAAATTTGATATAACTATAAGATATAACAACAGTATATAACTATAGGATATAATCATAATATATAACTATATACTATGGTTATATCGTATAGTTATTTATATACTATTGCTATATCGTTCATTTATATACTATAGTTATATACCATGGTTATATCGTATAATTATATACTATAATTATATATTATGGTTCTAACGTTCTATGGTTATATACAAATTTATATCGTATAGTTCTATACTATGGTTATATATTATAATTATATATTATGGTTCTAACGAATAGTTATATTCTATGGTTATATCATATAGTTTCATACTATAGTTATATCGTATTGTTATATACTATAGCTATATGTTATTGTTATATCGTATAGTTATTTACTATTGTTATATTGTATAGTTATATACTATAAGTATATATTATGGTTCTAACGTATAGTTATATACTCGTATTAAAATATTATACAAAATTATAGTAGAAAAATGTCGAAAATACCAAAAAATCCACTACAGTGCCCTATATACTGGACACCAAATTGTACAAAAAAGGGTAGGAAGACTTAGTTTTTTGAGCTTTTGGAGGGGCAAACGATGTCCGTTTTGGACGAATTTTATATGTACGGACTCGTATTGAAATTCTCTACATGATTATGGAAAAAAGTACAATTTTGAAGATTTTTGTTTAGTGAAACGCAGGATTCCTGCGTTTCAGTTTTTTTTTTAAAAAAATAAAATGGTTGAAACGCAGGAATCGTGCGTTTCCGTATTTTTAAAAAAAAAATTGAAACGCAGGTATTAAGCAAAATACCTGCGTTTCAAATTTATTCAGAAACGCTTTTTTTGGGTATAATTTGCCTTGAAACGCAGAAATCTTACTGCGTTTCAAACTATAGTGTACCCAGAAAAAAATTGTAGTGTACAAAATTCTTCCGTTAATCAAAGTTCAAATCAATTACAGATTGATCTAAATCAAGAAAAACAAGATTATGTTTAATTTGTCGAAAACCTTGAACAAGCAATGATCGATTCCGAGCTGGATATCCTTGAAGGCTTCACGGGCTCGTCGCCGGGCCGGAGCTTCATCCATATCAGCGTCAATTATTTTCTTGAGCTCTTCATCGTCCATGTACGGAAGCTTGTGCGATCGAGCAGCCATGGCCGACGCCTCCTCTTACTCTGCCCAAAAAATCAAGCAAACCTTATCCTTGGATTGCATCAAAGAAGACGACAAAACAAGGCTTTCAATACCAATCACTGGAAATTACGAAAGTCGGAAACAAAACAAAATAAAATCTCAAAGAGTGCACAACTAGAAATTTGCAACATGACATTTCAATTTAAGCTGTTGCTGGATAGCGACGACTGACGAGGTCTCTCTTCATAGTCAAATAGGAATCTGGTTGGAGTGTAAGAAGAGAAAAACATTGTACTCACACAACAATCGCATCTCTTCTGATTTTGATATCAACAACTTGTTAATTGTGATTTTCTACTACTGTTTAATGAAGATCGATTTACGCAATTTCATTTAGTTAATCACGATCTATGATTTCGGTATCTCATCGAAAATTTGATTAAAAATAAAACCACTATATAACACCATGATGTATCTTATCTATTGTCAATTAGTTTTCATTTGCAATTTAATGAACTTTATGTGTTGGGTTGTATGGACATGTATTCATTCGAGCTTTTACCTGTAAAAGTGTCTGGTGGTGGTTTAAATCATCACGTCTATCATCCACGATGACTATGACTCTAATCGGTAATTGATGCTTATACTTATACTTATGTTGATGTTGATGATTATGCTTATACTTAAATTTGATGCTGAAATTTGGTATTTATTTTTTATATATATGTTCGATAAATAGTACTTATTAATACTTATTTATTAGAATTTTTATATCAAAATTCCAAAAATATCCTTCAATAGTTTTAGCCTTAGTTGCACCTGCCTATCACGTGATTTCATTTCTCTCGGCATTTTGCACTTGCACGTGACCTGCACGTGAATTGGCTCCATCTTTCCATCTTCAATCTTTCGCTCACCCCCGATGTCTCTCCTTCAATCTGTTCCATAGGAGGCAAACCTAGCTCCTTCTCGGTGATTGCTCCATCTTCTTCATCCCCAGTGGGCTGGCGCTAGGAGGCTTAGGGTTTTCGTTGCTGGAGGCATTTTTCGTCGGTGGAGGCATTCGTCGTCGGTGGAGGAATTCATGGTCGCTGGACATTCGTGGTCCCCTGCTGTTGCAAGGCCGGCCGTCGTGACAAGGTAAATGCTTCCACAGATTTCTTCACGTGTAGACATGGATGTCCAATTGTTATCCTAAAATCAAATGTTTGGGTTTGAATTTGGAGCTTAGGGTTCGCCACTCCTGTCCAGTAGTTAATTTAGGGTTTGTTAATCTCTTGGCTCTCCTAATTTGTTACAGCCTTGCAAATAAACATAATTTGAAGGAATATACGACAAGAAGCATATGCAAAAGGACTAGTAAAGTTTTGTCATTTTTGGGCCAAAGAGTGTTTTTCTCATCTGGTAAAGCTTTGTTAATTCCTTGCAGATGAATTATATCCTCCTGCCTCCTGGTTAATCATATTTGAATATTTCTGAGTGATCTTCCTTGCTCTTGTGTTTTCAGCACCTATACTCCATCACACATTCACATTGAACTAGTACAAGATTGGTAAATAAATAACAAATATTATAGAGTATGAAATCAGCAAAACCTCATAACAAGAAAGGGATGATCACAACATTGACGCAGACGCAGTAGTAACTCCAATATAGAAGCATAATTATGAAGAACTAGTCCTTGCTCTACAAATTGATCAAACTTCACCTGAGAAGCATTATAGACATATATAAACATGGAGACGAATGCCATACTAATATCACAATTTCCAATGGATCAAAATATTTGAAAGGAGGGTCTACCTTAGATTTTTTGAATAAGGCATGATAGAAGTCATTTTCAGCTTCAGTCAGTTCACAGTATATCACATGCATTTCAGCTGGAGGAAGAGTTAAAATTGGTCTGTCCAATGGAGAACAAGAGTTAAAAATATTAGACACATATTGCAACAAAAAGGACAAGTGATGTGCAATAGGCAATCTTACCTTCCTTCTCTGTCTATACTATTTTTAGTTCTTCGCAACATTATTGGCTTTAGGATGGACTGAACCAATTTTAATTCTCTTTCATCACCTTCCTCAAATGGATTTTGTGAACATGATGTGATCTTCCATGCCTTTCTCTATGATTTTCTCCCTCAGAATGTAATATTGTTAGCTTTCTTTGTGATGCTTCTCGTAGATTTCTTGTATACCTTATAGCTCTCTCTAATCCTCTTTGTGATCTGTTTCAAACTTCTTGATGAGGCTGTTCATATATTATTTAGGGCTTGTGAGAACATGAACAAGCTCAGCTAATTGAGCTTGTTTCTAGTAGTTAATTATGTAGGCATTTAAATATGTTCCTAGCATATTATATGTTCATATACAAGGGATTGTGTAATGTGTGTCCAGTAGTTAATTCTATAGGCAGTTAAATATGTTATTTTTATCACATTCTTGTGTATACATGTTTGCTTTCTATTTGCTTTCTGTTGAACAAAAATCAATTATATATCACTCACACAAATCAATACCAAACCAAATCAAATAATATTATTGTTGAACAATAGTGGCCTTTCAGGAGCTTAGAGGAATACAAATATTGAAATTGAAGAGGTCTTCAGTTCAGAGTCAATATTCTACAACACAAGCACCACGATGCACTTTTGGTTTCCCTGCTAGGCTATTGTGTCCACGGTGGATTCTGGCTCCTCGTATACTCCTACGTACATGGAAAACAAAAGCTTGGACTATTGGCTACATGAGAGTAGTGACGGTCCTAGTCAGCTCGATTGGCCAACAAGGTTCAAGATATTGCAAGGGGCAGTAGATGCCTCACTTACATGCACCAAATTTGTGAGCCGCACATAGTCCACCGTGATATCAAGTCATCCAACATCCTCCTTGATGAGAACTTTGAGGCGCGTATGGTGGACTTCAGATTGTCAAGGCTGTTACTGGCTTACTGCCTCATCGGACTCTTGTCACAACTGAGTTGGTTGGTACACTGGGTTACATTCCTCCAGAGTACGGGCAATCTATTATAGCCACCTTGAGAGGGGATGTATATAGCAATGTCTGTCACTTTACTAGCTTTGCACATAATTGAGCATTTGCAAGTTGAACATAGGAGGACATGTACATATATCTACAACTTTACTGGTTTGTAAATCACCATCCTAATATTCTTCATATAACAGAAGCCGTGTGAATGTTATCCTCCCTTGCAAGAGTTGGACTGCTAGAAGAATATAAATCCGTGTAGTTCGGTTGCACAAATTCTCCCAACCAACTTGATTGGCGAAACGGCCCTCAAAGTAATATAGTTTCAGCAAATGCACCTCCCAATGTGCTTTTTGTCGGTGATAAGAGGTTCAACAAGGTTCACTGAAAAGCAGAGATCTCTGTTTTTCACTACTTTTTCCAGCAATACTTTCCCTGGACAATTCGAGCTGGTATGAACACTACCGATCTCATGTGTATATATTACGAGTAGCATGGAATCGGTCCGGAGTAGATGGGGATTATACCTGCCCCTCTTCCTCCTCAACCTCAAATGAACACTTGACTTGATCATGTTTGTTTGTCCCTTTTTAACATTTAGCATTTGATAGCTCAATAAGTAGAGATAGCAGAAACTTATGGATTAGACTTTTACTGTAGCATGGAACACAAGGCTTTGTAGCTACTGCGTTATGAAATAGTTGATTCTCCATTAAATATCCAAGTGTTTTGCGAAGAAATCAATACAGATGCTCTCCAAACTGTAAAACTAAAGCCTCTAGTTTTTGAGGTCATGATCAATATTATGGATGAACCTTTTGTTGTGTTACATAGTTTATAGCTGCTAACCCATATTTAAAATTAGGGAAGCTGAAATTTTGAAAGCTCAAACTATTTCAGCATCAATTGTAGATTACGACGTTGCCTGTTGAAGCCTGATTGGCTGCACGGTTGCTACCAAAGTTCTTCTTGTTTGATTCTTGTGCTATCCTAGAACAAAACTGCATCCACAAGTTTTAGGTGTTTGCCATGTGAATTTTTTATTGAAACAATAACATTCCTGATAAAGTTCTGGATGCAGAAGTTGCTTGTAGTAGATGCTCAAAATGGTTCACATGAATGGCTCTTTTAGGCAGAGTAGCAGCTTCATGTAGTCCCAACAACTTTGCAACCTTCCCAATCAAAGTAGATTAAATTATTAGTTCATTAAGGAACTAAAGGTGCAAGTCAAAAATGTATATGCAGTAGTCGTTCAATAAAGAAACCTACCTCTCTCAGTATCTTCTTGTCCCCAGTTCCACTTGGCTGGTCAAGGTTGGCTATCTCCCACAAAGGAAAGCCTAAGAGAATCCTTATAACATCCTCGTCCATGAACGGAAATCTTGCCTAAAGAAGGAAAAGAAAGCTCATAGTAACAAAAATATGACAAAGAATGCTGAATTACTTTATAATATGGTTCTATGCTGATTGTTACCTCCTTTCCATTGTCAACAATACACCTATCATCTCTACCCAGGTTTCTCTTCCAAATTCTCTGCACGTCCAGTTTCATTTCTTCATTTAGCCCAATCCAACTGACCAAATCGAACAAATACACTCACCTGATCAACTCAAGATTGGTTTTGGATATCACGATGCATAGAAACTAGAAAGGCTTTGGTAGCCTTACTATCAAAATCAAAATACACTAAAAAAACAATTCAATTCAAATCAGTGCACCAAGACCAGAATATAAAACTCTAGCCGAGCATGATAAATGTTGCTAAAAGAATGATGACAAGAAAAAACACCGATAATCTACAACTTTACAAATAATGAACCATAAGAGAAACACTAGCCAAACATGACCTCCTAAATTAGACAAGTTTCGAAACCCTAAAAGCCCTAAAATGTAAACCATAAAAGCCCTAAAATCGCAACATTAAGAGCCCTAAATAACTGTGAAAAGCCCTAAAATCACAGCAACCAAAAGGTGGATAAAGTGATGACGAACAGAAGTTGGAAATTACATATCATCAATTTGATTGTTCAGTTGTGAGTAGTAGATTTTGACTCTCCTTAGCAGGTATAGTTGAATCCACAAGGTGGATAGAGTGATGACGAACAGAAGTTGGAAATTACATAAGTTGCAAGGTTTCATCACTTACTAAAAAAGGAAAGCTTAGCTCAAAACAATGAAAGGCTTGACCTTGAACTGATGACAATAATTTAGAGCATTAATACAAGTTTTTGTATCAATTTTTGGAATACTAAACCTGCTTATTTGTTTTTATATGATTATCTCAAATGTCACCTGAGATATTCAAGGACTAAAAAAATGCAATGATTAGAAACTCAATGATGTTTCTATATGAGATTCCTACCAAATGCAGAGAATATAGACCTATGTATGGAAGCTTTTAAAGAGTAGTTGTGTGCAAAGGAAGACAAGAGATATTATAGTCTCATTTGTTGAACAGGAGAAAGCGGCTTGGTGTCAAATTGATAGCTAAATTATTATGTCCATTATACTGCAGCCCTAATTAAGCTATATTACTACAAATCTATGTTTTGTCTTTCAAGCTATGAATTGATTTCCACCACGTGCAATAACTGAGGAGATCTGTCTCCAAGCAGATAGAGATAGAGAGGGCATTGAGGTAGTTCGAACAAAAGGTGTGTGTTGTGCTTTATTTGCATATGGTGAATTTCTTCCACTTATTTTCCTAAAAGAATTTTGCACTTGAGAAATCTCATTGAGAATTAGGTGCTCTTCTTCAGAATTATACATTTCTGTGAAGGATTTTCTTCATTGCTAGGGACTCAATATATACCAATTCGGACATTTGTTGAACAACTTGAACTTTGGCTCAATGGAAAGAGAGTCTGGACACTTTCACCAGAAGAGGGAAAAATAAAAAAGAGAGTCACAGAAGATTAAACCCTAAAATCAAAAGCCCTAAAGCTCTAAATCGAAATCAATCAAAATGAAACCCTAAAATGAAAATCCCTAACCTAAAATCATAGCCCTGAAATAGAAAACCCTAAAAATCAAAACGATCAAATCCCTAAAATCTATATCGATTGAGCCCAAAATGGATTCAATGCAATCGAAATCTGGGACTCACGAAACCCTAAATCAAAGGTGAAGATAGAGACGATAATACCTGCAGCGAGCGAGCTTCAGATATGAAATTTGAGAGCAAGCTTCACGAAACCCTAAATCAACAAAAGAGAGGAACAAGATTGAGAGCGAGATGGGGAGGAGAGGAAGGTGAAGAGCGAGGGGAGAGAAGAGAGAGCTCGTGAGCATACCTGCAGCGAGCGATGCTGATGAACAACCGCGAGCTCGTGAAGGAAACAACCAGTAAAAATGTCGGGGAACAATCGCCAGGAGAGACAAGGGGAAATGTCGGGGGCAACAAGGGAAAGATCAAAAGTAAGGATCTTCATAAGTAGGGAAGAAGTATCAAAAGTAAGGCTCTCCAACTTTTTTTTTGGCCCAGAAATGAGCAGATGAAAGTGATTTGAAGCATTTTAAAGCTTTTGGAGTGTCTTCATTTCGAATAGACCACGAGGACTTTTTTTCTGGGAAATGAGCATCTCAAAAGAGATGAAAGGGCAAAATAGAGGTTACCGAACGGAGCCTATATCCGACTATTAAATGTACGTTTGTGCTTTATAACCCAATCTTTATAAACAAATTTGCAACTTGAGAGTGATGATATTTTTTATCAATTCATGAAATCAGTCAAACGGAAGACAAATTAGTTTGATTAATTTAGTACAATATATAGTAAGGTAAACATATCAATTCATGAAATCAGTCAAACGGAAGACAAATTACTTTGATTAATTTAGTACAATATATAGTAAGTTTTTTTTAAAAGATCAAATCCTTTACTCTCTTTTATGTTCTTTAGGTTAAATTTATTTATTTTATATCATAAACCTTAAAATATAAATCCTAAATTATAAATCGTAAAATATAAATTCTACCCCTAAAATCCTAAATTATAACATCTAAATCTTAAAATTATGTAGTATTTACATTATTAGTATTGTTGTTGCTTAATTTTGTTGCTGCTTAAAATGTATTGTTGTTGCTTAAAATCCTAAATTCTAACTTTGTCTAGGCCAAATTCTAACATCTAAATCTTAAAATTATGTAGTATTTACATTATTAGTATTATTGTTGCTAAATTATAAATCGTAAAATATAAATTTTACCCCTAAAATCCTAAATTCTAACATCTAAATCTTAAAATATAAATTCTAAATTTTAATAATTAACCTTAATTTAAAATTTAAGATATAAAAAAGTAAATAAAACCTAGAAGGAGGAACACAAAAATAATTTCATATATTTTGCTTATTAGCATGTGTCTTGTTTGTATCACAATTCACAAAGTAAAAAAAATGATATTAATACTCTTCCTTATTTTTCTCTTTTGGTGGTAAGAAAGACACGTAAGTAGCCGCACATCCACGAAGCCGACACGATGACTCACTTCGGCTTTCGGCGCCAGGCAGAGCTGGGCCCACGGGGAAGGCTGATCTTCTGGTAGCACTAAAATATCAAGCTGTTCTCCAAACTTTCAAGTGTGCCACGTGCCATGATTTTATACGCGAAACACGGAGCAGTTTGCGCAACCTGCGCTGAGTTTAGCGGTCAAATCTCACATGGTCAAAGCTCGTGATCTGCAGCTTCTCGGCCCTTTCCTTTCCCAGCTCAACAAAATTAAGCAACAATAATTTAGCGAACGATTTATTATGGCGCACTCCTTAAATCTCGCACTCCATCCTGACCGATTTTCTTGGACTTTATTAGGTATCGTTCAGGATTGGTTTTAAAAGTATGATTTAAATTAATTTAAAAAAAATCTGATTCACTGAATCAGATTTTATTTTGGAAAATGGTTTATGGGCGGCACGACTTGCCGTCTAAAAAATCGGTTTACTGAAATCGGATTCTGGACGGCACTATGTGCAACCCAGGGAGTGTACGATTGAAATTTAACGGTCAATTTGGACTGCATATCGTGCCGCCCAAAATTTTCCGTTTTAGTCTTAACGGTCATGTGGCCGGCTATGTATATGAGAGATGTAATAGTAGTTGTACCACCATTGAAATACACCCCCAAAAAAACTTCAAACCCATTGTAATTTTCCGGCTATATATATGTCGTCGTCAAGCGATCCTAGTTGGAGGGGGTTGTCGGAGTCGTCTTCGAGCGCGCCCACGTCTCTAGATGATGAAGTTGATTTTCAGTCGCCGATTTCTCCTCAGTACTTCAGGGTACATAATATTTTTTATTTTTTTTGTATAAAGTGATTAGATATTAACTGTACTAAGTCTTTCAAATGTTGACTGTTTAGAAATAATACATAATTTTTGTATATTAATTTGTATAAATTTAATTATTAATTAGTCTCTAATGTACTATTTTTTGTATATAAATAGGGTGATTCTAGTGATGATGAATTTATAGCAATCGACTTCTCATCCCATTTTACTACTAATGAGATATTTCCGAGTATGGAGGGAGTGGGTGCAAAAGGTCGGTTTTAGTCTTTTTATGGTGATCACTACTAAATCATCAAAGCCTAGAAGGATTATACTTCATTGTGAGAGATCCGGGTTACCTAGATCCGGCAAGAAAAAGAAGTTAGTCGATGGTAAAAAGGTCAGCCCGATACGAGTGAATAAAGCTAGGTTAAAGAAGAAGGGTTGTTCCTTTTTGTTGTATGGTAATTTTAGGGAAGAAACTGCTATTAGAGATCTTGGGTGGACCATATCGGTTGTTAGAGGATGCCATAACCATATGCTTTCGACCACCTCGATTGGTCATGCATTTGCTTCCCGACTTACGAAGGAGCAACGTAGAAAAGTGATGATTGATACTGCGGCGGGTACAAGACCCAAGGTTATTTCTACACAGATTAGGAATGAATATACGAGTTCAACGGTATCGATGAGGCAAGTGTACACTGTTAGGGCTAAGGAGAGGTTGAAATCCCCGGGCAATCTGAATGTGACACAATGGTCATTGGGGTTTTTGAAGGACAAATGCTATTTGTTGGACACCGCTACTAAAACGAGGGAAGATGGGAAGGAGGTATTGTCGTGCTTGTTTGTTTCTCATCCAGACGCTCGACATTTGTTGTGCATGTTCCCTAATGTCGTCATCATGGATTCGACGTACAAAACCAACAGGTAAACCTTACTCGTTTTAGTATTATGAGTAGATAATGGTATTTTGGGCGGGTTTGAAGTTTATTTTGTGTTGGATTTATAGGTACTGTATGCCACTGTTCCAGATTGTTGGGTTTACTTGCACCAACTTCACATATTGCATTGCTCTTGCGTTCATGGAAAGGGAGACGACAAGCCACTATGCATGGGCATTGACACGATTGAAGTGGTTGTTCGAGGGGAAAAGTCCCGTATGCATCATGTCTGATCGAGAGCTAGGACTGATCAAGGCTGCCGATAAGGTGTTTCCAAAGGTTCGGCATCATTTGTGTCAAGTCCATATAGACCGTAATATGAAGGCATATGCTAAGTCGATGAACATTGACGAGAATAAATTCTTGGGAAGTGTTCATTGGGTGATGAGGTCTCACACAAAGGAGGAATATGGAGAGCGACTTGCTCACTTTAAGGAGACATGGAATAAAGGCCTTGTGCATTATGTGGAGGAAACTTGGTTTAATCACCATAAGAAAAAGCTAGTTGCGGCATGATGCGATGATGTTCTCCATTTTGCCATAAGAACATCAAACAGGTAACTTTCATACAAACATTTGCAATCAAATTGAGTTTTAAAATTCATTTAGTAAATTGTAAACGATTATATTATTTTCAGGGTTGAGGGTCAGCACTCTATGCTTAAGGACATGATTGAGACATCCGTTGGAGGGTTCGACACAATTGTGCAACACACCGACAACATGTTTGTTGATCAGCATCGAAAGATCCGATTTGAGATGAACAAGAACTGCACTGCCTTTCCCATGGAGATAGTAAATGGCCCTGAGTGGGTTAAGGTCTTCTTCAAGCGCATCCTTGAAAAGTGCTCTGAGAAATGCTTGAGAATGTTGTATGCCCAAGTTGTGTTAGCAAAGGAGGGGGAAATTGGGGACAAATGTGATGATTTTTGGTGGAAGTCCACACTAGGACTGCCTTGCCCACACGCAATTAAGGTGTATGTGGAGACGAGTTGCCCGTTGGTGCCTGAAGAAGTTGATATTTTCTGGAAGCAGATCAGATGGAAAGGGGTGGATGCTAAGGATCTTGATGTCGATGATGGTGTTGCAATCACAACGGATAATGTCACGGTGCATGACTTCTTTGAAGAGTTCTTTTGTGGGAAAGTTGATGGATTTAGGTTGAAGAAGATGGAGGAAAAGTGACGTGAGATTGATGACCCTACATCGTGCCAGATTGAAGACCCGCCACGTGGTGAGACCAAGAAGGGGAGGCCTAGGATGAATGCGAGAAAGACCGGCACCAAGAGGAATATGGGTTGGGACGAGCATGTGGATGCAAAAAGTAAGAAAATGAAGGAGAATCAGAATATGAAGGATATGGATGAGGAGCTGGAAGTGAAAGAGGAATATGCGGCTGCAGAGAAAGAGACGACCAATGTGAAATCCTCCGTGGGATCAAAATCGTCTGTAGGATCGAAAGGATGTCCTTCTAGCGAAAGACCTCGCAGTGGAGTCTCAACAACAAAGGCGAGTGCCACTAAACCTGGAAAGTGTAGATATGCTTCAAACAAGTCCAAATCGGCTTCAAACAAGTCGTTCAAGTATCTCGGCTTCAACTGGGGACATGAGAATATTGATCATTTCATGCTCGCATACATTTCTAGTATACAAAGTGTCAAAGGCGATGGTCATTGCGGGTTTCGTTCCCTTGCCGTTTTACTAGGTCACCGAGAAGAGGAGTACGTTGATGTCCGGTTAGAGGTTTCAAAGCACCTCCAGACACATCGAGCCAACTACATAGCGCTGCTTGGGGAGGAAGAGTTCACGTTGGAAGCATTTGTTAGGAAATTGAATTATATTGCTTCACCGTGCACAAGGAACTTCTGGTGTATAATGCCTATTACTGGTTTGATGTTTTCCACGAAACACCAAGTGGCGGTTGTTGTCTTATCATGGTTTGGACCGCACACATGTCTTCCATTGTGGGGGGCTCGGGTGCTGAGCCTCCGACAAAGGTTTATGTGATAGCACATGTAGGCAAGAGAGATCATTACGTACCGGTACGTGGAGCGCTACTCTCTGGTATATTTACTTATTCTTTCATAAATTGTTATAATTTTATTGCTTATGTTTACAGGTTTGGCTTGTTGATGATCGTTGTCCAATTCCACCGCCTCCGAGGCAGTGGTTCATTTACAAGGACCCAAGTGTTGATGGATGAGATAGTCATGAGCGCTTTAAGGATAGGTTCAAGAATTATGTAGATGAGCGAGCGGAACAATGGCGACCCGACATACTTACCTAGGCTTTTTGGATTGTAATTGACTCTATATATGTCATTGTATTTCAATTTGCTTAGTTTGATTGAGATTGACCGGATATTATGTTTATAATCATTTGTTTTCATTCGAATCGTTGTTGATTCGGGAAAATACAATACGAGACAATAATATTACTTGAGAATCATTAACAAATACACGCACACATAAACGTTAAAGCGTACACTAGTAGTACATTAATCATAAAAAGCTATCTAATTCTCATCGTAATCGGTCTCCCCGCCATCATCAGAGCTACCGTTGTCCACCTCAGATTCTGGATCTTCTAAAAGACCCGGGATATGACGTTTCGGGTGTGCAGCCTCGGTGTAAAGGGTGACTGGGACACCAGGTCTGTAAAGAGCTATAATTTTAGCTACGTGTTCCTCATCTACCACCTCACGGAGTCGGGGAGGATCCACACCCGGTGGAAAGTAAAAAATCCGACCAGGGCGAACCCCGGTTGTTGGATTGTAAAATAACGCCATGAACAAGTAACCTAATGATAACCCCCCCCCCCTCTCCAGGCGAGACATCCCTCATACGCAACATGCGGACCTCGCCACCTTCGTAGCCATGGAAAAACATGTCCATCCCACTTCGTTGGCGTATCATTCGATTGTAGGTGATTCACCCATTTTGGTAAACTTTGAGAACCAAAGGCGCCATTAGAACAAATAAAACACACGAAAAGTTTGTGAAAAGTTATGGAGTGGTAATTGTGTGGATGAGTAGATGATTTCGTTGCGTATTTAGAAGGGATCTGACATGCAAAATATGACCGTTTTGGGCGGCACATAGTGCAGCCCAGGGTGGTTACCTGGGCGGCAACAAGTGTCGTCCAAAAGGGTACCTTTGGGCTGCACTAGGTGTCGTCCACGAGGGTACCTATGAGATGGGATTGTTGGTTGAGTTTGTGTACCCCTTTTTGCTACACTAGGTGTCGCCCAGGAGGTTTCGATGCGATACAATCATATGTTATAACAAAATTAGATACAATCATATGTTATATAACTATAAGATATAAATAGGGTGTAATCGTATGTTATATAACCATAGTAATCATATGTTATAAAAAATTAGATACAATCATATGTTATATAACCATAGTAATCATATGTTATAACAAAATTAGATACAATCATATGTTATATAACTATAAGATATAAATAGGGTATAATCGTATGTTATATAACCATAGTAATCATATGTTATAACAAAATTAGATACAATCATATGTTATATAACCATAGGATATAACCATATGTTATATAACTATAGGGTATAACCATATGTTATATAACTATAGGGTATAATCATATGTTATATAACTATAGGATATAAATAGGATATAATCATACGTGTGGTTGGGCTGCACCAGGTGCCGTCCAGATGTGATATAAATCATATGTGTGGGCTGCACCATGTGCCGCCCAGAATAGTTATTTGGGCTGCACCTCGTGCCGTCTAGCATGCCTATAAATACCACATCCAAATTCATCTCTTCCACATCCAAGGAGCCATTCAACTTCGGTGGTGAAGAAAAATTCTCCTCAAGATCAGCAAATTTCATTCTCGGTAAAAAAATATTATTCATGTATTTTTGGCTTTATTTATTTTTTCAGGGTGTATACATTGCGATTAAAAAATATATTATTTCACTTTATTTATTTTTTCAGGGTGTATACACTGCGATTAAAAAATATATTATTTCAGATCTAAGAAATCAAGATCGTGGGGTAGTATGGCTTCGTCGTTCAGCACGTCCAACAGTTCATTGGCTCTGGGTTCAATGTGCCAATGCAATTTCCCGGTCGTTTTGTACACTTGCGACATGCCCATTCACTATAAAAGAAGGTACCTCGCATGCAAAGATTATATCCCAATGGAGCGGGATGGGGAAATGAGAGGTTGTCGTAGCTTCAAGTGGGTTGATCCACCATACGACGACAATGCTGCCAAGATTATCAGAGAATTGGTGCGGGAAAGAGATAAGCTTTAGAAGCTGTGCGAGACCCTTTCAGATTCAAATTGGAAGTTAAAGAGGAAGATATTTTATCGGGGTTACGATATAACAAAATAAGTTATAACTATGTTTTTTTATTAGATAAGTCGTCAATTGTATGAATAATGTTATTATTACAACATTGAGTTGGTGTCATTGTCTTGTGTCCATTATACTCTTGACCGAGTCAAGAGTTCTAAAGAAGGATGAGCATTCAATGACCAGGTCGAACATGCTGATCTGCTCCTTTTTCTAGCTGCAGCACATAAATACTTGGAATCTTCAAATTTCGGAATATGTAGATTGCAAGTATTTCTGTGATGCAGCTAGGAGAAGGAGCATATCAGCATGTTCGACCTGGTCACCGAATGCTCATTATTCTTTAGAACTCTTGACTCGGTCAAGAGGATAATGGACACAAGGCAATGACACCAACTCAATGCTGTAATAATAACATTATTGCTGTTAGTTATTAAATAAGTCTTCAAATGTATGAATATATAATGTTATTGTTACAACATTGAGTTGGAGTCATTGCCTGGTGGCTATTATCCCGTTGACGGCCTGAAGAATCCTAAAGGAGGGTGATATTTCTGTGGCGTTGCCAGAAAAAAGGGTCAAATCAGAAGGTTCGATGGGGACGACCTTGGTCATTGTAGGCTCACCCTCCTTTAGGATTCTTCAGGCCGTCAACGGGATAATCTGCACAACGCAATGACACCAACTCAATCATGTAGTTATTTGGATGTAATCGTGTGGATTTGTAATGATGTATTATATCACATGAAATATAAAGGAAAACTATAGTACATAAGCTTATATCACATGAAATATAAAGGAAAACTATAATAAATAAGCTTATATCACATGAAATATAAAGGAAAACTATAGTACATAAGATTATATCACATAATATAAAGAAAAACTATAGTACATAAGATTATATCACATGAAATATAAAGGAAAACTATAATATATAAGTATATTCACATGAAATATAAAGGAAAACTATAGTATATAAGTATATTCACATGAAATATAAAGAAAAACTATAGTACATAAGCTTATACTATAGTTTTCCTTTATATTTCATGTGAATATACTTATATAATATAGTTTTTCTTTATATTTCATGTGATATAAGGGCATTTTTAATGAGGGTCTTTTAGATGGTTTTTTAGGAGGTTTTTGGGGAAATTATTTGCTAAAAGACTCATAGTATATTGTGGGCTTTTATTGAGAGTCTTTTATGTTTAGTTTAAATTACAATTATATCCTTTTATTTATATTAAATTATCTATATATCATTTATTATATTAAATTACAATTATATCATTTGTTATATATTAACTTTAATTACAAGGAGAGTCACAACCGCGGTTAGGAGAGCAAGGCGCGGCATAGGAAGAAGTTGTCATGAAGCGGAGAAGGCAAAGCCGCGATCGCGGCCATGGGGGCAACCATCGCGGCCTATGAAGGAATTCATTGGTCATGGAAGGAAGAGTAAGCCACGAGCGCGGCTATGACAACCGCGATCGCGGCCTTGAAGATCAGAGACATGCGGGAGGATTTCACACGCGAATTATCTTGTTAACTTATTTTCTTTATTTTTATATTTCGATTATTATTTTTAGCAGATTGTTAATTTGTAAAAAAAAATACATTAAATTTCTAAAATTTATTTACAATGTAATTTTCATATAAAGAAATTAAATTGCTCTAAGCTTATGTACTATAGTTTTACTTTATATTTCATGTGATATAAGCTTATGTACTATAGCTTTTGATAGCTCCATAACTCCCTTGATGACGGCGCAGGACGAAGAGGACGCAATGAAGTTGGGCTCGGCTGGTCCGATGACAAGAGCCCGCGCCAGAGCCATGGAACGAGCCACACACTCCTTAGTCTCACGGGCTTACGCAAGTGATACGGGTTCATCTAGTCCTAAATGGGCCCTCCTCGTGACCTATGAAGGCTTAGGTGGGGCCTCGTCCTAATCGACCCCACCAAGAAGACGAAGACGACGAGTTCGCGGAAGCGGGGCAACAGTGAAGAACTCGGCCCAGAACTCGACCGAGTTGTGGACCGAGTTGTTGCTACAGTGAAGAACTCGGCCCAGAACTCGACCGAGTTCTGGACCGAGTTGTCGGCGAATTTTCGCCTCTGTTGGAGTGCGTTTACAGACAACAACTCGGCCCAGAACTCGGCCGAGTTCTGGACCGAGTCGCGGCCCGCGTCAGCGTTTCGCTTCGTCGTCTCTTCGTTTGCTGAACAATTTTAATATTATTTTATGTTATTTTATTTGACCTATTTAAACACTTGAAACCCTAGTTTGTATTCTTTACGTTGGATTTTAGTTTACAAGTTGAGTTCGCTCCTTAGAAGTTGAGTACGCTCCTTCCTTGAATCCTAACGTCAATCCTTCGATCTCCGGATCAACCTATCCCGTAGCTCGTCGCTTCGAGCAAATCATTCACCGTCTCTTCGGTACTCAAGGTCATCTCTTTGACCTCTTCGTCATCTCTTTGACGCGTTAGAAAGGGTTATCTCTTTAACCCTAGGAAAGCCATCACTTTGGCTACGGAGGAGAAGATTCAACCTAGCTTGAGGAGTCAAGATCCTACATCGCGACATCGCCCAGGGGTTGTTCGCATCAACTGGTATCAGAGCCTTTTCCAAGCTAAGTTTTTTTTTTCTTCTCTCTAATTGTGATTCCTTGCAATTTTCCGCTTACAAACCCTAGAAATTTTTTTTTCTCCCCAATCACCGGAATCACCACCACCGTACCCCACCACCACCGTTTGCCACCACCACCGATCACCACCACCACCGTCCGCCGCCATCTCTCACCCTCTCGACTGAACCCTAATTCCCTTCGGTTTTGGTTACTTGTTCCCCAATCCTACAACCTACCCTCTAGCAATTCTTGTTTCCATATTTGCATATTTGATTTCCTTGTTACTTGTTAATCAAGTTTTGCTTCATCTTTGGATTAATTGCTCGATTAGTTGTTTGATTTTCATCCCTCATAGTTGTTTGTCTCTTCTTTCTTTTCCTGCACTTGCTTGTGTGGTTCTTTTCTTGTTTGCTTCAAAATCATAGCAACACAAAACAAACACATCAAGGTTTGACCGTATAAACAAAAATAAACATACTATTCTCACCTTCCATCAAACAAGAAAAAGGTTTGGGAAGACGGAAGCCCATAAAATCAAAAAAAAAAAAAAAGGGCAGAGAACGCCTCATACGGTCACCCTCCATCTTCTCATCTTTCATGTCTCTATGCAACTCTCATTAAAAAGGGCAAATAAAAATTTTCAACTCTCTTGTGATTAATTCTGAGACACTTGATTTGATTTGCTTGCACTTGGAAATTTTGTGTGTTGTTTGGGACTTGAATTGCTAATCCTTGCCTTGTTACCTTACGTTCAAGCCTCTCCCTCCTCACGAGCAACCCAAATTAGTACGCCCAGCGGAAAATTTCTTGGGTCACTTTTGAGACAAGGACTTGGCTTGGACTTGTTTCTTTTGCTTGGTGCAACTTACTTCTTGTGGTGTATGCTGCGTATAGGTTCTATGGACGTACCGACCACACGCACTTCTCGTTCTACGGGCAACCGCAGCCCTGGACCCATCGTCGTGGACTCCACGTCTGAGCACATCGACTCCCTTCACGCTGAGATTGACAACTTGAACGCTTCCACTGCTGAGCAAGCTGCTGAAATCGCTCACCTTCGTCGGGCCTTGAGCACCTTGACGCTGCCCACCGCTGATCCCTTGCTCAATCCTATGGCCTCCACAAGCCAGCCACGAGACCGCAAGGGGAAGGGTGTTTTGTCTACTCCGCAGGATCGCCTTCGTTCGCAAATTGCAGGATACCCCACCAAGCGTGGCGACTCCCGCGTCCGGTACAACCCCACCTTTGCTCAGGGGGAGGACGATTACACGTCGGATCGCTCACGTCGTAGTGTTCGCGTTTCCAAGGATCCCCTCCCGTATGTCAACACCAAGAACCGACGGGCCCGAGGTCGGCAACACGACCGGTATGACGATTCCGAGTCCGAGCGTGATGATGATGCTGATGATCGTCGCTCAGACCACTCCCGTGACAGCCTTGATGATCACGAGGCATATGAGATGGAACGCCATGAGGAGTTACGCCCTACGCGACGCGGCTACCGCCGCCACTCGCGAGACCGGCATCGCCCGAGTCCCGGTCGGCAAGGCCCACGACGCCCTGACATTAAGGTAAAACTCCCTACCTTTTCGGGTGAATTTGATCCTCTTAAATTTCTTGATTGGCAGCAGTCTATGGAGTATGTTTTGAACCACTACCAATACCCGGATGAGGAACGGGTTGCTACCGCCGCTCTACACTTCGACGGCGCCGCCAAGGCCTGGTGGCATCGCTTCTGCGCTGACCGTGTGCATTACCGCGAGCCTCCAATCACTTCTTGGCGCCAGCTTATGCGGATCATGCGGAAGAAGTATGTCCCCGAGGACTTTACTTCTGAAATGCGCCTTAAGATACAACTCGCTTCTCAAGGTAATCGCTCCCCCATTGACTTCTATGCTGAACTTGAAGAGTTGTCCCATAAGGCAGGTATCCATCACACTGACGAGGACTTTCGGAGTATGTTCCTTCGTGGCCTGCATGAGCCAATTCGCAACCAACTCAGGGTGCTTAATATTCCGGATCTCCAAAAGTGCGCTCATACGGCACAAGAGATATGGACACAAGCTCAAGCGGCTAAGCGAGCATCTTGGTCCCGCACCAATTCCAGGTATGCCCCCTCTAACTCGTCTGGTTCCTTTCCCTCTAATATGCGCCCCTCTTCGCAGTCCGCCCCCGCGATTGCACCACCGGCGCCAGTCACTCGGCCGAGCAACACCTCGGCGCGCGTCAACGAGCCACCGCAGCGGCGTGCACCGCCCTCAGATGAACGGACGCGTGACAAGGTCTGTTATAAGTGCCAAGGGCATGGCCACGTACAACGGGACTGCCCCAACAACAAGCGAGTCCTCTTCTCAGCCCTCACCGGATACGAGTCCTTTGACGATGACACCCCGGACAACCCTCTAGTGTTTGATTCGTACGACCAGGACGAGGAAGCGGAGAAGTTGGATGGGTATATTTGCAGCCCTATGGACGCTCAAGGCAACGTGCCCCTTAGCCTGGTCACTCGCCGTGTTCTTACCGCCAAAGAAGGTACCTTACTTGACCAACGTGAAAATTTATTTCATACTAAATGTGCGGTCCAGGGTGCTTCTTTGAGTGTCATTATAGATGGTGGAAGTTGTTGCAATATAATCAATGAGAAGGTGATCACACACTTCAAGTTCGACACCACTCCACATCCCCAGCCTTATAGCCTACAATGGATCTCCGAGGGTGATGACTCCAATGTTGTTAAGCGTCAGTGCACTATCAATTTCAGCATTGGCCATTACAAGGATTCTGTGCTTTGTGACGTCGTTCCCATGGATGCCACCCATCTTCTCTTAGGGCGTCCTTGGCAATTCGACAAGCGTGCCCTTCATGATGGTTTTCTCAACAACTACGTCTTCATGCACAATGGGAGGAAGGTGACATTGCTTCCTATGAGCCCTCAAGAGATTATGCAGGATCACGTCGAAAGGAACCGCGTCAAGGCCCTTGAACAAGCCAAGGAGAAGGCCGGCCGTGACACCTCCCAAAAATCAGCACCCAAGGCTGGCATCCAAGGCTCGTGTGAGAACCGCCTTCTTTTGGCTCGGTCCCGGGATGTCTCTCCAGTCATTCAGGGAAGACTTCCTTGCTTTTTACTTGTTCCTTTCGCGTGTCTTTTAAATGTTAAAGATCTTGTTGATTTACCCCCTGCAGTGTCTTCTCTTTTACAGGAATTTGACGATGTGATGCCCGCAGAGCTGCCAGAAGGCTTGCCACCCATTCGTGGTATTGAGCATCAAATCGACTTTGTCCCTGGCGCCTCCCTTCCTAACCGCGCAGCATACCGCGCGAGTCCAGAGGAGACAAAGGAATTGCAGCGCCAAGTCCAAGAGTTGATGGATAAGGGCCACGTCCGAGAGAGTTTGAGCCCCTGCGCCGTGCCGGTCATTCTTGTGCCCAAGAAGGATGGTAGTTGGCGCATGTGTGTTGATTGCCGGGCGATCAACCAAATTACGGTGAAGTATCGCCACCCTATTCCTAGACTTGATGATATGCTTGATGAATTGTCTGGTGCTACCTTATTTTCCAAAATTGATCTTAAGAGCGGGTATCATCAAATTCGGATGCATGAGGGTGATGAGTGGAAAACTGCATTTAAAACTAAGTATGGCTTGTATGAGTGGTTAGTTATGCCCTTTGGTTTGACCAATGCCCCTAGTACTTTTATGCAGTTGATGAACCATGTGTTACGTGCTTACTTAGGGAAATTTGTGGTTGTCTACTTTGATGATATCCTTGTTTACAGCAGGTCTTTGGATGAGCATGTTGAGCATCTTAGGAAGGTCTTAGAGTGTCTTAGACGGGAGAAACTTTATGCTAACCTGAGTAAATGTTCTTTTTGCTCGGATTCCACTATTTTTCTTGGTTTTGTGGTGTGCAAGGATGGGCTGCAGGTTGACCAGGAAAAGGTTTGCGCCATACAAGAATGGCCACGTCCTACTACACCAACCATGGTGCGGTCCTTTTTGGGCTTGGGTGGCTTCTATCGCCGCTTTGTGCGTGATTTCTCCACCATTGCAGCCCCGCTTCATGAGCTTACAAAGAAGGCAGCGTCTATTGAGTGGACGACCGCACATGAGACCGCCTTCACCACTTTGAAGGACCGATTGTGCAACGCTCCCTTGCTGAAATTACCGGACTTCTCCAAGACCTTTGAGGTGGAGTGTGACGCTTCTCATCACGGAATTGGAGGAGTTTTGCTGCAGGATAGGCGCCCCATTGCATACTTCAGCGAGAAACTCACCGGCGCCCAGCTCAACTACCCCACGTACGACAAGGAGCTCTATGCTCTTATTCGAGTGTTGAAGACTTGGCAACACTACCTATGGCCCAAGGAGTTCGTCATTCACTCAGACCATGAGGCGTTGAAGTATTTGAAGAGTCAGTACAACCTCAACCGCCGCCACGCCCGCTGGGTGGAATTCATGGAGACCTTCCCCTACGTGGTCAAATACAAGAAGGGCAAAGAGAATGTGGTTGCTGACGCCCTTTCTCGCAGGTATGTATTACTTACCCACCTTGATGCTTCTATCTTAGGCTTCTCTTTGATTAAAGATGTCTATATGCATGACGTTGACTTTGCTGAAATTTTTAAAACATGCATGAACATTGGAGAGTCTAATGGGTTCTATATTGATAATGGCTACCTTTTCAAGGCAGGGAAACTTTGCATCCCTAAAACATCTATGCGTAGGTTGCTCATTCAGGAAGCCCATGAGGGTAGAGGTCATTTTGGTATTCCTAAAACCTTGGCTGCATTAAAGGAACATTTCTATTGGCCTAAAATGCTGCATCATGTTACACGTTTTTGCAAGGCTTGTGTTACTTGTGTGCATGCTAAGTCTAGATCGAGTCCCCAAGGATTGTATACCCCTTTGCCTATCCCGGATGTTCCATGGGAAGATATTAGTATGGATTTTATCACTGGTTTGCCCATGTCTAAGAAGGGGAGGGACTCGATATTTGTGGTAGTTGATAGGTTTTCTAAGATGGCTCACTTCATTGCATGCAAGACTACTAACAATGCTTCTGAGATCGCTTCATTATTTTTTGAGCATATTGTTAAGCTGCATGGTATTCCTAGGAGTATAGTGTCTGATCGTGATGCTAAATTTGTGAGTTATTTCTGGAAATCTTTATGGGCCAAATTGGGGACTAAGTTGTTGTTCTCTACTAGTTATCACCCCCAGACTGATGGCCAAATAGAGGTTACTAATAGGACTTTGGGTGCTCTATTGCGTACTATGTTAAAGTCTAACCTCCGCAAGTGGGAAGAGTGCTTGCCTTTTGTTGAATTTGCTTATAACAGGTCGGTGCATTCGGCGACGCAGCGGACTCCCTTCCAGGTGGTCTACGGCCTCAACCCGCTCACCCCGTTGGATCTCATACCACGGCCATTGAAGGACAAGGAAAGCTTGAAGGGCATGGAGCGGGCGGACCAGGTCAAGGCCCTCCATGAACAGACGAGACAGCAGCTGGAGCGGAGATCCGAGCAAGTAGCTGCCCAACGCAACAAAAATCGCCGCCCGGTTGCTTATGAGCCCGGCGACTTGGTGTGGCTGCATTTGCGCAAGGAACGCTTTCCATTGAAGCGACGCCACAAACTGGACGCGCGAGGTGATGGCCCTTTCCAGGTACTACAACGCCTTGGGACCAATGCCTATCGCTTGGAGTTACCCGATGACTATGGCGCGCACCCGACGTTCAACGTCGCTGACCTTGCTCCTTATACTCCTCCTGCTTTTGACGACGAGGACGAAGCGAGGACGCTTCGCAGCCAAAAAGGGGAGATTGATAGCTCCATAACTCCCTTGATGACGGCGCAGGACGAAGAGGACGCAATGAAGTTGGGCTCGGCTGGTCCGATGACAAGAGCCCGCGCCAGAGCCATGGAACGAGCCACACACTCCTTAGTCTCACGGGCTTACGCAAGTGATACGGGTTCATCTAGTCCTAAATGGGCCCTCCTCGTGACCTATGAAGGCTTAGGTGGGGCCTCGTCCTAATCGACCCCACCAAGAAGACGAAGACGACGAGTTCGCGGAAGCGGGGCAACAGTGAAGAACTCGGCCCAGAACTCGACCGAGTTGTGGACCGAGTTGTTGCTACAGTGAAGAACTCGGCCCAGAACTCGACCGAGTTCTGGACCGAGTTGTCGGTGAATTTTCGCCTCTGTTGGAGTGCGTTTACAGACAACAACTCGGCCCAGAACTCGGCCGAGTTCTGGACCGAGTTGCGGCCCGCGTCAGCGTTTCGCTTCGTCGTCTCTTCGTTTGCTGAACAATTTTAATATTATTTTATGTTATTTTATTTGACCTATTTAAACACTTGAAACCCTAGTTTGTATTCTTTACGTTGGATTTTAGTTTACAAGTTGAGTTCGCTCCTTAGAAGTTGAGTACGCTCCTTCCTTGAATCCTAACGTCAACCCTTCGATCTCCGGATCAACCTATCCCGTAGCTCGTCGCTTTGAGCAAATCATTCACCGTCTCTTCGGTACTCAAGGTCATCTCTTTGACCTCTTCGTCATCTCTTTGACGCGTTAGAAAGGGTTATCTCTTTAACCCTAGGAAAGCCATCACTTTGGCTACGGAGGAGAAGATTCAACCTAGCTTGAGGAGTCAAGATCCTACATCGCGACATCGCCCAGGGGTTGTTCGCATCAGCTTTCCTTTATATTTCATGTGAATATACTTATATACTATAGTTTTCCCTTATATTTCATGTGATATAAGCTTATATACTATAGTTTTCCTTTATATTTAATGTGATATAAGCTTATATACTATAGTTTTCCTTTATATTTCTTTGTACGTGATCGGCGACATTGTCTTTCGCATGGAGTAGGACCTTCACGAGTACATGTTTATGTGTTTTTTAGAATGTTTATGTGTTTTTTATTCTGAATGTTGGATTGTATTCTATGAAGTAATTGATCATCGATTTGTTGTAGAAATAACCAAACGAAAATCTAAAAAAAACAATATGGATGAACAAAGAAGTCAAACTAGAAATAAATATTTTACAAACTCTGAGAATCACTATCCAAGGACACACCTAAACTCTCAGAATCACTACCCAAGAACACACCTAAACCCGAATCCACGCCCGATGCCCAATCTGGAGGATCCACCAGCATAGGTTGAGACGCTGCCTGCTGAGCTGCTGTACGTTCTTCTGCCATCCTAGATGATTCGGTCTTCTCTCTATCAAATATAGTCTCGCCTGCACTAGAGGGTTGGAAAGACATCTGTGATGCCCATACAAGCGGAGGAGCTACATGGATGACGTCACTGGCAAGTATGTCATATATATGTTGAAATTACCCCAAACACCCTAAACCACTTGCCTCTATAACCTCCTGAAGAAATGCCTTGCCCATCGCCACACGCTGCAAATGAAAATAAACATTTTAAATACATAGACTTCCCTAAAATAATTAATAAGAATAAAATGGGAGAAGAAACATATCCTTTTGCAAGTTGATAGCCGGAGGTGGGCCTCTACAAATACGAGGCTGGACTGGCGCATTCGGACTCACGTAAGGATGCGACACCTGTAGATACCAGTCCAGGTACGCATCGTGGACATCCCAAGCCATCGTGGCAAGAGAACTCGTCAAGATGTAGGGGCAAAGATGATGCTCAAGTTGGTCTCACCTGTGCCAATGCGGGTCAAAGTACAATTGGTATTGCCTCGTCCCCCTAAAATCATGAGGACGCACTGCAACCCGAGGCTCTATGATATCCAGGGGCCTGCTCTGTCGATAACCGAACTGTCGGATAAGCCTATCCGGCATGTAGGGTTCCTCTACACCGAGAAAACGAATAGTCCCTCAATACGTGGAGGCCCTATGAGCACCTCGGAAATCAAGACCCTCATACGGCATCCACCGTATCTCCAATTAACCCCAAAATACAAAACATATATTAATTCATTAAGCCTATCTTATAGTATATTAAAATGGAATATGAATACGTACATCATCTGGCCTATACTCGTCCAGTATTCGTCTATAGTGTAATTGGTTGCAACTTAAACGGATAGGGGTCCGGCCAATGCAATATCGTGCAACGCGTCGAAGGTCGTCGTCCGCACCTTCCTTGAGGTTAGGGTTGCCCGGAAAGTATACAAAGTACGTCCAAATCCAAACCTGCGTATGGAGGAAGAAAGAAAGACGTGTGCACCGTATATTAATGATTTAAATTTTCATCGAACTATATATAATAAATGTCTACCTCTAAGAGACGTGTGCAACCGGCCAACTGTGCAGCTCCGCGTCGAGAAGCCTCTCCGAGGTTTCTAAAAAGGAGAGCTAGAACCCTGGTGCCCCAAGCTGTATGAACGACACGCTCCCAATCCACAAAAAGAGGTAACAACGCAGTCCTTAGCTCGTTCGTCGACTTGTCAACGAAAATACTAGCCGACATGGTGTGCCACAAGAAATCAGATGCTATATCCTCTGGATATGCACCCTCCTCAATCATTATCAACACATGCCTCCCTAGCTGAAATTGCTTGATCTAGCCCTTCCTGAGGTCACAGACCATGCCAGGCTGTCAGCATCATCCTCATCTAAATTGTACTCTGAATCAATGCCAAAGAGAAACTCAAACAACGCCGCACACTCCGCCGGCTCGCTATCCTGACCGGTCCATGGTGACGTCACCTCAAATCCCTCAATCGGCAGCCCTAGAATCATCATAATGTCATGTAGCGTAGGACCTATCTCGCCGAAGGGAAAGTGGAAGGTGTTCGTCTCTGGATGTCATCGCTCAACGAACGCTGAAATGAGGGTGTGATCAGCATTGCCGAACTGAAAATCAAGCAAACCGGTCAACCCCGTCTGCTGAGCAATCCAGAACCAAGAACCCTCCTCAAGGACCCCTCTGGGAATACGATCCTTCCAAAACGCAAACTGTGTAGGGCGTGTCTGAACCCTCAAAGTCCTAACAACGTCCTCTGGAGGGTCCAATATCGCCTTCCTCCATATCAGCTCCGCAATGTGCGTATCAAAGTTCCTCAACACAGAAGGAAACTGCTGAGCTGGCTCAGGCAAAGGTGGGTCTTGCTGAGGTGGGTCCTCCTGAGGTGGGTCCCCCTGAGGTGGCTGCTATTCTCGTGGATCCTGCTCTGGTAGGCCGATAGTAAAGTCCGGATCCTCAGAGATAGTAGAAGGGCCGGTAGTAAAGTCTGGATCCTCAGTAGCTGTAGTGGTAGGGGCATCCTCCATAATCATGTCCTCATCTGAACGGACGGGACCAACATCGTTCTCACTAAGCACCTCTGTGTCCTGCGATACACCCACAACCTTCCTCTTGCGAACAGATGCAGTAGTAGGGCGTCTGTCTCGATCCGACCGTTTGATTTTACCCAATACATCCTATTTTGCCACAAGAAATATAACTATTTTCATTTTACTATTATTTTATATATTTATAATAACTTTTAGTTACATATACCTTAGCAATTGTTAAAGAAAATTATTTTCTTTATAAAATCAATATATTAAATATTTTCATTTTCATTACGGCAATCTACGCAATATAAATCTAAATAACTATTATAAATAAATTACTAATCGTTTTTTTATACATAACAAAATTGAGCCAATTACCTATAATGTCATTTTTAATTATGATTAAATACAACAAAAACTAAGTCTAAAAATCTACAATTACAGTACAAAATTTATTAAAGAAATTACATTTAACAAATTAAAACTAATGAGAAAAAACATACCTTTTCGGTTGGCCTCCGTTCATATTTTCGCTTTTGACGAACATGATTTCCGTCCAACTCATCCACCGCCTCCATAGCAACCGCTAGAGCGACGTCGAAAGCATTGTCTGCCCCGATATCCACCTCCTCGGTCCTAGCCGGCAATCTATCCTCCTCGTCGCCGGCAACCTCCTCGCCCGAAACGACACCGCCAACCTCCTCGCCCAAAACGACACCGCCGCAGCCGGCACCGCCAACCTCCTCTGCGCTCGCCGGCAATTCTACAGTCGGAGATCTGGGCGGCACCGCAGCCCAGATCCCTCCTCGTCCCCGGATCTGGGCGACACCTCGTGCAGCCCAAAACTCTCCTCTTCCGCCCCGGCGGCGACTCTCCTCCGCCTCGACTAAGCCGGAAAGCCGCCACTGAGTCCACCGTCGAGTCCAGTGTCTCGGCACCGCCGAGATCTCCCGCCGCCGCCATCTCACTCTCCTCCCTTTCAACCGCCGCCCATATCTCATCCTGAAGTAGTTCGTCAATTTCGCCGGAATCCGCCATGTCTCTCACCTCCCTTTCAACTCTCTTTTCTTGAAACAATTTTTTCGCCGGAGAAAACAAATTTTTTGCCTTCCAACTCTCTCGGAGAAGACGATCTCGGCGGTATTTATTGCCGCCGAGTTCGATTTTTTTTTCTGTCAAAGGTGGGCGGCACTTATTGCCGTCCACGTTCAAATTTTGAAATCCATTGTGGGCGGCAATTATTGCCGCCCACAGTTAAACAGAGTCGAAAAAGAAATTGGTTATACAATTCCTAAACCGGGTTCGATATTAAAAAAATATATGGGCGGTAATACGTGAAGCCCAACTTCTGAACCGAATTTTTGAAAACCCGGTTTGTCTGGACTGCACTAGGTGTCGCCCAGGACTCAAACCGATTTTTTTGGGGCTTTTCTGGGCTGCACTAGGTACCGCCCAGGATAGAGTGTGATGTTGAAAAATTGGGAGTGCGCGGTTTATCGCAGTTTATTATTCTTTACGTTATGTTATACAGTACATTTTTAACAATTATTAACCAAATCGCTTTCAATCTTTCGTAATTGGGTTATTCTTTTCAAATAAACCATGTTAGAGAATTGCTTTTTAATTTATTGAAGGCAAGTAGGCAACTTTGTCTAGGCCAGGTTCACATGTAATTGTATTTGTGGATGTCATGTATACACAAAAGACAAGACCTAATTAATATTTAATACGCACGTACACACACTATAGTTTAAGCCAAATTGACTTTTCTTTTTTAGAGATTGTATTCTCATACGATGAAAGATAGACTCTCTAGCGTATTGTTATTTATAAAATCTAACTTAATCAACACTTCTACAAGCTATGTTATTATATTTAGGGCAACTTATTATAGTAATAAGTTCATTATCGCATTTCGTTTGTATAAACATGTCGTTATAAAAAATATATATGTAGCGTGCCAAATATAACAATGATAGATTAATAATGTATGTATTTCCGTCAAAGAGATCTGGACAACAATACTAATAATGTAAATACTACATAATTCATATTATAAAGTATGCTGAACTGCATAAAATATATATAAGTTTGAAATAATAACCAAGAAAAGAGTTGTGAAATACATCAAGTTTGTTTGTTGATTTATAGCATTCCTCGATGACATTAGATGTCATAGCATAAATAGTGTGTTATAGTAAACTTACAAGTTACAACCTCACTCTTATTCTAGCCTTCATCGTGATTCTCCTAATCTATCCTATCTTAGTTTGCTTACCGAGTACATTAGATGGCATCGTTTTTAATTAATGGTGATACTCATATTAAGTATCTTATCCATTTATAAAAAAACAAAAGTAAAAAAAAAAAATTGTCAGTTTTTTTTTTAAGTAAATCAATTAGGGGTGTGCAGATTCGAATAAGAAAATCGGACCGGATCGAAAATGCCCGGACCGGACCGGGGGAATTACGGTCCGGTCCGCGGTCCACATATTTCTAAAATTCCGGTCCGGTCCAAACCCGATCGATTTTTGGTCGGATCGGATGGACCGATTTTCTATTGTTTTTAACTTAATTTTATATATTAATATCTCATAACACTATTAAAAATTAATTTCTACTATAAATATAAATAAATAACAAAATATATTGTCTAATATTATACACAATAGTTATAAAAATAGAAAAAATAATTACTTTTTGATTTATATAAAAGTAAAAAATAAAAAAATATGTTTACCGGTCCAAGACCGGACCGGACCGAATCATTCCGATCCGGTCTCCGGTCCAAGGATAGTAAAAATTCCGGTCCATCGAACCGGACCGGAAAAAGCGATCTGATCCGGTCTGGACCGGATACACAACGCTAAAATCAATAAAAGAGTATCATGCAGATAATAGTCATCTCTACTTTTTTGTATTGGTTTACACAAAATTCTGACATTATCTTCTTTTTTTCCTTTAAAAATATGCTTATGATACTCTAAGTATCACAATTGTAGATGCTCAGGCGAGCATATCATACCCTTGCTTATCATAATGTTAGGATAACAATTTTCAATTAAAGGTGACTATAGTGTACTTGTAAATTATTTTTCACAGATTATTATCGTGAAAAATGATAAATCGTAAAGCTTCCTACTTTATCTTTAAAAAATACATCAAATTTAAATTCTTTTATTAAAATTGGTATCACAAACCATTTTTTACATTATGAAGTTTAATATAATATTTAATTTGCTTCTTAAAAAGTGCTGTTTTTTTTTAGAGCTAAATATTGCTGTTATCCTCATAGATGGTCACTAATCTCTTTCACAAATTAAATTGAGATTAAAAAAAAGATTGTCCTCGTTTATCCAGCAATATAACGAAACCGACATCATTTATAGATACTAATTAATTGTCAATGGGACCTTCCCAAACTTAATGAAACTCTAAATCATCAAACCGTTGAAAAATCCTAAATATTCCTATCCCTGAAAACCCCATACAAGATAGATTATACTGGATAACAAGTAAAAATGGATGGTTTTTTACTAAATCAGCATTCGAAATGATTATCAAACAACAAATTCCGAATAATAATAACTTCTCTTCGATTTGGAAACTCGATACATATCCTAAGGTTAAAAATTTTCTTTGGAAAATATGCCATGAAGACCTCCCTACCAAAGCTAGACTGGCACAAAATCACATTGTTGTTCCCTTGGCATGTGATTCGTGCAACAATCTAATAGAAGATCTAATACACTTCCTCATAAAATGCCTTTTTACTATTAAACATATCAAAGAACAAAATATAGGTATTGGTAACATCATCATTAGTATGAATGTTAACAATAAAAAACCAAAAGACATATTAACTAAACTCCATTAATCGTTGCTAACTAAAAAGGAATTAACTGAACTCCATTAACCGTTGCTAACTAAAAAGGAATTTATATGTCTCTGCACTGTTTGGTGGAGCATTTGGATTTATAGGAATCAAATCATTTTTAATACTGACCCTAATGACAAAATAAAAAATCTTTCACATTATATCTCTAATCTTATTAAAAATCAAGATTCGACGAAGACAAAGGAGTATGAGGACGACCTAATCAATCACAATAAAGTACAATAAAAAAGGAAAACTAGGTTTCTTCGCTGGGAGAAACCCAACCGACAATTCCATAAAAATTAACTTTGATGGAGCAAAAAAACCCAATGGTGAATTTGGCATTGGATTCATCATTAGAAATGAAAATGTTGAGGTTATCTACATGAAAAATAAATGATGTGGCTCTAACACTATCCTCATGACTGCTCTCGCTTTAAAATAGAGCATCAAAATTGCTAAACCAAAGAAACTAACAAATCTGCAAATTGAGGGTGTCAATCTCTGTCTTATTAATTTTCTCAAAGGCATTTGAAATTGTCCCTAGAAGACTGAGATGGTTATAGCTGATATCTTGGTCGACATCTAGTTTTTCTAGAAAGTCCGATTTAGATACATTTTTTGAGAGATAAATCATTCTGCTAATCGCATAGCTTAACTCAACTTTTCACCAAATATGTCTGTCCTTGATCTTGATTCAGAACTTCGTATTCTCATTCATAAAAATGTTATAAGTTGGATTTGGCATACAAAATAAAGTTAAACTAATTCTTTTCTCATCAAAAAAATAATATAATAAAAATATAACGAAACCGACGTCACGGTCAACCATCAACGCTAAACAAAAAAAAAAAAAAAGAAAAGAGAGAGAGAGAGAATCAGGTAGCGAAGAGCGGACGGCGTCGTTTCGTGGCCAGCCCAATCTTCTAAACCAATTCAAACGACATCGTCTCCCTTGGCTCTCTGTGATGGCGACGGGTGAGATGACTAGGTCGTGAATCAGCTCGGCCACCTGCTTTCTATTAATAAATTCCCCACTCCCCCCATCTTCGCCATCTTCACCCACCGACTCTCTCTCCATCCATTTCTCCTCCGAGAAAACCTTCAGGTTTCTTTCTCCCTTGTTCTATATCCGAATTTCTTCTCGTTTTCGTTTTAGCTCACCGTTAGATCTGCAATTCTAAATCGGAGTTTCCAGTAATTTCAATTTCTATAATTAGGTTTATGTTTTCCTCTTCTAGTAGAGGTGCAGTATAGTAATTTTAATTAGATCTGGCCAAATTTGGCTTTCTTCAGATTTCCTTTTTCCCGATCCAGATCTTTCACTCTCTCATATTTAGAATTTAGATCTGCGATTTTCTTTTCTACCTTTCCTTTTCTGTTTTAAGAATCGTAATTTCTTTCGCATAGTCTTGGGCTATTTCGCTTGTTTGATCTGGATTTATGGATTCTCTGTGCTTAAGCTGTAATTTATTGGTTCTTTTTTCTGTGATTTTGCAGGCGTTCTTTGTTTGTTTTATCCGAAGAGGATGAATCGGTTGGATATTCAGCAGAACGCCATGGTTGGTTGTGAAGAGATGAGAGGATCTGTTTCTGTTCCTCTTTCTCTTTCCGATCTCAAGGGTCCGGTTGTATGCCCCAAACCCCGAAGAGTTGGGTTCTTGGCTAATCATCCGCCCATGTCCTTGAGATGGTGCAAGAGGTGAGAATTTATTTTTTCTTAACTTTCATTTAGAACATTTTATTTATTTATTTTGTATAGTTGGTATGCACGGTGCACCTATATGTTTCTTTGTTTAGCTGTTTTTTTTTTTGATGGGTATGCACTATGCACCTATATATATATTTTTTCTTTGTTTAGCTGATGTTGAGATTTTTTCTTACGAGTTTTTTTGTTTTAATCAAACAGAAGCATTCAAGGGGAACAGTTAGATTCAAAGGCAGGGGCAGACCTCCTTGATATGATTCTAACCAAGGTAGCTTTGTTTAGCTCCCTCTTATTCTTGTGTGTAGAAATTTGTTAGTTTTTTTTGGATATGTTGCAATCATGGTGTCTTTAGTTGTTTTTTATTTATTTTTCAAATAATTGAAGTATGGATTTTGCTAGATTTATATGTTGGTGTGCTAGAAGAACTGTAACATAACCGAGATGTGAACAAAATTTTGAAGAATTGGTATAGTGTCGATGTGATTATCCTGTTTTGTCATTATGGTGTAGATGGAAAGACAAATCTGATAAAAGCATTCAATTTCTGCTTAATTAGGAGTTGTTTTAGTTAACACCGGATGAGATTATTTGAAGGACTTTTGACTTTTGAGTAACTAACACCACTAGTAACAATTGCACTCCTTTTAACCAGGCTTATTAATTGTTGATTGCTCTGTTGTCATACGTGCTTTAATCAACTAAGTAATTTTGCTAGTATGTATTCACACTTGCTTCAGGTTTGAGAGTTTAACTAATCAAGCCAGTTTGGCTTTATCAAATAGATGTAGATTTTGATGGAAAGGCCTTTCTTGTAAGTACCAATTACTTTATTTTGAAGATGGTAAAAAGATATTTCCATTGGACCATGCGATTGTTGTTTGCCTTCTAATTACAATTCACAAATTTACAGTTGTGTGTTATCTTGTAATCAGCAATAGAAGTACAAGCTTGGCAAAAATCTTAACTACATATTTTTCTGTGAATTTTACAGGATGGCTATGGTGTAGAACAAAGGGACATTGCATCATCACCACCTCCATTTTTTACAGGATCCCCTCCAACGAGGGTATCCAATCCACTAATACACGATGCCAATTTCAGGGACGAGAAGTTGTCCCCTTTATCCACGCTCCAACACTTGCCATCATCAGGCTCGCCATCACCACTTTCCCCATCCGCACGTAAAGGAGGATGTGCTAGAATGAAGTTTGGCCTCAAGCCTGCTCCTGTTAGAGTAGAAGGTTTTGACTGCCTCAGCAGGGATCGCCAAAACTCGGGCATCACCGCTGTCGCCTAGTAAGCAAACTGTATATATACTACAACAAAAAGCTTTTTAAAAAAATCCCCCAACACAAATCAACAATTTATGATGGGAAGAGGATTTTTTTTGTAGACAAGTTGAAATGGAGAGGAGAGTTAACATGTAGTGTACATAGATCTGGAATTTACTGTTGGATTATGTGATTATTAGTTTGATAAGAGTATTAATTAGGGAGCTTTGTGTCGAGCTCTCTCTCTATCTGTTCATAGAGAGAGGTCTGATTTGTGTTAATATTGAGAGGGGGGGCCAATGGTTGTTTTTTGTACTATAGAATTTGTGAGAAGATCAAGGTATTTGTATAGAGAGCCAATGTGTATTGGCTTGGTTATTATTCATAATGTGAATATGCATTGTTCTTGACAATCCGTCTTGAAATGTTTACATCTTGTGGAATTTGGTGATGTCCTTTGCGTGTGTGAACTTCTTGTTTGTCAGGGAAGTGCAGGATTTTTAGCTAGGGCTCGTTTGAGTACGGTTCACTGCTTGTGGTTGATATTGAATGATAGGGAGAGGATGATGAAAGAAAACCCATGTTGTAGATTTTTGTCCATTTCTTTTGTGTCAGTACTCAGTACTCAACTGGGACAGCTGCTCAGGTACAAGAAAATGCAAGTAGGAAATATTAAGATCCTGGAGTAGGGACTTGTTGATTCATAGGGTATGGGATTAACTGAATGTTTTTAAACATTTTAGTATTTGCGGAATTTTTGTATGATATCCTTGAATATTTGCAATTTTCGCAAAATATCTGAAGGTTTGGACAATTTTGCGCGGTACTCTTAAGATTTTTACAATTTTTGCCAAATACCCTTTACACTATAAAACGCCAACTTTTAAGCATTTTTTGTCTATTTTTACGAATAAAGCAAAAAAAATAGTTTAAAATCCTATATGAAAAATCAGATTTCACACAAAATGTGAAATCACAGGGAAATAAATTGAAAGAGAGTGAAATATTTCACATCAGAAGAAGAATATTTCACATAAATGTATAATATTTTTTTCTGATTTTTTATTTGTAAAAATGGACGGCAAAATGCTTAAAAATAACGTTTTATAACATTAAGAACATTTAATAAAATTTGTAAAAACCTCAGGGGTATCGCGCGAAATTGTCCAAATTTTCGGATATTTCGCGAAAATTGCAAAAAATCAAGGATGCCGTACAAAAATTCGGTAGTATTTATGTGCTGCAAAGTTAATATCTATTTTGAATCGAAAGTTTGGAGTTAAGAGAATAAACACTTCTCTGCTATACCAAAATGTTTTTTCAACGAATTGTCATAAACAAAATCTAACCTAAAACTACCAGTCAGTTTCCCAAGTGGTAGTCTTAGTTTAGCTTAACGTCTCAACCTATGAACGTTTGTAACTTATTTTTTAAATGAACTAACACCCAAAGCTACCTTCAATCCGATTAGCTACCCTCAACCTATATATAAGCCATGAAAAAGAATAAACTTGTAAATAGTTTAACCAAAAACTGGATGAATTAAAGTCAGATTGCCCACATGAACAGATGAACTGTATCACAAGACAAAGTTGTCGATGGGCCGTCCATTATTCAATTGGGCTCAATCTATCTAAGTAGCCCAACTCAGAACTCATCAGCAAGCCTTATGTTTTTTTGGCGTAAGCCCAATAATTTTTAGTTTTCATTTTACAGGAAAACGCCTAAACAAGTCAAGATACATGTTCACAAGCAAATTAATATGACCATTCACCAGCAGAATCAGAACTCGCCCAGTGTTACCTACAACTATAGAATAATGACTTTAGTAAATCGCAATCTTTGTATCCCCATAAACTAGAGAATTACCGTAAACGAGCTCTTTGGAATGTGATTTTTATTACTATAAACAAACATTTTTCTACATTGTAGGCATACACGCATTAGAGGAAACATGTTGCTAAAGCTCCTCCACATAATTTGTATCACTTGGATCACACAAGCCAGATCCAAGTGATACATGTCAAGCAATTGAAGATATACTTTGAAAAATGTACGTCATGTTTGATCAAGTCCTTACATTTACTCAATCCCTGCCTCATATCGATCTCCTCTTCCTTGATGCCACATATTTTTCATCATAAAACTAAACCTCATCTACATTTCATTTCCAAAACAAAAACTCTGATGTTCTCTTTTCCAAACTAATCTTGGCTATAACTAAATTGTCCCCTTTTGCTACTGAATGAACATGTTCATGATACACATACATTATCATGGGCCCAATCCATTCTACAAGGAGTACAAAATTTCAAAAAGGGGAAAATCCAATAAAGAGGCGACACGTGTCAGAATGCTGTGGTGCAGAACGATGATAAGAGAAAAGATGAAGAAAGAATGATGTGTGTGGTAGCTACCCTATGCAAGATTATCCTATACAAGGAAATCAAAGGCCAAGATTGCTCAAACCATATCCTCCAAAACCTGTGACCGTAGATCGAAGGAGCTGCATTATATAACGGGCACAGCAATGGGTCACAAAGCAGAGGAAAACTCAGATCAACAATTCAACAAGCTAGGGAGCGAGATCGAGCAAAGGAGCTAGCTCTTAGAGCCAACCCACCAAAATGGCATCTTCTGTCATGTCCTCCGCCACCGTCGCCAGGCCCAGCGCCGCCCAAGCCACCGTCGTCGCCCCCTTCACCGGCCTCAAGAACATCGCCACCTTCCCCGTCACCAGGAAGTCCTCCAACGACTTCTCCTCCCTCCCCAGCAACGGCGGCAAAGTCCGCTGCATGCAGGTTTTATATTATACCACACATTCTTAATTACTAACTAATTAATTATTTGGTACACTTTTTAGTTAACTTTAAAAGCTTCTACTATCAAACTATACAATATTCCTCTGTTTTTTACAGGGTACATTTATCTCTACAATTCACACGGTTTACACTATAGGGGTTTAATATCAAACACATTTTATAATCAAGACCATTTCTAGTATTAGCATGTCTTACCAAATGCACTATACATGCTAAAAGAGTGTTAATTTAGTGTTGATCTAATGCAATAAAATAGGTTTTTTTTTACTCTAAACTTCATTTTTAATAATAATTTTTTTTATTCAAGGTTATCCACTCTTTTAATAAATATTTTAAAAAAACTGGAAAATGGTGAATGTAGGTGTGGCCCCCAGAAGGCAAGTTGAAGTTTGAGACCCTCTCTTACCTTCCACCACTCTCCGAAGCTGACCTTCTTGCCCAAATCAACTACCTTCTCATCAACGGCTGGGTTCCTTGCCTGGAATTCGACGTCGGCGTAAGTTAATTTCATCTTTCTTGACTCGTATTCGTATGTATGTATGTATGTATGCATGCATGCATGTGCCACGTGTGAGTATGTAATTGGTGGATGAATACATATTGAAAACAGCCCGGAGCAGTGTACCGTGAGCACCACGCGAGCCCAGGGTACTACGACGGAAGGTACTGGACCATGTGGAAGCTGCCCATGTTCGGGTGCAACGACGCCACCCAGGTCCTGGCGGAGCTCGAGGAGGCCAAGAAGGCGTACCCGCACGCCTTCGTCCGCATCATCGGGTTCGACAACATCCGTCAAGTGCAGTGCGTCAGCTTCATCGCCTACAAGCCACCCCGCGCCGAGGGATCCTACTAAGTTTATATTCAATTGCCTTTGATTTTTGAACAAGTTGCTTCTTTTTCATTTTACTTTGGCGCAATGTGCATTGTGTTTGTAATTTCATTTGGATAAGGAGAAAACGTTGTTTGTTTCTCTATATGATCATGGTATATTTGTGTTCCTTTGTTAATTCTCTTTGCTGGTTTCTCTGCGTTTATTAATTATTTGGGTGTAGTACTAGCTAGTACACGCACAAAATCGATACAAAAAAAGGGTTCAATCTTAGGATGAGATTAGGATCGATAATGGTATATAAGTGATTAACATAGTATATCCGATAAGGCTAAGGATGTCAATATCTTGACAAACATATATTTGGACAGCTCCATTAATTAATGAGACCCCGAGATTTAGTTTACTTAAAACCTGCTAAGAGATGTCAATTGTTTTAATTTGTTAGATAGCTATACACGTCTTATCAAAACTGCCTTTATTACCGGTATGATGATTACGGCTTTGTTTGGTTAGGGTAGTTTATTATTTATAAACAATTTTTTTTTTAAATATATTTTTATATATTTCGATAAACGTTTAATGATTTTTTTTCCACTAACACTAATCTAATAAAATACACATATCCATAAAATCTATTTTTTTACCAAACATATTTTTTATACAAACTTATTTATTAACTACTTATAAACAAAAAACTCTTTATAAACTACACTACCTAACAAACCCTACATTGTCATTATAATGATAACATTGTCCGATATATGACATGTTTAAGTCAGTTACTAAAATTGGCTAGTTTGCCTTGTCGATCGATGAGTTCGATCATGTCAACCAAAGATTCTGCGAAGGCTCTGAAAAAGAACTTTTAGGCTGAGAAATCCTCCAACACCTAATCTAAAATGTGGAATTGTTAACCAAGTGGTAAAGTGCTGCTAGACTCCTTGAGTGTCGTGCACAAGTTTCCGATTTTGAGTTCTCGTCGCAACATCTAAGGAGAAATTGATATTGAGAGGATACGTCTCTCCTGAAACAGACCATGAAATAACCAGTTCGACGTAGAGCGATACTGATAGATTGTACTGGACAAGCCAAAGGCAAGAAAGATGATCCTCCATCCCCGACATTTCCACGGGCCTCCCCAACAATGGGGCAAATAATGTGTTGTTTGTTGTGATTATTTGGTGGATCTGGAAATGGCGGAATGTACGAACTTTTACGAGAGCTTTATTAGTAGAGATTGATTTGTCCAATGTCGTCGTATTACCAAGATGTTAATCGTGATTCGTGCAATTGATCACCTACTCTCTATATACTGCTTTGAGTTTTCTACTAGTTTTCATGTTTTTACCAATCCTGCTAGTAGTGTTTTTGCTTTTCTTTTAAATAATGTAAAGGGTATTGACATCTTTTCAATAGAGCGTGGGGGAGTATGTAGGATCGTACGTTGTTAGTTAAACAAGGAAACTGAGAGTTAAGTTCCTAAACAGCGGAATAAGTAACGAATATGAATTCAAGACAAGTTTCTTAGAGTGGGAACCTTTGATAACCAACTAGTTATCCAGGATAAAACTCACTACCTCTTTTCCAAGAGGATTTCAAAGTCTACTTCTTGTATTAATACTTTGGTTACAATCAACTAGAATAGAACACACAGATTAAAGTCTTAGACACACTAAAGACTCTCTACCTAGTTCAACCTAACCAAGTAACAAGCAAGTAACTTACTACGTTCTTCTTTAAAGAACTCGGCACAAGTTTCTTCACTGCACTGGAATTGTAATCTTCGTGAATGCGTGAGGATGAGAGAGGTTTGACTATCTTATTTATATGACCTAATTACCGAAAGAAACAAGTCTTCAATAATAAGATCACATAAATAAAATAATCAAAAGAAATCGTTAAAGATAACATTTGTTTCCAAATATTATCTTTACCGATTTTTACAACTTTGTTTTCATAAAAGATAATCCTTTTAAGCTCCTAAAATATATGGAAACTGGATAGGATCTTTAGTTCTCTCTCCAACTAAGATCTACCCTAATTCAGCCCGCCGCCGCCTTCACAGATTCATCCAAGTGTTTCTGGCGCCAGCAAGCTTCAGTTCCTTCCGCCAGTTCCCAAGTCTAGCGTCACTGTCTCTGTTCCATGCTTTCAAGTCCAAATGTCCCTGTTTGTCACACTTAAGCAAACATTAATAGCAAAGGAGTTTGTCATTATCAAAACTAGGAGAATTGAGGAAGGGAACTCAGTTAGGGAACTGAAGTTCCCAAAAGTTCACTTCCTAACAGAGTACCTTCGAAAAAAAACAAAAGCTATATGATATAATTTTTTTTCTAAAATAAGCAGTTTTTTAAACTTTATTCTCAAAATAGGCTCGGTTGAAAACTTAATCCGAAAATAGGTTGTCTGTAGAGGTTCGGGTTGAAACGCTGAACAAAACAACAACTGTTTGAAAGAGAGTCGTTGCAACAATCAACGATCCAAACCGTAGCTGATCATTAATTTTAAAAATTTTTTAAACATATGAGTCGTTGTTTGAAACAGCGACTCATAATTTTTTTTTACAAAATTTTATGTATTTTTTTAAAAAAAAATTAAGAGTCGCTATTTCATACAGCGACTCATACTTTTTACAAAATTTTGAATTAATTATTAGCTTCGGTTTGGATCGTTGTGTGGAGTAGCGACTCTCTATTAAAGAGTTGTTGTTTTGCTTAGCGATTCAACCCGAACTTCTACAGACTGTCTATTTTCGGAATAAGTTATGAATGGAGGCTACTTTAAGAATAAATTTTAAAAAACTGCCTACTTTGGGGAAAAAATCCTATATGATATACAATAATTTATCACATTGGCCATATGAGTATCCTTTATCCGATCGAGTATACATATACATCATAAATGTAAAAAGAAATTATGATAGTTACTTTTATATGGTTTGTAATGCACAATAAAGCAGATATTTCGATTTGTTTGACCAATTGGATGGAGGTACGGGAAATTAGAATGAAGCTCTTATTGGTGCTTCAATGATAAGGTTAGCCTGTAGGGACTTTGCAGCTTATAGCTTGTCCACATATATACCATCACACCCAAATCTCTCTATCTTCACATTACTATCGCCCAATTACCACCAATCTCACCATCGCTTTTCAGTTCGCCAATTGTGATTTGTAACCATGGATCACTCTAATACACATATTTGATCTGTCTTGATCAGTTTGGAATCAATAATTAATCTAAATTATTTGAGTTCCTTATACCCTGTTGCAGGAGAATCTCGACTGCAACATATCCCCTGCATCCTACTTTTGTTGTTGTTGCATATGTATTGTGTCCAGATTAGACGCAGTGCAGGCTTGTATGTGGAATATTCTTGATACATTTGGACTTAGATCGAAATCCAAGAACAAAAAAGAGAATGGATAGTCAGGAACAGACTGCAGATATAATTTCTTATTACAATGTAAAAGAGTCACAACTCATATGCGCCATTCCCATGAAACATATATCCGACTTGCGAAAACAGAAATTAACAACAAAATGGGAAACGGAAAATCTTCCCAAAATGCACTGAAAAAGAGGAAGCAGAGCAGTAAAAGGGGAAATTGGGAGACACAGCCCTAAGTTTTTAGAGATGATGCATATCGACGAATGATCCGCAAACTTAGTAGGATCCCTCGGCGCGGGGTGGCTTGTAGGCGATGAAGCTGACGCACTGCACTTGACGGATGTTGTCGAACCCGATGATGCGGACGAAGGCGTGCGGGTACGCCTTCTTGGCCTCCTCGAGCTCCGCCAGGACCTGGGTGGCGTCGTTGCACCCGAACATGGGCAGCTTCCACATGGTCCAGTACCTTCCGTCGTAGTACCCTGGGCTCTTGTGGTGCTCACGGTACACTGCTCCGGGCTGTTTTCAATATGTATTCATCCACCAATTACATACACACATACATACATGCATCCATACATACATAAGATATATATATATATATATATATATATATATATATATGAATCAACTTACGCCGATGTCGAATTCCAAGCAAGGAACCCAACCGTTGATAAGAAGGTAGTTGATTTGCGCAAGAAGGTCGGCTTCGGAGAGTGGTGGAAGGTAAGAGAGGGTCTCGAACTTCAACTTGCCTTCTGGGGGCCACACCTACATTTCCCATATCCGTTTTTTTTTTTAATTGCATTAGTTCATCACTCTTTTACACGTATATATGATCCAATTTTGGTACATACGACATGTTAAAATGTATAGTGCTTTCGGTATGACATGCTAATTGTACAAATTGTGTTGATATTTAACCCTTATAGTGTAAATTGTGGTCTACATTGAGTAACTGTTTCGTTTGAAATAATTTGACAGCTTAGGTTTCTCATTTCTGTATACAAATTTGATCTGAAAATATATCATCTGATCAGAAAATATAATTGATAAAACAGAAAAAACAAAGAACTATTGTATTGTTTAACACTTAAAGCTTAAAAAATTAACTAAAGAGTGCTCCGAAAAAACAGTTTTAAAAAAAATCAAAAAGTGTGGGTGTATATATATAAGACCTGCATGCAGCGGACTTTGCCGCCGTTGCTGGGGAGGGAGGAGAAGCCGGTGGAGGACTTCTTGGTGACGGGGAAGGTGGCGAGGTTCTTGAGGCCGGTGAAGGGCGCCACGGAGGCCTGGGCGGCGCTGGGCCTTGCTACGGTGGCGGAGGACATCATGGAAGCGGCCATTCTTTTGTTCCCTGGGAGTTGGTTGTTCTCTATGAAATCCAACTACCTTGAGAGGAGTAGCTCTGTTGCTTTAATCCCCTATATAATGCAAAACCCAGCTGCCCAATACGCCCCCACTCGCTTTCCATCCACGCCCCACAATTTCTCCGACAATGATTTTTGGGCGGATCTGGGCCGTTGGATCTTGGAGGCGATGATATTAGCCTGGTATTAGCCACATAATTGGGGGTTGAAATGGAATTTCGGTTATTTGAAAATGGGGATTTTTTGTGGGGGGTTTTGCGGCCTTATCGTGAAGAAACCATAGACGGGTGCCACGTGGCGGGAGGTGATATCTTATCTCATCCAAGGTGGGGGAATTGTGTGATGGTCGTGGGTTTTAGCCGAAACCCATATTTGGGACCCGCCCGTTTTCGAGGCGTCCATGCCCTGCCAAGCAACGTTACAAAATTTTGTTATCATCCGTTACAACTAGCATGGAATATTTTTTGGGGTAAGTTGCACGTATTTAACTTATCCTGTATAATGGTTTTTTTTTACATGTTGGGAAATATGATTAACCAAGTTCATTCATGGCACACGTTATAAAGATTTGACTAAAATTATACTTTATGTGGTATATGTTATTCAGCAAGACCCGTACTCTTTTATACCATATTGGAATATCAAAATATTGGTCAGGTCAACCAATGTTCTCTAAACAACATTATTCCATTTTGGAAAGGGTATTTTTAAAAAAAGAAAACAATGTAAAATACAATACATATTTTGATAGATCGAACGTCTGAACTAGGTTCGAAAGTCACATTAAATTGACACAAAACAAACCATACATGATAATGAGTAAAATAAAAGTAGACAAAATAAAATAAAAAGCTAATACAACTTGGGAATGTGTAGAGAATTACACAAACGCATATTAGAATGAATAAACCTAACACGGCGTATGATGTGTAGCCGGAGAAATACGAACAAACACCCTTAATGTTTTTTTTTTTTTTTTTTGCTTGCCAAATAAAATTGTATATTTATATGTATGCGGATCCGGTGAGAAAGGGAGCTTATGTGAGAAATAAGAATGAATATGTGCCATTTGATACAAGGAAACTAAAGGCCCAGATCAAACAAGCCAAAAAACGCAAAAAATCGGCACGACCGAAATTTATTTGAAAAAAAACGCGTATTTTTTGGGGGAAATACGGGCATGTGCATACACATTCGTTTGTTTTATTCGCTAGCACATACAACACAAAAATCATACACATAGAGACTTATTTTCATGCACATACAAGCAAAATCTGTGCATTTTTTAACTCGTCCACTTAAAGTCAAATGAAATACAAACTTGTGCACATTTCAGGGTTAAGTTTTTTGCATGTATGTGCATGAGTTTCCACTAAGCAAAGACAAACAAATATTCATGCACATATAAGTACAAACCCGTGCACATTCTAAAAGAGTGCATCAGTTTTTGCATGTATGTGCGTGTGTTTCCTCTTATACAATAATATGTGCACATACATGCACAACCTTGTGCACATTCCAAAAAGTGCATTAGTTTTTACATGTATGTGTATGAGTTTCCACTTAAACAAAGTCACACATACAATCAAAACCTATGCACATACAAGCACAAGAAGTGAAGAAATCATGAGATTTACACAGGTTTGAAGTGCATTGAAGAGTAAAAGGACAGTGTGTTGAATTCAATTGGTTCGTTCTCTCTACTCAGATGTCCAAATGGAGTGATTCCAATTCTAGGAGTTATCTCTTGAAGTCTACTGCAAGCCCTCAAAATATGAGCGCAATCCGAGTTGGGAGTCAAAAGTTATGACGTTTGTACGGAAGTGTCGCAGCTGCTGGAGTACCACCGCACCCGCGGCAACATCACCGCACCCCGCGGTGAGCCAGCAGAGAAGAAGGCGCGAAGTTCCGAAGTTCTGGAAGACCACCGCACCCAGCGGTGGGTGTTGCCGCACCCGCGGTGACGACGCGCTGAAGACTTTTCTCGGCTTATTTCCGAGATTTTTTATCTGTTTTTATTTTATTTCTGAAACTTTGTTTTCAAGTTTGTTATTTCCTTTTATTTAATTTCTGAATTATTTGTCTTAGTATTTAAGGTTATTTCTAAGACTTTGTTTAGGATGATCCTAGTTGCCACCTATCTTAGTTTCTCTCTCACAAACCCTATGAAGAACTAAGCTTCCATTGTTGCACTTGACATTTTGAAGCCTTCAATTGATTGGTTGTGAGTTTTCTACTCTTGTTCGATTTCCTATCTAGTTGGATTAATTCTCTTGTGCTTGAATGCTTATTGGTTTATGTTGATTTATCTAGAGTAGCTACCTAGGTCTATTGATATCTTCCTAATTGCTACGACTTGTGATTCCGGGTTCGGGTTGCATATCTAGTAGCAAACACGATTTACATAAGCGGATTGCGAGTGTTCATCGTGAGAGAGAGTTAATTGCATGTTATAGTAACGGGTTGTTTCTATTGCATGTATCTTGTTGAATCCTTGGTTGAATGCTATTGCTTTATTGAGTCTCGAAGGTTTTCGGGTTTGATTTAGTAATAAGTACTGTTAGGGCTGGTAGAACTAATAGTTACCTAAGATCGGGATAAGAACAACTAAAGGAAAGATAAAAACTTGAGATTAATAGAATTCAATGATCAACCATATCTCTTATTGTGTGGATCTTTGTCAGGTGTAACGCTTTTTCCAATCATATTCACAACCTTTGCCTGTGAATCTGTTTACTTGCTTTGTTTTAATTACTTGATTAAAAAATCATACAAACCCCCCTAGTTCCTAGTTGATGACTTGAAAAACACAAGAATTAATAACCTGATTCCCTTGAGTTCAACCCTGACTTGCTTGCTATACTCTTTAGTAGATACTTTAGGATTTCTTTAATTAGGCATACGACTTTAAGCATCTCAATATGCAATAGAACATCTGAATAGTATGTGTTGTAGGAAACAAAATATAGTTAATTAGTATTTTTATATATAGATAGCCACAAAGATTGGAGCCAACAAAGTTTAGACAAGGTCTACACGAAGCAAGGAAATGAGAATGACAATTGGTATGCCTTTGGACGTGGCTCCATTGGCAGCACTCAAGCGATCAAGATGGCGGCATATTTGAGTCAGGATGCTGCAAAAGCCCATGAACATTTTGAAGTGTGAAAACAAGTTAGCTCTGTTTTACTAACATCAACTAATTTTCAACCAACAAATAAAGATAACATCAACTGATCAACAAACAAAACCAGTTACACAACGAAGATACATATTCCATGCAGGAATGTATTAGAAAACAGGTTACTAGTTAATTAATGAAACAACATTGAAATCTCAAATTTACGCAGGTAAACCAACCTGACGTATAGCTTTGTAGAAGACATCCAATGTTCCTTCATAGCGTGAACACTGCGGATCGCAGCTGGGTTCACCTTCTAGAATTGCACGGTCCCACATTTGAGAGGATTTAAGATCATGGATCATCTACAAGAGAAAAGATAAACAGACACATTTAACAACATGGCAAACTTATACCTTTATGAACAATTAATTATATGTGAATCATCTAGATATATGTTTTACCATTCCTGCTCCAGAACAAACCTATCCACATTGAGTCTGATAAGGAACACCAGCTGTTTGCGCTTGGAACCTTGTCTGCAAAACAATTAGAAAGATAGAAACACATTAACTAAACTATTCCGTAAATGAATCCACTAAACTAAATTCATACCTGAACACTTTGCCAATCAAGTAAAGTATTCCTTCCAAGGCATTTGCACAAGCAAGCAGAAAGTAGTAATTTCTCCATGTCACTTGGTCGATTGAGTTAAGCTTAAGGATGATACCATCCTGCATCATACAAAGCACCAGGAATCAGTCTTACATAAATAGTGCACACAAGAATCATCAAAGATGCAGAATAACATATATGACATGATTTATTATTAAGTGCTCAAGCAGAAAAGTGTAGAAAAATCCATCACTATGATCAAATGGTTGAGCTCTAATCAATCTCCCTAGTCCCTACATTTTTCTTCTCTTCCTAAAACTCTACAACAACAAGAAGATATAAAATATTTCAAATAGATGGTAAGAGCATGATAACCGCATTCGAGTTTCAGACTCACCAATAGCAACTCAGTCATCTTCCCAGCTCTGACCTCTCTGAGGTTCTGGGAAACAGATGGAGGCGGGTTAAAAAAACCCGAATGGATCGACCGGAGTGGCTCAACCGAGAGAGGCGGGCTCAAATCCTGCATTTGCTCAGGGCTAAATGCACTCTCATTCCGGGCTTCACTAACCAATTCTCCTGCTGCTTTTGCCCAAGTCTGTAATATGTCAACAGCAGGGAGAAAATCCTCAATAAGGGCATTGCTTAGGCGAATGAAATTCACTTAGAAAGCTAAACTCTACAATTCTACATCTATTGACAGATAGTGATACTAGCACTAAACAGAGAGGCAAAAACTGAGAAAATCTTGTGACTAAACCAGTCAACTAAGCCTAGATAAACCTAAAATATCAACAAAACCCACCAATTTTTTTAGCGAGAAATTGGGGGTGAGAGCTGAAGCTCGAGGCCAAATTCTCCCTCCCCCAACTCAAAGACCCTTAAATCTCACAACAACAACAATTTAGAATAAGAAAAAACCAACCTAAAAGACCCCTAAAATAAGCACCTGAAAAAACAGCACATCATTGAGCAGTCACAATCATGAATTATGCAGTTCGACCCTTCCAATTTCGGATGGGGGAAACTTGCAATTAGAATTAAGCAGCAATTCACAACACATACCACTTCATAGCAGACGATGTCAGCAGAGAAAGTAAAATTTAGAATACACAAAAGAGCACAACCTCCTATATCCTGATGTGCTATAGCTCTAGAATCCTGATCAAGCTTGATATGACTCACCCCTTTTCTGCAGAAATTCTATAAAGATATCAGGTTTCCCATTGCTTTCTCATGGCTAGTTATAGAAAATTCAACTATTAATTTTGTGTATAACCAGTAGCATCCATTTGATAAATAACGTGCTGACTTTATGCATAAAACTAGTTATCTATCACTCTAGCAGCTTCAATATAAGCCAAGGGGAAGGACATATTAACAATCCTTATTTGCTAAGTTAGAAATATGCACCTGAAAGAGAACAGTTGGTATAGGTTGGTGACTCAATCAAAGGTAATTATCAACACTCAAAACTAAACTAGTTTATTTGCCCAAACATTATTTGGTTCCTCATTACAAATGCAATTATCAGGTAATGGAGCTATAAAAAAAACTTAACAACTTCAAAAAGTAATCACTTAATAATAAAAATCACATTATTTCATCAAGAAATCAGATACATAAAACAATGAATTGACTGACTAGGGACAAATTACTCTAAGTTTTGACATGGAATAAGCTTAAGAGTCTATCCTTAGATTTAGCTATGTATTTTCATGCAAACAATACATGTTTATAAGACAAAGACTTGTAGTTGTTGTAGAAGCTGGAAGAACATGTAATCTAGCAAAATAAAGATGCATCATTTAAATTCACATCTCCTCCCCTCTCTCTAAGTCTTATCTACAGCAGAAGTCCACACAAACCGAGTCGAAATCTTTAACTCTCCTATATAGTTAACAAAAACCACACAATGATCTTAAGCAATGGATCAAAAGACCCCTTTGGAGCATGTTGCATTGAACAACCTAAGCATTATCCTCGTCAACAGAGGAAACTTAAAAAACAAACAGAAAAAAGAAGCAGCAGAATAAACAATCATTAGAGAGAAGCATGTTCATTTTCATCCAATACATTAAGAACTGTAGATGACCAAATTGCAGAAAATTTTCAGTAAATTGCAAAGGCAAAATATTCAGTGCCAAGGAAGATACAGATATATTCCTAACTAAATCTATTTGGGTATGTCCTTATCTTGGCTTCCTACCTTGCTAAAGTATCGGAACAACCAACCAAAATGTACTGACCTGCCAAATATTGTAAGGACCGTAACATGACAAAAAGCTTGAGTGACACCATAGCCAAGAGAAGTCATCACGCTTTATTTAGCCTTTGAAACTAAACCTGTCTCGACTCTCTTGATTTCAAAAGTCTTTTTTTTACTGCGTTTGAATATTAACACTACATTAGTGGACTACATTGTGTCCAGCATCCACGATCATGTAAAGGCGCCACAAATGCTGGACCTTGCTTCTTAAGTCACTTCAGTGCTCAAGAAAATTGAAAAACAAAAACTAGTGAGTGCCTAAGCTTCTCATAGCATAAAAAAAATGGCCTTTCTATATAAAATACAGTCTTGTAGATATAGATTATAGTTAAAAGCCAATAGTGTTTATAAAATTTTGAAAATTAAAACACTATCATATAGAGCTTTGGAAGCCAAAATGATACCTTCAAATACGATTAGAAGCTCGACTCAATTTTCTGGAGACATATTAAGCTTCAAAAATGTACTGCACAAAATTAAGTACCATAGGGTTAATTTTCTCTTTGGTTAGATTAACATGGATGTACTTCAAGTACAGTAAGAAATGGGGTGAAATGTACACCATTGTGATCTAATAGTTTGATATGTTGAGGTGTCTTGCTTAGGTTGAGCCAAACCAACCATTTGATCTAGAATTGGAAATGTACGACAAAAGAAAACACTAATTTGAACAAGGCAACGAAATTGTACATTAAATTAGTTTAGATCACCACCTATATCTCCTCACCTATATCGACGAGAAAAAACCCTAAACTTTGCAACTCATGAAATAAGAGAAGGGCAAGAAGGAATGAGGGTAAACATACTGAGTCACACATTGTCGTCGCCTCTATTGACAAATTACAGCAAATGAGACAACACAGAAGCCTCCCTTGATGACCACCTTTCTACGATCCAAAGTCGTTCATTGTTAGTCGCCGAGAGCAAGAACACCTTGGACGATACAATATCTGTGGCTAGAAAGCATAGGCCTTGCTTTTCGAGCATTTGAGAGAAAGCGATGATGATTAATTAAAGCAGACAAATGGTTGGGGACTTGGGGTAGATTGAGGGATGCGAGTAGACAAAGGGGGGTAGACGAAGAGAAGAGGAAGGAAGGAAAAGGGTTAATGTGAAGTACCGAGGTAATAATGTGAAGTATGGGTGATACTAATTACGCTCAAATTTTTTTATTAAATAAACTCAATTATCCACGCGTAACAGACTGAACGGATAGTCCGCGCGGGACCCACTTGATATTGCATAATAGTAACGCATCCGCAAAGTGCGGGTGCGGGACTTTGGCTGTACTTATTGTCCGCGCAGGACCCACTTATTGAATTGTAATAAGCATACTAATTAAGTGTCTGGTTTAGAGAAGACTGAGTTTGTTTGGATCGTGCCTTTGTAATGTCCTTGTTATTGATAATGTCATTTATTTAAAATAAGTCTTTGTCAAGGTTTGTAAGTTGTGCCGGTCTATTACCCCATCTTCCTAATTAACCTCCCATTTCTATCATCTTCCTCCTCTTGCTGAGTCCCAAATTACAATTGCACGTCAACCAATTTCACCCGCTTCTACCGTCGTCGTCCTCTCTACGCCGCTGTCATCGTTTTCAATTGGATTAAAAGCAGTGTGCCACTGTGAAATTGCCCTCCTCACCAAATTCTCTATCTTCCCAAATCACCTCTACCACCAAGTCCTCGTCTGATTTGGTTGGGTCCACTACAAATTATCCCTATTTGTCCTCCTCTTTGCCGCCCATGTCTCCAACACCACCCTCCATGGTCGTTCATATCCTCTATCAAGCATATCTGAACATTCGCTCAGATCTGACCGTCGTTCCCCAAAATCCAACCGCTTGAACCCGGATCCGATCTCAGACGCACATATCTGATAACCGACGCCGAGATCCAACCCCATTGTTCATCTCAGAAGTCACTGATGATTGGGGTTGTTGATAGTTGTATTGGGAGAATGACTAAAAGTATTTTTTGTAAAAAAAATTGTTCTTTATCACCAAACAATATTTTATCATATAAATACTTCTTTTTTTAAAAAGTCTTGATAAATTGGTACACCGAACAGACCTAATCATAATAATTAACTATAATTTCCAAATAAAAAATCACATTATTAGTCCTAGTGGCCTACGTGTGGTCCCACACTAACATTTACCTCCAAATTCAGACTCACGCACACGGGACAATATCAAAGCGTACGCCGGACAATATTTCCCTAATGCACAAAATGTCACGTCTCCGTTTTGCGGGAGCGTGACATTAAAAAACCGGATATCCTAAATCTTTTTTGCGCGTCTGTTTGTCGTATGTGTGGGTTCGGTCTTGTCCCCGCTTTTCGTGAGTGTGACTCTTTTAAGCGTAAATAATAAAAAATTTGAGTGTATCTAGCGGTCGTGTAAAATTATCATTAAAAAAACGCAACCGTGGTAAAAGTAATCGTAGACAATTACCATGATTGTTTTAAGAACCGAGGTAATAATGTCAAGAATGTAAAATTACCACGAAAAAACACGCAACCGTGGTAAAAGCAATATAGACAATTACTACGGTTGTTTCACGAACCGAGTTAATAATGCCAAGTATGCAAAATTACCACGAAAAAACAAGGAACCATGGTAAAAGCAAACGTAAAATTACAACGGTCGTTTCAAGAACCCAGGTAATAATGCTAAGCATGCTCATTTACCACGAAAAAATACGCAACCGTGGTAAAAGCAACCGTAGCCAATACCCATTTTTCTACTAGTGGTACATTTTATTTCTAGAAAATATGTAAGTGGAAACTCATGCACACCTAGTATAAATTACATGCACATACAAGTATAAATACATGTACTTCAAAACAATACATCTCAAAACTCATGTACATTTTAACCCAGAAAAACAATATACACAAGTAGAATTTAGATGCATATACAAGTCCAAATCCATGCACACAACCCAAAATCTATGCACATCACATATCATATGCGCATACGTGTCCTTTTGAAATTGTTTCAAATATACACGTTTTTTTCCAAAAAAAAGGACATGGCCGTTTTTTATTCTTATTCTCACTCTAATAACCTTTCTCAGTTCAACCTTTCCTTATTTATACAATTTTCTTTACTCTAGTATTGATGATTTTTTTATTTCTCCCAAACTAATTATAAACCACAAGTACTTAAGGCAATGGGTGCAATCAGATGAGGCAAATCAGGGATTTATGGTTGTGATTGAATGGACACGAGCGAATCATCTTGTCGTCGAGTGGTGGTCTCGGCCAGGAAGCTGATGGCCGGTGGTTAGGTGATCTAGGTGAAGGGAGTTAGGGTTACAAAATGCCAAAGCTCCATTACCAAAATAGGGTATTGAAAGGTTCGATTTAAGCACAATGAAATCCTAAAACCCATTAGTTCAGTGAGAGCCCTTTTTAATTTTAGATTGAAAAAATGGGGGTCATCCGATTGAGATTTGGCGGGACAGGAGGAGGTTAGAAGATAATTTTTTAGAAACCCTCTTTCTAAGTTCTGTTGTGTTTGATAATCCAGCTTTAATTTTGTCTAAGTGTTTGGATGGCAGGGTGAGGTGTGAATTAGAGATCCTAGTCTAAGGCCAAACCGGGTTTACTAGCCACTCATATGCAACCCCGGTCTAATACCGGTTTGGAGGCATATGTTGGGTTAAGTGACCTTTGGGCTTTAGTTTGCTACAGGTGTTTGTTGGGCTCATTTGTTGCGAGGCCCATCTGGCTTCAACTCCAGATCTGCCTATCTGACCTAGCTATATATGCTCCAGTTTCATCTGTTGTTGGTGACTGTAGACTTGACTGCGCCACAGAAAAGAGAGAGAAGAGAAAAGAGAGAAGAGAAAAGAGGAGAAGAGAAGAGAGCATCTCCGGTGGTTGTCGCCGGCGCTTCTGGTGTCCACCTTGGTCACTTTAGCGAAGTCTTCGTCGGAAGCTTCGTCAGCCTTGAAAGGGGGCAGAATCCCTTTCCACAGTCGTCTTCATCCTCGCTGTTTTCTTTATGTCTCTTTGTGATTCTCTTCAGTAGTGTTAGCTAGGGTTTCTGATTGCTCCTCTGTAACCAACACTTGTGTTCTTTCTTTCGTTAGTGCATTTGGGTTGAGTCTCCCGTCTCGAGGCTCCGCGGATGTAGGGAAACCGAACCGCGTAAACATCTCTGGTGTCTTCACTGTCTTCTTCTTGCTTGCTTTCATTTTTGGTTTTTACTTTGCGATTCAAACTTAGATCTGGCGATAACTTGAGATTGTGACTAAAATCTGGATTGCAAATTGGTATCAGAGCCTTTCTCTGGTATTTCTTTTGCTTCCGCTGTGTTCCTGGTGATCTTGCATGCGTTCTTTGTTTTGCATGTGATAGATCTAGGGTTTTTTTTTTTTTTTTTTTTTTTTTTTCTTGTTTCTCGTGTTTGGATCGAGCAAGGGATTCCTGTTTATGTGTTTCTGGTGCCCTTTCTTGTCTGTGTGGCTAGTTAGGGTTTCACCAGTTGTTTTCTGTTCTGTGGTTTGTTCACTTTCCTGTTTCTAACTTCTGCTAGTGTACAGGAAGTGATGGGTGAAAGCATTAGGCTGAAGCCATTTGATGGTAATGGCGACTATGCCATGTGGAAGGTCAAGATGAAAGCCATCTTGATCAAGGAGAAGTGCTACCGGGCAATTTCTGAGGAATGGCTGATTGGCACGTCCAATGCAGAGATTAAGGAAACTCAAGACCTTGCTCACTCAGAGATCATGATCAGGTTAACTGACGACGTAGCTCGTCAGGTTGTAAGTATTACTCAACCTAAAGCTCTCTGGAATGCTTTGGATGAACTTTTCTTGCACAAGTCTTTGCCCAGTAGAATTTCCCTATTATGCAAACTATTCACTTTCAAAATGGATGTGTCCTTGACTGTGAATGAAAATCTTGACAATTTCCTGAGAATGACTCAAGACCTTAAAAGATGTGATGATGAAATTAAAGAGACTCACCAAGCTGTGTTGCTTCTGAATTCTTTGCCTGCTCAGTTTGACATCCTTAAGGATGTCATCCAATATGGTCGTGATGAATTGACTCTACCTAAGATAACTGAGGCTATAACTCAAAAGGATGAAGTTCTTAAGGTTTTTAAGTCTAGACATAAGACTAAGATTGAACCTAAAACTGAATCTAAGTCTGAAGTGTTAATGACCAAAAGTAAATGGAAAAACCATCACAAGAAGTCTAATAAAGATAAAACTGAGAAGTCTGATGGCAAGAATTTTGACAAGTCTAAAGTAAAATGCTATTATTGTAACAAAGATGGCCACTTTGCTAAAGATTGTCATAAAAGAATTCGTGATGATAAAAACAAAGGGAAAAACAATGTTGACTCTTCAAATGTGTTTGAATCTCATCCTGAATATTCTCATGAATTGCTTATGGTTGCTAAGAACTCTGCTTGCAATGATTGGATATTAGATTCTGGTTGTACCATGCATGCCACCCCCAATAGGGGCTTGTTTGCTTCTCTGTCTTTATGTGATGGTGGAGAAGTTATGTTAGGTGATCACACTACTCTTATGATAAAAGGTGTAGGAAATATACCTATGAGAATGCATGATGGTAAAATCAGAACTATTCAAAATGTTAAGTGGGTTCCCAACCTAAGAAGAAACTTGTTATCTGAATCCATGTTTGATGATCTGAATTGTCATATTATAACACATCATGGTATAAGAGATGTCATAAGAGATGGGAAAGTTCTTATAAGAAGCATGAAAAAGGGAGGGCTTTATTATGTTATTTCTTCTCCTGAATTGAATGTTTCTACTGATGTGATTAAAAGTGGCAATTCTGATTATACAAAATTATGGCATGACAGACTAGGACATATAGGCAACACTGGCTTATCTCACTTGTTTAAGCATGGCTTGATTGAACAAGAACCTTGTGTGCTTGAGTTCTGTGAGAATTGCATCTTTGGAAAGAAAACAAAACACAGTTTTAGGAAATCTACCTACACTGCAAGCAGACCCCTAGAGTATGTTCATTCAGATCTCTGGGGGCCTGCACAAGTTGATACAATTGGGGGTAGGAAATATTTTCTATCCCTAATTGATCACTTTTCCAGAAAAGTGTGGGTAAATCTCCTAAGAACTAAGGATGAGGCTTTTGACTCCTTTAAATCATGGAAAGTCATGGTTGAGAGTCAAACTGGCCTGAAAATGAAATGCTTAAAAACTGATAATGGTCTTGAGTTTTGCAATCAGTCCTTTGACTTGTTTTGCAAAAACAATGGCATTAAAAGGCATCTCACAGTTCCTGGCACCCCTCAGCAGAATGGTACTGCGGAGAGGATGAACAGGACCTTACTTGAAAAGGCTAGATGCATGTTGATAAGTTCAGGAATGAGACCATCAATGTGGGGAGAGGCTGTAGTTACTGCAGCCTACCTCATAAATCGATCTCCTTCCTCTGTAGTGAATTTTAAAACATCACAAGAGTTGTGGACAGGGAAAAAGCCTAACATGACCCACCTGAGACCTTTTGGGTGTACTGCATACTCCCAAATATCTCAAGGCAAGCTCAACCCTAGAGCTCAAAAGTGTGTCATGTTAGGATATCCTGAAGGTGTAAAAGGCTATAAACTATTACTTATACAGCCTAATGGCTACAAAGTGATAGTTTCTAGAAATGTCACCTTTAATGAAAAAGATTTTCACTTCAAAAATAAACTAACGCTTGCATCTGAGCCCACAGGTACAAATGAAGACACTGGTGGCACTCGAGTCCAATTGGGGCAGTTTTTTGAGCCAGACCACCAGCAGAATGCTCAAGAGGAGGAATTTGACATCGGCTACTCCTCCACTGAGCCTATTGTGAGCTCTGAAGAGCACTCTGAAGCAGGGGAACAACCAGTCACACAAGAAAGTAATGGAGAAAATGCTGGTCAGCAACCTCACCAATTAGGTGGGGGAGTAAGTGAACCTTCTAACTCTCCCTCTAATAATGATGAACCTTCTGAAAATGTTCATAGTGATGCCTCTCATGAAAATACTGAGAACATGCCTGACCTCTCCAATTACCAACTTGTTAGGGATAGGGAACCCAGGGTTAGAATACCCAATAAAAAGTTCACATCTAATATTGTTGAGTTTGCTCTTCTTGTGGCTGATCTGGTTGCTACTTACACCCCTGACACTTATGAACAAGCTGTAAACTGCTCTAAGGCTAATGAATGGCTCAAAGCTATGCATGAAGAAATTCAATCTATGCATGTGAATAACACCTGGACCTTAGTTCCTAAACCCACTCATGCTAGACTTATAGACTGCAAATGGATTTTTAAACTTAAAGATGGGGCTAATGAATTAGAACCTCCTAGATATAAAGCTAGACTTGTAGCTAAGGGTTTTACCCAGAAGGAGGGGGTTGATTATAATGACATATTTGCTCCTGTTGTAAAGTATAAAACCATGCGTCTATTACTTGCTATGACTGCTGTCTTTGATTGGGAATTGGAACAAATGGATGTGAAAACTGCTTTTTTGCATGGTGACTTGAATGAGACCATATTCATGAGACAGCCTAAAGGCTTTGTAGAAAAAACCAAACCTGAGCATGCTTGTTTGTTAAAGAAGTCCATTTATGGGTTGAAACAGTCACCTAGACAATGGAATATAAAGTTTGATAATTGCATGAGAACTCTTGGCTTCATAAGAAGCAGATATGACACTTGTCTCTATTTTAAAAATGTTAAAACCAAAACTCCTGTGTTTGTTCTGCTGTATGTGGATGATATGCTTCTTATCAGTAGCTCTAAAGTTGCTATATCTGGTGTTAAACATGATCTTAAGAAACATTTTGACATGAAGGACCTTGGTCCTGCTCAGAAAATTTTAGGAGTTGAAATCATAAGAGATAGAGACAAGAAAACAATAAGATTATCTCAAGTCAATTATCTGCATAAGGTGCTTGAAAGGTTTGCTATGCTTAAGGCTAAGCCTGCTCCCATTCCCTTAGGAGGGCACTTAGAACTCTCTAAATCTATGTGTCCTTCTTCTGCTGCTGATATTGAAAAGATGAAAGTCATACCTTATGATGTTGCTGTAGGTTCTGTGATGTACTCCATGTTATGTACTAGACCTGACTTGGCCTTTGCTATAAGTGTTCTTAGCAGATATATGTCAAATCCGGGTGAGAAACACTGGGCAGCTATGAAGTATGCCCTCAGGTACATCTCTGGTACTAAGAATATGGGGCTGGTATATACTGAGCACACCTCTAGAAATGAGCTAGTGGGGTATGTTGACTCAGATTATGCCAGCAACAAGGATACTCGTAAGTCCACTACCTCTTACTTCTACACTTGGGCTGGAAATTGTGTTTCCTGGAAAGCACAACAACAGACCATTGTAGCTCTGTCTTCAACTGAGGCTGAATACATAGCTGCTACTGAGGCTAGTAAAGAAGCAACTTGGTTGAAGGGCATTTTGTATGAGATAGAGAATAGGACATACTTGCCTGTCTTGAACATGGATAGTCAGAGTGCTTTATATCTTTGTAAAGATCCTGTCTACCATGAACGAACCAAGCACATTGATGTGAGGTTTCATTACATCAGAGATGAAGTAGAAAAACAGCAGCTGAAAGTAGTGAAAATTGCAGGTGATGTTAATCCTGCAGATTTTGGCACTAAGGTGGTTCCTGCTAATAAGTTTGTCTTTTGCAGGGATAGCCTCCACATCCATGATGTTCAGTGAGATGTGGTAGGGCCAAGGAGAGACGGGGAAAGACTCTAGAAAGAAGTTCCTGAATGCACACGAATTAGAAGAACTATGTAACAGTTTAAAGCTTGGATTAGAAGGGCATTTGTTGTGTTTGATAATCCAGCTTTAATTTTGTCTAAGTGTTTGGATGGCAGGGTGAGGTGTGAATTAGAGATCCTAGTCTAAGGCCAAACCGGGTTTACTAGCCACTCATATGCAACCCCGGTCTAATACCGGTTTGGAGGCATATGTTGGGTTAAGTGACCTTTGGGCTTTAGTTTGCTACAGGTGTTTGTTGGGCTCATTTGTTGCGAGGCCCATCTGGCTTCAACTCCAGATCTGCCTATCTGACCTAGCTATATATGCTCCAGTTTCATCTGTTGTTGGTGACTGTAGACTTGACTGCGCCACAGAAAAGAGAGAGAAGAGAAAAGAGAGAAGAGAAAAGAGGAGAAGAGAAGAGAGCGTCTCCGGTGGTTGTCGCCGGCGCTTCTGGTGTCCACCTTGGTCACTTTAGCGAAGTCTTCGTCGGAAGCTTCGTCAGCCTTGAAAGGGGGCAGAATCCCTTTCCACAGTCGTCTTCATCCTCGCTGTTTTCTTTATGTCTCTTTGTGATTCTCTTCAGTAGTGTTAGCTAGGGTTTCTGATTGCTCCTCTGTAACCAACACTTGTGTTCTTTCTTTCGTTAGTGCATTTGGGTTGAGTCTCCCGTCTCGAGGCTCCGCGGATGTAGGGAAACCGAACCGCGTAAACATCTCTGGTGTCTTCACTGTCTTCTTCTTGCTTGCTTTCATTTTTGGTTTTTACTTTGCGATTCAAACTTAGATCTGGCGATAACTTGAGATTGTGACTAAAATCTGGATTGCAAGTTCCAATAAAGTATTTATTCAAGATATAATAGCTAGTTTCAACTATAATATTGATTTTTTCCATTAAAAAAAAAACTATAATCTTGATTTCAATAATATCTCATGTAGTCTTTCTTGGTGAGCGGTGACTAATTAAATGTCAAGCATGGTCAAGTCATTAGTTGCTAATTAAATAAAAAATAGTTTATATATTGAAGTTATACCTAAAAATTACAGAAAAAATAAGAACTTAAAGATCGATCAAGTCTAACAATTGATTAATTTGCTATAATCGATCGAGTGGAAGAAACCTCAGATTTACCCTTTACAAACAAACCAATTAATCCTTCAAGAAAGAAATTAAAAGTTATGCTTCAAGCTAGTCTGTTCTTAATATAGAACAATACGTACGTGCATACATACTAAATAGAATAGGAGTAACTACTTACTTTCTTATCTCTCATGTTAATCAAAAAAACATTCAGCCTCGAGTAATTTAATTTTGCACGTGTTTGTCTGAGGACCCTTCATGGGAAGTTGAGGAAGAACAGTGGCGAAGAAGGACGCCGCTTCCGGGAGTACGTCTGACTTCATTCGGTCATTCCCAGAAACGGCGGTCCGCTTCGGACACTATTCTCCGACAACCGCCGATGGAGGATCGACATGCCCACTTCGTACTCCACGACAAAACATGCAAGACTAGTACTAAATTCTGAATATGATTTTCTTTTATATATAGGGGAGGAAGAGGCTTGCAATTCAAGCAAGCAGTGTATTGGTAATTCTAGAAAAGATCCTATTTATATATTTTTGGTAAGCTTATTCCTACTTTAGTTCAGGCTGTCTTAATAAATATCTGTTGAGTAAATAAGATCTTATGTCTTCTAAAAGTAAATTAAGCTATCTTCCTAATACTTAATCTGCAAACAAAAAAAATAAAGGTGACAACTAAGATTTTCCTAGGGGTGACTTTTAATTAGTCACCGCTCACCAAGAAAGACTACATGAGATATTCTTGAAATCAAGATTATAGTTTTTTTTTTTATGGAAAAAATCAAGATTATACTTGAACTAGCTATTAGACGCACAAAATAGATTGCGGTTCAGCACCCAAAAAATACAAATAAAACAAAAGCAAACAAATGCTCAAGCACATTTGTCTTGCCGTACGCTACTAAGTAAATCCTGCTCAATGGAAAGCTAAACAATCAGATTACACATTAGAGACAGAATGTCTGATCTTCGAACTCTCCAAATCAACGGAACAGACATGTCCACAAATACAAACACATCTCTTGCATTTTATCAGTAGTTTGGGTTTTTTAAGATTGAAAACATGAGGGTCACCCGATTTAAATTTGGGCGTTTTAGAAGGTGATTTTCAAGAAATCCTCTCTAAGTTCCAATAAAGTGTTTGTTTAAAATAGAATCTCAAACTATTATTGTAGTAGTGAATGACATTTAATATATGATTGTTTTGTAAGATATTATGTTTAATGGACAAAAATCTAAGGGTGATTTTCTTTTTTCAATTTATATAAGTTTAATGTTGTCCCTAAACATTCTTCTAGCATAATACGTATAAGTATTTTTATTTGGTTATTATAAATGGTGAAAATCTTGTTTTTATGTGATACCTAAAGAGAAACCATAATGATAAACTAATGACAAAAGAATGTTGAACAAATTTTAACAATATTGAAATATTTTCAATATAGCTAATCTATATATATATATATATATATATATAGGGGCACGCTCCGGTAAAATTGAAGTTATGGTAAAACGGAAGTACTAATCTGGAGCGTCGGATTGATGTTGATGGATGGTTGGATTAATAGGTTATATGAGAGATATGGTAGAGCCATAACCACCAAATCTAACCTAATAAGGATATTATTAATAAAAAATAATTAATTTTGGTTGTTATAGGAGAGAGAAATTAAGATAATATTATCTTTCCTAATCGATTTTATATTTAAAATTTAAATGAGAAGAACATTTTAAAACGTTCGTGAATATCGTTAATGTATTCACGAATATCAATAATTTGTTAATGAATATCGTTCATGTTTGTTTGAATATCGATTTCTATTGAATAAGTGAATATTAATATCTTAAAAATGTGAATATCATCACTTAAATCATGAATTTCACCACTTGGTAATATGAATATCACACTAAGTTACATGAATATCTCAATTAATCACATGAATATCAAATTCACTTACATGAATATCACCACTCAATTAGTGAATATCACTACCCATTTTGTGAATATCGCCCACCGCTCACCACCCAATTACATTAATATAGTCACCCAAGTACATGAATATTATCACCTAATTACACGAATATCACCACCCAATATCTTCGAAGCTTTGATTCATGGCGGTAAGGTTTAACAATGACATTGTCGCGTCGATTTTGGGTCGCACAATCGCACGATCAACCTGAATATCAACATTATTATAATGAATATCAACAACATTATATCGAATATCACATCATAAATTTTGAATATCGATTATTCAATGCATAAAACCTCATGAATATGAACAACATTATAGTGAATATCACATCATACAATTTGAATATCAATTGCAAATAATACAAACAACATCATCAATAAGCAATTTGAATACTATAATAGCGATATTCATTCCATATGTGATGATATTCACGTATTTTATATGCATAGTCATACAAGTAGTCAATATTCATAAAAACATCATACAAGTAGTCAATATTCATAAAAACATTGTCAATATTCAGAGTTTAATTTGCACATAATGATTATTTAGAATTTAGGTGAATATCACATCATAAATATACTGAACGCATGACGGAATACAATTTTGCAAAATAGTGTAAAAGATCAATTCAAATCTCGAAATTCCAAACCATCGTTCCTAAAAATCCTACCAGAAAAATAAGGAAGAAACGGCCTCCTCAATACAATCACTACCAAGTACAGACAACCTCCTACACACCTAGGTTTACTCCTTGGATGAGTATATACATACCAATTGTCCAATTTCACAACAAAAATACTAGCATCCAGAATAAGATGAAGAGTACTGGCTAAATTTATAAAAATAAGAACTCCATCGATCTACCTAGCCAACATTGGTTGCCCAACTCTTGTTCACAACCGTAGCTTGTTCGAATTTCGGTCTCACCAATTCTTCGGCTATAATATCCTCCACAGCGTCCTGTTTCAAGTTCTCCGACGAGATCTCTTCTTGCCTAAAGCAAGATATCTTCCATTTCTACATCAAACTTAACAAATCGAGAGACAAATCAGACCAGAAAGATCAAACCACGCCTACTCTCCTATTATAAATGAAAGTTTTAAGCTTTGCTCACCCTAATTGGAAACCTCAACTGAGAATCGAAACTCCGAACGCTATGTGTAAGAGGCGATAACCGAGCCGGAAGGCTCTGAATCCTAATTCTCGATAGAGGAGGCGAGGTGAGAGGGCGGTAAGAGGAGGCGATAACCGAGCCGTCGGATCTTCGCCGTCGCGGATCTCTTCGCAGCCATCGATGGTGATTGGAGGCCGTCGATGCAGATCTTGACCGTCGGCTGAAGAGAGACGATGCAGATCTGGCGAGACGAGGTCGATGAGCAACAGCGCCGGGACTGGTTCGAGAAGAGGAGACGTGGCGCGGGGGAAGCAACCCAGTGAGGCTCGAGGTGGGTGGAGTCGGGCCGGTGGTCTGGTGTAGGGCTCGCAACGGTTTGATGTGGGTGCGCGAGGTTGAGCGGGATGGGGGCTGTGAGTGGTGGGTCAGAGGTGGTTGGAGTCGGACCGGAGAATGGTGGTCGCCGGTGGTCTGTGCAAGGGAGGAGAGGGAGCGATGAAATTGTGGGTTGAAGACGATCGGAAAGAATCGAATCGAGGTCTGGGAGTTGAAGACGATCTTGGAGGTTGGGTTGTGATGATCGGAAAGAACGAGAGAGAGGAAGCAAATTATAAAAAAAGGTAACCGATAGATTTTTACCAAAATAGTGGGATAAAATCCCTAAAATTACGTTAATAAAAAAAATTCTGATATGTGCATCTCTATTTTAAAAACATGTATCCTTTGGGATTCAATCAGGACCATCGATTATCATTTAATCTAAAGGCTCTAATTTGTACCTTCGTTTTACTCTAAGAGGCTGTTTTACTAGAACTAATATATATATATATATATATATATATATATATATATTAAAGCAAATGAATTTAGAGCCATCAGAACGATTCTGGTCCCACAAATTCTACGTGTCATTTTGTAATTAATCCTATTTTTATTTTATTTTAATTTTTTAATTCATTAATTTTAAATCTAATATCTTACCAAATCTTTCCAAGATCTAAACAAACAAAGTTATTATTAATTATAATTATTATTGTTTTTTTACTAACAACTTAAATCTATCTATCTATCTATAATAAATATATATTAAACCTAACACATTTTAAGCCATCAGAATGATTCTAGTCCCACAATGTTGAAATGCCGCTTTTTTTAATAATAAAAAATAATTATATCTATATTTAGCCTTTTACTTTTATTTTACAACAAATACCATTTATATCAATTAGTTTATTACGATATTTTTATGATAATTATGGCTATAATCTCAACCACCTCCTTTTTTCACTCTTTATAATTTTCATTTATTTCCTAACTCAAATCTATTAGGTCAAGTATATCAACATTCAAACTATGTACATTGAAAAATCAAATGAAACTGACAACATTTTATAAGATTAGGCTAAGAAATTTAACTTCTGTAACCTTTGAATATATAAAAACAAAGTATTTGATTTGTGAATAAAAAATATATAAGATGATTTAGATTAGTTTTATGTATAAAATCAACCATTATTATTAAAATAATATTTCATTCTTTTTTGCATTTTGAATCCTTTTAACTAATTGTTGATAATTGGATCTTTAACCATTTTTAAAAATAATTAGTTATGATTGAATTAAAAGTAAAATATATTTTTAATATTATAATATTCTAAAGACACTCGTGATAACTAAGCAACATTTTAATAATTTGAGCTTTATAATCAAATTTGATGATTTCAATTAAGAAGAAATTCAATCTCACTTGAATTAACCACTAATTTGTAAATTAATAAAATATTTTTCACCATCGTTAATTTAATTATCTATATTTGTATGTATACACTATTGGAGAAATTTTCGCATGTGTGTCGATCTCTTATTCATTGGTCTACATATGGACCTCTAGACGATGCAACATTTTCAAACCTTAATGGATCCGCTATATTATAGATATACTCTTTCAAAAAAACCATTTTGGTGCAACTTTTATTTATAAGAAAATGTCATCACTATAACACTATTTCAACTTTTATTTTATTTTTATTAAATCAATTAATTATACGTCCAACCTGAATCTATAATTTTTATAATTTCAAAAAAATATTTGAAGTTGTACGTATAGAAAGGGGGTGGGTGAGAGGCCCAACAGAAAGAGGATTGTGGGCTAGAGGGCCCAAAGGGATAGGTCCAGGGCCCAATACTCCATCAGAGGGAATAGGGTTAGTAGGAGCCGGTTGGGAGGGTGCCGCAACAGTGTCACCGGCGGCCGGCTCAGACGAGGGAATAGCAGGACCAACAGCAGCAACCCCATTGAACTGCCCAGCTGTGGGAGAATGCGGACATCTGTTGAGAGAATGTCCAAAGGCTTGACAATGAGAACAATGACCCGGGACCCATTCATAGTGGATTTTTTGGATAACAGTAGAGCCATCTTTAGCACGAAGCACAACCTCCCGGCGCAGGGGAGCATGTGCCGAGATTTCCACCATCATCCTAGCGTAGGAAAGCCTTTCTTCAGTGGCCGTAATTTTGTCGATATATAGGGGTCTCCCAATTGCAGAACCAAAATTCAAGGTTGAGGCTCGGTAGAGTAACCCACACAGGGACAGTGTCGAGGCAGGAGAGGTTCATGGGAATTCATCAGACAAAGAATGAGGGGCCTTGCACCCCCAATCATCCACGGGCCTCCTTTGAGAACATTGTTGAGATCGGCTTCATCAGTGAATTTGAAGATGAACAAGCCATCATCATGTTGCAGCACTTTGGGACGGATTGTGCAGCAGGTCCACCGAGCTTCAGTAAAACGCCTCATGGCATTGAAGGTAATCTTTTCACCCACACAAGCACCAACTAGGCATAAACTCCATTTGGTGACTTGTTTAGCAATATCTTCATCGGTGTAATCAATAATACCATTTTCAAAGCCAAGCTCAAACTCAAGTGGAGTGAGACAGGCAGAGGTCCGGTTCCCAGCGACTGCCTCCGAGAAAGTGGCTTTGCGGCCTTGCGAATGTTGCAGGGAAGGATCAGAGGGGAGAGGAGGGATGGGGAGAGGGGAGAGGGGAGGGTGAGAGAGGCCCATTCAAAGGGGGAAACTCCGAGATAGGCGGAGCGCACCGAAGAGGTAGACTCAGTTGGACAACCAGTAGCAGCAACTGGACTAACTGTGCTTGCAGATTGAACAGCAGGAGGGGTGTTGGCGGAGAGGGAGGAGGAAGAGCAAGAGGGATGGGAGGAGGGGGGCAGCGAGTTGAGAAAACGGGCATTGTTTCGAATGAAAGTATCATCCGAAAGAGCACCTACCGGAGATTCACTGGCGGCAGAGCTAGGAGAAGATGCGGGAGATCTAGGGGGGATAAGAGAGGAGAACTTGATGGTCTTGCAGGGAGGGAGGGGGTGGAAGGGCGCTTGGATTTGTGTTTGGATTTATGCTTTTCCATCGCACAGTCGGAGGCCGGCGGGGCGGAGAGAAGAAGCAGGCAGAGCGGGCAGGAGAGGGAAATAGGTGGAGGAAGCGGCGGCGGCTAAGGGTTAACAGGGGAGGAGGGGGAGAAAGGGAGGACAAGTACAGAGAGCATAAGAGGGGGAGAAAGGGAGTTCCTTGCAATATAATTTTGAGTGTTAGTTATTAACCATAAATCTTCGTGTCTAGTTTCTTGACCAGACCATAAAAAGTATTATATTTTGGAATTTTATCATGTCATGCATGTGCATTCACCCCTTAGTCAAACTTTCATTGTCGATCTCAACGCCGACGTTGATCGGTCAAATTTTTTTTACTATTATTTTTCGGGTTCAAAATTTGTTTTTTTGGGACAGAATTTTCATTTTCTGGGCCAAAATTTTATATGCACATTCCTTACTAAAGTTATGCACATTTCTTCATAATTTCATACACTTTTGAAAAAAAGAGCAATGCATGTTAAAAACTAAATGAATTTCACATCTAGTATAAAAATAAATGCACAAGTATACTATTTTATGTGCACGTATATGCAAAAAACTCATGCACTTCAATAATAATCCACACATGGTCTAAAACTCATACACATTTTCAACACAAACCCGATATATGCACTCATAGTGCAAATTATGTGCACAAACAAGCCATTATTCATGCACATACACGCATAGATATATGCACTTCACACGTATTGCACTGGATGTGCATGCAAATTGGCTTGAATGTGCATAATGTTTGCATTGTATATGCTAGTACAAATCATGTGCACATACAAGCCATTATACATGCACATACATGTATAGACGTATGCACTTCACACGTAATGGCTTGAATGTGCGTGCAAAATAGCTTGAATGTGCATAATGTTTGCACTGGATGTGCGGAAAAAATCTGGACTCCGAAAATAAACATTTTAGGAGAAAAAAAGCTTGAACGGTTAGAAGTGTATGAAATCTTGCGTGAATGTGCATAACTTATGCACTAAATGTGCATAGAAAATTTTGGGCCGGATACAAAAAAATCGCCCAAAGAAAAAAAAAAAGTTGGCCCCGTAAAAAAAAAGTTGACCGGTTTTACGTCGGTCGTGCATGAAATCATGTTGGAATGTGCATAAATTTTGCAAGGAATGTGCATAGAAAATTTTGGCCCAGAAAATGAAAATTCCGCCCAAAAAATATATATTTTGGGCCCGGGGAAAAAATAAATAAATAATCGATCAATGCCGGAGTTGACCCACTTAAATGAAGCTTTTATCTCCACCCTTGGATGGAAGTCCATCCAAGAGTGAAGGTTTATTCTCATTTTACACCATAAGTCTCATTCTCACTTGATCAAGCCCCTTATATTTTATATGACTTTTCTAATTATTTTCATCATTTTTAAAAGTATTTACTGACTATAATTATGATATTACTATTATAAGTATTATATTATATTATATATATGTAGATTCTTTGATAAGAAACAAATAAAATCTCCTGCATATATATTTTATATGGTGAGACTAAATTTAAAATAAAGGAAAACTTGGTAAAAAATTAACACTTGAATATACTTTTGGTATGGTGATTTATATATTTGATTATAACACTTGAATATACTTTTGGTATGGTGATTTCAAGTATGTACTTAATATAGAGCCTTGGATGTTATATCTTGATCTAAAGTTCATATATGTTATGCTTAAAAGAGTTCACATATTTTTGGTTTATCAGAAAAAAACGAAGCTGTATTAACGTAAACTACAACTCTAATTATTTGGGCGTCCATGATGAATCTAACAAATGTGGAGGTGCACACTAATCCGACAAAAAATTATATATTAAAATTATACCTAAATATTATAGCAAAAATAAGAACTTAAAGATTATCGATCAAATCTAACAATTGATTAATTTACTAGAAGCCTATAATCGATCGAGTACGGTGGAAGAAACCTCTGAATTACCCGGCCTTTACAAAAGAAAACAATTAATCCTTCAAGAAAGTGAGTTATGTTTCAACTTTCAAGTCTGTACTTCTTGTTCAAAAAAAATTATCTGTACTTGATATAGAACAGTGCACCGTACCCATACACAGTAGAATAGGAGTAATCAAGACGTACGTAATTCGATGAATCTCAAAATATCCAGGCTCGAGTAATTTAATTTGTTTGAGGAGCTTTCATGGGCGGGCGAAGACGACCAACGGCGAAGAAGGGCGCCGGCTCCGGGAGTCCGACTTCATTCGATCGGTCATTCCCAGAGACGACGTTCCCGCTTCGGACGCTAATCCCCGACGACCGCCGATGGAGGATCGACAATTCGTACGTAGTCCACCGTACCACAAAACAAGACTAGTACGTACTAAATTCTGAATATGATCGATTTACTGCAGGCTGCCTTCTTTTATATATATAGGGGAGGAATTAATTAAGAGGCTTGCAATTCAAGCAACCATTGTGTTGGTAATTCTAAAAAAGATCCTATTTATATATTTTTGGTAAGCTTATTCCTACTATAGTTCAGGCTGGCCTAATAAATATCTGTTGAGTAAATAAGATCTAATATCTTCTTAAAATAAATTAAGCTATCTTCAGTTCTTAGTACTTAATCTGCAAACAAAAAATAAAGGTGATTGGCCGGATATTCCTAGGGGTGATTTTTCTCACCAAGAAAGATTAGATGAGATATTATTGAAATCAAGATTACATTTAAACTAGCTATTAGGGGTTTGTAACTTGTAAGACGCACAAAATAAATTGCCAGAAAGAAGGTTCAGCACCCAAAAAAAAATTCTAAATGTGAGTATTTTTTTTTAAGTGTGTAGTAACAAAAAACAAATTTATTATAGGTATATCAAAATATATAAAAATAATTTTTCAAAATAAAGTCTTTATAAGTAAGAAATATGTTGTATGAAACAAATTTATTATCCTGCTGAAACGCTTCAATGGCTAAACAATCTGATTACACATTAGAGACACACTGTCTGATCTTTGAACTCTCCAAATCAATAGAACAGACATGTCCACAATTACAAGTTGAACTAATCTTTACTACATTTAAAAGTTGAACTAATCTTTATTGAAGTTGACCTTAATTTCTGGGCTTAATATCAATTTTGATGCCCTTTAACGGTTTTCTCTGCTAAAATGCATCGTAATAATTGTTCATCTAATAAACATCTATATATTCTACGCACTTATATATTGGAGTTATACCTAAAAATTGTAGCAAAAATACGACTTACAGATCGATCAAGTCTAACAATTGATTAATTTGCTATAGTAGTGGAACAAACCTATTAATCCTTCAAGAAAGATGAGTTATGTTTCAAGTCTGTACTAATTATAGAACACTGCACCCATACACAATAGAATAGGAGTAAATACTTAACTTTCTCATCTCTCACGTTAATCAAAAAAAACATCACGAATTTTGATCTCAAAATACTCAGCCTCGGCCCTCGAGTAATATTGCACGTGTTTGTGTGAGGATCCTTCATGGGAAATTGAGGAAGAGCAGCGGCGAAGAAAGGCGTCGCTTCCGGGAATCCGACCCATCCGGTCATTCCCAGAAACGGCGGCCCTCCTCGGACGCAGTTCTCCGACAACCGCCAATGGAGGATCGACAATTCGTACTCATCCATCGAAAACAAGATTACTAACTTCTGAATATGATTTACAACACAACCTAACTGGCTTCTTTTATAGGCGAGGAAGATTATACTTGAAGGTTAAGCAACCATGGTAATCCTAATAAGATCATATTTATTTATTTTTGGTAAGTTTAATCCTACTTTGATTCAGGTTGGTTTAATAAATATCTTCTATAAGTAAATTATGTTCACATTGTCCAATTAGAATGAGCATATATATGTTCTTGAATCTTGATACTTAATCTCTAAACACAAAATCAAAGGTGACCGGTTGGATTATTCACCAAGAAAGATATATAGGATATTGTTGGATGAACATGATCAGTTTGTTATGGCTTCTACACCGAGAAAGATTAGAAAATATATTTATTGAAATCAAGATTATAGGTGAGTTAGCTATTAGGGTTTGTAACTTGTAATGTAAGCCTTGTTCATAACAATATCAAATCCTTTAAATCCTAAATTCTAATATAAATCTTAAGCTCTGAATCCTAAATTATAATCTACTATATATATATATTAAACTAAAACCTAATTACATCACATGACATCCCTCATTAAAACCGTCACATGTCATTTTTAATAACTTAACATAAATTTAATTATGAATAAAAAATTATTATCATAAACCTGTCACTATTTTTTTTCTATTTTAAATACAAATCAAACACAAGGATTATAAGTTAATCACAAAGATTACAAAATTTTCGTAATTATATATACAAATCCAAAATTTCAAAATTTCCTAATTATATGGATGAATGAGATACGAAATTATGATCTGAATCTGATTTTGGTATCAATATTATTTAGATCTATTTTTTAATACATAGATTAATTTTAATAATTTATTAATATTTTTTATTCAATGTATATGACGTAAAAACTCGTGTCTGACACAAAAATTACACTAATTATTAATCCTAATTTAGGATTTAAGATATAAAATAAGTAAAATTTAAATGGAACATAAGCAATTAGGTAATGATATTCAGATTTGGATTCCCGTGCGAAATGCGAAGCGATCTCGGCCGTACAATTTTATTTTATTTTTGTCAACAATTTTTATTTATTTTTTCGTTTTCGTCCCCTGATCATTCTGGAATAGCCTATATAGAAAGTTTACAAATAAACACTAAATGTTCATTTATTTGTACATTCACGTATACAAATAAACAATGAATGTTCAAAGACATGTGTTGGAACATGATCATGTTATATGTGAACTTTTACGACACATAAAATGAACATGTAGTACTTATATGTGAACGTCAATAATTATCTATTCCAGAACGATCAGAGACAATAAATATTTTTTTTTTTTTAAATGTTGACCGAAAGAAGAAGAAAAAAAAAAGTTCATCGTATTTACAGTTATGTCACCACGTTACTATTTACTATTTCCCCCCTTTTTTTAACAGTACCGTCCCTTGAATATTACCCTCCAGATAATGAATATTACCGCCCAATGAACATGTGGTGTCAATTTATGAATACGACCATTTCGCACTTTACACAGTAAGCGTAAGCATATTTCGCACCCGAAACGTACTCATGATATTCATACCCTTTTTTTTAATTTTTACTCATCTAATAGATTGACAAAGATAACTTATGACCAATGCTTTTATTATAACCCAGCCGGCCCTACCACCCCATTGACGACTTCTCCGACCAATGCTCTTCATGGTCAATGTCATTACTTCGCTATGTTTCAAGTCTAACATTGGTTAATTTGCTACGATCGATCCAGTGCAAGAAATCTCAGATTACCCTTTACAAACAAACCAATTAGTCCTTCAAATCAGGTCGTGCCAGTATGGAATATGCCAGATATACGTAATACTTCAAACTTACTCTAATTTATCCAACTCTTGGAAACACCGAATAATACTTTTATCTTTCAAGAATCTACTTAATATAAAACCATAAACTCATACACAATAGAATACTAGTAAATATGAATATATTTACTCTTTATCTATCTCCCATGTTAATCAAAACTTACGTAATTCGATCAATCTCAAAATATCCAGCCCCTCGAGTAATTTTGCACGTGTTTGTTTGAGGACCCTTCATGGGCAATTGAGGAAGAGCAGCGGCGAAGAAAGGCGCCGCTTCCGGGAATCCAACCCCATCCGGTCATTCCCAGAAACGGCGGCCCTCCTCGGACGCAGTTCTCCGACAACCGCCAATGGAGGATCGACAATTCTGAATATAATTTACAGGCTGACTTCTTTTATAGGGGAGGAATTAAGAGGCTTGCAATTCAAGCAAGCATTGAATTGGTAATTCTAAAAAGGATCCTATTTATATTTTTGGTAAGCTTAAGAATACAGGTCATTATATTAAAGGTAACCGCTCGGATATACCTAGGGTTGATTTTTAGTCCCCCACTCACCAAGAAAGACTATGAGATATTATTGAAATCAAGATTATAGTTGAACTAGCTATTAGACGCACAAAATAAATTGCGGTTCAGCACCCAAAAAATACAAATAAAACAAAAGCAAACAAATGCTCAAGCACATTTGTCTTGCCGTACGCTACTAAGTAAATCCTGCTCAATGGAAAGCTAAACAATCAGATTACACATTAGAGACAGAATGTCTGATCTTCGAACTCTCCAAATCAACAGAACAGACATGTCCACAAATACAAACATATCATCAGCACTTCTACAGTAATTTGAGTTTCAAAACCGGTAACATACCTTGTAAACCCCTGACCAAAATCAGACCTAGCATTGACAACCATAACACTCCAAGAAAAGACAGCCTGGTTGAAGTTCAAAATCCAAGCGCGGTGAGAAAAACTAAGTTGGCTTCCTCATATTGCGCCCAGCACGAATCACTTCATCTACGAGCAACAACTGGGAGGCAATGACGGGCCTGAATGAGAGGAAAGTGTGACAATTTCATTAGTTACTGGTTATATGGAACAGGAGACGATGAAGCGTACTAGAGTAATATATTGGTATGTTAATCCTACCCTGAGTTTATTATTTGGCGCTTCACAGAGTAGTTGTCGAATATGCCCTCCATCTGGGGGTCAATGGTGTCTCCTGAATGTTGATTGATTCCCACAACATTTCCCCTGTCGTGCTCTCCCTATATGGTTTTAAAAATAATAACAAGTTACTTGTTTGATCACTTGAACAAAACGAAGCGGGAATATATAACCACACAATATTGTCAGAGAGAGAGAGAGAGAGAGAGAGAGAGAGAGAGAGAGAGAGAGAGAGAGAGAGAGAGAGAGAGAGAGAAAAACCGTGAGGGATATAATCACATCTTGGGTGTCAAGGCCAGAATTCTCAGCAAGGGTCTTGGGAATCACAAGAAGAGCATTAGCAAAGGCTTCTACACCAAGCTGGGCACGCTGCAGAAAAAACATCCATAGAAAGAATCCAAAAACCCAACAAAATAAGCATGAGAGAACTACTAGAAGATGTCATCTAGAAAAATAATTATTGGGGATTCAAATGCCTTCCTTACCCCTTGAATAGTTTTCTTTACTTCATTGATTAGATGTTGCCTAGCAGCAACTTCAAATGCTCCAGCACCCTAAATGGAATAGAATAATTTCTTAATGACAAAAAGACAGTAATTTGAACGGGCATATTTCAAATAAAAGGAATGAAGCTTGAGGCGAACAACCAAAAATTGTGCAATATGATTGCAGATTGAGCACATGTTTGCTGAAATTCAAAACAAAGTGGTCCAATATGATTACTTACTAGTACAACTGCTTCATCTTCTATGGTATTCTTCACAGCCCTAAGGCCATCACGAACTGCATCCTTTATCTGAGCAATTGTATGGTCATTTGGTCCTGCAACTCATATATACAACCTGTTAGTATTGGTAAATGATACGGGTCAATGGAAGACTGTTTCCTAATGCTTAGAGGTGAAATGTTTGTAATTTGCCACATAAAGGTCGAATATGAGGTCTTTCAAAAGAGATAAATTTGATTTTCAACATTTCAAAGAGTTTGTCAGGGAAGGCCTACTTCCTACTTCAATATGAACCCTAACAACAACATTTTGAAAACTGGCAACCAAATGCTCTAATTTGAGGTATTTCAAGAGACGAAAATATTAAATTATCCCAACAATCAAAGGAAGAATGTAAACCTTTTATCAGAATAGTACAGGAGTGTGGATGCTTCACATTTTCCACAAATGTGTATTTCTCCTCTCCCAGTACATGCTCATAGACCAATCCAGCCCAACCAAGGCTATCAGGAGTCAAGTCATCAACAGAATTAACAGCATCCCCTCCACAAGCCAAAATCAACCTTTCCATATTTCTCCTTTTAGCTCTCCGCAGGGCAATTATCTGCAGTTACAAGAGTTGTAAGCTAGGAACAAATAGTGAAAAGGAAGGCAGCAGGTGAGAGACATGCATCAGTTTACACATTCTTTATGCTGTCCTGACAGAAGCCAATTGGCAACAGTAACTATTTGGCCAAAAAGAAAATATACAAATCCACAGGATTACCCAATAAATATAGCTTAGCAATCATACCATTCACTTGCTTGAGAATGGTAAAGGAGCAAGAAATAGATATCCTGAATCAGAAGGCAATTCTGTAGTAATCTATATAATGCAAAAAGAAGTTGTGTGCTTACTCCTTCTCTAGCAAGAAGATCCAATGATGGAGGATCAATCCCCTTTTGGTTTATAACCACAAAGTTGTTATCAGTACCTGCACAAACCTAGAGACAGACCATTGACCATAATTAGCTCTTTCATCAAAAGATATTAAAAAATATGATTTTGTTATGTAGTAATATATACCTTATTCTTCAGTTCAATAATCTTTTTTACTTTTTCATCAACTGAACGCCTTTCTGCAGCTACCATAGCTTCTCTCTGCTCAGCACTAGAGTAAAAGAAACCTGCATTTATTTCACTGCAAAATACATAATTAGTCAAGATTGTCAAAGGGATGACACACCCTCTCACATGTTTCAAGGGCTGCTGGAGCATGACAAATTTTCATTGTTTTTCATAAAGCAAGCAGATTTACCAACAAAAAGGGGGGGGGGGGGGGGGGGATATCAGCTCCTAGCATACTGCACATTCTAGCAGGAAAGATATGGGGCATTTGGAACAGAAGGGGAGCATACAGCATTTGCAGGAGTGAAAGCACCAAATTTAACAAGTTATGTTTTAACAGCTATTTACCAATTATATAATGACAAAAAGGGACTACAACACGGAGTACCCTTCAGCCAATTATTCAATGAAAAATTTACTGCATGTATATGATTATACAGGCTTGACCAACAGTTACCTTTTCTCATACTCAAGAGACACATTGCAAGTCAAAATGTAGCAATTTTCTGCTCGCCGTTTCATATCAGGATGCCTAGAGCCATGATCAAGTACGAGACCTTCAACCTAACAGTAGATTCAAGTCAATACATATCAGCACAAGAGTAATTCTCCATGCAACCATATTAAAACAAGAGCAATGGAGGACATTAACTCTTATTCAATAACAATTAACTGAAGCAATAGACATCTTAATCACCATAATGATTCATTTATCAGATTGACCAAATTTTGGACTGATATTCACAGCATATACTAATGTAGTAAAGATCTAAGGAGTTACTACTTAAGCTTTGAAAAAGCAGTAAATGATAGAATATCAACCTATTACAGATAAAAGAGACTCAATACAAAGGAATATATCACACGATATATAGGGCATATTCACACATACCAAGCGTGTGTCAACATCAAATTTGTGCCGCATGTGCATAATCTCCACCATAAAGAGATCAATGGATTCTTCAGGCTTGCGAATGCAAAGAACCTACGACATTCAATTTTTTAAAACGACAATTAAAAAATATTCAGGCAAGAATAATTGTTTTACAAACTAGATACAGATGTTTGGATCCATATATACAAAAATCATCTCTCAAAGATCAGTGACTGTATACAATGTACAAAACTGCCACTGATAAAAAAAAATAGATTGATAGATAAGAATAACTCACCGCATTAGTGACTATGTCAGTGAGTTGATCTGCAAGAGCTTCATATAACTACACATCAAGATAGACTGATTGGATGACAGGAGGGAGCAGGCAGTAAAGGTAAATGGAAGCATGAGTCATGAGAATAGTATACCTTTGTTCTTAATGTAGTTCTGGCAACCATCTTGAGAACCTCTCTATCAGGATCATCACCCATAACAACAGGAGTTTTAAATTTCTCCAAAAACTGAAGGGTTGCTCTTTTTGCAATCTCAAAACCATCAACCAATACCCGTGGATGCATTCCTGCATAAATCAACGAACACAAAAATAAAATAAATCATGCTATTTGGAGTATTAGGTTTAGAAGTAAGCCTTTGTGTGTGCTCATGCTCTTAAGCAAAGGCACTGTATGCTCATCAGTTTGCAGGCATAAGAGCTCCACATGCTTATGATAAGATTCAGAAAACGATGACCAAAAACATCAAGGAAAAGATGTTGATATTTATATGTAAGAATATGTTTCTGTTTCTCCTTGAACAACCAACCAAGTCCTATCCTATACAGGCACACACGGTTTCAGATGTCTCCAGATGGCAAGGAATGAAAAATAGAACTATAATTAAGTAAACAGGAACAGGCAAAGGAAGTACATCTCGGGCTCTCAGCAAGTATCAGTGAACAACGTTGACACTCAAAGATGATGACTCAATTAAAAAAACTTCAGAAACCCCAAACAAATCATGCTAACATTACCAAAGTTATAAATGTTTTAGATTGTACCTCGTTAACAAAATTATATTCTTTCTTATGAATTTACAGGTTGAAATAGCTATAAAGATTGGTGAGAGACTAAGAGGTGTAAGGTAGCTGAATCATTAACATAAGACATGCTACTATGCTAGTGTAATATCTCATCAAAAGAATAATCTAACCTTCATCAATACAACGCTCTGATTGTTTCATAAGCTCTCCAATAAAAAGGACAGTGGAAGTGGTACCATCTCCACTGATATCATCTTGAGCAACAGCAGTCCTTGCAATCATAATTGCAGTTGGATTTTGAATTTGCTGCATTTTTTATTAAGCAAAACATCAGAGAGAGGCTATGAGAATGCAAAGAACAACAACATTTCATAACTGTGGAGCACACACAACGCGATAGGCTATGAGTATGCAGAGAGCAACAAAACTTCATAACTGTGGAGCACACACAATGAGATAGTATGAGAATGCAAAGTCCATTTCATTTACAAATCCGGTTAGGAATAGGCATCACTAAACTATTTCGCATTACGAAATTCAATCTGATCACCCAAAGTTAGATTTTCCTCAATTAAACACTTCGAATAAAAATTTCCAATACTCGTAGCAAACCCTAGATTGCCAAATATAAATACTATAACTAGAACCTCCTCGCTGGGCCCAGATCTCAAGTAAAAATATTTAAAACCTAAAGCATAAACGCAAGTACGCATATAGACTAACCATTTCTTTCAAAAGAGTGTTTCCATCCTTCGTAAGCTTTATATCGCCAGCACCACCAACAAGCCTGGAGAAGACACATCGAAATAAGGATTGGGCAACCAGAGTTGGTGTTAAAAAGCACAAATCACAGTAAGACACACAGACAAAGGAGGAGGTGCGATTGAGGTTACATTTTGATGGTGCCTTTAGGGCCGAGATTGGTCTTGAGAACGTCTTGCAAGCCCTTGGCAGCATTGATATTCATGTGAAGAGCCGCCGATTTGTTGAGAACCTCCGCATTCTGGTTCAGTAGTCTCACCGACATCTTCGCTTCTCTTCCCGGCGCCGGAGATACAGAGATCGAAAGTGTGGGAGAGAGTGAGAGAGAACTCTGGTGTTCAGCGACGACGGAGTAGAAGAATAGCCTGCTTAACTCCTTTGTACTTCAAAAGGGTGAGAAGGAGTCGGCGAGAGGGCGTTAGGTCTTTCTGGGATTTTATTGAAGGGAAAATAGAGTGAGCAAACGTCGTCGTTTTATTTCGCTTTTTTACCTTTTTTTTTTTTACTCTGTGTTCCCTATATCTTTTGGAAACAAAAATGAAAAAAATTCTTCTTAAACCACCGAATTCAAAACTATTTATTTTATTTATTTTGTTGTTGGGAGGGCGCCTTCGCCTGCTCTAGAACCCCAAAAAAATCTCTTCAACCGCCCCCTGGTACAACTGCTCCATCGAGCCTCCCCCCTTAGCTTTTCCCAGCCATGGCCGACCGCCGCTCTACTGTTCGCCCTTAGCCAACAATGGCCGGTGTGACTCGTCGCCGGCGTCGGAGCTTCCATCGCACCAAGCCCAGATCCAACACCGGCTCTAGCCTTTGGCTGGGCTGTTGAAGAGAGTCCTAACACCGCCGCTCCGACCGAGCCCTAACCTCCGCCGCTCTGACCGAGCCCCCGCTCTGCATCGAGCCCCGCCGACGCTGCGTTTTCGATGGTCCGCGAGCACCAAGCCCAGATCCCGCCATGGTCCGAATCATTCTCACTCGCTCCGTCCGAGCCCTGATGCCGCCGCTGATGGCTGCGTTTGTGTTGGCAATGGAGTTTTGGACCTTCGTCGGGAAGTCACCTCACCTTCACCTTCTCCGGGAAGACGTCGGCGAACCCCCTCCCGCCTCCTTCTCAAACCTGCACTCCTCCTGTTTTGGGATTTCGCTTCCTCTGTTTTGGTTTCGATATTCGGTTACAGTGGTGGTTTGGGGGTGAAAAGGAGGAGGGAAAATGAAGTGGTTCTGTTCGGGTTCATTTGAGCCCTCAGTCTCCTTCTTTTTTTGTTTTTGTCCCGTTGTTTTCGGTTCGGTTGCGAGACTTTCTTTGGTTGATAAAGCTTGTCTAGATGACGAATCGAGTTGTAGTTCCGGCATGGTAGAGGATGAGGATGACCATCCTTCCGGCGGCGCAGCGTTGTTTGTGCTTTACTCACCTCATTTCTAGGTTTTTTTGCTTTGTCTTACCTTAGTTTGTTTCATTTGTTGTTTGTTTCTTCTTCTCTTGTGTGTTGTTGTATTGCCGGTTAATCCGGTTGCCAGTTTATGGCCTCTCGAAGTTGTTCACTTCGAATTCTTACTTAATCAAAAAAAAAAACTATTATTTTTTTTATAATATTCAAAACTACAAATGAGTTTAAAATATATTTAAAAAAAATATTAGTGTGTGTCCACGTTAGAAAAATCTCATCCTTTATACAATCACTAACTTTAAAACAATCTTAAAGACTTTGTTTCGCATTAAAGTTTATTGTTTATAAACTGTTTTTTCTATAAAAAAAAATATACATTTCGATAAATGTGTAATAAAATTAGGGTTGTTTAAATTTTGTCCGGACCAAACCGATGAAATTACGGTCCGGTCTCCGGTCCAGCTTTTTCCCTTAATCCCGTTTTGGTCCGGTCCAAATCCGGGAAAGAAAAAAAAAGGTTGAACCGATGTTTAAAAAAAAAAGTTAGGAGTTTAAATATTTTTTTATAGATATTTTCTTTAAGTTAATAAGTTAGGAGTATAAATGTTTTTTTAATATTTTTTTAGATATTAAATAAGAATTTAATTTTTTTCTTTTTTCTTTTTAATTCCGGTCTAATCCGGTCTACGGTCCACATTTTTGAAAAAATCCGGTCCGGACCGGATGAACACCCCTAAATAAAATTATTTTGTTTTTTTTTCCTACTCACACTTTTTCAATAACATATACACATATCGATTCGAGATCCGGTACAACCGGCTACTACAGTGCGAAATGCACCGTCGAATCTTGCAGATCTGTGGTTGTAGATGCGCGCGTCTGTTTTTGTTGTTTTATATCATTAAGGGTATTTTGGTCATTTTGCGCCCTAATACTTTCTTCCTCCTCAAGCACGATTTGCAAATTGGAGAATTTCAGTGGAGCGTCGGCGTGACTGTGAAGGATCTCTCCGGCCATTTTGCTATTGTTTCGGTCAATTTCGCATTCCATTTCTTCCATTAAACCTCCTTGGTTGTTCATCTGTACAACAATCTCATCGTTTTTATTTGTATCGTCTCTCTCAACCTCCATGGATATCGGTATCAATTTTTGCTCAAACACTTCAATTTCTGTTTGTATCTTCTCTATGATTGTTTTTAGGTTTTGTTTCATGTCTTAATGTGAAATTTATCCACTCAAATGCTATTTTTTCTGTTATTTGTTGTTGATTGTTTAGGATTGTCCACTTTCAATTTTGTAATTTGAGGGAGAATTTTGTAGACATAATTTTTGCACTGTCACATCTATGTTGTTCATTCGTAAACTGATTGAGACGTGATTGAGTATTGTTGTTGTTGAATTCATCTTAGTTGAATGATTTGATAACGCAGTTTCTATTCACAAATTACGAACATTTTATGATTATGAATGAACTTTTTCTACTTATTAATGAACCTGACATGCTTTCACATATTTGCGAACCAATTTATATGTGTTTCAGCCAGTTCATCAACCTCAGTGACTGCTAGTTATGATTTGTCCCATGATAATAGCATTACAAGCGTTGATGCCACTAGAATGGAGCAACCTGATTTGGATGAGTATTATGAAGTCCAGTTTTCTCAAAACGGAACAACTTATTTCACTCATGTTTGCCCCGATGCTATGAAACTTGTTGTGGTAATGCAGTTTAGCACCATAGAGGATGGCATTGCTTTTTACAAGAAATACGCTTTTGCTTGTGGTTTTGAAGTTCGTCATGGAACCATCCGTTTTGACAAAGAAGGCAAGGTTGTTGTCACGAAATATATGTTGTGTACTAGGGAAGGGTATAAGCGTGCAAATCGCAATACTGGCCAACGTACATGGGTCTCCAATAGAGTGGGTTGTGAGGCCAAAATAATGCTACGTTTCGTTGGAAACTTAGGGTACACAGTATATGATTTTGAAGAACGTCATACACACAAGCTCGTAATAGAAAGCCACCGCCAGTTCATGAAGACTAGTAGAAACCTTGATGTTGGCCACAAGAAGTTTGTTTTGGATTGTTCAAAAGCTAACATTGGCCCTGTGACATGTCATCGTCATTTCAAGGAGATTGTGGGTGGGTATGCAAATATTGGTGCTTCCGCTACTGATTTTAAGAACCATAGAAGAGATACGTTGGCGTACTTAGACGGTTTTGATGCGCAAATTGTTATCAACCGTTTTTTGAAGAAAAGGGAACTTTGTGCTGCCTTTTGTTTCGATTATGATGTCAATTCTACCGATCGCTTGACACGACTATTTTGGTGTGATCCGATTTCTCGCAAGAACTTCTCATTTTTTGGTGATGTTGTATCGTTTGATGCAACCTATCGGACCAACAGGTACATGCATTTTAAATGGATTCATCTACATTTTTCTGATCTTGTTGACCTTACATATGAACTTAGTTTTGTTATATATGAACTTTATTACATTACATCTGAACGTTTGCATTTCATCTGTGAACCGTTTAATAGGTATGATCTGGTATTTGTTCCTTTCACTGGGTTGGATCACCATAAGAGGTGTGTGACTTTTGGTGCTGGTTTGTTACTCAAGGAAGATGTAGGCTCGTTTGTGTGGCTTCTCGAAAGTTTTAAGAAGACAATGGGCCATGATCCGAACATCATTGTTACTGACCAAGATCATGCGATGAAGTCTGCAATTGAGCTTGTGTTTCCTCGTTCTTGTCATCGTCTTTGCATGTGGCATATCATGAAGAAAGTCTCAGGCAAGATAAGCCACGGTGTCACCATTGGAGATGAGTTTAGGATCAAGTTAAATAGTATTGTGTGGAGCCATGACTTAGAACCGTATGAGTTCGAATCCAAGTGGTTTGCGTTGTTCAATGAATATACCTTGCGTAATAGTAGGTGGTTTGATGACATGTTTGCGCTTCGTCATTATTGGATCCCAGCTTATTTCAGAGATGTTATGTTTGGTGGGCTTGTTAGGACTACTTCCATTTCAGAAGCTGCGAACAACTACTTTGGGCACTTCACAGATAGATATTATAGGTTAGCAGAGTTGACGATGCACTATGAAAGTGGCTTGGATAGTCAAAGGCACAAGCAAGTGAAGCTTAATCACGACTCTGAAACTATGGTTCCGGAATTGAAGATACCGTTAAATTTGGAGAAGCATGCTTCAAAGGAATATACTTTATCTGTTTTCCATGAGCTTCAGGAACAGATATGTGCTGCTTGTTACTCTTGTTGTATCGTTCATATGAGTTCAGAGAATGGTATTACAGTGTGCAGTATTCAAGAAGGAGACCTAAACCAAGTCATAGTTATGCACCAACATTTGGAAGATGAAGTTATTTGCAGCTGTCGAATGTTCCAACGAATTGGCTTGCCATGTCGTCACATGATTTTAGTGTTTAAGAATCTTGGTATGGATGAGATTCCAAAGAAGTATGTCTTAGTACGTTGGACCAAGGCGGTTACAATCACCCCAATATTCAGCATTAATGGCACTGTGGTTGAGTAATGCACTGCAATTGAAGAAAGGGAAGTTATGAAAAATGAGTTGATTTCTGATTTTTACTGTTGCTTGGGTCTGTTAGAAGACAACCCCGATCGCTTGAAACAATTTTCACGACTTCTCAAGGAGCAAAGGACAACACTTGCAACCTGTAGTGGTGCTGATCCTAGTGGCTCAACATCAAATTTGAAGAGTGCGGAAATACTGGCTGGAACAACTATGGCAACCGAAGTCACTATTTTTCCGCCCGATCAAGATAAGAATAAAGGCATAGGCAAGCGAATCAAGAGTTCTAGGGAGATCTCACAAGCGGCAAAATTGCTTCCAAAAAGACGTTGTGGCAAATGCAAAAAATATACGACTCACAACAATCGCACTTGTAACGAGGGTTGATAGTTATTTGAGTTTATACGTTATTGGTTGTTTCTATGGATCTTAGTAGTTTTGTTTTTTACACTAGATTTTAAGGATTCGTTTTGAGAGTATCATTTTATGCACACTAGAGTGCCTTACTTTTCACTTCCAGGTTATATATGAACATTTATGCTTTGTAAATGAACTTGCACAATCTATAAATGAACTTGCACAATTTATGCTTTGTAAATGAACTTGCACATTGTTGTTATACATGTAACCATTACAATCAATATGTGAACCTGATCATTCAATAAGGGAACCTCAATTGCAAACCATTGAACCTTAACAAACATCTCCTTAACACTTCAGTACATTTCCAAAATTAGCATACAAAGTATGCAAAGTGTCATATAATTCACGACCCCTATTATAGCACTACTGTTCGCAACCAAAGATCCTATGGATCAAGTTTCATTTCACAAAAGTAACCCCTAGTTCAGTACTTTCCCAATCTGTACTTCAACCCCTAGTTCACTACATTAATAAACAAAACACTTTATCGAGTGGAAACAACAATCACTTTCCAGTAACCAGTAGCTTCATAGGTTTCCCAACTTCCTTCTTGTAGGCCGCCAACTTTTCCTTCAGATTGGGCTTCAATTCATTCAGATTAGACATGAGAATTGCGTGCAGATACTTGACCCTCAAGTTCATAATACATGTCTTGCAGTTTCCAGCATTCATCTCATCCTCCTAGCCTTGAACCGATGCACCCATGTATGCCTCCATGTGACGCATGGTGTATATGCATGTAGTTGCCAAGTTGCCTGCATCACCCCATGGGATATCAACAATATTTGGTTGGACCTTGTCAGATGCTAGTTCCTTATTCTTCTTGTGAAGCCTCCTTAAATCCAAATAGTGAAGAACAAGTCCCCTCTGAAAATATTTAAAATATAAACGTTAGCATAATAGTTATGAACTAAAATACTTTAAAAACAAACATGTACTTACAAGGAATTCAGGTGTGTCCCCGTATCTATCTTCCACACTGGAATCACTAACAACACTATCCAGTATATCTATTGCAGGGTATTTCAAATTGAATGAAATCATAGCATAGTGACCATCCTCCAACAGAATATAGAACAAAATCTATAGAAAAACATTTATCATGTGTTAGTTTAGGACTTTTCTATTGTAAATAAATAATCATGCATCTTCATTTATTACCATTTCTATATCTTTGCTTTCTCTCCCCTCTACAAGGCTCACATCATCATTCAGCCTGACAACAAACTGTATCTTGTCGTTGTTTTCTGCATCATGTTGTTTTCATATGTGCTCTATCAAGTTAATTTTAATACACATGAAAGATTTATAAACAAGTGTTAAATTGCAAAGTACTTACACGTTTGAACACATTTGCAATCAACCTGCATGGTTTGTCACCACTTTTTGCAATCTCTGCCTTGTTCACAATCAAATTCCATGCGTCAATCACTCTACCATAGTGTCCAAGCTCATCATGTTCATTCTTGTTGCTTCCCATTGCTTGTGTTTGAAAATGATATTTAGAACACTGAAAACCATTTCAAAAATAAACATTTAGTTATATGACTTCTTGTAGACAAATGAACTTAAAAATAATAACACAAACAAACACTTACTCTCCAACCCCTAAAACAGTAAATACGAATGCCCATAAAAGTTTTTCTTCCTTCTTTTCAGCACCCAATATTGTCACTGTCCTCTTTAAAAAAGGGTTCCTCCTTGATCCACCAAGTCTTGTTACCCTTTTTGCACGGGTTTGCTCCACTTGATGCTCTTGTATTGTTACCTTCCTTTTGCCTGCCTTATGTGCCATGCATTATATCACACAGATTCAAGTTTATCATCATGTCAATATAAATGAACTTTTAATCAGAATATATGAACGTATAAGTTTAATATATGAACACTATAATGACTCACCTTTGTTTCTTCATCTTGCTCCTTTGAACGTACAGACGGTCCTATGACCTTTACCTTGACATTCCTTTTTCTTTTGGTTGATCAATAATTTGATTTTGTTCATCAACTTTGTCTGATTCCTTCTCTTGCGGTTGTTGTGGTGCTTCAGTTGTATCCAGACCCGTTTCGACTGTAGTGTTTGTTTCTTGCTCTCGGGGTGGGTCAGTCTCGATCTCCTGGTCATCCTTTTCGGTTGTGTAATATCTTATAATGTCATCTAGCGAACTCCATTCTCTTGAGCCATCAAGTGCTATATTCAACCTTCCCATGCATCCTTCCACCTTCTCAACTGTTTGCCATATTGATATATCTGTTTCATTCCCTTTATCTATATTATCTTGTTTTTCACCAATTATAACCTTTGTAGCTTGTAACATCTCTAGCACTTGTGGATCATTCTTGAATTCATCTGGAATTTCTCCAACCATTTCCACCAGTTCCACAATTGTAGCTTCACACTGTGTTGACTTCTTCCTTAGTAGTTGCATACACTCTTGTTAGACAGTGTAGTCAATTAGTGTTTATTTTTTAGGGTTTAGAGTTTAGGATTTTAGAGTTTTAGTGTTTAAGATTTAGGGTTTTAGGGCTTAGGGTTTTAGGAATTAGGGTTTAGGGTTTATATAAGAAACAAAAAATGAACTTACACAGTAAACGCATGAACATCACTTCATACAGAACATGCTAAGCTAGTAAATGAACACCATGGTATTTTAAATGAACACCAATGTACACAAACAGAACATCACTTCATAAAATATGAACATCAAATATATACATAGAAGCACATTGTATACCTGTATATTTATGTTCTTTTCTGGTTGTGCATTCTTTTGCACTTGCTGAGATGATGTTCCCACTTCGACAATTCTCTCAATTGTATTGTATGTTGTTGTTTCCACAACATGGCCACGCCCAAAGCCACCATTCTTGTCCTCTTCTTTTTGTCTTTGTTTTAGGAGTTTGTCGGTCCACACCAAAAACACTGGGAAACTTTGTGGATTCTTCCTGGCCAAGAATGTTACTCTATCTACATAAAACAGCTGCATACAAAAGTTTTATTACAATTAGTTAATGAAATGAAAAATGTAATTTAAATAACATAACTCAGTTCTATTATAAACAACTCACAATGAGGAACAAAAGTGGTCCTTGAAAGATTCGGGTCTTCTTCTTCTTCTTCCACTCTATCTTTGAATGCACAAGGCACTTAATCACTAGGTCGCACCAATTCAGATTGGCCACGTCACTTACGTCTTCAATAAACAACTTCTGCATAACTGTTCCTTTTTGGTTGCTTTCTACAAGCAATGCAATGAAAAAGGCAAGGAAATGCCTTTTGAACCAAACTTCATCTTCACAATCCTTCATCTTTTCTGCTATGTGCAGTGGCCTCATCTCATCTTCCTTACACAATTCCTTCCATGCATTCTGTATTTTTTTGTCATCCTTCTTCTTCCTCCAACTAATTGGGTTTTGCCCATTTGACAATCCTAAAACCCTATGCACATCATCCTCAATTATGTGCAATGATTTGCCACTTACCATTGTCAGTTCACAAGTAACCTCATCAAAGTTATCGACAACCCAATGTGCTAGGTAGTGTGGGATTTCTGTAATCTTTAGGTTCAACAAATGCCCAAACCCCATGCTCCTTATCCACTCCTTTTGTACATCACTCAATTCCCTCACAGTCCCTACAAATTTTGCTTCAAAGATTTCTGAAATTTAGTCTCGAATACCTTGTTGCCATTGTACGTCTCTCTTTTTTGCCTTTTACCACTTCTTGTGGTCTTTCCCTTCGAGCTAGACTCTTTCTCCATCGTTTTGGTTGTTCAACAACCACTTCCTTGTTCTTTTGTAGAGAATTTTCCTTAATGGCAACCTTTGTTTTTTCTGTTGTTTTTGAGTTTTTTGGTGGAGGAGTGGCGAAATCTTCCATGCTATCATTCTCCAATTCTTCATTGCCCTCATATTCCTTATCACTTCCTTCACTGTCACTACCTCTACTCCCTTCTTTGTCATCATCAGTGACGTCCTCTGCAGAGCCTTCTTCATGTTCACTTTTATCTACTCAAAACATAGTTCAATGTTAGATTAGATTCAGTTGTAGTTCATGAACAACATCAATGTAAATGTGAACAACAACATTGTGAATATGAACAGTATAATATAATTTGTGAACTGCAAATGTTACACAATATGAATGTTTCTGTTTTCAATGTTGTGAACTTTAGGCTTTTAGATATGAACATTTAGTTGTAATTTATGAACTTAAAAGTCACTTTGTGAAGAAATTCCTTATCTAATAAATGAACATTGTGGGATTGTAAATGAACATTTAGTTGCTAATATTATGAACGTCATTATTTTAGACATGAACATTTGATTGTACTTCAGGAACACAAAAAAGCACACTTCTGGTAAATTATGTTCATCTAATACAGAACACCAACGTACAAAAAATTAACATCACTTCATAAAATATGAACATCTACAGAAGCACAGTGTATACACAATCTCATTCACACAGCAAGCACCAACGAAATCCAAACCTGCTAATAATTCCAGTCAATTAAGAATTCAGAACAATATTGATCATCACCTAGTTTCTAGGTACAAAATCAACTTTATGTTCATGAAAATCGACAGCATAACACTTCAAACAACCAATATCAAAAGCAAAGATACTTAAATCTCCATAATTACACGAAATTTTTGCTACTTTTTAACCCTAGAACCTCAAACATCGAAATTGAACAAAGAATAATAATGTTAAATCACCTAAGACAGACAAAATCTGTTTTATGAGTGAACCTTAGAGCATCAAACACCTAAATTCGACAACAAATAAACTTAGATCAACCAAAACAAACGAAACCTAGAACGCGGATTACCTTCTTCAGAATCGCTTTTTGATCGAACATCTTCATCATTTGCCATCGTGCGCGTTTGAAGCTAGGTTTTAATCGTCGAGCGAGCTCGTAAGATTTTCAATGGAGTTTGGAGAAAGTTCGTAGAACGAATCGTCGATCGAAGGTAGGAGTGAGAAACGGAGAGAGATTTTTAGGGCAGATTGAGGGAGCGTGTTTTTGTCTTCCATTTAGACACCCCCTATCTTCTGTTTATTACGTATTTGCCACTCAAAATGATTTAACAGCCCGCGCACACTTCCCACAGGTTATAACATGAACCGTTGATCTTGTGAATCCAACGGCCTACGCCGTTTCGTACTTTGTACTCTAGGGAGAGTTTATACCAGAAACGGACTCAATACCTATAATTTTTTTTTTATCAAATATATTTATTTACACAAATATACTTTTCAACTACTTATCAATCAAAACTCTTTATAAACACATTTTCCTAACGAACCCAAATATTACTTCCATATCATTATCATGCATATCTAACTAGACTACGAACATTAAACAATTGAAGTTAATCTTTTGTTTCACAATTCAAAGATAAGTTGATATTGAAGTTTTATAAACAAATTGAAATTTTACATGTGAACATTCGAAGCCAATGTATAGTCAAGAAAATTTGTACAGAATCTACATGTGAACATAGCCATTTCAACTTCTACGATCGATTTATCAGTTATATTCCGTGATGCATTTCATTTTAATTCAAATATTTAGGGTTTGTTTGGTAAAATGTGTTTATTGTTTATATGTGTTTTTTATATATAAAAAAATAGTTTTGAAATTTGTGAAATATAGAAGTATGTGTAAGTTTGAAAAAAATATCTTTTTATTTATAAAATGTTTATTTAAAATTTGTTAGATTTTATACCCACCTAAATATAACATTTTTATGGTGGATATTTTTTCACTTTTCCTCGTCTTACTACGGGCGAAAATAGCATTTTCCCTAAAATTTCAACATGTGATCCCTATTTTATTGCTAGTCAGTAACGATCAACACAAACACAATCCTTTTTGAGATCCAAATTGACGGATTTTCAATTTTCATTCCCACCGAACACATGTCGCATTCTTCTTCAACCTCCCTCCCCATTTTCGTGGCCATTACCATTTTTTAGCCCTCTCTTACCACATTTTTCCAATCTATTATCTCTCTCAAACGGTGATTCTCTCTTTCGCACAACATTCAAACGGTATTGATCTTTCTTACCAAATACATACAATAACTTTCGTCTTGTTAGCGATTAATTGGGTTGATTAACTTAACTGATACTTTCTTGTTTCTACATTCATGGATTCTAGGCATACAACTAATAGCAATGTCGTCAAGGGAAGGAAATGTGTACATGGCGAAATTATCAGAGCAAGCGGAGCGCTACGAGGAGATGGTGGAATTCATGGAGCAAGTGGCGAAAACGGTTGATAGTGAAGAGCTAAGCATGGAAGAACGAAACCTGTTGTCGGTTGCTTACAAGAACGTGATTGGAGCGCGAAGGGCTTCGTGGAGGATCATCTCTTCCATCGAGCAGAAGGAAGAGAGCAAAGGAAACGAGGAACACGTGGCATCCATCAAGGAGTACAGGGGTAAAATCGAGAACGAGCTTGGTAAGATCTGTGACGGGATCTTGAACCTTCTGGAGGCCCACCTGATTCCCTCGGCTTCAGCCGCTGAGTCGAGGGTGTTTTACCTGAAGATGAAGGGCGATTATCATAGGTACCTGGCAGAGTTCAAGACTGGGAGCGAGAGGAAGGAAGCCGCCGAAAGCACTTTGGTGGCTTACAAATCTGCTCAAGTACGTTCGATCACTTCGTAGCTTCACTCCAGCTAATACTAAGTTTGGTGTCATAAGAGTTCATTTTGTTGAGGTTTGATTCAGGATATTGCCGTGGCTGAGCTGGCTTCCACTCATCCAATTAGACTTGGACTTGCACTCAACTTTTCTGTGTTCTACTATGAAATTCTCAACTCCGCTGACAAGGCTTGTAATCTTGCAAAACAGGTAATTTTGATTGAAGTGGGCCAATGAACAATCCTACATAAATTTGGCATTCTCATCTAATCGTCGTTCATTCTCACAATTCAATTTACATATATATATATATATATATATATATATGTTTGATGTCTAAAAAAAATGTAGGCATTTGATGAGGCTATCTCGGAGTTGGATACTCTAGGTGAAGAATCATACAAGGACAGCACGTTGATCATGCAACTTCTCCGAGACAACTTGACCTTGTGGACTTCAGATGCTACGGTATCTCCTTTTTCGACCCTCGCTCCTTATCTAACATAATTGTACGTTGATGCTTCTTCTTCTTTTTCCTTTTCCGGTTCATATATGTCATGGTGCCGTTATTAGGAAGAGGCAGATGAGGCAAAGGATGCTTCAAAGCAAGAGGTAGCAGTGGAGGAGCCGGAGCCGGAGCCGGAGCAGGCGCAGCCTCAGTGAGGCGCAAATGCCAACATTGTCGCATTGTTTATGGAGGTGTCAATGGACATCATATGATTAATATTGATCGTTATGCTTTATAGCTTGTGGTCGCTTTCATCACTGTTATGTCAAAGTTGTTTGTAATCCTTAGCTTTTCAATATGATTAATTTATACGGAATTCTATACACTGTTGTACGTTGGTTTTAAGAGATTGGATTTATGAAGCTTCAAGTGTTCGAAAGTGGAATTATAGCAGATTTTGACAAGTATTAATTGAGAGCCACATCGAGCTATTGTACTTCACGAAACAAGAACATAAGATGGATCTATACGAAAGAGGAAATAAGCATAAGAAATTGGCATTCAAACCATGGGGCAAGGAATGCATGTTAGCTAAGAGTTTTCATCTTTTTTCTTCCTCATTCACAAAAAACTAATAATATTGGTTACGAGATGATTATCCATGTGCGAACATGCAAACGGTATACATTTCAGTATTAATTACGATCTACATTGAAAAATTAATAATATTAATGTATTACATTGTACATTAACGTGTCTCGTAAAGTCTTCACACATATGCATGAGCAGTTTCATTTGCATTTGATTAATTATCTTAGTTATGATTAAAAAACGACCTATGTTAAGGATGTATTTTTTGTGTGGTTACACTTCTTATTGTGACACTAGTACTTTAGTTTATTCACACACATCCATGGATGTTGAATAAACAAAAAAATGTTGAACATTTTGATAATTCATACAAGAGGCAAATTAGTTATGCGTATTTTATTTTTGCTAATTCAAATTGTTTGCCCCATTTTATGGGAAACTCTCCCCAAAATAGAAGTTTTTTTATTAATCATCAAACGATATATAGTAGACTATCATGATTTGGATGGGATGATAAAACACCTTGCAAACCCTGAAGCTGTAAGGTAAATTTTAAGTTGATGACTGAACTGTACTGAAATTGAACTGAAATAGATGATTAAATTCAATAAAACACGTTCGGTTCGTCCCGATTTATCCAAACTGGAAAATCATTAATATACCCAAAATCAGTCATACAATGCAATGCTAACTGATGAGAACCTTATCAGTTACCCTAAAGAGTTTTTACAAGCATCAGTTACCCTCAATAAAACACGTTCGGTTCGTCCCGATTTCTAATATATTTATCCTTTTCAAAAAAATAAAATGTGGAGGGACAACACATGTTAGGCACGTGATGTTTAATTTGGCTGCTTTGCCTCTTATGAGTGGTTGCTTCCTCTTCCCTCCATTCATCAACAACTCGACATTAGGGTTGTTGTCTTCCTCTTGCAGAGTCCAGTCCAAGCTTGAGTCGTCTTCAAGCTACGTCTTCCTCTTGCGGCGTCCAGTCAGAACCAAAATCAGTCATACACTCATACTGCATTCCCCCACGCTACAGTTCTACTACAACAATGAATTGGAATGGCAATTTTAATGCTCCATCTAGAGGATAGCCTACTTCAATTCCCCACACAATCATCCCAAAATTTCCATGTGTGGCTCGACATATAATAATATAAGAGGGGGGAAAACGAAATATTTACTAAAGTATGACAGGAAAGGAAAATTGTTGGTTTTAACAGAGGAAGAAGACACTCAAAACGTGAGAAAGAGTTTAGGAGAAACAATGCTTTCTTCTTGATTGAAATGATGAACATTACAAGACTTAAATAAGCTGGAAAATAAACTAACTAATACCACTAATCCACGTCTAACATTATGCCTAAGATAGTGGATAAATTAAGCAACTAATTAAACAAACGAAACTGCTAAACAATGGCTAACAGCATTGACTAAGTTCTCCTAAATAGTAGCTAACTACTTGACTCGTGCTAGAAACGTTTGAATCACATTTCAACACCTCCCCTTGATTCAAACTCACGCATTCCAATCTTCTCTAAGAAGAATTGATGCTTTGCTTGACTCAACGCCTTAGTGAACAAATCTGCATCTTGATCATTTGTTCCACAGAACTTTAGAATAATCTTCTCCTCAGATACTAGCTGTCTAATGAAATGATGTTGCACATCAATGTGTTTTGTTCTAGCATGGAAAGCTGGATTCTTGGTCATTGTAATTGTTGACTTGTTATCACACCATAACTCTGTAGTTGCTCTTTGATCACAGCGTAGATCCTTCAACAATTTTCTTAGCCAGAGTGCTTGTCTTGCAGCTGATCCCGCTGCAACATATTCAGCCTCAGAAGATGACAGTGCCACAGTATCTTGCTTCTTTGAACTCCATGTGATAGCACCTGAGCCAAGACTGAACACTGAGCCAGAAGTGATCTTTCTATCATCAATGCACCCTTCCCAATCACTATCTGTGTGACCTTTCAATCTGAAATCTTCAACACTCTCATACCAGATTCCATGATTGATTGTTCCTGCCACATACTTGAGTATTCTCTTTGCAGCTCCTAGATGTTGCTTGGTTGGACTATGCATGTACCTTGACACTACACTCACACAATGAGCAATGTCTGGCCTCGTGTGTGTAAGATAGTTCAAGCCTCCTGCCAAGCTTCTGAACACCTTCTCATCAGCCTTCTCTGTGCCATCTTCTCTTTGCAACTTCTCATTGGTATTCATTGGTGTTCTTGCTGCATCACAACCTTCCATGTTGAACTTCTTTAGCAAATCTTTTGCATACTTCCTTTGACACACAAAGATGCCACTCTTTCTTTGCTTCACCTCCAAACCAAGGAAATACTGTAGAATTCCTAAGTCTGTCATCTTAAACTCCTTCATCATTGAGAGCTTGAATTCATCCAGTAGATCCTGTGAAGAGCTAAAGTAGATAATGTCATCAACATAAAGACATACTATAATGAACTCTTGCATACCTTCCCTCTTGACATACAAGGTTGGCTCATCTTACTTCTTTTAAACTCATTTTGGAGAAAGAATGCATCAATTCTGCTATACCAAGCTCGTGGAGCTTGTTTCAAACCATATAGAGCCTTTTGCAGCCTGTAAACCTTGCTCTCATTTCCTTCCTTAACAAAACCTTGAGGTTGCTCAACAAACACTTTTTCCTGTAATTCTCCATTGAGAAATGCTGACTTCACATCAAGTTGAAACACTGGCAACCTCCATTGTGCAGCTAGAGCAAGTACAATTATCAGTGTTTCAAACCTTGCAACAAGTGAGAATGTTTCGTCAAAATCAGTCCCTTCTTGTTGAGCATAACCTTTTGCCACAAGCCGAGCCTTATGCTTCTGAATGCTTCCATCAGTGTTGTATTTGGTCCTAAAAACCCATTTCAAGCCAATCACATTCTTCCCTTGAGGAAGATCCATCAACTTCTAAGTCTCATTCTTCTGAATAGACTTCATCTCTTCCTCCATAGCAACTTGCCACTCAGCTTCATTCTTAGCCTCATCAAAGCTTGTTGGTTCTGTAGCAATTAAAGCAAAATTACAGCTTTCATAAAGTTCAGTTAAGGATCTGAACCTTCTTGGTGTGGAGCCACTTGAAGAGCTTGAAGAAGAGGAGTTGTGGTTCGTTGTGGTTCGTTGGACTTGAAGAAGAGGAACTGTGATGACTTGATGATGTTGATGGAGGGCTTGGAGAATGCTGATTGTTATCTGTCACAGCTGGCTCCTCCACTGAACCATCAAAGGTGATGATCTTCAAGTTGTTTGGACTGTTCTCTCCTTGCTTCCAGCTCCATTCTGCATCCTCATTAAACACCAAATTTCTGCTAACAATAATCTTGCCACTAAGAGGATTATATAGCCTATATGCTTTAGATTGAATTGCATAGCCAATGAACACACATTTCACAGATTTATCATCAAGCTTGGCTCTTAAATTGACTAAAGCATATGCTATACAACCAAAAACTCTTAAGTGACTTACATATGGCTTCTTTCCTCTCCAAGCTTCGAATGGAGTCTTGTTCATGACAACCTTTGTTGGAGAGATGTTGAGGATGTACACAGTTGTAGCCACTGCCTCACACCAAAACTCATTTGGCATCCCTTTGGCTTTCAACATGCTTCTTGCCATTTCTACCACAGTTCTGTTCTTCCTCTCTGCAACACCATTTTGCTCTAGTGTATAAGGTGTTGTCAACTCCCTTCTTATGCCTTGCTCTTCACAGAATGCAGTGAATTCATGTGATAAGAATTCTCCTCCTCGATCTATCCTCAAAGCTTTCACAGACTTGCCATTCTGTTTCTCTACCAGAGCCTTGAACTTCTTGAAGTTCTCAAATGCTTCTGACTTTGCCTTCAGAAAGTACACCCAGCTCATCCTACTGTAATCATCTGTGATTAACAAGAAATACTTGCTTCCATCGAGTGATTCAGTCTGCATTGGCCCACATAAATCAGCATGTAAGAGCTCAAGACATTCACTTGCTCTCCAAGCTTTTCCACTTGGAAATGATCCCTTGGATTGCTTTCCATACAGGCAACCTTCACACAGCTCAAGCTCACCAATCTTTGGCAAGCCTTGCACCATCTCTTTTGCATTCAGAAACCTCAAACCATGCACATTCAAGTGGCCATAACGCAGGTGCCACATCTTTACATCATCATCTCCTTTGACTGTCAAAGCCCTGCTCATATTACCAGACAAATCCAAAGGAAACAATATGTTTCTTCCCATGGAGATTTTCATCACGGTCTCCCTTGATTTCTTGTCACATATCATGCATGATTCATCGTCAAACAACACAGAATAACCACAATTCAGCAATTGTCCTACACTCAGCAAGTTGTGAGATAATTATGGTATGACAAGCTTAAAGTCATCGTGCCTAATCAAAGAAATCCTAATATACCTACTAAACAGAGTATAGCAAGCAAGTCAGGGTCGAATCCAAGGGAATCAAGTTATCTATTCTTGTGTTTCTCAAGTCACCAACTAGGAACTAGGGGGGGTTTTGTATCGGTTTCTTAGTGACCAAGTAACAAGTAAACAAGTTCGCAAGTAAAGGTTGTGAATATGATGGGGAAAAGCGTCACACCTGACAAAGATCCACACAATAAGAGATATGATTGATCACTGAATTCTATTAGTCTCAAGTTCTTATCTTTCCTATAGTTCTCCTTATTCCGATCTTAGGTAACTATTAGTTCTACCAGCCCTAATAGTACTTATTACCAAATCAAATCCGAAAACCTTCAAGACTCAATAAAGCAATAGCATTCAACCAAGGATTCAACAAGATACATGCAATAGAAACAACTCGTTACTATAGCATGCAATTAACTCTCTCTCACGATAAACACTCGCAACCCACTTATGTAAATCGTGTTTGCTACTAGATATGCAACCCGAACCCGAAATCACAAATCCTAGCAATTAGGAAGATATCAATAGACCTAGGTAGCTACTCTAGATAAATCAACATAAACCAATAAACATTCAAGCACAAGAGAATTAATCCAACTAGATAGGAAAACGAACAATAGTAGAAAACTCACAACCAATCAATTGAAGGCTTTAAAACGTCAAGTGCAACAATGGAGGTTTAGTTCTCCATAAGGTTTTTTGAGAGAAAAACTAAGATAGGTGGCAACTAGGGTTCCTCTAAACAAAGTCTTAGAAATAACCTTAAATACTAGGGCAAATAACCCACAAATAAATAAAAGGAAATAACAAACTTGGAAACAAAGTTTCAGAAATAAAATAAAAAGGAAATAGAAATTCCGGAAATAAATCTGGAAAAGTCTTCAGCGCATCGTCACCGCTGGGTGCGACAATACCCACCGCAGGGTGCGGTGGTCTTCCAGAACTTCAGAACTTCGGAACTTCGCGCATTCTTCTCTGCTGGCTCACCGCGGGGTGCGGTGATGTTGCCGCGGGTGCGGTGGTACTCCAGCAGCTGCGACACTTCCGTACAAACGTCATAACTTTTGATTTCCAACTCGGATTGCGCTCATATTTTGAGGACTTGGAGTAGACTTCAAGATCTAACTCCTCGATATGGAATCACTCCATTTGGACATCTGAGTAAAGAGAACGAACCAATTGAATTCAGCATACTGTTCTTCCACTCTTCAATGCACTTCAAACATCTGTAAATCCCATGATTTCTTCACTTATAGTCTTCTCTTCCGGATTACAGAATCACCATCAAATCATATACAAACATCATCTAAATCATGCTAATAACCACTAGATGCGCTATACAATATATTGCATATCAAATTCCCCCATATTTAGACCTTTACTCGTCCCAAGTAAGCTAAAAACTGAACTCACTCCATCAATCATGCTCCAAGGCCTCAGGAAGTACAAGAAAATATGACACTAGTAGTTACAACACATCAACAATAAGCTCCAAGACAACCAAAACAAGTGATGCAAAACTCATCTAATCCTAACTCCATCTAATCACCTTATTCCTCTATAGTGGCCTACCCGAGTCCTCCTTATGACTCCCCTTCTTATGTCGCCACGCCAGGAAAAATGAGGAATCCTAAAAATCACTCTTATTTTTTTCACTCATTTTGCCAAGGCGCCCTTTCGGATTTTCACCAAGCCACTCATTTCATTTTTCAATAGATGGGCTCACATATGCTCACATCACTCTTGACCAATTATTACCCTAGCCTAATGCTGGTCCAAGCCACCTGCTTATTGCCTAGGCCGCCCTTTTGGGTTTTCGACCTATCCCAGGATTTCTATTTTAGCCTTTTTTCGAATTTTTGGCTTTTTTCTTTTTCTTTCTCCTCAACGGCATAGCAAGTATAGAACACTCCCCCATGCTTAAACATTGCATTGTCCTCAATGTAATGAAAGACAAAAAGACGAAGCATAGGAAAGGCAAAAAATAACTCACAAACGCCGCTGAGTTGGCTTGGACACTGTCGTTGTTGCTGGCGGTATACTCAGTAACGCTCAGGTCTCCAGTGTTGGGCGGGTGTCTTCAATTCATCTCTACCGTGCAACCAAATAATCCACTGTGGTGAATAGTGGTATGTCAAAGAATGCGGGGCTGTACGACCTTCAATGAACACAAAAAATGGGCCCATATGTCATCGTGGTATGGGCCCTGGTGCTCCTCCTCTCCAACTGTCGATTGTAAGGCCATCATCGTTGCCAAATAATGTGTGGGGCGAATGTCTCCTCCTTGACAACATGATGCGCATCTTCTCCATGGGGAACTTCGGACAACTGGCTTACGGTATAACTCTTTTTTGTTGTTTTTTCGTTTTTTTTTTTGTTGATTCCCGTTTAAGGTTTTTTCGGGGATTTTATTTTCAGTGCAGGGCAAAAGAAGACTTACAATGGTGTGAGAAACACCTTCTTCAATTCGCATAGGGTCTCCTCCCTGCAGGTTAGTCGGAAACAAATAAAAACAAAAAACAAAGCAAGAACACACTAAAAACAAATACAAAAACAAAGAAGGAAAAGCAAAGAAAGAAAAACATACTTCGGGTTTCCTCCCGGACAGCGCCTTAGTTATTGTCGTGGCTCGACATCCTACTCAGACAACCTCAACTCGGGTTGCTCACAACAACTGAACTCCTGGGATCTATATCAGGGGGATGCCTCTTTGTATATTCCATGTCGAGCTTGACCCCCGTCCTCCTGCACTTCATGATGGGTGGACCGCTGTTCATATCAATGAATGCACTTGCCATCTTTAGGAACGGTCTACCCAATATCTCAAGGGCTGCATGCTTATCATGCCTCGTATCCAGCATGTAAAAATCCGCCACTTGAATCAAGGCCTCCTTCTTGTACTTCCCCTTTGGTTTCTTTTTGATATTGCCCAGCGCCCTTAAAACTTATGTGCAGCGAGGGACGCTGTTTGCCAGTGTGGCCAAAGGAACGTTCGCCTTGCAGCTACTGAAGGTGTCAAATAAACCTTTGTCGTTCTCCACCTTTTGGGTGTCCTTCAGAGCCTCAGGGAAGGGTGCGGGAGGCTTCTCAGAACCGAGAGGGGGAAAGTACGGACGAACATAGGTGTCGACGTAGGGCTCTTTCACAACTCCAGAAGGTCCACCGCGGGTGCGGTCAGAATCCACCGTGGGTGAGGTCGTCCCGACAGAAAAGTCTCGAAATTCTGGGGCTCCGTCACCGCGAGTGCGGTGACTCACCGCGGGGTGCGGTGGTATGGCCGCTGGGTGCGGCAAGAGTGGCGTGGGGTGCGGTGATCTCGACTGAGAGCTCAGTTGCTCTTCTGTAGTCCCACCGCAGGTGCGGTCTTTTTGCCGCGTGTGCGGTTTTCCCAACTAAGAACTCTCATTTTATGTGTCGTCCTCTTCAGCACTAGGAGCGACATTCAATTGCTTACCACTTCGAAGCATCACAACACTAACATTTGCCCGTGGGTTAACTACCGTATGAGATGGTAGATTTCCCGAAGTCTTTGCATCGGTCTTTGTGATAGCTTCAGCCATTTGTCTCATCTGCTTCTCTAGATTCTCGATGCTTGACTCCCTAGTTTCAACACTAGTGCTGAAATGTTTAGTCAGAGCTTGGAGCATATCTTTAGTTGACATGGAGGAACTTGGATTGGACACTGGTGGGCTATGCTCATAGGCCGGATTGTACTGTCGTGGAGTACCCTGCTGGTAGAATGATTATGGCTCCGAGTAGAACTCCTGGTAGTCATGACCATATGGAGGGTATTGCTGGTACCCATAACTCGAATTGGGGTGATCGCTCCACCCTGGAGTGTATGCGTAGGAGTATGGACACATCGCGGCTCTCCCCAGAACTCCATATCTGTAACAAAGAAAAAGAAATCAGTAGCACGAGTGTGGACCGTAAGATAGGTCCACACGAAAGTTGATAACAAACAAAACCACAAAAACAGAAATTTTGATTCCCTGGCAACGGCGCCAAATTTGACAGGCTTAAAGTCGTCATGCCTAATCAAAGAAATCCTAATATACCTACTAAACAGAGTATAGCAAGCAAGTCATGGTCGAACCCAAAGGAATCAGGTTATCTATTCTTGTGTTTCTCAAGTCACCAACTAGGAACTAGGGGGGGTTTTGTATCGATTTCTTAGTGACCAAGTAACAAGTAAACAAGTTCGCAAGTAAAGGTTGTGAATATGATGGGGAAAAGCGTCACACCTGACAAAGATCCACACAACAAGAGATATGGTTGATCACTGAATTCTATTAGTCTCAAGTTCTTATCTTTCCTATAGTTCTCCTTATTCCGATCTTAGGTAACTATTAGTTCTACCAGCCCTAATAGTACTTATTACCAAATCAAATCCGAAAACCTTCAAGACTCAATAATGCAATAGCATTCAACCAAGGATTCAACAAGATACATGCAATAGAAACAACCCGTTACTATAGCATGCAATTAACTCTCTCTCACGATAAACACTCGTAACCCGCTTATGTAAATCGTGTTTGCTACTAGATATGCAACCCGATCCCGTAATCACAATTCCTAGCAATTAGGAAGATATCAATAGACCTAGGTAGCTACTCTAGATAAATCAACATAAACCAATAAACATTCAAGCACAAGAGAATTAATCCAACTAGATAGGAAAACGAACAAGAGTAGAAAACTCACAACCAATCAATTGAAGGCTTCAAAACGTAAAGTGCAACAATGGAGGTTTAGTTCTCCATAAGGTTTTTTGAGAGAAAAACTAAGATAGGTGGCAACTAGGGTTCCTTTAAATAAAGTCTTATAAATAACCTTAAATACTAGGGCAAATAATCCAGAAATAAATAAAAGGAAATAATAAACTTGGAAACTGATAGGTGTCATTTCATACACCTTTACTAGCAGTTATTAACATGATTTGGAGGAGTTTATGATTAGTTTTAAGGCTAAGTCTGTAACCCAGAAGTTGTGGAGAGAAGTGAAGATATCCAAGGATTTACAACTTAGATGGAGATGATGAAGATGAGGATCTGCTGGAGTTTAACTGAAGAAGACTACCAATAGTTGGTAGTAATGAAGAGAAGCTGAAGGAGAGAGTGAGTGAGTTCACCGCCCCGCGGCGATCCTCACCGCGACCCGGCGGTGACTCCCAGAGAAGCTTGAAGCCCCGCGGTGGATCTCACCGCCCCGCGATGGCCGTGTTAAATGCCGCGTGCCCAGAGACATTTATTTCCTTTTATTTCATTCAAACTTTGTTATTTTATTATTCTGTTTCCTTTATTGTTTACATTAGTTTAACCTAGTTTTCTTAAGACTATTTAAGCCCTCTTTCTAGGTTAAGAGGCAGAACAACTTCACTTTACATCAGACGTTATTTTTCCCTTAGTTTTCATTCTCGTTTGAATGGAGAACTAACTTCCCTTTGTTCTGCTAGACGATTGAAGCAATACAGTTGATGTGTTTGTGAGATTTCTATTCCTTGTTCTTATCCTTATAAATGTTGGTTTGATTCTCTTGGTTATATTGATTATTGATTTCTTGTTCTTCTTCTTAGCCTGATCAACTAGGTTGAATACTTTTTATCAATTGCTAGAATTGCATATAGGGGTTCCGAGTGCACATCTAGTGGCATACACGATTGTGCGTATAGGGGTCCCGAGCGTACAATCGTGAGTGAGAATCAGTTGCATGTTAAGTAGTAAGGTGTCTTTCTATTTGCATGTATCCTATATCCTTGTGTGTATTGCTATTGCTTTGTTGGTGGTAAAGTATACCGACAACTGTGAGAATCGGTGGTGCTTTATCATTGGCATAGTAATAAGTCTATCGACAACTGTGGGAATCGATAGTGCTTAAGATCAGGGTGGAAACAACTATAAGGATAGTAAAAGAACTTGGATTTAATAGATTTCTGTGATCAAATTATATCTCTGTATTGTGGATCTCGCTCTAGTATGACTATTTTCCCCATCATATTTTCTCTACTCAACCGAACTTGTTTGCTTTGCTTGCTTTGTTCTTTCTTGATAACTAAACCCCCCTTGCTTGTTACTTGCCATTCATGATTTCATACTGCATCAGATCTTCCATGTGGGTTCGACCCTTGCTTGCTTACTATACGTCTGTTTAGTAGGTCTGTTAGGACTTTTTACTTTGATAAGGCTAATCAACGATAGTTGCATTGCGCACTTTTAGCCCCGTCAAATTTGGCGCCGTTGCCGGGGAAGTTTTCTGTTTTGTTGTGTGTTTTTGTGATTGATTTTTGGTGGAGACCTATCTTATGGTCAACACCCGTATTACTGACTCCCCTCTAGCTGCTTTTGATCCAGAAGTCGACAGATCGTTCCGTGCGAACCTGCGCGATCAAAGAGAAGAAGAAGAAGAGGTTGAGATAGTTGAGACTGCTGAGACAATTAACATCCCTGCTGTTGAAATGGCTGAGACTCTGAGAGAATTGACTGAGCCGAATATTGGAGCACAGCCCTTGGCTGTCATCATCCTTGCGCTTGGCGAAGGGGTGAACTTTGAGCTGAAATCTGAAGTTGTTGCTTATCTCCCGAAATTCAATGGTTTGAGTGGAGAAGACCCGATCTCTCACCTGGGCAAGTTCCACAATGTCTGCATGACTATGAAGCCCATGAACGTGACGGAAGACCAAATTAAGATGAGAGCTTTTGGTTTCTCCTTGCTAGACTCTGCTAGCGACTGGTACTATTACTTGCCACCAGGAACCATAGATACCTGGAATAAACTACACAAGGCATTCCTGCCAAGTACTTTCCAACGAAGAAGGCGAATGCCTTGAAAAAGGCAATTGCCAATATTGAGCAAGCTGGTGATGAGACGCTGTATGATTACCTCGAGAGGTACAAGAGGCTTTGCTCTAGCTGCCCATTCCACGGATACGCCACGCAGGACCGTGTCCTCTATTTACACAATGGTCTGCTGGACCAAGAGAGAAGGATGGTTGACGCTGCTTGCGGTGGAAGCATTCTGAATCTGACACCGGATGCATCCATGGAGAGATTCCAGGAGATGAGTGAGAGCACCAGGAGTTTTGGGAAGACATACCAAAGGAAGGCGGTCAATCAAAACACTCCTCAACAATCTGGTATCCAAAACAAAACTACTCAAAAAACATGCTAAGATCTGGAACAAAAGTACCTTCGAAAATGTCTTCACACAATTACAAACTATAGAAAAACAACTTTCTGAAATCCAAATTGAGATCTGTAATCACCCTACAAATGACCTCATTAAAAAACAAACTAGAATCATAGAAAAAAAAGGAAAAAATTATGTGTTTCCAGAAAATTTACTGGAACCAAAGAGCTAAGGTAAAAACATCAAATATAATGACACGAATACTAGCTATTTTCATAAAATAGCAAGTGGAAAGAGAAACAGAAAAATTATAAAAGAAATCAAAACCCAAGAAGGAACAAGCATCACTGGTGAAGAAAACATCAGAAATGATTTCATAAAAAGATTCAGAAGTGAGGATTTAAACGAGAGACTATTCCAGTAAAACCTTGAATTAATCCAACCTGAAATCTCTTCAGAGGATAATCTGGAATTAATAAAAAATGTATCCAACGAAGAAATTAAAAAGGCGGTCTTTAACATTGGCTCAGATAAATCTCCGGGGCCGGATGGCATGACAGCAAAATTTTACAAAAAATATTGGGACATCGTAGGCCCTTTTGTGACCCAAGCAGTTAAAAGCTTTTTCCTTTCTGGGAAACTGCTTAAACAAATAAATCACACATTCATATCCTTAATCCCGAAATGTGACAATCCTAACTCTACAAATCACTATAGACTCATAAGTATGTGCTCTACTATTTATAAGATCATCTCGAAGATTATAACAACTAGACTCAAAGGAACCATGGAAAAATTAATACACCCCCTTCAGGGTGCCTTTGTTGCTAACAGAGCCATTCAAGACAATATCTTGATTGCACATGAAATCTTCCACTCTTTTAAATCGAAAAAAGAACTAAAGGATTTATTGCCTTAAAACTAGACATGGAAAAAGCTTATGATAGAATCGAATGGGATTTTATTATAAAAATAATGGAAAAGTATGGATTCCATAAAAAAATTTATCAACTGGATAAAAGAATGCATTACAACGGTATCTTTTTCGATACTTGTTAACAATGGACCCACATAAATATTCAAACCTTCAAGAGGACTTCGACAGGGAGACCCCCTCTCGCCCTTCTTGTTTATTTTAGGATTTGAAATCCTTGCTAGAAAACTCCAAAAAGCATCGGATCGACCTCGAAATCCCCTAGGATTTCAATTCAATCAACAAGGAACATGAATCCCGTTTTTGGCCTTTGCGGATGACATTGTGATATTCTCAAAAGCTAAATAGGAAAACTATAAAGAAATCAAAGTTATCATTGATGACTACTGCAAGATCTTAGGACAAAAAGGTAAATTTCCATAAATCGGCCTTTCAAGTTACTAAAAAGGTCACCGACCAAAAGAAATTAGCTATACAAGGCATTCTCACAATCACAAATATGATATCTCTCGAAAAATACCTGGGTTGCCCTATCATCAATGGTAGAGTTAACTCAAACACCTTTGTTGACCTTTTAGTTAGCACCCAACAACAATTATCTAAATGGAAAGCTAATTCCTTTTTCCCAAGCAGGAAGAACAACACTAATAAAAACCAATCTGGCTTCAAGACCCAATTATCTTATGCAAAGTTTCATGTTACCTACAAATCAGATCCTTTTTTTGGAACAAAGACAACTCCTATAAACCTCTTATAGGTTGGGAAAAAAATTGTAAACCAACTTGATAAGCGCTACTTTGTAGAGCTTAAGTAAGAGTCATTAGAGGGTTTATTGGTGCCATTCGGGTAGATTTAGGCACATTCATGTGCATGGCGTTTGGGGGCGAAGTTTGGTGTTTTTGGAGGTATTTGAGCTGTTTTGGAGATCATAGGAGACACTGAGGAAGAAGCCACCAGTAAAAGACACAAAGGAAGTGAAGAGAAGAGTAGAAGAACAGTGTGCTGAGTTCAATTGGTTCGTTATCTCTACTCAGATGTCCAAATGGAGTGATTCCAATTCGAGGAGTTAGATCTTGAAGTCTACTACAAGTACTCAAAATATGAGAGCAATCCGAGTTGGGAATCAAAAGTTATGGAGTTTTGCCTGAAGTGTCGCAGATGCTGAAGGCCAATGAAGACTGCCGCACCCCGCGACATGAAGGCCACCGCACCCCGCAATGGCAACGCGCTGACGAGATTTATTTCCGAGTTTTTATTTCGTTCTATTTTATTTCCGAGACTTAGTTTCCTAGTTTGTTATTTTATTTTCTTTATTTCTGAATTATTACTTTAGTATTTAAGTTAGATTTAAGACTCTTTTAGAGCATCATCTATTCTCTAACCCTAGTGGCCACCGTTTTACGTATTTTTCTCTCACAAACCCTAATGGAGAACTAAACCTCCATTGTTGCACTTGACAGTTTGAAGTCATCAATTGATTGGTTGTGAGTTTTCTACTCTTGTTCGTTTTCCTATCTAGTTGGATTAATTCTCTTGTGCTTGATTGATTATTGGTTTATGTTGATTTATCTAGATTGATCACCTAGGTTTATTGATATCTTCCTAATTGCTAGGACTTGTGATTCCGGGTTCGGGTTGCATATCTAGTAGCGAGCACGATTGTTGCGTATAGGGGATCCGAGCGCTTCATCGTGAGAGAGAGTTAATTGCATGCTTATAGTAACGGGTTGTTTCTATTGCATGTATCTTGTTGAATCCTTGCTTGATTACTATTGCTTTATTGAGTCTTGAAGGTTTTCGGATTTGATTTGGTAATAAGTATTATTAGGGCTGGTAGAACTAATAGTTATCTATGATCGGGATAAGAACAACTATAGGAATATTAAGAACTTGAGATTGATAGAATTTCGTGATCGACCTATCTATTGTTGTATGGATCTCTGTTGAGTGTGGCGTTTTTCCCCATTATATTTACAACCGTTTCCTGCGAACTTATTTACTTGCTTTGTTTACTTTGGTTACGATAAACACAAACAAACCCCCCTAGTTCCTAGTTGGTGATAACGAATTGCACAAATTGATAACCTGACTCTCTGTGGGATCGACCCTGTCTTGCTTACTATACTACTTAGTAGGTATTTTGGGATTTATTTGATAGGCATCACGACTTTAGCTCTGTCACAACTCATCAAGGAGGTCTTGGTTTGAGAAAAGCTAAAGACATGAACAAAGCTCTTCAATTCAAATTACTATGGAAAATCCTAGCTGAACCAAACAACTTCTGGGTTAGAGTTATTACGGATAAATACCTGAAAACACAACATATACTTCACTACGAGAAAAAAGGAAACTGCTCTTGGCAATGGTTCAAAATGATTGAACTTATGCCTGAGTTCAAATCTAGACTAATTTGACAAGTTGGTAATGGAAAAACTATCAAATTCTGGACGGATAACTGGGCTCTGAACACCCCCTTATGTGATAACATAAACCCACAGTCAATCCTGAATAAGGATGCCCTGGTAGCTGATTTTATGTTGCCAAATAAAACCTGGAATAAGGACTTACTTGAACAATACTTACCAAACGATTTAACCGAAAAATTAACCTCGATCCCAATACCTTTAAATGAGATTCATGATAGACTGTACTGGAAAACGAGCAAAAACGGCTGGTTTTCTACTAATTCTACTATGGAACTAATCAATAAAAATAAGAGTTATACTGCCTATGATTCCTCTTGGATCTAGAAAATGGACACGTATCCCAAAGTTAAAAACTTTGTCTGGAAAATAATGAAAAACAGAATCCCAACTAAAGCTAGATTAGCAGAAAAAGGCGTTGAAACCCCCCGAGTTGTATACGCTGCAATGCTCAGTTGGAAGATTTGAACCACCTCCTCTTCCAATGCAAGCATACCTTAAAAACAATCGAAAAATTGAATCATGACACTTTTGGCATAATCACATCCCTAAACATAGGAAACAAAAAAATTAATGAAATCATTGAAGAAATTCATCAAAAAACTAATAGATCACAATTCTTATAATTAATGGTCTCTTGGTAGAGCATTTGGTTTTATAGAAACCAACAAAGCTTTGGTAGAACAAATGATGACGTCGAACCCATTAAAGATGTACCAAATTACATTAAGAAACAAATGGAGAACTGGAATAAAACGAAAAACTGGAACCTTGACTGTCTAACTGAAGACAATAAAAAAACTCATAAAACGAACATTGTCAGACGACCAATAAAGAAATGGAAAAAACCTCCGGATAACATAATTAAAATCAACACAGATGGATCCACCAAAACCAATGGTGAATCTAGCTTTGGATACATTTTCAGAAACAACACAGGAAAACCACTTTTCCTCTATGAGGATAAATGTTGTATTTCAACCCCGCTTAAAACAGAAATACTGGCAGTAAGAAATGCCCTGGTAAAGGCTTATGAATTAGGCTTTACCAACATTCATCTTGAATGTGACAACCTTACCATCGTGAACGTCCTTAAACAAATCTGGCACTGTCCATGGGATATTGAAATGCTAATTTCTGATATCCTATGTTTTTTACAACTGTTTTCTTCAGTGCAGATTTCTCACGTCTTCCGAGAAACCAACGTCGTAGCCGATTTCATCGCGAAGAAGGTTCATCAGGTTTCCTTGGAAGACTTTAGAGATGGTCTAGAATTTGTAATTCTCATCCGTAAGGATGCTATAGATTGAGAAACCGACTCTTCTGTGGTTTTCAATCTAATTTTTACCTTATCAAAAAAAATAAAAATATATAAATATACACTAATTTAATTTCTTTACATTAAAGTGACATTATGGATAGTTAAAACTAGGGGTGTATCAGACCGGATTTTTTCAAAAGTCTAGACCGGAAACCGAACCGAAAATACACACTAATTTAATTTCTTTACATTAAAACGACATTATGGATAGTTAAAACTAGGGGTGTTCATCCGGTCCGATGGACCGGATTTTTTCAAAAGTCTGGACCGGAGACCGGACCTATTCGGTCCAGTCTAAGACCGGAACTTATTTTTAAGAAAATAAAAAATAAATTCTTATTTAATATCTAAAAAACATTTATACTCCTAACTTATTAACTTAAGAAAAATATCTATAAAAAATCATTTAAACTCCTAACTTATTTTTTATTTTATTTTATTTTAATTTTTTTAAAAACCGATCCAATCGGTCCGGACCGGTTTTTTTCCGGGTTTGGACCGGACCGGATTAAGGGAAATATCCGGACCGGAGACCGGACCGTAATTTCCCCGGTCCGGTCCGATTTTTCGGTCCGGGCATGAATTGAACACCCCTAGTTAAAACTATAAAAATGTACTAATTAAGATTATTTAGACAAGTTTTAATATGCACTAATTTAATTTCGTTACATTAAAATGACATTGTGGATAGTTTAAACTATAAAAATGTAATAACTAAAATATAAATATACACTAATTTAATTTAATTCATGTATGAATTAATTTAAATTAAAATAAAGTATATTAAATAGTTTTTTTTCTTTATAATTTAATATAAATAGTATATATTAAATATTTAATATAAAGAGTATATTGATAATTTGGTATAAATAAAGGGGTATAATTGTAATTTAATATACTCCAATAAGTCCCCCACTAAAGTTAAAGAAATGAGTGAGGCTTATTGGCAAAAAGTCTTCAATAAGCCCATGCACTAAAGATGCTCTAATATCTGTTCGTGCGGAAGTCAAAGTATTTTTCACATTTTATAATTTATTTATAATTATTTTTTAGGTCAAAATATTCATTGTCATACTGCTATGGTTACATAACTTACATACAAGTTTAGGATTTGTTCGTTATACTCATTTATAATGATATTTTTTAAAAATATAGTCTTTTTTTTAATATAATGGTGTTTGGTAAAATATAGTTATAAATCATTTTTTATAGTAAATTGTGAATCATTAATTTCACAAACTCCAAAGCATCACAAATATTTATTTTTAAATATCCTCTTTATAAATGATAAAGCCTTTATAAATAGTTTTACCAAATAAACCCTTAATCATAAAAGCTTATTTTGAACAAAATTGTAATTTAGGGTCCATTTAAATTTCAAATAAAATATATTATTTTTATTAAATTAATAATTTAATTTAAAATAATGCATTTTAGTATATTTTAGTATAAAATCCCTTAATTAACCCCATAACCCAAGATCCAACCCAACAAACTTGGCTACGAGAATGAGACTTAGAGAGAAGGGCTCTCCCTTCTCTCTAAAAATCCCCAAATTTACCAAAATGGGGATAATCCCCACCATCAACACCAAAGGCAAGCTAAATGCCTTCTCCACCTAAACCCGACACCAAATCTATCCACTGCCGCTCAACCGGCATACTCCTCTAACCCACAACTCTGATAACCATTTCCCCTCAATCTCTACATCTCTCAACCAAGCTTTTTAACCCATTACTCTTTACACAGTGAAATGAAATTGAAGAAATTACGACTTCGTCGAAATCTCTACTCTTCAGTAAGATTTCCTTCTTGCTTGTGAAAAAGAGAAACTCACTTCTAACTTATGAGCGAGAAGCTCCACCTAATCTACGACAAGTCGAGAAGCTTTTTCTAACTTACGAGGAAAAACTTCTTCTAACCTACGAGCAAGAAGCTCCACTCCTAAACTCAGAGCAAGCTCTTGAACATGACACTTGAGTTTGTAGAAGACAAACAATAGAACTCCTAAAGTAAGAGCTTCTTTGATCTTGCTAACCTGAACTATTTACTCAGATCCAAAACCTTTCAAGAAGGTCAATTTTTGAATTAGAATGGAGGAAGAGGGTTGTGCTCTTTCCAATCTGTGATCCGTAAAATTACATACATTACATCTCGATCTGGTATGAAATCTCCAATTGAGCCAAACCAACTAGAAATCTCATCCCTTGACCCTTTAATAGGCCTGTCAAAACTAGTAATTTTGACCACCGTCTTGCGAAATCGCAACAAACATCGAGTTCAAATTAGAGCTGTTCATCAGGCCAAAACCGAACCAAATCGAATTTCAGAATTTTGTGGACCGAAAACCGAACCGAACATACTCGGTTTGGTTCGGGTTCGGTTCGGTTTTGGCCCGAAATAACCAAATATTTTGAAATTATGTTGATTTAGAGATTTTAGTGCACAAAACCGAATTAGACCGAACCGAACTTGGACCAAACCGAACCGAACTTGGACCGTACCGAACCGAACTTGGACTGAACTGGACCGAACTAGATCGAACCGAACTGGACCGGACCGAATAAGTTTGGACTAATTTATCTAGAAATCTAGATTTTTTAAATTATTTAAAAAAATAATCGATTTTGACTTAACCGAAAACCGAATATTATTTTTATAAGAACCGAAAACGAACCGAATATAATCGGTTCGGGTTCGGTTCAGTCGGTTCGGTCCGAAAAACCGAACCTGGTGAACACCCTTACTTCAAACTCGTCTTTCAAAACTCTGGGTTGTGTTGCTCCTGTCTGAACAAACCGCAACCCACCCATCCTAGGCACACAACCTAAGATACACCCAAAATCGGAACCTTTACCGACAATTAGACACCCTTACTGGCAGTTTGATCCCTTACCTCATCGACCACCGCCTCTCCTGTTCAATTTGTTGTGTTGTTTGCGTCTGCAAATTTGGGTAGATCTCTTGGGAAATAATGGTTTGTTGAACAAGCCAATGAACAGCTAAAAAAAATATTTATATATATATATAGATCTATGCTCTAGTAAAACAAGCTGTTAGGGTGAAACGAGTGTATCAATTTAGGACGTTGGATTAGAGGAGGATGGATGGCTGAGATTGAATCTAGGAAGGTACAAGATTAGGGGGTAGAATCACCCACACTAGATTACCTAATTTTATGGAATTTATTTTCCCTAATTTACTCTCTCTCTCCAATCTTCAGATTCACTTCCCCATTAAATCGCCTCTCCCTTTCTCCTTCCAAAAATCGTTCATCGTCTTCCTTTCCTCCAAATTCTCTTCTCCCGCTCACCGGTGAAAGCGACAGATCGGAGGGCTGGAAATCCATCATCCTGCTCGCAATAGCCGGCGTATTTTCAGGCCAAGTACGGAGGAAGACGTGGTACGAGAGCAGCCGCCAATGGATGAAGTTCTAGGCAATTCCTCTTGAGGATTGCGATCAGTATGCAAATTGCGGAGGTTTTGGTTTATGCACTTCTCAAGTGTAAGAATCTCACATATTCATATATATAATATATGCATTTTATATGGTGATGAAGAGCCTACTGTATCACAACATAGTAGGATATAGTTATTTTAATTTGTCCAATATTGATTGATCGTGTATCAAGTGTTCATGCTTGACGGGCTACGACTATCGGCGATGGATTGGTACTTGAGTGGGTTTCTTCTTAATATTATCCTTGGAGGTTCAATGGCTATGGATCTTATTTGTTTTTAGGGTTTCCAAATTTTCCAAATACATTAATTGAATTATTTTATTCACCGATTATTTGATTTTTGCGTGATGTTGGTTTGTTTTTAGGGTTTCCAAATTGCCCAAATGCTCTATATAGGGTCATCGTCTTCAACCTTGTATATATAATTTGGAGTTCTAATTTATGATTTTCATTCGATTTTGCATGTGTAATTTTTTGGCTCGTGGATTATTGGCGTCCTTCATTACCGTCGGCTGATTTGGAGTTCTAATTTAAGGTATATGTATGATAGTCAGATATACTTGTATGATATGCATTATGTGATTATGGATTATGTATCTGGCCGTGAATGTGATATTCAGTATTCAGTTGTATGAAAGAGATATACATTTTCCATGCATTGATATGCAGACAATACTTGTATGATATGCAATTTGTTATTATAGATTATTTCACTGGCCGTGATTGTGATATTCATTTGTGTGGATGTGATATGCATTTTCCATACATTGATATGCATAATATACTTATATGGTATACAATTTGTAATTATGGATTATTTCCTTGGCCGTGAATATGATATTCATTTGTGTGGATAGGATATGCATTTTTTTTACAGTGATATGCAGAATATACTTGTATGATATGCAATTTTTTATGATAGATTATTTCATTGATTGTGATTGAGATATTCATTTGTGTAGATGAGTTATGCATTCTCTATACACTGATATGCAGAATAAGCCATGGGTGCGGAAAGGGAGCCGTGGGCGCGACCAAGGAAGATATCGCTGAGTGATATTCTAGATAGAAGCTGAGAAGAACAAGCTGCGGGCGCAAAAAGGAAGCCATGGGCGCGGCCAAGGAAGATCTTGCTGAGTCCGGTCATGCAATTATATGGATGAGATATGCATTTGTTGTACAATGATATGCAGAATATACTTGTATGATATGCAATTTGATGGATTATTTCCTTGGTCGTAAATATGATATTCATTTGTGTGGATGTGATATGCATTTTTTGTACAGTGATATGCAGAATATACTTGTATGTTTTAAATTGAAATATCCATTATCACAATGTGCATATTTGTTCAATGTCTTTGAATATCAGTATATATACAATTGACCATGATCACGAATAACAATTATTCAATAATACTTGAACGGTATTCAGATAATGTGCTTTGATATTAACACATTGCATCTCAATTTAGTCGATGCATTATATACGATGGAACATAAACAAGATTAACATATATGCAAATTATATATAACAATATTCATCTTTTTCGTCTCGATATGCAGATTTTTTGTGTCGATATGCAGAACGGTTTAAAATTTTCTGGACCAAATCCACGTTTTCTCTCTCCAATCTTTCTCTCTCCAATCTCCTTCTAATTGTCTATTTTGGTGGTGATATTTATTCCATGATTCACACCCCCACTATACCCTATTTTCTCTCTCCTAATCTAGCCATCTATCATCCTCAATCCGACGCTCCATAATTGTGCACTCGTTTTACCATAAGAGTCGTTTTACCGGAGCGTGCCTCTCTATATATATATGAGGTTTTTTCGCCAAACCACCCCTTATTTGGCCGGTATTGCGTGGAACCACCCCTTATATCGACTTTTACTTAAAACCACCCAAATGTCTTCCTCCGTTAACACAAAGCCACCCTTTTTCCTCCTCTGTTAGGTTGTCCGTTAAATTGTATGTAATTACCCTTTTGCCCCCATTTTTTAAAGAAAATTAAGGATAAAATTGTCCTTTACTGGCTTGAGAAATTGACCACGAGATTTTGACCACGATATACACGCTCGAAGGTGATTCGGAAGTTGCGAATTTCGGATTAGGGCTTTTCACAGACATTTGAAATTGGGGATTTTGCTTTGCGACTTCGATTCCCACTAAAGGAAGTTGATTGCGAGGAAGACGATAGTGATTCTGGGCTAGGATTCGACTGCGCGAAAGGAATCACGAATTGAAGGTTTAGGGTTTTGCAAAGGGATTGCGAGGAAGGCAATAGTGATTCTGGGCAAGGATTCGACTATTTCAAGGGAAGAACTCGAAGAACTTTGCAGCAAAAAGGTACTGTTTCTAATTTGACTAAGTATGATGATGTTTGAGTATTTAGGGGTTGTTATTTGTGTTTCCCTCTTCTGAGAAGCTTAATTGATTGTTTTGCTGTAAATCCATAACGAATTAAGCAATCGAGGTACTTATGAACTTCTCAATTTTTAAGGGCTTTTGAGTTTTGATGCTTGATTATACAAGTTATCAGTGTGCTAATTAGAAGCATATACTGCAGGAAGTGTGTTTATGGCATATTTTGTCTGTATCCATATTTTGGGGCTTTAGAGTTTTGGTTGCATCAGAGCAATATTTTTGGACAATTGATCTTGCAGGAAATGTGTTTATTGCATAGTTTGTCTTGATAACAAAGCATGGATAAATCTTGCAGGAAATGTCTTGTGATTCTTCTGTTTCATACAATGGTGGCATAGTTTGTCTGTGTAAGGAAAGGGCAAGGATGTTCACTGCCTATACTGAGATGAACTATGGAAGGAGGTTTCTAGGCTGCTCATTCTATACACCAAATGGAGCAAAAGGTTGTGGTTTTTTTCACTGGATTGATGATCCATTTGATCCAAGGGCAGCAAGCATAATTAGGAGATTATTCAATCAAAAGAAAGAATTGGAAAGAAAGAGCACAAAGCTGGAAGAGGCATTGAAGACCAAAGAAGAAGATTTTGTAAAATTTGTGGCTACACTAGTGGAAAAAACACTTGTTGAGGCACCCTTTTAGAGGCGGGCCTATAACAAAACACCTCAACAACGTCCTACGCAATCAGTTTTTCAGGTTTTTGAGGCGGATAATTATTTTATACGCCTCAAAAAATTCTATTGAGGCGGGCAAAAATTTATACGCCTCAAAAAGTTTCCGAAAAATTATTCCCGTTAAAGTATTAGAGGCAGGCCGATTAAAGGCCCGCCTCTAATGGTAAGTAATTGAGGCGGGTGAAAATGCCCGCCTCTATTAAGTTTTGTTGAGGCGGGCCTCCATAAGCCCGCCTCAACAAACGTATGCAATAGAGGCGGGCATTAGGAGGCCCGCCTCTATTGCCTCTTTCTCGGCCATAACGTTGGACTTATAGAGGCGGGCATAAATAGGCCCGCCTCTATAAGTCTACCCTAATATACTTAATTAAAACATTCAGCTTCTCCGCGCGCGCTTCGTTCACCAGAACATTCACCTCTTCGCTTCGTTCAGACTTCGTCTCCTCTCCTCTCGCCGAGCACTCGGTTTCACCAGAACTCCGACTTCCTCACCCGATTCCTCTGGTGGGTAAGCGTTTCTCTAATATGCGTTTCTCTGTATTGTGTTTAAAGCTTGTACGAATTTGTTTATTTTTGTGTTTAAAGGTCGTGCATTGAAGGTGTTTGATGAAATGCCCCTATGAATATGCGTTTGTCTAAGCAGATTTTTTGATGAAATGCCCCTACGAATATGCAAATCCTAATGTACTGATTTCTAATTTGTGTATTTTGTGTTTAAAGCTTGTACGAATTTGTGTATTTTGGTCAACTTGCTCGTGCATTGAAGGTGTTTGATGAAATGCCCCTATGAATATGCGTTTTTCTAATATGCGTTTCTCTATATTTTCTGTCTCATAGTCTATGTATTATACTGTATTGGAGATGTAATATACTAGAGGATCACATTTTTACGGTTTATTTAATTAGGGAAATTACATTCTGCAGGTTGATAAAGGCATTGTCTTGAAGGCTCGATATTGGGTCAAGGTAATACTTCTACCCTAATTCCTTAGGCCCTTGGCGGGATAGAATTCATAATCTAGGCCCTTGGCGGGATAGTTGAGTTTGTATTTTTTCTTGCTTAGTTGCTTATTATTATCTATTTAGGCCCTTGGCGAGATAAAATTCATAATTTAGGTCATTGGCGGGATAGTTATTAGAAATGATATTAAATCTTCCTTGTTTTGCATTTATTACTAGAAATGAGTCGTCCTTGGATGTACGGTGACCATACTACGACAGAATACTTGAGTGGGGTTGAGGAGTTCATTAGATGTGCTTTAGCACACCAACGGAGTACGAAAGCCGAAAAAATCTATTGTCCATGCCATGATTGTAAGAATATAAGGCGGTTAGATGGTATTGATGAGATTGAGGATCATTTATTTCATCGTGGTTTCAAACAAGATTACCATATTTGGTTTTGGCATGGTGAGAAAATACTTGATCGTCCAAGTTCTAGTGTCAATGAGTTTGATGTTCGGGTAGACACTGATGATAGTGATGATGTTGTGGATGAAGAAGACATATTCTGGGTATTGATGATGTTGTGGATGAAGAAGAGTATGACGAGTATGACGACACACCCTTGTTATCAACTGTTGTTCAACCATTACCCGAGGAGGAAGATGCAAATACTACTAATCACATCCGTACGGATCATAGGGAGGGAATATGGGTTACAAATCACAAATGAATAAGATGAGGTAATTTATTTACAAATCACAAATGAATAAGATGATATTTTTTATGTGGTAGACAATGTTTATTTTTATATGTACTCATATGCTTTTTTTTGATATGTACTCATGAAATCATGATCTAGTTTTTTGTGTATGAGCATTTCCGGTAACATTGTCTTCCTTGGATTTTTAATTATAGCTTGTTCTCTCCTCTTAGGAAGTTCATTTTCATGTGACAATGCAGGAAGGCTCCGAGGCATTTTCGGTAACATTAGGGCTACCTGCTGCCACTAGACGTTGTTCGTGAGCAATGTGCACAATATTTTACATTGAAGTATTTATTATCGGATTGAACTTGTTTGTACTTGTCCTGTATACTGTTGTTGAGAATCTGACTGTACTTTGGTGAAATCTGTTATATTATTCTGTGAATGAAATCGATCTGTTGTGTTGATGTATATTATTCTGCAAATCTGTGTGTATGGTATTTCAACAATTCGAGCCTGACTCGGCCGAGCACTCGGCCGAGTTCTGGGTCGAGTTAGGCTCAAATTGTTGAAATACAATAAACCGAGCCTGACTCGGCCCATGACTCGGCCGAGTACTCGGCCGAGTCAGGTTCGAATTGTTGAGGCTTTTAGAGGCGGGCCTATGGAGGCCCGCCTCTAAAAGCCACTTGTAGAGGCGTATATAGCCCGCCTAAAAAAGCTTCCCTACTTGTTGCAGCCCCCTCAGTTGCGGCGATCGGTGTTCGCCGCAATAAGTGTCAAAAGGCCCGCCTCTAAAAGGGTTTTTTCCACTAGTGCTAGGTCTAGGATGGAGATGATTGTTGTTGTTGTGGTGTTATTTGTATTTGCTATATTGTCTATGAATGGTATAATTTTCTAGAGGTTTGTAACAACTTGGCTTAACAATGTTATTCTGATGTCAAACTTTAGTTAAACAATGTTATTGTAGTATTTGATGTTATTGTAGTATTTGACACATTTCAATGATGTAATGAGTTATATTGCCTTGTCTGTTGCAAACCAGAAGCCATAAAAACCTGCACAAAGTTTCAAACCTGCACAGTAACAAGGACATTTCAATGACAAAGTTGAAGCCTGTAACAAGGATGCAATAGCCATAAACTGTCATATATATTCATGTGTTCTCACACATAAAACATCGTCTCATAAGCTGTCACACATAAGCTGTCATACACAGCTAAACCACTAATAGCCATAAACTGTCAAGCATACTGTCATAAACACATAAACTCCTACAGATAAACTGTCATACATATTCATACACCAATATGACACTGTCATAATCCAAAACAGAGAAAAAAGGCAAAAGGTTGAGATTGAGAGATGGTTTAGCACTGCTTGTCATAATCCAAAGCATCTTGGTCCTTGGTTTTCCTTATTTCTTCTTAGCATTGCTTGATCTGGTTGACCTTGTGGATACAGAATTCCTTGCTTTTTGGATCGGGTACTTCTTGGAGCTTGTAGGCCTGAGATTGAGAGGTACATTTCTTCTGGCATTTGAGGCAGGATTAACCTGTACAAATTTCAAAAAAAAGGTAGAACACTTGAAAACTTCTGGCATTTGTGGTGACTGAAATATCATAAAATATCAAGAATACTTGAAAACTTACAACACTTGAAGCCTGTGAAGCTTGTGTGACAATCACATTCTCATCAACTTGACTTATACTGTGGGCAATCATTGAGTCCTATCATAACATGTCAAAACACATAAGTTATACTTCCAGAATATTTTCATGTGCAATACAGATAAATTTAGAAAGTGAAAAGGACACTCACCACATCAAAATCTGCTTTAGTTGCAATTTGTACATTGTCATCACCTTGTGGTTCACCAGTTGCAATTGTCCTCACCTATTCATGGCAAAGACAGAATGTTAACAACAACAACAACAGAAATTACCCTTGTAAAATAAAATGTATTCCTTAAGCATACCTGTTTCCTCACATATTTCCTCTTCTTAGGTTGGACTGGCATGGTTTTTTTACTTGGTGGCCTTCCACCTTTCTTGGGCTGACTTGGTGCTTGTGTGGTCTTAGTAGGATTTTTGCAGGACTTCCTAGTATGCCCTTCTTCTCCACAGTTTCCACATTTGTTTTTGCCAGCCCTTATTCTTGTCTTTTTGCTAGATTCTCCTTCTCCAAGTTCCTTTCTTCTGGCATGCTTTTTTGGTCTTCCAGGTTGAATAACCAACTTAGGTGGTAAAAGTGTTAGTTGTCCTGTTTTTTCCCATTGATCCTTGCCAGGCATAACTGAAATATCAAGACTGTAGGCTCTCAAGTATTTCTCCTTGGTATAGCACTGATGTACAAAATCCTAAACCTTGAGCCTTCTCTTCAGAATGCAGCATATTGCATGAGTGCATGGAACTCCAGTCAGATTCCAGACATTACACCCACAGCTCCATGCCTTCAGATCCACTACATAAGTCTTCCTAGCACAATCCACCTCATATCTATCTCCATCTCCAAAGCACTTGCACTTGCACAAACTGTCTACCCTTCTATTATTTATTTTCTTTGTGACCTCGGGAGTTAGTATGCCCTGGTGAGCTCTCATCTTATTCCTTTTGCTCACAAACATCTTCATCAGTTTCCTCCTTATCCACTCACACATAGATAGAATGGGCATCTCCCTAGCCTCTAATATACAACTGTTGAATGACTCACAAGCATTGTTTAGGAGCATGTCAGACTTGGTGTAGTACTTGAATCCATGCAGGGACCATTTGGTGGGATCTTTCTTCATGAGCCAGTCATAAGCATCTTGGTTCATTGACTTTATCAACTCCATGGCATCATCAAAATCAGTTTTAGTTGCAGCCCTTGCTGCTGCCCATACATCATCCTTGTATGACTGGCCAGACCATTGCTTCTTAAAATTATTATGCATGTGTCTAACACAATGCCTCACATCATCTTGAGGAGCAACTTGATCCAATGCTTCAATCAAACCCTACATTAAAAGAGCAGAATTTAATATAATTTAGAATGAGAAAACATATTTTAAACCAAACAGTCAAATTTACCTTGTATCTGTCTGACATGAATGTTAATGGCTGACCTCTAATGTCTTGAAGCAAACACTCTAAGAACCAACACCAGGTTTCCTTAGTTTCTAACTCAGCAACTGCAAAAGCTATTGGAAATATGTTTTCATTTTCATCTTGTCCAACTGCAGCAAACACCTGACCACTGTATGCCCCTTTCAAATGGCATGCATCAAGTCCTACAATTGGCTTGCATCTTTCAATAAACCCTTGCTTACATGCCTTGAGACACACATACATCATCTGAAAAAGAGGCTTCTCTGGATCCTCTTGTTTGACATAAACTGAACTCCCCTCATTCCACTTCATTATAGTAACTGCATAATCTCTCATCCTAGCATATTGTTTTGGAGCATACCCTTGTGTCATGTAGATAGCCCTCATCCTAGCCCTCCAAGCTTGGGGGTAGGAGATGTCAACACTGTGTTCTCTTCTAACTGTTTGGATGAAGCTCTTGATCCTCCAATGTGGATCATTCCTATAATGCTCCAAATATCTCTCAGCTAACCACATTGAACTCACCTTTGTGTTCTTATCCTGCCATCCACACTGATGTTCTGGATTGAAACTTTTAAGCTGGAAACTACCATCTTCATCCATCCTTCTTGCAGTTGCCTTAAAGCCACACAAACTTTCCTTACAACTACACTGTTTCCTGCCGTGTTGAAGGTGACAAGGACACTTGTTCATACAATAAGCAGAGACCTTTGTCTTATCATTGTGCAAATAATAGAAGTCAAATTCAGATTCTACTGCAAATTGCTTCAAGGCTTGTCTGAATATCTCATTTGATGCAAATCTCATTCCAACCTTGAAACATATTTTATTCTTGAAATCTACTAAAGGGTTGAATTCAAGATACCTTAAACCCTTCTTAGATTCATCTGATCCACTGAAACTCATGTAATCATCAGATTCAACTCTTATGTCAAACACATCCTCTATGTTTGGATCACCATCCTCCATCTCCAAGTTTTCATCAATGACATCTTAGTCAACATGCTTCTCAAATTCAGCATCATCATCATCTGAGGACTCACCAAAAATTGCTGCAGGAGACACTATTTCTTCATCATCTAAAGAATCTGTGTCGAACCCAAGATATCTCCACTCTCATCATCTGAATCAACATCTATCTCACCAAGTTCTTCTAGAAATTCACCTTCACTACTATCATCATCAAGTACATCCTCTTTTTTCTTAAGATGAAGATTAGAAGAGATTGTGGAAGGTGTTGTAGTTCTGCTGGAAACCCTAGGGCTGACTTTAGTTTTTGGCACAGATTTCAACTGAGATGGGCCTGCAGATATGGGCTTTGGCAGTATCAAATATGGGCTTCCCTGAATTGGGCTTGCCACATTGGCCATACCTAATAAGGACGAAGGGCTGTCTTCATTTCCAACAACAACATACACATCCAATGTGTTTTCAATTCCTCCAGAAGCACAAAATTCAACTACATCTCTATCCTCCTTAATCTGTCTTAAACCTTGTGACATTGTCTTTCCAGACAAACAATACCAAAGCTCACTCACATTTGTCACCTCCACATCCTCCTTTAGAAATGTTTCTAACTCCATCTTAGAAATCAAGTCCGGATCAACATTTTTCTTGTAGTATACTAATTTTCTCTTATTATTAGAGTCTATTAGTGACACTATTGGTAGCCAGATAAAACTTGCCATCATACAGAAACTTCAAGGTGACACTCATCTGTTAAGAGAAAAAAACAAGAAAGCTCACATCCACGTTTGTCAGTCAACCACACTTATCAACAAAAAAAAGCAAAAAATATGCTCACAGTGGCCATGACAAATCATATTCAATACACAATGGGACCACCAACACTATTTCACAAAAATCACAGCCAAATAATACTCTATAAAGCTTCCAACAACCATTCAACTACAACTATGCATAAATATGCAATGAATACACATTCCATTTACAACAAAAAAATCAATTAAGCTTCTCAGAAGAGGGAAACACAGATAACAACCCCTAAATACTCAAACATCATCATACTTAGTCGAATTAGAAACAGTACCATTTTGCTGCAAAGTTCTTCGAGTTCTTCCCTTGAAATAGTCGAATCCTTGCCCAGAATCACTATCGTCTTCCTCGCAATCCCTTTGCAAAACCCTAAACCTTCAATTCGTGATTCCTTTCGCGCAGTCGAATCCTAGCCCAGAATCACTATCGTCTTCCTCGCAATCAACTTCCTTTAGTGGGAATCGAAATCGCAAAGCAAAATCCCCAATTTCAAATGTCTGTGAAAAGCCCTAATCCGAAATTCGCAACTTCTGAATCACCTTTGAGCGTGTATATCGTGGTCAAAATCTCGTGGTCAATTTCTCAAGCCAGCAAAGGACAATTTTATCCTTAATTTTCTTTAAAAAATGGGGGCAAAAGGGTAATTACATACAATTTAACGGACAACCTAACAGAGGAGGCAAAATGGTGGCTTTGTGTTAACGGAGGAAGACATTTGGGTGGTTTTAAGTAAAAGTCGATATAAGGGGTGATTCCACGCAATATCGGCCAAATAAGGGATGGTTTGGCGAAAAAACCTCTCTCTCTCTCTCTCTATATATATATATATAAAACATCTGTCTTCTTGTGAAGAACAAAAAAACAATTAAAGATCAATATTCATGACACACGTAACAACAAAAATTCAAAGAGTGTCTCCTAGACCACCTAGCTCAAAAAAAAAGAGAAAATGAAAAGTAAGAGATTTTCCACCATCATTACAACAACAAAGTTGACTACTCAAAAAAATTCAGAAAAAGCAAAAGTATAGACGTGTTGCAGTACTCATTTTTTTGGGTATTTCAACTTGTTTAAAGTCATAATCAAGAAAAACAAGTTATAAGCAATAATGGTTCACTATCAAAATTTGTTTATGGGCTATATATTTTGGACCCATAAACGGCCCACTATTAAAATTTTATCCTTCTTTGAGTATAACAAACAATTAACAAAATGTTAATCGAGTTCACTTAAATATTACCAAATAACAAGACTAATTGACGTTCTCTTCTCACATCAATTTTCACCCTTACTTATCTATTGCGATTCCGTTTGGCTCAAGTATGGGTGACAAATTCCTCGCTGCATTTGTGGAGCTGATCTAGGGTGTTGTCTGAGTGTCCGGTCGTGGTCGTGTTTGTGGCTCAATGAAGATCCCTCTTGTACGAGGGCAACGTCATGGTTGAGGCTCCTGAAGATCCCTCTTTGAAGAGAGGGCAATGTCATGATAGTCCGTTCAGCACTTCCGCAGGAATTCTCCTGTCTGACTCGTCTGTCGGTGACACTTTCGTCTGATCGTGCTTGCTCACATCTCGTTTTAGGTCATTTTAGCTCTATTTTTGTTTTGTTGTAATTTCCATACTTATTGTATTATTCTTTCTGTCCGATTTTGACCGGCGCCGATTTATCGGCCTCTCAATCTACCCGACATAACAACGTCGGGTACTTCAAATTCTTTCCTCTTCAAAATAAAAATAAAAATCCAATCCAACAAAAGGACAAGTAGATGACCAGTCGAAGACTTCAAACATCTTGAACAAGATCAGCAGTTTCCTTCTCTTTCCCCCTTCTCAGATTGGAATCAGATCTCTCTTTCACGTTTGACTTGTTTTGATCAAACCAAAACTGAGACAAACAGAGATATGCATCCACGGCAATTTCCTCTTCTTCGTCTGCAATTCCCTGGTTTCTTGTAATACCTCCCGCGGCCGCCCCTGCCGCCGGAAATTTCGCCGGAGCTGCCGCTTTCCCCAGGCCTCGTTCTCGCTGCAGGCGGAGGTTGGGATGGTTTTGGCCGTCGAAGCTCGCAAACTCAGCCTCCCCCTCAGTCCTTCTCCCTCTTCCACCTCATTCTCCTCCCCCTTTCCACCTCGCCCTTCTTCATCCCTCTTCGACCTCAATTCTCTCTCCTTGGCTCTCATGCTCGCCGACTCCTCCATCTCTCTCTTCTCCCCCTTCTCCCCCTTTTCAGCCTCTTCACCCACCTCTCTCCCTCCTCCCCAAACCCTAATTCCCGCCCCTTCTTCCTCAGCCTGCTTCCTTCGCTTCGATCCTAACCCTAACCCTAATTCCAACTCCCTTACCCTTTTTGTTGCCGCCGGGCCCTCCCATGGCGGTTCTAGGGTTCTCATTAGATTCCTGGTCCAATCGAAAGAGGCCGCAGGGTTCGTGCATGCCCGGGTTGGATGTGGACAGAGGGGTCTTGAATTTGATCGTAAATCCGGCGGTGTTCTGGTGGACTGTTCTCACGGCTTGAAGGTCGTTCTCTCTGGATCAGTCAACTATTTTGCCATGTATTCGGCTTCTGCTGCTAAGGTCTGGGTATTTGGGGTCAAGTCGGCGGTAGAGGATCAGGGGGATGCCAATTTTGGTGGTGTTCGGGTGAATTTGAGGTTGGTGAAGTGTGCTTTGATTGATTGCAAGTTGCCTGTGACTTCTATGAGTGTATCCTCTGGGTTCTTAATCATGGGGGAGCTAAATGGAGTTAGGGTTTTCCCTTTACGGCTGTTGGTCAAAGGGTCGGTAGGGCGTAAGAAGAAGACTAAGAAGTTGCCTTTGCGGCTAGGGAGTAAAGAAAATGAGAACTTGGAGGGTATAGTGGAGATCAAGCTTCGGAATTCGAATTTGCCTAATGGGCTTGTAGGGGGACAAAATGGGAGATATGATATCAATAAGAATGAGCTTAATCAGGTAAAAGTAAAAGTTATTGCCCATAAGAATGCTGTTGGGATGCCGAGGCTGGTACCGAATGGGGTTATGGGTGCACAGATTGATGGAACTCCTGCGTCTTCTGGTGAGTAGACACATCCACATCTACAAGCTTCAGGTTCAGGTTTATATTGACATGCAAATGCTGAGAATATGAGGAATAGAGCACCAATAACAAATGATTGTTCAGAAGTGTTTTATTTTGGCAGGACTTTTTTCATAATATCTCATTGTGATAGTTTCTGGTTTACTTTTGACATAAATGCTGAGTATATTTGATAAATCATTACGATTAGTTGTATCTGGTCTATTCTTCATTAAAAGTTAGATATTGTTGTACTAGGCTCATTAATTTGCAAAATACAATTTTACATGATTTAGGTCTTAGATTATGTCCTAGTTATTCTCACTTTTAAGTATTGATGTGCTAGATAATGTGTATAGTGAAGTCCTGAAGAGGCATTTCCTCTGGTGAGTCAGGGTCTTGATATATTTGAGACTTTCAGGCTCACCTTATGGGTTAAGTTGGTCAACCTCAAGGTGAGAATAATTGCTGTTAGCAGGCAGGGGTTTCCTGTCACATAAATAGCTTAAGACCCATTAAAGGGTGTACAAGTTTGTGCAAGGTATGGAAGGCTAGTTTGGAAAAGCCATCACTTACAAGGTAGATGACTACTGCCTGCAAGCCAAGCCGCATTAAAGTGTGCAATTGTGTCTTATGCACTGACACAGTATTGCCATCAGTGTATTTATTTCTTTTTTATACCCTCATAAGGGGCTAAGTCAGGTAATCAAGTAAATGAGCAGGGCAACTTCTTTGGAGGTCAAAGGCGTTCACAGCAGTAGAAACTTACTTATCAGCATCTAGGGTATTCTGACAATCATTTGTTTAATGTTTTGGTTTTACTGTCTCTTGCAAATTAAAATTCAAAATATAAACTTGTTAATACTTTCCAGATCCGTATCAAATTAAGCTAATAATGATTTGCCAAGAAATTACACAGTTAAAATTAAATGAGCAAAACATCCTCTGTATCCATGTTGGAGCTTATAGGAGAGGGCATCCCAATTTTTGTGTTGTTATATGACTCATAAGTCATAACCCTTTGTGATAAAATGATTAGCTTGCTTGCTTAGAAGTTGTGTTCTATATCATATATATCATGAATTGTTTCCACCTTATGTTAAACATATCTAGCATAATGCTGCCCCTTTCTTAAGATTTGTAAGGGTAGCTTCAAATAATTTCTATTTAGTCATACCAATCTTTGTTTTGATGTTTCCAAACATACGATTTTGAGTGATTCACTTGTGATTTCATTGACTTTTTTTGTCTCTGCATCTTTCACTGTTGGATGATTAATTTTTTAGAGAAAATTTGATTGTTTGGCTCTTGACTGGATCATTACTGGTACCCAGACACCACCTACATCATGTCAGAAACGGTACAAGGACACTAAATGCGAAAACGATGGTGGATGTCTCAAAAACGTCTCTTAGCTCCTGAATCCGTTTTTCTTCTTCCAAGTAGACTGATCGATGATGCGTCACCAACCATGGTAGACTACCAATGCGAATGGGGACAAGGCACTATTGTACTTTCTCCCTCTTTGAATTGAAGAGTACCTTGGCTCTTCTATCTCCTCTCTCTTCCAGTGGGCAACTCTAATAGAGATAGGAATGAGAGGATTATAATGGCAGTGCTTTACTAAACAGGTTCATGTTGGGTTATTAACTTATTATAAGAAGAATGGGTTGGCTTTATAATGCCTTAAGCTTTAGGTCACTAGCCCATTTTAACCAAGCTTTTAGAACTATTATCCATATTAACTCTTAAGTCACTGGCGTACTTTTGGTGTCTCAAAATGTTTAGATTTGTAGCTTTATAGCCTAAATGATGGATTTGCCATGGCATCTAATATTTTTCCATATTTCTAGTGAAGCCAAAGTCTCGGAGACTGAGTCAAGACTCAAATGAGTGGGGTGCAATCTTTCTACCATTCAATAGCAAAGATGAAGAGTCAGTAGCCAGAAAATCACCATACTTGCCGAAGAAGGCAATTTCCATCCATGCTTTTATGAAGAACAAGTTCTTAGTGGCTGACTCAGACGGAAATGTGCACATTTTATGTGCATCTGTCTCTGGGCCTTCTGTAATGAAGCAGTTGTCTAACATCAAGGAAGTGCAACATATTGCTGTTCTTCCCGATTTGTCTGAGAGTAAGCTTGTTTGAACCTCTTTTTGTATTTGATACTATTGGGTCTTGGATGATATGTTCATCTATTCACCATAAGATGGTATTGGAGTTCTACTATTATCTAATATGCAAATGAGTGAAAGAGAAGTTTTTTTTTTTTTTTTGATTATCGAGGGGTATCGGGCCTTTACCGGTTCTCCACTAATCCCCTCGGCCCATGGCACCTAGCCCATGGACAGGTAAATCAGGAGAAATAGCGCCTTGCGTTGCCAGCACGTTTCGAACTGGGGACGGAATGAACACGCCCAAAGTCCTACTCCCCCCTGGCACCGTTGTGCTATCGCCCCTGGGGCAAGTGAAAGAGAAGTTGTTTTCAATTAAGAATAGATATTTCTTCAAGCAATGAGGTTATCAACAAAATTTGAAGGCAATTTGAGATTTCAAGAAGCTAAATCATGATTATTTCAAAAGCTCCAAAATGTTAATGATGTTAAGTTTGGCATTGCTTCCATAAAAGCCTCACCTGAACTAGGATTTTAAACATTTGAGAGTTTGGAAAACCTTCTCATTTGAAATGGCCTTGCCAACAATTTTGCAGGTTCACAGACTGTCTGGTTATCAGATGGATATCATTCTGTGCATGTGATGGCAGCATCCGATACCAACACCTGTAGCAATGTGCACAAAAGTGATTCTGAGGACATGCGACTTTCAGGTTAGTTTACATCTAGTTTTGTTGGTGAAAAATGTAGATAATTCATATACATATTTGTTTTGCTGTTATTGGAGATTGCTTTTTCAGCTGGCTAATCTTTTCTTATTTGACAAATTTCTGTACATGGTGATTGCTATTTACTGGTACCATTTTTATGGTTCTCGTTATGCCAATTCTGTTTTTTACTTAGTTTCAGTTCGAGTTACAGATTGAAGTGCAGAAACTAATCCATTTCTCGTTTGTGGTTAGTTGTTCAAACGATATTTGTTAGTGAAAATATCCGAGATGTTCAACCCTTATCGGCAAATGCAATCTTGATTCTTGGACAAGGTATGCTTAATGCTTGTATCTTTTACTGCAAGCTCTCTTGTATATGAAAATTTCTTCTGTTCTTGAGATTTTGTGAGTGTTTCTATTACTACTGCTAATTAACTTGACATATTATTAGTGCTAAATACTTGACATACTTTTTGTCTGTCTATATTATGTTCCAAGACTTGCTTAGGATTTTAAACCATATCTATTTTCCTTTTCTTACGACGCAATACATTTGTTTCTTGTACTAATAAGTAGGAGGTCAGCAATTTGATGATTGAAATCTACTTTTCATCTCTGCTTTTACCTAGTCAGAGGATGTAGTACTTCATTTCTAGTGAATTAAACATAGCATCTGTTTTTGAATTTTCTACATTATCAAATCCATATATATCTTTGAATGATCATGTTGATCCCGATTGAGAAAATGGTCTTGACCTTTATGGCTTGCTCTTCATATCTATGTTCTTGTCTGTATTCCCTGTTTCTTACAGTTTATTTTGGTCTTCCAGATAATTTATATGCTTATGCGATCTCCTGAGTTTGTTCTACTTGTGGTCATCTTCATCAAAGTGGTGAGACTTATCTTTTTATAATCAGTTCACGCTCTAATACACAGCTGCTGGCCATAGCGTCCTGTCCAAGAATCCGAACTATATCTTATCCTATTTCATTCGATTCCTTATAATCCAGTTTGTACCTCAAATCGTAATAAACTGACTCGGATGATGTTTTCATCTGATTTTGACCTTTGCTGAATAAAACTGAAAGTTGAAACTTACTAAACGAATAAAGAATTGTACTGGCTATAATCAAATCTGATATGGTCCTGAATCTGGTATGTTTTAGATTCTTAAAGAACCCTAATCCGATATCACTCAGTTAAGTTAAAATATTATTCAGACAAATTAATCAGTATTTTGAAATTCTTATTATAATTCTAAATAGATCAAATTTATATAATTGCAATATTAATATCATTCATTTTAAATTTAGTGTAGTATATCATCACTATATATATTCAATTTATTTTAACAAAAACATATGTAAACTCGCTGTACACTTGTACATCTGCGTTCTCCATCATCTGTTCATCAAATATGCATAACTATATATGACTATTGAAAGGACTAGTATCTGAAAATTCTAGGTTCTTAATAAAATGATCTAGTGTGAAAAGGACCTGACTGGGAAAAAATCGAGATCAAAATTGAACCTATCTAAAATGACCAAATAAACTGTAGGCTTGAATTACTTTATGCCAAACATATTATGCACTTTTTTTTATATTTAATTTGATCTTGTCTGAAATCAATCTAAAAGAACCTGCAAAATCTTTAGATCTGATAATGTCCCATATTCAAATTTGACCTGATTTGAATCCGAATGGCACCTGTATATTCTACCTCTAGTGTTGGATTCTCCCCCTCATTCCTTTTTCCTTTTCTTTTTGTCAGTGTGGTTCTGTGGCTGGCGGACTGACACATGCTTAAGGCTTAAGCAATGTATACACTCTGGCATTCTTCTGTGCTGCATATCTGATGCTGGTCCTTTCTTTCTTATTTCCAGGCGTTTGTGTAATTGGATGGACTGTATTCGTTGTTAAATGATTGGGTGCTTCAATCACCTTTTTTGCAGTGTAAGCTTCCTTTTCCTTTCTGATATAAGATTGGTTTATTTGTTATCTTAATTTAGATTGTTTCTTTGACTTTGTTGTTCATTTCACTCTTCAGTGGCAGTCTAATTTTCTGCTCGGTTCCCAAGCAGCCAAGCTTCATCTGAATTCAAGAGTTACACTTGTGAATCGAATTCAATGCTTAGACCCTCTCCAGAACATTGAGCTCTTGCAGGTATTTTGCTCTTCTTGCAGTACGAAATATGATAGTTTCATCAACTGGCCTCGAGTTATATAGCAATTTTATGTTGTGTGACAAATTACTACACACGTCTACACCTATATTTGAAGGGTGTCTGGCATGACAGACTGATAAGCTAGGTGAAGTTTAGATAAACCTAAGCTTCAGCTCCTAAGTTAGCTTATAAAGATAAGCTAAAGATAGCTTATGAGTGCCATATATGCTGTTGCTAATAGCTTATGAAAATCAGCTAGCATGTAGGTTACAGGATCTAGCTAAGCTAGTGCACAGATGATGATATTGAATTATAAGCTTAATTTTTGTAAGCTGAATACAAATATAGTGACAAACACATTCTTGAGCCATCTATATTTAATCTAGAGTCAAAATTCTTCTTTCCAGGTTTATCCGGAGTAATAAAATATGATAGTTGTATCTTTAATAGTAAAAATTGCTTGTACTTGAAAGTGACACTATTCCAGCGACTCATATAGTAGCTCTGAGATAGTCCATTTTATAGTCATTACAAACCCACAACATGCTATATGTTAGATCAAATTAATTACAGTCCTTAGATTTGAACCACTGTAAGTATTGGATAAAAAAATGTTAATTTTTCTTCCTTTCACAACTACTTGTACTTTACAGATAAGCTAGTGGTTAAAAATTAGATGACATATGGTTTTATGATGGACAGTACATACATGTATGGAATGGTGAAAAACTACTAGGTTTAGTATGGTGTTATGATTTTATTGAGTTTGTATATATCCTACCGTAACTGTGCAAATGTGAGGTCTGGATCGGATTGTTGGATTATACAATTCAGATTGTAGTTGTTTTTTGGGTCAAATTCCAGTACTTCATTCAATTTGAGCTCTCATGCATGGCATGATTACTGAATCCTTCATGATAACATCCAGGAAATTCATGGAACCTGGTTATGATACCCGCAGTTGGAGACTTGTCATCTCCAGGGCAGAGAAAGCGCGTTAACAACCCAACATGCATCTATGTCAGATATGGGCGAGAGAGAAAGCTTGATATTGTGCCGGTCTGTCTATGGGATTTTGCTTCTTTATTGCCAATTCAAAAGAAGAATTGATTTATAATTAAGGGTGGTATTTTCTTTTCTTTATTATCAGCAGACTTTTGAAGGAAAGCGGGCAAAGATGGTTGAATCCTAACATACATATGATAGTGGGGTGTTTTTGGTAATTTTGAAGATATGGGGGTTGGTAAACTCAAATTTGCCCTTATTTTTTGGGCTAAAGAACAGTTTGAATTCTAATTGAGTTTAGGTGATCTTGAATCTGGATGCCCTGTTACTAATGCCCGTTTTCACTTAACCACCTATGGTTATGTACATTGATTGCCCATCTAATCTAATGCGGTTTGGTGAAGGAATATACAAGCTATGTCTGCTGCTTCAAAATTGCATGTAACGTTGCACTCGAAATTTACGTGAGGTTAATGTGGAGCGCCTGCAAGCGTTATTTCATCAACCCAGAATCGGACTGAAGTTGGTTTTGACTAGCACTGGAAATTGCAATCACCATAATTCTTAGAACGAAACTGGACGGTTAGAGGCGTCAGTTTCGGTCTAAATATCAACTTTTTTGTGTTAAAAAATCTAATTTGTTTGCGCAAGTCTAGGACTAGGAGTAACGTGTGAGCCCTTAGCATTGCAAATTTGCTATGCGAACAGTCAACAGCGCAATGCGCATCTATCCAGCAAAGGAACTCCTTGAGCTAAAATATTAGATATGATTTAATTTTGTAAGCAGTAATTATGACGGAGTAGAGTAGGGTGTTTGAATTACCTGATTTTTATTGTTTGTGTAGTGCATAGATGCACGATTATTGAATTGCTAACAAAATATAAATAATGGGTTTAAGAGTAATTTTTCAAAAAAAAGATTATAAAGGCGATTTTCGGCAAATAATGTATACTAAAAGCTATTTTGTGTAATTTATTCCAAGTTTGACATACCACTGAAAGATTGGCAACACAAGGAGAAGGTTGTTCACCCCTGGCCGGCTGGCCCTGGTACTTGAACTCCGTTAAACCCTAAATTAAACCCCCAACATCACGCTCATGAGTTTTCGATTTCTCTCTCTTCAGCAGAAATTCTATCCTTCTTCTTTCAATTTCCAATCCCCAATCCCCGAGCGATTAAATTTATTTCCTTCGCTGAATTTTTATACTCGTCGTCAATAGTGGTGATAGGTGAAGTTGTTCAGAATCGTAGCATGCTGATTATCTCTAGGGTTTCCAGAAGTTGTAACAATAGTTGCCATCTTGGCTCCTATCTCTGTTTTTCCCGACGGTATTACATCCATAGCATAAAATTGTATAACAATACGAGCTACGGGCTATGGAGGAAATGTAACGGGATTGTAAGGAATTCAATGTCGACGCAAGTTTACAGACATTGTCAGATACTGGTACGTTTGGAGCTCGTACTTCCCCTCTTCTTCTAATTGATGAGATGCAAATATATCAGTTTTTTTTGGGCCATTCTTTGTTAATGTCTTATGTTTATACAATTCATTATATATTTTGCTGTATGTTGGAATTTGGATGCTTTTCATCAATTTTGGACTTAGAAGTCCTAGTTAGTTTGATCATAAGTAGGTCTTCTTGACTAGGAATTCAAGTTATAACTTATAAGAACTTATGCTGCTGCATTTTTGCTGTCTGGGTTGGCAATTTCATAAGACAGCATACAGAAAATTTGGTTTATCTTTTAGTTCACTCACCCTTGCAGCTCTGTTTTATCTAGTAATTTGCTCTCGATTTAGGTGCTATTAATCAGTTCTCTTGTTCACTCTTAGCTCTACTCTCCTAATGTTTGTGGGTAATCTCCTCAATTTGTAAAAACTGGCATTGGGTTTTGTAAAATCACTGCTGCTTAGTTGTATGTAGTAGTCAAGGGGAGTTACATTTGAAATGAGGCTGGTGGATCAGCTGCTTGCTTTAGTGACTATCATGAAAATATAGTTTTTTATGATGAAGACTAAGCAGAAATTCTTTTAGGACTCGAAAAGTTGAACTGAAGTTGTTGTCTTCAGTCTTCACTTCCTACCTTAAAATAAAGGCATGGATGTGGTTAAATATCGAAAATTGGTAAGATCCATTTATAACAAATTCATATACACTGGCCTAATATTTTCAGCAGTGCATCTTCCTTTGAAAAGTTATATTGTTTGCTTCTTAAATCGTGATTAATGGGTACAAATATATGCAGGTTTGTGTTGCACCAGTCCCTGTTGGAATTTCATGGATATGGCCTTCCTTCACAGCTTCAAGCCACTTTTCTGTATCATTGAAGTTGGTTTCGACATGGGCAACTGACCAAATTAAAGTTATAGATGATACGTTGAACCACCAAATTCTTTCTGCGGTTGAAAATAACCTCTCTGATGGCGTGGTTCGTAGTTTGTTTGATCAACTATGTAGAGAAGGAAGTTTTCCAGGGATGGCTAGGTTACTTCTTCAATCATTGCATCACAAGGGTATTTTCCTGCACGTTAACGCCTATGATCTGCTTTTGGAAGCAGCAAGCCAGAAAGAAGACATCGAGCTGTCAATAAAGATCTTCAAAGAAACATTAATATCCTCCAAAGCACCGAGTTCCAAATCATACTTCCATCTTGCCAGGGCTTTTTCAAAGATGGACAACCACGTTCAGCTGCTCAGAGTCGTAAGTGAGATTGCTGAAATGACATTTCCAAGGAGTCTGATCATTTTGAACAGGATTATCTTTGCCTTGGCAGAGTGTGGGTGTGCTGACAAGGCTTTGACCGTTTTTGACTTCATGAAGAACTCAGAATGCAAGCCAGATTTTCTTACTTACAATACCATTATCGGGTTCTTAGGCCATGGAGGCAGGGTGGATGATATGTTAATCCAATTCTCATCCATGAAAGAGGCTGGCATTTCTCCGGATCTTGTGACATATAATACTCTGATAAACAACTTTGGAAAGTGTTGCAGGATAGATTTGTGTGTCATGTGTTGGAGGGAATTGGCAGAGAAGGGTATCCAGCCAGATTTACGAACGTACAGTTCAATGATTGACAGCCTTGGCCGATGTGGGAATGTTGAGGAATCCTTGAGGCTTTTCAATGAAATGAAGTGTAGAAAAATCCAGCCATCAGTTTATGTGTACAGATCGCTGATTGATTCCTTTAAGAAGATGGGTAAATTAGAGGTTGCAGCAAGTCTTCAGGAAGAGATGTTGGCATCTATGTCTCATCTTGTTGGTCCCAATGATTTCAAACGTAAGAAGAGATGACTGACTCTTACAACAACAACGTTGTTCAGTAACTGCAGAACATTCACATGAATGTTACTGATCTTGCATCTCCTGAGTTCTGTTTGGGCAATGGGCAATGGCAAGCTTCTGTGGGAAGGTACAGTCCAAGAAATGGGGATTTAGTACATGCTTGAATATCCAGGGAAGATTGTCCACGAAACAGAAACTTCATTAATGGAGATTTGTTGACTCCCCTTGTGTCAATCATGTTGTTCTGAAGAAGAAAATGGTACTGTGGCTTTCATGTTCCATTGTTCAAGAAGTCCAGCTGCAAAGGGCCCAAAAAAATATGGGGTCACTAAATTTTTGTTTGCATGTACTATAGTGTTATTATAATGTTTATTATTTGCATTTTTAATATTCCGCACGTGTGAATTGAAGAGGATTATCTCCGGTCTATTGTGACAATTGAAGAGGAGTAGATTTTACTTCAAATCGGTATTTTCTTAAAACCTTAATTTCAGTTTTACTAAAATTATAATTTAAGATCATCGATTAGTATCAAAATTTTATTTTCACATTAATCAAAATTATTATACGAAATTCAAAATTTTATATTAATTTATTACTAAAACAAAAATATGTACTAATAACGATTTTATATTAAGAAATGGGCGAGTTCTAAAGAGCTGCAACATTAAGAGGATTTTGGATTCATTGGTTTTTTAAGAGTTTTTAATTAATAAAATGAATCTCTACTAGTTTTTAAGGTTTAAAGGAGAGGGAATAGAGAGGAGGATTTTGGGTTTATTGATTTTTTAAGAATTTTTAATTAATAAAATAAATTCCTATTAATTTTTAAGGTTTAAAAGATAGGAACATGGAATAGAATTTAGAGAGAGGGAAATGTGTCTATTTTTATTAAGAATTCGTTAATTTAAAAAAAAGATCTGTCAAACGTTATTTACTTAACTGAGAGCAACTTTAAAGATGAGACACCGCAACTTTAAAGGTGAGACAAGCCCAAATACGAAAATAGACGGTTACTTTATGCTTTGTTGATATCTGATATCAATTCTATTCCCTTTCGCCTTTTATCAATTGACCCCTTTTTTAGATTTTTCTTCTCTCATACTTCATCCCCAATTCGACGAAACCTTCGAACCCTAGAAATCTCCGATCGACAAATCTTCATACCAAGAGCTTTCGAGCTTTGATTCGTCGTTTTCTTGGCAGCCATGGGGAACACAGAGAAGCTTATGAACCAGATCATGGAGCTGAAATTCACCGCCAAGTCCCTGCAACGTCAGGCTCGCAAGTGCGAGAAGGACGAGAAGGCCGAAAAACTCAAGGTGAAGAAGGCGATCGAGAAAGGGAACATGGACGGCGCCAGAATTTACGCAGAGAACGCTATTCGCAAGCGATCCGAGCAGATGAACTACCTCCGCCTCTCCTCCCGCCTTGACGCCGTCGTTTCGAGGCTTGACACCCAGGCGAAGATGCAGACAATCGGAAAGTCCATGTCTACGATTGTCAAATCTCTCGAATCTACTCTGAACACGGGAAATCTCCAGAAGATGTCGGAGACGATGGACCAATTCGAGAAGCAGTTCGTGAACATGGAAGTTCAGTCTCAGTTCATGGAAAGCTCCATGGCGGGGACGACCTCGTTGTCGACGCCGGAGACGGAGGTGAACAGCCTGATGCAACAGGTGGCCGACGACTACGGATTGGAGGTGTCGGTAGGGTTGCCTCAGGCGGCTGGGCACGCGATCGCAACTCCGAGTGCAGGGGAGAAGGTGGAGGAGGGCGATTTGTCCAGGAGGCTCGCGGAGCTTAAGGCGCGAGGTTGAAGAAGAAGAACTATTTCTGAAGGTTCTTCATGGTCAAGTACTCACCGTGTTTATAGTGTAAGAATTGAATGTTTTCTTTCCTCCTTTCTCAGTGGCATGAACTACTTTTGAAACCTTGAATTTCTATGCTGAGAATATGGTATTGTTTGGAACCTTGAAAGCCTGAGAAAGGCTCATGGAATACGACTTTGGAATGTTCAATTTATGCGTGCTGTTTCTTTATTTGCTAGTATGGTTATCTTCTTGGCTTGCTGCTTGCTTGTTCCTGATATGATGTCATGGGGGTATGGACTATGGATGAGTTGAGATCTTGTTTGTAACGTGAAATACTGTCACTAAACTGAATCAAACAGGTTGCTAAAACATGTAATGTAACTAGAGAAAGAAAACAATGCTGTTCAACTTTACATGGATTATCCTGGAGTATTATGAAAGTAAAAACATAGAAAATAGAAACATAGAAAATCTGTCGAATGAAGTCTATGAAACCCTGTCGAATGCTGACTTGAAAATTCTCAGTGTCCTGCTTCCTTAACTCTCTATCCTTGCAGTTTGAATGTCTTCTGGTATTTTAGACGCCTCAAAGCATATTTGCATCCTCTTGCCTTGTGTTAGGCTAAATTCTGACAGACTTTGCTGCAAACATAATTGGCATCTTTTATGTTGGTGTTGTAGATTTAGCAAGTAGCTTCGAGGCTTTTTACATCATAGTTGATGATGTGGTGCTGTATTGGATACTACAGGGTTTTTGCATCTGTAAGTGAGAATTAGGGTGGCAGACATTATTCTTTTAGATGTAGAGATCACTTTGAAGCTTGAAGTCTTGAACTATCATTGTAATGCTGTATTAGGATACGCAACTAGTGTGAAGTTCAGCAAGTTCTAGGAATAACTTGTTAGATAGCTGACATTTATACCTGAATGGTTAGAGATAAGAGAAGACTAAGCTTATGACAGTAATTTTTTAGAGCAATCATGACAGGAATAATAGTGGAGAAAATTTGTTTTGAAAGAATTTTAACCCTTTTATATTTGGTGATCCAGATTAATGATGCTGTTTAGTACCGTGGATCCTTTTTTGACATATTTCCTCCCTAACTCTATTGTTTGGCTCTTAATCTAAGAATATTTGTCATAGGTATGACTTGGAAATGATCCAAAATGTCCTCTTGGATGATATTTTTAAGACGAAGTTTACGAGCTTGTAATAATCAATGATCTCATTGCGCTGTACAAAGCCTAATTTACATAACTCACCATGTGATTAGAACCAAGATACCTTCATCGTTGCCCGATAAGGCAAGTCACTCTGTTGTGCTGATTGACCCAAGCACATATAACCAAATGCTTCATTGTTTGCTTCTGAGACTCACTGTAATTGCATCTATTAGCTCAACTCCGAAACCTCTTTAAAAACCACACAATTTTCCACTTCGTGTCTTGTTAGCTAAAACCCTAAGCAGGATGCTGATAATATTCCAAACCTCATTATATGACTTGAGTTGGCAAGCAAAGCAAGCGGTAAGTTGTTTCGCCAGTAGACATGGATTAAGCGAGTGTTAAAAACCTACAGTAATAATGTAAGCGCACCAAAATGTATATTCCTGAAGTTACTGTGTTAGCAGATTTTGAATATACCGGTGTCTTTTCTCGTAGAATTGTGTTTCCAGGATGAGGAAAAGGACAATGAAAACTCAAAAAGATGTTAAATAGGTTACACAGGATGAACCATTCAAGTCGTTCTACATGTTCGTGTTTTGCACCTCATTTTCATCCCACATTTTTCGACCTATTTCTTATCCTCAAACTGGATAGTCAAACTAATGGCCCAACTTAGGCTAGCTTCTGTTCGTTCGATAAACTTGAGCAAACTTAATTCTGTCAATGACTCAATTGGGTTAACCCTTTACGTATGGGCCGCGGTATATAGCACTTCTGTAGTTTTGGGTGTATCAGATGTTAAAATTTCAAGCCGAAGTACAATACTATGTTTGGACAATGCAAATCTTATTTTGTGTGTCAAGTTTCGAGTTAAAATCTTTTGCCACAACAATCTAGTAATTTTCTTTTTGGTTAAAACAATCTAAATTTTGGAGTACGGTGTTGCTGATTTTGGAGTCGTATAACATGGGATCAGTCACGTTCTATTATGTCATGGAATTAATAACAACAGCACGCAATAACCTTAAGATAACACAAAATTAATATTAGGGAAAGAGTCATAACCTTAAGATCTTTTTTGACTAGTACTTGATCGACCGTTGGTTGTTCCATGTATTGTGTGTGTTGGTAGATGGCCAGCTACATATATAGGCCCTTACTATTCGGCGCATAGACAATTTTGCCTTTCAGCGCATAGGCTCGCACGTAACGTGGGAATAAGCTTTCCACGTTACGCGCGGAAACAGACTCTTTCAAGCTCCACACGTTACGTGTGAGACAGTTCCACACGTTACGTGTGGGACAGCTCCACACGTTACGTGTGGGACAGCTCCACACGTTACGTGTGGGACAGCTCCACACGTAACGTGTGGAGTGAATCTGGCTTTAAAAGCCAGATTTCTCCCATTCGAAGCAATTACCCTAAAACGCAGCCCGAACTCCCTTCTTCCCTTCCCACATAACGCGTCTCGTGGATCTCCTCGTTACGAAGCAACAAACTCCGCACGTTACGTCGAATCAAGATCTTGGTTATTTTTTGTTAATTTTGAAGTTTTTTGTTAGATCCATGTTGTGTAGATGTTTTTGATGGTAGATCTATGTTGCATAGATGTTTTTGATATTGTTGTTGATTTTTTGTTTAATTTCGAAGTATTTTTTTTGTATGAAATGGTGAAAATTGGTTAGATTTGAATAAAATGATGTTGAGGATTTATGTTGAATTTTTGTGAAAATATGCAAATGGAAGTGATAGTATTGGTAGATTTGTTAAAGTGTGATTTTTGTTGAATTTATTGTATTATTTGATGAAAAAAATTTCTCGTCGGAATCTGAAAATTGCGCCGGAGAAGACGACGGAATGTCACCGGAGTGTCGCCGCCGACAATTGGAAACTGCAAATTCACACGTAACGTGTGAATGTGTCCCACACGTTACGTGTGGAGCCAATTCACACGTTACGTGTGAATGCATTTTTGTTCTGGCTTACCTTTGTTTCCGGCGATATTCCGGCGACTCTCCGGCGTAGTATTTATCAAGAATACAAAATATATTATTTTGATTAAAATGTGGATATATAACCGCAGATGGATCCTGGTGAAAGAACCGCACGTAGGAGGTGCCGCAACCTTGTCCGCGAACAGTCGTTTAGGACTGAAGAAGAGGTGAACAGGACAGAGAGAAGGCAACAGAGGGATGATGAGACTGACGCCTATCAGACTAGAGCCGGTAGCAGTAGTGGGGTTGTAGGCATGATTTCCGCTCAGAGCTTAATGGCGGTGCCTTTGTTTCCTGGAGATAGGGCAGATTCTGAGCCTCAGTTCTACCCGGACTACCGAGCGAGCCCGCTGCGTGGTTATTCTGATACAATAGATCAGAATAACTACTACGGGCGGACTTTTAGTCCACCGGTACTACCGCCGCATGTGAGCCCTCATCAGAGCCCTTCGTATTATTATCAGGGGGCTGAGGATGAGCACAACCCTTGGGAGAACCCGACAGTGTACCCGAACGCTCCCTATCATTAGCCTATGGTAAGTACATTTAGTATAACATGAATTTGTTTAAAAATTGTAATTGCTTATGATTTATTTAATAAATGTAGGATCATGCCAATACATGGGGGACTCAGGACCAGACCAGCAATGCTTGGATGCCAAGAGATGACGCTCCGGACGTGGACGAGGAGCCTCAGGAAGCCTCTTCTTCGCGGGCAAAACCGCCCCAATCAAAGAAGAAGGTCCAGAGAGCCTTCCTGGAGGTCCGGAGAGCCCTGATCTCCTCAAGAGTTTTGTCAACCACGTGGCGTACCTCCTGTACCAGCGCATTGTAAGTTGCATGAAACTTTATTTCTTGTAATTCTTAATCTTATTACAAATAAGTCCAATGGATTGCTTAAATATGTTCATATACAGCCGGTGCCACCGTTGAGGTTCCAGTAGCGAGGCAAGCAGTTACACTCATGGCGTATCACACCGAATGCCGAGTGGTGTAACATGGCGTCTGCGTCCGGGCTATGTCATCTACCGGACATCATGCACGAGCATGTGGATGAGACGCTGATTGGTGCCTTCGTCGAGCGTTGGCAACCAGAGACCAACTCATTTCACATGCCATGGTGTTGGAATGGAACTTTTGAAACTTCAGTTCCCATGAAGTTCCCTTCCTCTGTTTCTCTTGTTTTGACGATGACAAACACTTGAACTTAATTGTCTACTCTAGTGTCTTATCCATAGCTGAAAAGATAAGGGAAATAAGTCCATTGTGAGCGAAGATCAAGATAGAGGGAACTGGATGGGAACCGCGTCTGTGTATTCCCAGCGCTAGCAACAGAATCTTTGAAGAAGATTTTCTCACCAAATCCGGAAGCTAACAACTGAAGATCTTTAGCCGGTTTACATATAGAGTATCTTTATATGATTATGTAAATTAGGATTAGGGTGAGAGGATATTTTATATCTTATTTGAGGAAAGAGATAAAATATCTCATCACTGATTTATGGAATTTGTTCGTTCAAGGAATATCACATCCGAGATCTTTCCTTGACAAACAAGTTGTATAAATACGTGATGATGCTGGTACTTTTAGGCTATGAATTTCCACGAGATTTAGAGTGCATCAGAAAGAAAAAGAAGAAGAAGAAGAAGAAGAAGTGTTCGAGTCGAAAGAGTCAAAGTAAGTCTATTGTGCGTTAATCTGTGATTTCTAGGGAACTAGGTTTAGTCTGAGTGTGTTAGACTGAAATGTGTGAGTTCGGAAGTTGTAATCGCATATTAATATACAAGTAGACTGTTTCAAATCCTCGAAAGAGTGGTGGTTTTTATCCTAGATAACTAGTTGGTTATCAAAGGTTTCCACCTTAAGTGATTGTTCTTGATAACTTGCTTAATTGTTATTCCGCTGCCCATAGGAACTGAACACATTAGTGTCTCAGTTCCCTTGATACTAACGCACAGATCCTACAATTGGTATCAGAGCTAGCGCTCTAGATTGTGTGTTTACTAAGCAGGTTTTTAAGATGTCTCGCAACAACGAACCTGAACTCGGTGTCTCCATCAACAAGCCGTACATTCTTAAGAATGGACAAATCAACTGGTGGACTCAACAACTTACTGGCTTTATGCAAACCAACGACATGCAATGCTGGTATGTCTTGGAGAATGGGAACTACCCTAAGCCAGTTGATACAAAGGATCCCACCAAGCTTATGCCTATCTCTGAATGGACTCAAGAGCATTTCGGTCAACAAGAAAAGAATGCAAAGGCACGCCAATATATCCTAAATGCCTTGACCAAAACTGATCAAGACAAAGTCATTGGCATCGATAATGCTAAAGAGATGCTGAAAGCTCTGAGGGAATTCAACCTGGGAAGTGAAGACCTTCAGAACAGCAGGAAGTTTGATCTACAAGGAGAATATCACAGATTCAAAATGCTTGAGACTGAAAATGTCTCATCTTATCACTCTCGTTTTAAGATTCTATGCAATGAACTCACAGCTTGTGGTGCAGCACCTGAAGAGTGGTCAAAATCCATGGTGATTATCAACGGACTTAACTCCAAGTTCGAAATGACACAGAGCATCATGCTTCAAACTCCTTCCATCAGAGTTCTCCCTGTTCAGGAACTCATTGGTCAACTCTAGCGACAAGAAGACAAGGCTAAGGGAACTGAGCAAGTGAAAACTGATCAAAGCATTGCCCTGATGCTGACCAAAGTCATGGAAAGGCCGAAGACCGATGAACACTCCGACGAGGAAAATGATGATGAAATCACAGCTCTTCTAACTCGCACTGTTAGGAACTTTCAGAAGGGCAAGATCCCAAGGAAAGACTTCAAGAGGGAACACAAGGAATTCAGATGCTATCAATGCAACCAGGTTGGGCATCTTGCTAAGAATTGCCCAAACAAGAAGGAGGATGCTGAACCTCAACAGAAAAAGGCGTTGGTTGCTACATCCACTTGGGGTGACAATGATGAAGAATCTGAAGGGGAACCAGACGACTTATCCTCTGGACAATGTCTGATCGCTGAAACATCCTCTGCAATGGAACTCAACTTCAGTTCCCTTGATCTTTGTCTCATGGCAACTGCTGACTCAAGTACTGACTCAGACCCCACCAAACCTGAGGTATCTTCTGTTGAAATCACTGAAACTCTCTCTAAGTATGATAAAAAGCACTTGATTAAATTGATTATCAAACTCAGTGACGAAAACAATTCCTTACAAGAAAAGATCACTGAAAATGAAGAAGAAATTTCTTGCTTAACTGAGGAAAATGCTGTTTGGTGTAAGAAAGTTGAGGATGCTTCTAAATCTAGCAACTCTTCGCATGTTGTCTGCCCTACTTGTGACTTGCATGATAAACTAAATCTTGGTGATAGCTCCCATGCCAGTTCCTCTTCTGATCATGATCTCCTAAAGTCTATTATTAGTAAACTTGACTCTCTCACTGAATGCATTCATGAAAAGACTGTTAATCAAACTGTTTTTGTGAGACCTAGAGCTGGATTAGGCTACCGTCCTCATGATTCGTCCGATACTCTATGTGTTGCCCATAGTGATCCAGATAAAGTATCTAGTGAAATTCAGGCTAGAAATGAAATACTTGATTTGGCTCTTCAAACTTCTAACTGCAAAAATGAATACTTGCAAGAAAGAATTAAGGTTCTTGAAAATGTTTCTAAGGACAATCTTCCGTGTGCTCCTAATGATTCTAAGATACATGAGATGTATAAGGGTATTGGGCGCAATGCTCCCAGGAAGAAGGTTGATCTAAGGGAGAGAAAGATATCCAACTCAGTTCCCTTTCGTCAAAAGGGTAAGTACCTCTGAATTCCCAACAATCGTGTTTGCTGGTACTGTGGGAACCAAGGTCATAACATTGAAGAATGCAACAAGAAGATCAGGGACGAAGAAAAAGCCTCTAAAAGGAGGAACTATATGAGGAAGGATAATAGGAAAAGAACTGAAATTTCTAACTTAAATGATCCCTATTATTATTCTTCTCCTTCTCAGGGAATTGACCATGCTAATCAACCTAGGAACTCTCCTCCTAACAACCCCAGGAACGATAAACCGACCTGGGTTCGTAAGAAATGATGTTTAATTTTGCAGGCTGAAGTGAGCAAAGAAGAAAAATGGTACATAGACAGTGGAGCTTCATGTCATATGACTGGAAACAGGAAGAAACTGCACTCACTTCAGAAATACAACGGAGGAAAAATTTCCTTCGGTGACAAAAGAAAAGGAGCAATTTGTGGCGTTGGATGCGTGGATTTAACTGACAAAGTTCAGGTAAGTGATGTTCACCTTGTTGACAATTTGGGTTTTGATCTAATGAGTGTGTCACAGCTTTGCGATCAAGGGGAGAACCATGTCTTATTCACTCCCAAGGAATGCTTCGTGCTGAATCCTAAGACACACAAAACTCTCTTGAAAGGGAAACGATACAACAATGTCTATATCGTTGACACTAGCTTCATCCCTGAAGAAAATCTTTGCTTGTCTTCTATTGCTGATAGAACGACCATATGGCATCAAAGACTTGGCCATGCTAGCCCTCAGCTTATTCATAAGCTTCACAAGAAGGAACTGGTGAGAGGACTTCCCTCTGTTCAAATTGATAAAGACAACATTTGCTCAGACTGTGTAAGGGGGAAACCGGTACGTAGTTCCTTTAAGTCAAAATATGAGATCAGTTCCTCTCATCCTCTTGAACTTGTTCATATGGATTTATGTGGTCCCATGCGTACTCAAAGCTTTGGAGGGAACATGTATATTCTTGCACTTGTTGATGATTTCTGTCGCTTCACCTGGACCATATTTATAAAATCAAAAGATGAAGTATTTGACAGGTTCTCAGCTATAGTTCCCACTCTTGAGAACTCCCTTGGGTACAATCTTCGTGCCATTCGTTCCGATCATGGAACTGAGTTCAAAAATGCCAAGTTTCTAACCTTTTGCAGGGACAAGGGAATCTCTCATAATTTCTCAGCTCCTCGCACTCCTCAACAGAATGGAGTTGTCGAAAGGAAGAATAGGACCTTGGAGGACATGTCTCGTACTATGCTCCTATCTGCTGGTCTTCCTCATAGGTTTTGGGCAGAGGCAGTCAACACCGCTTGCTACATTCTGAATCGTGCCATGCTTCGCCCTATGACTGAGAAGACCTCCTATGAGCTCGTGAAAGGCCGAGTTCCCAACGTTTCCCATCTTCGGGTCTTCGGGTGCAAATGCTTTGTGCACAATAATAGCAAAGATCCAATTGGGAAATTTGATCCCAGAAGCGATGAAGGGATATTCCTTGGCTATGTCAGCAACAACAAGGCTTACAAAGTGTACAACCTTCGTACACAAAAGATTGAGGAAAGTGTTCATGTTGTATTCAATGAATCTGCTTTTTCTAACATGCCACAGGTACCCTCTAGTTCTCCTCCTACTGATGATGACCCCGATGAATCCTTCCCCTCATCTACTCCTGAGTTATCTCGCAACCTGTCTGGAGACTCAGTTGGGAACTCACCCGATTCTGAAGAGCAATCCTCTCATGTCTCTCCGAAGCCTGCTCCACAAAATGATTCTCCATTGCCTGAGAGTCCCCAAGTCATCGGAATGCCTGTTCAAGCTCCCAATTCTAGGGATCTCATCTCCTCCGATGCTCCTGCTACCAGTTCCCAAGCTGAAGGGAACTCAGATGACCATGCTGAAGGGAACTCTGATGATCATGCTGTAGAGAATCCTGATGTCACACATCCTGTTGTGACCGATGACTCAATTCCTGTTCCCAACTACAAGTACAAAGGATCTCATCCCGTGGATCTAATCATAACTCCATATCACAAACCAGGTCCGTCCACTAGATCCTCTCTGAATAACTTTTGTGCTTTCAATGCCTTCTTATCTCTTGTAGAGCCCAATAACTACAAAGAAGCACTCACTGACCCAGACTGGATTCATGCAATGCAAGAGGAATTACATCAATTTGATCATAACAAAGTCTGGCGCTTAGTTCCCTGTCCTCCCAACAGAACCATCATAGGAACTAAGTGGATCTTTCGTAACAAGCTTGATGACTCCGGCGTCGTCACAAGGAACAAAGCTCGTCTGGTGGCTCAAGGGTATAATCAGCAAGAGGGCATTGACTACGATGAGACGTTTGCCCCTGTTGCTCGGATGGAAGCTATCCGCTTAATGATTGCCTATGCTGCTCACAAAGGCTTCAAGCTCTTCCAAATGGATGTCAAAACTGCCTTCCTCAATGGCATTCTTCAAGAGGAAGTGTATGTAAAGCAGCCCCCTGGGTTTGAGGATAGAGACCATCCTGACTACGTCTACTTCCTCGACAAAGCTCTATATGGGCTAAAGCAGGCTCTGCGATCATGGTATGATCGCCTTGCTCAGTTCCTATTATCCAATGGATACAGAAGAGGTTTGATTGATAAAACTTTGTTCCTACTGGAAGTCAAGGATGATATCTTGGTTGTTCAAGTATATGTCGATGATCTTATTTTTGGATCCACTAACCTCTTTCTTGTAGAAAAGTTCAAGAACCTAATGAGCAGTGAATTCGAGATGAGCATGATTGGGGAACTGACCTTCTTCCTAGGTCTTCAGGTTAATCAGCTTTCCGAGGGAACTCAGATCCATCAATAGAAGTATGTGAAGGAACTTCTAAGGAAATTCAAGATGGACACTTGCAAACCCTTTGCAACTCCCATTTCCCCAGCAACCAAGCTCACGCTGGAAGATTCTGATCCCAAGGCTGATCAATCCCTATATCGGCAAATGATAGGTTCGCTTCTCTATCTCACCGCAAGTCGGCCATATATTATGTATTCTGTGTGTCTTTGTGCTCGCTTTCAGGCTGATCCTCGCACCAAACACATGGCTGCTGTGAAAAGAATTCTTCGCTATCTGAAGGGAACTGACAATCTCTGTCTTTGGTATCCCAAACATTGCGACTTCGAGCTCATCTCCTACACCGACGCTGACTATGCTGGCTTCCTTCAAAATAGGAAAAGCACATCTGGAATGGCTCAGTTCCTTGGCCTTTGCCTAGTCTCATGGGGCTCTAAGAAGCAAACCTCCATCTCTCTCTCCACCACTGAGTCTGAATACATTGCTGCTGCTGCTTGCTGTGCTCAACTCCTCTGGCTCAAACAACAACTCGCGGACTTTGGTAAATCCTATGGCCCTCTCAAAATTCTTTGTGATAATACTAGTGCCATTAGCATATCTAAGAATCCTGTCTTTCATTCCAAGTCTAAGCATATTGACATACGACACCACTTTTTGAGAGATAATGTGGAAAAAGGGATCATTATTATGGAACATTGTCGTACTGAGGAACAAATTGCTGATATATTCACAAAAGCCCTTAATCGAGAACCATATGAGTACTTTAGACTCCTTCTTGGAATGATTTCCATAGCTTAGCGGTTCTGAGTTCCCTTGCCTTTTTCCCTGGTATTGACTAGTTATGTGACTTATTATTTTCTTTGGTAACTAGTTGGGAACTGTGTTTACAGCTTTTCTTGTCCATCTCTGTCTTCATGTGTTTATTGTTATGATATTAGTTGGACATTCTTCTCGCCTTCATGCGTTGTGTGAATATCTTGATTGCATTTCTTTCAACAATATATAATCAATATGATCTCTGAACCCATATTATAAGCCGAAAGGATGATTGATTATAAGCTGTCCCTAACCTGGCTTCCCTAGTAGTTCCCTATGAACCTTTTTCTGATTAGTCCACAAATGGGAACTTACTAGTTTAGCGTCAAAATTGCCTTTCTGATATTTATATGCTTTTGGATGTGTACTTTTCATGATTTGAATACCCACTATACATATGCATCCAGAGCCTTCCCTAGCCAGGTACTTCTAAGGAACTAAGAGGGAACTGAAAAGGTCGCTGCTTGTGTGCTCTCTCCGCCGCCGCCTCAGATATTGTGCATCCTTCCTTTACTGTTCTCAAAGATATTAATGGCAAACCCTGCAAATTCTGCCCGTTTGAGATCTTTGCGGATGTGATGTGAAAAAAAAAGGAGGAACTGAGCTACTGGACCTCCCTAAGATCATCATCCTTCATATGCCAGCTTGCCACTCTCATCCCTCACACTCTCTGCCTTACACCTCAATCATCAAAGCCCTGTTGACAACACTTGGTGTGTACCCGGAGTCCCCCTCTGAGACGATGTTTCAGCACCTAATGGATATGGCTTACATCTACCGTCCCAATATTAATGAGGAAAAGGAGGTTAAGACTAAGAGGACCCGTGCTGCTCCTGAACAATCTGAGCATGAGTCCTCCGTTCTCTCCAAAGTCACTGCTGCCATCTCTACTGAGCTTAAGAAACTCACCGCTTCTGTGAAGGAATTGTATGCTGCCTTCAACTCTCTTGCGACTGCATTGATTGCCAAGTTGCCTCCCAGTTCCTCCTGAATTCCCCATGATGTTTCTGGCTTAGTCTCACTAGGAACTCCCCTGCACACTAGCTGCCCTGCTTTGTTGGTTTCTCTCTCTTCGTGATCTTGTTTGTTTGCTCTTCGTGTGTTTGCTAGCTGCTTTGTGCATCTTTTGTTATAATTAATGAATATCTGTTTGCTCAGTTGCGACTTGCCATTTGCTTTGAACTTGTTCCTCTCTGGGTACCATTTGAAACCAATCTATCTTTTTGATGATGTCAAAAGGGGGAATAGTCTTTGGAATCTTGGAACCAATAGGACTGGTGTCTTTCTAAGGGGGAACTAAGTATTGTGTTCAAAGATTAAGGGGGAACTATAAAGCATTTATCCCAGTATCTCTGCTTCCTTAATATGTCACTTATCTTGCCTATTGGTTATATGTTTATTACTGGTATTGGTTTGTCATCATCAAAAAGGGGGAAATTGTTGAAATGGAACTTTTGGAACTTCAGTTCTCATGAAGTTCCCTTCCTCTGTTTCTCTTGTTTTGACGATGACAAACACTTGAACTTAATTGTCTACTCTAGTGTCTTATCCACAGCTGAAAAGATAAGGGAAACAAGTCCATTGTGAGCGAAGATCAAGATAGAGGGAACTGGATGGGAACCGCGTCTGTGTATTCCCAGCGCTAGCAACAGAATCTTTGAAGAAGATTTTCTCACCAAATCCGGAAGCTAACAACTGAAGATCTTTAGCCGATTTACATATAGAGTATCTTTATATGATTATGTAAATTAGGATTAGGGTGAGAGGATATTTTATATCTTATTTGAGGAAAGAGATAAAATATCTCATCATTGATTTATGGAATTTGTTCGTTCAAGGAATATCACATCCGATATCTTTCCTTGACAAACAAGTTGTATAAATACGTGATGATGCTGGTACTTTTAGGCTATGCATTTCCACGAGATTTAGAGTGCATCAGAAAGAAAAAGAAGAAGAAGAAGAAGAAGTGTTCGAGTCGAAAGAGTCAAAGTAAGTCTATTGTGTGTTAATCTGTGATTTCTAGGGAACTAGGTTTAGTCTGAGTGTGTTAGACTGAAACGTGTGAGTTCGAAAGTTGTAATCGCATATTGATATACAAGTAGACTGTTTCAAATCCTCGAAAGAGGGGTGGTTTTTATCCTAGGTAACTAGTTGGTTATCAAAGGTTTCCACCTTAAGTGATTGTTCTTGATAACTTGCTTAATTGTTATTCCGCTGCCCATAGGAACTGAACACATTAGTGTCTCAGTTCCCTTGATACTAATGCACATATCCTACACATGGGGAGAGATGACTATAACTCTCCATGATGTGTGGATGATCCTTGCGCTGAACATACAAGGGCAAGACATGGGCCCCCCACAGAAATGGCACGAGCAGCTGGGCCCCAATGATTTAAAGAAGGCGTTGGTGGAGCAGGCACAAGAGTTTTTTTGAGCTGCAGGGTGGTGATGTCGTCGTCGGTACCGTGCATGCAAGAGATTTTAAGGCTCATTGCCAGGATTTGACTGACGAGACGCATGCGGCTGGGTTCTTGCTGTACTTGGTGGGGTCTTGTCTCTTTCCTGACAAGTCTCAGCATAAATTGCCCGTTTATTACACTCCGTTCGTGGCTGATCCCTCGTCAACCAAGAACTATGCCTGGGGTACCGGTGTTTTTTCCCACGTGTACCACAGCTTGGGCGAGTGCACAAGGAAAGAGGCGCAAGTCATGTCTACATGTTTCACTCTGATCCAGGTATAAATTTTCTTGTATAAAAACATATGTAGTTTTGTTATAGATGTATATTTGTTATTTAGGGAATTGACTTACATGTAATTGTTTTGTAGGCATGGATATATCAATACTTTCCCATGTTTAGACCTGCACATAGTGTATACTGGGACCCCCAACAGCCGATCCCATATGCCCGTCGATGGGACATGTCACAGGCACCCAACCAGAGCAGAAATTATAGGGAGGAGCTGGATGGGATGCATGCTGAGAGTGTAAGTGCATATACGGTCCTTATCTAGTATGTTAAAATATGAAATTATAGGCATGATTAGTTGTTTTAAATTCAATTATGTTTAGGTTGAGTGGATACCATAAGGCCCGATTGACTTCAATGACGGGATGTTTGCTTCATCGCGATTCCATGGAGTCATATCCTGTTTGTGGGTCACCGAGCCTTACATGCTGGATCGAGCAGCTAGGCAGTTTGGGCGTGCACAACAGTGTCCAAGATCGCCGATTGTGCCAATTAGGGCATGGATGGGCACGAAGATTAGCAGCTATACGGTGGAATACGATAGAGCCCAATTTGCATGGGATGCCCGCAATCAACATTCCATTAGCCTACAAGCTATGGGCCCTCCAGTCGTTCAACCCCACCAGTGTAGCGGTGATTACATGCAGTGGTACCTCCAGCATACACATCCATTCATCATCCCTCTAGATGGTGATCATGCTCAGCAACATGTAAGAAATTGAATAATTATATCTTGTTTAATTTCGTGTACAAACTATTTATTAATCGTATTCACTTATCTTGTGTGCAGTGCATCGAGGGTTGCTACGGACGTCTAAATCCATATCGCGATCACCAACATGAAGATCAGCAATGTGAAGACATAGCCGAGGCGTTACGGCAATCATTGGAGCAAATGTATCCCTTCCTTCCAAACCATTGAACTTTGCATTAGGGCAATAATGAATTTTATGACTTCTATTTGATTGTTTGTTATGACTTTTTTAGATTAAGATGTCTTCATTTTGTATTGTGTATGAGACCGTATTTTAATTCACGTGAAGCTAACGAACTATATGACGTAATTATGCGTAAACCGCCATCACGATAAACAGTAGATCATACAGACCGTGCCTTCCTTCAGAGAGCCAGAAATCGAGTTCTGGGACACCGCACGGTTTGTGACAAACCGTGCGGCCTTATAGTGGCCAAATCTGGCCTCTGTTCTGTTCTGCACGGTTGTGGTCCATGGTGCACTGTTTGTCACAAACCGTGCACACCCTTAGGACCCCGGAAATCACCCTCACGGTGTCCATCTCTTGAACCCCGACACGTTTTGTAACTCCGAGTCCGAAACTACGCACACTCGTGTGCGTGGTTTCAGACTGGCGGTTTAACAGAATGTTATTTCTGGCGATTTCTGTGCCTTCTGTAAAATTAAAACTTGTGAAAAATAAGAAAAATTGAACCTATCTGTATGATCTACTGAGGGATGAGGGAAACATGTGTATTTTACCAACAACTTATAAATACAATGAACATCAAATTCATTGCATCATAATTCATACATATCAGTCATTACATAAATCGATCGTTTTAACTTTCTTCTTTGCTCTTTGCTTCTTTGTGTAATATCCCTCATTTTTGTACGGATAAATTTCGAATTTTCTTAAGCCCATATTGCGAGTTGGATTAAATTCAGGGAAGTACGAACATTCGGTGTAATGTTTGGTCTCTGTAATATTTTTCTGAGCAATATAAAATACAGTTAACGTATTTTTGGGTTAAATGATCGTTCGTGTACAAATATATTTAACCCGAGGTTAAGTAAAATTTACCACTTAAGGTAAATAAGGGCAAAGTGGGAATTCGGCCCATGCCTTAGCCAAAAATCAGCAAACATTTCAGCAACTTGCAAGCCAACTTGAGACAACTGGCAACTAGCTTGGATGACTCCTTGGGGCTACGAGGCCTAGCTTGGACACCTCATGGGATACCTGTCTTGCAAGTGCTCTTCGTGGTTTGCCTATAAAAGGAGAGACAAAGCCATGAGAGAAGCCAGAAGTTAGCTCCTCACCATCTTTTGCTGTCAAAAACCCAGAAATCAGCTTCTGAGCTGAACTTTGAGCTTCGTTTAAGAACGATTCTGTCATTCGTTCGAGCAGATAGAAGTTGCATCTTGAAGGTGAGGTGTAGCTTAAAAGGGTGAGAAGATTAGCCAAGCCCGATTTGAAGTTTAAATCAATCGAAAGTTGGTAAGAAAACCCTTGAAGCTCACTGTTTTCACCTCTGAATTTCGTGACTTTTGCTGAACTTTGAACCCGATTTGTGTGGTCATATCGACCTTGTTTTGATCCGTTTTCAGAAGGTTCCTAGAGCTTGTTTGTAGCTTAAGAAGGTGGAAACCTTGGAGGAGCTTTCTATAGAGGAGAGGTGGACAAAAATTGAGCTCAAAGGTAGCTTCCTCACCATCTTCTTCCTCTGTCAAAACACCATTGTTGGGCTGGTTTTGAGCTCGGTTTGAGAGCAACTTCGGGCCTTGTTTCGAGCAAGAGAAGAGTGATTCCTAGAGGTGGTTTGAAGCTTAAGGAGGTGGGAAACTCAACCAAGAATGAATCGAAGCCTAAGGGATCGATTTGGAAGGATTGGAGATCCGAGATCTGTCCCTGATCAGACCCGAGAATCGTCGTCTTTAGAGCTCGTTAGCTTTCGTCAGATCTAAGGCAAGTGGCGGTTCGCTCTTGCTTATCATTCCATATTTCCATTAATTATCAATTGCTTAATTGTTAATTAATTTGGATTGATTATTGTTCATGTCTGGAAAAGGTTTTATAAACTGTTTTGGAAAATCATATAATAGGTTGTATATCTGCTAGAACAACGCTATTATTTATGATCGCCTTGCGGGCATTTATGTGGATTTATCCTGGACTATTATTGTGCTTATACTGTTAGTTAGCACTGAATGTTAGGAACGCTATATACCTTATGGGGGTTTAGCTGTTTCTTTATAACTCGTACTTGGCGGATTCTTCCCCAGTACTTTCTCTCTGGTCATGACCATACCCTTATTCAGGGTGGGCGCACCTCGCTAGTGCCAAATCTTTCAAGGTTCATCCTTCTATATCTCTTGTGGGGAGATCTGATATCTCTTGTGTGGAGATCCGATATCTCTTGCGTGGGGATTTAAAAGCTTATAACGTAATGCTCGTTTTGGAATTAAATAAGATAAGTGCCCGAGTGTACATAATTAATGTACCCTAACGAGTAGTGCAACTAAGTGATAGTGCAGCTAGGAAACTCATCCTGACTTGAATGTAGTACGTTCTCTTTCCAATCTGGATTCGTATTATGCGGTGATTCGCATTATACGGTGAGGTTGGTCGTGAACCGAAGCATCTCAGTCAGCTTTTAAATCATTGTTGAGTGATTCTTTAAATGTTCCAGACTTGTCATATTTCCTTAAGACTCAATCTCTTGGAGTCTCTTTCGAGTCGGTCTCTGTGGAGATTCAGTCTTCCAGAGTCGTCTCTTTTGCATGTCTTTTGATATATTCCAGTAGAAGTATGGTGGGTGACTATTGTTATCGGTTATTATTCGAGAAACGATGAGTCTAACCTAATACGACTACTTCGAACCACTCTGCTTTGTATCCTTGCATAGTCTTTCATTAGACTAACCCACGAACATTGTTCTCCGCATGTGGGCTGGTGTCATCCGTTCGATTCGGCACATCAGATAGAACACAGATATGAGGAGACTAGATTGACTATGAAGATGACGGTTGTTTTGATGTTTTAATAATTTTAATCAGGTTGAGATCCTTGGGCACGTGATCATGGTGATCACAACTCTTTTGTAATATTTTAAGAAAGACTTCCGTTGTGTTTGATTTAACTCTGTATATTTGTCTTATTCGGGATTGGGATGTAATCCCGGGATTCATGATTTAATTAAATATTACAATGATTTTGTATCATTTGTGTTTCATGATTGTGTTTAAACTGGTAAAGCCTTGGGTGGCTTCGGTAAGGAACACCGAGGTCACTGGCGGTAATACCTTTCCAAATGGGTTACGATTTGGGGGTGTTACACTTTGGGGCGGCTGCTTGGTACTCCATCAATCGATCATATATTTGATCTACCAAATCACCCGCAGACGAGTCATGATTTCTCACCCACGGCCCGTAAAGATGCGGCAAGGGCGAGGTTTCGACAAGGCCAATCTACATCAAAGTCAATGCATCATACATATGTTTTAACATAAGATAGTTTCAACTTATTTGATTGTATTAACGTATCGCAATGAAATGTTGCTCTTTCTCGACATGGCAAATGCATATCGTCTTCAGCTTCTCGCCAACAACTTGGTTTGGCTTCGCCCTCATAGGCATGTATGTCGTTCCCACACCAGCACCAACAGAGACGAACACACAGTTGAATGCAGTTTCCACCAAACATCCCATATCCGGGAGGTCCAACCACGTCTCCCATGGGGCAGGCCTGTTGGGCGAAGGAAACCATGCAAGCTTCGCCTCCATTGCCTCAAGTGTCATCGTAGACATCCAAATTGGCGCGAATAGCTCATACTCTTGTTTCAACGTAGCGATCATGGTACGTCGAACAAAAGCCCACCGCTCCTGCCCTAAACCTAGACCATGCGCAATTGCTTTATACCCGTAGTTTCCATCACCCACTATTTCCCACAATCCTCCCACGTGTGGTTTCATACACTTGGGAAACTGGAGAATATATCGCTTAGGGTTCTTGATCAATGATGTGTGACCCGAAGGCATAGTTGAAGCTTCCTTTGGTGGTCTTTCTTTTTGCTTCTTCGGAGGTGTTCCCTCCATCTGTTGGTCAGTGTACTCCCATGCTGAAGGTTGTCTTTTGGTGGGAATGTTTAGAGCTCCTTGAGGCCGACCCTTATGCCTAACTTTAGCTGGCTCTTGCAGAGTAGTCCGCTCTGGATGTGCTATACTTGTTAGTGCAGAGATAGCCCTGTGTTGATCCTGCACTGGCAATGTGGGGAAGACGCTTGCAGCAAATTCTTCAAGCAACGACCTATTCACTCTACGTTCTCTGACTTCTTCTTCTTCTGTCTGCACTTCTGACAAGGTCAATTGCCTCCAGAACGGATGCAATGAGCTAGGTTCAATTGGTTCCTGGTTCATCACATTCCGCGCCATGTCATGCACGCAAGGCAAGCCATCTCTGACCCTCATCTGGCATCTGCATATAGTGTTCCACAATGGAGCTTCGCCTTTCTTGTATTCCTCAATCAACCAAGCTAGTGCAATCGCAGAGACCTTATAGTGCAGCTTGTAGAAAATATGTGCGTTTGTTATCAGCGTAAATCTCTTTTCTATGCTCTCATTCAATGCCCCCCTTATCTCACCAATATGAGTTCACAACCGTGTATCATATTGATCGAATACAGTGCAAATGTTGCCATCATTGCTAGTGAAGAAACTTTTAAGACTGGAATGAGCCCCTTCTACCCTGTATTACAATCAAGAATCCGAAATCAGTATTTTGCTGTAAAAGTCTAAGTTCAAATAACCAGTTAAATTTAAAAACATAATGCACAAACCTGTATTTTGCTATAAAAGTCTAAGTTCACATAATGATATGTTATGGCATGCTAATGATCACATGAACAAGTGAAGAATATAATAGATATGTGTGTTACTAACCAGTTAGTTGCGTATGTAGAGTCCAACAACACAATGTACGGAAATGCCTTCAGCAGCGACAACTGGTTCGGGCTTGCGAAGAAGATATCTATTATCTTGTTGGTCTCCTTATTGAATCTATGCTCCACGAAGTATCCCTTCTCATTGCACTCATAGAAGATCTGTTGCACAAATGTTCTTCCTTCCATGCCCTTATTTCGTATCTCATGCATGATGTTGTACACTTGCTTCATCTTGGTCACGTTTCCTGGGGATGACCTGATTGTAGTATGAATCTTTTGAGGCTTGCAATGATTGACTGTCATCACCCTAATAATCTCCTTCTCTTTAGCGTTTGGTCGCCCAGCTAATGCATGACCATACAAGTTCTCTTTTATCACATGATTGTGAGTTCCATGTTGTACACTGATCTTCCATGATCCCTTCGGCCCTTCTTTCATCCTCAACATGAAGGGACACCCACACTTCTTCGACCTTGTGATATCTATCACTTGGTCAGCTTGTTTAGGCATGTTTTGTCCATGCCTGTCGCACGGTAACCAAGTCCCCCCAAGGGCTGTATACGTGGAAGGTTTATTCCTCCACTTTTTGATGCACAAGGTGTGACACCTAGCAGTCTCCCGCGCCCACATAAATGCTTATTCTATGGACTCCCAATTTTGATCAGTTGTGAAGAACTTTGAATAATCAGCAGAGACGAAAACATCCTCTTCTAGTGGTACACTAAACTGAGGCTGTGTGTGTAGGGATGGAAAGCAAAATTATGGGGTAGCATGAGATAAAGATGCTTCTGGAGGCGGAACACTATAGTCAAACGATCCAAGTGAGAAGGATGGTATCTCATCTGGTGTTTTACACTCAGATGGTGTGTTCCATTCCGGCAGCGGTTGATGAGGTGTTTCCCAAACAGAAAATGTTTTTTATGGGGTGCTCCAGTCATCGAGGGAAATATTGTTTAACCCCTCATACAAATAATAGTTCGCCTGCATACACATGGAATCATTTCATCAAGTAGTGAACTAATTATCAACTGTGAAACCATAATTCCCTTTAAGAAAGCAGATTCTGCTAAATGGCACGGTTTGTGACAAACCGTGCACTAAACCGTGCCATTTTACAGAAGGGACAACCATATACTGGTTGTGGTTCCACACGTTACGTGTGAAACATCCCCACACGTAACGTGTTAAACTGTTCTTCAATGTTCCGAATATCTCGTTTTCTTACACATGTATCCCTCAAAATGTAACATCTAAAACTTTGTTTCTAAACCCTAAACAACAAAAGTCAAGTTCAAAACTTACAAAATCTAGCATGTGAAACTTGGTTAAACCCTAAACAACAAATATTATGTTTAATTTTCTAAACCTTAAACAACTAAAGCTCAAAACGTTGAACATGTCCAAAACAAAAAATGAGAACTTTAACTTTAAATAACGAAAATTACCTCATTCGGATGTGGATCTTCTTCGACATTGTTGTTCCTATAATCATTGTTGTTCGTGTTGTCCATTTTTTTTTACAAAAAATGAGAGTGTAAAACACAATTTTTTTAGTGTTTGAAATGAAGTATTAAGCTCGAAATTGTGGTTAGCCGGTGAAGATGAAAAAGAGGGGTCCATTAATTCAGTTAGGTGGGGACAAGACGGGTAATTCAATTCGTTTTACAACAGACGAAACCACACGTTACGTGTGACTTCTTTTCCTCTTTAGAGTTTAGGTTTAGGTTTAGGGTTATGGGTCGGAGTTTACTATTTTGGATTTTAGAATTTAGGGTTTAGTATTTAGGATTTAGTATTTAGTATTTATGATTTAGGGTTTACTATTTGGGGTTTTAGAATTTAGTATTTAGGATTTAGTATTTATGGTTTAAGGTTTAGGATTTAGGGTTAGGGTTTAGGGTTTAGTACAAAAGACTCATGACTACAGCTGTATACAACTATATACTACAATTGGTTATTAGCTGTCAATCAGATTTCTTCTTTTTGAGGCTGTTTATTAGTTGTCAAACACATTGCTTTTTCACTATATAAGAAGCATTAGGGTTGTTTGTTCACTACAACAATTCCAACACAAGCGGCGCTTGAAGATACATTTTTTGTAAGCATCTTCTTCCAATTTCTATCGATTTATTAACCCTAATTTTTTATATTAATGGATTCATGATATTTGTAGGAAACCAAACACTACAACAAATAATGACATCTTCATCCAAACCATCAACAAACGCAGATATGCTATGCTATTGTAATTTGAAAGCTCTTGTCCGAACTTGGGATTTGCAGTGGAACTACAGAAGGAGGTATTGGGGATGCTCAGAACTGGGGTGTCGTTTCAGGGAGTGGATTGATCCAATGTACGAGGACAGGGCACACGCGGTTATTCGACAACAATGGCAGGAAAAACAAGATCTTGTTAAGGAGAATCAAAATCTTGTAAAGCAAAATCAAGATCTTCTTATAGATTTTGATAAAATTCATAGGTATAACCTCAAACTACTAAATGATATACATCGTAGGTGATTAATGTCGTATCTTTTGTGTAATGTTGTTCATGTACTATCAACCTTTGTAGGGAGCAAACAAATTTAGCAAAGCAGAGATATCATATGAAGCGAACGTTTACCAGAGACTATCCTAATTTCTTCAAATGCTAAAGCAACGAACCATATATGTTCTCTTATTTTTTCTAAGTTTATGATCAACTTGTATTCTTTCCTGTATTGTGTGCTCAATGTGGTTGTAGTCAACCAGCGTAATGAACAATTTGTTTTGTCTTCTACGTTGATTATTTTGTATTGTTTTCTTATAAAGATTAGATAAAAGTTGGGCAACACGTACAATGGGGGTAACTCTCCCCTAATGCCTATTTAAAAACAATAGTATGATTCATACACAACATTATAATATGATTCATACACAACATTGAAACACAAATAAATACTAAAAATAAACAATAATATGACACAACATTCATACACAACATTATAATATACCAAAAACAATACACGTAACGTGTGAATCAGCTTTACACGTTACGTGTGGAGCATGACCACACGTTACGTGTGGAGCTGATTCACACGTTACGTGTGGAGCTAATTCACACGAAACGCGTGAGCCTATGCGCTGAAAGACAATTTTGCCTATGTGCCGAAAAGTAATCGAGTATATATAATATGTCACTTGGAAAGAAGAGATGATCATGTGTTTCTTGTGCATTATAATGTAGCTAGGCAACAAGAAAGTCTTTCGAATAAAGGCAACCACCGCCACAATAAGGAACAGTACGTGCTAAAAAATGTGCTAGCTCCATAATAACCAATTTGCAGTACTGCAGCAATATGTGGCTCCCCTTGTGGTTGTATAGTCACTTTTAACAAGGACGCGCACTAATTCGATCTCTATCTTATATATGTTTAAATCTCCACCTAACGTATTAAATAATATAACAGTAACAGGTTCAGTGAACTATCTCATGCATTTCTATCAAGATTCAAGGCAGACATATATATATATATATATTGTAATAGTACGCTGTCACAACGTTAACGGTAGTGCAAGGTTAGGATTTCACGTGCTTATTATATACTTATGAGTTGTGCCTGTGGTCCTGTGGACTATATATATACTCCGTATTACACTAACGTATTAAATAAGCTAGGACCGGGCAATGATACAAACAAAATCTAGGACCGTACGTACGCGTGCACGTCACCTCAATTTGCTTCCTCTTTATCATGTACAGTAAAAAAGATCGAAAACATGCAATACGTACTGGACAACTTAATTGCATTCCTTTATTAATTGTTTCGGTATCCTTCTTTTGCTCATATAGATATAAGATCCGCTTACTCTTTCAGCATTCATATGAATTAGATTCAAAATAAATTAGCTGTACGTACCTTTTTTTTTAATATCAATCACATTGCAGCAGACGTGTAATACACAATTATATCTTTCTTCGAAACAGAAAGCTTAATTAGCTGCATCATACTTGTGAGAATTTTTAACATAAACAATGACTTGTGATTTACGGGTTTCATATGTAGTTAAATTAATATGAATAAATTGAGTTGAAATTATGATAAAAAGTTTTCTCGATTTATGTATTTATAGATACTGATCGAATATACTTTCTAGACTTGTTAGAAGGTTGGTTACAATAATTAATAGACTTTCTCATGTCCTTAAAAAACATATATATAGCTAGCACTTTCGCTTTTACTCGTAACATGCATCTATCATGTTTATGATACTAGCTAGCTTGATTTTAGGCTGTACATCAATTACAATACTTTTCAGTACGTTTTCATCTATATACCTCTTACGTACACTAATAATATACTGTATATATGTTTATCCTAATAACACTTTTTCGAAAAAAATGGTAGGCAATTAGGCATGGATCTAGTGTTTTTGTCTAGTATTCTTCTGTTGTGGGTCGTTTAATTTATAGGTGGCGGGGTAAAGCGGGAGTTTTAGGTATAACTTTTTTACAAACATTTGATTAGTTCAGGTCTAGTTGGATTACAAGTTAGGTTTATATTTCAAAAATCAAATTGGAAAATTGAACCAATATTTCGTCTACCTATCAGATCGATTTTAAGCAAGTTTTTCAATCAATTAAGTCGGTTAAAATCAGGTACGTACATACATGTGATGTGCACTTGAGATCAAATCTTGTGCTCCCGAATTTATGCTTCCTAGTTTTTAAGTTTTCTTTAGATTCCACTTATATATCACTAGACTCTCTTAAGCGTTTCATCCAGAGGTCTCGAATTCGATTATTACTAGAGGCGTGTATTGAGATACTGATATTGGAAAGGGTCTACCACTTCGTGTGTCAATAATACCCGATCTGGACGTAGAGCGACACTACGATCGAACTAGGCGATCACTAATACAGAATAAGACTCTCAGGGTTTTTTCAAAGAAACGCACAGGGATTTTTAAATCCCCGATATACACTTCGCTCAGGGTTTTTTTAAAACCCCAAACGAAGAACACGGTCAACAAAGAACACGGTCAGGATTTTTTCTAAAAAACCCAAATTTCTCAGCGGTTCTAAAAAAGTCTTGAGAGTTACGTCTGCTCAATTTCACTTTTGAGATACATATATCTCTACGGTTTCTAATAACAGCCGAAAGTTGTTTTTCCTTTTTTCATAATTATTGATCTTTTAATATTCGTTTCCCCATTTAGAGCATTCTAATAAGTAGGAAAAGCATCAAATGAGAATAGTAAAATATGAGAGAAATGAGAATAAAAAGAGGTCGTCGAATCGGAGTGGAATCAACGCTCCAGATTAGACTTTCATTAAAAGCCGTATAATTCGGGCGTGCCGAATTTTTCGGCCGTATTATTCGCGTTTTATTGGCGAATAATACGGATTTTGGCTTTTTTTTGCTGGGTACTTTTTTTGTTCGCTGGCATTGAACAATTATGTTCAACGCCTTGAACACTTGCATCCAGGACCATGAACACTGATGTTTCAAGCCTTGAACACTTGTGATTTTGCTTATTTTTTTGTTGGGCACTTTTTTTGTTCGCTGTCATTGAACAACGCCTTGAACATATTTTTGATGTTCATCGCTGTTCTCATAAATGTTCATCACTTTCATACAAGATGTTCAATATTCTAGTCGAATTTTACCCGTATTTCCCCCCAATTTTGACCGAAGTTTTTCCGTATTATACGTGTTTTGGGGGGGAAATATTTTTCACTCGTTGTGCACATATTTTCGATGTTCATCACTTTTTCCATAAATGTTCACCACTTTCATACAATATGTTCACTGTTTCAGTCGAATTTTACCCGTATTTTCCCCCAATTTTACCCAAATTTTTATTAAGCGCATTTTTTTTTGAAAAACGCTTTCACTCGTTGTGAACATATTTTTGATATTCATCACTTTATCCATAAATGTTCACCACTTTTAATCCAGATGTTTTATACTAGTATACTGTGATGAACATCTACGAGCAAAACAATGAACATCTATGTTCACTGAAGGGTTGTGAACAAATTTTTGTTCATCACTTTGTCCATAATTTTTCACCACTTTCATTCTAGATGCTCACTATATTGTGATGAACATTTACGAATAAAATAACGAACATTTGTGCTCACTGAGGGGTTGTGAATATTTTTTTGATGTCCATCATTTGTTTTACACAAACATGTGAACAATTATGCCTATATGTGCATCACAAAATACATACAAGAAAAAAGTACATTTTACTTACTTTAAACTTGATTTTATATTAAAGATTACTAATATTGCGTCATATAAACATGCAGTGAACATTAAATAATTATTTTTATAAAGAATTGAGAGTTTAGAAAGGAAAAAAAAAAGAATAAAAACACTAGAAAATTCAATATTTTTTAGTGTAAAGTGGTGAACATCGTTGTATACTACGATGAACATATACGAACAAAACAGTGAACATCCGTGTTAACTGGGAACAGACACGCGCGCGAGGGAGGAAACGCTGCTGATACGTACGTTCTCAGTTCTCTCCTAGAATTTGGTTCTCACCAGAACCGGATGCCTAATAAGTAATCACCATTCATAATAGTAATTCATTATAAATGACTAGTAGCATGAAATATCATTATTAATTGAATGCATTGTACAATAATTGCAAGAGAATATCTAGAATACATTGATTGAATTTTGTCTTTTTTACCAATTCATATAGCTATCTAATATTTCAGAAATCACACAGGTCGATCACTACTGTTTTGCAACAAATACAAGATAAAAATATATATAATTGTTTTGCATTGAAAAGTCGTCAACCTCAACATGCTGAAAGCATAAGAATTGTAGGATTTGTAGCCCTGCTTCGTTGGGGCTGAAGTTTTGAGTTTGTGCAGGAGCCCCTACTCCAACCATGTAATTCTGAAATAGAGGGAAATTGGTATAAGTACATAAGCCACTCATGAAAATCGGAAAATAGAGCTGAGTAGACAACGGTTAGATTAACTGTCATAGTAGGGCAATTTAGGTTTCACAAAAGATCCACTCAAGGAAAGAAACAAACATATATGACTACATTAGCAAATCAAAATAGATGAATCAGTTATGTAATAAACTTACAGGTATCAACTTGTCCCGTAGCAAGCAAACTACTATTTCTTAAAAGAGCAAAAATCAGTCTGCATTTGTACATCCAAAGTCCAAACCAATCTTATCTCCTGCTAGCCAGCCAAGTAGCCATCTATACCTACGAACATGGTCAATTGACACACTAGCACAACCTTAAAGTTATATTTTTCATTTATTCTATACAAGTTACTATTTTAGTTATAAATAATATGATCAGATGCATATCACAGGGAAATGGAAAGGTATTCCTAGAACTAGCAAGTATCCCATTACCTAAATCAGCTGCTGAGAAGCTTGGACTTGTGAAGAAGAACCACTAATCTCAAACGTCACTTCACCAGGAACGCCTCTTGTTTCCTGTATAGTAATAGTAGTTCCACTAGCATGACGAACGTAGCAGATATTCGACCCACTTGCTCCAATCACAGCATCAACATATGATAATGGAACTTTCTAACCTATAATAGTGTGATCAACCAAGAACTTTCTAAGCTGCGAAACAATTAGCTCAATAGCTTTGTGAATCGTAGCAGGTTCTCTCCCACGCCTTCCACCACTATCATTTCGAAGAGCAAAACAAGAAGATCCTCTAACAACATTAAAACAATAAACATGTACTGTGAATTTATTAAGGTACTACTTCGCAAGTATATAATCATAAATTAATACCTGGATCAAATGCTTGAAACAACAACAAAATGATGGTTCATCTAATAGGTGCATGAGTTGAAAAATTCTGATTAACAGGCTTAGTTCCAATTTTTATATGTTATATACCAAACACTTATAGGTTGGTCTTCAGTCTTCTATAATTGTTCTTGAATCAATCCGCTAAAGTCAGTTGTTGCAGAATCTTTAACTGACAATTATTTGATTATATAAAATGATACAATGTTTGTTTACATAGCCAATTCAAATAGACCCAAGTATTACACAACCAATTCAAATGTACCTAAGTAATAATACACAACCAAAACTATTTTAAAATTCGTTTAACATGGCTAGATAGGAATACACATTGTATAGGACTTCTAGACAATTTCTTAAACATCATCATTATAAGCCAATCAATTTTTTCTAGTATCAATCCCAAGTTACTCTTTTTGTTCCGTAGCCCGTACAATAGTATACTTGTAGATTAGGCAATTTGGTTTAACAACATGAGAATTTTTTGTACTAGCTAGTTCCAAGAGTGAAGTTATATAACATAAAAATCCTATCAGATATGCAATTCTACACTCAAGTTTTTAGTAATTTCAAGTTAATTTATATCTAAGTTAGGGTTCAAATCATATACTGTTACTAGTAGTAGTCAATGAGTGTTCAAATATCTCAATTATACTAATTAAGCAAAATTGAGAAGAAAATTACAGAGGATAAGAAGACTTACAGTTTCTTTGAAAGGCTAGAGCAATATTGAAGAGGACAATCAGGAAATCCACATAAATTGCAGAGGACAACCAGAAATCCAATGGGAGGATACCGATGGCAGCGTCGAGCAATCAACGACGGAGTGGAAGCGGTTGGGCGACTGCTCCGACAGCGAGGGTGAAGATGGCATCCTAAGAAATCGACGACTAAGCGGTAGCGGTCTGGCGAACAAAGCAACTGGAAAACCACAACCCGCAACAGTGGCGGGTGAGAGAAATTGGTGTTGAAGGGTCGCGGCGCCAGATCGAAGGAGCAGAAGAATATTACCTAGTAGGGGTGTTCATCCGGTCCGGACCTATTCGGTCCGGTCCAGAATCGATTAGACCGATTTTTTATTTTTTATAAAAAATAATTAAATTTTTATTTAAAATCTATAAAAAAATATCTAAAAAACATATATATACTCCTAACTTATTAAATTAAAAAAAATATCTATAAAAAAATACATATAAATCTCCCAAAAAACATATAAATTAAATTAAAAATCCGGTCTATCGGTCTAGATTTTTTCCGGGTTTGGACCGGACCGGATTAAGAAAATTACCTGGACCGGAGACCGGACCGTATTTTCACCGGTCCGATCCGGTCCTCTTTTGAACACCCCTATTACCTAGGTTAGATTTCTCTCGGGTGTTTTATCCCTAAATCTTGAGATTAATTGATTATTTTAAATGGGTTAGATAAAAACTCCCGAGAAATATTATAAATATTAAAAAACAATTATTATCATATAACTCTCGACGGTTATTAATCAAAACCCTTAACCGTGTATTTTTTAAGTGGGATTTTAAAAAACCTTTGAGAAATAATCCCCGAGAAAGGAATGGATCAAGGCCAAACAAAACAAAATAAGCTTCACTATCGTCGAATGTATCTCGACACACTAAGATGAGAATTTTGTTAAATTATTCCCGCTACTTTAAATTTGTTTTGTTTGTATTTTATTTAATATAAAATTTGTTGACTAAGCACATAAATAATATGTTTATTTATTTCCGCACAAAACTTCATGTACAAGCTTATTGTAATGTCCGTGGGCCGATAACATATGGACGGAAACGTGCGGTACATAAGTCTAGTGGATTTTATTTTAAAATAAATTAACAATAAAAAGAGTAAATGACTAAGCTTATATACTAAATATTTATGTTCTAACACGTCCTTACAAGGCAATTAACATGTAATTAGTCTGATCTAATTGACACTTGACAATTGGTGTGCGTGAATATCTCAATCTTTTTATAACGAGATCCAATCAACCCAAGAAAATGACACATGACTGGACCAGCAGACACGAACGCCAAATCCAATTAACCCAATATGTAAATTTTGTGGGGCAATAGACTAGGGGTGGGAACGTACACATATAAACTTAGTACGTACATAAGCTAGGCCAAGTTTCATCCTAAAATCAAGTAACAATAAAAAGAATAATCTATTAATCTTATATATTAGGTATCATCATTTACTCACTTTCGATGTAGGGTAATTTTTTACCGAACAGTTATCTTAAGATTATGTTTTGATTGAATTTTACAAAATAAATGAGATTTAGTAGATGACGGCAGTTTATCTATCCAGAATCATTAAAGAGTTGGTTATTGATCCAGCACGGCGGCCATGCTTTTGCTTCAATTGCTTTCTCCCTCTAAAATACATAATTGATAACCACTTACGTGTCACTGTTTGTATATATGTTAATTAAATACAATAGTCGACCGGGTTCGCTGGGACTTTTTGAAGTCAGTGTTAAGAGATGCGGGTCTCCCACGAAGGCTGATCGAGGTTATTATGCAGTGTCAGACGAAGGGATTAATGAACGGAACACCCTATGGAATGGGGCGAGGGCTGGTCATTTCATGCCTTCTCGGGGCATCCGGCAGGGGACCCCCTTTCTCCCTATTTGTTTGTTCTTTGTATGGAAAGGCTTTCGCACATCATATAATCTGCTGTTAACGATGGCTCTTGGGTGCCAATTACGGTGGGCATGGTGCAGCTCTCGCACCTATTCTTCGCGGACGATTTGGTCCTGTTTGCTAGGGCTACTGCACACCAAGCTCTTGTCATCAAGGAGTGTATTGATCGATTTTGTGATATGTCTGGTGAGCGTGTCAATTTTCAGAAGAGCAGTATGCTGTTCTCCAAATCGGTCAGCCCTTCTATGAAGCAGGTGATTAGTGATTTACTCACAATTCCGATTTCGGAGGACTTTGAGAACTATCTTGGTGTTCCGACGGTTGTTGGTAGAATGACTAATGACCGCTACCAATTTATATTGGACAAGATCACACTCGCTTGAGTGGTTGGAAGGCCCAGACTCTTTCCTTTGCAGGACGGGTCAACTCGGTCATTTCTAGTATGCCCCTTGTTAGGAACTCTGTACGTCTTGGGAACTGCGGTAGGGAACTGCTGTAGAACACGACTCTCCAAGGGATCAATCGATGACGGCTGTCTTCGGATAAGATTTGAATCGTGATGAACACTTTCCGAAATCAGTATTTTGCCCCTTATAAGCCTCAGGGAATCCGCAAAATCTGAAGTGAGATAAGACAAATCTACTAGTTCCTTTCAAGGCTTCTGAAGAGAACTAAACTTATAGAAATTGTGTTTTGGATTTCAACTTTCAGCAAGTTTAGCAAGTTCTGTAGAATGACAGATAACTTGTGTATATCCAACACTAAATCCCGAAATCCTTTATATAGGCATTAGGGAGAACTTCCAGAATCAGTTACGGAAGTTATAGGAAGTTACAACGGCAGTTGAAAACGGCTACCAACTGATTTCAGCGGTTATCAACCGTTCCCAACCGACACACTACAGTTACCAACGGTTACTTTCAGTTATAAAACGGTTATGACGGTTATAGCGGTTACATAGTTGGTTTTACCAACAGTTACAAGCACATTAAACACGTGCCAAGAAAATCAACCAGCCATACACATGTGTCTAGTCTCGTAAAAGGGAAATAACGCTCAGTTCCCTTCACATAAAGTGAACTAATATCTAGTTCCCTTTACTGAAACTATTTCCAGGGAACTAGAGCTTTATACAAGCTGTTTCAAGGGAACTTGACCCTTACATGTAACATATACTTTGTTTCCCTCTAGAACTCAAGTCGTTTACACAAGCGTGTACTCCACACACCCGAGCTCGTATTATAACGAAATGAGTTCCCTTAGTGTCACATGAATTCCGATTACATTAAATGGAAATGATTTCACTAAAATCACCAACAATCCTCCCCCATTTTAGTGTAATCCTTGATTCACAAAATAAGCAAGTCTTTAACCCCAAACTCTATGCATAAACGAAAATGTCGAGACGATTGAATTTCCGCTTAGTGTAATTACACATTCCAAACACCCAGGAATCATGGTGTCGTAACGATTGAACCAATCAACCTCGATGGGTGCATGAAGATAACACACACATGAGTTACTTTACAATTCTATAGTATAACTTGACTCCTTAACGGCCCTGAGTCCTTATCCATTCATAAGCGTATGTGAAGTCAACCCGAAACTTCATGAAGCGGCCAAACTCCACGCTCACATAGGTAGATCCTTTAGGGAAAACAAGCCCTCAATCGTGCATCTACAATCTGCACTTTTTTAAAGGAACTATTAAGAAATACTTTTCAGCCTCTTAAACTTGTAGGAACTGAGCACATACATGGGAACAGTTCCTTTGTACTCTTCAGTCTTCTAGGTGTGGGCTTTCCACATTGAATTCGTTCCCAATGTTAATCAGGAAGGAATTGGGTATCTCACCACTAGAAAGCTTATATGGGTTTTAATCCCATCCCCTTTGCTGACTTGAAAACCAAGTCCCTTGGCAATCCTTTTGTCAAGTGATCAGCCAAATTTTGTTGTGAACGAACAAAATCCACAGAAATCACCCCATGCGTAATGAGCTCTCTTATCGCACTATGCCTCACGCCCAAATGACGTGATTTCCCATTGTATACATGACTATATGCTTTAGCCAAAGTTGCAGCGCTATCACAATGAATATATATAGGTGAAACTGATTTTTCCCATAAGGGAATTTCATATACTAAGTTCCTAAACCACTCTGCCTCTTTACCAGCAGCGGCCAAGGCAACAAATTCAGATTCCATTGTGGAACTTGTAATGCAAGTTTGTTTCTTGGAAGCCCATGAAATGACCCCACCACCAAGGAGGAACACCCATCCACTAGTGGAAGAATGATCTTCTTCATTCGTAATCCAACTTGCATCTGAATACCCTTCTAAAACCGAAGGTGATCCCACATATGTAAGACCAAGATCCATAGTTCCCTTCAGGTACCGAAGTACCCTTCGAACGGCTTGCCAATGATATATACTAGGGGAACTAGTATATCGACTAAGTTTCCCTACAACAAAAGCAATATCTGGTCGAGTACTTGTCATAGCGTACATTAAGCATCCAATAACTTTTGAATACTCAAGTTGTGACACTGCAGTTCCCTTATTAGGGAACAATTTCGAACTTGGATCAAATGGAGTCTTAACAGGGGAACTCTTGTCACAATTAAACTTCTCCAACACTTTTTGAATGTAATGAGATTGAGACAAGGATATACCATTTGTTTCCCTTTTTATCCTAATCCCTAGGATAACGTCGGCCTCCCCCATGTCTTTCATGGAGAATTTTGATGACAAAAATTCCTTTGTAAGATCTACTCGCCCTTGATCAGTTCCAAAGATCAACATGTCATCCACATATAAACAAATTATAACTCCATTTCCAGAATTATCAAATTTGCTATACACACACTTGTCCGCTTGATTTAACTTAAATCCATTAGACAACACAACCTCATCAAACTTTTGATGCCATTGCTTTGGTGCTTGCTTCAGCCCATACAAGGACTTGATCAATTTGCATACCTTATGCTCTTGTCCGGGCATAACAAACCCTTCAGGTTGTTTCATGTAAACTTCCTCTTCCAGTTCCCCATTAAGAAATGCTGTTTTCACATCCATTTGGTGGATAACCAACTTGTGAATAGTCGCTAGGGCAATCAACAGCCTAATGGTGGATATCCGAGTAACCGGTGCATAAGTATCAAAGTAGTCAGTTCCATACTTTTGTCTAAAGCCTTGGACAACCAATCGAGCCTTAAACTTGTCTATGGTTCCATCCACTTTCATCTTTCTTTTAAAGATCCACTTACTTCCCAATGGTTTACATCCAGGGGGAAGATCAGCCAAGACCCACGTATTGTTACCCATGATGGAATCCATCTCATCATTTATGGCCTCCTTCCAAAAAGACACATCTTGTGACTTCATTGCCTCAGCAAAGTTCCTTGGATCATTCTCAATACTATAACAATATAAGTATTGGGAACCAAACTCATCCCTTGTTCCCTCAACCAAATAAACTTGGAAATCAGGACCAAAAGACTTTTCATTTCTTACTCGTGTACTTCTACGGATTTCAGACTCAGAGTTCCCTTGACAGGATGATAAATCCTCAAAGTTCCCTTGTAGGGATGATGGAACGTCTAAAACTTGGTTTCCACTGGAACTAGCGCCAATTCCCTTTGGTATAGGTGTCAATGAAAATCTTTTTTCATCAAAGATTGCATCTCTTGATTCTATTACGGAATGAACTGAAATATATTTGTTAGGTTCAATAACATAGAACCTATATGCCTTGGAATGCTCAGTATATCCAATAAAGATACATTCCACACCTCTTTCACCCAAGTTCATTTTCTTAGGTTCGGGTAGTCTTACAACCGCCCTACACCCCCAAACCCGAATGTAATTCAGATTTGGCTTCCTTTGGAACCAAAGTTCATATGGGGTTGTCTTGTTCCTTTTGTTAGGAACTCTATTCAATAGATAACAAGCCGTTAGCATGGCTTCCCCCCAAAATCCGTCATTAATCCCGAGTAGGATAACATGGAATTGACCATTTCCTTAAGAACTCGGTTCTTCCTATCCGACACACCATTTTGTTGTGGTGTATAGGGAGCCGTGGTTTCATGAATGATACCCATGGATTGGAAATATTCAGGGTCAAAATACTCACCACCTCTATCGGTGCGTAACTTTTTGATCAAAGTTCCCTTCTGAAGTTCCACTTCAGTTTTGTAAATCTTGAATTTACCAAGGGCTTCATCCTTAGAATGCAATAAAAATACATAACAATATCTGGAATAATCATCTATGTAGGTAACCACATATTTCTTATTTCCCAAGGATGGAGAAGCATGAAAATCACATAAATCACTATGTATTAAATCAAGCACAACACAGTTCCTTTGAACATCAGGAAAAGGTTGTCTTGTTATTTTAGTAAGCATGCACGTTCTACACCTCTCTATACTCATATCAAATGGAGGAATTAAACCATCATTAGACATACAAAGCATGCGTTTATAATGAACATGTCCTAATCGAGCATGCCAAAGAGAGGACTCAGTTCCCTTCGAGGAAACAGTTCCTTGAGGAGAAGACATGTAAATAGAATTCATAACTTTATTAATACTAAGTTTAAACATTCCATTACATAGATAACCACGACCAACAAATACTCCGCCCTTCGATAATATAAATTTATCGGCTTCAAACACTTGCCGGAAACCTTGCTTGTTAAGAAGGGAACTAGAGACTACTTTTTTTTCTTATTCTGGGTACATACAACACTTTTTCCAGAATTAAAGTCTTCCCAGATGAGAACTCTAACTCCACTTGGCCTTTGCCTAAGATGGGGGTCGTTGACTCATTTCCCATATGAAGGACACGTCCATCATCCACATCTATGAATGATTTGAACATCGACTTGTCCCTACTCACGTGAGTGGTAGCACCCGAGTCAACCCACCATGCTATCTCATCATTCTGCATAAAGAAAGCCTCAGAAATATTAGGAACAAAATCCACACTAGGAAATGTTTCTAAAAACGGACCAGTTCCCTTAGAGGAACTAGTTCCCTTCTGACCTTGATGAGATTTCTGCCCTTGATCTTTAGACCCTTGAGCAGGTTGGTTGGGAGCATTTCCCTTCTTCCCTTTTCCAGCACGATAATCCTTCTTGAAATGTCCAGCTTTACCACAATTCCAACACCCAATTCCCTTGGGTTTCTTGTTAGAACCATTGTTTGTGTTGTTGAAGGGCCTTTTCTTGCCCTTGTTCTTGTTACCCTTCTGGGAACCTTCTTCCATCATATTAACGGTGGAAGAACCAGAAGTCTCTTTTCCTTTACCTTTCTCTTGCGAACGAAGACCCTCTTCGATGCGCAAATGGCTTCCCAGTTCCACAAGGGAAATATCTTCCTTCTTGTGCTTTAACATATGCTTGAAGTCTTTCCAGGATGGAGGCAACTTGTCAATTATACTTGACACCGAGATGGACTCGTCCATCTTCAATTTGTGTTGGGCAAATTGCCCCAAGATACGTAGTATCTCATTAAATTGCTCCATCACTGGCCGAGCATCTACCATTTTATAGGTGTTGAAGTTGCTCACAAGGAACTTTACGCTAGAAGCATCTACATGCCGAGAAGTGTTTGTGATAAAGTGGATCAGCTGACGCGGGGCTTTACCTTTGCCTACTGAATTGGAAGCTGCTACGGTGGCTGAATTGTGGTCCGCTACTGGCTGGAACTGGGAGACTCTTCACCAACATCTCCCAGCTTTTATGTGTCAGCGCCTTTCGTGCCTCAGGTTGGAGACTCGAGTCGATGCTACGGACAAGATTTTCTGGGGATGCTCTCAAAACGGGTTATTTACCTCTCGGTAGGCGCTGCAACTTCTGCGTGGTTCGCCTGATCCGTCCCCACCCAACGCACTTTGGAAGCCGTTGTGGAAAATCCAAGCCCAGGAACGTGTACGGTATTTTCTTTACATGGTGGCCAATAATGGTATCCTATGTAACTCTAACCGTGTCCGAAGACACATCGCCCAGAATGCAGCTTGTCCCCGGTGCGGCATTGATGAGACGCCCCTCCACGCCCTACGTGACTGCAGTGTAATTACTCGGGTGTGGGAGGCCATTGCAGGTAATGTGTTACCCCAGTTGTTCTTCTCCACTGATGACACTAAAGCTTGGGTTCACCTCAATGTTCAGCATGATGTTGAATGGAGTGCTCGGTTTGCCATTATGTCATGGTTCACTTGGAAATGCCGAAACAAGTTGGTCTTCGATGGGGTTGACACCGCCAATTCTTTGTCTACTGTTGTAGTGTCGCAACATATACACTACAAGAGGGTTGCTGCTGCTCGAATGGGTCGCAATGAGCTGTCCAATCCCATGCTGGCTGGGGGCGCCTGCCGTCGGGTTGGATAAAATTGAATGCAGATGGGGCGTCGAAAGGGAATCCTGGTCAGTCGGGCGGGGGTGGAATTTTTCGGTGCTCTAGTGGATCCTTTCTGGAGGCCGAGCTCCTTGCCGTCTATCATGGTCTTCAGATAGCTCTCACCGAGGGATACTCACAATTAATTGTCGAGACAGACTCAACGGATGCGTGCGGCCTTCTGCAACACCGCAACCTGCTCACTCATCCCGCTATCTTCCTTATCGAGCGGTGTTGGAAAATCATCGATGACAACCCCTGGAGTGTGAAGATTCAGCAAACTCGAAGAAATAATAATGATGTGGCTCATGGTTTCGCACAACTGTCATTTAGCTTAGCTACTGATTTTAGCTTCTTTCATTTTCTGCCCAGTAGTCTTCTTACTTTATTTGATCTTGATTTGTTGTCTTCTGCTGAGGATCCCTTAGAGCACCCCTTATGGGGGCTCAAATGAGAGGCTTAAATGAAGGCTTTTTGAGTTTAAGCATCCATTTAAGCCCCATGTCAAAAGAGCATTTTAATGAAGGGGCTTTTGGAGTGGCTTTTGAACCTAATTTATATTTATATTAAATATATCTAAAATGGATGTCTATAGATAGAGAAAAATGAAACTAGAATTATGATATTTTTATTTTTTATTTTAATGTTTAAAATTTTAAATAAATAAATTTTTTCTTTTAAAAAGCCCATTGGAAAACGCGACTCCAATAACGGAGCGACATGTGGCGCTCACTTTAGTTTAAGCCCCATGGGTTGGGGCTTAAACTTTTGCCATTTTTTAACGCGGCCACTATATGCGCGACATTTTTTTGCTGTACGCGCGACATTTTGTACGCCATAATATAGCGTACGCCATGTCGCGGCGTACGAATATAAAATAAGCAAAAATAAGCCAAAAGGGGCCAGGAAAAAAAAATATAAATACGTATTTTTTTATACGCCATAATACGACGTACAAAAAAATACGTATTTGTATTTATTTTAAATGAAAAATAAATAAGTTGGGCCGGCCCAACTCGGCCCTAGCCTGTACGCCATATTATGGCGTATCGGCTAGGTTTTAAGAGGCCGAGCGCGGCCTCTTCTTCTTCTTTTTCTCTCTCCCTGCGGCGTCTCCTGGCGTACAATTTCCGGCGGCTCTCCCCCTCCGATTCACTCCTTCCTTCTCCTCCTCCTCCATTTCTCTCCTTCTTCTTCTTCTTCTTCTTCTTGTTCTTCTCCTCCTCCTCTTATCTCCGACGATGGCGAACAGTGGCGGTGGTGGTGACCCCTCCGGTGAGGCTCGAGGCGGTGCGATTGGCGGACGAGGAGGCGATGATGGCATTCCAGGCGGCGTGGAGAGCTGGGCGGCTGGCGGCGGTGCTCCTGTTGCTGCAGAGGTGGCCGGTGGCGGTGCTGATGTTCCTGGCGGTGGCGGCGGAGAGGTGGCCGGCGTCGGAGATATGGCAGGTGGTGGTCCGGATGGCGATGCAGGACGAGGTACTGTCCGGACCCGATTTATCCGAGCGCGGGGCAGACGAGGAGGGGGACGCGGACGCGGAGACGATCCTGCGACACCCGGTCAGACTTCTACCTGGGGTAGACGAGAGGTATGAACGGAATTGAAATTTATTTGAATTAATGAAAATTTAGAATGTAATAAATATTAAATTTAGAAATAGGTATTGCATTTAGAAATAGTTTATCTGTATTTAATTATAGATTTATGTATAAAAATTTATAGTTATATTTTAATAATTTATAGTTATGAATTTTAGAAATTTATTTTAAATTGATGAAAATTAAGAATAAAATAAGTATTGAATTTAGAAATTGTTGATTTGTAATTAATTGTAGATTTGTTTCAAAAAACGAATGTTTATATTTTAGAAAATATTATTTATGAATTTTAGAAATTTATTTTTAATTGATTAAAATTTAGAATAAAATATGTATTGCAATTAGAAATTATTGATCTGTAATTAATTGTAAAATTGTTTAAAATTAATATTTAGATTTGAGATTTGTTTATAAAAATTAAGGTAGAAATTGTTGATTTGAAATTGTTGATATGTAATTAATTTTAGAAATTTATATTTATGTTATAAAAATTGAATTTGAATTTAGGTATTGAATTTTGGATTTCAGTTATAATAATTTAACTTGAATTTAGAAAAAAACAAATGTGTATATGAAACTAAAATTTATGATATGAAATTGACGAGTTAATATGTTATTAAAAGGCTTTGCAAGCCTCGATGTTGTCTGTGAGACGGCCCCGACGTGGGTCCCGTCAGCTGGCGCGGAGGAATCCGGTCACAGCATCGGCTCGTCGGGCCGCTTCGGTGGCCGCTTCAGTGGATCTGCTTCCCGTCCTAGACGCGACACAGGACGTCGCGACGGGAGTGCAGGTGGGTGTGACCAGGTCTGACCCGTCGTTGTCTCTGTCTTCCTCATCGACCTCGTCCATGGATCTGGAGGAGGAGGCAGTTGTCGTTGCCGACGCGGCCTTCCAGCGCGACTATTATGATGGACCCGCAGAGGACTTGGGGATGGACGAGTCTCCCCAGCAGGCGGATCCGGCTTTCCGAGGTCATGTGCTTACGGGTTTTTATATATATGTAGACCTGGATTTGGGCGTACTTTCCTACTTTCCGAGGTCACGATGTCCTTGACCTGGAGGCCATGGTGGATACGAGGGCCGCTCGGAGAGACGGGAGGGAGGCTCCTCAGGACGGAATCTGGAGCGGCTGATTGCTGTTCGCCGCATTTTAGACGCCATGAGATTTGACGAGGTAATACTTTACTGTTTTATTGCGTTTCGTTTAGGAAATTTAAATTATGAATATACGTTTTGAATTTAGGTAATGATCCATTTTAAATATACGTTTTGAATTTACAAAATATATATGTTGACATTTTAGGTTGCCTGGACACCGTGGGGTCCGTTAGGGTTTACGACCCCTCAGTACGCTCCTTCTTTGTACCGAGGCATTATTCAGTGCCTCGATATACAGGAGCTGTACATGCCGGACCGAGTCCTCCGACAGTTCGGTTACATGCAGGGGGTTTCTGAGGATCCACCAGCGCCACGCGAGGTGAAGAGGCGGGTCGACTTGAGGGCGTATGATCTTCAATACGCCGACGAGCTGTGCACATGGGATGCCGACCCAAGACCGACGATCGAGCTTCAGGACATGATCCATACCACCTTCGCCTGGGACACTGACGATGCGTACATCGACTGGCTGGAGTAGATGTCACATCCGTATGTGGACGCACGGTCTCCTAGACAGGATCGTCCAGGTCTGGCTCCTGTCGTCCCTCTAGCTCCACCGGTGTCTACTCTCATGGTATGATACATTTTATTTATCGCTTATCATTTTTTACGTGCTTAAAATCAGTTTAGTTGTAATGGAAATCATTGTCGTGTATTCAGCAGACCCAGATTATCGCCGGTCGGATGCGGCGTTTTTTGGAGGAGTGGGACGAGCTTCCACCAGATGTTACCGTTGTGATTATTTCGTGGATTCATGATTTGATAGGTCACGAGGCGCCCATGGCTGATCCCTTACCGCGTGCTTCCCAGAGATTTACTGATTCACAGCACGAGAGAGGAGAGGGTAGCGGTAGAGTCCCCGATGATGACTAGATTGTAGGATCATGTATTTATGTGGATTAGACACTTGTGTTTTGGATCATGTATATATATGTTTTGGTTGTTTTGGTTAAATTGCATGTTATTATATATAAGTGTAACGGAATGAAATATAACCAAATACTATAGTATATACATGAAATATAACCAAATACTATAGTATATACATGAAATATAACCAAATACTATAGTATATACATAAAATATAACCAAATACTATAGTATATACATGAAATATAACCAAATACTATAGTATATGCATGAAATATAATCAAATACTATAGTATATACATGAAATATAACCAAATACTATAGTATATACATGAAATATAACCAAATACTATAGTATATACATGAATTTCTCATATTTGGGCCTAATTTCTCATACTGGGCCCAATCCTCCCTATTGGGCCTATTTGGGCCCAATTTATCATTTTTCAGTTTTCACCCGTTTCTTCTATAATCCTCCATATTGGGCCTATTTGGGCCCAATTTCTCATTTTTTCAGTTTTCACCCGTTTCTTTTACAATCCTCCATATTGGGCTTATTTGGGCGTAATTTCTCATTTTTTCAAGTTTTTCACTCGTTTCTTCTACAATCCTACATATTGGGCCTATTTGGGCCTAATTTCTCATTTTTTCAGTTTCTCACCGATTTCTTCTATAATCCTCCCTATTGGGCCCAATTTCTCATTTTTTCAGTTTTCACCCGTTTCTTCTATAATCCTCCATATTGGGCCTATTTGGGCGTAATTTCTCATTTTTTCAAGTTTTTCACCCGTTTCTTCTACAATCCTCCATATTGGGCCTAATTTCTCATTTTTTCAGTTTCTCACCTGTTTCTTCTACAATCCTCCCTATTGGGCCCAATTTCTCATTTTTTCAGTTTTCACCCGTTTCTTCTACAATCCTCCATATTGTATTTAATTGGGCCCAATTTCTCATTTTTTCAGTTTCTCACACTGAGTTAATTGAGATTACACAAGTAAATCAGACACAAATGTGAAGTTCATCTGCTCTTCAAATTGAGATTACACAAGTAAATCTACATCTTCAACTAATCTACATCTTAAACTACACCGGAGGATCTGGAGGACGGCTATATCTAATGTGATAATCCCGAAATTGTTGAATCCTCGACTGAAATTGATAGTCCCAACCATCGACACCTGGGTGTTTGAATCGACGCCAAGCGTACGGAGGGGGAGGTAGTGGACAACCATCCTTCAACGACACCTACATAGAAAACACAAAATATGATCGAGCTTTGTGTTTTAGGGTAAGCACAAATATTACTAGCTATTTAAAAACAATAACTATACCGGTACAAAGTGGTTTCAGTTTCCTACGAGGGCCATCGTCAATATCCGTGTTGGAGGGCCGAGGCTTTCGTAAGAGGCCCTCATTGGTAAGCACAAGCACGAGCCATCCCAGGATAATAGGACAAGAGCAACTTGGTATAGCGTGGCAAACACTAAACCAATCATCGGCATGTCGAGCCAGTACTCCTCACTGTAAGGACTGATGACATAGTTGACCCGAAATATAAGGTCCTCGTAAGTGATCCCCAGGTGTAGTACGGGCAAGATGGGCATGTACAGATCTATGTTGTCAATCAACTCGCCCGCCATCTGTATTCGAACCATAGGATATGCAGTCTCTTCTGATCCCAATAATACAGTCAGTGTCCGATATCCACAATGCCCGTCTGGAGATACATCTCTGGCCTCGTTAATGTATGGAAACCAAAAGTAATCCACATTCTTAACCCCAAAGTTCACCCCCATATAAATCACGGGTTGTTCAGGGAGCTGCTGCGATCCTGTCCCTTCAGATTGGCTCCCTTGGGTCCCAATGCCCGGCGAAGCTCCACTTGGTCCCTTCTTGCCACGACCCCGACCTCTACCTTGGCTTCCACTGGCCTTGTTCTTCTCAATCTCATCTAACTCAGCCCTCCGATGCTCAAACAAGCTCGGCTCCCTCTTGGTGTCGTACTTTGTCGAACCCTTTGGCCTTCCTTTTGAAATGATTCCCATGGGCTCCGACATCAAAGTTTCACGCGGGTGCTGCGTGTTCCAGAACAAGTCGGTGATTTGATCTACTTGGTCCTTGCTCAATGTTTTAGCGTGCCACATTTCATCCATTTCCTTCCATATCAACTCGTGAGCAGACATCTGTTTTGTGTCATCAACTGGCTCTTCTTATGTGTAAGCCCTATCCCATTGCAATTGCTTCCAGAAGCGGTGTATCTCACTCGCCATGACCGGCGTCTTATCAATGATGGCATTTGCGATTCTGTGGACACATGGCAGGCCGAAGCAGTCTCTCATCCAGTGATCATCACACTCATCAGGGAAATCATCCGCCTCTATCTGCTTATACAGATCAAACAACATTTCCAAGCACCTATCCGACACTTTGAAAAATAGCCTTGAAAACAACACTCTTATTTCTGGCGGCATACCATCAAACACCGTTGGTGTTTTGGTCCGTGACATCTCCATGGTCGCACGCACCTGCCCAATTTGACCCTCGATCGCATGGTGTATCCTTATCACCATTCTATTAAAACCACCAACGCTAGAATTCAGAATTTGCTTCAACACGTGATGCATACCCTCAACCCTATAAAAAAACATGAAAAGCATTGCGTTACTCCCACATTGAGCCATGAACAAGCAAACTACTGAACATCGTACAAGGGTTACCTGTTTGAAGTCCTCGTGAAAAAGTGAAGATGATGATTAGTCCACGCTCTCACTATGCTTTCCTTGTGAGGATTCGTCCACGTCTTCTCAATGTATCGAACAAGGCCACTCTTCCACGATGTCCTCAATTGCACAAGCCTTTCTTCGTAGATTTCCTCCGTGGTTGAACACCAAAGTGCCCAACATTGGCCGCAAAACCTTTTCACTTGTTTTTTATCCTTCAATATTGGGGAAGCATATGCTTCTATGTTGTGCTTAATATGCACCCAACACAAAAGGTGTTTTACTTCATCTTTGAAAACTATCCGAATTGCATTAATGAGGGCCTTCTCTCGATCAGTCATGATGGCGGCCGACATAACGCTCAAATCTTTAAACAAGTGCAAAAGTTTCTCCATTATGAACTTGTAATGCACAACTTCTTCTTGTCGTGTAAATGCATACGCAATGTTGAAGGTCTTGTGCGTGCAAGTGAAACCGACAATCTCCACCAATGGCATTTGATACATATGGATGAATGTAAGAAAACAAATGAATGTAAGAAGTCATAGAATATAACATATAATTCATATCAATGCTATAAATCACTACTATTATATTGTGTTGAAAATGTAACACAAATCCAACACGTACCTATTTGTCTTATATGTGGCATCAATAATTACCACGTACGGGAACATCTTCAATAGGTGGAGCGAGTCCGGGTGAGCAAAAAATAGGATATCAGTCTCTTTCGTAGACAACTTTGTAAGAGGAAATACCCGGTAACTATTTTCTTTCAAAAAGTTCAGAGTCCATTGCGTAACCGTCAATTCCCCTTGATCTTCATAACGCACCTTCTGCAGAAAGTTGGAAACTTGTTTCATGGATGTAACATTTCCGGGGAAGAACTTCCTCAACTTCCCAACAATAGTCCTAGGCGTCACGAACGCTTCGCCCAAAGCTTTGGCAATGCGCTCCTCACCCGGGGTCATTCTGCCCATGTATGGATGCCCAAGAAAGGTAGTCGAAAGCTTATGGTTGTGGCATCCATCTATCACATTTATGATCCATTTCTGAGTCACTTCCCCTGGCTTCTTCTTCAATCTAACACCACACAACTCAAATGTGCATCCGGACTTCTTCGAATGGGATTCACGAATTACTTCAACTTCCTCTTCTGAGTCACTACCTTTCTTTCTCCCCGATCTATACTCACCAAAATTCTCGCACGTCAAACTAACACTTCTGACATTTGACTTCTGAATGACTAAAACCATCATCAAATCTTTGCCCCTATTCCTAACCCACTCAACCAATTCCTCTCGGCTATCCCAGCTCAGATTGTTACGAAATTCATCTCCATAATCTTTCCCCTATACATGTTTACATCATCAATAATGTTACAATATATGGATTGTAATTGTAATATATAACTAAACTATAATTGTAATACATAACTAAACAATAATGTTACAATATATGGATTACTATATATGGATTGGAATTTGTTAAATTTATATGTTTATAGCTAACCAATATTAACTATAAAATAAAACTATAATTGTAATACAAAACTAAACTAAAGACAAAAACAAATTGATAGCTTATCTCACTAAACATAAGACTTTTAACATATATCAAATTCACAACAATAATCAACTTCTCTACTACTATTAATTACTAATCTTTTAACATATATCAAAACAAATATAGGTCTCTACAGCTAAATCATCATCATCTTGTCCACTACAACTAAATACTAATCTATCTTTGAACATAATAAATATAGGCCTCTACGTACTTAAGCTATATTAATTATAACTAATTTCAATCTTAATCATTCCATACACACTAACCTCAAAATTGCCATCGTCGAAATCTTCATCGTCGAAATCTTGATCGACATAATCTTCATCATCTTCTCCACTACTCCAATATGCCATTTTTTGTAAAATTTGTTGTTTCAATCTTACCATTCCATACAAACTTCGAAAGTTATTTATAGGCACAAAATAGCCGTTGGAATAACCGTTGGAATAACGGCTACTTTTGTACGCCACTTCCGAGCGTACGCCATACCATGGCGTACAGGCTATTTCCAACGGCTATTTTTTGGTGGGTTTTTGAATTTAAATGAATTTCTGTATTATTTTCCTGTACGTTGTATTCTAGCGTATGCTAAAATACAACGTATAGGAAAATAATACAGAAATTTATTTAAATTCAAAAACCCACCAAAAGTATAATAAAATAGTCTGTACGCCATGTCGTGGCATACACCATATTATGGCGTACAAAATGTCGCGCGTACAACAAAAAATCGTCGCGCATATAGTATCAGCCATTTTTAAGCCCCAAGGGGGAGGCTTAAACTAAAGTGTTAATATTTTAATAAAATAAATTGTTTAAGCCCCATGAATAAGCCCCCATAAGGGATGCTCTTACGTTCAGCCTAATAAAATGCTTGCACGGGCTTAGGCCGTTTTCTGACCCAAAAAAAAAAACAATAGTCGAATTCATTTCAGATGTATCCATATACTTCAAAAAAACTGTTGCAATAACACACAAGGATAATCTTTTGAAATAATTCAAATGAATAAGACTTCTTGCCGAACTAAATTATGAGGTCGTCTATGGTGGCCGGAGGAATGTGAATTTTTGCGCATAATTATGTATGGGCCATACTATTCGGCGCATAGGCATTTTTGCCTTTTGGCGCATAGGGCTCGCGCGTAACGTGGGAATAGGCTTCCCGCGTTACGCTCGGGAAGGCACCTGTTCAAGCCCCACACGTAACGTGTGAGACTGTCCCACACGTTACGTGTGGGACACATCCACACGTTACGTGTGGGTACATGCCACACGTAATGTGTGGGTACATGCCACACGTAACGTGTGGCATGGATCTGGCTTTAAAAGCCAGATCTTGCTCTCCTCCTTCATTCATTCGAAGCCGCAATTCTTGTTGCTCTCCCGTTACACGTCTCTATGCTCTCCTCGTGACGAATTGATCGACTCCGCGCGTTACGTTCGACATATTTGAAAGGTTAGTTATTACTCGTCGTTGTTTGATTTGTTTTGTTAGATTTGAAGTTATTGGTTAGGAATTGTAGATCCATATTGTAGATCTATGTTATTTTGATGTTTAGGGTGGTAGATCTATGCTTTGGGGAAGGTTTTGTGGTTGTTTTTGATTTTTTGGGTAATTTTGAAGTTATTGTTTGCATGAGGATTTATGTTGAATTTTGTGTGAAAATATGGAATTGGAAGTGATAGTATTGATAGATTTGTAAAAATTGTGGAATTTTGGATGAATTGCATGTATATTTTGATGAAAAAAACTCACCGGAATTGTGAATGCTCGTCGGAGAAGATGGCCGGAGAGTCGCCGGAGTGCCGCTGGCGACTTCCCGACAAATTGAAATGTGCACATTCACACGTAACGTGTGAATGTGCACCACACGTTACATGTGACGTTAGTTCACACGTAACGTGTGAATTCTCTGCATCTGGGCTTCTCGTTCACCGTGAACAACTCGGTCGAAAACTCGGCCGAGTTGTTGACCGAGTTGTTGGCTGTAAATTTTTTGGGTAATAAAATGTCTTGATATATAACCGCAGATGGAGCATGGGGACAGAACTGAACGTCGGATACGCCGCAACCTTGTACGTGAACAGTCCTATAGGACTGGTGAAGAGGTCGACAGGTTTAGGAGGCAACGGAGGAATGTCTCTACCGAGATGATGAGACCGGCGCATACCAGACTGGAGCCGGTAGCAGTAGTGGCGCATACCAGACTGGAGCCGGTAGCAGTAGTGCGGTCGCTGGAATGATAGGAGTTCAGAGCTTGATGACGGTTCCTTCTTCTCATGGAGGTAGGGCAGAGTCTGAGCCTCTTCACAACTACCGGGACTACCAGGGGAGTCCGCTGCATGGTTATTCTGATACAATAGATCAGAATAACTACTACGGGCGGAATTTTAGTCCTCCGGTACTCCCGCCGCACGTGAGCCCTCATCGTATCCCGAGGGATTATTATCAGGGGGTTGATGAGCAGGACAACCCGTGGGAGAACCCGGCATTATACCCGAACGCTCCCTATCATCAGCCGATGGTAAGTACATTTAGTATAACATGCATTTGTTTACAAATTCTTATTGCATATGATCAATTTAATAAATGTAGGATCAGGCAAATACATGGGGGACTCAGGACCAGGGGACTCAGGACCAGTCCAGCAATGCCTGGATCCCAAGAGATGACGCTCTGGGCGGGGACGAAGAGCCTCAGGAAGCCTCTTCTTCGCGGGCAAAACCACCTCGATCAAAGAAGAATGTGAGATACGACCCTGAACTGGTGGTGAGCGTTCCTGGAGGTCCGGAGAGCCTTGAACTCCTAAAGAGTTTTGTGAACCACGTGGCGTACCTCCTTTACCAGCGCGTTGTAAGTTACATGTAACTGTATTTTTTTTAATTATTAATCTTGATTTGAATAAGTCCGAAGGATTACTTAATTATGTTCATATACAGACGGTGCCACCCTTGAGGTTCCAGTAGCGAGGGAAGCAGTTACGCTCATGGCGTTGCACGTTGGAAGATGCGTGAGGTAGCATGGCGTCTGCGTCCGAGCTATGTCATCTATCAGACATCATGCACGAGCATGTGGATGAGACGCTGATCGGTGCCTTCGTCGAGCGTTGGCAACCGGAAACCAACTCATTCCACATGCCATGGGGAGAGATGACTATAACTCTCCATGATGTGTGGATGATCCTTGGGCTGCAAATACAAGGGCAAGACATGGGTCCCCCGAAGAAATGGCACGAGCAGCTCTCACGCAATGATTTGAAGAAGGCGTTGATGGAGCAGGCGCATGAGTTTTTTGAGATGGAGGATGATGCTATCGTCGCCGGTAACGTGCATGCGGGAGATTTTAAGACTCATTGCCAGGTGTTGACTAACAAGAAGCAGGCGGCTGGGTTCTTGCTGTACTTGGTGGGGTCTACCCTCTTTCCTGAAAAGTCTCAACATCGGTTGCCCGTGTATTACACTCCGTTCGTGACTGATCTCACAAAAGTCATGAACTATGCATGGGGTACCAGTGTTCTTACACACGTGTACCGCAGCTTGGGCGAGTGCACAAGGAAGGATGCGCGGGTCATGTCCACATGCTTCACTCTGATTCAGGTATGAAATGGCTTGAATAAAAATATATGAATTTTTGTTATAGATATATTATATGTTTGTTATTTGGGAAATGACTTATATGTAATTGTTTTGTAGGCATGGATATATCAATATTTTCCCATGTTTAGACCTGCACAGAGTGTTTACTGGGACCCCCAATAGCCGATCTCATACGCCAGAAAATGGGACATGTCTCATGAACCCAACCGGACTAGAAATTATAGGGACGAGCTGGATGAGATGCGTGCTGAGAGTGTAAGTGCATTTACGGTCCTTATCTAGTATGTTAAAATATATATGCATGATAAGTTGTTTGAAATTCAATTTTGTTTAGGTTGAGTGGATGCCATACGGCTCAATTGACTTCAACAATGGGATGTTTGCTTCATCGCGATTCCATGGAGTCATATCTTGTTTGTGGGTCACTGAGCCTTACATGCCGGATCGAGTAGCTAGGCAGTTTGGGCGTGCACAACAATGTCCAAGACCACCGATTGTTCCAATTAAGGCATGGAGGGGCACGAAGATCAACAGTTACACGGTGGAATACGATAGATCCTTACATGCATGGAATGCCCGCAATGAACATTCCATTAGCCTACAAGCCATGGGTCCTCCAGTCCGCCAATCCCACGAGTGTAACGATGATTACATGCAGTGGTACCTGCAGCATACACATCCATTCATCCTCCCTCAAGAGGATCGTTACACTCAGCAGCAGGTAAGTAATCATGTTATTATATCTTGTTTATTTTTTGGTATAATCTGTTTATTAATCGTATCCACTTATCTTGCGTGCAGTGCCTCGATAGTTGCTACAGACGGCTGGATCCATATCGCGATCACCACCATGGAGATGACCAATGCGAAGACCTAGCTGAGGCGTTACGGCAATCATTAGAGCAAATGTATCCCTTCCTTTCGAACCATTTAACTTGGCTGCTTTGTCATTTGAGCATTAGACTTTGGATTTGAATGTTTTGTTGAAGTTTGAATGTTTTTTTTGTTGAAGTTTGAATGTTATGACTTGAGTTTGAATGTTATGACTTGAGTTTGAATGTTTTGTTGAAGTTGTTTGGATTATGCCAACAATGATTGCTATCACTTCTATTTGAATGTTTTTTATGGATTGTTTGTGAATACACACTAAAAAAACGACGAAGGAAACCCAAATAAATGTTCGAATAGAAATGTCGAACTCATTGCATCATAATACATACATATCATTCATTACATAAATCGACTGTTTCGACCTTCTTCTTTCGTTTTGTCTTCGGTTCGGCCTTGTCTGGTTCGTACTCCATCGAATGGTCTAATAGCCATTGATCTACGTAATCACCCGCACATGGGTCATGATGATACAGCCACCCCGAGTAAATAGGAGGCAAGGGCGAAGTTTTGGCCAACCCAATCTACATCAAAATCAATGCATCATACATATGCTTTAACACAAGATAGTATAAACAAATGTGATTGTATTAACGTATCGCAATAAAATGTTGCTCTTTCACGACATGGCAAATGCATACCGTCTTCAGAAACTCGCCAGTCAATGCTTCGTTTGTCGCCCCCTTCATAGGCAGGTATGTCGTCCCCACGCCACCCCCGACGGTAACGAACACACATGTGAATGCCGTTGCCACCAAACATCCCATATCCGGGAGCTCCAACCACGTCTCCGGTGGGGCCGGCCTGTTCGGCGAGGGAAACCAATCAAGCTTCGCCTCCATTTCCTCAAGTGTCATCGTAGACACCCAAAGTGACGCGAGTAGCTCATACTCTTTTCTCAACGTAGCGATCATGGTACGTCGAACAAAAGCCCACTGATCTTCCCCTAAGCCCAGACCATGCGCAATTGCTCTATACCCGCAGTTTCCATCAGGCTCTATCTCATACCATCCTCCAACGTGTGGGAACATACACTTGGGGATCTGGCCACGATATCGCCACGGGTTCTTGATCAATGACGTGGCACCACATGGTAAGGGTAGGCCCGTCTTCGGTGGTCTTCCTTTTTGCTTTTTTGAAGGTGTTCCGTCCATCTGTTGGTCAGTGTACTCCCATGATGACGGCTGTCTTTTGGTGGCAAAGTTCAGAGCTCCTTGAGGCCGACCCTTATGCCTGACTTTGGCTGGCTCTTCCAGAGTAGTCTGCTCTAGATGTGCTATACTTCTAAGCGTGGAGACTGCTCTCTGTTGAACCTCAACTGGCAATGTAGGGAAGACGCTTCGGGAAAATTCTTCAAGCAACGATCTATTCACGTTGCGTGTGCAGGCTTCTTCCTCTTCTTGTGTCTTCACTTCTGACAAGGTCAATTGTCTCCAGAACGGATGCAATGAGCTATGTTCAATTGGGGTCTCGTTCCTCACATTTTGCGCCAAATCGTGCATGCAAAGCAAGCCGTCTCTGACCCTCATCTGGCATCTGCATATAGTGCTCCACAATGGAGCTTCTCCTTTCTTGTATTCCTCAATCAAACGAGCTAGTGCAACCGCAGAGACCTTGAAGTGCAGCTTGCAGAATAGATCTGCGTTTGTTAGCAACGTATATCTCTTTCCTATGCTCTCATTCAGTGCCCTCTGAATCTCATAAATATGACTGCGCAACCGTGTATCATATTGATCGAACACAGTGCAAAGGTTGCCATCGTTGCTTGTGAAGAAGCTTTTCAGACTGGAATGGGCCCCTTCAACCCTGCATTACAACAATGATGCACAAACTAAATTTAGATAAACTGTAAAGGTCTAACCAAGTCCAAATAACTAGCTAAATTTAGATAAACAGTTGATGCACAAACCTGTTAGTGGTGGTAGTACCCAGCGTGAACACTGTATCTGTCCATGCGGAGACGATTCTTTCCTTGTAAGGGTCAAGCCAGTTTTTTTGTAAGTACTGAAGACATTTTGGAGCTTTCCTCCAATCACGCTTCAGCTTCGAGAGTGATGCTTCGTACCCTTGTATGGTCGTTTCCTTGAAGAGCTTCATGCAGTCGTTGGAAAACGCTGTGCCCCTAAACTTGTCCATGGCCTTCTTCCCGAAGTCTTCAATATTCTTCCTCACATGCCGCCTACATAGGAGGAATTTTGCTGCTGGAAACTGCTTCTCTAAGGCGTTCATCAACGCCTTTTCTCGATCAGTGACCACACATGTGGGTGCTCGTTGCACCTTTGCAAACATCTTAGCAAGTTGCTCTATGGCCCACTTGTAACTGTCTTCGTCCTCCTTCTCCAAAAACGCCCCGGCAATATTGTAGTTTTTCCAAACTGATGTGATGCCGACGATTTCAAGGAAGGGCAAATTGTAGCTGAACACATAATCATATGTAAAATATAATGGCGTCCTAACCGTGACATGAACAAATGAAGAGTATATTAGATATGGACGTTACTAACCAGTTAGTTGTATATGTAGAGTCCAGTAGCACAATGTACGGAAATGCCTTCAGCAACCAAAACTGATCCTGGCTTGCAAAGAAGATATCCGTTATTTTGTTGGTGTCCTTGTTGAATCTATGCTCCATGAAGTACCCCTTCTCATTGCACTCATAGAAGAACTGTTGTACAACTGTTCTTCCTTCCATGCCCTTCTTTCGTATCTCATGCATGAGGTTCTACACTTGCTTCATCTTGGTTACATTTCCAGGGGACGAATGGATTGTAGTATGAATCTTCAGAGGCTTGTAATGATTGACCGTCATCACCCTTATAATCTCCTTCTCTTCAGCGGTTGATCGCCTAGCTAATGCACTACCATACAAATTGTCTGCAATGACATGGTTGTGAGTTCCATGTTGTACAATGATCCTCCACAATCCCTTCGGCCCTTCTTTCAGCCTCAACATGAAAGGACACCCACATTTCTTCGACCTTGTGATGTCTCTCACTTGGTCAGCTCCTTTAGGCACGTTTTGTCCATGCCTATCACACGGTAACCAAGTCCCCCCAAGGGCCCGAGGGGTGGAAGGTTTATTCCTCCACTTTTTGATGCAGAAGTTTTTAGACTTAGCCATCTCTTGTGCCCACGAAAAGGCTTCTTCTCTAGACTCCCAGATTTTATCAGTTGTGAAAAACCTTGAATAATCGGCAGAGACGTACACATCCTCCTCAGGTGGTACACTGAACTGAGGCTGTGTGTGTAGGGATGGAAAGCACAGTTGTGGAGTAGCGTGAGATGAAGATGCTTCTGGAGTGTTCCAAACCGAAAATGTCTTTTGGGGCGTTTCCCAAACCGAAAATGTCTTCTGTGGAGTGCTCCAATCATTGAGGGAGATATTGTTTAACCCTTCGTATAAATGATAGTTCGTCTGCATACACGAAATCATGTCATCAACTAGTGCACTATCAAACTGTGCAATATTACATAATGAAACTTGGTTTCTGGAATTGATTTCACACGTTATGTGTGTGATGGCTTCACACGTTATGTGTGAAATACACCCACACGTAACGTGTTGAACAGTTTCACACGTTACGTGTGGACAATCTTCACACATAACGTGTGAAACTGTTCTTCAATGTAACAGCCCTAAACCCTAAACAACGATCAATCTTTGTTTCTAATACCCAAAACAATAAAATGAGATTTTAAGATCAAACAACAAATATCATAAATAGCTTCCCTAAACCCTAAACAACAAATATATTATCACCCCAAAAATAGCTTCACTAAACCCTAACCATCAAGCTTAGAACTTTAAACATTTTCAAAACAAGAAAAAAATAGAACTTTAGGATTACTTAATAGAAATTACCTCGTTCCAAAGTGGAATATCTTCCCCATTGTTGCTCCAATACTCGTTGTTGTTCAGATTGTCCATTTTTTGTAGAAAGATTGAGAGTGCAAAATAAGATTTTGTTAGTGTTTGAAATAAGGGTTTAGGCTCGAAATGGGTTCGAATGGGTTGTTAGTCGGGGAAGAAGATGGGGCCATTATTACAGTTAGGTGGGGACAAGACGGTTATTCAATGCGTTTTGCAACAGACTGAACCACGCGTTACGTGGCAAACTTGTCCACACGTAACGTCTGGAGTTGCTTGGCACGTTACGTGTGCTCGTGTTCCACACGTAACGTGTGCTTACTAGGGTTTAGGGTTTAGCGTATATAGGGTACGGTTTAGGGTTGCTATTTATCTTTAACTAAACTATGGGTTAGGGTTTAGGGTTTACTATTTATCTTTAATTAATAAGGTTGAATTTGGGTATGCGAGTTACATTATTTCTGAGATTGAGGAGAGGAACTTACAATTAGGGTTTAGGGTTACATTGCTGAAAAGTTATTAATGCTAGTGGTTGAGGTCTTTAATGATAGTGGTTGGGGTCATTTTATACTACAGTTGTATACAGCTATATATTAGTTGTCAAACACATTCATTTTCACTATATAAGAGGCATTAGGGTTGCAACAAGTCCAATACAAGCGGGATTGAAGATTCATTTGTGGGTAAGCTTCTTCTTCCAGTTTCTTTAGATTTAGTAACTGTGATTGGCATTTTCATATTAATGGTTTGTAGGAAATCAAGCACCACAAATAATGGCATCTTCATCCGAATCATCATCAAACCCAAATAGGCACCATCAACAAATGAGTGCTCCACAATGCGAGTGTAATTTGAAAGCCATTATCCGTACTTGGGATTTGCAGTGGAACTACGGAATGAGGTATTGGGGATGCCCAAGACTGGGGTGTTTATACAGGAAGTATACTGATTCAATGTACGAGGACAGGGCACACGCGGTTATTCGACAACAATGGAGGGAAAACAAGATCTTGTTAAGGAGAATCAAGATCTTGTTAAGCAAAATCAAGATCTTGTTAGGCAAAATCAAGAACTTTTACAAGATCTGGATAAGATGCGTAGGTATAACCGCAATCTATATAATGATGTACATCGTAAACTGCCTTGATGTCGTATCTTTTGTGTAATGTTGTTTACGTACTACCCTTTGTAGGGAGACATGATATGCCACGAAGTTTTACCAGAGACTATCCTAATTTCTTCAAACGCAACTAGGCGATATCTTTTATTTTGTGCTAGGCTTTCTAAGTTTATGAAAAAATTGTATTATTTCTTGCATTGTGAGTTAAATGTTGTTGTAGTCATCCAACGTAATGAACAAGTCTATTCTATCTTTTATGTTGATTATTTTGGGGCATTCTTTTTATTAATTTTAAATAAACAACTACATAATAATATAATGTAATGTTCATACACGTAACATTATAATATATATAAAATCCCTAAACCTTAACATTAAACCATAAATAAATACTACAAATATACAATAATATGACCTACACAAATATCATAAACCCTAAATACTACAAATACAATTATATTATATGAAAATCACACGTAACGTGTGACTGTAATCCACACGTAACGTGTGAAAACATCCCACACGTTACGTGTAGAAGTGAGTCACACGTTACGTGTGGATTACAGTCACACGTTACGTGTGAACCCTATGCGCCAAAAGGCAAAAATGTCTATGCGCCAAAAAGTAATCGTGTTATGTATAGCCCACTTCCACAGAGTATGCTTAAAAGTCTCGTTGACAACTCAAAAGTAAAGTTGGCTTTTAAAATGACGTGACTTTAGACTATGTTCGTCGCAGGTTATAAAAGGTTATTAGAGGTTTGTACTATTCAAAATCTATTTTTTTATGTGTTTGGTAGTATAAGGTTTTTTAAGAAGGTTAAGGTTTTAAGAGGTTTTTGAGAAAGTTAAATAAAAATCTCCTAAGAGAAAGGTTATTGAAGGTTTTACAAGGTTATCATAATTTTATTTTCAAAATATCCAAAATCTCATACTAGTGTTATTTAAAAAAAAAAAAAAAAACCCTTATGGTAATTTTTATTTGAAATATACTTAAAAACTTTGTCTCACCAAACACTCAAATAGGTTTCTACAAGGTTTTGAAAGGTTACAAAAAAATCTCTAAGAAACCCTAACCTTGTGAAAAACCTTTCAGAAAATCTCAACCTCTTCAAAAACCTTGTTTTACCGAACAAAGCCTTAGCGTCCAAGGTTTTGAAGAAAATAAAGATTTGGTTAATTAAGAATAGATGTATTTCTAATATCTAACAATGATTAAAATATTTTTTTTTTAAAAAGATGTTTTCATTAGCAACGACTCCTTTAAGGGCATTTTTATCAAAGGCTTCTCATGGGGCTTTTAGCCAAATTTTATGGCTAAAAGCCCCTATATAAAAATTGAATTTTATCAATGGGTTTTTAGGGGGGCTTTTAGTTTAATTATGATTTACAATTATACCCCTTCATATTTATGTAATTACCAATATATCCTTTTTATATTATATTATTAAATTACAAGTATACACCATTTTATAAAAAATTGAATAAAGAAATTTTAATTTAATTGTCATATTATTAATCTAGAATTAAGAACGAATATAAAAAATCTAATACAAATGAGAATCATACATATATTAAAAACAACAAACGAGCAATGCATAAATTTAAGAAAATACACACGATAAAACAACATAAACTTAAACAAATGACCGAATTTAACGACAAACATTAGACGATACATGACTTAATAATAAAAAAGAATCACCAAAAGTAATAATAAAATAATTGATATGATGTCATTTTTATAATCAATCCTACAACGACTCTCCCACCAAAGTTTAATTTCAGTAATTATTATAATTTAAATTATTCTAAATAATGATAATATGGTTTATTTGGACTAAATTATATAAAAAAGAATCAAAATTCATATATAAAATCTATAAAAAAATTCTTTATGATGTCATTTTTATATGAAGAAATTTAATTGATACTTATTTTATTTTAAACCACCAAAAGTAATAATAAAATAATTTATTTTCACTTAATCATATCCAAAATACATTAAAAAAAATCTACCAAATATATCCAAAATGGATGTCTATAGATAGAGAAAAATGTAACTAGAATTATGGTATTTTTTTTAACTTGTATTTTTTTCATAAATTAAATTTTTAAAAAAATACCGAACGACCAGGAATTAATCATGGCCGTCGGTTACAGCGCCACGCGTCGCGCATTGGGCGCGCGCACGCCCGATGCGCAACGCGTGGCGCTGAATAAAAAAAAATTAAAGGCGCGTTTGGCGGACGGGTTAAACGGCGTCGTTTCACTTTGCGTTGGGCCAAAAAAAAATTACCCACCCAAACGCCCCCTTTAGCCCAATTCTAAAAGCCCCATCAGCTTGAGTCCCTTATTTGCCTCATATTAAGGGACTCTCAAAGGGGCTTTTAACCATTGTTCTATTATTTTATTTAAAATATGTTAAAAGCCCCCCTTAAGAGCCTTTGATAAAGATGGCCTAACAACTATCGCTAGGACTGTGTGAGCTTTTCTACTATTTTATTAAATCTATATCTATCTATCTATATACTAAATGAGAGGTCTAAATCCTACGTGTTTTCACCATGTTTAATTCGCCTATATGTCGTCACTCATCCAATCATCATCCCGCCTTTAAAAAAAATTATAAAAATGGATTCGGTTTAATTATATATTAAACTTTATTAATAAAAAATATAATCATAAAATCTAATTATAGCAAAATAAATATAAATTAAACTCCATAACAAAAAACCTTGGGTTAAACTAAGTAAAATAATAAGTTTAACTAAAAAGTAAGTATTAGCTCACTCAAATCCGGCACTATTGAATTATCACTAAACTAAATTATATCACAAACACCCGAAAATATATTAAAAGACATATTTTTTTGATGAATCTATTAGTTAAATATTTTTTTGGTTACGGATTAGTTAAACTAAATTATATCACAAACATCATAAAAGAAGATAGATATGTTACCGATTTGATCTTTCGGTTTATCTAATTAAATTTATTAAATTTAATTTTTGTTAGAGGAGGATATGGCTAAATATTTTTTTTGAGATATACCAATTAGAAATATATAGGAATTAAAACAGTTGATCCCGAATTAAATATCTTTAATAAATATACTTTTTATTATTTATATTTACAATTTTATTTTATTCTATCATACTATACGGTTACAATTAGATATTTTACAAAAAATTATGTTTTATATAATAGAAATGGTATGCTTTTTGGAATTGGTTGGTACATATTTTTAAAAAAAAGTTGTTATCAAAATTTCTTAAACATATTTAATAATAATTTCAAGTATACTAAGTGCTAACTAATTACTTATAGATATATTTATGAAAATATACTATTTACATGGGTAGCATCTGATTTTCAAAAATCTAGAAATGTGTTTTATATTTAGTAAAAACTTTATAAAATAATTAATTAAATGCAAACCTAATCATAACAACTAAATTCTAATTTCAATTGGAAAAAATTGGCAAAGCGTGAAAGTTTTTTTTTTTGAAATGAAAAGTAAATTTCCATTAAAGGTAATTAGAGCCAAACATGTAACAAAAGAAAAAGAAAAGCAAAGGGGGCAAAAAGAAGTAACACCTAGCTTAGCTAAGTATTACAAAGAAGATCTTCAATCTCCAATCCTATCAAGCCATTTCCTAGTCTCCGAATCCTCTTTTTTCCATCTTGATAACACACAGTTTCGAATATGATTAATAATCATCATTGCACAGTCAACGGCATTAATGTTGCTGTCCTGAAAAACTCTCAAATTTCTGCACCTTCAAGTGAAGTAGATGATGACTGTTGTACAACACGTCCAGAGGTTGAATTTGAACCTTCTTTTTCCCTTCATTCTTTCCAAGTTCTTTATCCAGTCACTAATGTTGGTGTTCCTTCTGCCAATCTTGGCCCAGTGAAGCACCTTATGCATAACTGATTTGGTGAAAGGGCAGTTAAACCAGAGGTGTTCGCTGGTTTCTGTAGCTGTCGAGCACAAAGGGCATCTGTCATCAGTAGTGATGCACATGCGAAGAAGTTTATCCTTGGTGTTGATGCCTCCTCTAATAATCATCCAAGAAAGAAATGAGATTCTTGGGGTGATCAGTTTCCCCCAAATCCACTTGTTCCACCCATCAAACTCCCCAGTACTTCTAAATGCATCATAAATAGTTCTGTTGTCATACTTGCCTCTATGGGTCATAATGATAGGTATGTGAGTGGTATTGTTCGTGAGTTTCACCAAGATGTCATCTCGCAGATTGATAATGGAGCTCCAAATGGCAATGTCAGTGCTCTTTTTGCTGATGTCCCAGAAATTGATGTTTCTCAATAAATTGATATTAGCCCATGTATGCCAGATTGAGTTTGAATCTCTGAGCATGTCATAAATGAGCTCAACCATGGAAGCTTTATTCCAGGAGAGGATCTCCTTTAACCCAAGCCCACCTTCCTCTCTTGGCTTGCACACAGTGCTCCGGGCTATAGGTGCCTTGTGACTGTCAATGTTGCCACTCCAAAGGAAATTTCTCATGGCTGTAGTGATCTTCTTGATGACTTTCTTGGGGATAATGAAAATCTTGCTCCAGTAGTTAGTGACGCCATATAGTACTGCCAGCCTACCTGTATATTCTTGGTGGCCCAGGAGGAGATTTTGGAGACAATTTTTGCAATGAGGGGACTGAAATCCTGACTGTCAGTTTTTTTGCTGCATAGAGGGACACCCATGTATGTAACAAGGAGCTCCCCCTTCTCCATATTTAGCACTGATTGCAAATCATTGCCAACACTGTTGTCAACTCCTGTATAGAAAAGCCTGGATTTCTGTGAATTGATGGACAAACCTGACTTAGCACAAAAGTTATCCAGAGTGTGCTTGAGTAGGTTGATAGTTTGTGTGTTGCCATGAGTGAATATGAAAAGATCATCTGCAAAGCAAAGATGAGTGATGCCAGGTCTTCTACAGTGCGGGTGAAACTTGAACTTCTTGTCCTTGCTCATGATTTTGAGGGCTCTGCTCAGATATTCCATGATAAGGACAAACAGGTAGGGAGCAAGGGGATCTCCTTGCTTGAGTCCCCTCTTGCCTTTAATGTAACCTGTGAGCTCACCACCTATGTTGATAGTGAAGGAGCTGGTAGTGACGCATTTCTTGATCCAGGTGATATTTTCTGATCCATTCCAAATCCCTGAAGGAATTGAAAAAGGAATTTCCAATTGACAGTATCATATGCCTTCTTGAGGTCAATTTTTATAGTACATCTTGGGCTTGTATATTTTCTTGAATACCCCTTGACCAGTTCTTGGCAAACTGCAATGTTGTGCCTAATTGATCTGCCCTTAATGAAAGCTCCTTGATTATGATCAACAATTTTTGGGAGCACAGATTGTAATCTTCTAACCAGAAGCTTGGTAATGGTTTTGTAGATGACAGAACAACAAGCAATAGTTCTAAAATCATGTATGGAATTAGGTTGAGCAAACCGTGAAAGATTGAATGGCATTTAGAGATATTAATTTAAAGATACACTATTTTGAAAAATAGATACGAAGGAGGATATGGCTAATTTTTTTAAGATATACCAATTAGAACATATACATGGATTTAAAATATTGTCACTATATAATATAAATATTTGTTTGTCTATATCTATCTATTTTAATATATATGTTAAAGGAGAAACTTTTAACCTCCGTGTCATTCTCATTTTTTTTGTCCATATAAAAGACTAGACATAATGTCAGTCTCACATTGAATTTATTTATGTAACGTCTTCTGAGTATGCCACATTATCTATCCATTTCAAAAAAAAAAAATTTGAATCCCGCCTTAGTTATTTAGCTTATTAACAAATGGTTAATAAGCTACGATTTTTTATGTTAAAAAAACAAACAAATGTACCCTAATTATTAACAAAATGGTTAATTTTATTCAAATCAACTAACTATTTTTTATGTTAAAATTTTAACTAAATTTCAAATTTTATATCCAAATAGACTATTTTATTAGTTATGATTTTTTCCCTTTCATCTCAATATACATTAACTAAATTTACGCTCATTGTTTTTTTTGAATTTTTTAACGTACAACTTTTCCCATATCGTTAAAGGTCATCAATTATTGCTATTTAGAAGCTTTATTGTTTTACTTCATAAATACCAGTAATTTACAGCAAAATAAAATAAGAAAAAATTTAAAATTGAGCAAAGTTTATAGACAATACCACTTATACGTTTATTTTGGCATTGACAGGGGCTTTTGCGCATGGAGCTATCTTTTTCATTCGAGATTACAATCCGGAGTAGAATGAGGATAATGTATTGGCAAGAATGTTAGACCATAAGGAAGCTATCATATCCCATTTAAGCTGGGCCAATCTCTTTTTAGGGTTTCATACTTTGGGTCTTTATGTTCATAATAACGTCATGCTTGCTTTTGGTATTCCGAAAAAACAAATCTTGATCGAACCCATATTTGCTCAATGGATACAATCTACTCATGGTAAAACGTCATACGGCTTTGACGTCCTTTTATCTTCAACAAATGGCATCTCTCTTATATTTTTAACAACAAATTTTTCAATTCACTATTTCTTAAGTTCAATTAACAATATATTATCATTAGTATTTAACATCTCAATTATTCAAATGTATTTTACTTAATATTCATAGGTATAAAATACTATTACAATTATATATTCATACTTAATAACTTTATTATTCAAATACTTATAATTAATTACTCATACATAACGTACTAAAAAGTGCACAAGACTAATTTGAATAAAGAAAAACAACAAAATCGTTCATGTGAGCAACAAATCAACATCTGAGATATGTTGTTACTCCCTAAAACATATTTTTATTTGATGTATAATTCATATCTTAATATATCATATCAAAATACCATTACTTATATTTAAAAAATACACTAATTATACATGATAAATAAAAATTACTATAATCACAATTTTAATATCATATATTTTATTATTTTAAGCAGTACAAAATGTATTTTTTAGAAAGAGGTCATTCCTTATCAAATTAATAATTAATAATGTTAAATTATTTTATATCTCTGAACAAGCACAGATACTATGCTAGTTTGACCTAAAAATCCACCCAAAAACCTTGGGATAAATATGCTCTAACATTTTCACCTTGGGTACTCACACACCCAAAAAATTACAGTTGTAGGTCCCATAAATTATTAATTTGTCCCTATACATATAGGGGCCGATTGTCTTATCCTGAGGGTAGACAACCCTCTTTGCCATGTCATCAAACATTTTCCAAAGGAGAGTAATTCTTTCATCTTTATAGGCCACACATTGCCATATCACAAATTTGTCCAGATTGTTATAATACATTTAGTGCGAGGAAAAGTAAAAATATTTTTAAATAATTACTCTAATTTTTTACAGTTCCCAAAAAAGCCTACCTATTTCTAGACTTAAGTCTAAAAATAATAAAGTGTTTCTTATTTAATTCATAAATGGGTGAGTCCATACATACATTTACTTTAAAAAAAATATTGTTCCGTATATCAAATTGTAGATGGAGTTTTTAAATGGTGGCGTGACCATATATATTTTGTGTTTTATATTCTCAATCGTTTTTCTTAAATGTTTGCATACCTTACTCTTAGTAAGACAATAGGGCCCGTTCATTTTATTTTTTGTCTTGATCGCCTGGTTTGATCGGTTGAAATCGCTCTACGCCCAGACTAGGGTACTGTTGGCACACGAAATGGTAGACCCCTCCCAACATCAATATCTCCATACACGCTTTCAGCAGGAATCGAACTCGAGACCTCTGGATAAAACACTTAAGATAGTCTAGCGTCAAACCACTAGACCAACTGAATGTTGGTATAGAACCCGTTCATTAGCACTTATATGCAAGCTTATGTAGCTTCTGTGCAAAATAATCACAAATTGATTTGTTCGTAAAAGTAGCTTATGTAATCTTATCAAAAGCTTAATAAAGCTCAAATTTTTCCATAAAAATAAGTTAAATCCCCAAGCTTATACTAGCATAAGGAAGCTTGAAATTGCCTAAAAATTTCAACTAGCCCGAAAAAATCAGCTTCGGTTATTCGATTAGTTTCAACTTCAGCTCGTATAAGCTTGAATTGGACCCTAAAACTATGAATTATGTAAGATTATATTAGTATATGCAAATTATATAATAATAAGATTTATGTAGTATTATATCTAAAGTTGTGCAAATTAACTACATTGATCTTCAAGACGTTGTTTAAGTTATACTTTTTTTATTCCAAACTTTATGTTACATATCTTCGTATAAGCTTGAATTTACTGAACGGATCCTAAAACTATGAATTATGTAAGATTATATTAGTATATGCAAATTATATAGTAATAAGATTTATGTAGCATTATATCTAAAGTTGTGCAAATTAACTACATTGATCTTCAAGACGTTGTTTAAGTTATACTTTTTTTATTCCAAACTTTATGTTACATATCTTACCTTAATTTATATAAAGATATGATTCACATTTAAATTTGTACCATTTAAGTTACGTTGGTATTTCATAGATTACTTAAGTTATATTATATTTATTATTTTAAACTTTATGTAATTTACATATCCTACATTCAACTATTCATATCTATAATCTATAATAAATAATGAACATATTAAGTAGAGTTTGGGTCAATGAATATCTTATTTGATCGACCTACAAAATCAATTCTTCCAATTAGTATTTTTGAATAAAAGATCTATACGTTAGGAAAAATATGATATACATATTTGATTGACATGATTAGTTAAATTTCTAATAAAATAACATTCTTACTTAAAAACAAAGAAAGTATAAACGACACTGGTTTGTATATTTTTGTATATTTTTATAAATTACATAATTATTAATATATGTTTTGGTTAATAAATAAAATAAATATAATGAAGTAATACATTTTAATCAAGAAAAGTATCCAATTGCTTTACTTCATTTTGTTTGTGGAATATATATAAGTTAATGTACGTCATTTTGTTATGATTATTTCTACTAATTTTTGCATCTCCCCCTAATTCTCACAATTTTTATTCGATCTCTCCTAGTTCTTACCATGATCACTTTACAATTCTATCCAGAATTGATTTACCAACATACACTTGGTTTAGTGGTTTGGTGCTGAGCTATTTTTAGCATTCTATCCAAAATTTTCGAGTTCGATTTCTACTAAAAGTGTGTATAAAAACATTAATATTGAGATAAATCTATCACTTCGTATACTAATAATACCCTAATCTAAACATAAAGTAATTGATTTAGGACCTTAGGTCTATCTATTATAATTCCACGATATTGATAATTTGAACACATATTTTATTTAAATTGTACATCTAAAATAAATAGAGTGCGAAAGTCTAAATTCTTATTCTCTTAAATTAAAAGAAGACATGTATAACATACATGGAGAAAATGTAAAAGAAATTATTAAGTAAGATATATTATAAATCCTCTTTACTTATTAATTTGATAATAAGATTTTATAGATATTAAGTGAACTATAAATTTAATAAATTTATCTTCTGAACTATTTAAACTATAAATTAAATTCAATAAAAACCCAAATTGTATTAATTATATATAAAAAAAATTATTTTATTTGTATAATCAATCCAAGCCAAGGAAAAACTCGTTTGACAAAATCTAAATAATTAAGACCTGTAAAATTGTTCCAATAGAGACATTTGCCAATTGGTTTATTTAACTCCTCGGGAAAGAAGGAAAAAAAGAAGCTAATATTGAATATTAAGTTAAAAGCAAATTAGAAAAAGCCATCTCATAAAATGAGTTGTCACTATAATTAATACCGTAGAATAATTAGAAGGGTAGTCCACCCTTTGGGTAACTCAAACATTTTCCTATATATGTAAAACCCTTGTCACTGGGGAAAACAAGTCGCTTTTGTTGAAGATGGGGTGGAAGCCAAAGGGAATGAATTCAGCTTTGGGGATGCTTTTGTTGAACTTGCTTCTTCTCATCAGCATCGCAACAGCCCATCGCAACAAACGTGTTCCTACCTTGGATTGGGTTGTAAGTATCCATATATATATTACAAATTAATTTACAAGCCTAGCGACCAAGCTAACTATATATAGTTCGTACTTATAAGTATCGTATCACCATATATATATATATGTTGTACCTAACTTCACTGAATCTTATTACGACCTTGCAAAAAGCTTTGTATGTGTACGTGGGCAAGTGCCTTTTTTTTGGTAGAGTATAGCAAGTTCCTTGAAGCTTGCAACAAGCTAGCTCAATTACATCCATGGAGCCGTAATAAACCCACCTTCGTGTATAATTTATACTCTGTATAATACTTTGTATTTTTGTGAAAATGAATATATAAATGATAAAGTCCGATGGACTGGTAGACGGAAAACGTGTCAGTCCGTGCACACATGCGCATTAAAGTCCAATATATTAGTTCAGTGGGTTTCGAGGAGTTTATATAATAGGTAGTATGTAATGTAGATAACAGAGGGACGGAGGCCTAGTTAAAACTTGGACAAGATATGTAAGCTTTATATCTGACGTGGGATAATATCTTAACATGCCCCTCAAGTGTAACTGGTCTGATCCAGTTGACACTTGAATAAGATAGGTAGTAGGTAAGGTAGATAACAGACTGACAAAGGCCCATAGATAGTAGGTAGATAAGAGGCGAAGGCCGAAGTAAACTAGGAAAGAGGTCCAGGACCAGACCAACTCTGATACTATGATAAAGTCCGATGGACCGATAGACGAGAGACGTGTCAATCCATGTGCACATGCGCGTTAAAGTCCAATAGAGTTCCATCATAAAACCTATTAACAATAAAAAAAATAGTGTATTAAATTTATATATTAGTCTTGTTTAATCTTTATTCGACCGGGCTCCTAGAAATAATATTCCTCCACTCATTGCATCGCTTTTTTTCTTAACAAGTCATAGTTTGTTTTTTTATCATACACGTGCAATAAGTAATATATGACTAATTTTTTAAACTCACAAATCACAATGACACATATATATATACGTATGTTTTATCTAATTACGTACTCTTTCTTAATTTGCTTATTTAACAACATGGTGATACGATATATATATATATAGCTAGTAATTAAGTTGAGAATTGAGCTTCGTGGAACACAAATTAATCACGCTAGTGAAAAAGAATACGGAGTATACGTTGGAGTCTCACATCGGAAGGATATGACTGGCTTATCTATATATAAGATAGAGGCTCTCTCCTCCTATTGTCAATTGATTTTAGGGTGGAATCATTTTAGACTTATATATGGACCTCCTTCATCTGACCCATTGTCGATCTTCACATGGTATCAAAGTCTGATATGGGACTCAAGTGTTGACGGGAGCTGAGCCCGTCACACTTACGGAGATGTGTTGGAGTCCCACATCGGAAAGATGTGGCTGACTTATCTAGTATATAAGACAGAGACTCTCTCCTCCTATTACTAATTGTTTTAGAATGGAATCCTTTTGGATTTATATCTGAGCCTCCCCATCTGGCCCATTATCGATCTTCACAGTATATATTATGTTCTACTAACTACATATATAGTTTGATTTAATTTAGATGGCTTGGTTTTGTAAACATTAATTATACATTATAACCGGCCATGACGTAATTCCATTGCTTAGAATCCCTTGACTCGTTAAATCTTGTTTTTGGTGACTTTGGTACGTGGGGACCGGAATTAATTAATAGTAATTAAATTGAAGTATAGTATACTCCGATCCGTATAATATAATATAATAACGGAGACCATCTACGGATGTTCAAAGCTTCCTGAACTAGTTTCTTAATTGACTTGATTTTAGTTTTTTTTAATGACGGTTTGTCCGTCTATCAGGTGTTTCTCGGCCTCTCGATCTATCAGATATGTCTGATACATCAAATTTCTTTCCTTATTAAAAAAAAAATGGAGACCATCTCCGCACCGCTTTTTTTATTCTCCGCACCACATTATGGGCGTCAATTGGTTGCGCCCAAAAAAAAAACATTGGGCGTAACCTAGTGACGTTCAAAAAGGATTTTAGGGCTGGGCGTTACGCGGTAGCGCCCAGATCCTACATTGGCTTTAAACCGATTTATATAAAAAAATCATATTTAAAATAAATTTATTATATACTCATCGTATTGTATCTATGTCTGCTATTTTTTTTATATGATTTAAAAATTCAAATATAATAGAAAAGAGCAGTGCTTAAATTAATCCCCTATAATAATGCAGGTGAAAGAGACAGCATACAGTAGGATATGCAGCACAAAGAAGATGATGACAGTAAATGGGATGTTTCCAGGCCCGGCTCTGCGTCTTTACAAAGGAGATCGCATTAAAGTCAATGTGCACAATCAAGCCACCTACGGTCTTACCCTTCATTGGTACTCCATTTACTTTTACTTTTACCTAGCTAGCTTCTTCTTTTTTTGAATGAAAGGGTAATTTTCATTTAACATTAAGAAAACTTAGAAAAGTACTAGATGGTACTAGGTATTACAAGATCCACGCTAAATTGTCGGTACCTTTTTATGTATTCGTTTGGGAACCTTTTATGTTAAATTTATTTATTTTATATCCTAAATCCTAAAATATAAATTCTAGACCCTAAACTATATATCATAAATCCTAAAATTCTATACCCTAAACTCTAAATCCTAAATTTTTAACCTTAAATCTTAAACTATAAATCCTAAACTTAATTATTAATCATAATTTATAATTTAAAATATAAAATAAATAAGTAAAACTTAAATTAAAGGATATATAAAAGCGGTACAGAGGACAGTAAATTTGAGTTGAGATCCAGATCTCCAATCCCAAGTTTCACAATCCACTTTGTGTACTTACTACTATTCTTGAGCCATGCTGGAAAACAGTTTCTTACATGATTAATACTAGTGCTACCTTTACTTTTTACTTTTGACATTATAGCTAGCATGAATGATTCCCATTGAATGCGCGCCTTTACCTAACACTACTATATACTACGTACGTACTCAATAATCAATATGCATGTCTACATCGATGATGCCTATAATTATGATAATGTCTACAATTTTCCAACTCGGATGGTGTACTAGCTACAGAGTTTTCATTTCTGATACTATTGGCCGGTCGGTGGATAATCGCATTTATTCGATCTCAAATTTGAAATATGTAATTAATTTGTCTTACTTTTGTTTTTTAAGGTTAGGGTACTCACGGGACTAGCTAAATAAAGTTTAAGAAACTCGAAATTAAACATTCAAATTTATACTTGTGCATGCGCATAATTAACAATGATTAATTAAGCTCTATATATCCTATGTAAAGCCTAACTTGAAAAGTTTAGGATTGAGCATCAAGCTGCTATATATCCTAGCTAGCTAGCTAGCTAACGTACGTACGTACGTACGAGTACGTATCCATTAATTAATACTTGATTAATTAATCATTAATGATCGATATGAACCTGAATGTACTAATTACTCTCGTTGACACGTCTACATATATATATAATCACTCTATTTAACATGAAACGTACTGTGTACGCGCGCGCTGCAATTAATGTACGTGATCAATGGATGGATATGGAATGACAGGCACGGAGTAAAGCAACCTCGAAACACATGGTCGGATGGACCGGAGTACATAGCTCAGTGTGCCATCAAACCGGGCGCAAACTACACCTACGAGATCATCCTCTCCGACGAGGAAGGGACTCTGTGGTGGCACGCCCACAGCGACTGGTCTCGTGCCACCGTCCACGGCCCAATCTTCGTCTATCCTAAGCCTCCCAACCGCTATCCTTTCCCCACTCCTCATGCTGAGCTCCCCATAATCCTTGGTACGTACATACCTAATTACTTACTTACTTGCTTATCTCATTGTATATATATATATATCTCGAATTCTCGATCACGTACGTATATATATATATATATATATAGGGTCTTGGTACAAGGGGAGTGTAATGCAAGTGATTAAGGAGGCCTTAGCCACTGGAGGAGAGACCAACAAATCTGATGCATTTACCATCAATGGGCAACCTGGGGACACTATGCCATGCTCCTCCAAAGGTACTACCTAATTACTTACCGTGGCAATTAAGACGTATCTAATTGTATAGAAAGTTTAAGAGAAAATGTACGTATTTATACATACATATATAGACATGTTCCGGATGAGAGTTGACCGTGGCAAGACGTATCTTCTACGCATAATCAACGCGGTCCTGAACGAGAACATGTTCTTCATGGTCGCCAACCACAAGCTCCACGTGGTGGGCATGGACGGGGCCTACATCAAGCCACTCGAGACCAACTACATCATGATCACACCAGGCCAAACCATGGACGTCCTCTTCACCGCCAACCAAGCCCCTAGTCACTACTACATGGCATCCCGAGCCTTCGGCGAGCTCGTCTACTCCAACCTCACCACCACCGCCCTCCTCCAATACTCCGGCCACTACACCCCTCCACCCAACGCCTCGTTCCCCGACCTACCCGATTACGGCGACACCGAAAAAGCCATAGCCTTCACTAGGAGATTGAGAGCCCTAGCCAACAAGGAATACCCCATAGATGTCCCTAAAAAGGTCCAAACGAGGCTTATCATGACGCTGTCGTTGAACACGTTGCCTTGTGAGCGCGGGAATGGGTCGTGCTCCGGGCCCAATGACAATAGGATCTCGTCTAGCTTGAACAACATCACGTTTTACGAGCCCAAGATTGATGTTTTGCAGGCGTACTATAAGAAGCTTAGGTCGGTGTATAGGAATGATTTCCCGAGTAAGCCGTATTATGTGTTTAACTACACCGAGGATCCGATGCTGACGGATAACTATACGATGTCGGATTTGAGTGAAACTAGGGTTAAGGTTCTCGAGTACAACTCGACGGTTGAGATCGTGTTTCAAGGGACCAACGTGATGAATGGCTCGGAGACTCATCCCATGCATGTGCATGGCTATAGCTTCTACGTGGTTGGATGGGGCTCGGGGATTTTTGATGAGAAGACTAGCCCTAAAGGGTACAATTTGGATGATCCGCCACTAGTCAACACCATTGGAGTGCCCAAGAACGGCTGGACTGCGATTAGATTCCGAGCCGATAATCCAGGTAATAAATTAACGCTCATAATTGTCGTTTAATTAGTTAATTTTATGTACGTTGTACAATGTGATACATGATGAATTAATTGAAGATAAATTCTAATTAAATTAATGGCAGGTGTATGGTTTTTGCATTGTCATTTGGATAGGCATACAAGCTGGGGCATGGAAACTGTCCTGATTGTCAAGAATGGACCCACTAGGGCTACAAGCTTAAGGCCTCCACATTACATTATTCCATGTACTTAATTAATTAGTACTTAAGCTGTTGAAAACGTACGTATGGCTTGTATTTTCAGCAAGAAAGCAAGTTGATTATCCAAAAATAATTAAGGAATCTGTTTGAATGTAATTTCATTAGGCGGAAATAAAACCAATCTACCAACTTCTATTTATTTGATCTACAGTCCTATAATTCATTTTCGATGTATTAGTTGAAATCTACATTTCGAATTTAACCACTTTTATTAGTAGTAAGGCTGTTATATAGCTGAGTTTGATATAATTAAATATAAAGTACTATTTAAACGGAGGAGAAATGAATATAAACTACTAACTCGTTATTACCATGTATGCCCAATTTTAGTGATATTTTCAACCAATGTCACTTGGTTGAATATATCACTTGATGAAGTAATTTAATTGTTAATTAAAAGAAGGTTTCTTTTTAACAATTGCCGGCATACTGACAAGTGATGCACCAATATATAAACAAGATTTACTATTGCAAATCTCCTTGCAAGCATATCAACACAAAATCACACACAGGTATTCAAATAATCACATGCAAAAACAAGGCACTCCATCACATAACATACAATGAGATATAGAGCATTTGTTGAGGGTGAAGCACCGGAAGTAGTATTTCACAAACACAAAATAAACTGACTGAAGCAAAATCAGGTTCACTACCCAAAATTTCTAAAAACATAAAAAGAAAAACGGCTCAATTGTTTCCCTGTACAAGATGATATTTAGAGGAGAAAAATATGCAAACCACACCCTAACAAGGTTCACTCTGCACAGGAAAACAACCTTCTTGTGCGCGCTGTTGTGATTCTCTCCGTCCATATCTTCCTTGAGTGCCGCTTTTGGAACCCAAACCATGAAAACTATGCTGTGTGCTTCTAACTTATTCACATTTCAGGCAAAAACCCCAAACCTTGGGCTTATAACATCAATAGTACAAAATATGGGTGCTCGTAATGCCCTTATCCTAAACAAACATACCTTAAACTTATGCAATCTTTGGGTGGGTCCTTCAACTTTCAATGGGGTTCCAACTCTAATCTCATATCTCTCACATATCTGTACAAGTTTGGATTCTGTTATAACTAGATTATGCAGCTCACTTAGTGCTAACTGGCAAATTAGGCTATCATCACTGTACAAGATAATTATTTGCCCGGCTGTAAACTACTGCATAACATCTGGAGTTGTATCGGGTGGCTTGGTATCGTTCTGCAAGTCTCGTCTTTGCCCCTTTAGATCCCTGCCAAATTAAGCAAAGTGATATGATCAGATAAAGAGGTGCAATTAAAGATAAGAAACCAAGGGAAGGAATGCCAATACCTGCACCGAGGGACACAACAGTTTGCATCCCCACATTTCTGTGAATGCAATTTAATCACTTGCCAGGTCTTCTTGCAATGAGAGCATCCTCCAGCGACTCGGGTTTTGCAGACACGTGTATGGGAAAACAGTTTTCTTATCAGAAGGCAGTTCGGAAAATTACAGGGACTGGTTGCCGTTGTGAGGCATTTTGAAGCATGTAACAGGACATCCAGCAGTTCCTTGACCTGCACCAAGCTCAAGTTAGTATACTCTACATAAGCATATCATATTCTACAGGTCTGTTGTCAGCGAATTCGGCTTACAAGTTCATGCAAAAAGAGCCTTCTCACCATTTTAGCTTTGTTAGCATCCACTGCTGGATTCGCTGGTGGTAGATTTTGAGTTAAATTATGGGTATGACAGCCAACGCCATTTCTTTGATAGCATGCACCACAAACAATAAAATCCGGGCATAAGTTACACTTCCATTGTCTGTCCACCGCTACATCCTTGAGGCACAAGCTGCAAACTGTCCCTGCTGTAGCCCCATTTGGATGGTGAAGGTGATAGAGGATCATCATAGAGGAGTGCTTTGCTCGGCGAAGCGTGTCAAACTGGTAATGGTTGCCTTGGCAGAAACTCAAGAGGGCATGTCTGTTCTCTAAGAAACAATTATTCATGATAGCATCATTGTCCTCAGTGTCAGTAGGCACGCCATCCACAAGCTCCTAAAATCATCAGGAGACAGAAAAAGATTAAATATGTAAGAACCCAAAATAAGCTAACCAGTGAGTACACATGTACGAGAGCAGGATACATGTGGGAAAAGAAGGTTTGTGATCTGAGATGCACCTGTGAGAGCACATGCTTTTGCCCACTGCTTGAAATGTGAGTGTTCTCAGGATTCTGATCTTCACCATGACAGCTGAACGAAAGGTAGAACATATAAGACCACAATCTCATCTGACACAATATGATCGAAAACACAGCATAGAAATAACAGTGAATCTGAGACGATAGTATAGTAACCCTAACTACTAATGTGCAGAAATGCCAGAGACTGAAACCAGAAGACCCAAGCCTTACATTCACAACCATGCTCGCATTGAATCCATAACTCAGTCCCGAACATGCAGTTAATTTCACCTTGATGTTAGGATATTTATAAAAATCTACAAAAAGTGGTATGTATCTCAGTGCAGGAATATGTTGGAAAAGAAAAGGGAACTTGGTGCTGGAACGCTGGAAAAAACAGACATGGCAATTCTACCTACACTCGCTCAGTCATAACATGACAGCAAGCAAACTAACCTGAGCACATATGTACAAGTGTGCAACTAATATTTTGTAGAACTACTCAACCCAAGAAAAATAACCTTTGTGCTATAAATTAACTCTTATAATAAAAAAGGACCAGTGCCAAACATTATATATGGGAAGTTTGACTAAGGTCCAGAGATATTGCAACCAAGACTTCAACAAGTAATTTATATTCAAGAACGACAAGATCACACGATATCAGTAGCCGGATAATGGTAATAAGAAAGTATTTAAAATGAGAAACAACTCGGATACTTACCCTTCACACAGCTGGAAGTTTTTGCAATGACTACAGTACCATCGCTTTCCAGACGCTATGACTTCATGACAATGCGTGCAGATAAACTGTAAGTAGACGATAATGAAATCCTCTTTCGCGGAAGAGAATGTTTGTCCCAACTATTACCAAATTGAAAACGATATTAGAACCAGAAAAACAGCAAACTCTAGTGGCTGTAGAATTTAATCATGCTAAATTATAGAGAGTTTAAACCTCAAGTGTGATGACATTTTTAAGAGGATCAAGTAGTCGACAATAAAATGGAACAAGCTTTTATGTTCTAAAATAAAATGAAGAAAACAATGATGAGAAGCATATTTCCAATTTCGCATCATAGTAAAGGTAGTCTTACAAAGAGACTGACATTATGACACCCAATAGCTGTCAAAAAATATAACACACTAAATTGCAGGTGCGACAAGTACAGGAACAGCTACCATTTTACCAGGAGCATATAAAATTTGGAGAGATGAAGAGAAAATAAGTGAAATCATTAAGGTTATAATTTATCTGCAAATCGTAACTTTAACCAAGCATTTATATCCAAGCAAATCTGCATGGAAACTGGTGCTGACAATGCGAAAAGTGACAGAACCAAGATTTTTCTTCCAAAAGGGGTAGATATGACTTCACTAATAAGTTATGTTACTAATATCAACTGTACAAATACATATCTAAACAGAAATGCAATCGAACAATCAAGTAACTCACTTCATGCATCAGTAAGATATCTTTGGCATCACCCTCAGTGACAGTAGGATCCGTATGCCCCATTGCTTTCAAACTCCTCCGTGTCATTTTCTTAACCTTCTTTTGCAAATCTCCACCACATTCTTTCTCTATTTTCTTTATCATACTGTCCGCAACACTGGACCAATAATCACCGTCAAAGTATGGCAAACGAGCAGCTGTTACTTTGGTGTTGCATCCTTCATTGGGTACAAAAAACTGCTCATATATATTTGAGGAATTCACAATGATCTTTTCTTTGGCTGCTTTTCTTAGCATTGATCGATACCTACATTTTAAACCGAAAACTAATCAGATTTTGAAAGCAGACTCTGAAGGGAAGTACAATAATCTAAATGCATCTGAGACCAAACGATGATCAGGTATGACGGCTAATATTGTGTAGATAAAACAAGTCAATGATCATAGAAGAGGCTCTATCTCATGGTTCCATACTATCATTTTTTTAAGTTAAATTTATTTCATAAAGTTATTAAGCCTTTCATGCTATTATGTTCTAGATAAGAGTAAAGGATACAAGGAGACACCACCAGATTGGGTTGAGCATCAACTCCAAGAGAATCATCAGGAAATCCACTAATAGAACACAGTTCAACAATCCCAGTGATACTATAAGAGGATCATTTATTGTTGTGTATGTGCAATAGGCAGTTGAATATAGAGAAAGAATTACCATTGTCGAAGCTTATCAGGCTTTGGGGTTTTTTGTGCCTCTGGATGACAGTATAAGATATAATCTTCCCCTTTCACCGGAGGACAAGCCCATATATAGCAGGTTGAAAAACCTCTTTTCTTGCAGTATTCCAGGTATCCAATCTAAACACACGTGTTTAAGAGAAAAATGTTAAAATAAGAAGAGATCAGCAATAGACTAAGTATATTATATGATACAAGAGAATGAGTGCCAATACTTTGAAAGACTAGTGCAGAATTTCATACCAATATTTCGTGATATACAAAAGTTCGAAGAGCTTCACCAGCAACACTTTTTGTTTCTGGCCTAAAGTACTTCACAGAATCGAGATAAGAAATATAGATACATCTCTGATTTGGGTGGCTGCACTGTGAGCCAAATTCTTGAACATACATTCCAAAGAGGCATACATCTACACCTTCAATCTTCTGAAATAAAAGAATCACCTGCAAATGACATTGCACACCTTGAGCAAATCTAGATGTACAGACGACAAATTTAGAAAGTAAACCTCCTTTTCAAACTTGAAAAAAAAAACACAACAGCATATACATCTGAAGCTAAGGACTCCTCTAGCAAGAGCCGAACCGTGAAGCTTGATAAAAATGCGATATTTGTGCATCTACATCAAGAGCTATCTGGTATATAGAAATCTCAAGAAGAAAGGAAAGGTCCAAGTTACACACTTAACAGTACAAATACGTTCCAGAAAAATGTTAGCTTACTTTTGATCTATAAGGAAATTCTGCTGGGTAACTCTTGTCTGGGAAGATATCTTGAAATTGCTGCTTAACTTTCAGAACTTTATTAACGGATGAGACCACACGAACAGTAAGATCAGAAGCTCCCACCACCTGATAATTGAAGTTAATATAGCTGAGTAAGTGATGCAAGATACAAAAATAAAAAATGGATTTGCACAAGTGCATGCTTATCATCAATTATCAATAACAACATAAATAATTTTTGCAGGATCAAAATCAAAAAAAAAAAAAATGCATATCACGTTTAGCTCAAAATGGTTCATGCAGAAGGTATTCAAATATAACTAACCCATACTTGGAGTTAAAAAGCAGGTAACATTTTGTGAACAACTTTACACTGAGTACAAAGTAAGCATATACATAACCTTGATGAAATATACAAGCCAGCAGACGCTAATATTGCAAGTTTTTTCAGCAGTCGTCTTCTGTACTTATCCCTTATTAGCCAGATAGAACATAAAAACTATAAATTCATTCCTCAAAAAAGCTACATATTTTCAAAAGAAATTATCATATCTAAACTAGAAAGTTCATTTTCCACAGGCAAGTGAATCAACAAATGCTACAAAAATACTAATTCTGGAAGGACATTGTATCCAATAAGCAGAGGAATCTAACATTCTGATTACAGTTTTACACCTCACCTCATCGAGATTTTTTCCAGCTGCCTCCACCCTGTCTTCTCTATCTTTCTCAAGTCGCTCAAACAACCTCTGCTCAAGATGATCACTAAGTATGGTTTGTTGAAGGTTGCTCGCACCAAAACAAGATGTCCAGGGCAAGGGTTTGCAGTCCCCAGTTTCCAGCTCAGCCAAGTAGCAATTAGGACAAATGTATTCTGTTTTGCCGCCAAAGTCTCTCTTGTCATTGAAGAGAGCACATATCTGATGTTGCCATCCTTCGCATTTGTCACATTGAACCCACTATAGAAAAGAAAAGAAAAAAAAAAGAGAAGGAACAAAAATGTTAGTGATTTGATAAGTAAAACAATCTAGCAACTATGGAAAGATGAGGCTAAAGCTTTCTTCTTACTGATTCTTCTGTAACCACGTCATTCTTTTTCATCTCCATTTTGGACTTGTTCGGACCACGCGACTTGTTGTAGCAGGCAGAGCAGAAGCACACCTGACCACCATTTTCATCCAGCATGGAGTAGTATGTGCCCCTACATTTGATGCGACTACCACATGGAGAGCAGTATATTGGCATTGGTGGAAACCACAGCTTATCCAAGTTACACAATTGGCAGAAGTTCTCGCTGATGCAATTAGTCATTGTATTCCCAATCTCTTGCTCAGCTACAGTCTGTACACAGCCATGTCATTAGTTGATAAATTAATTAAGATGAATACAAAGATAATGCAACCCAATGCATTTAAATGCATTATTGGCTGCAATAGAAACGTACCCTTAATTGCAAGGGTTCTGTCAAATGGAATTTAACAACACCCAAAACCAAGAACAAGAAGTATGGTCAATATATCATCTACTCTACATTTGTTACAGTATCTTGTCAAGGAAACAAACACTTTTTTTAACATCTAAACCTACGAAACCTTAGTCCAGAATACAGCATAAGACTGCTCAAATTGCATTTTTGTGCATGCTCTTACGCATACAAATCTTGAAGTCATTATTCACACTTCTTATTGGCAGGGACAAAAACTCCACAAAGTTAATATGTTAAACGCTCTCACTCTAGAGACCTGTAATCGTCCATGCCAAACATAAGGACTATGATCACCAATGCCTTCAAATCAATCAATGGGCAAGAAGTCTGCTCTACACCCTTTTATATAGTCAATTGCACAGTCAACAAATAAATTCTTAGGTAATCAGAAGGAAAAGTTTTAAGGTCCATCTAAAGGAAATAATTCTGGTAAAAACAACGGACAACAGCAAGATAGAAATAAAGAACGAAAAATGAGAAAACAGAAGTAAGGATAGGCGGATAAGAAGGTAACTAAGAAAACCTGATCAATATCCTGCTTCAGACTCCACACATGTTGCTTTATTTCCTCTGGAGTGAAAAATTCAGTTAAAGACACCCCTTGCATTTTCAGCTTTATTGACGTAGAACATGTCCCAACTGCACTAGTGTTTTCAAGTGGTTCTACAGTTGTATCCAGCTTAGTTGCCTCTGAATCATTCCTGATACCGGCATCATTTGTTTGAGAAGTGCATTGATGTTCAGACGAAGTGGTCACACATTTAGAAGAAGGTGAGGACAAACTTTCAAGGGCTTTGTCCTTGACCTCATCATTGACTGCAGGCTCCACTTCATTCTGCTTGCAATCAACACAGTCTCCGGTCATAGGAGATGCATTCTCAGAACTGAATCTCCGCTCTTCCTCTAATATATCAATCTTAGAATCACAAAAGCTAGCAGAGTACTGTGTATGAGGAGTATCAGTCTCCATATTCAGCTCAGTATCACCAGAATTAGAAGACAAAAGAGGCCCAGAACACTGCTCTTGTTTGGGAGACAATTCAAGACTAACTGGATGTGATCTTGAAAATGAAACCCCTTTAGAGGTGAAACTATTAAGCTTTCTCAATTTTGAAGGGGCGTTACACAAGTCAGGAGCAATAGAAGAGCTATTATTCAAAGCAATATTTTCAGAAGCTGTCTGCTCAAGATAGATTCTTGAATTGAATCTTTTATTCCCTGGTTGATCATTATGATAATAAAGAACAGGTCTGCAGAAATGACAGTGAGGTGAGAGACACTGGTCAATATGAACCAATTGTGACTTCAGCATCTCACAAGCACATGCATAATTGCACATATTTGCATGCACATATTGCAGAAACGGATCTTGACCTAAACCAGAGGTATTTGGATCACACTTAAATTTGATATAACAAGACAGGATCTTCATTTGATCATCTCCACCAGAAAGCTGACTGCACATATCAGAAGTTGGTATCAGTCCTGAAGTTTCCAGAAAATCAGGGTCAGCTACAGAAGCATTGTTCTCTTGTGCAAATCTCTGGCAGCTTAGATGTTTTCCGCTAGAGGTTTCATTGAAGCACGATCTAGGCCCGTAATCAAGCTGTTCACACTGTTGGGACTCAGTCCTCGGCAAGTTTGCATGTATCCCAATAACTTTACTGCCTGGTTTAGACATCATCCTAAGCACAGCATTTGACCCATTTAAGTTTTTCGGCATTAGATCTCCATCCAATGCAGATGAGATGTGCATGTATGAGGGCTTCGTCTTAGCTGATGTAACCGGATCATGCTCAGCTGGTGAAAGCAATCAAGAAAGCAAAATAAGAAACTACTTTCAGTCTTTTGGATATATTCAGAATTTTCATCAAGGAGTACTACAAGGATTCAGTTGCAGTGCATATCAAATATTTGGATAATGGTAACAATTATTTACTTGGTACATGCATGCAAGAAATACCGCACTGTGTCACCATAAGGAAGTATACATGCCTGTGATTTCTATGTGGGTTAAAGTCAGATATAGCAACGTATACGAGCACAATTACTTTGCAAGAATATAACATCAGAAAGCAAAATGTAAAACATTGGTATAGTCTACATAACAAGCATTCCTATTTGCACTTTCCTACACAACCATCAATAAGGTATGGCCTTCTTCACTTTCCAACCCATTAGTTTGTTTTCATTTTTCATTCACCCCATGTCAAAATAGAAAAATAACAAGATGCATAACAGATTATAGATTATAATAAGAATAATACTAGGAGGAATTAATGTGGAAGATATCATAGCTTGCAGGTGTTTTGCAGTTACAAAGAAGAAGAAAATAAAATAATTTTTTTTGAAAAAGAATGCATCAGAGTGAATCTTTTCCTCAAGAAGATCTAGAAGGGGGAATAGAGACAGACATATATGGCCAAGAAGAAATAAAGACATGCACATATACAACAAGCTTCTTTCCTAATAGCAAACATACAGTGAAAGAGGATAATTAGAAAACTACCTTCGAAAAAATGTTGTGCTTTGCAATTACTATCAAATGATGCCTCAGATTCATACTGTAAAACGCTTCCAGAAAATGTCAGGTTGCTATCATCACATTTAATACTGTGAATACCATCCACAAGGAAAGGTACATTGGATGTGACCTGATCAGATAATGATGGTGTCATCTGAGAAGTTCTCTTTCTTCCCCAAGTGAAGTCATTTGCTTGTGATCCTGTAATTGAGACTTGATTGAAGAATTAGACATAAATATATATATATATTTATTTATTTTTTATTTGGCAAGGTTTATGATGAATGCATTTAATTAACTCACCGTTTAAAGGGGGCATCATATCAGGAGATAATTGGGAGCCACTGAAGTAATCAGCACTACCCAAATTCAGGGGTGTGCTAGGAGCAATGATAGAATCAGTAACAGCATTCGAAAACTGTGCACTTGTGTTGCATTTCTGGTGCTCCATGGGAGGTGGAGCAGCAAAAGTAGGCAAAACTGGGGGCGTAGCATAAGTAACCTTTTCTTGAACAGGCAAGATACCAAGGTACTTCTTTTCAATTAATAAACTCAAACGCTTAACAAATGTTTCCGAGCTCATATAGTCCTCCTAACAACATAAGTACCATGATTTCAATCAGAAAACAGTATATTTGATTGCTTCAGCAATATTTTCAAGCACACAGTTGTGCAAACATAATGCAATGTTATAAACACCAACATGGTTAACAGTTCAGGTCAAATCACATCATCATGGAATAAAAAGCTCAATAGTTGGCGGCAAAGAAGAGTATATCAAGCACAAATCATCGAATGAGATAGGCTTCTTCCTGATATAGTCATCTCTAATAATGGCTATAAAAGATTAGAAAAACAAGTAAAAGATCACCAATGCTAAAAACATAGAAACAAATACAAACCCTGGAAACAGCATCTGAAAACAGTCTGCGTTCAAACTCAGCTGAGAGCTGAGATATCCATTGCCCATAGACTCCAAACTTTGGAGTAGCTCCTTTTGCAAGATAGTCAGCACTGCAAAGACCATCATAAATCCATAAAAATATTAGAAACCATGTCCAGAGAATTACTCCTTTTACCAACCTTGAAATTTGAGAATAGATATAATCCATATGCAAATGATCATTCTGTTCTACAGAAACCTTATTTTGAAAGAAAAAAAAATCAGAAGTAGCTTCCTATTAAAAAAAGAAGAAAATACTAAATAGTAACTTCATTTATTAAATGTCTAAAACATTACTCCTTCCCCTCCCAAAATCACCAGTACACCTACAAATTATAGCAATCTCATCACATCCCAGATAAATGTTAACCAACCACAGACCCAAAAAAAAAAGAACATCAGAGCAATTACCTTCAGTCCATCAATACTGACAAGGAGAACTAAACATTAACAACTGAATAATTAAATACATATATACTTGAACTTCCACTCACAGGGGCATCCAAGCAGGGAATTTCTGTCTTAACTTTAATACACATCCTCATTCTATGAATAAGCAATGGAATCTTTAAGCAACAACGTTGTTGTACGCAAATAAAAAAAAATACACCACATAACCAAAATGCAGCCATTGTTCAAGAACCACTACAATTCAAACACATTGTCTCCAAGTCAAAGCAGAAACCCTAACCTCATAAAGCACAAACAAGTTTTATTCAATCAATTACGTCAAAGACTACTTCCATTGTATATCACGATACAAACTCTGTCCAATATAAAAAGCAAATAACATTGCACTCCTTAATGCCCCAGACCTGCAAATTAGGGTTTCCTACTCCAATTGTATCCTCCATGTCCCACCCTTTCTTCCCTCCATCCCAACCCCCAAAGCCATTGAATTAATACACAACAAAACCTAGTTGCGAAAAAAACGCACAAATCCAGACAATTACTTTCAAGAAAACTAAAATTAAAAGCGGGGATTATTCAACTCACATCTTTCGCGTGATGAATTCTCGGATGTGAACAATTACGGGATCTGCCCGCCAATTGAACGGCATGCCTGATTGAGGGAGACGGCGACCGCCAACGCCAACACCGCATTGAGCGATGTTCAAATTAGGGTGATTTCCTAGGCTCGCCATGGCATATTTCTTCCAATCGAAACAAAACTGGAAGAGAATGGAACGAAAATAAAAGATTTGCTGATGCTTGTTTGGGAATCGAAAATCGTATAAAGCCCTAATCTACTATTCAGCCTATATAAAATAATAGAGGAAAGTTGCGCCCGAAAATAAATATAATAATGGGGTAATATATCTACACGCGCACAAGCCCTCTCTCGGGTTCTTTGACCCGACCCAATAATTTGTACGGGGAACAGGTTCGTTAGTTTGTTAACGTAAGAAATCATTAGCGTTACTTTTTCATCCGAGGATAATTACATAGAACAAAATAAAAACGTCAACCAAAAAGAAAATAAACGTCATAGATAGATTTTCGTTTTGTAAGATCAATAAAATAGTATTATTAAATTATAAAAAGAACTAGGTGATAGAATTTCAATTTTCAAGATAAGATAAGTATGCAGCTGCAGGATAAAATAAACAGCATTAATTAAACTAATAAAAATTTACAAAACATAAAATAAAATTTTCGTATAAATAAATTTAGCACGAAGGAAATAGTAATTCTTTTGTCATCAGGTTCTCGGATGTATTGGTAATGGTTCAAAATATTAATTATGCGTATAATTTAATGTCATATATCTATATTTTTTACTTTGTGATTTGTCATGATGGTAATATTATAAGTACATTATTTAATTGTAAAAAAACGTTTTATTGGACACAAATCTCCTCTACTTCTGTAGTCCATTAAAAAATATTTTCAGAGTATATATTATATATGTTTTAAGTTTTGCTTTTGTTTTTGACAAGAGCCATAATTGGAGAGTTTAGGTAAAGATTATCTTGGATTATACATTTACACCCATAAGTGGCGAGTTCAAACATGAAATTATCACACGATTATGAATTTGTTAATGAAAGAATTGCCTATACAACAACAACAACAACAACAACAACACAACAAGAAGAGGAGTCCTAGAAAGGGCTAATCCTGCGAGCCAACTGAAGCAAGAACTCCGGGAGTAGGCGTCTTCTAGGAGGCGCCACTGCATCCCTAGCAAGCGCCTCGTTATCTCCTGCAAAGATGACGCCCACCACATGATCGAATAGGTCATCTTTTCCGCCTCTTAGAGGATCCTGACAGTTACCAGTTACCACCAATGTAAAATTACATCTCAAATGTAAAAATCATTCATTAAAACATGGTCAAAGTATGTCATTCACCTGGAGAAACAAGTCCGTATGAGTCTTTCCATCATATAAGATTAGTTCAGCATGAGCACCTCTGCTGTTCAAGGCATCAGCAAAGTCTTTACTGCAGGAAACCAATACTATTGCCACTTAGACACGGAAGTTATAACTTTTGTCCATAGCTATTGTCTGATTAATGAGGAAATGCAGAATGTATCTGAACCTGGCATCTGATGGAATAGAAGAATCGTCGGTTCCATGGAAGAGGATGATTGGGGGCAACAAAGACGAAGCTTTTGTGGCTCTCTTGTCTCGTATCATAATTTCAGGTGAAAATTGACCAAGGGACTTTTCTCCTTCCATAATGCTGCAAATAGATGAGTTAATCTTGGAAGGCATGTGAAAAAATGTTATGCACAGGTTGAGCTTGCAAATGGGAATCTCAAGATGATTACCTTAAGAAAATGGAACGATAGAGACCTCGATTATGGAAGTGATCAACCAAATTGAAGAGGTTGTACCTGATACAGGATAAAATATGCAATTCAGTCAATTCTCAAACATGAAATTTGGCATAATAGGATCAGGAAAAGGTCCAATGCATCAGTTAAAAATGAGGCAATTCAACCACTGGGGTTTCATCCCTTCTAGTTCTTACCCTCCAGATAAACCAAAATACGCCTTAATCTGTGAGACGCTCCATGAGATACTTTCTCCAGCAGCCTCTGAAATCGCCTGGTTCGTGAGAGCACAAGCTGAGATATGTGCACCAGCTGATTGCCCCATAAGATAGATTCTAAAATCAGACAAAGCAAGGAGAGAGATCACTAGTATTGTTGCGGGAAAATGGCAATATTTAAACAGAAATGTGATTGATCAAACACCTGCTAGGATCGCCACCATAAAGAGAAATGTGATTGCACACAAATGAGATACCTTCAGAAACATCATTTACCATGTCAGGGATAGTACCCTGAGGAAAATTTCTGTCCAAATATTTAAGAGTCAATTTATACTCATCGATACAAAATTCTATCATTGCTATGAAATTTGAAAATATGACACAAACTGAAACTATAAACTGCATATATCATAAACTGGTGACATTCATACAACAGTCAAACATACTTGCCTGTAGTCAAGACACGCAACCATGATGCCTCTTTCTGCCAATTGTTTTCCAAGTAGAGAACCCCATGCTTTGTACCTTAATCAGGTATATAATATAAGAACTGTGATTTAGCGACAGAAAATAAAACTTATCTCACATAATACTGCCAATTGTTTCCATAAATTAGGAACTACAATAGAACATACAGTAAATTAGAGACTTTTGTGAAATTAACCTATGAGGTTGGGAGCTAAAAAGGATATAATTGAAAAACCTCAATTGAATATAACATGAAAAACTCACCCAATAATCCATGCTCCGCCGGTTACAAAGACAACAACTGGTTTCTTTCCACAATTTGTTGGTAGATGGAGATCTAACCTGTGATTGCAAATCATGCGATCAAAACTTTGATTCTATGTTAATGTAAACAGTCAATAATGCCAAAAATGCTACATTAATAGGTTTCTTTCTCTTTTTTTGATAAAAACAGTAAGAATGATATAACTACAATCTAACTCTGTTCAAGTCCATGTTGATAACTTCCAAGCAGTTCACAATATATGGAGCAAAACATACCTATTTCTGGGCTGATCTCCATAAATGACACTTCGACGGACTTGCTTCGAAAAGTAATAATAATAACCCACTGCAGTAAAATTACAAAGACATCAGATTTATGGCTTTTTATCGGTAGCATATATGTATCATGGATGTAACGGTTACAAGCACCCTTAGTTGTGTATTAAGTAGAAGATTACACACTGATAACTTAATGAGAAAGAGATTAAAAATCAAATTAAAATCCACTTATGTTAGCTGCACAGATGTGCAACATACCTTGTAGAAAACCTGGAAGCAGCAACATGGCATAACAGGCTAGACCAAGAAATCTAGTAATCCACCGATAACCTACCCTGGAAAATATTTGATAAGATTATAGTAAATGCACAGGATTGTTGTTCATCTTTAACTCTATAAGAAAAGAATATAAAAGGAGTTGTTGTATAAGAATCTAGCACAAATTTCGTCTTTGAAGCAATCAACACCAAGTGGAATAGGGGCAAAATGACACCAAATTTTACAAGAAAGGTTAAAGTAACCCGGTACAAAACATTCTAGCATTAACTAACACTCCCAATTAAATTTGAACAAGGCCAGGAAATACTCAATTGTACTATGCAATCAAAGTCATAATTGACAGAGAAATTTCCAATTATCTGAACCGAAAAACAAAGAGAATTTAAAAGAATTGAGAAAGAAAAGTTGAAACACCAATTACCCTAGGTAACTGAGCAACTTGAAGCTGAGGCGAGTGATGAGATAAGTCTCGGCGGCAGCGTGACCGATCTCCTCGCTGAAAGACTGATGCCTCCGAGAAAAGGATCGATCGCCAGCGTCGATTTCCCTCCGCCTGGTGGCTCTGGCGGAGGTGCTACTAACATATCCATAACCTGACTCACCGCAAAACAGGGGCTTCGCTACAGAGTCCAAATCTATGGCGGCGCCGGCGACCTGATCGGTGGAATACGCGATTCCGGGCGGCGAGCGGTTGGATTGAATCGCTGAAGCGGACGATGCCGCCATCAGCGGCGGAGCGGAGGAGAAATTGAGAGACGTGGTCCAATTTCTCGTCGTCTGGGAATCGTGTTTTGTGTTTTCTTGTTCAACCTTCAAACCGTAACGGCCTTGGATATGAGCTGGAATACGGATTTGCCAGTCAACTTAAGATTTGATTTGTTTGATAAAGGTTGTTTATAAAGAATTTTTTGTTTATAAAAAAAAAAAAGTTAGGATTTGAAATTTGAATATTAGATGTTATGAAAAAATATAAAAATATATATATATTTATAAATAAATTTTCAAACAGACCTAATTGCTATTTTTTTCAACAAACCAAAAAAAAATACGAATTGCTATTTTCATAAATGAAAAAACGAAATTGAAAAATGTGGAGTTTGTTGTAGTGTATTTTTGTGGTGATGAGTGTTACCTTCGTCCAACAATAATATAAAAATTGGGTTGAGAACAAGTGAAGCCCATAATATACTCCACGTTGTTACGAATTATTGGGTCGGCAATCGGCAGCCCATGATTACATGTGAAGTCCACGTTTGGAATTCGTTGTACTTGTATCCCCCATAAGCTCATGCCAAACCGTTCACTTTATTATGGTTCGGCCAATTTTACATGGTGCAATTCCGGCCGGTTCGAAATTACTCCGGTGCAATTTTTGTTTCTCTTATTTTCGGGCTATGCAGTATTTTAGTACTAATATGAAACCCAAAAAAATTGGAAAAATGACTTTTTGTCGGTGTTGTAGGTGCCATTTAGCAAATGCTCCGGGTGTTGACAAGCAAAATAGGTATGCACGTCCACTTTGGATGTGCAAAACCATACACATGCAAGTCGAGTTTGGATGGGGAGAATCAATACACATCAGCTGGTGATGTGTAGGTGCAAAACCCCTCGTCACCAAGTATCGTGTATGTCAACATTGTGTTGGAACTCATTATTTGAATGTGGCGTCAGACACTTTTTCGGACACAATTTCGGTGGGCTCCGGCCATTGTCAACACCGGAAAGTGAAAGCATTGACTTTCTCTACGCGATCACATTCTCGTAGTGTACTCATACGACAAAAATGATTTCCGTTTGAATGAGAAATGGAGGTCCAAAGTCGCTTGCATGAAGTGCAAGACTTGGGAAAAATGTTGGAAACAAAGTGCATCCCACATTGGAAGTTTGGATGTAGAAATACCACCATATATAGAGGAGAAATGGACTCAAAGTTGTGGCCTTGGGTCATTACCCATTTTCAATGGGGAGAGGACCTAGCTCATCAAGCCCGGGTCGGGCGGGCAGGCTCGGGCCGGGTTGGATCGGGCTTGGGTTGGCCAGCCAATGCCCTATCTTTTTCAATGGGAAGAGGACCTAGCTCATCAAGCCCGGGTCGGGCGGGCGAGCCGAGTCGCGTCGGGTCGGGCGGGCAGGCTCGGGCCGGGTTGGATCGGATCGGGCTTGGGTTGGCCAACCAATGCCCTATCTTTTTGGGCCGATCCAGAAAGCCCATTAGTGGGCTTTGACCCAGCTTACAGATTCGTAACTTCCAGATCAGGATCTGTAACGTCCGAATTTGTAACGTAGCCTGAGAGTACTACACATAGTTGGTTCGTAGCCTTCTGGGTTTTGGTTGCGCAAATCAGAAGTCGTCTTGCAGTTGTATCCTGGGATTCGGAACGTCGAAGAACCGTCGCAATACGGGACGTTTTCAGAATTAAGGAGAGAGATCCATATCTCGACTCTACATCCGTTCGAAGTTCGGTATAAATTTCGTTCATTCGATTGTAATTTATGTGTGTTTTATCCATTGCAGTTTAATTCCGTTCGTGTTTCAAATTGCGTTCCTATAGTCTTAATTCTGAAAAGCGCTTAAACTGCTTATCGCACTAACGAAATTGTGTTTCTGAGCGCAGAGGTTTTTTCTTTTCTGACGATCTATTGCAGGGATTTAATTTTTTCGGAAATTTATTCGGTTTCAAGTTGAATTTATGTGCAGATTTTTTCTTCCCTGTCTTCGGTTCTGTACGTTATTTCTGTACAGGCAATTTATTCCCGAATTATATTAGTATCTGTATCTGCGCGTACTAACTCGTTTCTGCACAAGAATTTTTCGATTCTGCACAGAAAATTCTGTCCGAATTCTTAGTTTCTGAATCTGTTTTTGCATCTCTAACCGGTTCTGTGCAGGGAATTTTTATTTATTTATTTTTCGGAAAAATTTTGATTCTGTTCATGCGCGTTCTAATCTGTTTCTGTGCAGGAAATCTTTCGAAAAAATAAATTTCGAATTATTTATTTTCTGTTTCTGCGATTACTAACGTGTTTTGCAGGAAAAATCGCATCGGGATTGTGTTCGAATTAATTTTTGAAATCTGATTTGGCCATTTCGAAATCGTTTCTGAATACTATTTCGGTTTTGCAATTTAATTCCGTATTAAAATTGCATTCGTAAAATTCCGTACTGATTTTCGGTTTGCGCTTCTGTGAACAGATTCTAATTCATGGCTGATATGACTGAGAACTCTGTCGCTGAGGTTGCTAGGGCCGGAAATGGAAACCCGACTGAGTCGACGCCCCAAATTCAGTTTGGGAGTGGTCTGCCAGCGGTGAATCTGCCAACAGGGAATGTGCAAGCAGTGAATCTGCAAGATGCAAACCTGTCAGCAGCTAATCTGCAATGGTCGGAACTTCTGAGGTTCGTCAGACTGTCCACCCAGCTGCTCTTCAGACTGTTGTACCGACAGTCCATATGCCTGGCGCTGTGAACGCTGGCTTGATACCGGAAAAGTTCGATGGAACTGGCTTCAAGACATGGCAGTAGAAGATGTTCTTCTTCCTGACCACGTTGAAGCTTGAGAAGTATCTGATTGAGGACAAGCATGTGTTGTCGCCTCATAATACAGATGCATACCTGCTAGCCAGCGTTGAGGCCTGGACTCACGCAAACTTTCTGTGCAAAGGTTGGGTTCAAAGCCGCCTGATAGATCCACTGTACAATGTGTACAGCAAGATCAAGACCTCCAAGGAGCTCTGGACTGCTTTGGAGAAGAAGTACAAGTCTGAGGATGCAGGCTCGAAAAAGTTCGCAGTGGCGAAATTTCTGGACTTCAAGATGGTGGACAATAAGCCCATCATGAAACATGTCGAAGAGCTGCAGCTCCTTACGCATGAGATCATGGTTGAAGGGATGTTTATCTACGAGACGTTCCAGGTGGCTGCATTCATTGAGAAGCTCCCTCCAGGCTGGAAGGAGTTCAAGAGCTACCTCAAGCACAAGCGAAAGGCGATGACTGTGGAAGACTTGATAGTCAGGCTGTGGATTGAGTCAACAAACCGCAAAGCAGATGGAGTTCAGCCTGTTGAGCAGAAGGCTAATTTGGCTGAACACAAGGACAAAGGCAAGAAGCGGAAGTTTCAGCCACAAAGCTCCAACAACTTCAAGAAGCAACCAGCTAAGAAGTTCAGTGGGAAGTGCCACAAGTGTGGCAAAATGGGTCACAAGGCTGACGAGTGTCGTAGTAAGGCTGATCCGCACAAGGACAAGGGGAAATCCCAAGCCAACATGACTGAAGGCAGGCTCTCGGATGCAGATCTGTGTGCTGTAGTGTCTGAAGTCAACATGGTTGGAAGCAACCCAAGGGAATGGTGGTACGATACAGGTGCTACCAGACATATCTGCTCTGACAAGGGATGCTTCACCACCTATCAGCAGAGCAAGAGCGACGAGCATCTGTTTATGGGAAACTCGTCCACATCCAAGGTGGAAGGTTACGGGAACGTGGTGTTGAAGCTGACTTCAAGAAAGGAGCTGACTCTCACCAACGTCATGCATGTGCCTGACATAAGAAAAAATCTGATCTCCGGCACTCTGTTGAGCAAGAACGGATTCGCGACCAACTTCGTGTCTGACAAGTTGGTTCTCTCAAAGAATGGGGTATTTTTGGGCAAGGGTTATGTAAAGGATGGACTGGTCAAAATGAATGTAATGACAGTCATCCCAAAAACTATTGTAAATGATGTTTCAATGAATAAGATTAATCCTATTGCTTATGTTGTTGAGTTTTTTAATATTTGGCATGAACGGTTAGGGCATGTGAATAACAAGTCTATTCAAAGACTAATGAACATGAACCTGATTCCAAAATGCAAATCAAATAAAGACAAATGTGAAGTGTGCGTACAGGCCAAACTCACAAAAATGCCATCCCCACATGCTGAGAGAACAACCGAACCTCTAGGTTTAATACACACAGATTTGTGTGATTTAAAATATGTGCAAACTAGAGGCGGTAAAAAGTATTTCGTAACCTTTATTGATGATTGCACAAAATACTGTTATGTATATTTGCTAAGAAGCAAGAATGAGGCCTTGGAAAAGTTTAAGGAATACAAGTTGAAAGTGGAAAATCAACTCAGTAAATCCATAAAAGTAATCTGAAGTGATAGAGGAGGCGAGTATGATGAACCATTTAACGCGTTCTGTAGAGAACACGAGATTATTCATCAAACAACTGCTCCCTACTCACCAGAATCTGACGGAGTTGCGGAACGAAAAAACCGAACTCTAAAAGAGATGATGAATGCAATGTTGCAGGAATCTGGGTTATCCCAGAACATGTGGGGGGAAGCGCTGCTTATCACCAATTATATCATCAACAAGATACCGCATAAAGTTACCGGTAAGACGCCATACGAACTTTGGAAAGGTAACGTACATTTGTACAAATACCTCAAAGTGTGGGGGTGCCTAGCAAAAGTGGCAGTGCCACCTCCTAAGAAGGTCACAATTGGACCTAAAACCGTTGATTGTATTTTCATAGGATATGCACATAATAGTAGTGTTTATCGGTTTCTGGTACATAAATCTGATATACCAGATATACATGTAAATACAATAATGGAATCAAAGAATGCGTCCTTCTTTGAAAACATGTTTCTGTGCAAGGATAAAGAACATCCGAAACGAACTCGTGAACAAAGTGAAGCAGGCACTTCTGTAAATGAAACAGAAGATGAACCTAGACAAAGCAAAATAGCTCGAAAAGAAACAGAACCTGAACCTAGACGAAGCAAAAGAGCTCGAAAGGAAAGAACCTTTGGGCATGAGTTCATCACGGCCTTTCTTTTGGAGAATGAGCCTAGAACTTTCAAAGAAGTCATGTCTACACCTGATGCACCTTCATGGAAGGAAGCAGTTAAAAGCGAAATCGACTCCATTATGCAGAATCATACATGGGAGTTAGTTGATTTGCCACAAGGGTGTAAAGCACTTGGGTGCAAATGGATTTTCAAAACCAAATTGAAAACTGATGGCTCTGTAGATAAGCACAAGGCGAGGCTTGTGGTGCAAGGATTCCGGCAAAAAGAGGGCTTGAATTTCTTTGACACTTATTCTCCAGTTACGAGAATAACCTCAATAAGAATGCTAATAGCAATAGCTGCATTACGAAACCTTGAAATCCATCAAATAGATGTGAAAACTGCCTTTCTACATGGAGAATTAGAAGAGGAGATATATATGAAACAACCTGAGGGTTATGTTATTCCTGGACAGGAACACAAAGTGTGCAGACTTATCAAGTCTCTATATGGACTCAAACAAGCTCCAAAGCAGTGGCATGAAAAATTTGACAATGTCATGATGTCAAATGGCTTCAGCATCAATGAATATGACAAATGTATCTACTTCAAAGACACTCCAAATGGTTACATTTTGTTGTGTTTGTACGTAGATGACATGCTCATTATTGGAAGCAATAAAGACATGATCAACCGAACTAAGAACATGCTTAGTGGGAAGTTTGACATGAAAGACTTGGGACCAGCAGATGTCATACTAGGGATCAAAATCACTAGACATTCTGAAGGAATTATCCTGTCTCAAGCTTATTATGCTAAAAAAGTACTTGAGAGATTCGAGAACTACTCAAGCGGGACTGCAAAGAGTCCCGTGGATCCTCATCTCCACTTGACCAAGAACTCGGGGGATGTAGTATCACAATTGGAGTATGCACGTGTGATTGGAAGTCTCATGTACTTGACCAACTGCACAAGACCTGACTTGGCGCACTCAGTCAATGTACTAAGTCGCTACACAAGTAATCCAGGACACAAACACTGAAAAGGGATAACTAGAGTATTAAACTACTTGCGTTATATGGGCTGCACTATGGTAGATACCCATCAGTTCTGGAAGGATACAGTGATGCAGACTGGATATCAGATTCCAGAAACTCAAAGTCCACAAGTGGATATGTGTTTACACTTGGTGGTGCAGCAGTATCATGGAAATCTTCCAAACAAACACTATTGGCCAGATCCACTATGGAATCTGAGTTCATTGCTTTAGACAAAGCAGCAGAGGAAGCTGAATGGCTTCGGAACTTGTTGGAAGATATCCCAATGTGGGACAAACCAGTGTCAGCAGTAGGTGTACACTGTGATAGTCAATCGGCTATAGCTCGGGCACTGAGTCGTTTGTACAATGGTAAGTCACGTCATATAAGAAGACGACATAAAACCATTAGACAACTACTCTCGCATGGTATAATCTCAATAGATTATATCAAGTCGGCTGACAACCTAGCGGATCCGTTTACTAAAGGTTTGTCACGAGATCAAGTTATTAAATCATCAAGATGAATGAGTTTAAAGCCTATGACTAAAGATGATGTTTGATGGCGAACCCTACCTACCTGACTGGAGATCCCAAGAAGTAGATTCAAAGGGAAAACTAAATCAAGTTGAATCAAGATGCGCATTGAGAGACTTAAGTCTCCCTCCAGTTCCTAGGATGATGAACAGTGCTACCTGTATGAGTTAAGGTTAAGCTTGGCTTTTAATGATTTCATAGCTTTGAAATAAAAGTGGGGTATGACAGAATACTCTTTATGACAATCACCTTATGAGTGTGAAATTGGGCCGTTTCTAGGAGAATTAAGAGAGGCTGAAGTCTCCAAGTTCACTCATGAATAACCAGGGATGTTCAAGGCCAAAATGAACACAACAAGAGAACTTAGTTCTGTGAGAAGATGACACTGTGTGATAGTTATTGTCTCGGTTTACATCAAAGCCCGGGTGGTTCAAGACATCATGTTCACTACCTGGTCGAGTAAATTCGATAGCTACTTACTATGGGTGGTTCAAGGCTGAAACATGCTACCAGCCCAAATGCAGTGATTTTTCGACTGTACTCTCAAAAGTCTTTCTGTTTTTAACCATTGTTTAGAATCATTTCTATTCATGTGGGGGGATTGTTGGAACTCATTATTTGAATGTGGCGCCGGGCACTTTTCCGGACACAATTCTGGTGGGCTCCGGCCATTGTCAACACCGGAAAGTGAAAGCATTGACTTCCTCTATGCGATCACATTCTCGTAGTGTACTCATACGACAAAAATGATTTCCGTTTGAATGAGAAATGTAGGCCCAAAGTCGCTTGCATGAAGTGCGAGACTTGGGAAAAATGTTGGGAACAAAGTGCATCCCACATTGGAAGTTTGGAGGTAGAAATACCACCATATATAGAGGAGAAATGGACTCAAGGTTGTGGCATTGGGTCATTACCCATTTTCAATGGGGAGAGGACCTAGCTCATCAAGCCCACATGCGCGCCGAGCCGAGTCGCGTCGCGTCGGGTCGGGCGGGCGAGCCGTGCCGGGCTCGGGCCGGGTTGGGTTGGATTGGATCGGGCTTGGGGTGGCCAGCCAATGCCCTATATTTTTGGGTCGATCCAGAAAGCCCATTAGTGGGCTTTGACCCAGCTTACAGATTCGTAACGTCCAGATCAGGATCTGCAACGTTCAAATCAAGATCTGTAACGTCCTCCATTGATGATAGAAGATGTGTAACGTTCACATGCGGATCTGTAACGTACTCCTCTCCTCCACTTCCAAAGCTCCTTAAAAGGAGTTGTCAGCTTCTCATTCGAAAACAGAACAGAACACACAATAGTCTTCCTCCCTCTTCTCTGTTTTTCCCGAAAATTTTTGAGTCTGAGAGTACTACACAGAGTTGGTTCGTAGCCTTCTGGGTTTTGGTTGCGCAAATCAGAAGTCGTCTTGTAGTTGTATCCTGGGATTCGGAACGTCGAAGAACCGTCGCAATACGGGACGTTTTCAGAATTAAGGAGAGAGATCCATATCTCGACTCTGCATCCGTTCGAAATTCGGTATAAATTTCATTCATTCGATTGTAATTTATGTGCGTTTTCTCCATTGCAGTTTAATTCCGTTCGTGTTTCAAATTGCGTTCCTACACATTGTACATCAGCCTTGGACGTGAAGCTCAACAATGCACGTAAGTAGCGTGTGTGCAGCGTTTTTCATTTTTTAATCACTTCAAGTCAAACTGAATTTGCTTTGGCTTAAATCTCATACTTTTATACATGAAAATAAGTTACATACACACATTTAATCTAAAAAATTAGTCTGAATTTCTATCTCCCTAATTTTTATCTCCTCCTTCGTTCCCCTGTCTCTTTCCCTCTGTCTACTTCCTAATCCTTTCTTCCATCAATCAACCTAATTGCCATGGCCAATTGCCTATTCAATCCACTAAGATTGTTCCTAGTATTAGCTGGGACATGACAAGTAAATTCGTACAAGTTAAAAAGAGTCTAAAACCGGAGTTGGTATATTGTCAAATGCTATTGTGGCCATGATCGAGCTCTTCTTCACGTGAAGAGAAAAGAAAGAGGGGGGAATAAGGTCAAATTTATAATTTTCTATAATAAAAAATTGCAAAGGGAAGAAAAAAAGGGCGTAACATGACACTTCTCCAATTACTTTTGGTTCCGGTTGTAATAACTAGTGTTTACTTACTGGTTAATTATCGATCATCCAATATAGTCACTTGTTATAAAGCTCAACAACTTGATCGGTCCAAGTTAGGTTTTGAAGCTCAGCAACTTGAACCTTTTATATCTGCATATTTACATTACTAACTAAGACTCTGTTTGACACAAGTTATAAAATGTTAATAGAGGTTTGTACTATTCAAAATTTATATTTTTTTGTGTGTTGATAGTACAAAGTTTTTAGAAGGTTAAGGTCTAGATGTTTTTTATAAAGTTGTTAAAAATTGAATAATAGGAATCTCCTAAGAGAATGGTTATTGAAGGCTTGACAAACTTATTATAATTTTATTTTTAAAATATCTAAAATTTCATACCAGTGTTTTTTTTTTTAAACAACCATTATGATAATTTTTATTTAAAACATATTAAGTAATTTTATCTCACAAAACACTCAAATAAATTTTCTATTAGGTTTTGAAAGGTTATAAAAAAAATCTCTAAAAAGTCATCACCTTTCAAAAAACCTCAAACATTTTCAGAAATCTTATTTTGCCAAACACAACCTAAGAAAATTCAAATTAAATGCTTGCAAACAAAATTCAAGTTGAATCGAAGTTTATTGTACAAAACGAGTTCCATATATGTTTGACTTGTGACTATTAAACGTAATTGGGTTTATCTAACTTCAGTACGTTGCATATGTGTAGCTCATTACAAATTAAGAAGGTAAAAAGACATGCAAAGATTATTTGGGTTGGCTATATGCCTATATATATATATATATGCATGCATGGGAACTTTTTTCCAAAGTATGCTCAAATAGAAAAGATATTCCCGAATTAGGCTCGGTTTAAAAACAATTCTGTATATAGGCTGGCTAATGTGCTTCGGATAAAGTCGCACATTCAATTGACGATTTATACATAGAGTAGCTAAGTCAAGCAACTGCTCTCGTTAATAGAGAAATCGAACACTTCGCAAAACCACCTCACCGGAACGTCGCCGCACATGTGGAGACTCTTCATGGGTGATTGATGCAATTAATCGTAGTCTTTCTTCGCCATTTTCATTAATTGCTGATATCTTGTACTAAAATCAATAAATTTGAAAAGGGGATAAATTGAGTATAACAAATTCCCTAATTTTTGTGGTTTAGAGGAAGAAAAAGATTATTTTTTCCCAAAGTATGTTGAAAATGAAAAAATATTCTTTTCATTTTCAGCATAAGCTGTTAGATGTTTAAAAGTTTCTACCCTTTTCATTTTATATTTATATAATGTTCACAATATTTTTAACAACATTTTTTTTTAAAAAAAGTCTTTATTTGAAGGATTACAGTCATATTTGAAGCAAAGCAAATAGCCAGCCTATTTGAAGGAGTAGCTCACTCTATTTTCATTTGAAGGAAAAAATTCTCAATTTCTCCATTAACGAGAGCACTGCTATCAAGTTACTTTACAAGGAAAAAAGGAGAGTCGTTGCTTGACTTAGCGATTCTCTATATATAAGTCGTCAATTGGATGTGCGACTTTATCCGAAGCACATTAGCCAGTCTATATACAAAATTGTTTTTAAATCGAGCCTAATTCGGGAATATCTTTTCTATTTAAGCATACTTTGGGAAAAAGTTCGCATGCATGGTGCCAAAGGAACAATTTTTAATTCTAAAACCTCAACATCTGAAAATGCTTTAGTTGTGATATATATTGACCGTGGAAGAGCAATTAAATTTTGCGAGTATGGAAGAGCCGTAGCAACTAGCAAGGAGTAAACTGAGAGAGGCCAGGCCAATTGAACCCCATGCATGAAGAAAAGTGGTTGAGATTCATTTCCAAGGAGAAAATGCCAAATCAATTGAATAGCCTTTTTTTAGGACAGTGAAATCAATTTCAATTTGTACGTGGATATATAATACTCTCTCTTTGCCCTTTCGCTTATTTCTACAAGAGCCATATATCCATGATACAAGGGATATACGTACACACTAAAGAAAATAAGTTGTAAGTTCGATCGGTTATTTTGGTAAAAAATTATAGGTAAATAATTAGGATTTGATCATACTAAGAATGATTATTACCGTGTAAAATGAAAATGATGTATTTACATACAAAAATTTATACACTTTAGAAATTTATGCAGACAAAATTTTATACACTTTAGAAGGTACACAAGTTTTTGCTTAAATGTGTATAAGTTTTTTACTGTATGAGCGTGGATTTGTGCAAATTAAAAAATACATAATTTTTACTTATATATACGAGTTTTAAAAATGCATAATTATTTATCTATATGTGTATAAATTTTTATTTATATGTGCTCATTTTTATTTTAAAAGGTAATAATCATTTTCTCATATGATCAATGTACAAATAATTAAGGCACTAAGACACAGATCGACTGCAAGAAGCTACATATTATAGAGAGAGAGATACTGCATCGTTCTTATAATTAAGCTAACTACACTGCACAGCCTCGTATACATATATGGAGTATCAGACACCAGTCACACCACAACTCACCTATGTAGTCCACTAATAATTATAAATTCAATTAAACATTAAAAAAAACTATAAATTGAATGTCGATCTATTGTTCTCTGGATGTCATCTAAATAAACATTAGTACATGACAAACATAAGGGGACAAATTTACAGCAAATTAGGACGATCGTTTATAAATAAAATATACGTATGTTATACAGTATAAATAAAAAGTAACGCTAGCTCAATAAGGACAAAAGTGATATTTTCCAATTGGAGCTAGTCTCAACATTATCACATATTCACATGCATTGTGCATTACTCGTATATATGTCAGCATTCTACCCCATTCGATCTTTCTTTCTTACGTACGTTGTCTTTTTATATCTAATTTGATTTGAAATTGGACTATGCGGTGATTTGTAGTGTGTATATATATAAGACAAATTTCCTGAGTACTCATACACGCAAAAAGGTTGTGTGACTGTATATTCATGTCCAAGTTCAGCCATTTGATCTGTATATTAATTTTGCACTAAAAAACTAAGGAAATTTTCGAATTGGTGTCCTTAAGATCGTATTTTAAATAGTGTCGATCTCAAGATTATTATTTTGTTATCGATGTTCCAAAGGTTTTAGGTTTGTTTGTAATCCAATTTTTCTGTATCGTATCCTTAATTTCGGTTTGAATTGATTAAATCCAAACACGTCATTGTATTCATCGTTTCCAAATTAATAGGATTTGACTATTAAGACACTCAAATCCATACTTACATCATCTCAATTTGAATTACAAAACAATAATCTTTTTTCAAACATAATTTCAAATCGAAATGTTGCGGGTATGGATTTGAGTATTTTAGAAGTCACATCCTGCAATGAACACGATGGTGGGCTTGAATTTGATCAATTTAAACTGAAAGGGTATGAATACGGAAAAATTTAGTTACGAAACAAACAAATTCAAAACCTTAGAATCACCAACAGAAAAAAATTTAAAGTTTGGAATACCATCCGGAATATACTCTTGGGTTACCCTCCTCTGGAGGGAAACTCTCTTCCCTCATGTGTGAGGGCTTTTCTAGCCATGTGCTAGTTTCTTCGCCGCCTCGTTCTCTACCGTTCGTCGTTGCCGCTGTCTCGCCGGTGGCTGTTCCCCCTCTGTTCCTCTTCCCTGCCTTCCCCTGCTCTCATGTACAGGTTTTCGGCTCCTTCTTCGCTGCCTCCTCCGCCATCTCCTCCGCCTTCTCCACCGCAATCTCCCCGCCTTCCTCTGCTGCATGCGACGACCATGACCTCTACGTTCTCTGCGTTCCAGGCTCATGACCAATTTTGTTTTGGCTGCATGTGCATCTCTCTTGCCGCCTTCACCCGCTTCCTGCTCTGCTGCTGTTCCGGCCATCGGTTTGCTGCACCACCTGGCGACTGCACCACCAGGCGACTCTTCTCTCCTCAACCGACTTCCACTCTTCTCCACCGACCGCCTCCTCTATGTCCTCAGATTCCGGGTTGGCGTTTCAGTGGTTTGGGGTTTTGGTTTTCGGCCGGAATTTGGGGCCGAAAATTGCTTGGGTTGGTGTCTGTTTTGGTGGATCTGAGTTCTGGGAATTTTGGGCATGCGTCGGTCTTTGACAGATCAACCCCTCCTTGTGCCGGTCTTTGTTGCTGTAATTTGGGGGTTTTCGGTGTTCTCCCCTTTTTACTGTTGGTGGGGTTTGAATTGGTTCATCTTTGTTTTGCTTTATTTTATCGAGTCTGTATAGTTGTTTTTACTTCCTTTTGGTGCTTGTTCTTACCTTCACTATCAGGCTGGTTTTGACATCTCTTGCTCTTTCTAATGGATCAATGATTGTGATAGTGAGTAAATCTTTAAAAGCTAGCATAATCTTTGGTCCGTTAGTTTCAAGAGTTGTTTTCCAGGGCCTCTTCTCTTTAGCACTATCTTTTGTTTTTTGATGTTCGATGTTTGTTGTTAGGTTGTCCCTCTCCTTGCCTTTGTTGGCAATGGTATTGCTTTTGCTTGACTATCATTCGTCAAGTTGATTGGCTTGTAACCGTTTATCGGGTTTCTTTATATAAATATAGTCAGTGTTTTCATCAAAAAAAAAAAAAATGAGTACTCTTATATCCATGTAGTAATATGATCGACATGCATTTGGTAAATTTTTCCAATATATAAGAAAATCAGTATTGGTGTACGTAAAATATAGAGAATATTGGTTGTGATCGAGTTATACTTGTGATCAATCAACATAATATTTACTCCGATCTTTGAAGTCTAGACATATATATGTAGGTCAAACCCTAACCTAACACTGGTACTCAACTATTCTATTGCTAGAATTCCTAGCTACTCGTACAACTTGATAATGCAGCTCGTGTTAAGAGGACAAATTTTTGTACGTTCTCCTGTTTTTTTTTTTTTTTTATAGATTTTTGTTATTTGGACATATAACAGATTTATATGTTTAATAATAATATTATTTAGATATTAGGTTAACTATTTTTATAAAGGGTTTATTTATTTCAATTTATGAAATAATTTCTTAGTATATGTGTAGAAAAAACGTTTTTTTATATTCATACATATTCGTATTTTTAAGTGAAAAATAACCCTTAATTTATAATAGTCCACATATGTAGTAGGGTAAGTCTCATGTGAGAATATATATTAGGGTGGAAAATGAGAATAAATTATAGTATTTGGATTACAAATAAACCAAAGGTTAGGATTAAACTTTCATTAAAAGATCATGTGCATGGCACATGACCTCATTTTTTAGAGTTTGACCGGTCAACATGACTGATCAAATCAGTCACCGACGGTCAATGCCGGAGCTCCGGCGTTGACCGGTCAATTTTTTTATTTTTTTTCAAGCACAATTTTTGGCTCGCGATTGTATGTGCATTGATTTTTGCTTGTATGTGCATCAATATTGACTTGTATGTGCATTGATATTGCATAAAATCTATATAGGATTTTTTACTATATGTGTGACTTTGTGTATGTGAAAACTCATGCACTTCTCAGCATGTGCATATGTTTTAGCTCGTGTGTGCATAGATTTTGACATATATTTGTATCTAAATTCTACTTATGTGTATTATTTTCTTGGGTTAAAATATTGTGAATGAGTTTTGGCTTGTATGTACACCTAAATTACATAAATTTTGCATAGGATTTTGATTATATGTGTGTTGGAACCTTGACGTTCCCTCTGGTTTTGATGATGATAAACACCATTAGGTTTTAAGTTTTCTTGTTGTTCTTATGAGTTTCAGGTCTTGTGAAAGAATTAGGGAACAATGGAAAACGTATGAAGAAGAGAAAGCAGAGGAATACAATGTAACGTGAGGAAACACAGAACAGTTACGCGAGAAGCAAATTGGAACACTGAAAGCGCGTGGTTTCTATACAAGGAAATTCTATATATGAAAACAGCGGCTGTGGAACGATGCGGAACGCAGAGAATTGCCAGTTGTTCCCAGATTGACTCAGTTATACAAGGAAACGAGATTTTGAGTCTTACTTGGAAAAGAAGAAGAAGATAATGAGTCTTAAGAAAGTTTATAGAAGGAAACCATGTGTTTATAGTCTGAATAGTTTATTTGGTAACGAAATTGTTCATTGTTACCATATATGTTGATTGTTAGATATTTGGTAATATGATTTTGTTAGACACTATATATAGATGAGATTGCCTTGGGAAAAGGTATCTCAGTTATAACCATCAAGCATACCAAGGAGCTCTTGTGAGAACTGAGATCAAAGGTCTAAGGCAAAGTACGGGTAGTTCTTGCTAAGGGTCTTGTTTTGTTCTTGTGTCATTGAGAGTTGATTGCACTCAAAGTCTTTAGCCTAGGGTATAGGTGGAGAGAAGACTTATGAGATTGTACAATTCTTAATAATACAAGTATATGTTTTTGAGGAATTTCTTGTTACTTTGAATCTTTACATATTCCGTTACCCAAGGAACAGTCACACCGTTTCCTGTCTAACACACTACGATTCAACAATTGGTATCAGAGCAGGTTTGCTCTAGATTGTGTGTTCTTTTCAGATTCACATGTAACAATGTCTTCGACTCATGAAGTTGGGCTTGGGAACAACAAACCACCGTTCCTGCCTATCGGTGGAAAGTTCCAACACTGGAAAGACCTCTTCACGGACTAGATGAAGAGTAATGACTACCAATGCTGGAGAGTCATTAAGGTTGGTGAAGAAAAAGTTGCTGAAAATGTAATCAAAGGAACAACACCTTAGAGCCAAGATGATTTCAGAATCATGGAGAAAAATTCTAAGGCTCGTATGTTTATCAACAACGCTATCAGCATTGAAGATGCATCCAAATTACACTCTTGTGTTGGAGAGTCATTGAGGTTGGTGAAGAAAAAGTTGCTGAAAATGTAATCAAAGGAACAACACCTTGGAGCCAAGATGATTTCAGAATCATGGAGAAAAATTCTAAGGCTCGTATTTTTATCAACAACGCTATCAGCATTGAAGATGCATCCAAATTACACTCTTGTGCAACAGCCAAAGATATGTGGGCAGCCTTGGAACAAATGTACATGGGAAGTTCTGATCTTAGAGAGCTTGATCGTTTCCAAGCAAAGAAAGACTTTTATAACTTCGCCATGATCGATGGTGAGACTGTTTCCTCTTATCAATCCAGATTTGAGGAAATCATCACTAGACTTGTTGCTCACGATGTCGATGAAAAGGAAATTCTTCCCAAGGAGAAAATTTTCATCATTATTGATGGACTTCCTCCAAGGCACAAGATGACTAAAGCAATTCTCAAGGAGAATCCCAATACTCTCAAACTCACACTTCATGAGGTATTTGGGAAAATTAAAAAGTATGATGAAGAAGACAAATATGTTAAACCTAAAGACATTGCCTTGATGGTTGAAAAAGTTATTGAGATGATAGAGAATAACAAAGATGATAACTTGGACGGTATAGATCCAGAAACTGCCCTTCTCACCAAGGCCATGCGAACTCTTTATCGCAAGGGTAAATCATTCAGGAATGATGGGAACAACGGTGAGAAACGGGACATTAAAGATGTTACATGCTTCAATTGCAAGGAAAAGGGTCACTATGCTAATAGATGCCCCAAAGGAAACAACTCAGACAATAATGGTGAAAATTTTGGGAACGACAAAAAGAAGGCTTTCGTTGCTGTCTGGGGTAATGATTGTGTCAACTCTGATGATGACGAACCAGAGTCATGGGGGAACAACAGAATGTGTGCAATGACTCTGAAGTCATTAAGTGAAGAACAAGAGGTAGATCCTGAAACTTTCTTTGAATCTCTTGTTAATTTTGATAAAAAGTCCTTGATCGCTCTTATCAAAAGCATGTATAATGAGAATCTTAAAACCCAAAACGATTTAAGTGATGCTGAGGATAAATGCATTGAATTGAATGAAGCTTTATCTAAAATTGATAGTTCCTTTGCTGTTCCTTGTGTTAGAAGTGATGCTACTCACAGTGACCCTAGTTCCTTTAGCACTGTTAGGGAACTGTCTCAGATGAAAGCTCAGATTGATAAAATTCACTCCATCTTAGTTGAGCAAAATCTTAAAGAAGAAGACATTACCTTTGTTGCGCCGAAGTATGGTCTGGGGTACAAAGGAAAAAAACAAGAGAGTGAGGAACATGAGTTAACCATACCTGAGCTTAGAGAGCTAAAAGATAGGGAACTTCAGAGTACTAAGGATAAGAACTTTTACCTAGAAGAGCGTGTGAAAACTTTGGAGAGTGGATTGAGTGAAAATCAATCATGGTATAAAGGTCAACATGCCCATAAGATGTATCGCATCCAATCCCAAGGGAATTTGCCTAGTACACCTGACCCAATTAGAGCCAAGCAACGTAGAATGCATGTCCCAAATCGTAAGTACACCTTGGGGGACTATTATAAGATTTGCTGGCATTGTGGGAACAACGGCCATGTTGTGAAAAACTGTGCTAAGGAACAAAAGTTCACTGAAAAGCACACACAGCGCAGGAACAGTAGAAGTAACAATGTTGATTTAAATGATTATGATACTTCTTCTGATATGCTCAATGCTAAGCCTAAAGAATACTATTTTGTTTCTAAACGACCAGGTAAAGCCAAGCTTGCCTGGGTCGCTAAACACTAACTCTCTTAATTCAGAATGAAGTGAGGGGGAACAACAGGTGGTTCATTGATAGTGCATGCTCATGCCATATGACAGGAAATAAAGATCACCTTACCTCACTTCAACAACACTCTAAGGGAACAATTTCCCTTGAAGATAAATGTTGTAGAGAGATAGTGGGAACAGGAGAAGCTACCTTGAACTCAAACATCAAAATAAAAGAGGTTAGTCTGGTTCATCAACTTGGTTTTAACTTGTTAAGTGTAGCTCAACTTTGTGATCAAGGAGACAACGAGATTGTGTTCACAACCAAAGATTGCTACGTAAGAAATAGAAAAACCAAGGAGATCGTATTGAAGGGTGTCCGATTCAACGATGTGTACACTGTTGACACAACTTTCAAGCCTTCAAGGGAACTGTGTTTTGCGTCTCTAGCTAAAGAGACGAAATTGTGGCATAGAAGGCTTGGACATGCCAATTTACAACTCATTCACAAACTCCACAAGAAGGAACTGGTTAGAGGGCTTCCAAATGTCAAACCTGAGATCCATGGAGTCTGTGAAGCCTGTGTACGTAAGAGGAAAGCAAACACGTTCCTCTTTCAAGAGAAAATCGGATGCTACCACTTCTCGCCCTCTGGAACTGATCCATATGGATCTCTGTGGTCCCATGAGGATAAAAAGTCATGCAGGGAACAAATATGTGTTTGTTATTGTTGATGATTACTCTAGATTTACATGGACAATCTTTCTCTCTTCCAAGGAACATGTATTCGAGACATTTGAACCTTTCATCAAGGGTGTGAAAACTAATCTGGGACACAAGCTAAGCTCCATTCGATCCGACCATGGAATGGAGTTTGAGAATTCCATGTTCCTTGATTATTGCAGGGAACATGGGGTCTCTCATAACTTCTCGGCTCCTAGGACACCACAGCAAAATGGAGTGGTCGAGAGGAAGAACGGAACATTGGAGGACATGGCTAGAACAATGCTCATAGCAAGCAACCTTCCTCGAATATTCTAGGCTAAGGCTATCAACACTTCATGCTATATCCTTAATCATGCCATGCTTAGACCATTGTTAAATAAAATTGCCTATGAACTAATCAGGGAACGCAAACCCAATGTTTCCCACTTGCGTGCCTTTAGTTGCAGGTGTTTCATTCACAACAATGGAAAAGACAACTTGGGAAAATTTGATCCAAGGAATGATGAATGAATCTTTCTGGGATATGCTAATTCAAGCAAAGGTTATAGAGTATACAACAAGAGAACCCGGAAGATTGAATAAAGCATTCATGTTGTCTTTGATGAACACTCAAAAGCTACGAGTGATGATTCCAACTCACCGTTCCCTGATGACCACTTTCCACGCATGTAACATGAAGACTCAGATGATGAAGGTGATGATGGGAATCACCAGGGTAATCCACGTCCAGGGAACAATGCCCCCAATGCTGGTGGGAGCACTTCTAGTTCTCTCGGAGGTACCACAACCAGTGGCGATGACACCCCTTCTACACCAGCACCTGATGTTCCCACAACAACAACTCCAATCGTCGATGCTGATGTCACCACTGTTCCCAATGGAACTTCTGGTGGTGATATTTTGGATGCACAACTCGTGCAAGATGCCCAAGTGAGTGGTGATGTGGTAACAACTATTGAGGAAGAACCTATGGATGCTGTTGAAGGAACAGTCTCTGAGTCAGCCACTGCAATTGCTGTTGACGTTCCTCCATCTTCATCCTCAACTACAACAACGAATGTCACTCTTCCTCCTATTCCTCCACCGCCTGAATCCAAGAATGTCTGGACCAAGAAGAATCATCCAGTTGATGATCTTCTTACACCATACGAACAAAGAGGTTCACACTCTCAACTATATGACTTTTGTGCTTTCTATGCTTTTATCTCTTTTGTAGAACCAAAGAACATCAAAGAAGCATTGAAAGAGCCAGATTAGATAGTTGCTATGCAAGAAGAGCTACATCAATTCAAAAGGAACAAAGTTTGGAGACTTGTTCCCCTTCCCAAGCACAAGCATGCTATTGGCACTCGATGGGTTTTCAGGAACAAGCTCGATGATTCTGGAACTATGACAAGGAACAAGGCGAGACTGGTTGCTCAAGGCTACAACCAACAAGAAGGGATCGACTATGATGAGACATATGCTCCAGTAGCTCGCATCGAAGCCATTCGACTTCTCATCGCATATGCTGCTTTCAAAGGATTCACGTTGTATCAAATGGATGTCAAAACAACATTTCTCAATGGCTATCTTCAAGAGAAAGTTTATGTGAAACAACCCCCAGGATTTGAAGACATGGAACATCCTGACTATGTGTATGCACTGGACAAGGCACTGTATGGGCTCAAGCAAGCTCCCAGAGCTTGGTATGATCGGCTGGCATAGTTCCTTCTCTCTAATGGATATAGACGTGGCGTGATTGACAAGACATTGTTCCTCTTTGAACACAAAGGTGAGATTCTCGTAGTTCAAGTCTATGTTGATGATATTATTTTTGGTTCCACTAACTCTTCCCTTGTAGAAAAATTCAAAAATCTAATGAGTAGTGAATTTGAGATGAGTATGATTGGGGGACTCTCCTTTTTCCTCGGATTACAAGTCTCTCAATCCTCTAAGGGAATAAGAGTACATCAACAAAAATACATCAAAGAACTATTGAAGAAGTATGGTATGGATAAAGCTAAACCTATTGATACTCCTATTTCTCCTAACACTCGTCTTGATGCAGACTTGAATGGCCAAGATGTAGATGCTACAATGTATAGAGACATGATTGGTTCATTACTCTATCTAACGCCAAGTAGGCCGAATATTATGTTTAGTGTGTGCCTTTGTGCTAGGTTTCAAGCAAATCCTAAGGAGTCACACCTAACTGAGGTCAAAAGAATCTTGCGATACTTGAAAGGGAACGTCAATCTCTGTATTTGGTATCCAAGGAACAGTGGATTTGAACTTGTGGGTTTCACTGATGCTGACTTTGCTGGTCACCTTATGGATCGCAAAAGCACATCAGGGACGACACAATTCCTTGGCCCATGTCTTGTCTCTTGGGCATCAAAGAAACAAAATTATGTTGCCCTTTCAACCGTCGAAGCTGAGTACGTAGTTGCTGCCTCTTGTTGTGCCCAAGTATTATGGCTCAAACAACAATTGGAGGATTTTGGTATGTCTCTTGACACCGTTCCCATTATGTGTGATAATACTAGTGCTATCAACATTTCCAAAAATCGTGTTCATCACTCACATACTAAGCATATTGATATTCGTCATCTTTTTTTTTTCGTGATAATGTTGAGAAATTTTTTATTAGAATGGATCATTGCAGGATAGAGGATCAAGGTGCAGATATCTTCACCAAAGCACTGGATAGAAAATCCTTTGAGTATTTGAGAATGCTCCTTGGGATGATCTCACTAAACTAAGGAACTCCACTTCCACTATTCCCTCAGTGATTGGCTAGATCGATCAATTATAAACTAGGGAACATCCTCTATGTGGCATGTTATTTGCAAATGAATTGTTTATTATTCTTGCTATGTGCTTTGTGTTACACTATATCAAAAACTTCTTGCAACTTCTATTCTTCATCATATGTGCTTCATTTTTACATGATAACATCTTCTTTCAAGCCCAAAGCAACCGATTTGATTATCTGCACCCTCATTACAAGCCAAAATGATAATTGATTGCACTGTCGTCCCAAGCTTGGATCCAAGTAAACGTTCCCTATGCACCTCTCTTTATTTGCCTCATTCTACTGGGAATCATTATCTGGATCGTTATTGTTCCCTACCTATATTTTTGTTTGGATATATCTTTGTTATTTTGTGTGAACCCCATAAAATATCCAAACTGGCCTTTTCATCCACTCAAGTATCTTGGAGTTTTCCAGAAGGAACTTGGCTTAAGGGGGAACTGTGTACATGAATGTCAGTAACGGGAATAATCAGAGGAACGTTGAGAATTGCAGAAGAACGTTGCTTCACTGAGAAGGAGAAATTAAATTTTGATCTGATGGAACTACAGAGAGGAACAACTACTTTGTTGCAAAAAGAGTTAAAAAAGAAGGAGGAATATAAGAAAGAAAGAAAGAAAGAAAGAAAGAAAGAAAGAAAGAAAGAAAGAAAGAAAGAAAGAAAGAAAGAAAGAAAAAGAAGGTCTACAGAGAAGAAGACGAGGTTCTCATGGTCATTGAGCTCGACATGGTGAACATTAGCAAAATGAAGTATCAAGGGGATGATAAGGGAACGTTGCCCCCTTCCAAAGTGCTCAAACGCGAACCTGGTGAAGGAACTTCAAGGAACAGCTCTGTGCAAAGCCAGATGTTGGCTGAACTGTGTGAAATTAAGAATATCATGTCACTGCTTCTTGAACACTTTCTCAGCAAGGACAAGGAACGGAAGGAAGACTCTGAGTCTTGAGTGGACACCTTATCTTATCCAGCCCGTCTCACCCTCTTCTCTTGGCTTTCTAATATGTTATCTTGTTTAAGTGTTTGCATTTTGGTCTTTTTTGTGGTTGTTTGTCAAGTTGTCTTTGATGCTTTGTAATCAATTCCCTGCTTGATATATGAACTTCTCTTTTGATCTTGACTTCTGCCTTAGTTATGTTGTTCCACTGTTTGCTTTTGATCTTTTGATGATGCCAAAAGGGGGAAGTGTGGAAATTGTGCGATAACTCGGTTAAAGGAGGTAACATTTTACATTGTTTCTAATTCCTTGTGAATTTCTGGACGATGCTAGTGCTGAGGGGGAACGATGATGCAACTTGAAGGTATGAATTGCAATTATTCATTTGACATAAATTTTGCTTATACATTTAAACTAAGATAAATGTTGATTAATATTGCTTTGCTTATTACTCTGTTTTTGATCGAACAATTTTTGAATGGGTTTGTCATCACCAAAAATGGGGAAATTGTTGGAACCTTGACGTTCCCTCTGGTTTTAATGATGATAAACACTTGTTGTTCCTATGAGTTTCAGGTCTTGTGAAAGAATTAAGGAACAATGGAAAACGTATGAAGAAGAGAAAACAGAGGAATACAATGGAACGTGAGGAAACACGGAACAGTTACGCGAGAAGCAAATTAGAACACTGAAAGCACGTGGTTTCTATACAAGGAAATTCTATATATGGAAATAGCGGATGTGGAACGATGCGGAACGCAGAGAATTGCCAACTGTTCCCAGATTGACTCAGTTATACAAGGAAACGAGATTTTGAGTCTTACTTGGAAAAGAAGAAGAAGATAATGAGTCTTAAGAAAGTTTATAGAAGGAAACCATGTGTTTATAGTCTGAATAGTTTATTTGGTAACGAAATTGTTCATTGTTACCATATATGTTGATTGTTAGATATTTGGTAATAGGATTTTGTTAGACACTATATATAGATGAGATTGCCTTGGGGAAATGTATCTCAGCTATAACCATCAAGCATACCAAGGAGCTCTTGTGAGATTTGAGATCAAAGGTCTAAGGCAAGGTACGAGTAGTTCTTGCTAAGGGTCTTATTTTGTTCTTGTGTAATTGTGTAATACCCCTCATTTTTAGTAAGGATATTTGGGTAATTTTCCCAACCCTCGTTCTATAATTGTGTCGCTTTCGGAGAAGTTTGAATTTTGTGTAACGTGTTTGATCTCTGTAAAAATTCCCTGAGTGGTATAAAATACATTCGACGTATTTTCAGGGCTTAGAATATTTGTTTGGGGTACAAATATATAATATCTGGGGTTTAAACCCATGTCAAACCCTTCCCAGGGCAAACAGACGCGGAAATGCCTTTTCCGCGACTGCGGAAGCATTTCCGCGACCGCGGAATAATAGACGTTGGGCACTGGAATTTTTCGCGACCGCGGAAAAGTGCAGACACGCCAACGATGCTTCGTCTTCCTCCTCGTCGATCGCACCGCCGTTGATCGTTTGAGCCATCGTCGATCTGGTCGAGGCTGTCTTCCTCCTTTGGCTATAAATAGAGACCGATTTGGAGGGTTTTTGGCACCCAAATCAGATTCTATCCCTCTCTCTCTCTCGTTTTCCATCATCGCCGGAGTTTCGAGCCCTCGCCAGAATATTCGAGGTGTCGCCGGAGCTCTCGCTGGTGGTCGTGGTGGCCTTGGAGTGGTGTTTTGGAGGCACAAGGAAGATTGGAGTGGAAGCCCTCTCGAACCAAGCCCCCTAGTGTCGTCGCCGGTGAGGTTTTCTCCGTTTTGGGTCGCCGAAGTTCTCGGCCACGGCCGCGGACATGAACTGCCGTGACCGCGGCGATGAACAGACAGGCCGCGACCACGGACATGACTGCCGCGGACGCTGTCCAGTCGTCCGCGGACGCTGTCCAGTCGTCTGCGGACGCTGTCCTCGATGCCCGCGACCTCGGAATCCAAGCTGCGACCGCGGATTGCCTTGGCAATCGCGATCGTGGCCTTGGACGATCCGGTCTCGGACGGGACTCTCGTTCTTTCGATTTCGTTCGTTTTCCTTAGATTCGTTTATTTTATTGTCGAATCTAACCTAGGGTTTCGTTATGGGTCGTTGTCGTAGGAATCTGTAATCCGATTTCTGTTTCCGTTCCGGACCCCGAAACCCGTCGTCGTTCAATCGTTCGTCTAGACTAAGGCAAGTGGCGGTTCGCTCTTGCTTATCATTTCATTTTTCCATTAATTATCAATTGTTTTAATTGTTAACTAAATTGGGATGGAGGTTTTTTTCCTTTGGGAACAGTTTTGATAAACATTTGTGATATAAAAAGTGATATTATAATAGGTTGTATATACTGTTAGAAACAACGCTATTATATATGTTATTGCCATAATGGTATTGATGTGGACTATTGTGTGGTTTTAACTGTTTAGTTAGAACGAGTATTCGTATGAACGCTATGTACCTTGCGAGGTCTAGTCGTTTCTTTATAACTGGTATTAGGAGGATTTTTCCCTAGTACTTTCTCTGGTCATGACTGTACCCTTACTCAGGGTAGGTGCACAACAGCTGGTGCCGATATTCGGGATTTATTCCCTTCGATATCTCTCGCGATGAAATGATATATCTTAAAAGCTTATAACGTAATTGTGCGTTTTGGAATTAAATAAGATAAGTGCGATTATGCACATAATTAATATACCCTCGGGCGAGGAGTACAACGTGGAAACCGCCCGGACTTCGATTAGAGTAAGTCCTCCTTCCAAATCTGAATTCACATTACGCGTTGAGGTTGGTCGTGGATCCAAATGGTCAAGTCTTTTTAAAACGCTTGTGTGAAATTATAACGTTCCCGAACACTTGTCATACTTCCGATAAGACTCAATCTTTTGGAGTCTTCTCTTCATACGTTTCCGATAAGACTCAATCTTTAGGAGTCTTCTCTTGATCATTCTGTTTGGTATCTTTCCATGGAAGTATTAAGGTTTACTATCGTCATCGGCTTTCATTCGAGAAGCGATGGGTCTAACCTAATACGTCTATTTAGAACCTTTCTGTTTTACCCTTGCATAGTCTTTCATTAGATTAACCAACCGGTTATTTTTCCCTTGCATGGTTGGCCGGTGTCATCCGTCTCATACGGCACATTAGGTAAACTTTCGTTCCGTGAAGGCTAGAATCCGACGATGAAGGCAGATGAAGTTTTTAAGAATTTTATCCAAGTTGAAGATCCTAGGCGGGTGATAGCTTCGATCAAGACCCTTATGTTATTTATTTAAAGACTTTCGCTGTATTAAAACATATTCTGTATTTCTGTTGTATTTGAGATTTTCAGATGTAATTCCGAGACTTTGGTTTGAATAAAGATTATGGTATTTGGCATTATCAGTATTCTTCTGTAATTTATATAAAGTGGTTAAGCCTTGGGTGGCTTCGGATATGGAATCTGAGGTCACTGGCGGTAATACTTTCAAGGTTATGTTTGGGGGTGTTACACATTGAGAGTTGATTGCACTCAAAGTCTTTAGCCTAGGGTATAGGTGGAGAGAAGACTTGTGAGATTGTACAATTCTTAATAATACAAGTATATGTTTTTGAGGAATTTCTTGTTACTTTGAATCTTTACATATTCCGCTACCCAGGGAACAGTCACACCGTTCCCTATCTAACACACTACAATTCAACAATGTGTGACTTTGTGTATGTGAAAACTCATGCACATACATGCAAAAACTTATGCATGCATTTCAGAGAATGTGCATATGTTTTGGCATGTGTGTGCATAAATTTTGACTTGTATGTGCATCTAAATTCTACTTGTGTGTGTTGTTTTCTTGGGTTAAAATGTGCATGAGTTTTGACTTGTATGTGCATACTCATTGAAGTGCATGTCTTTTTGCTTACATATGCATGTAAATTGAACTAGACGTGCATAGGGTTTGACTATATGTGTGACTTTTTGTAAATGAAAACTTATGCACACACATGTAAAATCTTAAACACTTTACAAAAGGTGTATAGATTTTGTCTTGTTAGTGCATGAATTTTGAATTGTCTGTGCATCTAAATTTTACTTGTATGCATCGTTTTCTTGGCTTGATATGTACATGACTTTTTGACTTGTATGTGTATACCATTTGAAACATACGCATTTTTGCTTGAATGTGCACATGTCAAAACTTATGCAGATAGAGTGTACAACTCATGCACATTTTCTCTAAAAAACAATGTATATTTTTTTATAATCTTTAGATGCACATACATGTCAATATTGATGCATATACAAGCAAAATTTATGCACATGCCATCTCAAGCAAAAAAATAGTCTTGGAAAAAAGTTGGGTTGCAAAAAATTTAATGGAAAAAAATGATCGGACAACACCTTATAAAATTTTAATGCACATACAAGCCAATATTGATGCACACACAAGTAACAAATGGTGCATATGCCAGCGCAAACAAAAAGTGGACCCGGAAAAAATGGGTCGTAAAAAAAAAAAAACTTAGGTCGGACAACGCCTTATAAAATTTTGATGCACATATAGGACAATATATGCACACACAAGCCAAAATGTATACACATGTCATCTTAAATAATAAAAAAGTGACCCCGAAAAAAAAATAAAAAAAAATCAACACCGGCGGTCAACGTCGGAGCTTCGACGTTGACCATCGGAGCTCCGGCTGGTGACCGGTTTGACCAGTTAATTATCCACTTAAATGATAGTCTAATTCTAACTTTTGAATTTTTCAAATCCAAAGAATAGGACGTATTTTCATTTCTCACAATAATGTTTATTCTCACCGGATCCGCACATTTTATCATATATATATTCTCATCTCAATAGCTCCGGTCCATCCATACACTCTCACCCCACAAACTAAATCTCTTCAGGATCGAATTTGAGGTCGACATTCACGCGCGCCACAAAGATCGAAACGTATAGATCAGCGAGTCTCCTGGTACGTACGTACACATGGATTCGATTTTTTCATTTGATTGCTAATAATTTGGATATAAGTTGTATGTTCACGATTCGATCGGCTACTTTTTGATGTACGTGATGAAGTGATTTGAGGTAGGAGATCGATGGGGTTGGATAAGCTGGTGGGCACGTTGAAATCGAAGCTGGTGAGATCGATGAGGAGGAGGATGAGCAGGAGTAGGGAAGGGTATAATGGTAATTGCATCGGGTACGATGAGATTGAGAAGAGCGAGAGTATGAGGATGGAGATGAGAAGCAGGAAGGCTCGCAAACTCATCGATCACACTCTTCGTGTTGCTGATTCTCCTTCTAGGCGAAGTATTTCCATCTGATTTCTTTCATTTTACTTTTTACCCTGTTATTGTCTCTTCTCTCTCTCACTAATCACTATGTGGTGTAAAATTACTGTATTGCTCTCCCATAAAGTTTGGGATCTACCGAATATTAATTTCGAAAAAATGAATGAAAAGAATATAAATTATTGGATGTAAATTCATAATAGTATTAACTTTAAAAACTATTAAAATAATATAAATTGTTAATTTGTGAGTAGAATATTATTCATGTCAAACTTTTTAAAAACATTGATAAGAAATTATTATATAAGCCGAGAAAGTAATATATTTTTTTGTTGGTAGAAGCCGAGAAAGTAATGTGTTATTCATATTTGGTTCATTAAGTTAAACTATCATTTATTTATTAGCTTTTATGATGAATTTATTCACCCAAATTTTAAATCAAAAAGTGACTCATATTGATTTTAATTTATATATAAATTAATAGTTTGCATTGTTTTGATACTTTTTAGAGTTTATATGATTTTGGGTGTAAATACAATATTTTGTATTAATTTAATTTGAACGTTTTTTCTATTAACTTTCTTCCCATTGCTAGCTATGAGATTCCGATGTAGTTGTGTTATATAGTTTGACATAACAATAAAAATATATAATTATATTTTTAAAGAAAAAAGCCCAACATTCTAAATGTTGAATATGAATATTTCTAGCCTCTCTTTTTTATTTTTACAAGAAACGATATATTAATTGATGGCAAACTAGTTTTTCATACACAATCGAAGAAAGACTAGAAAGAAAACAAACAAAACTATAAAATAAAAATAAAAATATGGAAGATAAGATGGGAGAATCTCAGATCGAAAATATAAAAAAATCAAGACCACTATATAATATCATGGATTACTTCTCTTATTATTAATTGATTTTAGGATGAAATTCTATTCTTATGCACGGACGTACATACCTCTATCCTAACAGGAGAAGTTGAAAAAACTTTACTCAAATAATAAGTTGTCGATTACCACTTTGACGAACAAAATTTAATTCACAATCCACAAAATAAAACCCCAATGATCTTAGTAGTCCCATGATCCAAGCCAACAACAACGATATCACCTTGCAAATTAGAAAGTATCTTTTGTCAGTAAATTAGGAAGTTTTTGGTAGACGTGTGTGTAACGTACAGAACATTTATCAAGAAGCCAATACACCAAAAAAGAAATCAAGAAGCTAAAACCAAATACTATGGGCTGGGCCTGGGCTTCACAAATTTGGGGCCATGTTCTATTGTACGTTACCCGTTAATCTGTCCCTTAAACCCATCTATTCCTTGCACATATATATTTCAGTTCATCCCCAGTTGAAAATATGCAGTGATCTGATAAATAACTTGATTTGGTCAAACGCAGTACGTGTGAGAGAAGTCAGGAAACGGTGTAGTGTTATTGTATGTGTTTTTATATTGGATGCTTAAAGTACTGAAAGGTGCACTTTAAACAAATACATTCATCTTCACCCCTCTATAGATTATACGTACATATAGGGGTGTTCATGGGTGGACCGGACCGGATTTTCGGACCGGACCGGACCGGTAAAATTCCGGTCCGGTCTCCGGTCCACCATTTCCCCAAAATCGGTTTCCGGTCCGGTCCAAACCCGGAAAAAATCCGGTCCGGACCGGAATTTTAAAAAAAAAATATTTTTTTTGTAATTTATATGTTTTATATATTTTTTTTAGAGATTTATATGTATTTTTTTGTAGATATTTTTTAATTTTAATAAGTTAGGAGTATATATGTTTTATAAATATTTTTTTAGATATTTTTTATAGATTTTAAATAAAAATTTAATTTTTTTATTTTTTAAAATTAAATCTGGTCCAATCCGGTCCAAGACCGGACCGGATTAAGACCAGACCGGACCTATCCGGTCCGGTCCGGTTTTCGGTCCACATATACCCAAAAATCCGGTCCGGTCCGGACCGGATGAACACCCCTGCGTACATACATATGTTGCTTAAACATTTTTATATATATATATATATATATGCATATTAAATCTCCATATCATGTGCAAGAGTGTACCACGTATGTGATCAACACGTAGAGGTTAAAGTCCGTGAGCTAATAGACTAGTCGGCCGTGCACGTATGCGACGATACGTGAGCATATATGCTAGGCTCATATGCGTATATACGTATTCACACGCTTCCGGGTTAGCCCACGACCCATTATCTAATTTGACATGGTATCAGAGTCTGTTTCGGTCTTGGGTTCAAGTGTCACGGACCAGATAGGTCCGTCACACTTGAGAGAGAGTGTTAGAATACTCATCTCACATCTAAAGTTGGGACATAAGTTGTCTAGTATATAAGTTTAATGAATTACTCTTTCTATTTTCATTTGATTTTAGGATGAAATTTCATTGAACTTATGTGTTAGGCTCATACACACATTTTCACACATACATATCCACACGTCTTCGGGTTAACCCACGGCCATGCAAGCCCAACAAACAAAAGTGAGAAGTACGTATAATTAACAATGCAAATTCCATACAAGCTACCTAGTATATAATCCCGTCTATTTGTTTCCTAGTTGGACTACGCACAAGCTAAGGCGTCTATGAAGCCACAGTTCAAATAGAGTTTGTGGGCCTGTTGAAATACTTATTACATATCCACTTTAAAAATAAAGACATAAATAAGCATAGTATATAAGATTTTTACACTATTACTTTTATTTTTAATTGATTTTAAAATTAAATCTCACTTTATTATTTATTATTTATTTATTGGATTTGTCTCGACATGTACGTATTATGCACAATCTGTCTATGGCCGGGCCCATGTACTTTAACGAGGAACTTTGTAGGTGTTAGGATTCGAACGCAATAACGAAAGAAAACGAGACAAAGAACACACGAATTGTTTACCCAGTTTGTCACAGAATATGACTATGTTTGGGGACACTACCAAGTCAGGATTTTTCTTACTATTGTAATAACGATTACAATAATTAATTATGATACTTAAGCTAATGAACGAAACCCTAAATAAGTCTAATACACAGTTGGATCGATGAGAATAAGACTTTCGGTGTACAATCCATTAGACTCCATAACCCAACATTAGGTAATCACATGAATTGTGGTCTACGAATCATATACCACACCTTATTAGCTAGCTATAATCAAAGAATCCAACTTTTCTAATAAATTCTCCCATTTTCATGAGAACTCCCGCGATTTACTTGTTCTCCGATCCCAACCTCAGTTGCAACTACATATTGAAGCATGGATGTACTAATTTGCACAGGTACTTTTTAAAGCCAAACATGGAACAAATTGAGATTAGTTACTACTCATGCTATATTTAGTATATATATGCCAAATATAATGTGGTATATACGATTCTCTGGGTGAAAGTTTGGTCATTACATGCTAATTAACCGAAGCAATAAAGTAGCTAGACATCTATTAGCGTGTTTAATCTAACTTGGAATCTCACCACTACAAAATTTCAATCAATTTACTTGGTCCTCCTGCCATCACATCACCTTATTTAGTGACTTGATCCGGAATTTCAATGGGGGACTTGGATCATTTCATTTTCAGCATACATGCTAATCTATTTTTTTGAACTTTGGATTACATATTTTGTCAGTCATCAATATTTTATATGAAAAAGTCATTTTAATTAAGTACAAAAATCATTCATGTTAATCATATTGCATATGACCAATAGATCTGATAATATATACACAACTGAATTTATTTCAAAGCATATAGCAATAAATATGAACCAAATAATTGCTTCCCTTGAGAGTCCAGAAACAAATATTTCAAGCTATATAACCGGAACACAATTCTATCGTTTTTTTCTTCTTCCAAATTTCTTTGTATATGTACATATTCCCAATATATATATATATATATATATATATATATAAAAAAGATACTATACATAGTTTAATTACGGGGACATACCTGACCTGATCGATAACGATTTTTGTTGTGGATTCCGATTATAATTTTCGGATACTCAAACCGGCTGGCATGAATTGAGATTTGAGAATGGAGAAGCCAATGAAGGAAGAATCCAAAGAGATTGCATGATCCCCAAACAATTAATTAATTACAAAAAAGGCCCAAGAAACTAATTAATTACGGGATCAATGCGATCCCTTTGGATGCCTCCTCCATCCGCTGCAGTTTAATTTCTAGCCCATCATCTTCTTGATCTGGAAATTAGTGAAGATCGAAAAAGGAGAAATGGATGAAGAGAGTGGAAGGTTGAGATGGAAGGGGAAACCCTTCTTATATTTGATGAGGGTCCATTTAATTTAATCACATCCATACCTAGCTACTATGCAAAAGTTCCTTATTGTCTTTTTAATATTCTTTCTTTTTTTGTTATTAAATTTATGTGAGGTTAGAATTGTCAAACTCTCACCTAAGAGTCGTTACACTATCTAAAGACCAATAATTTAGGGTTGAGTATTTTTTAGTCTGTAAAATAAACTGAAATAATTCCCAAATCAACTTAAACTTTAAAATAAATAAAGGTCAAGTACTTTTTAATGCTTAAATATGTAACCTGAATCTAGAGCTACACAAATTTCCAATCTAGCTAGTTGACTGGTTTATGTAAGGTTGATAAGTTAGAAAAAATATATACTTATCAATTACGGAGTAATTAAGTATTTTATTGGGCTGGCGTAAAACAATCCCACTGCAAAACTTTCCTGGATAATAGCTAACACCGTTTTATTTAGGACAAAAATATACGTACGTACTTACCAAACGAATGCATTTATATATAGTATCCTTGGTTTTCAATTGCTAAATAAGTGTTTGTTTGGTTAAATACATGAAGTATATTTGTTATGAAATTATATTTTATGATAATTATATTTTAGGAATTGTATTTTATAAAATTTAAAAATATAACGTTTAGTTAAAAGTCAAAATATGTGAATTATGGTAAAGAAAACCTTGGAATTTCTATATTTTATAGAAATTCAAAATTTGGGGTTTTTCTGTGATATATTTTTCAATCAGACACATATATTGACTCATACTTTCTAAGATATTTCAATTAATGAAAATTTCAGTGTAAATCAAACCAACACTAAATGAACACTAAGTATTTCTTTAAATTTTCTATATGCCTCCCTTACTTTTGTGATTCATCAAATAATTTAAAGGCATGTGGGAGCGCAAGTATTTTGGGCTCATTGACCCTATAAGAATTTTCAATTAATAAAATTATCTCTATTAATTTTTATGTATTTTTTCTATCCTTATTAGTTTTTTTTTTCCTATCTCTTTTTTAATTTATTTTTTCTCTCTCTAAAATATTGTTTTTTGGGATTTAGGGTTTAAGAGATAGGGAGTAGGATTTAGAGAGAGAGGTCTATTTTTATTAAGGGTCCACTAATTTAAAATTTTTTTTATCAAATGGTCATTTAACGTGTGCGGGCACCTAAATAGATTTCATATGGGTGGGCTGTCGATTTCTCAATCTAAATTAAACTCACTTTCAATTAAAAACGAAATCTATCTAGCTAGCTAGGATTCAAGAGTGGTTGTTTGAATATCTTTTCTAAAGAGATGCTTGATTATTAGTTAGTTAACCTACTTTCCTATCCTTTTTATAGAATTCTATAGTCGATATATGTATAGACATTGAGAACGCACATTATAATTTCCAATAATATGTAAAACATAGTGTTTATTTTGTCCTTCGGTTTGTATGGGTATATATATATATAGAGTTCGTTTCACGTGCGAAATATGATTATCGTGCGAAATGCGAAGCGGTCGCGTTCATTCGAGTTCATAAATAAACACCACATGTTCATTTTCTGAACGGTAATGTTCATTATCTGAGGGGTAATATTCAAGGGCACTGTACTATTAAAAAAAGGGGGGATAGTGAATAGTGACGCGGTGACATAACCGTAAATATGACGATTTTTTTTTCGGTCAACATTTTTTTTTAATTAATTAATTTATTGTCTCTGATCGTTCTGGAATAGACAATTATTAACGTTCACATATAAGTACTATATGTTCATTGTATGTGCCGTATAAGTTCACATATAACATGATCATGTTCCAATACATGTCTTTGAACATTCAGTGCTTATTTGTGAACGTGAATGTACAAATAAATGAACATCTAGTGCTTATTCGTGAACCTTCTATATAGGCTTTTCCAGAATGATCACGAGACGAAAAAGAAAAAAAAGAAAAAAAGTTGTTGACCAAAAAAAAAAAAAAAAAAACGTACGGCCGAGATTGCTTCGCATTTCGCACGGGAAGCCTATTTCGCATGAGAACCCAAATCTATATATATATATGTGTGGATCTATGCTTTAGTAAAACAAGCTCTTATAGTGAAACGAGTGGATAAATATAGAGCATTGTATTAGTTTAAGATGGATGACTGAGATTGAGTCTAGGAAGGTACAGGATTAGGGGGTAGAATCACCCACACTAGATTACCTAATTTTATGGGATTTGTTTTCCCCAATTTACTCTCTCTCTCTCTCTCTCTCTCTCTCTCTCTCTCTCTCTCTCTCTCTCTCTCTCTCTCTCTCTCTCTCTCTCTCTCTCTCTCTCTCTCTCTCTCTCTCTCTCTCTCTCTCTCTCTCTCTCTCTCTCTCTCTCCAATCTACAGATTCACTTCCCCATTGAATCGTCTCTCCCTTTCTCCTTCCAAAAACCGCTCATCGTATTCCTTTCCTCCAGGTTTCCTCTTCCCCCGCTCACCGGTGAAAGCAACAGCCCCCTCAACCTTGCTCTCTACACCGGTGACCACCTCGCCGAGCCCAGATCTGCCGGCGTCTCCCCTCCAAGCCGCCTCTCCCCACTATACCACACCACCTTCGCCCCTCGCCGCCGAGCCGCACCCAGATCCATGGCCGCGCCCTGGCGACTCCACCGGTGACCACCTCGCCGAGCCCAGATCTGTCGGCCTCTCCCCTCCAAGTCGCCTCTCCCCACCATACCACACCACCTTCGCCCCTCGCCGCACCCAGATCCATGGCCACGCCCTAGCGACTCCACCGACCTCGCGGACATCCACACCTAACCCAGATCCGAACCCACCTCGCGCCCAGAACCAGTCGTTTCTGTGCCTGTCTCTCTTCGCGAGCTTTCGGGCCCAACCTTCCACTCGAAGTCTTGTCCAGATCTGCGCTCCCCACTGCTGAACTGAGCCGAACCGCCCTCGCCCAGCTCCAATCCACTCCACATAAGTCCGATGTTGTGACGGTAAGTGGAGGTACGTAACCCCCTTCCTCTGCTTTGTTCTTTGTATTGAAATTGTGATGTTTTTACAGTTAGATTATATAGGATTAAGTTGTGGGATTATTAAATTTTTCGTGGCTTTTGCATATTGAATTTGGAATTGCACTAATTCATATAGGTTTGTAGTCAATGATTAAATCGTTATTTTTTGTGCTAAAAGGCTTGGAATTTGATCTTTCCTTGGGGATTGAAATTGAATTGATCGGTTGCCTGGTGACTGCAATGCTTGTTTTGGCTGGTTACAATTCTTGTTTTTAATTACCACTTGGTGTAACTTCAATAAATTATTACAGAAGGGATATGCATTTTTCATACAGTGATATGCAAAATATTCTTGTATGATATGCAATTTGTAATTATAGATTATTTTTTGGGCCATGAATATGATATTCATTTGTGTGGATATGATATGCATTTTTCATACATTGATATACAGAGTATACTTGTATGATATGCAATTTTTTATGATATATTATTTCATTGGTTGTGATTGTGATATTCATTTGTGTGGATAAGTTATGCATTTTCTATACATTGATATGCAGAATAAGCCGCGGGCGCGGAAAGGGAGCCGCGGGCGCGACCAAGGAAGATATCGATGAGTGATATTCTCGTCAGAAGCTGAGAAGAACAAGCTGCGGGCGCGGGAAGGAAGCCGCGGGCGCGGGAAGGAAGCCGCAGGCGCGGGAAGGAAGCCGCGGGCGCGGCCAAGGAAGATCTCGCTGAGTCCGACCATGCAATTATGTGGATGGGATATGCATTTATTGTACCGTGATATGCAGAATATACTTGTATGATATGCAATTTGTAATTATGGATTATTTCTCTGGCCGTAAATATGATATTCATTTGTATGGATGAGATATGCATTTTTTGTATAGTGATATGCCACTACTACAAAAAACGTTTTTTAGCCCGTGATTATTTAGCCCGGATTCTAATTATCTGTGATATAAAGTCCTGATACATCAGAAGAAGTCGGGCTATTTAAGAAAGATAACATATTAGCCCGGACCGTTGTAGAGAAGCCCGGGCTAAAAACAAATTTATTTTAAAAGAGTCAAAACTTAATAGCCCGGGCGTGTTTTTTTTTAAATATTCGGGCTATTTTATCGCGTTCTATATTAACCCACATTAAAATAAGCCGGTTACGAAACATCCGGGCTATTTTGCCCGGGCTATTTTGTCGTAATTAACCACGTAAGTAAAAGCTTTTACTCCTTCAAAATTCACTGGCGCATAGCTCCTTCCGTCTCCTTCCCCGACCGGCGCCTCCTTCCCAGACTACACAACTCCACCAGCGCCTCCTTCCGTCTCCTTCCTCGTTCCCCGACTACACAGCTCCACCGGCGCTTCCTTTCCGACCCGTCCCTCCAGCCGGCGCGCTGCATCTCCGGCCCCTCCATCTCCTTGCTCGTTCGATCCGGCCCCTCCATCTCCTTCCTCGTTCGATCCGGCGACTCCATCTCCGACGACTCTAATTCCGGCGTCAATTACGGCGTGCTATCCACCCTAAGGTATGTCTTGAACCATATAACCTCCCTGATTTAGATTTATAGTTGTAAATTCAGAAATTGAAAAAGCCCTAAAACCCTAAAATGTTGTTGAGCACGAGTTGAATTTGTATAGAAGTGGCTCAGCACCTCCCACTGTTGAGGGTTCGCTGAATGCAATTGGGGGATTATTTGGAAACATCAGCTCTTTCTCTGATTTTGCTAGTAAGAATGGGAATGGAGTTATGTCAGAGGAGGAGCTGAGGTCTGATCCAGCTTATTTATAATACTACTATTCTCATGTTAATTTGAACCCTAGGTTGTCGTCTCCTCTTCTGTTCAGGGAGGATTGGAGGTCTGCACAAAGATTGCAAGGGGGGAGTTCGGTGGTGGAGGGGATTGGGGATAGGAGGAAAGCGAACAAGGATGAGAGCAATGGGCCGATGACAGAGCTTATTCTCCCAGGTTTGATACCATTCTCATTTAAATATATATATATATATATATATATATAAATTAGTGTTGTTATCATAATTTGTTTTTTGTCTTGCATTTACTGTGTATGCTTGTGGGATCATAAACTCGGTGAAGAAGATATATAATGCCACCGAAAGTTGAGTTAGGCCAATTTTTGTACCCAAGTTAAATATTAAATTGCAATGATGGTATTGCTTTTCGGATTTGAAGGAATAAATCTATGGATTCATAATGGCTAGATGTATACAATGTTAGTTTTTGCAATATGGGTTCTTATGCGAATATATATTTTTGGAAATCACAAGTATATCTGTAATAGGATATGTCCTACTAATGTTCCCTGCCTAGTTTCCGCCTCCATCGATTACTTTTTCAGCTTGATTGTATGATTATATTATTTATTGTTACATTGGGCTGAGGAGTAAGCTGTGGGAGAGGAGTGAAGAATCTCCTTCGTAGATTATGTTCTCATTTCTGAATTTTGTGATGTATATTATAAAGGCAGATTTTGTGATGTATATTATAAAGGCAGCTAAGTATTCTGTTCATTACTGTGCTATATTATAATCAATGTAGCCAACTTATCACGACTTTGTTATGAACACAAGATCACCTCATTAGGTCATATATCAACTACCTTTTACATGTCTTATCAAGCACACTAGTTGATAATTGATAGCTATGAGTGGTTTTAACATGCAGTAATTGACAAGAGAACTTAAAATTTGTATTTATGAGATCTGCTAGACACTGCCATCTGTTAGTGTTTCTTTCTGTTGTCCTTGTTTGCTACAGGTGTATGGGAATCTCATTTTCTAGAGCTCTTAACATGTGTTCATGACGTTAAAATAAAATCAAAATATGGAGTGCTAAATTCTTGGCATTTTGGTTATAGAGACGCATATATGTTAAAATTGCCAGTTGGGCAAATGACAATCTTCTACTCTGGAAAGGTTAGTGTTTTTTATGAGGTGCCAGCTGATAAGGTACATTCCTTACATTTGCTGGTAATGCTCTTGTCACATGTATTGCAATTTGATAATTTGATTATGGGTCTGCAGGCACGAGCCATTAGACAGCTTGTTGCTAGCTCTGTTCATTTCTTTCCGGATGAGCCAATTGATGGATGCTTTGCATAGCGGGGCACTTCCAGCCACTTTCCTGGTTCCAGTGTCAAAGTGAACTTAATTCCAACAGGTCCAACAAATTCTCACACTGGTAGGTGAAGATGGTGGAGATGAGTTATTGTTTCATTGGTTGTTATTTGTGCTTTTGAGTCGCACTTGTGGTCTGGATAGCTTTCTTTCTCCTTTGCTTCTAATTGTTCTTGTTGTATTCTCTCTAGTTCAATCGTCTCTTAATAATTTTTGTGTGCATGAGTGAAACAAAGAAGAAAGAGCAACTTATGTATTTTGTTAAAATCTTCCAAAGGTTCTACTCTGTTTTGCAAGCTCCAACACTAGGCGGCTCATGGAAGTGGCATTGCAAAGATACAGATTGCTTTCTCTGCATTCTCTCTTGTTGCTGATGTGTAAATATCTTTCAGATATTGATGGTCAGACAAGCAGACAAGCATCGTTGCAAAGATACCTTGAGAAGAGAAAAGACAGGTATATAACATAATTCGTTTATCAATTCTGCTTGTTTGAAACATTTTCTCCAATTTTGAACCTTAATTTTCATGGATTTTTCTCACATTTCTCATAAGATCTGGTAAGATTATTGTTTGGCATAGAAAAAGACCTCAACTTTTATGGAAAGCATGACATTTTCATTGGATTTTTGTTGTTGTTCTTTGTGCACTTTGCATTAATAAGGCTAGTTAGCAATTACTATTTTTTTGCTGTAGCGGATACAAAGTAGTACATGTTTCTGTTTGGTTTATCATGTTGCCATCTCATTCCCCTGAATGATGATGAACTCAGCCAAACATTGCCAACCTTGAATCACTGAATTCCTAAGAACTGAAAATTGATTATATCCTTTGGTAGTATTTATACCATCAGGAAACAACAGATCCAATATCATCTTTGTTGACCAAACTACTAATCTCACTCACTGTCATAATTTTGCAGGTACGAGGAGCATGGGGCTTCTTACATTCAGAGGAAATGCCCTTAATAATCCGAGTAACGAGCATTTATCAGCTTGTAGACGGTATTTATCTCTAAAGTTGTCAACAGAGATGAAGAATCACAAGTGGTATTGGTAGAAGGCGTAGAATTAGTTGTTTTCTTTCAGTATGTGTTAAGTTGTGAACTTCTATTAGGAGTACTTTGCTAAATTATATGAAGAATGATATTGTAACTCACAGTGTTTGGGATCTACTATCTGGTTTATCAGTTATAAATGTTTCTATTCTCTAGTGTGAGTTAAATATTGGTATAATGCAGCAAAATACAACGAAGTATATAAACAGGGTATTCAAATAGGCAATAAATAAAAATATTGTGGAAAAAAAATTAATACTATATAGCCCGGACATTATAAGTCAGAGCTATATAACCACAAATATATGCCTACTATATAGCTTGGAAAATTTGGACTTTTTAGCCCGGACATGTATTGTACACGCCCGAGCTATTAAGTGAAGTTCAACTTGAAAATTTTGGACTTTTTAGCCCGGACATGTATTGTACACATCTGGGCTATTAAGTGAAGTTCAACCGGGAAATTATGTGAAGATTATAGCCCGGGCGTGTGACAATGGGTCCGAGCTATTTGGTCTATTATCACACCAACCATTAGCCCGGACCCTTTTTAGCTATATCCGGGCTATATAATGGAAAACGCCCGGGCTAAAAAGCGTTTTTTGTAGTAGTGGAATTGGAATATCAATTACCACAATGTGCATATATGTTCAATGTTTTTGAATATCAGTATATATATGACTGACCATGATCACGAATAACAGTTATTCAATAATACTTGAACGATATTCAGATATTGTGCTTTGATATTAACACATTGTATCTCAATTCAGTCGATGCATTATATACGATGGAACATGAACAAGATTAACATATATGCAAATTATATATAACAATATTCATCTTTTTTGTGTCGATATGCAGATTTTTTGTGTCGATATGCAGAACGGTTTAGAAATTTCTGGACCAAAGCTCTGTGTGGAAGATGGTGGTGAATAACTGCCTATTTTGGAGGATCTACGTTTTCTCTCTCCAATCTCCTTCTAACTGCCTATTTTGGTGGTGATATTTATTCCATGATTCACACCCCCACTACACCATATTTTCTCTCTCTTAATCTATCCATTTATCATCCTCAATCCAACGCTCCAAAATTGTCCACTTGTTTCACCACAAGACTTGTTTTACCTGAACGCCCCTTTATCTGTGTGTGTGTTTTTCTAGTGTGTGTTCATTGACATATGTTAAGTTTGGAAATTATTTTCAAACTATTTTTTAAAGTAGAAATGGTAAATTCTTTTTTAAAAAATTAAATTCGTGGCTAAAAAATTTATTACTAAACATAAAAAAATTATTATGTGGCCACATACACACTTGAATTAAAAACCTTTTTTATATATATATATATATTCATATGCTTTATATTTGTACATATAATATATATATTTTATTAGTACATGTGTATATAATTAATATATCATTCCCATGTTTGCGTATAAGTGTCCATTCTCGCTCAACTTTTGAATTTATATTAGTGAAACTTCTAATTATATATCCACTATTCGTACATTATTATTATAATTATAAATATAACATTGTAAGAGGAGAATTTATAACAAAAATATAAGTATCTTCCCATTTCTACTACTCTTGCAATTTAAAACAAGTTAATTAGGTATATATGGTGACTTACTAGTTATTTATGTAACGAGAGTCTGTGTGGTCCTTCCCATACCCTTTTAGCCATTACAACTATTTTTTTCATGAAACTAAAATCTTTTATGATATACACAGATTAAGAGGTGGGTTCCCATACATTTGCCTCTTAAAGTAAGAAGTAAAAAGTATTGTGAGTTTTTGGATCAAGGAGAAGGATGATTGATATTAAAATGGGTGAAAAAAGAGTGAATAGTGATGCGGTTGCAATGTTGCATAACTGTAAATATGACGATTTTTTTTTCCGACCAACAAATTTTTATATTTTATTTTCTGTATCTGATCGTTCTGGAATAGACAATTATTGATGTTCACATCTAAGTACTAACCCCTCGTTTGGTTCATGCTACACTTTCTAGGAAGTTGAACTTTATCAGGAAGTACATTTATTTTCTGTGTTTGGTTAAAAAATAAAACGTGGAAATTTACTTCCTAGGAAGTTGTAATTTCTCCAAATCAAGGAATTGCACTTACCTTGAAGAGGTAGGTAAGATCTACTTCCTGCGTTTTAAGTGAAAATATTATTACTTTCCATGTTAAACAACAATTTTGAACCAAACATGATTTCATAATTTTCAGCAATTTACAATCCCTAGGAAGTAGCTAAATTCTCAGGAACTTGATTTATCACGTTCAACCAAACGAGGGCTAAATGTTCATTTTCTGTGCCGTAAGGTTCACATATAACATGTTTGATCATGTTCAAACACTTGTCTTTGAATATTTAGTGCTTATTTGTGAACTTGAGTGTACAAATAAATAAACATTAAGAGCTTATTTATAAACATTCTACATATGTTATTTCAGAATAATTAAAGGACGCAAACAAAAAAAAATGTTGAAAAAAAAGGACGGCCAAGATCACTTCCATAAGAGCACCCACACTGGTTTTTTTTAGCCATTTAATACTATTGATTTCTTAGCTAAAGTGTAATATGGCTAAAAAACTCACCTGTTGGTTTCTTGCTAAGAAATCCATAAAAAACCCATCTCCATTAAGTCATGTTTGGTTCCCATCATATTACACTCAATCTTCTTTTACTTTTAGCCAAAATTGGACAAGTAACCAAACAAAGCCCAATTACATGTGTTTTTTTTTCCACAAGAGCTATTTGCCATTGGATCAAAAAGAGATCAAGGGTGGAGAAAAAATGGGTATATCAATTATTTTTGCACTATTTAAATAAATTTTCAGTCCAACAAGAAATAAATTTATGGAAACAAATATTCTCGATAATTTTTTTTCCCTCTATCTATAGACACTCATTGTATATATGTTTTTTGTTAAAATAATTTTCAGAAATAAGTAATAAAATTATATAAATATTAAAAACCTATCCTAGAATTGAAGTATATGTATTTAATATAAAATAAATATATTGTAAGACTTAAACCAAAACAATTATATATTACATGACATAAAACATAAATCTTGATTTATTACAACAAAAATACACATTAAATACTATATTACATTAACATTAAACATGAAATTCAAGATATTACAAGACATTTCACATTATATTACACAATATTACAATATTGATTGTATACATTCAATCTTGTTTTAATGTAATTTCATTTTTTTATTATAATAAAGTCGAGTGTTATTTGCGTTTTATTAAAATTTTAGACCTAAAATATTGATTGTATACATTCAATTTACAAATTAGGTACACAACGTATTTATGAACAAATTGAAAATTGTAAACGTATTTATCAAATATAAAAATTTAACTAAAATTTAAATTTATTAATAAAATATTATTTGATATTAATACGATTGCATTTTAATTAAGTTTTAGCTAATGTAATTTAAGATTTACTATTCAAATTATTATTATATATTTAAATAGTTGATGGATAAATAAAGATGTAGTCAAAAAACTTGGGCTAAAAAATTAGGGATGTGAAAAAAAAATGAATTAAATTTTTTAAATAAGGTAAATAATAAAAAATAATAAAAATTGGCTAAAAAAATGTCTAAAAAACCCACCCACTGTTGGTGCTAAGTACATGCAATTTAACAAATTACACCGGTATACATAAAATTATTTGTCAATATATACCTGCCTTGCTATACTTGCAGGCGAGTAGGACCCTATCTTGCTCAATGTCCTACGTATCCATCATTAGGTCTAGTACAATTTTTGTTTTTGTTTTTGAAGGAATAAATGTCTTCATACATTGTATGTTTTTGCTTATTGTTATCTAATACGTACCTTGAATTACAAATTAATCAAGGCCATATAATGAGTGATTAACATAAATTATTCGGTCGATAGTATTGTATGATTGTAAAATTATTGATCCGAATTAAAAGTAATCATGATCATGTGAGAACACACATGATTGCTTATTTCTAAAGAAAGAATAAAAATCTGTTACATACAATATGATCATATATATGATTATTATACTCTTAGGGATCTGATCCAATCTTTTTTCTTTTGAGGGGAAATCTGATCCAATCTTTGAGTGAAGAAGTTAGCTATATCGTGGTCAAAGATGTAATTAACGCGGTCAAACTTTGTTATTTTAAAATAAAATAAAAATGTTTAAGTTTTTGTAATTGAGGTTAATTGTTTACAAATATTGAATTATATATACTCCGTATACCATTATATTTATTTTTGTTCTAAAAAGATAACACAGTATAATTAACTATATCCATATATTAGTGATGTAAATAATTCGCTGGTAAATCAAATATTGGGTCACAAATTTTATTTAATATATTTTGTGCATTAAGAGTTCGATCACAAGACCCTTAGCAGTTAGCAAGCTGTTACACATGGGTAACTATGAAATCTAAGAATCGAAATAGAGATTCACAGACGAAATTCCATTAACGACTGTAAAAGAGCTTAATGAGAGAAGAAAGAAGAAAGATCTTTATTCATCAAAAACCTAATTTCAGAATGTAAAGCAGAGAGTTTATATACAACACGTCATAACAATCAAAAACTGTAACAAAATGAAAACAGAATGGAATATGGGCCCCTGAATGGTGAGTTGTGATGACACGTGAACAATCGGATATTTCTACATCCCCCCTCAAGTAGGACTTGTGTCATGAGACACAAGGCCTAACTTGGCAGCTAAGAAGTGGTGTTGATGCTCACCAAGAGCTTTAGTAAGCAAGTCTGCGAGCTGAAGATTGGAACTAACATGAGTAGTCGAGATGAAACCCCTTTGAACTTGATCCCGAATGTAGTGACAATCGATTGTGAGGTGTTTAGTGCGCTTATGAAAAACAGGATTAGCCGCGATGTGTTGGGCAGCCTTATTATCACAATATAAGGTGATAGGAGAAGGAACTGTGACCTACAAATCAGTAAGGAATCTTGCATCCCAAACCAATTCATTTGCAGTAGTAGACATGGCTCTGTATTCTGACTCAGTTGAGCTCTTGGACACGGTTTTCTGCTTCTTGGTCTTCCAAGAAACCAAGGAACTGCCCAAAAAAACACAGTAACCAGTAAGGGAGCGAGCAGAGAAGGCACAACTCCCTCAATGGACATCACAATATGCAGACAATTCAAGTGGTGAAGAAGATGAATAAAAGAGTCCCAAATCAATGGTGCTCTTTAAATATCTCATAACATGCATGGCAGCAGCAAGATGAGGCACCCTATGAGCACTAACAAACTGACTGAGATGCTGTGAGGCATAGGACAAGTCATGTCTAGTCAAGTTAAGGTAGAGTAAGCGGCCAATAAGTCGTCTATAAACTTCAGGATCCTCCAATAACTCACCAGAATCTATTGTCAGCTTAAGACCTCGTTGTAAAGGAAATTTAGCACCATGACAGTCCAACATCTTGGTATCCTTCAAGATATCAAGAATATATTTTCTCTGATTCAGTAAAGTACCAGTAGATGATCGAGCCACTTCTATACCAAGGAAATATCGAATTGCACCAAGATCCTTGCTAGTAAAGGCAGAATGAAGAGCTTGTTTAATGGCCTGAATATCAACAACATTATTACCAGAAAGGAGCATGTCATCAACATAAGCCAGGGCTACTGTAATCAAGTCATGTTCCAGTTTAATGAAAATTGAATAATCATGCTTAGACTGTGTAAAACCAAGATGTAGAAGGAGCTTGGTTAACTCTAAATTCCATTGTCTAGAGGCCTACTTAAGGCCATAAAGCGAGCGTTTAAGATGACAAACCTGACCAGGATTACCCTTAGTGCAGCCAGGAGGTAAAGTCATGTAAACTTCTTCATCCAAAAAACCATGGAGGAAGGCGTTGTTAATATCCAACTGATGGACATGCCAAGCACGGGCAGTTGCCAAAGCAAGGAATATTCTGACTGAAGCAAACTTTGCTACTGGTGAAAAGGTATGGCGATAGTCTTTACCCTCCACCTGGTTGTAACCTTTGGCTATTAACCTAGCCTTGTATCTCTCAACTGTCCCATCTGGACGAAACTTAATTTTAAACACCCATTTGCAACCTTGTCAGCAGGTAAAGAAACCAAATTCCAGGTTTGATTAACCTCTAGTGCAGTTAACTCCTGCTGCATAGCCTGCACCCACAAAGGATCCTTAGCAGCCTGAGCATAAGTGATAGGTTCATAGAGGGATATCACATTGGCTAAAGAGGATGTGTACTCTGCTGTATAAGCAAAAATATTGCACTTGGACACAAGAAAAGACTGTGATCTGGAATTAGAGGAAGCCAGGGTTGGACAAATAAAATCCTGAAACCTGGTAGTAGGTGCACGAGTCCTGGTAGACTGTCTAGGAAAAGATGGGGATCTGGTAAGAGGTGGAAAATCCTCTACATTATGAAGAGAATATGAGTCTGTATCAGGGATAAAAGGTACATTATCTACAGCAGGAACTGAGCTGTGAGATGAAGAAGGAGGTGTAAAAGCATGGTGATGTATAGCCCCTGGAGCTACTGAGATGACAGGTAAATCATCTATAGCAGGATTAACTAATGGTAAGGTAGAAGAAAGCATAGGTGGTGATGGTAAGGCAGGTATATGAGGAGAAGAAGGTTTATAAGAAGGATGAAAAGGAAACTGATCTTCTTTGAAAATCACATCTCTACTAACAAGAGTTTGATGTGAATCCAGATCATAAAGTTCATATGCCTTCTGTGCATATGGATACCCGATGAGAATACATCTTCTTGCTCTGGAAGCAAATTTGTCCCCAGTTTTATGAAGGGCATAACAAAGGCAGCCTATAACCCTGAGGTTATCATAAGAAGGCTTCTGTTTAAGTAACACTTCAAATGGTGTCGCCCAGTTAAGAACTGAATTCAGCATTTTATTGATCAAGTGAGTTGTAGACTTGCAGCTAACACGCAATCTCCCCAAAATTTAGCGGGTAAACGAGCATGTAACTTGAGAGCCCTTGCAGTCTCAATCAGGTGACGATGTTTACGTTCAACTCTCCCATTCTGTTAAGGATTCCATGGCACTAAACGTTGATGTATAATACCATGTTGAGCAAACAACTGATGACACTGAAATTGCACAATCTCTATACCATTGTCGCTGCATATTACTTTCACATAAGTATTAAACTGATTCTTTACATGAATCAGGAAATCCATTAAAGTTTTGTACACCTGCTCTTTACTACTCAAGAGGAAAGTCCATGTGACTCTACTATAATCATCCAAGATAGTTAAAAAATAACGAGCCCCTCCTAAACAAGGACTCTTGTATGGTCCCCAAAGGTCAACATGAATTAAACCAAAAGGAACAACAACAATAGAATCACTTCGATTAAAAGGAAGTTTATGATGTTTAGCCAAAACACATGTCTCACAATGGAGATCAGTAACAACAAAAATACCACCAACATTCAAATGTTTGAGTTTAGACAAAGAAGTATGACCAAGTCTATCATGTAGAGTAGACAAAGCAACAGAACTTGAACTATGTAATTGATCATCTCCTTTATGGCAAGCTAAGCCATTGTGTAAAACAGCCTTGAATCTAGAAGACCCTGCTTCAGTGCCCAAAGTATGAATTATGTACAAATCAGCCAGCCTCTGTCCTTCTGCCTTGATGTCCTTAGTTAAAGGGTCCTGAAATAGACATCCCTTAGAAAGAAATATAGCTACTAATTCATCCTGATCTATGAGCATCTGAACTGACAACAGGTTATGTTTAAACTCACGAATGTACAACACATCCCTTAGTACAATATCCTTAGTCAGTACAACATTACTAACTCTGTTAACCCTGACAAAGGACCCATCTGGTAACCCAACTATCACAGGTTTAGCAACATCTCTCAAACTGACAAATAAAGAGGCATTACTACACATGTGATATGTGGCCCATGTGTCAATCACCCAACTAGAATCATGATTACCAATTTTGGCATGCAATACAGTAGAGTTTAAAACTTTACCTGCAAAATTTGCACCACAGTAGTCAAGCTATCATTTCCCTTTCATGACCTTCAGCACCTCTTGACAAATGGTAGATATTAGTTGACCATCAATCTGATTATTGATGTGACCTTGTCCGATGGAAAGACCACAAATCGATGTCTAGGATCGCTTGAATGCGTATTGGGGCGAACAACTCTTCAGAATGGATGGAGAGTGCAGCGGACTGTGGAGGCACGGCGGAAAGGAGAGGAAGAGCCGGCGGTGGCTGGGAGGAGATCGGCGGCGGAAGAGGCTGCGGACGGTGGCCGAAAGTGGGAGCAGCCGTGAAGGAGGAAGGTGAGGGGCGGCGGCTGCTTAGGGAAATTAGGGTTTGTGGTTTGGTGTTGGGTGCGGATAGTAACGGATAGATGTGGGTAACCGAGTTAACGCGCCAGGATAATTCGACTAGGAACGCGTTAACTTTGTGACGTCAGGGCCCGGGTTTGCAGGAGATTACTCGACTGGAAAATAAAGCTCTATTTCGACGTCAACTGAAATGAAGACAAGAGTTCCTATTTATACTAGAGAGTTGGCCTAATGGGCCGGACTCTTTAGTTACTAAATCTGGCGGCCCATTTAACATAAATGGAAACCACCCAGAAATAGCAGTTACTTAAAATAGAAATATTGTTTATAGAAATGTCCAGAAATAGTAAGTCTCCTAAATTGAGCTCAGACTGGATATAGCTGTAGAGGAGTCTCAAGGTGGATGTCTCATGGCGCCTTCCTCCTCTGTAGCTGACATGGAGGGCAGGGTCACATCAATTATGCTTCTCATTGGAAGCATTAGCCGCACTTCTCTCTGAAGTTTCACCAAACTCCAGAGGATTATCTTGCTGAGTTGCTACATTGGTTGTATGTTTCCCTTGTGACTGAGACTTATTCTGAGAATCAGAATGAGTCTTGGTCCCTTTAAACCAATTTGGATAACCATTCAACTTGAAACAAGCATCCATTAAGTGACCTTTCTGCTTACAGAAATCACAGAACCTATTCATCTTCATTTTCTTGTAATCCTCTTTAGACAACCTTCCTTGTTGCCTATTAGCCGCCAAAGCACTCATCTCTGAGCTTTGAGAATTAGAGGAAGAATTAGTCACCATTTTCTGTCTCTCCACCTACCGAACAAGATAAAATGCCTTGTTCACTGTAGGCACCGGATCCATTCCTAGAATTTGACTCCTAACATTCTCAAAGCCTTCGTTCAGTCCCATCAAAAAATCCATCATTCGGTTCTTCGAATCAACAGCAAGCAATTTCTTAGGCAAATCACAACTACAAGACTTTCTTGCAACACATTCGCATGAAGGTATAGGATCCAGACTACGAATTTCATCCCATAGCAGTTTCAATTTCCCATAGTAATCAGTCATTGACAAATTTTCTTGCCTTAAATTTGACAAACTACACCTCAACTGGAAAACAAGAGGAGCATTAGATTGAGCATACCTTTCATTCAGCTCGTCCCAGAGTTCCTTAGCCGACATAACATACCGGAAACCACACGAGATACTTCTGATCATGGAATTAGTAATCCAACACCGAATCATGTAATCCGTTCTTGTCCATCGCGCAAAATCCTCATTGGTCTCCTCTGGTTTCTTGCAGCTTCCATCTATGAAGCCTATCTTGAACTTCGCTCCAAGCACAAGCCGAACACTATGGCTCTAGTTGAAGAAATCGGTTCCATCGAACTTAGTTGCAACCAATTGCGAACCAGGATGATCCGAATTGGAGAGGAAAAGCGGATCAATATGTGTTGCTTCTGTTGCCGCCATCGATCAACAACAGAGAGTAATCACGAAATAAAATGAAACAGGAATTCACCTTCGCTCTGATACCATATAAAATCTGAGAATCGAAATAGAGATTCACAGAAGAAACTCCATTAACGACTGTAAATGAGCTTAATGAGAGAAGAAAGAAGAAAAATCTTTATTCATCAAAAACTTAATTTCAGAATGTAAAGCAGAGAGTTTATATACAACACATCATAACAACCAACAAATGTAACATAATGAAAATAGAATGGAATGTGGGCCCCTGAACTGTGAGTTGTGATGACTCGTGAGCAACCGGATATTTCCACAGTAACAAATGCAAATATCATATATATATTCATATACGTTATATATATACTTATACGCGCGCATGAATGCATATTTGTAACGAGATATATATTGGAAATGATTTTTGGTGATATATACACAAAAAACAAGGTGAGAAGAAATTACGATGGAAATTCAAAACCGGGGTTAAAGTTTGTGTATATATATATATATATATTTGAGTAGCTGACAAATTAAAGTTTGTGTACAGTATAATACAGTATATGTTTAAACTCACAAGTATAATAGCTTGTTTTTTATAATTTTTTTGATTCATTGATTGTCAATATGGAGTTAGATCATCGGTCTAAAATCAGATTAAATCGAAATTTAAAATTTATTAACGGTCCGAAATTATTTTTGATAAGTCCTAGTTGTTACTGGATAAATTAGTTTCGGTTTGTTTTTTTAGTGTATGTTCATGAACACATGTTATGAGTTTAAATTTATAAAAAAAATTAAATTATTTTTTAAAGTAAAATAGGTAAATTCTAAAAAATAAATAAACAAATGACTAAAAAATGTAAAATATATCCTAAAGAAATACCAATTAGTTTAGTTGGTCGTAGGGGCTATATATCTATATATAAGTTAGATCTACTAGAATATAAATGTTTATATAGTTTACATAGGAACGTACTATATATGCGTCAATGCATAGTATTAATTCCTGCAGGTATATAGTAAGGTATAGTGATCGAGTGTAAGTGATCACGAGGTACCCACTTGGACCTATGTGATATGCACATGGTTAGGCACATCTAGCTTCTAGTTCGAAGCATGTTCATATCCACATGCATTAATTTCCTACAATTTCAACTTCTAATTTAGTTCACAAACTAATTAGTCATCATGAATATAAAGTTAGCTTTTTTCTTTTCAGAATAAGTGATACACCATTTTATTTTATACCGAATAAGTATGATAAGAAAATAATAATCTCATCTACAAATATTAAATTTGATCTCGTTCACTCGCGAGGGTTTTATTCGAAATCTTTAACTTCAAGAAAAAGCTTCCTAAACTATATTAATTTATCTAGAGAGTTGCTTGCTAGGATATATATGTTTTGTATGCCAACCTACAACTTTTGACTTGGAGCCTATGAAAGAAAGAAATTGCATGTTATGCAACGATATCGTTAAGACTGATTTCTCTTAATTTGCTATATATTACACCATGTGTGAAAACAATATACTAATTTTGTAGAGATTTAACTTATTCATTACGGAGTATATGTTAGTGTAGCTAGCATATTCTTTTTATAAAATCCGGGAATTTCGATTATATTATAATTAATAGACATGCCTAGTGCATTTTAGATATTTATTCTAATTTTAGATTTTTCTGTTACAGAATCTTATTCTAGCTAGGATGTATATATTGTAGGTGTGCCACCCCTAAGCTTGTGGTCGTCGATCAATTAATGAAGACATAGTTTTTAAACCTACGTCCTTGGGTTAATATTTAGGCTTTTTTATGAAATTAATATCATAAAAATATTTAATCTTCTAAAAAAAATAATCTCCAAGTGAATAAGATTCATTCATTTTTTTCTAAAATAAGTGCCTTAATCTATACACTTGGTAAATAGGTTAGATCGAAAACCGGTTACATAATAGCTAGCCTGATATTTTGCGCCTTATTTACATAAACGATATTACCAATATGATGAGCATAAGATATATATATAGATAGATTTTAGTTCTAGTAAAACAACCTCTTAGAATAAAACGAATGTACAAATTAGAGCCTTTAGATTAAATAACAATCAATGGTCCTGATTGAATCTCAAGGGATGCATGTTTCTAAAATAGAGATGCACGTATCAGAATTTTTTTATTAACGTGATTTTAGGAATTTTATCCCACGATTTTGGTAAAACTATCAGTTACCTTTTTTACCTTCCTCTCTCTCATTCTTTCCAATCGTCTAACCCAACCTCCAAGGTCACCTCGCTTCGATTCTTTCTGATTGTCTTCAACCCACAATTTTATCGCTCCCTCTCCTCCCTTGCCCAGACCACCGGCGACCACCATTCTCCGGTCCAACTCCAACCACCTCTGACCCACCACTCACAACCCCCATCCCGCTCAACCTCGCGCACCCACATCAAACCGCTGCGAGCCCTACACCAGACCACCGGCCTGACTCCACCCACCTCGAGCCTCACCGGGTTGCTGCCGCCGCGCCACGTCTCCTCTTCTCGAGCCTCACCGGGTTGCTGCCACCTCGCTTCGATTATTTTTTCCTCTTTTAATCACGTTGATTTGTTTCAATCGGTTCGCTGATCTGTTGAATTTGGGGGCAGGGTTCGCCGGCGCGGGTCTGGTGTGGTCGCGGGTGGTGGCGAGGGGGGTCGCCGACAACAGAGGTGGCCGGGGCAAGGCGCGGTAGAGGAGCGAACACCAGCAGGGATCCGGATCCGGATTCGTCGTTGAAGAGGACGTCTCCAGATCTAGATCTGTCTATTGCGACCATCAACAGTATGTTGGGGTGGCGGAGAAGTCCTCAGATCCAGATCGTCGTCGGTGAGTGGACTCACCAACAACTCGTCACTGATCGCAGAAGTCCTCAGATCTAATCTAAAGGAGCCCAACCTGGGCTCGAATTCCTTCGCTCGGCGACTCCCAAACTGCGCCCGTTGCTAAGCGCTCAGGCAACGCTGTGGTTGATGACGATATAGAGGAGTGATTGACCCGCGGACTTCGATTGGCACTAAAGTCGTTGATGTTCCTTTGAAAAAGGTTGGAATGGTGTTGTTTATCTATTCCTCTTGTTTATTGATGGTTAAGGTTGTAAAGCTTTAACTTTTTTTTTGTAGGTTTACAAACTCAAACTCAAGGCTGACGGTGTGGCCTTTAGGTTTGTACCCCAGAGATCACAAATCAAGAACGTTGTGCAGGTTATTGAGTTTATCTGTTCATGAGTTAAGGCATATGCTTCTATTATAATGCATAATATGTGTTGTGTTTGGTTGGGGTTCGAATGTCACATTTAGTGTGAATCTTTTATCGGGCATGTATAGACAGTTGCCCGGTCGCAGAACAGCAGGGACGATGGTCGCCAACCCCATGGTGGATCTCCTAGTAGGAATTTGTGTAGCCTTGTGTTGTATGAGGAAGTCTTTCTTATGATGGATGTGTCATTTATAATTGGTGTTGTTTGTACCGTTTGCAATTGATATTTAAATTGTTTATGTGATATTCATACAAATTCCTTTGATATTCATGTGGGATGTACTTTTCATAATTAAGTAATTATATTCAAATTTTATGGTATGATATTCACTGTAATAACGTTGATATTCATGTTGGTCGTTTTGGTGTATTACTAGTGTTGTTTGTACTGTTTGCACTTGATATTCAAATTGTTTGATGTGATATTCATATAAATTCCTTTGATATTCATGTGGGATGTACGTTTCATGTTCTGGGTAGTAGATATTCAAATTTTATGATGTGATATTCACTGTGATGTCATTGATACTGGTGTTGTTTGTATTGTTTGCTCTGAGTAGTAGATATTCAAATTTTATGATTTGATATTCACTATAATGTTGTTCATATTCATGAGATTTCATGCGTTGAATAGTCCATATTCAAATTTTATGATGTGATATTCAATATAATGTTGTTGATATTCATTATAATAATGTTGTTGATATTCATTATAATAATGTTGATATTCAGGTTGATCGTGCGACTGTGCGACCCAAAATCGACGCGACAATGTCATTGTTAAACCTTATCGCCATGAATCAAAGCTTCGAAGATATTGGGTGGTGATATTCGTGTAATTAGATGATGATATTCATGTACTTGGGTGACTATATTAATGTAATTGAGTGGTGGGCGGTGGGCGATATTCACAAAATGTGTAGTGATATTCACTAATTGAGTGGTGATATTCATGTAAGTGAATTTGATATTCACGTGATTAATTGAGATATTCATGTAACTTAGTGTGATATTCATATTATCAAGTGATGAAATTCATGATTTAAGTGATGATATTCACTTATTAAATAGAAATCGATATTCAAACAAACATGAACGATATTCATTAACAAATGATGAGTTTGGATCATATGCGGAGCACTCTTCCCGTGCGGACGTGCGGAGCATGCACTTTTGGGTCTTATTTGTGCACTTTAACGTCTTATTTGTGCACTTTTTCAACAACAACAAAAATCTTTTTCAACTTTTTTTCCAAGCATTTTTAAATTTTTTTGCAAAAGTGCACAAATAAGGCCCAAAAGTGCACAAATAAGGCCCTATAGTGCATGTCCGCACGTCCGCACGGGAAGAGTGCTCCGCACCGGAACCGCACTGAACAAATGATTGATATTCGTGAACACATTAACGATATTCACCAATGTTTTAAAATGTTATTCCCATTTAAATTTTAAATATTTGAATGAGAGCAATATCGATTAGGAAAGAGAATATTATCTTAATTTCTCTCTCCTATAACAACCAAAATTAATTATTTTTTTTATTAATAATATCCTTATTAGGTTAGATTTGGTGGTTAGGGCTCTACCATATCTCTCCTATAACCCATTAATCCAACCATTCATCAACATCAATCCGACGCTCTAAATTAGTACTTCCGTTTTACCACAATTCTCGTTTTATCGGAGCGTTCCCCTATATATATATATATATATATATATATATATGGGCAAAGAGATATATGTGCTATAAGCTAGGAATGTTAAAGCTAGAACAAATGATCACGAGAAACTTTCCATAGGTATCATGTATAAAATTAAAGATAGAGAAATCAAAGAACAATGTATAAGAAAAGTATTTTCTATAAATTTGGTTAGAATTCAAACTCAATTTATGTATCAAATTCGATTTCGTTAGATCGGGGACGTTGTAGTTAAAAGTGACAACAAAAGCTGTAAATGTTCATTTCACATTTGAAAAAACGTTAACACATTAGAATCTGGTTTGCTTTGATCGTTCTCTTTCCAGTATTTCAACGATAATATATAATTAATGAGAGGAATATGTAGACTTGTAGACCCGATTCGTAAAATCAGATTTTGACATCAAATATTTTAACGCATACTTCAAATGATTCGAACTCAAATGACCTGCATAATTTCGTAATTTCGACAAAATTATATACGAACTTAAAAATAACATTATAATATACCTATATGTCACACTTATGACTTATGGTTTATTTAGATAGTTATATATACGATAAATACATTTTAAATAACTTTAAATATATAACATTTTAATTTATATTTATATATCATTGGAATAAGCATATTATAATATTAGCTATTAGCTAAACATATCCCTTAATTATTATATAATTTCAAGTTATTTAAATAGATTACACTCCGATTTTGGGTGTGTTTGGCCAATCAAGAAAAGGGTTTTTTTTACTTAATAAATTTTTTCTTTTCTTTTCAAAACATTCTTTTTTATATGTTTTAATAAACATGTAATAATTTTTATTATTATATACGTACATTCTTTAATAAACACACCCAAATCTATAAAAAAAAACTATTTTTTACCGAATACACTTTATTATATAATTTTACTTTTCATTTCTTTATCAACAAAAAAATCTTTATAAATACTTATATAAAACAAACCCTTCAATATATAACAGTATTTAATAGTTAACCAACAATTTTTTTTTAAAAAAAGTTGTTAACCAGTTGGGTTGAACAAGTCCGATGATTTTACATCTAGGTTAATTTGTGTTTTATTAGGGCGTTTTGGTATTCTATTTATAAAATCTTATGTTTTTTTTCTCTCTATTTTTACATTTTCAGTACCATCCAAATTTTAACGTTTTATAACAATTTTTCAACAATAAGTACATCATAAGTAATTTTTTTTATAAAGATAATTCTCAAACAAGCTCTTGATTTGTATTCAGAACAAATTGACTTGCAACTGATCCGAAATGAAAAGATCCAAACCCGACTTATCTAGGATGATTGGGAGGTTTCTTGGGATGGGATTAGGGTGGAAAATTATCCGTTACTTACTGATCCATCCAAAAATCCAATCTGATTATTATGGATGATTACCAAAGTAAATTGGATGACGGGTGGTTGATAGGTCGGATGAAACGGATGACGGATGGATAATAGCCAATGGATGATGTAAATCTCACCAATCACCCTTCACATGTTCAAATTATAGTTATAATTTAATTTTATTATAATTAATATCTTCAATTATTGTTTATTGATGTTTAAAGATGAATATTTTAAAAACATTTTCTAATAATATCCATCAAATCCTATAGTTTGAACAACTATTTTTATATATTCAAGAAGATTAATTAATTTTTGCACTTTGTTACGTCTTTCAATATATATAAATAATCATAAAAATGTTACGCGGATAATCCGATACGCCCGAATCACTCATGGATGACGGATGTGTCAGATGCAGGTGATGGGTGGCTCGGGAGGAAGATTGAGCTTCACCGGTAGGGTGATGAAATGGTTTCACCCATCTATCATCCAACCCATTTACACCTCTAAATGGGATGTAAATAATAAATAAATAATTGCTTTTATAAAAAGAGGGGGAGTCGACTATTAGGCCAGGTAAAATGGGCCAGCGGTTGCAAGTCAAATCATATCAACCGCTGGTTTGACGTTTTAGACTGGGCCCGTATGTGGTCCATTTCCTTGATGGGCCCAACCCGTATCATCATGTCTCCTGATCAACCAGCATTTAAGGCCCATTGCCCCCACTAAAAGCAATGCTTCCAAAGCGTCGCGGGAACTAGATTCGGGTAAATAATAAAAGCTAACAAGGGCAATTTGGAATTTGGGTGTAACTATTTTGCACTCATTTGGTAGGTGATGATAGAAAAAAGACGATATATGCGTTACTCCAGAGTCCCATCTAGTCTGGTTAGGTTTAAGTCATTCACTATTGGTTTGTTTGGGTTGGAAGAGATCGATAATGCATTAAATTACATTATTTTTATAAATTTAAATTTAAATGAAGAACTAGAAATAATACAAATGGATGAAATATGTTGGTTTAGGTGATAAGTTGTATGAACATATTGGTCCACACACAGAGGCACCTAGCTGAGCTTCAGTGCCAGCTCAGCACAACTCCTCAAGGTTTCTGTTAGAGAACAAAACAATTCAGTTACAGATTGTGTGGCTCACATTTTCCTTCTATCTTTCCCATTGTATATAAATCACTTGTTGCATTTTGTTCTTCCTCAAGAGTGAATAAACCAAACTTCCGCTTCTTCTCTTCTTTCAATGGAATTCATAAATTGATATCCCAATATCCTCATTCTTCGTTGTAATGATATGTGTCTCTTATCATACCAAAGACGTACGAAAGACGTGAGTTGATGTGAATGTAATACATGATTAAGTTATTGACACGATTATGAGTTTGAATTCTAGAGGAGTAGATATGTGGTGAAATGGTTAGGAACACAAATGCGAGTAATGTGACATGCATGATTCGTACAATTAATATCCTTTTGTTTGGGAGTGAGACATTGTGATTTGTTTCCCGTTTAGTGAAATTCATTTTTTGCATCAAGGAGGACGAAAAGCCAGTCACACTAATTGTCTATGTACGTGACACCATGATTCATGAATACACGCCCTTGTTTTTCAACTCATTTATCATTTGGTGATTGATTTAAGGATTTTATAATATCTAAACAATGAACTTTGATTTAATACTCGATTATTTTATATGTGACAAATTGAATACAGTTAATCATGGAAAGAAGACAAGGTGACCACCTTGGACCTCTTTACATATGGAGGGTTTCTTCTTTCGTTGGAAACTTTATATAAAATAATATAAGCTATTGTTGATGTGCATTGTGCCTGGATGTAAAATTCCGTTCATATTGGCCGGTTATATATTTCTGGTAGCTAAAAAATAACGTGATATATAATTCATTATTATTTGTCAACACAAATTAAAACCTCCGTGACAATCAACTCAACTCTTAATAAAGTTCGTGAACTAAATAAGTAGGTGACCGCAGTGAGATTCCGTCCCGATCTATTAACACACGGACTTAATTTGACGACTATATATCATAACTAATTTTGTTCAAAGGGGGAAAACAAGCAATTATAACTAAGACTTTGCGTTAGAAGTTGCATACTAAGCAATAGATATATACCGTTCGTGAGTTTAATTGTTCTAATATAATTAAATACAGCTTTCATCAAATTGGAAGAGTTGGTTGCTAATGGATCTTTTGAGATTTAAGAATAGGGAATAAAGATGGTAAACAGGATGTGATATGTCTCCAAGTCGGACCATCTCAACTACCAATACATATCATCAATGCCCACATTTGGCAATTTCAAGATAACACCGGCTACCTTTTCTTTTCTTGATATGTCAGATTCAATCGATCACTGTTGTTTTAATTTAAGAGATCATTACAATTAACATCAATTTCTCTATACATGTTTCTAATCTTAAAAATACTAATTTCGACCCCAAAAAATAAAATCTTAAAAATAGTAATGAGTCTAACATTATTTATCACTTGTGTTATATCAACAGTTAGATAATACTCCGTAATACATTGCCTTATACACGTACGTACATGTTTAATATTAATGTCACATCAACATCAGTACATCACCATAGGTGACATTAATACTCTATATTATTCAAGCTTATCCACACAAGTGGCCCAATTAGTTTGCTAATTTGATGCCCGCGTTTTGAGAAAAAGCATCATTTTTTTTGAAATTTTTATTAGTTCATGAGTTTAATTAGGGTTATTTTTGTTGGTATTATGATTATTTTTTTCTAGTTGATATCTTTAAAGTTTTAATTTGTTCATTTTATAACCAATTTTTTTATATCCGTATAATCTTGGTTCGAATTGATCAAATTGAAGCTCATCATTATGTTTACTGACATCAACTTAGTAGGATTCGACTTTTTAAACAATCAAATTCATACTCGAACGATTCGAACCATTCCGATTTGAATTCTTAAGGACGAAAATAGGTTGTTGCTTCAGAATTCAAATCGACATGATTCGGACATGCATTTAGATATTTTCAGAGTCAAATCTTACTAATTTGATGGCGAGAAACACAATGGTGGACTTGGATTCAATCAATTTGAACTGAAATGGTACAAACATAAAAAAAAACTGGTTACGAAACAAACAAATCCAAACCTTAGGGACACCAACCGGAAAAAAACTTAATCTTAGGACAGCGATAAAAATAACCATAAACTCAAATAACGTTAACCATAAATTCAGGGACATCAACATGAATTTTTCTTCTTTTTTTTTCTTTTATGGACTTTATATTTAATTCATAGTCCATGTCATGGAACAAATTCAAGTTACATTAGGTGTGCGTTATTATACATATTTCGCATTTTGGAGAAGTTAATGTTATTTGAGATACTTCATTGCGATGGAGTAGTCCACATTTCCAATCGTTGAAATAATCGGATTCCATTCCAATCTACTATTTTATTTTTAAGAAAAAGGTGCAATATTAAATGGGCTGGCCTAATGGGCCAGAGAGGCAAGCTACTTAGCAAATAAGCCTGACTTCTGGGTTAGTGGGCCGTCTGTAACTAAAGGACCAATTACAAAGACAATAACACCCGAATTATATCGTGTATTATATGATTTTGTTACATGGAAAGAGATCAGGCCAAGATCATAACTTTTTTGGGCAGATCATAACTGAGTTGCGAGTTGTTTTGCTTTTATGATATTGATGTGGATATCAGGATTCCTAACAGATTTGCAAAAAAAAAAAAGACAACTTTTTTTGGGTGTGAAAAAGACAAATATTTTTATTTACGGTTTTTTAACCCATATCCTTAGAACATAAGTTAAACACCTTATTATGATTTTTTAAATTAAATTAAATTATTTTATGGATTTTAATCTTTAAAAAAAAATTCCCTTTAGGGAACAATTTTCAAAACGAAAGTCTTAACCTACACTCTTAATTAGAAGATAGATTATAAAAACCGTTTTACTAATTAGTATTCTAAGTCAGATAAAATGGGTGCTACGAAGATGTAGATATTGGATCATGTTTATTATTTTACAATGATATTAGATAGATGATTAATAGATACTAATAAGATCTCCATGATATGTACAGAAAAGTGTGGTAGAAAGGATAGTGGATTTGATATGGAAAGCACTAGCACTTGTGAGATCTGAATGCTTAAACTACACGAATTTCTTTTGTTTAGCTTTGCCCACTCCAGTCACATAGGAGAATCAAAGGTAGTGTTTGGTCATATTAAACCCACAAATTAAATATTATTAAACTCACATATAAAATATTAGAAAAAAAAGAGAGTGGTATGGTGGGTAGTCACTTTTTAACACAACATATCATTGGAGCTTCAAGTTGAGATTGTGATCCATTAAAAGGCCCAAGTCATGTTGGTTATCATCCTAGTATTGTATTTTGTTTCTACTTGTCATTTCGACTGTACAACTTGTTTTTCGTTCAAAATGAAAACTCTTTATTTCTCTTTTTGTTTGTGCTTCCTACCGAATTTATTGCACCATCTTTACATTTTGATCGTTCCGTGAGACAGCACTAAGTCAGTTGGTAGATAATAACATATATAAAAATTAAATTAAAGATATTTTGATCGTTCCTTCCACTATTATATATTTTCTCTTGAAAAAATGAAAATCGTTGGGTACAAAGCTTTTTGTTGGAACATTGATGTCCCTCTAGTTTTGATAATGATAAACTCAAATACATTTGATGGTTTTTTAGTGTGACTATGAGTTTCAGGAAACGATTGAATCAAAGGAACGATGAAAACCAGTGAAAAGTCAAAACAGAGAAGACAAGGAACAGAGAAGCCAACAATGACAAAACAACACGCTAGAACGAGAGAAAAGAAGAGACGCGTGTTGATGATCAGAATAGAAAAGAGAACAACGCAAGGAACGAAGGACGCGCGCTGTAAACCCTAGCGCCTGCCGAATCTCTGTTTATGGAAACAGACTTTGGAGAAGCAACTTGGGCCTCAAGGAAAAGATCTCGTTGGAGATATTGTGGTTAGAATATATTAGAAAAGATTGTATATGATTATTTTATCTTATTTCCTTAAGTAAAATTAGGGTAAATCAGAGAAAATACCTAGACTATATATTAGAGAGTTGCCAACTTCATTTGATACACGGAACACAGAGCATTTTCAGTGAGCAGAGCATTCGGAAGAAGAAGAACACTTACAAGGACGAGACTTTTGGTGAGTTGAGTACTTGTTAGGGTTTTGATTGTCTTAGGTGTTGTTAGGAACGTTACATCTAGAAGTCTAGATATCTAGGAGTAAACTAGATTGAGATAAGACTTGCTTGTTTGTAATTCCGGGATTAATAACACAAGTAGACATTCGAAATCCTACTAGGGAAACCTAGAGGTAGAGGTTTTTCTTAGTCAATTAGTTGGTTGATTAAGTTTTCCTCTCTAAGGAACTGAGTTCGTTACTTTGTCATTCTGTTACTATTTTCTGCTGCCCAAGGAACAGTTCTACCGTTCCTTACACTAACACACTCGATTCTACAATTGGTATTAGAGCAGGTTTGTTCTAGATTGTGTGTTACTTACAGATTTTCAGGTAACGATGGCTCCTAGCACTGTCGAAGTTGGTTTGAACTCTTCAAGGCCTCCTCTCTTGCTCGCTGGCCAATATCAACATTGGAAGACACTTTTCATCAAGTGGGTGCAAAGAAATGATTACCAATGCTGGTTGGTGATCTCTCTTGGAGATATCGATATTGTTGATCTTGAGAAGAAGAAGAAACTGAAGAAATGGGATCAAGACGATCTCCAAATCATGGAGAAAAACTGCAAAGCAACCATGCTCATTAACAATGCTCTTAACCAGCAAGATGTGCAAAAGCTTCAGTCTTGTGAATCTGCCAATGCTAAGTGGCTCGCCCTGGAACAGATGTACATGTGAAGTAATGACCTTCGTGAGATTGATCGTTTCACTGCCAAGAAGGATTTCTACAATTTCAAAATGGAAGACAAGGAAGATGTGAGTTCCTATCAAGCCAGGTTTGAGAAAATCACTGCAAACTTGACTGCTCACTCAGTCACTGATGAAGAAATCCTCCCTGGCGAGAAAATCCTTATTATCATTGATGGGCTTCCTCATCGTCATACGATGACCAAGGCCATTTTAAAGGAGAATCCCAACACTGTCAAACTGACGTTCCATGAAGTCTTTAGCAAGATCCAGAAGTATGACAATGAAGAGAAGGCTGCAAGAAACAAGGATTCCAAAGAAAAGGGAATCGCTTTGATGGTTGGAAAGACTGTTGACAGTATTGAGAATGACCTCGATGACAATGATGGCTCCGATGATCCTGAGGTGGTGCTGCTAACCAAATTCATGCGTTCCCTCTACAACAAAGGAAGAAACATTAGAGGTGAGAACCGTGAGACTCGTGACATCAAGGACATCACATGCTACAACTGTAATGAAAAGGGTCACTACTCTAGTTCATGCCCAAAGCCCAAGAAACCAAGCAAACCTTCTGGGAACGATGAGAAGAAAGCTTTCGTTGCTGTGTGGGGGCAATGAGGATGACTCAGATGGTGAAGACCCTGAAGCCTGGAGTGGCAAGATGTGTGCAATGGCCATCAACGACTCTTCTGAGGAACTCGAGGTAAATCCTGAAACATTCTTGAAATCTCTTGTGAATTATGATAAGAAATCATTGATTGCCCTCATAAGAGAAATGTACACTGAGAATTTGAAAACACAAGAGGAACTTGCTAACTCTGAAGATGAGTGTAGTAGTTTAAAAGAAAATCTTTCAAAAACTGCCAGTAGCTCAACTGTTCCTTGTTCTTCATGTGATGCTAATCATGAGGAACTTCAGAGGTTAAGAAATGAAAAAGTCTCTTTGCTTATGAATGAAGTCTCTAACAATACTGATGCAAGGAGTATAGCTGGACCAACTAAGCTCGAGGAACATGTGTCTGAGATGAGAGCCTATGTTCACAAGATTCATTCCGTGCTAATGGAACAGAAAGCTGAAACTGACAGCGTTAAGTTCGTCGAAGCAAGGTATGACATTGGTTATACAGGTTCCAAACAAAAGAAAGATGATCCATCTATACTGGAACTACGTGAAGCAAGAGATAGGGAACTTCAAGATGCTAGAGAGAAGAATCACAATCTTGAGGAGCGCATCAAAGTCCTTGAGAGTGGTCTGGATGAAACTCAGTCATGGTACATTGGACAACCTTCCCACAAGATTTTTCTCAAGCAGTCTCAAGGGACGTAATCCAACGTTCCGTGTCCTGAACGTGCAAAACAACGCAAGAGTGTTGTTCCCAACATAAAGTACGTTCAAATGGAACAATTCAAGCTGTGTTGGTATTGTGAGGACACCAGACATGTGCGGAGAGACTGTGAAAAGAAAAGGAAGTTCTCTGAAGAGCACACAAAGAGAAGGAACAATAGGAGTAACAATGTGAACTTGAATGACTTCTATGATGAGTCACATGTGCATAATCATAATCATGCTAGATCTAGGAAGAAAACTGTTGTTAATGTTAGAACTATTCCTAGGGAACAATTGCATTATGTGTCTCGACCAGGTAAGGCTAAGCTTGCCTGGGTCGCCAAACCTTAACTTTTTCTGTGCAGGTTGAAGTGAGGGGGAACGAGAGGTGGTACATTGACAGCACTTGTTCATGCCACATGATCGGAAAGGAAGATCAACTCACCTCACTTCACAAACACTCAAGAGGGAGTGTTTCTCTTGGAGACAAGAGATGCAGAGAAATCATTGGAACAGGCAAAACAAAACTTCAGTATCACGGTAAAAGAGGTCAGTTTAGTTCATGAACTTGGTTTTAGTTTGTTGAGTGTTGCACAACTTTGCGACCAAGGGAACAACAAGACAGTTTTCACTTCACAAGAATGCTACGTCAAAGATCGTGAAACCAAGAACATAATTTTGAGAGGAGTCAGATTCAAGGATGTGTACATTGTGGACACAAATTTCAAGCCAAAGGAGGTTCTATGTTTTGCGTCTATAGCTGATGAGACGAAACTGTGGCATAGAAGGCTTGGACATGCAAATCTTCGACTCATCCACAAGTTGTATACCAAGGAACTTGTTCGTGGTCTTCCCCATGTTCAATCAGAATTCCACGGTGTCTGTGATGCTTGTGTAAAAGGGAAATAGACCCGTTCCTCTTTCAAGGTTAAACCAGATGTAACAACCTCTCATCCTCTGGAACTGATTCATATGGATCTCTGTGGTCCCATGAGGATAAGAAGTCACGGTGGGAACATGTATGTTTTCGTAATTGTCGATGATTATTCTAGATTCACTTGGACAATTTTTCTGTCTTCGAAGGATGAAGTCTTCTATGAGTTCGAGGCATTCATCAAGAAGGTGGAAACAAGCTTAGGAAAGAAGTTGAAGGCTATAAGGTCTGACCATGGAACGGAGTTTGAGAACTCCATGTTCTTCAACTTCTGCGAGGAACATGGTGTGTCTCATGACTTCTCCGCACCTAGGACACCACAACAGAATGGGGTTGTGGAACGGAAGAACATGACTCTGGAAGATATGGCAAGAACTCTCCTTATTGCAAGCAACCTTCCAAGAATCTTCTGGGCATAAGCGATTAACACTGCATGTTATATTCTCAATCGTGCCATGCTCCATCCCTTATTGAATAAAACTGCCTATGAACTAATAAGGGATCGCAAGCCCAATATTTCCCACTTGCGTGCTTTTGGATACAGGTGTTACATTCACAATAATGGGAAGGATAACTTAGGGAAGTTTGACCCATGAAGTGATGAAGGAATTTTCTTGGGATATGCAAAGGCAAGCAAGGCCTATAGAGTATACAACAAGAGGCTTCGCAAAATTGAGGAAAGCATTCATGTCGTCTTCGATGAGAACTCAAAAGGTTCCAATGGCGAGTTCGAAGCAATGTCCCTAGAGGAAGGTTATCCAAGAATGCAACGTGAAGATTCTGATGATAAAGACATCGTTCCTTCTTCACGACCTAATGCAGGTCGTGGGAACGGTCCTTCCAATACTGCTAATGAGTCTCCATCCTCTCCAGACTCTTCTAGTCCTGATGCCTCTTCCAAGGAGGATACATCAAGTGATTTTGTACAAGATGCAAATGTTCCCTCATCATCCAATGCTGATTCAACAATCATGCCCCCACCTAATGCAGAAGCCTCTATCACTGTTCCAATTGGAACTTCTGGTAATATTATTATTGTTGATTCTCAAAGCGATGACGATGGAACAAACAAATTTGAAGATGCCCAGTTTCATCCATCTTCAACGGACGACTCTGAGATACAACCTGATGACCCTTCATTACTCGTATCAAAGAGTGTTCGAATTCAAAAGGATCACCCTACTCATAATCTGGTCACACCTTTTGGTGAAATAGGTTTGCGTTCTAAACTGAATATGTTTTGTGCTTTCCATGCGTTCATCTCTCTTGTAGAACCCAAGAATATCAAGGAAGCATTGAAGGAACCGGACTGGATCGTAGCTATGCAAGAGGAGCTACATCAATTTGAGAGGAACAAAGTCTGGAGGCTCGTTCCTTTGCCTCGCAACAAACATGCCATTGGGACTCGATGGGTGTATAGGAACAAGCTTGATGACTCTGGGGTAGTCACAAGGAACAAAGCAAGGCTGGTTGCTCAAGGTTACAATCAACAAGAGGGGATTGACTATGATGAGATGTATGCTCTAGTGGCTCGCATTGAAGCTATTCGTCTTCTTATAGCCTATGCCGCTCACAAAGGTTTCACTTTATACCAAATGGATGTCAAGAATGCGTTCCTAAATGGATATCTTCAAGAAGAGGTATATGTGAAGCAACCCCCTGGATTTGAAGATGCCAATTTTCCCTCGCATATATATGCTTTGGATAAGGCACTGTATGGTCTTAAGCAAGCACCTCGTGCTTGGTATGATAGACTTGCACAGTTCCTTCTCTCCAACGGATATCGTCGAGGAACGATTGACAAAACCCTGTTCCTTTTGGAACAAGAAGGTAAGATTCTAGTGGTTCAAGTCTATGTTGATGATATTATTTTTGGTTCCACTAACCCTGCTCTTGTAGAAAAGTTCAAAAATCTTATGAGTAGTGAGTTTGAGATGAGCATGATTGGGGAATTATCCTTTTTCCTCGGATTACAAGTTACTCAGACTAAGGAAGGAACGAAAATACACCAACAAAAGTATATCAAGGAGCTGTTGAAGAAGTATGGTATGGATACTGCCAAACCTATCGTTACTCCTATTTCTCCTAACACTCGCTTGGATTCAGATCTTAATGGAACAGACGTTGATCCTACCATGTATAGAGGCATGATTGGTTCTCTCCTCTATCTCACGGCCAGTCGGCCAGATATTTTGTTTAGTGTGTGTCTCTGTTCTAGATTTCAGGCTAATCCAAAGGACTCACACTTGAAGGAAGTCAAGCGATCTTTCGATACCTCAAAGGAATGGACCATCTCTGTCTATGGTATCCCATGAACTTTGATTTCAACCTTGTTGGATTCACAGACGCCGACTTTGCTGGGCACGTAGTAGATCGCAAAAGCACTTCTGGAACGGCACAATTCCTTGGGCCCTGTCTCGTTTCATGGGGTTCCAAGAAGCAAAACTATGTGGCCCTATCCACTGCAGAAGCTGAATACGTCGCCGCGGCAAGTTGTTGTGCTCAGGTATTGTGGCTTAAACAACAACTGGAAGACTATGGTATGTCTCTTGGCACCGTTCCAATTATGCGTGACAATACTAGTGCCATCAACATCTCTAAAAATCCAGTTCATCATTCACGTACTAAGCATATTGGCATTCGTCATCATTTCCTACGTGATAATGTTGACATGGGCTTTATCAGAATGGAACATTGCATGACTGAAAATCAAGTGGCAGACATCTTCATCAAAGCACTAGACAAAGGTCCATTCAAGTATCTTCGATTACTCCTTGGCATAATCTCTCTTAATTGAGGACCTTCACACCCACTATTCCCTCAATGCTTGGCTAACTTGTTTCACAGATTTCATGAAGTTCCTTGTTTACTGGCTTCTCATGACATAATTTTTCATGATTTTTGTGTGTTCGAATTGCCTTGTCTTAGGGTCTAGATACTTTGTCTTTTGATTTGTGTTGAATTACTTGATTGCATGCTAACATCTTACTTAAAGACCCAAAACAACCAATTTGATGAATTGAACCCTAATTACAAGCCCACATGATAATTGGTTGTACTGCCTACCTTAGCCGCGATTCAGGTAAACGTTCCCAATGATCCCTCTTTGCTAAACCTTTAATGGGAATAATTATCTGAGTTGTTTTTCTCCTTACCACATGTTTGGATATACTATATTTTGTGTGAACCCAACATTGAAATATCCAGACAAGCCTTGCAAGCACTCTTGGTCTCAGGGGGAACGACGACTGTTGCTCAGATTAAGGGGGGACAGCTGTGTATGGAACGTTGAATTTGAATCAGTGGCTGGCATTAATTGGGTTGTAGGTGAACGTTGGAACGACTTCCTTGAGATTTGACTGATCTGCGGCAGGAACAGTGACACGGTAAACGAGTAAAAAGTGGCCGTTGCATCAGGAGAGAGAAAATCTAATGATGGAAATTTTGAAGATAGAAATTTTGGAGACGGTTGAGATTTTGGAAAGATTTTATCTTGCAAAAGATATTATCTTGCCTATATATATGGGATATTCCTCACAAAGCCTCTTCACCGCCATTCCTCTCTCTCTGATCTCTCTCAGAATTCAAACTACTCTCAATCTCTCAAAACTCTCTGCATTCCATGGATTCCCCAAGCAAGAAGATCATCACCGACCAGCTGACTGACGCTAAGATGGATGCCTACATCCTCCAACTCCAACAGTCCAAGGCCGCCCGTGCCACTCCAAGCTCCACCGACGTTCCTACGTCTGTTCTTGCGAACGGGCACTGCGACTGCAAAGAAAGCAGTTGGTGAAGGAACATCAAAGGGGAGCTCAGTTCAACACCAGATTCTTGCTGAGCTCAAGAAGTTGAACACCATAATGACATTGCTCTTAGATCACTTTCTGAGCAAAGCTGAAGACTCTGCTGAAGACCCTGAGATCTGAGTGCTCTCCGTTTCCCTCTTAGCCCGTCTGATCTTCTGTTCTTGTTTTTATATGTTGCTATGTCTTTTTTGTGATTGTTCCTCATCTTTTGATATTAGTTGTCTATGTTGTAACACCCCCAAATATATAACCTTGAAGGCATTACCGCTAGTGACCTCAGACGTTCTGTCCGATGTCACCCAAAGCTTTACCAGTTGATATAAATCATCAAACAACAACTATGATACAAAATATCATAACTTTCATTTAAACCAAAGTCTCGGAATTACAACATAATTCCAAATACATCAAAATACATAATCAGAATCATTACAACGGAAGTCTTAATACAAGACATATTTAACACAGCGGAAGTCTTTAAATGACCAACAAAAGGGTCTCGATCGCAATGATCACCCGCCAAGGATCTCAACCTGAATAAACTTATCAAAAACACTGTTTGCCTTCATAGTCGTTCTAGCCTTCATAGGACGGCAACTTATTTGATGTGCCGAATCGAACGGATGACACCAGCCAACCATGCAGAGAACAATTACGGTTGGTTAGTCTAATGAAAGACTATGCAAGGGTACAAAGTAGAGTGGTCCGAAGTAGTCGTATTAGGTTAGACTCATCGCTTCTCGAATTAAAACCGATGACGATAGTCAACCACCATACTTCTACTGGAATACAAGAAAAGACATGATCAAGAGAAGATTCTGGAGACCGAGTCTCACAGCAATCAAACCCAAAAGAAGACTCCAACGAAATGAGTCTTATCGGAAATATGACAAATGTTGGGAAACATTAAATATGACACACAAGCGTTCAAAACGACTTGATGTTTTGGTTCACGACCAACCTCACCGCTCAAAGCGAATCCAGATTGGAAAGAGAACGTTACTCTGATCAAAGTCAAGACGAGATTTCCTAGCTGCACTATTTGCCCAAGGGTATATTAATTATGTGCGACAACGGCACTTATCTCATTTAATTCCAAAACGATCATCACGTTATAAGCTTTTAAATCTCCTCACAAGAGATATCGGATCTCCTCACAAGAGATATCAGAGGGAATAAATCCCGAAAGATTTGGCACTAGCGAAGTGCACCAACCCTGAGTAAGGGCATAGTCATGACCAGAGAGAGTACTGGGGAAAAATCCACCAAGTACTAGTTATAAAGAAACAGCTAAACCCCACAAGGTACATAGCATTCCTACAAATACTCGTTCTAACTAAACAGTTACGAACGCAGTAATAATTCACATCAACGTTAAGAATACTTGTGCTAACTAAACAGTTAACGCACAATAATAATCCGTTTTAATGTTAAGGATACTCGTGCTAACTAAACAGTTAAAGCACAGTAATAATCACATCAAAGCCATTAAGGCCAATAACAGATATAATAGCGTTGTTCTAGCAGATATACAACCTATTATAATATCTTTTAAAATCACAAACAGTTATCAAAACTGTTCCCAACGAAAACAGTATATCATCCCAAATTAATTAACAACTAAACAATTGATAATTAATTGAAATATGGAATGATGAGCAAGAGCGAACCGCCACTTGCCTTAGATCCGACGAAAGCTTGAACAAAGCTTAGAGATGACGGGTTTTTGGGTCAGAAGCAGGGACAAATCTCGAATACCAGATCCCTAAGAAACGACCCATAACGAGACCCTAAGTTAGATTCGACAATAAATAGTCCGAACCTAAAGAAATACGAACGAAATCCAAAGGAACAAAGCCTCGCTCGAGACCACAAAACCCAAAGCCATACCACGAGCCCAACCCACCGCGGGTGCGGTGGCCTTGCCGCGGGTGCGGTGGCCTTGTCGCGGGTGCGGTGGCTTTTCAGTGGTGAGGCGACAATGAAGACGACTCACCGGGGAAGACGGGGGCGATGCGTTGGGACTCGGTTCGTGGTGGCTCCAACTTCCGGACACCTAACACCACCTTGAGAGCACCACCAACACTAACGAAGCTTCGGCGACAACTCCGGTGAAAGCTTTGAAACTCCGGCGAGGTTCAAGTTTTCCGGCGAAGGTTTTTGGGAGAGATGGCCGAGAGAGAGCTCAAAGAGAGGAGGAGATCGGCTATTTATAGGACAAATATCTCGTACAAATATCTCGCACAAATATCTCGCACAAATATCTCGCACAAATATCTTGTACAAATATCTCGTACAAATATCTCGTACAAAGTTGTATTTTAACCTTGAAAATGCGTCAACTGTATTTTATACTACTCAGAAAAATATTACAGAGATCAAACATATTACAGAATGTCTGAACTTCTCTAAAATTAATCTGACTTGTAGTACGAGAGTTGGAAGAATTACCAAAATACCCTTATAAAAATGAGGGATATTACATTACTCCCCCCTTAAAAGAAGTTTTGACCCCGAAACTTGGCCGAATACCACTCGGGAAAGCGTGTAATACCCCTTAATTTTAGTAAGGGTATTTGGGTAACTTTCTCATCCTTCGTTCTATAAGTTTTTTTTCGCTTTCAGTGGAGTTGGATTTTCTGTAATATCCATGATCTCCGTAATAATTCCTTGAGTTCGTCCAGACAAATTAATTGATATTAATTAATATGTCATATGCTGGATCGCGTGTGGACCCGTAATCTGCTCGAGCTATCTGAAGCATAGGCCATATCCTCGAAAAGGATATCATCAGTAGTCGTCTCGTCTAGATTCATCGCCGAATCTACTCCAGACAAGTGGCGGTTCGCTCTTGCTTAATCATTCCATGTTTCATTAATTATCAATTGTTTAATTGTTAATTAAATTGGAGTGAACTGTTGTTTTCGTTTGGGAACTAATTTCATAAATAACGTGATTTAAAGGTGATGTTATAATAGGTTGTATATCTGTTAGAACAACGCTATTATATGTGTTAATTACCGTGAGGGTATTGTTGTGAATTTAATGTGAACTTACTGCTATAATAGCACGTGAGTTTGTAGGAACGCTAAGTCCAGGTAAGGATTAGTCGTTTCTATTATATCTATGTTTAATTTGATTGCCAGGATGGCTCTGATATGGGTTATTAATGTGTTGAATTATTTAGTTAGCACGAGTATTCGTAGGAACGCTAAGTCCAGATAAGGATTAGTCGTTTCTTTATAACTTAATATTCGTAGGAACGCTAAGTCCAGATAAGGATTAGTCGTTTCTTTATAATTTAATATTCGTAGGAACGCTAATCCAGTTAAGGATTAGTCGTTTCTTTATAACTTGGTACCAGTTGGAATAATATCCTAATGTTCTTAAGGTCATGACCAGTGCTTCCTACCCCTGTTAAGGTAGGAGGTGTTTAAGCGCCTTGCTAGCGCAATTGGGTGGGCATAATTGTCACCCTGTGTATTAAGCACCTAGCTAGTGTGTTGGAACGATGACGTTCCCTCTAGTTTTGATGATGATAAACTCAAATGCTTTTGATGGTTTTTAGTGTGACTATGAGTTTCAGGAAACGATCGTGTCAAAGGAACGATGAAAACCAATGAAGAGTCAAAACATAGAAGCAAAGGAACAGAGAAGCCAACAATGACAAAGCAACACGCTGGAACGAAAGAAGAGAAGAGACGCGTGATATTGAATAGAACAGAGAAAGGGAACAACGCAAGGAACGAAGGACGCGCGCTGAAACCCTAGAGAGCCGCCGAATATCTGTTATGGAAAACAGATTTGGAAGTTGCAACTTGGGCCTCGAGGAAGATCTCGGTGAAGAGATAATTTGGTTAGAATATTTCTAGAAAAGATTGTATAGGATTTTAGGATCTTATTTTTCCTTAAGTAAATTTAGGGTAAATCAGAGAAAATTTGGAGACTACATATGAGATAGCTGCGAACTTCATTCTCAACGAAACACATAGAGCAATTCTAAGAGCAGAACATTCGGAAGAAAGAAGAACACTTACAAGTACGAGACTTTGGTGAGTTGAGTATTTGTTAGGGTTTCGTCTGTCTAGTGTGTTGTTAGGAACGTTACATCTAAGAGGTCTAGATATCTAGGAGTAAACTAGATTGAGAGAAGACTTGCTTGTTGTAATTCCTGGAATAATAACATAAGTAGATATTTGAAATCCTACTAGGGAAACCTAGAGGTAGAGGTTTTTCTCAGTCAACTAGTTGGTTGATTGAGTTTTCCTCTCTAAGAAACTGAGCTTGCTACTTATTAATCTGTCGTTATTTTCCGCTGCCCAAGGAACGAACTTATCGTTCCTTGATCTAACACACTCGATTCTACATAGTGCAATCTGGGTGGACATAATTGTCACCCTGTGAGTTAAGTTTAAGCACCTTGTAAGTGCAATCTGGGTGGGCATAATTGTCACCCTGTGAGTAAATCCTCGTAGTTACTCGAGGTAATATTAAAAGCCTTAACGGTAGTGTGTGTGTTGTAAATTAATAAAGACAAGTGCAGTTAAGCACATAATTAATGAACCTTGAGCATTGTACTAATTTGGGTGGGCATAATTGTCACCCTGAGGTTTAAAGCTTTGTAGCCGCTCTTAATAATATTAAAAGTCTTATTAGTGATGTGTGTTTTGTAATTAAATAAGATAGTGCGGTGATGCTCATATTTTAATAAACTATTGGGCGAGTAGTGCAGCTAAGAGTAGTGCAGCTAGGAGAACTCGTCTTGACTTTGGTCAGAGTAAAGTTCTCTTTCTAATCTGAATTCGCGTTAAGCGGTGAGGTTGGTTGTGAACCGAAACCCCAAATTGTTTTAAACGTTTGTGTGTATTAATGTTCCCAAACATTCATCATAAGTTTCCTATAAGACTCATTTCGTTGGAGTCTTCTTTGGGTTGATTGTTGTAAAGACTCGGTCTTTCAGAATCTTCTCTTGATCATGTCTTTTCATTATTCAGTAGGAGTATGGTGGTTGACTAACGTTATCGACTTTTATTCGAGAGACGATGAGTCTAACCTAATACGACTACTTTGAACCACTCTGCTTGTACCCTTGCATAGTCTTTCATTAGACTAACCAACCGTAATTGTTCTCTGCATGGTTGGCTGGTGTCATCCGTTCGATTCGGCACATCAGTGGTTGATGTCCGAAGTCAAAGTAACTTGTTGAAGGATAAGAGGCTTGCAGACGAAGATTTAAGTGTCAGTGTTTTAAGTTGTTAAGATTCTTAAAAGTCTTCCGCTGTTTAATCTTTCATTTAATATGTTTATGTATTTAAGTTTAATTGTTCCGACCAAGCCTAGGGTGACATCGGACAACAACGTCTGAGGTCACTGACATGTGACACTACCAGTATAAATTGGGGGTGTTACAAAGCGTCTAAGCATATCCGCCTTAGTTTCCCAGGTTTCCCAAGTAACCTCAGTTTCTAATGCAAACACTAATGTTGCTAGTTCTAGATCATGTGTCGGATAGTTTGCTTCACAGGTTTTCAATTGTCTAGATGCGTATGCAATAACCTTGCCTCTTTGCATCAAGGCATATCCAAACCCACTCTTTGAAGCATCACTATAGACCACATAGTCATCATTTCCTTCTGGTAGCGCTAACTTTGGTGCGGAGGTCAGACACTGTTTCAATTTCTGAAACTGGCCTCGCACTTGTCATTCTGGACAAACTTCTTGTGGATCTTGCGGAGTAAACCAACAAGTCCTAAGAAACTGCGCACCTCCTTCCATTCTGAGGCCGCTTCCAATTAGCTACTGCTTCAATCTTCTGGGGATCAACCATAACCCCATTCGCATTGATCACATGGCCTAAGAAAGCCACTTCCTTGATCCAAAAGTCACACTTAGACAACTTTACATATAGTTGATTTTGTCTAAGGACCGACAAAATAATCCAAAGATGTTCCTCATGAGATTTCACACTCAGGGAAAAATCAAAATACCATCGATGAAGACCACCACGAACTTATCCAAGTATTGGTGAAAACATCGATGCATCAGATCCATGAAAATTGCTAGAGCATTGATAAGTCCAAATGACATGACTACGAACTCGTAGTGACCATACCTCATCTGGAAAGTAATCTTCGGAATATCTTCCTCACGATTCCTGACTTGGTGGTAACCAGACCTCAGATCGATTTTGGAAAAGACTTTTGCTCCTTGTAATTGATCCAACAAATCATCAATCCTCAACAACGGATATTTATTCTTGATCGTGACTTTATTCAACTCCCCAAAGTCGATACGAAGTCGAAACGATCCATCTTTCTTCTTGACAGACAAAACCGGAGCACCCCAAGGCGATGCACTCGGCCTTATGTATCCTTTCTCGAGAAGATCCTTGAGTTGCTTCTTCAACTCTTGCATCTCAATCAGGAGCCATCCGGTACGGTGCCTCCGAAATCGGCGTAGTACCAGGCTCGAGATCAATTGTAAACTCCACGTCACGATACAAGGTAACCAGGAATATCTTCCGAAAAGACATCCGAAAAAATTCACAAACGATTGGAATATTAAGAACTAAAGGTTCATCTTTCATGGGCAGATCCAGGTAGCAAAGGTACCCGACACAACCTTGTCGAAGTAGCTTAAACGCAGCCATCGCATTGATAAGTCTGCCGTTATCAACGTCATTCAGACCCTTAAATCTGCATACACACTGGCCCCCAGATGACATCGTCACAGTCTTCGAGCTAAAATCGATTACCGCCCCATGGCGCGTCAACCAATCCATACTGAGAAAAAATATTGTATGGAACCATGGCTATCTAGATCAAATCTGTTTCGAACTCCTTACCCCGAATGGTAATCAGAATTTCCAAAAGACGCTTGGTTCCAACTAAATGGTCACCATTTTGGACCAGCCCATTACATGGTTTACAGATGGCCCACTAGTGGCTCCGAGCCCAAGCCCAGCCATTTCCAGCGTCCACTGTTGCCATGGGCCGCAGTCCATACACCTCAACCCATCCTTGGGGCCCCCACCTATAACAGGCAGCCATTGCCAAGAGGTTGTTGGTGAGTCTCGAACACGAGACCTCACCCTTTACCAAGCAGCGAAACACTAACTTGGTATCAACCAAATGTTCATTAATAGGAAGATTTACAACGAAAGGTTTACAACCTTGTTGCACACAAAACTTAACTTACTAACACAACTATCCAAAACGAAAGACTGGGTAACACCCAAATCAACAACATACCAACAGAAGGTAATAAGCACTTTAAGCATTTGGAGCATCGGGTCCATCCGCCTCACGCATCTCGTAAAGGCGTTGACCTTGACTTCCAGAAGCCACTGGGGCTTTCCCCTTGTTCTGCCTAGTTGTCTGCATTGAAGGACTAGGAGCTTCCACCGGACTGAACCTGGGTCGGTTGTTCTGATTAACAGACCCCTGCCGTGACTCAACTCCTTTCCACCTCCTCTGTTGACAGAACGTCTGCATATGGCCCTCCTTTCCGCAGCCATAGCACGTCTTCTTGTCATTCAGACATTCATTGCTCTTGTGCCCGTGCGTACCACAGTTGTAGCACTGGATCAGACTCTTGCCCTGACCCGAACGTTGCGTAGACCCATCATGAGTCATATTTGTTTTTGCTCGGCCAGATTTGGCAAAGTCAGATGGTGGCGCGGGACGTTTAAACCCACTCGCCTGAGGCTGGTTCTGCACTTGCCTCTGGCTATTACGCTTCTTGGTCGACTCCTCCAGAGTCACCTCCAACTTATAGGCTGCATCCACGTACTGCTCCAAGGTAGAGCATCCGTGACGCACCATCCATGGCTTAATATCTGAGCTCATCCATTCATGGAAGTACCAGATCTTCTGCTCCTCGCTGGGCCAGTCAATTTTAATCCCTCCGTCTTTGGATAGAGGAATTCCTTATGCTTTTCTCCCCTCATAGCTTGAGAGAAGAAACGATCAGTCATTTTAGCCTTGAACATTCCCCAGTTCAAATCAACATGATCAGCTAGACCGGTGTTCTCCCACCATTCACTAGCATCTTCCTTCAATTGAAGGGAAACAATGTGCAATTTCTCCGCTTCTGTGCACTCAACATTACGAAACAACCGTTCCATATGTGAGAACCAATGAGCCACTCTGACTGGCTCTCATTTTCCATCATAGCTGTAAGGCCTCATAGAGTTAATGACCTTCAGGGTTCGGCCATAATAACCTCTATTCCTGACTATCTCTTCTCGGTGTACATGGACATCTTGTTCCTCAAGCCTAGGAACTACTGGAGGAATTAGCACAGCCTGTGCCTGAGGTGCGTTTGGTCGCATTATATCTGTGAAAGCTTGCATTACAATACCCCGTATTGCCTCAACTGTTGCTGCATCAAACACCACTGGAGCGTTGGCCGAAGCTTGGCCATTGCCTCCTGGATTGTTATGAGAAATAGACTCGTGTTCCTCCACAGGGTTCGCAACATTCCTCACGTTTGGCCTGAGGTCATTACTCGGCCCAGCACCAGCACGAATAGTATTCCTCGTGTTCACCATCTGTTTACCGATCAAATTACAAGGATTTTTATGACATTAATACCCTTCCGATATACTTAACGTAATAAAATCAACTTAGAATAGATCAAACTTGGTAATTGTCATTGATGAACTCCAACCAAGTTACTAGGTTCTACAACCTCAAATCATATCGAGGGAATTGGGAATTCAAGCCTTTACTAGAGATGGCAAAACCACCTCGGCTTCTTCCGAGTCCCTTTTAAGAAAAACGAAAGCACTCAGAATCTACGAGTGACGAACAGAGAGTTAGTCTTTCTAAATATGGAAGTTCGTTTTCATATCAGACTAAAGAGAAGGCACGACTATGAACGGTAAAAATTTTCATTTAAAAAAATTCAGAGCCTTTGAAAACATTTCTCGGTTAAAAAAAAATTCAGAGCTCTGATACCAAATCTGTAACACCCCCAAATATATAACCTTGAAGGCATTACCGCCAGTGACCTCAGACGTTCTGTCCGATATCACCCAAGGCTTTACCAGTTGATATAAATCATCAAACAACAACTATGATACAAAATATCATAACTTTCATTTAAACCAAAGTCTCAGAATTACAACATAATTCCAAATACATCAAAATACATAATCAGAATCATTACAGCGGAAGTCTTAATACAAGACATATTTAACACAGCGGGAGTCTTTAAATAACCAACAAAAGGGTCTTGATCGCAATGATCACCCGCCAAGGATCTCAACCTGAATAAACTTATCAAAAACACCGTTTGCCTTCATAGTCGTTCTAGCCTTCACAGGACGACAACTTATCTGATGTGCCGAATCGAACGGATGACACCAGCCAACCATGCAGAGAACAATTACGGTTGGTTAGTCTAATGAAAGACTATGCAAGGGTACAAAGCAGAGTGGTCCGAAGTAGTCGTATTAGGTTAGACTCATCGCTTATCGAATTAAAACCGATGACGATAGTCAACCACCATACTTCTACTGGAATACAAGAAAAGACATGATCAAGAGAAGATTCTGGAGACCGAGTCTCACAGCAATCAAACCCAAAAGAAGACTCCAACGAAATGAGTCTTATCGGAAATATGACAAATGTTGGAAAACATTAAATATGACACACAAGCGTTCAAAACGACTTGATGTTTCGGTTCACGACCAACCTCACCGCTCAAAGCGAATCCAGATTGGAAAGAGAACGTTACTCTGATCAAAGTCAAGACGAGATTTCCTAGCTGCACTATTTGCCCAAGGGTATATTAACTATGTGCGACAACGGCACTTATCTCATTTAATTCTAAAACGATCATCACGTTATAAGCTTTTAAATCTCCTCACAAGAGATATCGGATCTCCTCACAAGAGATATCAGATCTCCTCACAAGAGCTATCAGAGGGAATAAATCCCGAAAGATTTGGCACTAGAGAAGTGCACCAACCCTGAGTAAGGACATGGTCATGACTAGAAAGAGTACTGGGGAAAAATCCACCAAGTACTAGTTATAAAAAAATAGCTAAACCCCCACAAGGTACATAACGTTCCTACGAATACTCGTTCTAACTAAACAGTTACGAACACAGTAATAATTCACATCAACGTTAAGAATACTTGTGCTAACTAAAGAGTTAACGCATAGTAATAATCCATTTTAATGTTAAGGATACTCGTGCTAACTAAACAGTTAAAGCACAATAATAATCACATCAAAGCCATTAAGGCCAATAACAGATATAATAGCGTTGTTCTAGCAGATATACAACCTATTATAATATCTTTTAAAATCACAAACAATTATCAAAACTGTTCCCAACGAAAACAGTATATCATCCCAAATTAATTAACAACTAAACAATTGATAATTAATTGAAATATGGAATGATAAGCAAGAGCGAACCGTCACTTGCCTTAGATCCGACGAAAGCTTAAACAAAGCTTAGAGATGACGGGTTTCTGGGTCAGAAGCAGGGACATATCTCGAATACCATATCCCTAAGAAACGACCCATAACGAGACCCTAAGTTAGATTCGGCAATAAATAGTCCGAACCTAAAGAAATACGAACGAAATCGAAAGGAACAAAGCCTCGCTCGAGACCACAAAACCCAAAGCCACACCACGAGCCCAGCCCACCGCGGGTGCGGTGGCCTTGCCGCGGGTGCGGTGGCTTTTCAGTGGTGAGACGACAATGACGATGACTCACCGGAGAAGACGGGGGCGACGCGTTGGGACTCGGTTCGTGGTGGCTCCAACTTTTGGACACCTAACACCACCTTGAGAGCACCACCAACACTAACGAAGCTTCGGCGACAACTCCGGTGAAAGCTTCGAAACTCCGGCGAGGTTCAAGTTTTCCGGCGAAGGTTTTTGGGAGAGATGGCCGAGAGAGAGCTCAAAGAGAGGAGGAGATCGGCTATTTATAGGACAAATATCTCGTACAAAGATTACTTCCAAGCTACAACTATATTTTTAAGAGATCTAAGAACGATTGAATCAAAGGAACGATGAAAACCAGTGAAGAGTCAAAACAGAGAAGACAAGGAACAGAGAAGCCAACAATGACAAAACAACACGCTGGAACGAGAGAAAAGAAGAGACGCGTGTTGGTGATCAGAATAAAAAAAGGGAACAACGCAAGGAACGAAGGACGCGCGCTGTAAACCCTAGCGTCTGCCGAATCTCTGTTTATGGAAACAGACTTTGGAGAAGCAACTTGGGCCTCAAGGAAAAGATCTCATTGAAGATATTGTGGTTAGAATATATTAGAAAAGATTGTAAATGATTATTTTATCTTATTTCCTTGAGTAAAATTAGGGTAAATCAGAGAAAATACCTAGACTATATATTAGAGAGTTGCCAACTTCATTTGATACACGAAACACAGAGCATTTTCAGTAAGCAGAGCATTCGAAAGAAGACGAACACTTACAAGGACGAGACTTTTGATGAGTTGATTCCTTGCACTAATACACTCGATTCTACACTTTAATTTACTGTAAAATTACACTTATAAATATCAAAAGAATGTAATTTATAATAATTGCGTATTTATACATATAACTGAAAACCTTAGTGTGTATAATTTCTCATGCAGGCGCAGTTATATGCAGACCTTATACAAATCATATGACTGAATAGGACCATAATACACATATACTCAGTGTATGATTTTTTTTTACACCTCTTGTCAAATGTCAAAAAATCATCTACTCTCCTAAAAAAGTAAGAATTAATTTATGATAATCATGTACACAAAAGTAAAATTCAGTATATTTTTTATTTTTTTTTACAATTCCAATGCAATACTTTTTGTTATTCTTTACACCACTAATAATTACTGTTTCTCCCTCTACTCTATCCCTCTTCTTCCTCTATTCACCGATTATCTGTAGAACTTCCATTTTTTGGCTTTTCTGTACTTCACCATCTCCAATATTTTTTTTTCACTTTTCTTTACTTCACCATCAACCACAATCCAACCCGTCTGTTGTTGTCACCGCCGTCCCACCGCCACCCACTTTTACCATTGCCTCTCACCACTAGATCCAACCATTTTCAAATTTTATAGATCTAAAAAAAGTAGAGTTTTAAATTAATTTTGTTGGGAAATCGATTAAAAAAATCTCATAATATCCCGAATTAAACTTGTGCTTTAGAGCTTGGTTGAGAGGAAAGAAAGAGAAGATTCATGTTCTTAATTTGACTCTGACAAGAGCATGAGACGGTTCCCCAATCGGAGGTGTCGATCGCTCGTCGCTCGCCAGAAATCCCATGGCTGCGGGTGACCAGATCCACCGAGCCAAAGTCTTGTTCGCGTCCAGAGTAATAGTTGACATCGAGGCTGGCGTAATGGAGAACAAAAATCGGCATACAAATTGTCGTCGCCTTGGAGGAATTATTACCGGAGAAAAGTTTCTCAACAAGATCTAGAAGCAGTAATGGAAGGGGATAACCGGAGAAGATGAAGAGTTTTTCTAATTTTATATATTTTCTGAAATGGAAGAATTAAAATAGAAAGTAACTAATATAATTTTACTTTTTGTATTTTCAAGATGTAATCTACTATATAATAATTAAAACAGAATCGCGTCTGCACAACACAGACACGCGCCCCGAAGTTAAATCCGCATTTGTCGCTGCCATGTATCACCGCTGAAATATTTTTGACATGTGTCATCAGTCCAGTTAATGGGGTTATTTTTTCAAAAATCTTTCATTTTGATATATTTTTACAGAGAATATATCTGTACTTTTTTTATTAGGTATGTTTAATTTTTCCATAAAAAGAAGCAAATAAAGTTACAAGCTACGTTTTAATTGAATAATATCCAATATTTGAGAATTAAACAAAAAAAATGTTTTAAATGCTTTTTCAAACCTTTTTTACGATAAATATTGGATTCACAGTAAATAGAACATATCGAAAAACAAAATTATGATTGCAACACCGAACACAAAAACATTAACTGATTGTTAAAATACCACAAAATTCTAAAACCAATTAGATAAAAGCAACATGATCTGCTATGACAACTAAGAAAAAAAATGCAACCTATTATGCTTACAAATAGTAAAGTAACATTCTAAAAACAATTACATAAACACAAAATTAATAGTTACGCCTGCAAATTTGGCTAACAAATAACAAAAATACTGCATTGACAACACATAAATTAAAATAAACGCCTCAAAGCTAAAACAAATGATACAAGACATAGATAAAAATAACAGGCAAAATAATATATGCAGAATCAAAGAAAATTTTGTGCAATCGCAAAATTTCCTGCAATAAAAAACCTGCATAATCAAATAAAATAAAATATTCTGCAATCACGATTTATCCACTTTCAGCATCTTTAATATCTGCAATCACGTTTTTTCAAATCTACAGTCCATAAAGGCAATGTAATATCTGCATAATGAAATGAAATATTCAGTATGATATGGCAATATAAATGCAATGTAATATATGCACAATTAACTCAAATATTAAGCATGATATGACAGTATTAAGGCAATGTAATATCTGCATAATCAAATCAATATTATTATGATTGCCTTATTTTTAGCATGATCATGCAGCATGTGTATAAAACTAGAGTGCCTCCCACAATTACAATACAAAAAACTAGTCTTGCACATGAATAATAGCAAAGCAGTGTTTGACATTTAGCAGGTACATCCACAATGAATTCATTAAATTGAACTATAAAATATATAAATAATTGTTCTTGATTTTACAATTTCGTTTATTTTTAATTCAACAGTGATTTAAACATAAGGCAATCGTAAATTTGAATCTCAATTCGTTTGTTCAGTAGTGATTTATAATTTTGTTTGTTCAGTTGTGATTTTAAGTATATCCCAGTTCGTTTGTTCAGTAGTGATATGACTCAATCATCAAATGCATATTCATCATACTATGATTGCAAGGACATATATTATCAATATAGCAATAACAAAAGTGATATTGTTGTCTATCATGAATACAAACTCAGTTGAAGAGGTTGACATACAAAAATACACAGAGAGACAACATTTTTATACATCTCTACATATTAATTTTTGGTGTATTTATTGGTGTTTAATGTATTTCCCGATGAATACAAACACAGTAAAAAACATCATTGATATAGAAATTAGATCGAGATTTCATATCATTATGCAGTGCAAGTTATCTATACTGATTAACTTTTGTTTTGTTATATATTGTTTTAGATATGTCAAAAGCTCTACAAGAGGTAAAGGATATTACTGGTACCCGATGAAATCATGAACTTAAGGTTCGCGTAATTCGATTATTTAAAGTTCCAAAGAAAGAGAATCCTATGCAATACGGTACCACTGACTATGTTTTTCTTATATATTGTCACCTTTACAAACCGCAATGGGAAAGATGGTAAAAGGATAAATATGCAATTAATGGATGCAAGGTAATATTTATTTTTTCCTTTTCATGCAACTTCTATGTCATTATAAAGACTTAAATGTACTAATATTTATAAATGATGATGAAGCAGGATAAAAGATTCAACAAACGAACAATGTTTTTTCATATTGATGTTAATATTACATAAAGTAATGAAGCATGATAAAAGAATCAACAAACGAATAATCTTTTTTTAGAACGTTCATGTGAATAGTTTTTATACTTATACCCAAAACTGGACTCAAAGGTTTAGGATTTTAGGGTTAAGGGTTTAGGATTTAGGGATTAGGGTTTAAGATTTATTGCTTAGGGTTTAAATTTAAACCCTAAGTTTTATACTTAATATATATGGTTTATTATTAGGTTGTATACTAAGTATTGAGGGGTTGTGTTTAGGGTTTAGGGATTAGGTGCTTAGAGTTTATGGTTTAGGCTATATGCTATAGGCTATAGGGTATATGGCTTAGGGCTTAGGTTTAAGATTAATTTTTATACGTAATAAGGTTTAGGATTTAAGGTAAATATTAAGTTTTGTACTTAATATATAGGGTTTAATATCAGGGTTTATACTTAGTATCTAGGGTTTGTGTGTTAGAGTTGAGGGTTTAGAATTTAGGGCTTAGGGTTGTAGGGTTTAAGGCTTAGGGTTTAGCATTTAGGTTTAGAAATTTTAGTTCGGTTAATACATTAATGTAACATACGGTTGTTTGGACAAGTTATATAATGACTACAAGGTTTTCAAGTCATCTGATTAATAAACCGTATACACTTATTATAATATGAACACTTTATTTATGAAGAAGAGTGTTCATATTTAATATTATAAATGAACACTTTATTTATGTTATGGGACTTATGAATCATATCTTTAATTTGATTCTTTAACAATCAGTTATGATTTTTTTACAATTTAATTATTACCAAAAAGTTATGAAATTTATAAAACTATAATAACACAGATTCAGTAAATTAAATTTGAAAAACACAATTTTGATAATGAATGAGATATGAAATTTATTGGTTTAGAGTTTAGGGTTTACTATTAAGTTTCACTGTGTTATTTTTGTTAGGGTATGAATTTTATGATGCATGTTAATCATTTGTAATGAATACAAGTTTTAAAGTCATTTGATTTGTAATAATGTTTTTAAGTCACGTAATTATATGGAAATTTTATTGTTGTCATATATATACATTTTTTCAATATGCCACGTTATATTTTATTTCATCCCAAAAAATGTATATAAATTATTATAGTATATCTTTTAATGTGATAGAATGAAATTTGTTCTCTAAATAAATATGTTGTATGTAACAAATTGTTAATAGTCTAAAATTCACGACTACACTATAAATATAGGTCCTTATTATTGTTGTGATACAACTATAATACTAAATACTATATGCAAAATATCATTACAAACTAATATGTTAAATACTATTATATATTTATAGAATCGTTGTTGTATCTCTACATATGTTTTAACAAGTGAGACAAAGCTTGAGAAAAATCAGTTTTAAACTAATCTAAAGAAACATGTAATGTATTTGCAATGAATAATGTTCAATTGATTATGTTTTATTATATTCATTTAGAATTAGATCTAGATGTGTTCATTTATTCAATTTAGGGTTACTCGATGTTTGTGATATAACTATAATACTAAATACTATATGCAAAATATCATTACAAACTAATATGTTAAATCCTATTATGTATTTATAGAATCGTTGTTGTATCTCTACATATGTTTTAACAAGTGAGACAAAGCTTGAGAAAAATCAGTTTTAAACTAATCTAAAGAAACATGTAATGTATTTGCAATGAATAATGTTCAATTGATTATGTTTTATTATATTCATTTAGAATTAGATCTAGATGTGTTCATTTATTCAATTTAGGGTTACTCGATGTTTGTGATATAACTATAATACTAATTACTACATGCAAAACATCATTAGATACCTAAATCTAAAGATAATGGGCATACCTGTATGTCTCTCATTTTAAATTGATATAAAGTTTGTCCTCGATGTTTATATGAGTCCAATCTGAGCTCTCCTATACGAAGAATATACAAATCTATATTAGTACTGAACATATTATAAAAAAAAATAAAAATGCTCATGTTAATTAAATGAAATAGATTGCGCCTGACCTTACTGTAAATGTTAAATGTAGGGACGCCATATGTATGTCGTAGGTTTAGGGTTGATGCCTGTAATTTCAATGTTTTTGAAATCAGCAAACATAAAAAAAGTTAAAAAAACAAAAAAGCTATACAGAAATGTGTAAAATGTTTTTCAAGGTTTATGAAATCAAGTACTTACCATTCAGTATGAGTGAATTTCAATCAGAATAATAGATGTAACTTGGATTTCTTATCTTGAATCCTATAATTGAAAACTATTTTAACTCAGTAAACATAATTCCAGATGAAATATAAAGATATCTAAATTTAAATGTTACAAGCAGTTACCATAGTTAATCTCTACAAGGAAGGTGGAAAACAATTGCAATTGCAATTTTACAAGCAGTTACCATAAAGATATCTAAATTTAAATGTTACAAGCAGTTACCATAAAGATATCTAAATTTAAAGATATCTAAATTTAAATGTTACAAGCAGTTACCATCATACAGTGGAAAACAATTGCAATTTTAGTCTCCAAACTTCTATTACAACATAGCTAATCTCTACAAGGAAGGTACCTTTTATATTTAATATTGTTCTGAATATTTATGTTTGAAGATGTAGAGATTATGTATATTATGTGATTATATTTATAGCATTTCGAATTTACTTCAAATATAAACCCCAAATAGCAGTATTAAATATATTGAAGTTACCTAAGATTGATTTAAGACATTTCAAAGTAAATATCAATACTGCATTTGATAAAAAAAACAGATATCATATTCACCCAAAAATGAATTAAACAAATTAACAGATGTACACCAAATATGAAGTATCTTTTTGGATATGTTAATGTGTGTGTGTGTGTGTGTGAGAGAGAGAGAGAGAGAGAGAGAGAGAGAGAGAGAGAGAGAGAGAGAGAGAGAGAAGAAGAAGAAGAAGAAGAAGAGTGGGTTACAGTTTAGAAAGCGGGAGAGAGAGAGTGAGAGATTGAATAAAATAATAGACGGAAATAGAGAGAACTTACTTTTTTTCCAGTGTGGATCTCAGAACCACTTCTTCCAAGTATCCTCATCAACCCCGTTATCTGCTTTCCATGTTGTGGAGAAGAGCTAATGTGGATCTGACAAAGACGATGAAGTTAATACTCTAGGACTGTTTTTTTTTCTTTTGGTGTGATACAGATATGAAGTCGGGTTGTGGGTTATCAGATGAATTCAGATTCAATGAAAATGAAATGAAATAAACAGGTTTGATGGAGAGAGAGAGAGAGAGAGAGAGAGAGAGAGAGAGAGAGAGAGAGAGAGAGAGAGAGAGAGAGAGAGAGAGAGAGAGAGAGATCGGAACGACGAAAATAGAAACATAGTAATGACTAGGGTTTCCTAAAGGAGAAATATATTTGTTTGTTGTTATTGGACTGATCCGACTTTGAATTTAAGAAGCTAATTTACCATTTGGAGTTGGGCTTATATTTCTTTTTCTGTGTATGAGCCCAATTACTATGACTTAGGTGATTAATAATAAAAAATAGTTTTCAAAATTGTTTATACAGATTGGGCTGGAAATAGTGGGCCATTAATTGAATTGACACTAATATCATCGTTGGGCATGAAGTCCAAAATGAAGTCATAATAATTTTACATGTAAATATAATTATTAATAAATTAACCAATAAGCTCATATAAAAGTAAATACTACATAACTATAAATATTTGTCTCAAATATATGTTAGGCCGGCAAAACAAATGTGGCAAGTTTGTATTTGCCCCTAAAAGCCCATTACAGTTTAGAAAGCGATTTTTTTCTACTTATATTACAGTAGATTAGGCTTAAAAAACGTAATGGGCCAAGAAGACCATTATATATTTTAGTTTTTGTTATAAAATAAAATATAATTAACTTATTTAAAAGAATGGCCCAATAAGCCCATCAACGGAAAGTCCAATATATTATAGTCAGATTCTCATATATATATATCGTGTCACATATATTATTAAGCGTCAATAATATATTGTTTATACGTTAATCATTATATTCTACTATATTAATATAAATATATAGATGAACAAGAACCTGGATGAAGAACAATCTAGATTAAGACAACTTTTCGGACTTAAAACCAAACAAAAAATCAATCATAGAATATATATGATATTTACTATATTATTAATTGTTGATCTATCGGAAATCTAAAAAAAATCGAACAATGAATTCAGAATACCTGTCGAAATCAATGAAATTTGTTAAAAAAATTTACAATTTGTTAACAGAAGGCAAATTGCGGATTTCAAACATGAAACCCTAAATACATAGAAAGAGAAATTATAGTGTTACTTTTCGCCAAAAACTTCATCTAGATTGAAATTTAGGATTTTTAGGAATTAAAACAGAAAGCAATTTAGGATTTGAAGAGGGAATCTTACTTTTCGATAATCTGGAATTCGCCAGAAACTACATCCATGTCTGCTTTGAAATCGCGTCGTCGGTTTCCATGTGTGCCCTACACTTCCACTTTCGATCTCGACATCAACTCGGTTTCGTCATCTGCAGGATAAATAGAAAAATTAGATCTAAGGTGTCTAAGAACCTATCAACAAATATCTCAGATCTAAGATGTCTAAGAACCATACCTGTAGTGTTTTCCTTCAGTGACTTTATAAATCTCCTTTCGGAAGGAAACTTTTCCCCAGAAAATGAGACCAGTTTCAAAGATTAAAACTGGATCTGAAAAATTTGCAAGTCGAAATTCAGAGGTTTTAACAGAATCGATAGAAATACAAAGAGGAAGATGAAGAGGAAGAGGAAGAGAAACACGAAGCTGAATTTGAAAATAGAAATCGCCATGGATTTCTAGATCTTGAAATGGAAAATTAGAATATCTGAAAAGCAAAGAAAGAGAGAGTTTTGGAAGTGGCAAGGTAAGCGGCGCCGACAAATGAGAAACACATTAGGCGTTAGGGTTTTTTTGATGCTTAAGTTGCCGCTGTTCTATACTTGGGCTTTAATGGGCCAATTTGTTTTTTGTCTGACAAGGACGATCATATATGTATTTGGGCTAAGTAATGGGCCATATTTTCTATCTGCTTGGCGAGGACGAACTGAACCTAATGGGCTTCGTTGCACAAGGCTCTTAACGTGTTAATATGTCCGTAAGTAAACTTGTCCCATAAATCAATTTATTATTTTATATAATAAAAAATTAATTAATTAATATGTACATTTATTAATGTAATATTGAATAAATAATTCATATTTAAAGTATTTGCATTTATTTATGTTTTTTTTATAATATCCAATATTTTTTTAATACGTATAGTTTTTATTTTTATTTCGAATAGATATCAGATTTAGAGCTTCTGTTAAAACCAAAATAAATTAATGTTTTTAAATTTTCCCTCTATTTCACTTACTTATGCCTAAAAGCATAAAAGCGGCTATAGGTTACATATAACAGCATAAAAACGGCTATAGGTTAAACACGAGTATATATAGTGCTCGGTAAAACCCTAACAGAACAAAGCAGTATTGGGCCCAATTCGATGGCCCAATAAGAGAACGCTGTATAGCGTTTGCGCCGGGGGCGACTCCGCCCCCCCGGACCCCCAGGCGAGGGGGTACTTCGTCCCCCTCGACCCCCGTGCCGGCTCTGCGAAGTGTGACAATTCAAGCATACTCAACAATATTATTATATTAACAGTTAAATTTGTATATTTTTTCTTTGCAATATATATCTAAAACTTTCCACTGAAAGTTTTATATACGAATTAAACCAAAATAATATATTGTTGAGATTTGGTGATATTAGATATAAATGTGAAGGGACAATTAACTTTTAATATATCTGAGTTTGTCAGGTGATTTTGTAATGGACGAATTAACCCGATATAAGAGAACGTTGAGATTGAATGCTATTAGAGAGAAACGACAACGGACACATCTTTGTCTTCGAGGGTTAAACCAAAATTGATGAACATTCAAACAAATATAATTTTTGATAATTTGTAGCAATTTGAAACATATTGCCGGATTTTATGTTTAGCGTTTCATTGTCATGTATTAGATGAACATTTTTTTTTATGTTTCATTGTTTTGATGTAAGGGGTGTGGTTGTCCCTATTTCAAAGACTACTTAGCCAATCTTTATTATTAATAAAGTTATGGAGAGTTCTATCTCTCTTTATATAATATAATTTATTGTATATTTTGAATATTTTTAGTCAATTAGTATTTTTTTCTTTTAAATAACATCAAATATATATTGAACAATTGACTCATAGATAATTAAAACATTTTTTTTTACAAATGTAAGAAAAACTAAATAAATCCCGTGCAAGGCACGAGTACTACACTAGTTATGAGTAAATAGATATAGTTTCTACTTTTTTACATTTGGCAAAAGGTGTACAGTTTTATCCTACAATTAGTGTAGGTGTAGATTTTTCCGGCTGAATAGCTTTGAGATGTTAAATCAATACCGTATATTAATATTATTGATTACTTTTCGGCGCATATGGAAAATTGTCTTTCAGCGCATAGACTCCACACGTTACGTGTGGTTAGGATCCACACGTAACATGTGGTTAGGATCCACACATAACGTGTAGTTAGGATCCACACGTTACGTGTGGAGCTGATTGACACGTTACGTGTGGTGTTTTTGGTATATTATAATGTTGTGTATGAATCATATTATTGTTATTTTTAGTATTTATTTGTGTTTCAATGTTGTGTATGAATCATATTATAATGTTGTGTATGAATCATACTATTGTTTCTAAATAGGCATTAGGGGAGGGTTACCCCCATTTTGTTGCCCAACTTTTATCTAATCTTTATAAAAAAGCAATACAAAATAATCAACCTAGAAGATAAAACAAATTGTTCATTACGCTGGTTGACTACACAACCACATTGAGCACACAATACAGGAAAGAATACAAGTTGATCATAAACTTAGAAAAAATAAGAGAACATATATGGTTCGTTGCTTTAGCGTTTGAAGAAATTAGGATAGTCTCTGGTAAACGTTCGCTTCATATGATATCTCTGCTTTGCTAAATTTGTTTGCTCCCTACAAAGGTTGATAGTACATGAACAACATTACACAAAAGATACGACATTAATCACCTACGATGTATATCATTTAGTAGTTTGAGGTTATACCTACGAATGTTATCAAAATCTTTAAGAAGATCTTGATTTTGCTTTACAAGATCTTGATTCTCCTTAACAAGATCTTGTTTTTCCTGTCATTGTTGTCGAATAACCGCGTGTGCCCTGTCCTCGTAGATTGGATCAATCCACTCCCTGAAACAACACCCCAGTTCTGGGCATCCCCAATACCTCCTTCCGTAGTTCCACTGCAAATCCCAAATTCGGACAACAACTTTCAAATTACAATAGCATAGCCTATCTGCGTTTGTTGATGGTTTGGATGAAGATGTCATTATTTGTTGTAGTGTTTAATTGGTTTCCTACAAATATCATGAATCCATTAATATAAAAAATTAGGGTTAATAAATCGATAGAATTTGGAAGAAGATGCTTACCCAAAAATGTATCTTCAAGCGCCGCTTGTGTTGGAATTGTTGTAGTGAACAAACAACCCTAATGCTTCTTATATAGTGAAAAGACAATGTGTTTGATAGCTAATAACCAGCCTCAAAAAGAAGAAATCTGATTGACAGCTAATAACCAACTGTAGTATATAGTTGTATACAGTTATAGTCATGAGTCTTTTATACTAAACCCTAAACCTAACCCTAATACCTAAACCCTAACCCTAAACCATAAACCTTAAATCATAAATACTAAAAAATTTACTTACTAAAATCTAAAACCCTAAATAGTAAACTCCGACCCTAAACCCTAAATCATAAATCATAAATACTAAATACTAAACCCTAAATTCTAAAATCCAAAATAGTAAACTCCGACCCATAACCCTAACCCTAAACCCTTAAGGGGAAAAGAAGTAACACGTTACGTGTGACAATACACCACACGTAACGTGTATTAGAGGCCCACACGTAACGTGTGGAAGAAGCCCACACGTAACGTGTGGAAGAAGCCCACACGTAACGTGTGGTTTCGTCTGTTGTAGAACGCATTGAATTACCCATCTTGTCCCCACCTAACTGAATTAATGGACCCCTCTTCTTCATCTTCACTGGCTAACCATAATTTCGAGCTTAATACTTCATTTCAAACATTACAAAATTTGTGTTTTACACTCTCATTTTTTGTAAAAAAAATGGACAACATGAACAACAATGATTATTGGAACAACAATGTCGAAGAGGATCCACATCCGAATGAGGTAATTTCCGTTATTTAAAGTTAAAGTTCTCATTTTTTGTTTTGGACATGTTCAAAGTTTTGAGCTTTAGTTGTTTAGGTTTTAGAAAACTAAACATAATATTTGTTGTTTAGGGTTTAACCAAGTTTCACATGCTAGATTTTGTAAGTTTTGAACTTGACTTTTGTTGTTTAGGGTTTAGAAACAAAGTTTTAGATGTTACATTTTGAGGGATACATGTGTAAGAAAATGAGATGTTCGTTACATTGAAGAACAGTTTAACACGTTACATGCGGAACATGTGCCAGATGGTTTAGGGTTCACACATTACGTGTGGGGATGTTTCACACTTAACGTGTGGAGCTGATTCACACGTAACGTGTGAAACCACAACCAATATCTGGCTGTTTATGTCCCTTCTGTAAAATGGCACGGTTTAGCAGAATCTGCTTTCTTAAAGGGAATTATGGTTTCACAGTTGATAATTAGTACACTACTTGATGAGATGATTCCATGTGTATGCAGGCGAACTATTATTTGTACGAGGGGTTAAATAATATTTCCCTCGATGACTGGAGCACCCCATAAAAAACATTTTCTGTTTGGGAAACACCTCATCAATCGTTGTCGGAATGGAACACACCATCTCAGTGTAAAACAACAGATGAGATACCATCCTTCTCACTTGGATCATTTGACTATCACTTGGATCATTTGACTATAGTGTTCCGCCTCCAGAAGCATCTTTATCTCATGCTATCCCAAAATTTTGCTTTCCATCCCTACACACACAGCCTCAGTTTAGTGTACCACCAGAAGAGGATGTTTTCGTCTCTGCTGATTATTCAAAGTTTTTCACAACTGATCAAATCTGGGAGTCCAGAGAAGAAGCATTTATATGGGCACGGGAGACTGCTATGTGTCACAAATTCTGCATCAAAAAGTGGAGGAATAAACCTTCCACGTATACAGCCCTTGGGGGGACTTGGTTACCGTGCGACAGGCATGGACAAAACGTGTCTAAACAAGCTGACCAAGTGAGAGACATCACAAGGTCGAAGAAGTGTGGGTGTCCCTTCATGTTGAGGCTGAAAGAAGGGCCGAAGGGATTATGGAAGATCAGTGTACAACATGGAACTCACAATCATGTGATAAAAGAGAATTTGTATGGTCATGCATTAGCTCGGCGACCAAACGCTGAAGAGAAGGAGATTATTAGGGTGATGACAGTCAATCATTGCAAGCCTCAAAAGATTCATACTACAATCAGGTCGTCCCCAGGAAACTTGACCAAGATGAAGCAAGTGTACAACATCATGCATGAGATACGAAAGAAGGGCATGGAAGGAAGAACAGTTGTGCAACAGTTCTTCTATGAGTGAAATGAGAAGGGATACTTCGTGGAGCATAGATTCAATAAGGAGACCAACAAGATAACATATATCTTCTTCGCAAGCCCGAACCAGTTGTCGCTGCTGAAGGCATTTCCGTACATTGTGTTGCTGGACTCTACATACGCAACTAACTGGTTAGTAACACACATATATATTATATTATTCACTTGTTCATGTGATCATTAGCATGTCATAACATATCAGTATGTGTGCAGTTACAATTTGCCCTTCCTTAAAATTGTTGGCATCACATCTGTTTGGAAAAACAACAATATTGTCGGGGCATTTTTGGAGCATGAGGACGAAGAGAGTTACAAGTGGGCCATAGAACAACTTTCAAAAATGTTTGTCAAGGTGCAACGAGCACCCACATGTTTGGTCATTGATCGGAAGAAGGCATTGATGAACGCCTTAGAGAAGTAGTTTCCAGAAGCAAAATTCCTTCTATGTAGGTGACATGTGAGGAAGAATATTGAAGACTTTGGGAAGAAGGCCATGGACAAGTTTAGAGGCACATCGTTTTCCAACGACTGCATGAAACTCTTCAAGAAAACGACTATATAAGGGTATGAAGAAACACTGAAGAAGATTCAGTATGGTTGGAGGAAATCTCCAAAATGTCTCCAGTACATACAAAAAAACTGGCTTGACCCGTACAAGGAAAGAATCGTCTCCGTATGGACAGATACAGTGTTCACTCTCGAAACTACCACAACTAACAGGTTTGTGCATTATGTTTTTAAATTTAACTGGTTATTTGAACTTAGACTTTTACAGCAACAGACTTATTTCAGATTCTTGATTGTAATACAGGGTTGAAAGGGCTCATTCCAGTCTTAAAAGCTTCTTCACTAGCAATGATGGCAACCTTTGCACTGTATTCGATCAATATGATGCACGGTTACGCACTCATATTGGTGAGATAAGGGGGCACTGAATGAGAGCATAGAAAAGAGATTTACGCTGATAACAAATGCACATCTTTTTTGCAAGCTGCACTACAAGGTCTCTGCGATTGCACTAGCTCGGTTGATTGAGGAATACAAGAAAGGCGAAGCTCCATTGTGGAACACTATATGCAGATGCCATATGAGGGTCAGAGATGGCTTGCTTTGCGTGCATGACATAGCGCGGAATGTGATGAACCAGGAATCAATTAAACCTAGCTCATTGCATCCGTTCTGGAGGCAATTGACCTTGTCAGAAGTGCGGACAAAAGAAGAAGGAGAAGCCAGAGAACGTAGAGTGAATAGGTCGTTGCTTGAAGAATTTGCTGCAAGCGTCTTCCCCACATTGTCGGTGCATGATCAACAAAGAGCTGTCTCTGCACTAACAAGTATAGCACATCCAGAGCGGACTACTCTGCAAGAGCCAGCTAAAGTTAGGCATAAGGGTCGGCCTCAAGGAGCTCTAAACATTCCCACCAAAAGACAACCGTCATCATGGGAGTACACTGACCAACAGATGGAGGGAACACCTTCGAAGAAGCAAAAAGGAAGACCACCAAAGAAGGCTTCAACTATGCCTTTGGGTCACACATCATTGATCAAGAATCCTAAGCGATATATTACCCAGTTTCCCAAGTGTATGAAACCACACGTGGGAGGATGGTGGGAAATAGTGGGTGATGGAAACTGCGGGTACAGAGCAATTGCGCATGGTCTGGGTTTAAGGCAGGAGCAGTGTGCTTTTGTTCGACGTACTATGATCGCTACGTTGAAACAAGAGTATGAGCTATTTGCGCTAATTTGGATGTCTACGATGACACTTGAGGCAATGGAGGTGAAGCTTGCATGGTTTCCTTCGCCCAACAGGACTGCCCCATGAGAGACGTTGTTGGACCTCCCGGATATGGGATATTTGGTGGCAACTGCATTCAACTGTGTGTTCGTCTCCGTCGGTGCTAGTGTGGGAACGACATATATGCCTATGAGGGCAAAGCCAAACCAAGCGGTTGGCGAGAAGCTGAAGACGATATGCATTTGCCATGTCGAGGAAGAGCAACATTTCATTGCGGTACATTAATATAATCAAATAAGTTGAAACTATCTTATGTTAAAACATATGTATGATGCATTGACTTTGATGTAGATTGGCCTTGCCGAAACCTCGCCCTTGTCGCATCTTTACGGGCCGTGGGTGAGAAATCATGACTCGTTTGCGAGTGATTTGGTAGATCAAATCTATGATCGATTGATGGAGTACCAAGCAGCCGCCCCAAAGAAGCCAAGAGGAAAGAAGAAAGTTGAAACGATCGATTTATATAATGACTGATATGTATGAATTATGATGCAATGAATTTGATGTTCGTTGTATTTATGAGCTGTTGGTGAAATACACATGTTTCCCTCATCCCTCAGTAGATCATATAGATAGTTATAACATTCATTGTTACCATAATCCAAATAAGTCATCACAAACAATCAAATAGAAGTCATAACATTCATTATTGCCCTAATGCAAAGTTCAATGGTTCGGAAGGAAGGGATACATTTGCTCCAATGATTGCCGTAACGCCTCGACTACGTCTTCACATTGGTGATCTTCATGTTGGTGATCGCGATATGGATTCAGACGTCCGTAGCAACCCTCGATGCACTGCACACAAGATAAGTGGATACGATTAATAAATAGTTTGTACACGAAATTAAACAAGATATAATTATTCAATTTCTTACCTGCTGTTGAGCGTGATCACCCTCTGGAGGGATGATGAATGGATGTATATGCTGGAGGTACCACTGCATGTAATCACCGCTACACTTGTGGGGTTGAAAGACTAGAGGGCCCATAGCTTGTAGGCTAATGGAATGTTGATTGCGGGCATCCCATGCAAATTGGGCTCTATCGTATTCCACTGTGTAGCTGCTAATCTTTGTGCCCCTCCATGCCCTAATTGGCACAATCGGTGGTCTTGGACACTGTTGTGCACGCCCAAACTGCCTAGTTGCTCGATCCGGCATGTAAGGCTCGGTGACCCACAAACAGGATATGACTCCATGGAATCACGATTAAGCAAACATCCCGTCGTTGAAGTCAATCGGGCCGTATGGAATCCAATCAACCTAAACATAATTGAATTTTAAATAACTAATCATGCCTATAATTTCATATTTTAACATACTAGATAAGGACTATATATGCACTTACACTCTCAGCATGCATCTCATCCAGCTCCTCCCTATAATTTTTGATCCGGTTGGGTGGTTGTGACATGTCCCATGGGATCGGCTGTTGGGGGTCCCAGTGTACACTCTGTGCAGGTCTAAACACGGGGAAGTATTGATATATCCATGCCTACAAAACAATTACATGTAAGTCAATTCCCTAAATAACAAATATACATCTATAACAAAACTACATATGTTTTTATACAAGAAAATTTATACCTGGATCAGAGTGAAACATGTGGACATGAGCCGCGCCTCTTTCCTTGTGCACTCGCCCAAGCTGCGGTACACGTGGGCAAGAACACCGGTACCCCATGCATAGTTCTTGGTTGACGAGGGATTAGCCACAAACGGAGTGTAATAAACGAGCAATTTATGTTGAGACTTGTCAGGAAAGAGACAAGACCCCACCAAGTATAGCAAGAACCCAACCGCATGCGTCTCGTCAGTCAAATCCTGGCAATGAGCCTTAAAATCTCTCGTTGTCACGGTACCGGCGACGACATCACCACCCTGCAGCTCAAAAAACTCATGCGCCTGCTCCACCAATGCCTTCTTCAAATCATTGGGGCCCAGCTGCTCGTGCCATTTCTGTGGGGGACCCATGTCTTGCCCTTGTATGTCCAGCAGAAGGATCATCCACACATCATGGAGAGTTATAGTCATCTCTCCCCATGGCATGTGGAATGAGTTGGTCTCTGGTTCCCAACGCTCGACGAAGGCACCAATCAGCATCTCATCCACATGCTCGTGCATGATGTCCAGTAGATGACATATCCCAGACGCAGACGCCATGTTACCCCACTCGGCATTCGGTGTGATACGCCATGAGCGTAACTGCTTGCCTCGCTGCTGGAACCTCAATTGTGGCACCGACTGTATATATTTATATAACAACATATGAACATATTTAAGCAATCCATTGGACTTATTTGTAATAAGATTAAGAATTACAAGAAATAAAGTTTCATGCAACTTACAATGCGCTGGTACAGGAGGTACGCCACGTGGTTGACAAAACTCTTGAGTAGTTCAGGGCTCTCCGGACCTCCAGGAACGCTCACCCGCAATTCAGGGTCATATCTCACCTTCTTCTTTGATCGGGGCGGTTTTGCCCGCGAAGAAGAGGCTTCCTGAGGCTCCTCGTCCACGTCTGGAGCGTCATCTCTTGGCATCCAGGCATTGCTGGCCTGGTCCTGAGTCCCCCATGTATTGGCCTGGTCCTACATTTATTAAATAAATCAGAAGTAATTACAACTTTTAAACAAATTCATGTTATACTAAATGTACTTACCATAGGCTGATGATAGAGAGCGTTCGGGTACACTGCCGGGTTCTCCCAAGGGTTGTGCTGATCCTCAACCCCCTGATAATAATACGAAGGGCTCCGATGAGGGCTCACATGCGGCGGTAGTATCGGTGGACTAAAAGTCGGCCCGTTGTAGTTATTCTGATCTATTGTATCAGAATAACCACGCAGCGGGCTCACTCGGTAGTCCGGGTAAAACTGAGGCTCAGAATCTGCCCTATCTCTAGGAAACGAAGGCACCGCCATTAAGCTCTGAGCGGAAATCATGCCCGCAACCCCACTACTGCTACCGGATCCCGTCTGATAGGCGCCAATCTCATCATCCCGGTAGCATACATTCCTCTGTTGCCTTCTCTCCGTCCTGTTCACCTCTTCTTCAGTCCTAAACGACTGTTCGCGGACAAGGTTGCGGCGCCTCCTATGCGCGGTTCTTTCACCGGGCTCCATCTGCGGTTATATATCTACACATTTTAATCAAAATAATATATTCTGTATTCTGGATAAATACTACGCCGGAGAGTCGCCAGAATGTCGCCGGAAACGAAGGCAAGCCACACGTTACGTGTGGAGACATCCCACACGTTATGTGTGATACGACTCCACATGTTACATGTGGAAACGTTTCACACGTAACGTGTGAATTTGCAGTTTCCAACTGCCGGCGGCGACTTTCCGTCGTCTTCTCCGGCGTAATTTCCAGATTCCGACGAAAATTATTTTCATCAAATAATACAATAAATTCAACAAAATTCACACTATTTTAACAAATCCACCAACACTATCACTTCCATTTGCATATTTTCACAAAAATTCAACATAAATCCTCAACACCATTTCATACAAAAAAATACTTCAAAATTAAAGAAAAAATCAACAACACCATCAAAAACATCTACACACCATAGATCTATAATATGGATCTACAATATCCAACAAAAAACTTCAAAATTAACAAAAAATAACCAAACAACAATTTCTACTAACTAACATTTCAAAGATCTTGATTCAACGTAACGTGCGGAGTTCGTTGCTTCGTAACGAGGAGATCCACGAGACGCGTTATGCGGGAAGGGAAGAAGGGACGACGGTTGCGGGTAATAAAGACGATGGAGGGAAAATTTGGCTTTTAAAGCCAGATTGCGTGTGGAGCTGTCCCACACGTTACGTGCGGAACTTGAACGGGTCTACTACCGCGCGTAACGTGGAAAGCTTATTCTCACGTTACGTGCGATCCTATGCGCTAAAAGACAAAATTGTCTATACGCCGAATAATAAGGGTCTTAATATCAGTTGCTATTTGAAGGAAAAAAACAATTTATACTTTAATGGTGACAAGTGACAACTGACAAGTTCTATATATCTGATACTATTATATCTGATACTATTAGTTAATGGTAATCGTGAAGAAGAGTAAGGGGCCAAGAGTTTATGTTTAAAAAACTTACGTTCGTTCAGCATTTTTTTTTTAAAGATTAACAGATTTTATTTTTATTTTTAATTTATAATATGAGTGATCCATAAAAAAATGTCAATTTAATTTAAAGAGATTGTAGTAAATTAAAATAGTTTAAATTTGCTAATTGCTTAATGTAACCATAACCTTTCTGTTGAAAATTAACAATCTAAATTTTTTCTCCATTTATTTCAGCTTATAATACTGTACAAAAAATATTAAAGATTAACAAGTTGCATTCTCTAACACCCCACAAATCGTCCGCCCTCAACTCATTTGTTTTTTGTCTCTCTTTCAATTTTTTTTTTGCTTTTGTCAATAATTATAGGGCCATACTATTCGTCGCATAGGCATTTTTGCCTTTTGACGCATAGGGCTCGCGCATAACGTGGGAATAGGCTTCTCGCGTTACGCGCGGGAAGGCACTTGTTCAAGCCCCACACGTAACGTGTGAGACTGTCCCACACGTTACGCGTGGGACACATCCACACGTTACGTGTGGATACATGCCACACGTAACGTGTGGCATGGATCTGGCTTTAAAAGCCAGATCTTGCTCTCCTCCTTCATTCATTCGAAGCCGCAATTCTTGTTGCTCTCCCGTTACGCGTCTCTTTGCTCTCCTCGTGACGAATCGATCGACTCCGCGCGTTACGTTCAAGATCTTTGAAAGGTTAGTTATTACTCGTCGTTGTTTGATTTGTTTTGTTAGATTTGAAGTTATTGGTTAGAAATTGTAGATCCATATTGTAGATCTATGTTATTTTGATGTTTAGGGTGGTAGATCTATGCTTTGGGGAAGGTTTTGTGGTTGTTTTTGATTTTTTTGGGTAATTTTGAAGTTATTGTTTGCATGAGGATTTATGTTGAATTTTGTGTGAAAATATGGAAGTGAAAGTGATAGTATTGATAGATTTGTAAAAATTGTGGAATTTTGGATGAATTGCATGTATATTTTGATGAAAAAAACTTGCCGGAATTGTGAATGCTCGTCGAAGAAGACGGCCGGAGAGTCGTCGGAGTGCCGCTGGCGACTCCCCGGCAAATTGAAATGTGCACATTCACACGTAACGTGTGAATGTGCACCACACGTTACGTGTGACGTTAGTGCACACGTAACGTGTGAATTCTCTGCATCTGGGCTTCTGGTTCACTATGAACAACTCGGTCGAAAACTTGGCCGAGTTGTTGACTGAGTTGTTCACAGTGAACCAGAAGCCCAGATGCAGAGAATTCACACGTTACGTGTGCACTAACGTCACACGTAACGTGTGGTGCACATTCACACGTTACGTGTGACGTTAGTTCACACGTAACGTGTGAATTCTCTGCATCTGGGCTTCTGGTTCACTGTGAACAACTCGGTCGACAACTCGGCCGAGTTGTTGACCGAGTTGTTGGCTGTAAATTTTTTGGGTAATAAAATGTCTGGATATGTAACCGCAGATGGAGCATGGGGACAGAACTGAACGTCGGATACGCCGCAACCTTGTACGTGAACAGTCCTATAGGACTGGTGAAGAGGTCGACAGGTTTAGGCGGCAACGGAGGAATGTATGCTACCGAGATGATGAGACCGGCGCATACCAGACTGGAGCCGGTAGCAGTAGTGGGGTCGCTGAAATGATAGGAGTTCAGAGCTTGATGGCGGTTCCTTCTTCTCATGGAGGTAGGGCAGAGTCTGAGCCTCTTCACAACTACCGGGACTACCAGGGGAGTCCGCTGCATGGTTATTCTGATACAATAGATTAGAATAACTACTACGGACGGAATTTTAGTCCTCCGGTACTCCCGCCGCACGTGATCCCTCATCGTATCCCGAGGGATTATTATCACGGGGTTGATGAGCAGGATAACCCGTGGGAGAACCCGACATTGTACCCGAACGCTCCCTATCATCATCCGATGGTAAGTACATTTAGTATAACATGCATTTGTTTACAAATTCTTATTGCATATGATCAATTTAATAAATGTAGGATCAGGCAAATACATGGGGGACTCAGGACCAGTCCAACAATGCCTGGATCCCAAGAGATGACGCTCCGGGCGGGGACGAAGAGCCTCAGGAAGCCTCTTCTTCGCGGGCAAAACCACCTCGATCAAAGAAGAATGTGAGATACAACCCTGAACTGGTGGTGAGCGTTCCTGGAGGTCCGGAGAGCCCTGAACTCCTAAAGAGTTTTGTGAACCACGTGGCGTACCTCCTCTACCAGCGCGTTGTAAGTTACATATAACTGTATTTTTTTTTTATTAATCTTGATTTGTATAAGTCCGAAGAATTACTTAATTATGTTCATATATAGACGGTGCCACCCTTGAGGTTCCAGCAGCGAGGGAAGCAGTTACGCTCATGGCGTTGCACGTTGGAAGATGCGTGGGGTAGCATGGCGTCTGCGTCCGGGCTATGTCATCTATCAGACATCATGCACGAGCAAACATCTTAGCAAGTTGCTCTATGGCCCATTTGTAACTGTCTTCGTCCTCCTTCTCCAGAAACGCCCCGGCAATATTGTAGTTTTTCCAAACTGATGTGATGCCGACAATTTCAAGGAAGGGCAAATTGTAGCTGCACACATAATCATATATAAAATACAATGGCGTCCTAACCTTGACATGAACAAATGAAGAGTATAATTCATATGTTTGTTACTAACCAGTTAGTTGCATATGTAGAGTCCAGCATCACAATGTACGGAAATGCCTTCAGCAACCGCAACTGATCCTGGCTTGCAAAGAATATATACGTTATCTTGTTGGTCTCCTTGTTGAATCTATACTCCATGAAGTACCCCTTCTCATTGCACTCATAGAAGAACTGTTGTACAACTGTTCTTCCTTCCATGCCCTTCTTTCTTATCTCGTGCATGATGTTGTATACTTGCTTCATCTTGGTCAAATTTCCAGGGGACGAATGGATTGTAGTATGAATCTTCTGAGGCTTGCAATGATTGACCGTCATCACCCTTATAATCTCCTTCTCTTCAGCAGTTGGTCGCCCAGCTAATGCACTACCATACAAATTGTCTCCTATGACATGGTTGTGAGTTCCATGTTGTACAGTGATCCTCCACAATCCCTTCGTCCTTTCTTTCAGCCTCAACATGAAGGGACACTCACATTTCTTCGACCTTGTGATGTCTCTCACTTGGTCAGCTCCTTTAGGGACGTTATGTCCATGCCTATCACACGGTAACCAAGTCCCCTCGAGGGTCGAAGGGGTGGAAGCTTTATTCCTCCACTTTTTGATGCAGAAGTGCTGATTCATAGCAATCTCACGCGCCCATAAAAAGGCTTCTTCTCTAGACTCCCAGATTTGATCAGATGTGAAGAACCTTGAATAATCGGCCGAGACGTACACATCCTCCTCTGGTAGTACACTGAACTGAGGCTGTGTGTATAGGGATGGAAAGCACAGCTGTGGGGTAGCATGAGATGAAGATGCTTCTGGAGGAAACGGTATCCCAAGATCAAATGATGGTATATCAATAACTGGTTGAGGCGTGTTCAAATCCTGCAGTTTTTCCGGCGTTTTCCAAACCGAAAATGTCTTCTGAGGCGTGCTCCAATCCTGCAGTTTTTCAGGCGTTTCCCAAACCGGAAATGTCTTCTGCGGAGTGCTCCAGTCATTGAGGGAGATATTGTTTAACCCCTCGTATAAATGATAGTTCGTCTGCATACACGAAATCATGTCATCAATTAGTGCACTGATTATAAAAAAGCACGTTTACTGTCAAACCGTGCCATATTACAGAATGAAACCTGGTTTCGGGTGGTGATTACACACGTAACGTGTGAAGAGTGTCCACACGTTACGTGTGAAACACACCCTCACGTAACGTGTTGAACACCTTCACACGTTATGTGTGAACATTCTTCACACGTAACGTGTGAAACTGTTCTTCAATGTAACAGCAAATTCGTAGCCCTAAACCCTAAACAACGCTCAATCTTTGTTTCTAATACCCTAAACAATAAAATGAGATCTTTAATATTAAACAATAAGTATCAAAAATAGCTTCCCTAAATCCTAAACAACAAATATAATGGGCCATCAAAAATAACTTCTCTAAACCCTAACCATGAAGCTAAGAACTTTAAACATTTTCAAAACAAGAAAAAAAAAAGACAACTTTAGGGTTACTTATAGAAATTACCTCGTTCCAAAGTGGAATATCTTCCCCATTGTTGCTCCAATACTCGTTATTGTTCGGATTGTCCATTTTTTGTACAAAAAATGTGAGTGAAAATCAAGATTTTGGGAGTGTTTAGGATGAGGGTTTAGGTTCGAAATGGATTCGAAATGGGTTGTTAGCCAGGAAAGAAGATGGGTCATTATTACAGTTAGGTGGGGACAAGACGGTTAATTCAATGCGTTTTGCAACAGACTGAACCACACGTTACGTGTCAAACCGTGCCACACGTTACGTGTCAAACCATGCCACACGTTACGAGTGGAGTAGATTGGCACGTTATGTGTGAAACACACTCACACGTAACGTGTGATTACTAGGGTTTAGGGTTTAGGCGTATATAGGGTAGGGTAGGATGGGTAGGGGTAGGGTTTAGGTTTTGTGGTTTAGGGTTATGGCATTTCGGTAGAGTTTAGAATAATGAGTTTTAAGTTTAGGGTTTAGGGTAACGGGTTAGGGTTTAGGGTTAGAGTTATGATTAGGGTTAAGGGTTTGAGTTTAGAGTTTATCTTTAATTATTAAGGGTGAATTTGGGTATGCGAGTTACATTGTTTATGAGAGTGGTTGACGTTTAGGGTTTAGGGTTATTAGGGTAAGAGTGGTTGAGGTCCTTAATGCTAATGGTTGAAGTCTTTAATGCTAGTGGTTGAGGTCTTTAATTCTTGTGGTTGTGGTATTTAATTACTACAGCTGTATATATCATTTCACTATATAAGAGGCATTAGGGTTGTTTGTTCACTACAACACTTCCAACACAAGCGGGATTGAAGATTCATTTGTGGGTAAGCTTCTTCTTCCAGTTTCTTTCGATTTAGTAACCCTAATTGGCCTTTTCATATTAATGGAATTGTAGGAAACCAAGCACTACATCAAATAATGACATCTTCATCTGAATCATCATCAAACCTAAATAGGCACCATCAACAAATAAGTGCTCCACAATGCGAGTGTAATTTGAAAACCATTGTCCGTACTTGGGATTTGCAGTGGAACTACGGAAGGGGGTATTGGGGATGCCCAAGACTAGGGTGTTTATACAAGAATTGGATTGATCCTGTGTATGAGGAGAGGGCACACGCGGTTATTCGACAACAATGGCGGGAAAAACAAGATCTTATTAAGGGGAATCAAGATGTTGTTAACCAAAATCAAGATCTTATTAAGCAAAATCAAGAACTTTTACAAGATATGGATAAGATGCGTAGGTATAACCTCAATCTATATAATGGTGTACATCATATAATGCCTTGATGTCGTATCTTTTGTGTAATATTGTTTACGTACTATCAACCTTTGTAGGGAGCAAGCAATTTTATCAAAGCAGAGACATGATATGTCGCGAAGTTTTACAAGAGACTATCCTAATTTTTTCAAACGCAACTAGGCGATGTCATTTATTTTGTGCTAGGTTTTCTAAGTTTATGAAGAACTTGTATTATTTCTTGTATTGTGAGCTAAATGTGATTGTATTCATCCAACGTAATGAACAATTCTATTCTATCTTCTATGTTGATTATTTTGGGGTGTTTTTTGTAGGATTTTAGATAAACAAATAAATACTACAAATAAACAATAATATGATACAACATTCATACATGTAACATTATAATATGTATAAAATAAATAATAATTTAACATTGAACAACAAATAAATACCACAAAATATACAATAATATGACATACACAAATACCATAAACCCTATTGACTAACCCACACGTAACGTGTGGGTACAAACCACACGTAGCGTGTGAAATGGTCCCACACGTAACGTGTGGAGCACTGTCACACGTAACGTGTGGTTTGTACCCTCACGTTACGTGCGAGCCTATGCGCCAAACGGCAAAAATGCCTATGCGTCGAAAAGTAATCGTATAATTATATTCATGATTACCATGGGCGGACACAAGTGGGGCTCAGTCATTGGAATTTTGAAGGGGAAAAAAAATTTATACGAGATGTTTTTTTTTCTTTATCCAAAATTTTTATTTTTATTTTTTCCTAAAAAATTTCTTCAGAAATTTCAAACTAATTTTTATAGTTTTCCAATTTTAAAAATATTTTTTACATAAGATTTATTATGTATAATTCTAAAAAATACTAATATTTATCTAAATTTGTACACAATTTTTCAATAAGATATGTAATATTTTCATTATATTTATTCTTATTTGTGTTAAAACTTTCAAAATTTAGGGTTTATGGATTTGTAAATTTTACAAATTAATTTTTATACAAATTTGTTGAGATTACGCAATGAAAGTAGTCTGTAATGATGAAATTTGTTTAATTTGTGTAATTTTTGGTCAATTTTGAGTAAAATTTCATTTAAAGTTTGGATATAGAGTTTGTTGTTTGAAATTGAGGTTGTTTGTGTAAAATAGATGGTAGAATTAAAAATTATAGTTTAGAATTTTGTATAAGGTAGATGATAATATTTTACTCTTCAAGATTTTAATCCCACTGGACGACAATTCTGCGTCCGCCCATGAATTGATTACCACATTAAAAATGGAGTCTCGAAATCCAAGTATACATTTTCTTTCATTATTACGCGAATTAACTGTTAAAGTCAAGTACGAAGACGTATGATTTGAATCTAACCCCGGCCAAAAACATGCTTAATACCCTAAAAATATGCTTTCACAACCAATATTGAAGATTAAAGGCATGTTTTGACAAGCCATATATACGTCAATCTTGACAAAGGGTTACTAGCTCCGTACATGTAAAATGATACATCTATCCTCATGATGCATATATACGATTGCTACCGTAATGAGTTGGACAATCTTGGTATCTTCGAGCTGTACATAAATTATTAGATCTGAAGGATATGATTCACATGAATCATGATCACCTCTCAACCAGAGGATGATCGTACGTACGGTATGACGCTGTTGGAATTTGTCCTAATCTTGTATTTTTGTCGGTTTAGGGGAAAAGAAAATTCGTGGAGAAAACAAAAATCTTTTATTTTTGTCGGTTTAGGGTACGGCAAGACAAATGTGCTTGACCATTTATTTGCTTCTGCAGCGATATATTTTGTGCGTCTTCTAATAGCTAATATCACCCCTAGGAATATCCGAGCGGTCACCAAGTATAAGGATTAAGGAATAGCTCGTTTTTAACTTACCAAAAATATATAAATAGGATCTTTTTTAGAATTACCAATGCAATGCTTGCTTGAATTGCAAGCCTCTTAATTCCTCCCATATAAAAGAAGTCAGCCTGTAAATTATATTCAGAATTGTCGATCCTCCATTGGCGGTTGTCGGAGAATAGTGTCCGAAGCGGGAACGTCGTCTCTGGGAATTAATGACCGAATGAAGTCGACTCCCGGAGGCGGCGCCCTTCTTCGCTGCTCTTTTTCCTCAATTGCCCATGAAGGGTCCTCAAACAAACACGTGCAATATTACTCGAGGCTGGATATTTTGAGATTGATCGAATTACGTAAGTTTTGATTAACATGGGAGATAGATAAAGAGTAAATATATTCATATTTACTAGTATTCTATTGTGTATAAGTTTATGGTCTTATATTAAGTAGATTCTTGAAGGATAAAGTATTATTCGGTGTCTCCAAGAGTTGGATAAATTAGAGTAAGATTGAAGTATTACGTATATCTGGCATATTCCATACTGGCACGACCTGATTTGAAGGACTAATTGGTTTGTTTGTAAAGGGTAATCTGAGATTTCTTGCACTGGATCGATCGCATCAAATTAACCAATGTTAGACTTGAAACATAGCGAAGTAATGACTGTTGGAACTCATTTTTAAGTGGCGTCGGTAACTTTTCCGGGCACAATTTCGGTGGGCTTCGGCCAATGAAAACACCGGAAAATGAAAACATTGGCTTCGTCTCCGCGAGCACATTCTCGTAATGTACTCATACGATAAAAATGAATTCCGTTTCAATGAGAAATGGAGGCCCAAAGTTGGTTCCTTGAAGTACAAAACTTGAGAAAATTTTGGGATAGATTTGTGTTCCACATTGGAAGTTGGGGGATAAATTTCACTAGTATATATACTAGGAAATTGGATCCAAGGTTATATGGCCTTGGCTCACCACCAATGTGTAATGGGAAGAGGACCAATCTCAACAAGATCACACGCGCGCCGAGCCGATTCGGGTCGGGTCGGACCGAAGGGCTGAGCTGAGCCTGGGCTTGGGCCGGGTTGGGCCTTGGGCCCAATACATAGCTTGGCGGCAGTTGCGGGAGTGCTCCCAGTCTCCCACCTTCTTCTCCTCCACTATGTTGGTGCTCCAACGTCTCCAGAGGCTCTATAAGAGAGCTATTTGCCTCTCATTCAGAATCATCCGAACAGTCTCCACATCTCTCTTTTCTCCTACTCGGTTTTATCGAGTCTGAGAGCACACACCGAAACAGGTTCGCAAGGCTTCTGACGTTTGGTTGTGCAACACAGAAGAGCAATCGCAGTTGCGCGCCGATTCGGGTCGGGTCGGACCGGAGGGTTGAGCTAAGCCTTGGGCATGGGCCGGGTTGGGCCTTGGGCCCAATACATAGCTTGGCAGCAGTTGCGGGAGTGCTCCCAGTCTCCCACCTTCTTCTCCTCCACTATGTTGGTGCTCCAACGTCTCCAGAGGCTCTATAAGAGAGCTCTTTGCCTCTCATTCAGAATCATCCGAACAGTCTCCACATCTCTCTTTTCTCCTACTCGGTTTTATCAAGTCTGAGAGCACACACCGAAACAGGTTCGCAAGGCTTCTGACGTTTGATTGTGCAACACAGAAGAGCAATCGCAGTTGCGCGCCGATTCGGGTCGGGTCGGACCGGAGGGTTGAGCTAAGCCTTGGGCATGGGTCGGGTTGGGCCTTGGGCCCAATACATAGCTTGGCGGCAGTTGCGGGAGTGCTCCCAGTCTCCCACCTTCTTCTCCTCCACTATGTTGGTGCTCCAACGTCTCCAGAGGCTCTATAAGAGAGCTATTTGCCTCTCATTCAGAATCATCTGAACAGTCTCCACATCTCTCTTTTCTCCTACTCGGTTTTATCGAGTCTGAGAGCACACACAAAAACAGGCTCGCAAGGCTTCTGACGTTTGATTGTGCAACACAGAAGAGCAATTGCAGTTGCGCGCCGAGCCGATTCGGGTCGGGTCGGACCGGAGGGTTGAGCTAAGCCTTGGGCATGGGCCGGGTTGGGCCTTGGGCCCAATACATAGCTTGGCGGCAGTTGTTGAAGTGCTCCCAGTCTCCCACCTTCTTCTCCTCCACTATGTTGGTGCTCCAACGTCTCTAGAGGCTCTATAAGAGAGCTCTTTGCCTCTCATTCAGAATCATCCGAACAGTCTCCACATCTCTCTTTTCTCCTACTCGGTTTTATCGAGTCTGAGAGCACACACAGAAACAGGTTCGCAAGGCTTCTGACGTTTGATTGTGCAACACAGAAGAGCAATCGCAGTTGCACGCTGAGCCGATTCGGGTCGTGATGTGTCTATGGGAACCATCATTTTTGAAGAAGGTCAAAAACTTGTCCCGAAGAAATGGTTCGAAACTTGGAAGGTGTCAAAACCGAAGAATTTGTCTCGTCGACACCTACTCATTATTCTGGCCATATCCGGAGCTACGAAAGTCCAATGGAGGCCCACGAATAGTCATTGGAAAGCTAAGGAAAATATATACAACTATCATGTCAAGGTCTTCCTCAAATTCCCGGCAAAGAAACCCAGAAAGCATTGGCTTTACGACAGTTCAGCAGAAGAGTTCACATTCAATGCAAGGGAGGCCAAGGGGCGCAAGGAGCTGATTTGCTGCATTGAAGACCTTGATTTGCTGCATTGAAGACCATTAATTGGCAGCCCTTAATTGCTAAAAATGGTACAAACAATTGTCTTAATTTTCTTCTTAAATTGGCGATTTATTTGACTAGAATAATGGCTTGCAATTTATTGCATTGTGGCCGTTGGTTTTGTTGGCTATTTAGTTGGTTTTTACTTCATTTGTAAGGCACGCTTGAATTGAATAAAAAAGTCTATCAAACTCTCTTTTCCCTTGCTCTAACATTCTTGCGTCAAATTCCCTTATTGCCGAGTGTGTATATCTCTCCAACAACTTCTTTCTCAACCAAGTCTGCGTCGAGTCTTCCCTCCCCTTGAAGAACTATTCGTGAGCCAACATCCCACACCAAGAATGCCTACCAAAGGTGCCTCCATCATCCATCTCATCCATCCTTAAATCCATCACCATTACGATCCATCCCAAACTCCACTCGCACCATCGTAGATTTCCTTCCCGGAACTTTCGACAGCCTCTCAGTAGAACCAGTGTATCTTTTTATTCCCTACCCATAAAATTCTACAATTTTGAGGGAATAAACTAGACTTCAAGATCTAACTCTGGAATTTGGAATCACTTCATTTCGATCTCAGACGATAGAGAACGATCCAGTTGAAGTCAGACCTGTTTTCTGGGCTTTGGGTTGACGATTGCTTGAAGATCTTTCGAGCCTTCCCTTGCACCGCATCATTCCCGATCCTTAATTCACATCAGGTCGGGTCGGACAGGAGGGCTGAGCTAAGCCTGGGCTTGGGCCGGGTTGGGCCTTGGGCCCAATACATAGCTTGGCAGCAGTTGCTGAAGTGCTCTCACCTTCTTCTCCTCCACTCTGTTGGTGCTCCAACGTCTCCAAAGGCTCTATAAGAGAGCTCTATGCCTCTCATTCATAATCATCCGAACAGTCTCCACATCTCTCTTGGGTCACCACCAATGTGTAATGGGGAGAGGACCTAGCTCAACAAGACCACACGCGCGCCGAGCCGATTCGGGTCGGGTCGGACCGGAGGGCTGAGCTGAGCCTGGGCTAGGGTCGGGTTGGGCCTTGGGCCCAATACATAGCTTGGCGGCAGTTGCTGAAGTGCTCCCAGTCTCCCACCTTCTTCTCCTCCACTATGTTGGTGCTCCAACGTCTCCAGAGGCTCTATAAGAGAGCTCTTTGCCTCTCATTCAGAATCATCGAACAGTCTCCACATCTCTCTTTTCTCCTACTCGGTTTTATCGAGTCTGAGAGCACACACAGAAACAGGTTCGCAAGGCTTCTGACGTTTGATTGTGCAACACAGAAGAACAATCGCAGTTGTGCGCCGAGCCGATTCGGGTCGGGTCGGACCGGAGGGCTGAGCTGAGCCTGGGCTTGGGCCGGGTTGGGCCTTGGGCCCAATACATAGCTTGGCGGCAGTTGCTGAAGTGTTCCCACCTTCTTCTCCTCCACTCTGTTGGTGCTCCAACGTCTCTAGAGGCTCTATAAGAGAGCTCTCTGCCTCTCATTCAGAATCATCCGAACAGTCTCCATATCTCTCTTGGGTCACCACCAATGTGTAATGGGGAGAGGACCTAGCTCAACAAGACTACACGCGCGCCGAGCCGATTCGGGTTGGGTCGGACCGGAGGGCTGAGCTGAGCCTGGGCTAGGGTCGGGTTGGGCCTTGGGCCCAATACATAGCTTGGCGGTAGTTGCTGAAGTGCTCCCAGTCTCCCACCTTCTTCTCCTCCACTATGTTGGTGCTCCAACGTCTCCAGAGGCTCTATAAGAGAGCTATTTGCCTCTCATTCAGAATCATCCGAACAGTCTCCACATCTCTCTTTTCTCTTACTCGGTTTTATCGAGTCTGAGAGCACACACAGAAACAGGTTTGCAAGGCTTCTGACGTTTGATTGTGCAACACAGAAGAGCAATCGCAGTTGCGTGCCGAGCCGATTCGGGTCGGGTCGGACCGGAGGGCTGAGCTAAGCCTGGGCTTGGGCCGGGTTGGGCCTTGGGCCCAATACATAGCTTGGCGGCAGTTGCTGAAGTGCTCCCACCTTCTTCTCCTCCACTCTGTTGGTGCTCCAACGTCTCCAGAGGCTCTATAAGAGAGCTTTATGCCTCTCATTCAGAATCATCCGAACAGTCTCCACATTTCTCTTTTCTCCTACTCGGTTTTATCGAGTCTGAGAGCACACACAGAAACAGGTTCGCAAGGCTTCTGACGTTTGATTGTGCAACACAGAAGAGCAATCGCAATTGCGCGCCGAGCCGATTCAGGTCGGGTCGGACCGGAGGGCTGAGCTAAGCCTGGGCTTGGGCCGGGTTGGGCCTTGGGCCCAATACATAGCTTGGCGGCAGTTGCTGAAGTGCTCCCACCTTCTTCTCCTCCACTCTGTTGGTGCTCCAACGTCTCTAGAGGCTCTATAAGAGAGCTCTCTGCCTCTCATTCACAATCATCCGAACAGTCTCCACATCTCTCTTTTCTCCTACTCGGTTTTATCGAGTCTGAGAGCACACACAGAAATAGGTTCGCAAGGCTTCTGACGTTTGATTGTGCAACACAGAAGAGCAATCGCAATTGTGCGCCGAGCCGATTCAGGTCGGGTCGGACCGGAGGGCTGAGCTAAGCCTGGGCTTGGGCCGGGTTGGGCCTTGGGCCTAATACATAGCTTGGCGGCAGTTGCTGAAGTGCTCCCACCTTCTTCTCCTCCACTTTGTTGGTGCTCCAACGTCTCTAGAGGCTCTATAAGAGAGCTCTCTGCCTCTCATTCAGAATCATCCGAACAGTCTCCACATCTCTCTTTTCTCCTACTTTGTTTTATCGAGTCTGAGAGCACACACAGAAACAGGTTCGCAAGGCTTCTAACGTTTGATTGTGCAACACAGAAGAGCAATCGCAATTGCGCGCCGAGCCGATTCAGGTCGGGTCGGACCGGAGGGCTGAGCTAAGCCTGGGCTTGGGCCCAATACATAGCTTGGCGGCAGTTGCTGAAGTGCTCCCACCTTCTTCTCCTCCACTCTATTGGTGCTCCAACGTCTCCAGAGGCTCTATAAGAGAGCTCTCTGCCTCTCATTCAGAATCATCCGAACAGTCTCCACATCTCTCTTTTCTCCTACTCGGTTTTATCGAGTCTGAGAGCACACACAGAAACAGGTTTGCAAGGCTTCTGACGTTTGATTGTGCAACACAGAAGAGCAATCGCAATTGCGCGCCGAGCCGATTCGGGTCGGGTCGAACCGGAGGGCTGAGATAAGCCTGGGCTTGGGCCGGGTTGGGCCTTGGGCCCAATACATAGCTTGGCGGCAGTTGCTGAAGTGCTCCCACCTTCTTCTCCTCCACTCTGTTGGTGCTCCAACGTCTCCAGAGGCTCTATAAGAGAGCTCTCTGCCTCTCATTCAGAATCATTCGAACAGTCTCCACATCTCTCTTTTCTCCTACTCGGTTTTATCGAGTTTGAGAGCACACACAGAAACAGGTTCGCAAGGCTTCTGACGTTTGATTGTGCAACACAGAAGAGTAATCGCAGTTGCGCACTGAGCCGATTCAGGTCGGGTCGAACCGGACCGAAGGGCTGAGTTGAGCCTGGGTCGGGAGAGGACCTAGCTCAACAAGACCACACGCGCGCCGAGCCGATTCGGTTCGGACCGGACCGGAGGGATGAGTTGAGCCTGGGCTTGAGCCGGGTTGGGCCTTGGGCCCAATACATAGCTTGGTGACAGTTGTTGAAGTGCTCCCACCTTCTTCTCCTCCACCGGACCGGAGGGCTGAGTTGAGCCTGGGCTTGGGCCGGGTTGGGCCTTGTGCCCAATACATAGCTTGGCGGCAGTTGCTGAAGTGCTCCCACCTTCTTCTCCTCCACTCTGTTGGTGCTCCAAATATATAAGTAGGATATTTTTTAGAATGTTTTTTTCTAGTATGTGCGCATAGACATACTCTAACAAGCCCATTTTTTATAATATTTTTTTTAGTCACTAGTTTACTTTTTTTTCTTAAGGGTTTATCCATTCTCTATTAGAGAATATTTTATAGATAGTTTCCTATTTTAACTTGTTAGGCTAGAAAAACCGTTTTTAGAATTACCAATGCAATGCTTGCTTGAGTTGCAAACCTAGCCTCTTCCTCCCCTATATATAAAAGAAGGCAGCCTGCAGTAAATCGATCATATTCAGAATTTAGTACGTACTAGTCTTGTTTTGTGGTACGGTGGACTACGTACGAATTGTCGATCCTCCATCGGCGGTCGTCGGGGATTAGCGTCCGAAGCGGGAACGTCGTCTCTGGGAATGACCGATCGAATGAAGTCGGACTCCCGGAGCCGGCGCCCTTCTTCGCCGTTGGTCGTCTTCGCCCGCCCATGAAAGCTCCTCAAACAAATTAAATTACTCGAGCCTGGATATTTTGAGATTCATCGAATTACGTACGTCTTGATTAATTAACATGAGAGATGAGGAAGTAAGTATTTACTCCTATTCTATTTAGTATTTTTGCACGTATTGTTCTATATTAAGTACGTACAGACATGAAACATAACTCTTCTTTCTTGAAGGATTAATTGGTTTGTTTGTAAAGCCCTAAAGGGTAATTCAGAGGTTTCTTCCACCGTACACGATCGATTATAGGCTTCTAGTAAATTAATCAATTGTTAGATTTGATCGATAATCTTGAAGTTCTTCTTTTTGCTATAATATTTAGGTATAATTTTAATATATAATTTTTTTGTGTGCACTCCACATTTGTCAGGTTCATCATGGACGCCCAAATAATTAGAGTTGTAGTTTACGTTAATACAGCTTCATTTTTTTCTGATAAACCAAAAATATATGAACTCTTTTTAGCATAACATACATGAACTTTAGATCCACCACGTAACATCCACAATCAGGGGCATACATGAGCTTGAGACTAAAATTAAAATCCAAGTAAAATAGTAAAATTATTTCATTCACCTAATAGGCTAATATCACTCAGCTAAATGCAAAAACTCTCAAAGATGGTGAGAAAAATTCATTACTCCACCCAACTCCTAACAAGAAAAATCTAACATGCTGAAATTATATAGAAATAAAAAGTCCCATCAATTTTCTATTTTTTCTTATAAAAAATGAGATATTTTAGCTCGTGACATAAAAAATATTGTTTACATTGAGTTCACCGTCTATCTTATAATAGAAAACTCAATTTTAAACAACAAACCCAATATTATTTTAAACAACAAACCCAATATTCGAATCCTGAATAATTTTTTTGTTCAAAATTGATCAAAAAATTACACAATTTAAACAAATTACTCAACTCTAACACAAATAAGGATAGATATAAAAGAGATAATGTATTATTTTTTTTAAAGACTTGTGTGTAAATTTGGATAAGGTTATATTTTTTAGTATTGTTTAAGGTTATGCATAACAAATTTCTAATTATTTTTTTTTTTTTTTTGTGAAAAATCATAAGTAATTTTGACAACTCTAATTATTTGTGCGTCCATCTTAATAAAGATTAAAGATCGATGGTGCTATGTGAGACAGATTTTAACAAAGAGATTAACTCTTATTTATACTGTATGAATTAATTATTTTTTGATAGCTAAAAAAGTTAACTTAAAACTTGAATAAAAAAAGGTCATGATCAGGAGTAAAATTTCATTTTTTTTAATATTACAAAGATTAACTTGATCCACAGAACAATCTAATTCACAAAATAATTTAAACAATTTGCATACTTGTAGATAACAAAGCTATATATAATAAATTATGTCTAACAATTATCATATATATTAAATTTTTTTTTTTAAATAGTAAGAGCATGCACATAAGCACATTTAAAAGAAGTAATTTTTCATAATTATTGAAATATTATAAATAAAAATGAAATTCGAACTCATTATCTTGTAATCGCGTAATATTTTATTTACAAGCTCCAGTGAAAAGACACAATTTAATATCATATTTAAAAATACTTTGTTTTCAAATGTTCTCTATATATATCCTCAACTCAATATTTTTTTCCCCCAAATTAGTGATAACGAAATCACACCCAACTCCACATAAAATTCATCAGCAATACCTTTAGTTAACTAATACCTTAAGTTTTTTATCCAAAAAAAAAACTAATACCTTTAGTTTGAACAAAATTTTAATATTCATTTAGACATTTTATCATCAATAGAAACTTCAAATTGCCGAAAAAAGATTACCAAATCATCTGTAATTTGCAAAAGTACAAAAACACCCACATAAAATTGACGATAGAATTTAGCTGAAAATGACAATAATAAATTACCCAACGCACTAAAGAAAGCACACTTGTTTTCCGGGATCTTATTGTTAACCTCTTTCTTGCTCTGTAGTCTGTACAATACTATAATACCAGTTCTTCTCTTTCCCCTTTACCCTAGACTCTACCTACACCTGAGTGAAAGAGATATAATCCTCCCAACCAAGTAAACACCACACTTTTCCTGTGATTTGGGCATTCTCTCTATAATATGATCCATCAAGCTTCTTTCTTGATTTAATCTGTCGCTAGATTGAGCACACCTTACAAGCAAATGTCTACCCTCTTGGACAAATCTCATGTTGACATAGAGCAAGGAGGCGGTCGCCGGAGCTCCGCCGACACCCGCCTCTGCTCCGCCGCTGATGTGGGTGGTGGTGGGTCCAGCGGTGATGAGATTCTTGGGGCTCCGGATGACAAGGCGAGAGCCTCTTCTGTGGATTTGGAAGTGGATCTGGAGAGCGGAGTTGGCGATGAGAAATCTCATTCCTGCAAAAACAAGAGAAATTGCAGGATTTGCCATATGAGCTTGGATGCTTCAAACCCAGATTCAGGGATTCCCTTGGAATTGGGCTGTTCTTGTAAGAATGATTTGGCTGCTGCCCACAAACATTGTGCTGAGGCTTGGTTCAAAATTAGGGGCAACAAGTAAGTTTTTTTGAATCTTCTTTTCAATATTAGTACTGCTTCCTTTTGGGGGTTTTGAATGGTACCATTTTTGTGTATATATGAACTGCTACAGGTTATTTTTGTCCTTTTCCAGAAAGTTTGTTCATATGGAAGTGGAGTTATGGCAATGGAGTAGTTTTACTATTATGAGGGATGGGCCTTTTTTTGTATCTTAATTAGTTGTGATCTGCTTATGGAAATGTTAATGAAATTTAAGATCTTGGTAGCTTGTTGATTCTTGCAATTATTATCTTGTTTTCTTTGAACCGAGGACAAACTTGTTTTTAATCCAAAGATGGGTATGAGCTCTTTCTTTTGTTTAGTTTGTGTTTATTGTCAACCTGTTTGGTGGTGGAATTTATTGTATTTCTGCATTCTGCTTTCTTTTTGTATTTGTCAGCTAAATGGTTTTGATTCTTGAAAATGCAGAACTTGGTTTGTTCCTTGTAAGCCTTAACTTTCTTGAAAGTATGGAACTTGTGATGGGTTTATGAAAGGGATCTGAATTTGTGTCCTAGTTTAAGCAAAACTTGATCTATTTTCTCTCAATTTGCAGTAAAAATTGATTGGATCTTGATCTGTTACTCTGCATATTTTGTTGCCTCTGTTCAGCTTCTGATTCATTAATTGATGCAGGACCTGTGAGATCTGTGGTTCAACTGCACAGAACGTGGTGGGCGTAAATGAAGCTACGGCCGCTGAGAACTTGAATGACCCAAATGGGCCGGCGCCTGTGCCCAACGGGCCAGCCCATTCAGCCGACACCAGGCGATTCTGGCAAGGCAACCGCTTCTTGAACTTCCTGCTAGCTTGCATGGTATTTGCATTTGTCATCTCTTGGCTCTTTCACTTCAACGTCCCCTCGTAAATTCCGAAATGTCAACACAACAACTGTACAGAAGAAGAAGCCAGTGCAATCTCCTTTATCTACGTCATCTGTAGCGCACCCTGCGTTTTGCGCCTTGTGTTATTATTCCTATGTAGCTTGTTTATAAGTAGTCAAGAAGAGGATTGAGGAGTTTGTGTGATTGTGAGTCTGAAATTTAAGAGTGGTTTCTTGGTTTGCTCAGTTCAAGATTGGCAGGTGGTTGTTTATTTTAGGGTTAAGAAAATGCCCTTGTGAAAGTGTTAAAGCATATTGCAAGCTTGAGATCATGAACAATGGGTTACAATGGTGGTGACTGGTGACCCATAAAAATATTAAATCTTCATCCACTTTATGTATTCTTGACGAATCAATCCATTCCATTTTTTTACTTCAGATAGCATACAAATTAAACTTATTTGGTAAAAGAAACAAGATTGCATTAGGATGTTGTAGAAAAAACTACCACTATAAAAATTGCTCAGCACTTCTGGACTTCTAGATAGTGTTCCAAAGAACCAAGATTTCATTATGTTTAAAACTGGATAATAACTTTGGTAAAACACACGTTGCATAAAACAAAGCACAAATTAGGTAATCAAATGAACAACTTATGATAAAACTAATTGGGGCTCATATACTTCAATGAAAACGGTCTCAGCAAAAGGCAAATTATGTTACGAAATTACATTTACTGATTATTAACTTCATAGCTTGGACGCAACGCAGCGAATTTAGGGGGACACTGGACACATACAACGACACACAGAAATACACAAAAACCAACATAGTAGTACGGACCCTAGTAAACCCGACCCGGAATTGACAAGGAGACCGCTTTGGGCCTAACCGGAGATCTGAATGGACTTGACCTCTGCCTTCTTCTCCTCCTCCACCTTTGGCACCGTGACGGTGAGCACTCCGTTCTCCATCGACGCCTTGACCTCCTCTATCTTCGCGTTCTCCGGCAGCCGGAACCTGCGGATGAACCTGCCGGAGCTCCGCTCCACGCGGTGCCACCTGTCGTTCTTCTCCTCCTTCTCCTTGTTCCTCTCGCCGCTGATCTGCAGCACTCTCCCGTCCTCCACCTCCACCTTCACCTCCTCCTTCTTCAACCCCGGCATGTCGGCCTTGAACACGTGCGCCTCCGGCGTCTCCTTCCAGTCGATCCTCGCGTTCACCATCGCCGACGTCTCCTTATCCCTCGGGAACGCGTTGGATACCGCCGACGAGCTCCCTCCGAACGGGAATCCTACGAACGGATCCCACACGTCGAGAGAGAACGGGTCGTATACGTTGCTCCGGCGGCCGCCAAAGATGCTCGGAATCAGCGACATCCTCGATGAGTTGATTGAAAGCTCAAAAGTTCTCTAGAGATGGAAATTGAAGGGCTGATTGCTGGAATGTAGTTTTTTCGGATAGCGATTTCTGTGACTTCGATTGATTTGAACAATTGAGGATGAAGAGTAATTTATAGGAATGAGAGGAAGATTCCGGGACGTTCTTGAGAGGTTTTCAAGTGATCGGATAATTCTAGACGAGTGTGGAACTCTCTGTAACTTTCTGGGCTCATCACATCAGTCGGGCCGTTCTTTTATCTTGTTTACTGGGCCGTTTCAATTGGGCTTCAAATAAAATTCATTGTTTACTGGGCCGCTTACGAACCGTAAGAACTGCCGTTTCATAAATATGCACAACAAATTTTGAGAATATAACAAAAAGGCATATGACTATAAAATAGAGTCAGACTTGTATACTTTGGTTAAGTAGAGTTATGGCGTTACTACACGTGAGTCTTTTTTGAATGTTTTTGAGTAATTTTGAAGGGACTAGTTCAAATCATAACGACCCAACAAGCTCAAAACAATTTTAGATACAATATGAAACACAGAGATATGTAATTGCCCAATTGGGGTTGGAAACTTGAACATTATTGTCATTTTTTGTAATGTAGAAAGATATATGAGAAACATTAATAATTTCAACTGAGTTTTTTAAGTTAGATTAATAGTGCTTACTTATCCGATTGTTACAATCAATCAATCAATCACGGGTTAAAAGCTGCCGGTCGTAGGACTAACCCTGATCATTGTATCGCTTTTTACGCTGTCATGGGCCAGGCATGACACTTAACATTGGGATATTTTCAACTTTAATTGAGATGTTCTGATTTTAACATTACATTTTTGGTAGTTTTTTTTGGGTAGAATTACATTTTTGGTAGTTGGTAAGTGAAAATATGAATATGGTTCACGTGTCATTATGGCCGCAAGTTTTGGTAGACGTGCTGCATCCATCAATATAGATGGGTCAAAACACTTGTCACGCTCTTCTTTTTGGGGGCAAATACACTTGTCACGTTGATTTCTTGTCTCCTCGCCATCTCTCGTGTAGTTTTTGATGTTCTTAAATGTTCTTTTTTACATGCAACTTTGGAAGCTATTGGTTGGGAAAATATCAACGTTTTTTAAATTATGTTAGAGATTAAAAATCTTGAAAACTAAATCCTAAAAAAACATCAAATAATTTAAAATATATAAAAATTCAAATTTATATTTTAGAATATTTAATTTTTATCCTAAGGACATAAATTATTGAAATCGAAATCAATATTATAAGAAATTTGATAAATCTCACTCATATAATTATTAAGTTATATGGATTTTTTTTATTATATTATTTGAGTGAAAAATATACAGATTTGAATTAGATGATTCTAAAAACTTGAAATTTACTATTAAAGGACACGGATTCGGTGAGAAAGGATGCCTTAGGTGAGAACGTGAGAATATGCAAATACATGCAAAAATTCATGCACAACTGAGTTTTCACTTACACATAGTCACATATATAGTAAAAAATATGTGCACATACAGGCAAAGATCCATGAACATTTTAAGGTGTGTATGAACTTTTGCGTGTATGTGCATGAATTATAACTTACACATAGTCACACACATAGTACAAAAATATATGCACATACAAGTAAAAATCAATGCACAGTTTGTGATGTGCATGGATTTTTGTCTGTGTATGCATGAGTTTTCACTTACACATAATCCTCATATAGTCACAAATTTATGCACATACAGACAAAAATCAATGCACATCTTGAGGTGTGCATAATTTTTTGTCTGTATGTTCATGAGTTCCCACCTACTAAAGTCGTGCGCATACAGTCGTAAATTCATGCACATTCGACATTCTGACATTCTCACATAAGCACCCATTCTCACATGAACATTTTCCACTCTTAAATAATGAAATATTAATACTTAAAATAGTATTATAATGACTCAATTATTTATTTATTATATTTAATGTCTCGTGTAAATTCATACATGATTTTTTACAAATATAAATTCATTTCAATAGATTAACTTTTATATCACTAATTAGTAAGCTCTTTTTGAAAATATAATAAATGGCACTTAGGCTATTTTATCTTTATACTACCAATTCCATGATTTCGTTTTTCAAAGAACTACCGACAACATGATACATAAAATTTATTCATTTAATTTAAATATTATAATAAATAATTTCATGCTTAATTGCTTACAATTAACAATAACCCCAATCTTATCTATATATATATATTAAAGCAAAAAAATTTAGAGTCATCATATTCATTCCGGACTCACAAATCATAGGTGTCAATTTGTGATTAATCCAATTTATTTTTGTATTAATAATTCTATTTAATTTAAATCACAATATCTAATCATAAGTAAATTTAAATCTATAAATCATATATATGTACAATTTTGTTGAATGTTTATATACATAAAGGTAATAATTTTTAATTATATGCAACAATTGTTGATGTTGGTAAACTTTTGTCATTTTCAAGTTTGATACCTGGATTTTTACACTAATGATACGTAAGTATGCTTTGTATATAGTATATTGATATATAAATGAATTTTAGTTGATTGACTAAATTTGTATTTTAAAAGATATTAACTTATGGTTCAAATATCATATAATAAACAAAAATTTGTATATTGCAATTGTCAAAATCAATTAAAATATGGATAAAATTTTTTTGAAATATTATAATACATTGTACGGTTAAGATTTGATATCAAATTAAAAAACCTTAAGATTCAAGAAACGTGCAGCAAAAATTGCTAAACGAATTAACAAAACTTATAAAAACAAAATCTTATAGATAATCGTATACTGTTTTAACAAACGAATCTTTAAATCTAGATATTTATAATCATGAATACGATTAAAATTTGAATTTACGGGAATGAATTAAAACCAAGTTATTTAATTACGTCTAGGTTAATTTATAATTAAGTTGGTCTACTTATCTTCAATAAATTACTTTTTGAACAATTATAAGTCAAATGCGTAGTAGGAAATTTCAAGTTGGAATTCTTTAATATTAGATTTAATGAAATATGTTAGATTATATACATGAAGTACCGATTACATTAATTAGAAAATAAATTTTGATGAAGACTGATAAAAAACAAATAAAAAATCTAATAATTATTGTGGAAGAAAATCCTTTAATTTATTAATTAAAAAATATAATTATATATGTAAACTCATAAAAATAATATTACTAATTACATAAATGAATATAAGTATTTGATATATAAGTTTAGTAGAAAATCTATCGTATATTAGTTCGACATATATAAGTTTATTGTTTGTAATTTATAGAAATTAAAATTTTAAAAAAACATACATAAAAGCTTATATATATTTGAAGTTAGTTGTGATTAGATATTGATTTAAATTGAAATATAATGTTAAGAAAAAAAAGTGGATTAATACTCTTGCTATTAATGTCACACCTAATTGGTTACACAAAATTATTTTATGTAACACAAAATTAGGCGGCACGAAGTAATACTCTTGCTACACGAAATTAATTTATGTAACACAAAATTAGGCGGCACGAAGTAATACTCTTGCTACACGAAATTAATTTATGTAACACAAAATTAGGCGGCACGAAGTAATACTCTCGCTAGTTGCTACACGATATTATTTTATGTAACACAGAATTAGGCGACATGAAGTAATACCCTTGCTACACGAAATTATTTTATGTATCACGAAATTAATTTAAGTAACACGAAATTAGGTGTCACGAAGTACCCTTGCTATACAAAATTATTTTATGTAACCCGAAATTAGGTGGCACGAAGTAATACTCTTGCTACACAAAATTAGTTTATGTAACACAGAATTAGGTGACACAAAGTAATACCCTTGCTACATGAAAGTATTTTATGTATCACGAAATTAATTTAGGTCGCACAAAGTAATACCCTTACTACACGAAATTATTTTATGTATCACAAAATTAATTTATGTAACACGAAATTAGGAGACACGAAGTAATACCCTTGCTATACAAAATTTGCAAATTGGGATGGTTGATACGTGTCCGTAATAGGTTGAAGAGGTGTCTTAAGGATATATATTTGGCTTGCGTTTCCTTCTACACCATTACTCCTAGTGTTTAAGCATCTACGTACGATAGCGGCTGGTGAGCACGATGGGCAATGATGGTTCTCAACGGTTAGCAGCGTTCACCATTGGTGGGAACACGGCAGTGGTAGATCAACAATGGTGGCGGTGGACTAATGGTGGTCTTATATATGCTTCTGAGCACGTAAATGATCGATGGGCAATGGCAATTTTGGTGGAAGGATACATGGTTATTAGCTTTAATTAGGGTAAATCAAATTAGGGGTAGTTAGGTCTTTTTTTAGAAAAATGATTTAATAATGGAAAATATATATGAAGGGTCACTTTTGGAAAATCAATATGAAAAGGGGATTATTGAGGGATTCTTTTCTAAATAATTCACTTCAGGTCATTTTTTTTAGTAATATTATTGAATGTTCATGCACTAATAATATTAAACAAGTAATATTTATACAATTTTTATATCTATATATACAGATTGGTTATGGTGTAATTTTGGCTATTGTTGTCGATATTGATGATAAAGTCAATTGGTATTACAATGCTTGTAAGAAGTGTGTCCACAAGCTTGAACTTGAAGGAGATAAGTTTCATTGCAATACTTGTAGAACATTGGTCAACATGCCATCTCCTAGGTATGTTTAAATTAGAGTTTTTCATATTTTAATGTACTTTAACTTGATTACAAATTTTCTCTTAGATCCTGCATATATCTAATTAAAGTCATAATATGTGATGATGGTGTGAATATTGCAAAGTTTACTTTGTTTGATAAATTTGTATAAGCCTTTGTGGGGAAGTCTGCTGCTACTATACTTGATCATATATTTTTTATATCATTGTAAAAGTTCAGATAAATAAATATCAATATTTTTGATTTTTCACTTTAATCAAGTAAATTTGAGTATTTTATATTTCTCACTTAAAAACTTTTTTTTCCAGCATAAGGACATAGATGCATTTCCTGACGATCTGGAATTTTTTTTAAACAAAACTTTTTTGTGTAAGATAGAAAATTAATGATCGTAATCTGACCTATAAGGGAAAATCATCATGAAGGACATGACTGATGATGTCAATTTGATTGAGGATTTCAAAAAACTTTCATCCACTTTGAAGGTATATTTGTGCTTGATGTAATCTGATTTTTTTTCGCATTCATTTGTGCTTGATGTATATGATGTCATTTGCGTTGCTGTGTTTTAGGACACAATCTATGATGCATATAAAGACGACAACGACTCTTCATTTTGTTCGACTGATTCTGCAACACCAAAGAAGCGCGTCTATGAAATTATTGATGATGATACCGAAGAAGCTAGATTTCAAGTGTCTTCTATCAAGCTAAAAGTTGTGAAGATTGAAAAGCTTGACGACTGAGAGATGATAAATAGAGATTTTATTAAAATTAAGTTAGATTATGTTTTATTGTCTAGGAAAATAATTATTTCAACTTGCCTTTATAACATTCATTAGCTTATGTCAGATATTCTCTTAACTAGGATTATCAGATGTTCGTTATTGGTTTTTAGCTTAATAAACTACTACTTCGATCACTACCTGAAAATTGTCAGATGCTCTGTTATCATTACTGAAAACATTATTGGATTTTAGCTTAATTAACACTTGTCTGAGGAACTGAAGTTAATTGACCTTTTGTCTGGATTTGTGATGAGTGATCACTGATCAGTTCTTTGATAATTGCTTTGGCCAAAAAACTTGCTAGACGTGCTCAAAAAAATCAGTTGTTTGATAATATAGTGATGATTTAATTAACACAATCTTTTGATGTCAAGCTTATTAAGTTGTATTCCATCTTCAAGGTGGAGCTGCACAACACCAAATATCATATTTTTGAAGTTCATTTCTCTTTTTTTATTTGGTTGATATAATAATTGGTGAAAAGCTCTACTACACATGTAGGAGGAAATTAAATATATGTAATATAAGATGAATTTTGGCTTCAGGTGCCTCCTGCATAGGAAATTAGGAATACCAAGTAACTTAAGTAAGAATTGGCAAAAGATTTGGAATCTGATTGAAAAGGTGAGGATCTGGAACGAACTTTAGAAACATGATACTTGGAATTGTATAAGTCAAAATTCATCTTATGTACATCACTTTGTTTGACCAAGGTGAGGATTTGGAATCTGAATGAAAAGATAAGCATGGAAAGAGACGTGATTCTTTGATTGTCTTTATTATGTTTAGAAGACAAAATACAAAAGATAGGTTTCATACAAGGCAATTTTTGAGAACTGATTCAATGAGAAGCGAATACAAATGATATATTTAAAAATACAATGAAGACATATAACGTCCTAACTCATATCTGGCATCTGTAATATGTTTAAACATACTTTGATGTTACTGATCTTTGTTCTTGCTGCAGTCCAATTAATTAGGCAACCAAGTAAATCTAAATCTGACGTGCTCAACCAACGAAAAATCCAGCGTGTTATTGCTGTACGTATATCATTGTCAAGTGTATATTCTCAAATATAGTCAGCCTCGATCTACTATCTTTTTTTCCAGGTATTTCACCAAAAAATCATAACCATGACATGACAGTACAGAGCTTCAATATCTGCTCGCTTGCCACTTTGAACCATTAAAGACAACTCTTCCTGTTGTAATTACGTACCCTAGCTACAAGAGGTATATATTTTTTTGTTGGGTTCATTACCCTACAAGTTATGGCACATTAAGATAAAATGTTCAGATTTTGGTACATGTAGGATATCTGATGATGCGAGGCTTTTTGCAATCCGGAGGTCCCTAGACTTTCTTCTGGTATCAGCTCTAGATCATTACCCTATCTTCACATTGCAAGCTGAATGATGGAAGATTGGTTTGGAACAGTTAATGAGATTCTGAGATCAAAAGTTTGTGTACTCAGCAAAGTTGGAGGCTGTAGTTAATTAGTTACCATATATATATATGTATGCTTGCAAGCCCAATGTTCCTATGCTTCCATATTTGAATAGCCAACCCTGCAGGATTCCTGTACAAGCATATAACCAATGGAGTTAAAAAGTGATCACTAGAGAGGAGCAATCAGTTCATTGCGCGCTACAAAGAGATCTGTCCTTGGGAATTGCATCTTCACAGAACCCATAATTATGTTTCACACTTAACCTCAACTTTTCTCTATATATATACATGCTCTTCGTATAGAAGACTTACTTGAGCGTCGGAGAGCCCGTCCCCGGGGAAGCCATCTCCGGAGCGTTTTCAGGTGAACCTGGCGTATGAGAAAGCGGTCGGAGCTTGAGAACAACCATATACATATACAATCTGGAGAAGTGTGAAGGAATAATATCGACATCAGAAATAAAGCATGGAACCAGAGGCCCCGTCCTACGCGAAGCCAGAGACTAGGAAGTTGCCGAGGACGTCCCCGAAACAAACAAATCTCCAAGTAAATCCGGGTCGAGGGTGTGTTGACCCTCGACGTCTTCACGGACTGTTGAAACGGAATTCAACAGTTACTTCGCTACACAACCTTTAAATTTACAGAGCAATCATGTCACCAAGAGTTGGAAAATGTCATCAACTCTTGATGATTATTTGTAGAATTAGGGCTATTCAAGATTAGCAACACACGGGTTTAGTAACCCATCTCGTGTCTTGAATGTACGTCTTGTTGTCGACATATATTTATTAGTTGAATACAACAGGCATTAAATGGTACAACTTTTTTTATGAATGAAATATCTTGTGTTATTCAAGAAGTGATACAAAGACTGGCATTAAAAACAGGAAGCCAAGCACATACAAACCACAAACTAACAACAACAACAACAAAAACACTCAAAATGACATAATGAGACCAACCAAATCTTCCATGTGTTTGTATGAGGAACCCCCAGACTGTAAACAGATGCTCGCCTTGTTCTTCAAACACGCAGCTCGCGCCCTAATCTCTTCACCTTCTTTCTCCGCCATCAGCGTTCTAATCGCCTTCTCCATGTCTTCGGTTTTGGCCCCTTTCTCCAACTCCAAACCAATCTTCCAAACTTCACTTACATATCTAGCATTCACCATCTGATCACCAAAACAAGGGGAGCAGATCATGGGCACTCCTTCACATATGCTCTCCAAAGTCGAGTTCCAACCGCTGTGGGTCCAGAATCCTCCAACTGCCGGGTGGGCCAGCACCTCCTTCTGTGGGGCCCAGCTGACAAAGTGGCCTCTCCCTGATACTTTCTCCAAGAACCCATCTGGAAACTGACTGGACCCATCTGAGCTCTGAACCAAGTCAGACCGAACCACCCACAAAAAGGGTTGGTTGCTGTTGGCCAGCCCCCAAGCCATCTCAAGAAAACCGGCCTCGTCAACAGCTGCAAGACTTCCGAAGCTCACGTAGAGCACGGAGTTGGGTGCTTGGGAGTCCAGCCAGGAGATGGAGTTTTGGTCTTGGGTTGGCAGGTTGCTAGGAGGGGATGAAATCCATTTGTGAAATGGGCCTATGGGGAAAACGGGAAACGGGAACTCGTGCTGAGTAATGTCCATTGAGCGATCTTCGAGTTCCTCAATCGCGTTAAAGATGAGTCCTTTAGAGGCCTTGGTTTGTGTTATCATGTTGGATAGCAGGTGTTGAAGTGGAGATTGGTCACCCATGCCAAGATTGCCTACTCTAGGGATGTCTTTAACTCTAAGATAAGGAAGCTCCAATATCAAATCATCAGGTTGTTTATCTGTTCAAAGACAATAGGATGAAGAAATGTATCAAGAAAAGCAGAAAGATCCACACAATTGTATCTAGAATCCTCAACTCTAGGCAAGTTACAAGTTGAACCTATACATATATAATTTTGAGATCTCTGCCTGATTATGAAGTATAAGTTTGTTCCTTACAAAGATATTAGCCTCTATGAAGCTGGGTTTTACAAACAATGAACAACAGTCTTGATATATTCTACAGAACTATAGCAATCTGGTCATGACAGTTTAAGTTACAGAAAACTAATGGTGTCAAAATATTACCTCCGATTTCAAGACGTGCAAAGAACACGGTGAAAGAAGACAAGTTACCCGTCCTTAAAACAATCCTAGGAACCTGGAGGGCATCAGCAACAGCTTGAGAGAAGTGCCACATAACATCTGTAATCAGGCATGACACAGGCTCCTGATCTGAGCCATGATCAGTTAGAACCTGAGACAAGCACGCCTTGAACAGCTCCACACACTTGTTGTTGAGTGTGTTAGTAAGGGATATTACATTTTGGAAGGAAACTTCACTCTCTGACAAGCCATCTTCTATGAAGTGGAAGTTGAAATGTGGGTATTTTGCAGGGTCAGGCGAGTGAAATCGTGTATGGATGACAGTGATAGAGAAGCCCTTTGAGTGAAGAATGTTTGCAAGCTCAAACGTCGGATTCTGATGGCCTAGAAATGGCAATGGAAAGATTACCAATCTTCGCCCCATCTTCTGTTGCATAATTTCCACCTTACTGCAGCAATACAATATATATAATTAATGAAATTAGGCTGGAATAATAGTTCAATAAAGCATACAATACCAAGTTGATATCAAATCTCCTCTACTATATAGCCTCAAATCCTCAATGTGGAGTGGAAAAGTTTGATGGGATGTTTCCCCATTTATGTTGCCTGTAGGTTTCCCCGTTGTATGTCCCATTTTTTACAATTTTCACGTCTTTCCCGTTCACTACACAATTGCACCTACCTTCAGTAAAATATATATATATATATATATACCTAATCTATTTTAATAAATGAAAATAATAATTGAGTTAAAAGCTGTAAAAAGTGAATCTCAAACAGGATGCCTATTAGATTTTAGGTAGCACTACTGAAGTACCCATACAAACGTGAACTAAAATTTATAAAATCTTTAATAATTATTTATGATTAAATTAAATTATATTATATCTAAGTATTTTTAATAAGAAAAAAATCTTATTGATATTGTTTAAGAATTATATAAATGGAAAATTGAAATAACATAAATTTATTATTTAAAAGCAATATGATTAACATTTTATTTTGAATAATACCATGGTATCTAATAGGGGTGTTCATCCGGTCCGGACCGGACCGGAATTTCCGGTCTGATGGACCGGATTTTTGGGCATATGTGGATCGAAGACTGGATTTAATTTTAAAAAATAAAAAAATTAAATTCTTATTTAAAATCTATAAAAAAATATCTAAAAAAATATTTATAAAACATATATACTCCTAACTTATTAAATAACATAAATTTATTATTTAAAAGCAATATGATTAACATTTTATTTTGAATAATACCATGGTATCCAAGTACTTAACTACCCACTCGTTCGTAAAATTGAAGTTGGTTTTATTGACCTTTAATACCATGGTATCCAAGTACTTAACTACCCACTCGTTCGTAAAATTGAAGTTGGTTTTATTGACCTTTTACTCTTGTGTTCATTCATGCATAGCAGGAGCAGAACTAGAATCTACAGGTAAAGCCTCAAATTCCTGACATTTATGTTGCTGAAATCAGAATTCAACTAGTTTCTTGACGTTTTTCTTGCTTGCTGAAGTCAGATTTGCACTGACCTAGCTTAATTTGCACTAGAATATCATTTATGGCAATAAATGTAAGAAGTATTCCTCATAGTTTGAGCTTCCATTGAAATCATTCATTGACAAAACTATAAGCAAAAATAACGAACAAGATAAGGGGATGCCAGAGCTCCAAGCACCAGAACAGATGAATATTCTCAATATAGAAATAAAAAAGCAAAGAGGAAAGAGGAGATAGTATTACCAGGAAAGGACGAGGAAGAGATGATACCGCCAATGAAAATGACAGTGACAAGGGAGAGAATTGAGCCTGTACTATAAAGCCTCAATGTGGAGTGGAGAAGTTTGATGGGTATACGTCTCTCCGCATTTCGTCGAACATGTTGAGTGCAATTTTTTATTCCCCTCTGATTGGACCTCTCACGAAGCGCAAATTCGCATCCGTTAACAGCCCTCTTTTTTGACACAAGAATATGTTTCTAAATAAAATAAAGTACAAGAATTTAACTTATATCTTGATATATATATTTAATTTGAAGGAATCTGTTTGCCTAACAGGTAAAATTTTGTTAATAAAAAAAATCATACTGTACATGTTTTGGAGTCTCGGTCGAAGGGTATTGGTAAAAAAATGTGCGAAATCATCATTGATATAATACATGTACAAACTCACCTCCAACAAAGAAACTCAAAATGACATAATCAGATTAACCAAATCCTCCATGTATTTGCAGGATGATCCCCCAGGCATTAAGCAGTTGGTTGCCTTCTTCTTCAAACAAGCCGCTCTCCGCCTCATCTCCGCCCCTTCCGCCTCCGCGACCTCCTCCGTCTTAGCCCCCTTCTCTAACCGCAACCCGACCCTCCAAACATCCGTCACGTATCTAGTATTCAAGAGGAGCGCCCAGGCAATAGACAGTTCTAATCGCCTCCGGCGTTAGCCCCCTTCTCCAACCGCAAACCGATCTTCTCGCACCAAAATGAAATGGGTTTGGGCCTGGACTACAAAAGGAAATCTAATAGTTTGGGCCAGGTCTTGTTTCAAAGCCCAAAGTCTAGCTGATCATCACATTACTGCTGGCAAGTACAATTAGATCACCGTATCATCAGAGTTTTAATTATTTTATGTACATGACTTATCTAGTGAGAGTTTAGTTTTAACTTCTTATTCTAATACTCCAAATTATTAATAGAGGCATTTCAACAAGGGTATGTTATCATCACATCTTATCGTTTGGGCGATAATATTAACAAACATACTAACTTTTAACCAATAAAAAACTTTTGTTAGTAGACCATATATGTTTTCCCATAAATGTACGTTCCTCGTAGTCTCAAAACCATTCTGAACTTTTTGTTATTTAGTGCAAATTCGGTGGCTTTGTTTCATTATGATTTATAACCTTAATAGAATTTAAAGTAGTGGAGTACGTTCCAAGTAGTTGTGTTTCTTTGTTGTTAAACCTTCTATTAAGGTAAAATTGGTGAACTTATTTTGGACGGGAATCGGATATGATGTTCACGTCGTTATAAACTAACTAGATTAGATGTTAGTATCTATTTTGATCCCTAATCCCTTCTGAATAAAGATGAAACAATATTAGAGGCGGATGACGGAATCTACCCTTATACTAAAGTGGTAGGCTTAATTGGCTTCGCACAAATGAAGCATTTGCGCAGCTCATGAGAGAAGTTTTGTTGCTTCACGTAAGGTAACGAATACAGATCGAGTGACAATAATTTGGAACCCAAAAATCAAATCAGAAGATGTAAATTGGTGCGTGAATGACTGACGGGTAAAGCAAAGCACATGGCCCCAAAGGAAAGCTGTAAATTGTTATGATATGATTTGTGTTTTGGGTGGTTACGTACTTGACTACCCTATATAATATCATACCGCCTCCACTTTTCATTCTCTAATCCCATGATTAAAGGCTTTTTATTCCATACATGTATATATTTTTTAATAGATTTGGTGAATTTTAAGTCTGGTGGACCAATTAGGGGAATATGTTATTCGTGCGTACACGCATAAAACCTAACATATAAGCTCATGAGGTTCTAATCCAAAACCAATCAATTCGCAATGAGTGGAGTCATGGAGTATCTCATAGCCTTCTAGCTATAGTGGTATTCTTTTCTCCCAACTTTTGATGTAAGGTATTTTTACCTTCACACGTCCCCTTAAGTGGCAAATGTCTGGCACGTTGTCACTTGAGATCCTGCCTTGAGGCCGGAAAGCCCAATCAGTGTCTTGAGGCCGACACAAGCTCCATCTTGCATTAAGGTCGGCTAGTCCAATCTATCGGGAGTCCAAACCCAGACCGAAGTCTCGCTCTGATACCCTGTCAAATTCCAGTGGACCAATCACGGAGATGTATCGCTCGAGCGTACACGCGCATAAAGTCCAACATATATGTCCATGAGGCTCAATCCAAAACCAATTAACAGTAAATGGAGTAACTCATAATCTTATATAATAGTTTTTTTTGTGGAAAAAGACATAAGTATACCCTTTTCAATAGGGAGTTCCAAAAATATACCCCATCACATTAATAGAAAATTAATAACTCATTCTTACTACAATTAGACAAAAATACCCCTCTTTTTACAATTAATGCTTCACAAAATATACATGTTCTCCTTCCTCAATTAACCATCTCTCCTCCTACGCACCACCGTACCTAGTACCACGCCTCCTCCCTGTGCACTGGCGTCGTCAGACCGCGCCCCTGCCTCGCGTCGACGATCCATCTTGCGTCGTTGCTCAACCACACAACCACCGTTTCACGCCGTCGCTCCGCCTTGCATTGTCGCCGCACTGCCTCACGCCCTAGCACCGTCGGTCTGTCGCTCCTCCTCGCGCCGCGGTTTATGCAGCCTCCACCCTGCGCCTCAAACCGCCACCGCTACACGGAAGAATTAGCCTACATGAAGAATTTGTGTGGTGTCATATGCCTACATGAATCATATTATTTTATGTAAATACAACCTAATTTAGCCTACACGAAGTTTTTTTTATGTAACATTATAGTATTTTGTGTAACTCAAATTTAGGTATTCGCTTACACGAACTCCATGGTAGACTTTACGTTAAATGTATATGCATGTTTTACGCGAATTACACAAAATAAGGGTTACACGAAATTAGGTAACATACACAATGAAAACATACATATAAACCACGAATTAGCCTACACGAAGAATTTTTTATGTAACATTATAGTATTTTTTGTAATATCTTACATGAAGTACACGACTTTACATTAAATGTTGTATTATCTTACACGAACTACACGAAATAAGGGTTACACGAAATCAGGTAGCATACATAAGAAAAACATACATGAGAAACACGAATTAGCCTACATGAAGATTTGTCGTGTAACCCATGGTAGTCTTTAGATTAAATTTTGTAATAGCTTCCACGAAATTTACGAAAGTATGTAGCTTACACGGAATTAGGTTTTCTACACAAGAAAGACATACGTGAAATTTTGTAATAAGCTATTTAGTGTAAGCCATTAGTAAACTATTTTATAGTAGGTTACACGAATTAGTGTAAGACCAAAATTAGGTATTAGCTTACCCAAACTCCATGACTTTACATTAAATGTTGTAATATCTTACACGAACTACACGAAATAAGGGTTACATGAAATCAGGTAGCATACATAAGAAAAACATACATGAGAACCACAAATTAGCCTACATGAAAATTTGTCGTGTAACCCATGGTAGTCTTTACATTAAATTTTGTAATAGCTTTCACGAAATTCACGAAAGTATGTAGCTTACACAGAATATAGGTTACACGAAATTAGCTTACATGAAAATTTTGTAGTAAGCTATTTAGTGTAAGCCATTAGTGATCTATTTTGTAATAGGTTACACTAATTAATAGTGTAAGTTAATTAGTGTAACCTACTATAAATGTTGGCTTATATAATAGCATACACGAATACTATGTAGAAGCTTACACAAACTTAAATAGTAGATTACATGAAACTTATTTAATAGCATACAGGAATATTATGTAGTAACCTACACGAACTTATATAGCAACTTACAAAAAACTTATATAATATCATATGCCATATGAGAATATTATGTAGAAGCATACACACAATATTTTCTACACGAAGCATATACGAATATTATGTTTACACTAATTTAGTTTACATCAATCAATGTTATATAGAATCCCATAAAATCGTGTAATCTAACTCACCTATGCGAAAAAAATTCATCTACTTCTTTGCACTAAAATCGTGTACCCTTACTTTACACTAAAATCTATTTTTAGACTAAAAACTTGTGTACTTGTATAAATTTTGTTTACGCGAAAAAAACTCATCTAAAATCGTGTAGACTTAATTACTTTACACTAACATCATGTTTGTAATTTCATCTATATAAAATCTCATCTACACGAAAAATCCGTATACTTGAGCTTACTTCTGTACACTAAATCTACTTTACACTAAAACTGTATAATCTCATCTACATAAAATCTCATCTACATAAAAATTTTATATACCTAAATTATTTTACACTAAAATCTACATGGGTTTTTCCTAATCCAATCTACAACTGGGTTTTTCCTCGTCTACATAAAATCTACAAGTTGCTTAAAATTTTATTGATGCACTTATTTAGTAGACTACGTACATAATTGCTTGGTTTTCTATGGAAATAAGTCATAATTACTTTTATACATGGACTAGATGATTACCACTAAGAATTTGAATAAGAATTAGAATCAGCAAGTCTAGACCCAAAGAGGTTACGTACATAATTGCTTGGTTTTCTACGGAAATCAAGTCTAGATTCAACATTTGAATCGGTAATCTGATAATTAATCCGTTGCTTACTCTTCTTCTACATAGGAACACATACGAGATCAGAACAAACACATACAAAGGTACGAACACATAAGAAGCGACGGAGACGACGGCGGAACAGTACGGTGGACCACGATCGGCGGAGCAGTGGAGCCATATCGGCGGAACACGAATAACTGTGGAGAATGGAGACTATCGTGTAAGAGACAATTGGAAGAATACGTAGAAGATTACAATTAGGTTAATTAAATTAAGGGTAGTTTAGTCATTAAAATGTAAATAAATAAACTTTTTAAAAATATTAATGAAAGGGTGCATTTTTGGAAGGGGGTTATGAAAAGGGGATTATTAGGAGATTCTTCTCATAGTTTTTTCCTCCTAACTTTCGATGTGTGATACTCTTACTTTTGACGGTCCATAAAGTACCAACACAAAATTATTGAAAACATCTATTAAAAATAATTTGAGCTCGATATGGGACAACTTAAAACAATCTATTTAGAAAGCACATCAAATAAATATTTGGGGTGATTTGAGTAAATTATCCTTTTAAGAAATGAAATTAAGATAATAACCCCTAAACAATATATTAAGTCTATGATCCTTGATTACTTTTTTAAACTGTCATCAGCATGATGACGGTTTTAAAGTGTCATCAGAAGTGTTATCAGGTTGATGATATATAAGGATTAGTAAATAAAATTTAATTCTAAAAGACTAGTAGACTAATATGTCTCTTATTTGTGAGTTCAATCAAATTCATTGACTTCAGAAGAAAGTAATAGCACTATTATAAATATTTAAAAAAGAAAGAGAAATAAACTTATCCTAGCGCAAGTGTCATTAAACTCTTTGTTTCTCTTTTGTGGGTGGGCCAGCCATATGATCTTTGCTTAAGAAACAAACTTGCATTGGGGTAATAGGGTCCATCAATTCTATACCCCATATTCAGATTACATCACTTCAAATTTATGCACTGGTCTTTGTCACACATCATCAGTTGAGTATCCAATTCAAATTGAAATAATTAATGCACAATCATAATTTATAAGTCCTTAAATCTTTCTCAATCTCCTTGTAACAAGAGATACGAGGTCAAGGATCAAGATTCAACCTTCTGGATAATGTTTATAACCGTCTTGACGCCTATAATATTATTGTTCTTGTCTTTTAATTTCTTTTGTAATGTATCACCTGAGTTACAAATCTAAGTCGAAATTGAAATATATATTGGGACTTCTCTTCGTGCAAAGCTACGTACCTAAGCAGGTGGTTTATGTCATTTTATCATAAAATGAATTTCATACGAGGTCAATGAATAGTACTATGTGGTAGTGTATAATCGTATATGGCAGATTAATTACCACCCAAAAAGAGAAGAATTGCATGAAAACATTGCTACGAATTTACATATATTTATCTAGATGTCACAAAATTTGGGAGATTGCAATTATGTGATGCACGATATTTAAGTATTACGGAGTGTTTTACTAGAATGACAAAGCAATCAATGCAACGTAGATTTATGTTACAAGTTTTCTAATATGTAAAATCATATAAACTTGATATCTAAATTATTATTATTATTATAGTGATTGATTGACTGAAAAACTTTATTTCTCACATCAACTATTTACCTATAAGACTAATATCGAGTGAGTATACTCACCATGAAGTGAAAAACAAGCTTGGGTTTTTGTTTAGGGAGTGGATTCCAATACCAAAGTGAATTAGGTTTAGATTAAAAGTGAATCGCGAAAAAAAATTGGTAATCATGTATATCTAGAAATTATAAATCTAAATCTAATTATATAATTAAGAAAAAGTGAAATTTATATATAAAAAAATATTTAAAATAACGGTTTTTCCAATCTTGAAACATAGGTTAAGTATCTTATATATGCTGATAAGATTTGTAATTTTGATTTTTTTTTTTCAAAAGATTTAAACATATCTTTAGGTTAGTATTTTCAAAAATGAAAACTCTTTAACCTATATCATCTATCCATCTTCTATAAATATATAAAATAGACCAATGGTGCAATTAATGCCCAATAAATATGAAAAATTATCTCTTATTTTTTTGTCGATCTTTCATCACAAACTAAATCTTCTAATATAGCTCAATGATTAAAGACACTCTTATAATACAAGAGGTCTAGGGTTCAATCCCTCTTCTTAACAACTTGATACGGGGTTAGCCGTGTAGAAGATGAATCTAGGCAACGGATCTCAAAACAAAAGAAAACACAAGATTAGAACAATAGCGGAAGTGAAACTAATGGATAGGATAATAGATAGAACCAATAGAAACGACGAGAAAACCCGCTTGCTTGATAGCAAGAAACCTTGTCGAACGATCTACCAACCCGATCTCTACAACGCCACACAACCAAGAATCGCTGACGAACTTGGAGCACGGAGAGGATTGCTTATGAAGTACGAAATCACCAACTCCAGAGGGACTTGACAAAGACGAAAACAACTAAGCAGGAAAGAACAATCGATTGAGACTCTCACGGGGAGCCGAGTTTCAAAGCAAAACCCAAGCTCTGTTTTTGTGTTTTAACAATATGAGAAATCTAACTAATGAAGAAGACAAGGGAGGCCTTAAATACCCTAGGAGGGTCGGCCCTAGCTTCCCAAAACGGGTTACACTTAATCCCGAAATATCCGAAAATAGAAAGCTGAAAATAAATAAATAATAATCCTAAAAATATCCAATGTAGAAATTAATAAGATTAAACATATGTAACGTTGACCAATAAAGTCAACGCCCTGACTTTGGACTTGTCCTCTTCGTCATGTGATACATCATGTGCCATAAACGTCTCCAGCTCTTGACATAGTTCCTTCAATCTTGACCTAGTAATCGGTCCATCAAAGGTTGGCACTAATGGCGGGGATGATTCCTCATCACAACTTTTATTATTTTATCTTTTATTTTTTTTATTAATTAGTTATTCAACTCTTTATATCTATCTATTGACTTTTAAGTCAATCAATACACCAACAATTTATTATAGCATTCTTACACAAATAAGAAGCAAATGACCCTTTGTAATTCCATCAATACTCATGCCGTTAGTTCCATACTTCCATCAATAGTTACTTCTACATATAATTTTAATCTTAAAATAAGCAAACATATGTTGATAGTATTAGAATTAATATTGGTTTAAAAAAGCTTACTCAAGAGCAAATATATGTTGTAACGTCCACAGTTTTCAAAAATGATTCAATTTTAAATAAAAAACAAATATGGCATAGTTTCATTAATTCAATAAACGTATGTAGATAGTATTAAAATTAAGAATGGGTTAGAAATTTTTATTCAAGAGCAAAATTATACTGTAACGTAAACAATATTCAAAATTGATTCAAATTTCAATAAAAAAGAAATATGGCATAATATGTAACAAATGTATGGCAATAGATATGTCATTTATAATTATGCAGATGGAGTATGTATGACTAATTGATTGGTTTCTATTATAAAACAACTTTAACATCATTTGTAACGGTTTGGCCTTCATTTCTTGGCTTTACAAGTTTAGTAACTGAAATGATTTTACAAAATACACCATACTAATTATTGTGATATGCGTTTATGCAAATTACTCAATCCTCAATATCAATGCAAATTACCTCTTTTATAATTGATCAACTGAAATAAGTATCAAATGACATTTTACCTTCCATTGAGCATAAAATCTTAAATAATCTACCTCATTCTAACACAAATGACTTAAGTGCCAAATGACCTTTTATATTCCATTGAAAACACCAAAACTGATTAAGAAATAATTCAATGTCAAAATTAGCCATTCAATATAGATTTCCATCAATACACCCGACGGTCAATTTTGGAATGACCTCTTTTTTACATAAAGGAGTTAAGTGGTAAATAGTCTTCTACATTCCTTCCAAAATAGTTGTCTAGCATAAAATCTAGCATAAAATCTAAATTATGTACTACATATACTACTCAACCATTTCACTGAAGGGATAAGCTGTGATATCCAAGTTATGATTTGTCGAAAATGAGATGTGTTCAACATGCTCGGTATGTACAATAGCACAGACTTCATTCTATCTGATAATATGGTATGTCAACAATTTTCTAGGGTGTTCAGGCTTTATGATTGATCCTTACAATAATTTTATGATTTATCATTGCACATTACAATGTAATTTATCCTATCTAATATAGGGTTATTGGAATATTGAAATACCTTATGAAGACATTCAACAAGCATGTATGATGTAACTATGGGGCACACAATATCAAAATATTTGTTTGATTGAGAGTTCTCTACCTAGACACATAACTCTTAACCCTAGACATATATTATGTACTACAATACAATCTCATTCAGCGAACACAATCTATCTATCTATAAATCTATATCTATCTATAAATATATAAAGTAGACTAAGGGTGCAATTAATGTCCAATAAATATGAAAAATTATCTCTTTTTTGTTAATCTTTTATTACAAACTAAATCATCTAATATAGCTCAATGGTTGAAGACACTCTCATAATACAAGAGGTCTAGGGTTTAATCCCCAATCTTAACAACTTTGTTTTACTATTTTATTTTTCATTTTTTTAATATTAATTAGTTACTCAAATATTTATATCTATCTATTTATAAATATATAAAGTATATATTTTGCCCATTTAATGCCTCGTAAATTCCATTTCATTTTATTTTTACATTCCACTGGAAGTCAAATATTCAATTCTATCTCAATGGTTTAGTGAAGGGACTTCATAAAACAAAAAGTTGAAAGTTCAATTTTTCTTAGAAACAATTTGATTTTCGATATGTTTCCCTAAACCTAAGGAGTTACTTATTTTTTTAAATCGATCACTTAAACCTATAATACTTGATAATTATCTCAATAAGTAAACCTAAAAGTAACAGTAAAAAACAGAAAAAAGAGAAAACAAACCTAAAAAGGAAATACGATTACATTTATTGTCTTATTCATACCTAAGGAAACAATGCGAGATTTCTACCAAAAAATAGACAATTTGAGGTGGTTTGATAAATGTAATTGAAATTTTAAATCACAGTTAGAATTTATATTTTTATTTGTTTTATGGTCTTCTTCATGCCTAGCTAAACAATTTCTTTTTTTATTACTCATAGTTACATAAAAATCAAAATCTCTATATAATATAAAAATACATAATTAAATGTCAAAATAATATATCAAAATTAAGACATTACACATCCAAATAACATAATTCGAATTTAAAAAAATTGTATACACTTGAGTACCAAAAACAAATATTGTATCCACCTTATCATGATTAAATTACAAATTATTTTGATGTAATAATTTAACTAATCACTTAAAAATTAAAATACTGTTTACCTCATTCAAGTTAAAACAGACCAATATAATCTTCATAAAACTCTCAAATCCACTACCAACATTCAAACTTAAACACCTAATTTTAATGCATATATTGATTTTTTCATACTTATTGTAATGTTTTTTTTCAATAACTCTAAACGACTACTTTTCAATTTTGACGTTACAAACCCAATTTAGTTATAAAAAGTAAAACCCTTCAATTGTTTTTTGTGTAAATCGAAATAATTTATAAAATTAAAATCAACAAATAGTCGCCAACTATCAAATTCAATATAAGGAGAAAACCAAGTTAATGGAAGATTAATTGACAAGATAAGTTTGTCGCAAACGTTATCTTAGAAATGTAACTGATTTGAAAAATGTGTAACATATTCCCCTATTAAACTGTCTATAATAAATAATAATTAATGTGTCACTTAAGAAAAAATATTACCAATAAAAGTACACATTTTGGAAGAAGTAATTAAGAAGAGGATTAGAACATGAAAAAGTTACCATCGAATTGCAACATCAAGAAATTGAAAATTTTGTTATACTAACTGGTGATATACTTATATCAATGATAATTATGTCAACCTTATTAACGTTCGGGTCATTCAAACTCACTTGGACATCAACATTGACAGAAAAAAAATATTTTAAAACGCTTGCATAGTCGTTCAAACTCACTTGCACATAGCTTTTATACGGAAATTTATTTTATTTTTTAAAGAAATGAACCCATTTAAGATATTAGATTAAAACATTATTTCAATTTATAGTAATATATTTTGTTGTAACCGTTACATCTTCATTACATGTTTCTAATGTCAATTAATCACATTTAAATTATAGATCGTAACTTCTTCTTTTCATATTTTAAACTCCTAATTGATTAGAGATTGATTTAACGTAGATGACAAGACATCCATTCTGAAAAATAAAAGATCTCAATCCACACCTCCAATTTTTATGATTTTCTTAAACCTTATTCCTATAATTGCTTGGATTAGATTTTTATATGGTTAGTTTATTGATATCTATTTTATGAGTTGTAATTAGAGCTGTCAAAAAGTGACCGAATCCGTTTTACCGACCTGACCGATCCGCTTTTGGACCCGACCCGACCTGACCAAAATTTTTGATAACTCGAAGTTACCGAACCCGAAATTACCGAGACCGAACCCGACCCGATTAACGAATAAATGTGGAGTATTAATTAAATATAACATAAAATATATATGATAAATGACATAAAAATAATGATAATATGCTTAATATCCTAAAAAAAACATTGTTGTACTTAAATATTTTTTATAATGTAGAAATTTATAGCTTAATATAATTAAAAATAAAATATTATTTTGGTCTACTAATATCAATTACATTAAAATAATTAATAATAATATTATTATTTTAATTCATTTCAACTTATTTTGACATATTTAAATTAGTTTTTAACTATTTAATAATATTTAAGTAGTGAACAAAATATAAAAAAAATAACGCTCTTGACCCGTTGGTTAACCCGAACCACCCACTGACCTGTAATGACCCAACCGACTTGACCTGTTATCCGAAATGACCCAATCCCTTTTCAACCCGAACCCGAAATAACTGAACCCGACTTGACCGACCCGATTGATAACTCTAGTTGTAATTGATATTTGTATGTTTTGTTCTTCCCTATTTTATGAATTGGAATTTCAATTGAAATTTGTAAATTTTTTTATTGATATTTTGTTCAGTGGCAAGTATAATCTCGATCTCTTGAGCACATTATCACAATCCTCCTGGACTACTGATGCTCATTCGCATGAGCCAAATTGAAAGCTTAAGCTATTTTATTAGCTCTGTTCTTTTTACACTTTTTTCCCATAAATTCTTTAGCTTCAAGCCACAGTGATAATATCTAATTAATTATTATTTTTAATTTTTTGTATAATAATAATTAATCCAACTCTTTAACGACTTTAAAACTAAAAATATACATTTGTCAAATATATATTTTTGAGTGGTTTTGCATTCCCTGAGGTCATTCCCTACCGGTATCACAAAGTTGTATATGTGATCAATTCGTAAACTTCTATTAGTACAGAAAAGAGCAATATGTTTTTGTTCTTAAATGAGAAAGTTTTAACTGATCGCTGGATTATTTATATGGCTACATGCAATAACTATAATTAATTCACTAAAGTGGCATAAATAATTGAGATCATGAGTATATATATGATTATCGTGGTCGATGGTATTGTCCACTACAAATGAAGTTTTTTTTTACAATATATGTACTAAGAAAAAGTTAAATTTAAGTTAAATTATAATATCATTTAATTATCTAAAATTTGATGCAAAAGAAGAGATTTATTTAATAATAGCTTAAGCATTAAGCATTTTTACTTGCTATATGTTTACTACATACTCCATAGGAGTACAAGTTTGTATTCGTATATATACATAATTGATCAACAATGATTGTTATAATATCCTATATTTTTGTGACTCATTTGTTACTTTTGAAACATATAACCCCTTTTAATAAATAGATATAAGTAATAAAATTTATGATCATAACTTCTTAACAAAATTCTATAGGTCAATTAATTATCGTATAACTTAATCGTTCGATAACCCTTTCAAATGAATGTTCATATCTAAAAAAAATTATTTTGTAAATGGTGTGGATAATATGATGACATACAAAATCGAATATAATATACAATGACCTACTATAGCTTATTACTATGTACAATCAAAGTGAGACAATGCTTTCACGAGGTAAATAAATTTCTTAATTTCATACAATATTTGAGATCCATCTAAGAGTTGCAGATAAGATGTTTGATTTACTTAAAACTTTTTTAAACATGGTAATTTACAAAATAAAAAGGCAACATATTCTAATTTTTTTTATTCTCTACAATAGCATCTAAGTGTGTCTTTGTCCATAAAAATGACAAATTCTCCAGCTTAGCTTGGTGAACAAAAGTGAGTTGTTATTTGTATACATGTCATACTAAAATGTTTAAATTTATGTGAATGTCTGTGTTGTTAAAGCTGAAAATGGTTTAAATAAATTTTTTTAATTTCTTTTCTTATTTAAAACAGGAAAAAAACCAATAAAATTAATATGTATATATATAACATATGACACGTGCATGCCCTCTAGTAACGTATAAATTAGAAATACCGATATAATAATTTCTCTTATGCAGTTCAATAGAATTTATTACTCAAGTGAAATAAATTAATTTCAAAACTCTCTGCATTTACGATTTATTGCACCTCGTGCTTGTATTAAATGGTACTACGTACATCATAACTTATCATCTACATGGTTTATCTAGTGTATAGTGTTGGCAAGCAAAACCAATAATATTAGTCCGTCCGCTAGAGAGGTCATGTGCGAAAGCACAAAAAACAGACAACGTAGAAGATTAGTGGTTTCAACTAAGTGGGTCTAACATGACAACCATCAACTATGTTGTCCTCCAATAGCAGCGGAAATTAAGAAGAGTGTTTTCAATTTGGCAGTAAACAAGACACCTAGCCCAGAAGGTTTTATTTCGTGAATCTGTTCAGTTCTTTATCACTTTAATTCCTAAAATAGAAAGCCCTTGCACTATTAATCACTACATACCTATCAGCTTTTGTAATACTTCTTATAAAATCATAATTAAAATTGTGTCTAACATGCTATCACCTCTTCTCCTAAAATTAATCAGTCCTCTTCAAAGAGCGTTTGTTCCTGAACGTCTAATTCAGGACAATATTTTAATAGCTTATGAAATTTTTCACTCATTTCATAAAAGAAAAAAAAATAAACAGGGATGGATGACTCTTAAATTAGACATGGAGAAAGCATATGATAAACTCAACTGGAACTTCATTACTCGTGTCCTCGCCAGTTTCGGATTTTCTGACTTATGGATTCACCGGGTTATGACTTGTATCACAAGCATTTCCTCGTCTGTCCTTGTCAATAACGAACCTGGATATGTATTCCAGCCTCAGTGCGGTTTACGACAAGGTGACCCTATAGCCCCTTTCATTTTCATTCTTGCGATGAAATATCTGGCACGACAACTTACTCATGAATCCTGCTCTTCCCGTAGAAAAGTTGGCATTCAAATAACGAAACATGGAACATGCATTCCCTTTTTAAACTTTGCTGACGACACTTTAATTTTTGCAACTGCAACCCAGGACAATATGTTTTTCATTAAATCTATACTTGATGATTTCTCTCTTAAGTCTGGACTCTCTATTAATTACCACAAAAGTACATTTCAAACATCCAGTAATATTTCCAAACAACAATCTCTCTCTCTTGCAAGTATTCTTAATTTACAGGTTACTCGATCTATGGAAAAGTACTTAGGGATACCTATTACTAGAGGACGTGTTAAAAATAAATTTTCACTAAAGCAATTTCTAAATTACAAAAACAGCTTGGAAAATGAAAAGTTAATTCGTTGTCTCAAGCTGGTCGAACTATTCTCATTCAATCTACTTTACAGTCTCAGTCTAATTACTTAATGCAGAGCTTCCTCCTTCCTAAGGGAATCTGTCAAGAAATTGATAAAATAAACAAAAACTTCTTCTGGAATCACAGTAGCCCTAATTATCATTCCCTCATTAGTTGGGATTCTATTTATCAACCTAAGTGTTATGGAGGTCTAGACATCGAACTATCTTACAATATCAACGTAACAATGCAAATGAAGTTGCTATGGAAAATAATTTCGGAACCTCAGTCTGTCTGGGTAAGATTAATCTCGGAAAAGTATTTACACAACTCTGATATTTTCTTCTACAAAAAGAAACCTTCAAATTCATGGCAATTTTCCAGGCTTCTTCACCTACGACAACAATTCCGACAAGGACTGTTCTGGCAACTTGGCGATGGAACTCATATCAGGTTTTGGGAAGATCATTGGATTCCTAACTGTATTCTTTCTCAGTTCGTCGGTGAACATGACCGCGGAACCACTGTTTCTCAATATATAACTTCTGACAAAAAATGGGATTTGGGTGCTCTTCAGCTCGTCCTTCCACCTCATATTATCCCTAACATTTTGAGTATTTTTATACCAACATCTTTCATAGCTGACCGACTTATTTGGCACCCTTCGTCTGACGGTACCTTCACAGTTAAGAGTGTTCGTTCTCTACTTACACGTACCCATACTTCACCTTGCTTTCCCAATTGGTTCTGGAAATTGGAAATTCCACCAAAAATAAAAATAAAAATCTTATGGAAAAGCTTTTCTGACTCCTTACCCATAACGGAGCGTCTAAATAGGCACTACTCAAGGGTTTCATCTCATTGTGTACTCTGTAATTTCCCTATAGAGGACTCCAACCATCTTTTTTTTTTTGTCCCTTCACTTCTAAGTCTTTACAATTACTTCAAAACCTCATTGGTCACACATTCAGTTTTGATGTTAATGATGATTTCTATACTAATATGGAGTTTTTCCACTCCAGAAACCGAGATATTACTCCGGCACTTTTCCTTTGATGGCATATCTGGAAAGATCGCAATGCTTTAATTTTTAGAAAAGTTTCTATTCAAATTCAGCAAACTGTTAACCGCGCGTATATCTCACACAAAGACTGGACCTTATCCTTATCACAACAGCATCCCTCATCCGCCAATAAAAGGAAGCGCTCCAATTATTTTTCCCGTTGGCGAAAACCCCCTCCTAATTGCATAAAATTAAATTTTGATGCATATGTCAAGTAAAACGGTTCTACACATATTGGATACGTTTTCCGAAATCACTCAGGTGAGGTGGTTTTCTTAGACCATAGGCAGATTTTCTGCTCCTCGCCTATTAAAGCTGAAGCGCTTGCCGCTCTCGAGTGCCTTCGCATGGCTATTTCGCAAGGTTTTTCGAGGATAGTTCTTGAATGAGATAACCTTTCTGTCATTAATTCAATTCGTGGAATATGGAAAATCCCTTGGAAAATCTCTGCCATAATTCTTGAAATTCGCACACTGTTATATGGTTTGGATTATTTTCAGGTTTATCACTGTTACCGAGAGTCTAACAAAACCGTTCATTTTTTGGCTAATTCTATCATCTCCCCTATTATTCTTCGCAAGGCTATTTCAGAATACACTATACCTCAACATAATTACGCTCATTTACAACGATCACGACTATTATTTTTAGATTCGAACTCGAGTGTCTCATCATCTTGTAAATTAGCATAGATAAAGGGTTCGATTCCTTGTCTTTACCAAAATGGAAGAGTTGACCTGGTCAACAAAGCAATGCATGACACAAAGCACGAGATCCCAACAATCAAGAATGTCTGAATTTAGTGGGAATGGAAGCGCCTAAATATTTTTTATATTAAGGGTATAATTATATTATTTGTAGTTCAATAATCAGTACTCTCCTTTTAAGTTTAAATGTTTATTATTATAGTTTTTTTATAATTATTTGTTATTATAGATATTATTGATAAATCTTTGTATCATTCTTACAATATATATCTTCATACACTCTGGAAACTTTATACATATTAATTATTACACACTCCAATTTTTAAGAATAAATAAAAAATCTTTGATATAAATAAAAAATTTCTTAGTTTGTGTTAATTAATAAAAATGACAAAGTAGTGTTTACTACTAAATTTTAATTATATATTCCCTTTTATCATATTATTTGTCTTTATAATATTGAATATATTGTTAGAAGAAGTAAGAATATAGTCTAAAATAGGGGTTAATTCTTGGTTTCATTGATAAAAACAACTTGTATTAATTAACTAGAATCATAGTACATGGCATGTATATTAATTAATACTCGGATTAAGAATAGTATTGGAGGAGATTAAAAAAATAAATTAAAAAATTAAAGTTACAAAGAAAATTAATATGATACGGATGGAATAAGTTGTAGGTGAACACCCAAACTAACATGGTTTTTGATGAAAAGACGGAAGTTCTTTGAGCCGTTTTGACGCTACTTGCGCCCTGACACGGTGCTATTTGCACCGTGTCAGTGGCGCACGGCACTCACTGCCGCGCGGCAGTGAGTGCCGGCTGGCGTTGGTTGCCGGCGGTGGGTGTCGACGGTCGGCGACGATCTCGCGGTGATGGATTTAGGTTGCGTTCGTGATGGGTTTATGGTTTTATGATTTATGGTAGAATATTCGGTGAATTTCAATCGGAATTATTGGACGTCGGTGATGGGTTTAGGGTAGAATATTCGGTGGATTTCAATCAGAATTAGTATTGCGTCCGTGAATGAATTACTTTCGGTGGATTTCAATCACAATTTTTCGGTGAACTTTAAGAACTCAATCCGAACCTGACTCGATATTTTTTAAGACTCGATATAATTTTAAAATTCAATATTTTTTAAATATCGAAGAAGAATCCGAACTCAACCCAAAAATTTGTACGACTCGATCGATCCACCGCCGGCCACCTCCGACATTCACCGCTGACACCCACCGCCGCGCGGCACCCACTTCCGTACGGAAGCCGCTGTCGCGCGCCTGCAGGGGTGTGTCAGGGCACTGTGCCCCCGGTGCAAATAGGATCGGCCAATGTTTTTTACAAGACAAAGGTTTTTTAGAGGATTTTTTTGCAACTTTTTAATACCTAGTATACAAAATTTATTTGTGTGTTTGGTGATGTAAAGTTTTTTAATATGTCTCAAATAAAAAATTATCATAAGAGTTATTTTTTAAAAAAAGAAAAGAAAAATGGTATCGGACTTTGGAAATAAAATTATAAAAATCTTGTCAAATCTTTAATATCTTTCTCTGAGAATGTTCCTTTTTTTTTTCAATTTTTAACTTCTTTAAAAATTTCTTAAAATCTAAACCTTCTAAACTTCTTGTGTTGCTAAATACATAAAAACAATACTAATAATTTAAACAGTAAAAACCTCCAAAAATATTCTAAAACCTTATCCGAATACAGCATCAGACGTTAACAAATTGAGGATGTCATCTATCCAAATATATTGATTGTTTCATTTATCTTATTTCAAAAAATGAGATATAGTTTAGACATCGGACTTTGTTAATATATATAATAACATCGTGAAAATAGATACGAGTGTTGGGCTATTGGTATTAGGAGAATATGATAATTAATGCGATATAAACAAAATTGATGTGCAGACTACGCTTATATTTATTTAGAATGACACTTAATATTTTATGAAAATGTCCTATGCCATCTTAAAAATCTAATGTTTGTATCTAGATTTGCATAAAAAAAACATAGGGTTTAACTCTTAAGACTTGATAAGCAAGGGTTTTTAAAAAATAGAACACTCAGTTTTAAGTATTATTATGCTTTTTTTTTCTCAAACAGTATTTGTATAATTATGTAATTTATGCAGCTTAACTTGTCGTCTATTTGGCAATGAGAATGGAGAATTCTTAGTCAGCCATAAGGTTTTTCTCTTTTAAAATTAAAAATTAAAAAATTAAAAGATAAAGGAAAATATATTATATGTGTCATAAACTAAGAACAAAAACTAATGTAATTATTATATGACATATTTTTTTAATATTTTAATTTTCCTTTTAGATTTTTAAATGGATAAACTTTGAATTTTGTTTTTCCTTATGGACAGAAAATTTCAAGGGGATCCCAATCCATTGATTTTCATAAATATATTTATAATAAATTATAGATTGTTATGATCACATTTTATGAAATTCATTTGAATTTTCATATATGAAACGTAAATATGTTTATTTATATATTATATAATATTAAATATAATTATAAGTTTAATAATTTATCTAATTTATAATAAATTATAAGACTTTATTTATTCAAAACTAAAATCAATAAGTAATATAAATTGAGAATTAAGTGGAGACGTCCAAAAAAAAAAGCAAATGAGGGAAAAGTAGACGGGGATGAGAGTATTCTCATTCCCTAAACGAGGACGAGGAGCATAAACTCAAACGGGCATGGAAACTGGGAGGGTAGTCTCACCTCGAATCCGCCTCATTGACATCCCTACTTGAAACTGTTAATGAACACTTCTTCGTCATAAAATAAAAGAATGAAATTTTGTATGAACAATTTTACAATATATTAATGGAAAATCATGAAAAATAATCTAAAATTTTACAAGTAGACCAAAATAATCTCAATTATGAAGAAAATAAAAAATGACACAAATTATTTTTTCGATTAAAATTTTGGCTAAGTTGATGACGTGTATTCGAAGTCTCTTCGTAATTGAACATGATAAGCGATTTTTCTTCGTACAAGATCTCTTAATAGATGTTAATAGGGATGTCAAGGGGTGGGTTATGAGCGGAGACTACCCTTTCCATCCTCGTCCCCACTCCCCATCGGATCCTCGTCCCCATCCGGAACTCCCAATCCTCGTTAGATTTCCTCCACTTATGATCTCCGCAAATTTTTTCATGCATTCCACATTAATTTATCCATGTAGTTTTTAGTGGATTCCGTGTTTATCTTCTTACAATATTACCGTCCCCTTTATAATTTTGATTTCAACAATACATAATGGAAAAAATGAGATAGATCAAAACTAGTGAAATTAAATGAGACGAGAATTCACATGTAGACTATGTAGTTAATTGAAGATCAGGGAAATATTGTTGGTGATGATCAATGTAGATCACTCATATAAATTTAATGAAAAAATAACATAATACAATACAAATAAATTTGATTTTTAATATAAAAACAAATTAAACCGAATGTTTTTTTAAGAGGATTCCCTACGAGTTTTCCAACGGGGATTCCCCGGCAGGTTCGGAGAGGAGAGTAGGGTGGGGACACTTATTCATGTCCATGTTCTCATCCACATGCGGAGTATCAAATTTTTTCCTCGTCCTCATACCCATTTAAAATCTTTGTCCCCGTTACAAAATTTCGATATACAAAGGAGAATCTCCTCTCCATTACCATCTAAGTATTATATTTGTCAACGATAGCCGGAATTTCAAAGTGAAAAATTATTTATATTATTTTTGGCTTATTTATTGAAATTTTAGATTATTTATCCATATTTTGTTTTTAAACAATTTGTCCATATCTATACTGCTAGTCGTCGAATTAACTTCTTTTTTTGCATTTAATGCAGTTTTGAAGCGCAGTGGGTCATGCTCATGCATGCTCTATGATTACCGAATCCAAAATATCGCGGTGGAATCGCCATCTCACCGAATTCAGGCGTACTATATATGTCTTCATTTTCAAGCCATCTTTTTTTTCTTTAGATGGAAAAATAATGGACAATAAACACCGCCTAAATGAGGTCTACTTTAAAAAAGTTACTATTTTAAAATAGATTTCAAATATCATTAGTTTCATAGCTTGCCAAACACTACAAGAATAGGCCGTCGTGTTCTAATCCTTTCGTCAAACTACTTATCATCATACTAGGAAAAAATATAGAGGAATGGGGTTCGTTTCGTATGAATTAAAGTTAACAGTTACTTTTTCCCTTTTCACAATGAACTTTCAAATCCATATAAGGATTTCAAATATTTATATCAGTGTTGAAATCTAATAAGAGATTTTTTTTTCAGACATTATCGATTTTGAAAAATGAAAATTCATTTTTTGAGATACCCTTGATGGTGTTGTTATTTACACACAGATTTTTAAAAGCTCAGTCAATACTGTTTATATTCTTCAATGTAATACGGATATATGTTGTGTATCGTATCACAAGTTCACTACGCACATGGCGTGCATGCATACTAAACAATACATTGGCGTATTTTCTTGGTCAAATAAGAACATTTTCACATGATTTATACTTAGAAATTCCTAATGATGTCTCTGAGTTTAGAATTATTTATGTTGGTGTCTGACGATTAAAATTTTTCCGATAAGTGTCTCTAAGGTTTGGATTTGTTTACTTTATAACCAAATTTTTTTATGTTTGTACCATTTCAGTTTAAATTGATTAAATCCAAGTCCACTTTTGTATTCATCGTCATCAAATGAGTAAGATTTGACTCCTAAAATACCAAAATCCATGTCCGAACCATGTCGATTTCAATTCTGAAACAACAAACCGTTTTCGACCTTAAGAATTCAAATCGGAATGGTTCGAATATGAATTTGATTGTTTTAGGAGTTGAATCCTACTAAATTGAGGTCAATAAACATAATGATGAATTTCGATTTGATCAATTCGAATCGAAATGATACATACATGAAAATTTTCGATTACAAAGCGAACAAACTCAAACCTTAGGGACACTAACCGAAAAAAACTTAATCGTGAGACACCAACAGGAATAATTTTAAACTCACGAAAATCAACATTAATTTCCCTTTGTACTTTTAAGCTACGTATCGTTGAAGACCAAATCAATATCTGAAGCCAGTTTGAAATTACTAAGCTATAACGAAAATTATTAACATTTCAATCCAACTATTTCCAATTTAGCTAGTCAAGCATTAACATCTGCGAATAAGATTTCCCCTTCCCTGAGTTTGATTTCTAGCTCTCTTAATTTGTGTAACATCCTAGCTAGTGCTTTAAACATCAAAGAAATATATAAAAAAGTATTATTGGATTTTAATTCCTAGTGAAGTAAACTTTAGTTTTGAATTGTATAAAAAAAATATATAGTTTTGAATGGTTATGAGAAGATATAAACAATATGTTTTGACAAACATTCATATCCATCAAAGAAAAAGAAAAAGAAAAAAGGCCAAGCTAAATAGGAACTATTTCAATATATTATTAGAACTTTGAATCCCACAATGGGGAATTACATTAGAAGCAAGGGGGCAAAAATGGCAATTTCCGTTTTACCTACGCAACCATTAGAAACTGCCCTTTTACACCCATATTGTAATTGCCCCCACAAAGACCTAACAAAAGAAGAAAACCAAGTCACAAACACTTCACCTATCCTAAATCCTATATTATAATCTATCTAAACACCTACTTATCCTATAAACCATTTAAAACCCACCCCATTTATTACATAACATTACCCAAAAAGGAACTCCTTGAATAATAATAATTCCATGAGAAACTCAAAATATTACCATCACCCACTCCATTCTTATCTCTCTTTTTTTCTTGTTCTTTCATTTGAATCCAAAGGGTAAAATAAGATGATGCACTAAAAAGCTGCAAACCTCCTTCCTTTCACAAAAGTGGATCTCCTCCTTATTTCCTTTTTACCTGCTACTCTGCTCCTCTCCATCCTGGAATTACCCTTCTACCCCCACCCAAAAGAAAAAAAAGACAAAAGAGCATATACTACTACTACCACTACTGGAATTATCCATGTCTGAATCTACCACTACCATGACTGATCTTCTTCCCTCTCTTCCCCCTTTAACCAAAACAAGCCCAGAGAAGAGAGGATTTTGAGCCCCACAAAGGGGCCAAGTTTCAGTAGGTCCACTCCTGAGGAAGCAGGGGTATTTCATGGTGGCTCATTGGCCCCTCTCCCCTTACTAATCCTCTCCTTTGTTGAGTTGCCATGGCAGCACTTCTCCTCCCCACCAGAATATCTGTGAACAGCAATAAACTCAAAAGTTAAAATTGGTTATGCTTTTGAGATGACTGATGAGCGTGGGTGGGACCCAGAGAGATGGAACCCTAGGTTTTGGCTTACCATGGTTAGAAGCAGCCAAGCATGGTTGAGTTTGGGTATGGGTATGGGCATGGCCATGGCCATTCATCTCATCTATGTTGAGATTCAGAGCTTGGACTACTCTTGCTGGGAGCAGAACAGTTGAACATCCTGTACAAATTAAATTTCAAACATGTCACAACAGCAGCACAAATTAAATGCTTTGTCATGCAAAGAAGCAAGCCACATTTAATGGATCTGAAGAAAAAATTTCAAGAACTTAAATGAACAACTGCTCATGTCATGACCCATATAAGGATTTCTTTGCAAAATTAAAGAAAACAATTAATTACCTTGCTTCTTGCGAGGCTCAGTGGGGGTGTTGTTGCCTACTCTGCGAGGAAGAAATACACCGGTTCCAGTAGACTGTCTTTTGACCCCAGTTGGGCCTGAACCGCCCAGAAACACAGCTCTCATGCCAGGTCCGGCGCCGCAGCCGCCGGTGCAAGCGTGGTTCAGGTGGTGGTGGCGATGGTTGCTCTGCTGCTGAGCTCTCAGCGGCGGAAATGAAGACTGTGAGAGACCATGAATAGCTGCGTTTCCTCCCCTGTTTTGCACTTGCTGGCTCAGCCATGCTTGTTTCACCTGGCTCTTCATCTGCTGAAACTGCGAGAGGAAAACCCAGTTTAGAATACTAAAAGGAAGACCACAAAGTGATGATAAGAGTGGCTTGAAATGTTACCTGGCTGTTCTGTGAGGCATTATAGCGAACAGGTGGTGTGCGAACCTCCATGTGAGAAGAGGCGTTCAGAAGGCCACGCATGATTGACTGTTGTTGGTTCATCATCTGAGCCTGAGAGGTCATCCTCATCTTGGCCACGCGCTCCGCAGCCGCGTAGATGAGCTCCCAAGCGTCGTCGTAGTTGGACTCAAACGCCGGCGGAGGCGCGTTCGGCGGGGTCCTCGTTTCACCGGGACGGCGGTTCATCCAGCCCGGGAAACCTGTCAGCGTGGACTGCGGGGAGGTCGCCAGCGCACACCACGACGTCTGCAGAAAAAAAAACAAAGGAAACGCACATGTCAGATTTGGACCTCTGTTTCACCTGTAATGGCGGAAGAATAGAAAACCGAAAAGAAAAGAGAAGGACTAGTTACCTCCTGAGGCTGAGGGTGGTGGTGCTGCTGCTGCTGCGGCTTGGCAGCTCTCTCGCGAAGGGCGGACTGAGCCAAGTGGCGAGTCAACTCGGCGATGAACTCGTCAGGGTCGTCGCTGCTCTCGGTCTCGGTGGAACTCACAACCGACTCGCCAGGGGAGTTGAGGGCAGAGGAGGAGCGGCGGAACAGGTGAATCCCGGCGCCGTTGGGCGGTGGGAGGAGAACACTGGGCTGCGGCTTTTGGTTGGCCATCAAGAAGATGTCGTCGTCGGTGAGGAACTCAGATGGGAGCCAGAAAGCACTCTCGTCAACAGTTTCCGCCATTATAGCTCAAAACAGAGTCAGAGGAAGGGGGTTTAGTGAGTTTTGCGCTTGGAGAAGAGATTGTAATTATAAGGAAACCTCCCACAGAGGCCAGTAGGAGTAATTCAGGGAGTACAGAGGGATTTGAGAGGGGCCCAAATCCACCCAACTGTAGAAGGAGGAAGTGGAGAAGAAGAAGAAAGGGGAGAAAAGGGAAAGTTGTGGGGGATGGAGAATATGGAAGACATATCTGCTTTTATTAAGGTGTCTCAGCGACTGAGGTGGGCCCCACTCCTCACACTCCCTATAGTAGTACTAATTTGAGTTTTATCGCTTATATTGTATTACATACAAGATAATTCACATTTTTTCAAATCAAAAGTTATACGGTGTAACTAGGTGGGAGTATGTATTAAGTTTGTTTGTCAATTTAGTTATAAACTTATAAAGATGTTTTGTATACTTACGATTTAGTAAAATTAAGGATTTGTTTAATAGAAGAGGTTTATTATTTATAATGTATTTTTTTATTAAGGGTTGAAAAATACTTTAATCGAATAATATCCAATTTGAAATCTGAAGCAAATGACCCAGTGACTCTTAAAATTCTGATTTCTAAATTCATTATAATTTCAGGGTTTTTTAGAGAAATGTGATTTCAAGAGGTAACAAATATTTGAGTAGCCAATCCAATTTCCTGATAAAAGCAATTGGAAGGCTTCTGACATGTGTGGAGCAGGTTTTAATGTAACCTTATATACTAATGATTGGGGGATTAGGATTGAAGAGAGTCATTATCAATTTTTACCTGACCATGACATACTTAACTACCCATCCCCTAATATAATTTACTGTCATCTAAGGAATCTAACTATCTAAGGAATGTAATTTACTATCGTCTAATAATATAAACTTTTAAAAAAAAATGTAAACTACACAAATCATCCTTAATATAAGTATTTTTTTTATTAAGATACAACTCATCTAAATAAAATTATGTAATCATTCCTATACTTTATTAGCAATTCAAAATCCATACATGTTTTACTATTTTTTTAACTATAAAATTTCCAATAATGTTTTTTTTTATCACTTTTCCAATTTAAGAAATACCACTATGATCGTTGACATTTTTTTTTGATAAAGAGATTTTATTGTATCCTAAGTTAAATCCCCTTGAGGGAAATATAATAATATTTTTAGAAGAAAATATATAACCCGTAAAATATGTATTTTGATTAGACCTGTCAACTGGGTCGGACGAGTCGGGTTCGGGTCGGGTCAAGTCGGGTTCGGGTCGATCGGCTCTGTTAAAATTTTCAGGTTGGGTTCGGGTTGACCCAACGGGTCGAAGGTACCCATTTTTCTTATGATTAAGATTTTGATTTTTAAAATTAAAAAAAATAGTTATGTGAAAAATATTAATATTATATAATTATTTAATAAAATATTTAATATAAATAAAATAAAATATATGAAATAATAAGATCTTTTGAGCTCGGGTTCATTATTCGGGTCGAGTCAGATCCTTCGGGGTTGAATTCGGATTCTTCTAAACCCAGTGACTTTTGGATTGAATCTCAACCCCAAAAATCGGAACGAGTCGGATCAGATTTTCGGATTGAGTCAGTTTTTGACGGGTCTAATTTTAATGGATTGGAAAAGGGATCGATGGGTGGTCACCCAAATCTCGTGAAGGCAGTCAACGAACGGTTAATCTTTTGTTTTTTTTTGGGTTGGAACTTGGAAGCGAAGTGGTATACAGCATATGAGTGGACCTGGTCAACCATGCATACACCATAATGTTGTGCTACAATCACAATTACCTAAATAGTGGCATATAATTTTTCGTGATTTTTGTTAGTGGGTGAATGTTCTTACACTAGCAACCAATTAGGTTAGTACCCTATTTTTTAAGTCATGACCAGAGGCGGATTCACGAGATCTTAGGGTCCGATGATCAGGGCCGGACTTTTGGATAGTTTAGATAGGACGGCCGTCTAGGGTCCAAGGCTGAGAGGGGCCCAAATCCAATATCAAGTATTTATTAAATCCTTTTTATTTATTTTTTGACAAAATAAAAAACTTAAACTTTTTCATTTTTATCTTATATAATTAATGTATATAACATTTTTGCCCATTTCTCTTTCATTTAGTTTTAATTTCTAATTTTCTTCATTGTACTAGTTTTTTCATATGTGAAGCTTTTTCTATATCTGTTTTGAAAATAAGAATATCAAATATTTTCTTTTTTATCTTATATTATGTATATAACATTTTTCTTTTGATATTACGCCCTATTTTTCTTTTAGTTAATTTTGACATTTAATTTTCTTTATTGTATTAGTTTTTAATATGTGACGCCCTCTTTAAATTTTTTTTTGCACAATAAGATACTCAATTTTTTTAATTTTTATCTTACATTATGTATATAACATTTTTCATTCAATACGTGAGTCCATTTCTCTTTTATTTATTTTTAATATTTAATTTTCTTCATTGTACTAGTTTTTATATGTGAAGCTCGTTTAATTTATTTTTTGCAAAATAAAAAACTCAAACTTTAAAAAATTTATATATATGTATATAAAATTTTCTGTTAACATGTGGCCCTCGTTTCTATTTTAGTTAGTTTTAACTTTTACTTTTTTTATTGTATTGTTTTTTAGTATGTTAAACACTCTATTTCTTTTTTGCTAAATAAGAAACTCAAAAATAATTTTTTTTCTTCTATTTCTTTTTTTTTGCAAAATAAGAAACCCAAGATATTTTTGTTTCTTTTATTATGTATATAACGTTTCTCAATTTTATTTCATTTGATATGTGAGCCAATTCCTTTTCAATTTGGATTTGATTTTTATAATAATTTCTTCCTTTTATACTTTGTGAGGTTTATTTTTCGTTTTGAATATAAATAATTTTGTATTTGAATGTTGTTAATAAAATTTTCTTTCTTATATTAATTTTTCATCATGAAATCTCATTCTTCTAAGAAAATCAAACTTTTAATTCGGACATAAAAAGTGGTTTGATTCTATCTTTATTTACATTATATAATGATCATATATAATACTTTCTTGTTATTTTATATGTTTTATAATTTTATAATTATAAAATTATTCAAGTGTTATTTTTATACTTACGAGGGCCTTAAATTTTATTTCGCCCTAAGGCCCACTAAATGTTTGGACCGGCACTAGGTGACCCCCTTCCTCCGAGCCTAGATACATATTTGTTCCTATTGATAAGCTTAGATATATAATAAGTAGTTGTTAATAGTTTTCAATAATAAATGTTAGTTCAGATGAGAGTTCTCTTGGAGGTAGGGATGACAATGGGTCGGGTGATGGATGAAAGTGCATCCATCACCCGTCCGTTAATTTTTTTAGATGCACCCATCCTTTATCAATTAGGTGAATCAGGTGGGTCGAGTCATCCATGGGTGATTAAAAATTACAATTTAATATAACTTATAATATCCATTTTACGTATTTTAAGACATATAGTATACAAATTCTTGTTAATATTATAATTAATATGAAATAAATAAGTTGTAAAAGAGTTTTTAATACATAAGCAACATTTGAATGAAAAATTAGAACAATACCGATAAAGTAAAGTTTAAATATTTCTGAATTTTATACTAATGATACACAATTATATATATATATATTTTGAGTGTATCGGGTCGGGTGATGGGTGACAGACCTTCATCCGCATTCGTCCATCACCCAACATTATTCGGGTTTTCCCTCGACTTTTCAGGTCGGGTAAGTCGAATATCCATCGGATGCGAGTGAGATTACCCTCCCTACTTGGAGAGTTACGCTGATGTTTCAGATCGAATCCTCCCATTCACACTGCTTTCATTTTGTTTTCTTTTTTCAACAATTTCATTATGTACCTTATTATGATAGGATTTAGAGTTCTTATCCAAATATTTTTTAAACTTAATTATTTACCCAAAATATGTTATAAAATTACGAAAACTCATAAGTAAGCATCAAATAAATTCTCAAATTATAATACGGAAAATGTATTTATAAAAAATGACATTATTTTGCTCACCTTTGTATTTTTCTTTACTATTTTATCCAAAATTACTTTCAAATAATTTTGGTTTAAAATTATGAATTACTTTATACTACTTACATAATAAAAAATATCCTACATAAAAATGTTATGTTTTGGAGGTTTTTATATATTACTTATCATGACATAATAATGTCGTACGATATTCCACTAAGCGACTTTGTGACCCTTTTTTGAAGAATTTTTAGATCCGCTACGTACTGGTTGTTGCTAACCATTTAACTAGTCTTGCTTTCTTTATGGATTCATATTCTTGTTGACGCGCTTGTGGATGTTTCTTTATTGCTTTTAGATGATGTTGAGGGTTGGACTATCCCCGTTTGATTATTACTTAACCCATTTTCATATTTAATAAATTTCTGAAGAGTGTTGCATCTTCTTTAACCAAAAAATGAGAATCAAAACAATATTCTTTATACCTAAGTAAGGGGTAACTTAGTGATCATAACGACTCGATAACATACCCGTCGATACTTACTAATAATACATAATGCACCATCATGCATATGTTTTGATGTGTGTACTTTTCCTTCAATTTAAATGAAGAAAAGGTTGTAGCTTAGCATCCCAATAACAACCATAGTTTTTTCAATCCACTATATGTCTATACCTATAGAAATATGAAAAAGTTTGTAATTATTTTTTCAGAATTTTCGTGTGGTATCCTTAAGTTTTTGCAATTTTTGCGAAATACCCGAAGGTTTGTTATATTTCACGTGGTAACCCTGAGATTTTGACAAATTTCGTCAAATACCCTTGACGTCAAAAAACGTTAAATTTTGGGATTCAGCCGTTAACTCCTAAAAAGGGAAAAAAGAAAAATTACAATATGAAAAACCAAGGTCTATTTGGATCGTATTTTATTTATAATTATAACATGAAATTTAGTATAAATTTATTTAATCTTGCATTATAATATAATAAAATATATCGAAATACGCAATTTAAACAAATCATAAATCACTTATATCCTCCCCTTTTCAAATATAAATGTATCACAAATAATTAAGTCAAAAAGTGTTATTTTCTTCTTTTTTTTCTTTTTTTTGTTCTGAATTTTCTTATTTAGTTTGTGTGATATTCTAAACTACAATTCTCATCCCCATACGATGTCGATTTTATAATATATATATATATATATATATATATATATATATATAAGTACAAGATTATCTATCTTTACATATAAATGAAGCATGAGACCACCAACTTTGATATTATTGTTTGAAAAAATAAAAGCACACGACCCTTTCACTGTTTAGATTTATATAAAACAAAATACATAGTTTACTTGTAGTTAAGATGATTTTTCGTTCATATTTATTCTTATATATTTTGATTTCTAAATGGTTTTATACACATTCATCTCGACTTAATTATTTGTGATACATTTATATTTGAAAAGGGAAACATATAAGTGATCTATGATTTGTTTAAATTGCATATTTCGATATATTTTGTTATATTATAATGCAAGATTAAATAAATTTATACTAAATTCCATGTTATAATTATAAATTAAATACGATCCAAATAGACCTTGATTTTTTATATTGTAATTTAATATTTATTTTTTTGGAGTTAACAGCTGAACCTGTAATAACCCTCAATTTTAGTAAGGGTATTTATGTAATTTTCCAAGTCTATTATAATAAAGGAATTTTTGGTATTTAATTCTTCATTCCAAAAATAGAAATGAAATGGAGAATTTTAATATAAGCCGTTACAACCATAAAGTTGTGCGTTATTTAAATTTTTGGGTAACATTATGTTTATATTAAATTTAAATAAAAACTATAGAATTTAACCTAAAATATTTAGATCAAGTTTAACAATTTTTGTTAAAGAAATTAAATACGGTTAAAGCCATAGGAATTGTAACTTAAGCTTATCTTAGTCTAAGTTAAACTTATTTTAACATTGATTAATATTTATAATATTAATTTTGGGCTAAAGTAATATTATAAACTTAGAATTATTAAAATAATTAAGTTTGAGAAATTTTGGGTAAGTTTTGTAATTTTTTAAAATTTATTCAAGGGTATTTTTGCCCCAACTTGAAAGGTTGGGGCCACAAATGCAAATAGGCTAAAAGTTGGGGGGGGCGATCGTGGCACTGTTCACCTCCTCCCTCTTCCATCAGCCGAGCTCCTTCCCTGGACCTCCCATGGCGGTTATCGCCGATTCGAGCTTCCATTTGGGCTCGTTTGGATTATTTACCCCATGGGCTTTTTAGTGTAAGATTAAACTCGTCCAACCCAAGGATTCGGAAGGAAACGATGATGAGATCGAATTTATCCATTTAAGGCAAGTGTGTACTCGGTTTTGGCATTATGTAAATTGGACGATATCGGGGCCAATCCGAGATCGTTTTGGGTCAAATTTTATACGATTTCGAAGCCCACCTCGAGACCTTTCCAACCCCTATAAATAGGGCACCATTCTTTGAGATTTCGGCATCCAATTAATTCCCCAAAGCTCAAGAATCCTAGCTCTCGACCGCGCCTGTTCATCGCCAAAATTCGTCGACCACCGTCCACCATCGGAGTCGTCACCACCACCAAAAGTTGCGCCTGGAAGTTAGCTTCCAAAGCCCTAAGGTATCGCCTCCGATTACCCACCGCCGGCCACCGCATTAGCCGGAAAACCGCGACCTCCCCTACGTGTCGATCCGAATCGGGTATTTTCTGGATTTATAAATAAATTGTGATATTTATTTATGTATGAAAAGATTATTTAGAACATATGATTAATTGATATTTAATCGTATAGATAATCATTCTACCGATTAAGCCTTGAAAATTGAATTAATTTGAGATGTATTAATTCAATCTTGAGACATATACCCTTCAAAATTCAGTTTTAATTAAATAAATTATCTAATTATAATTTATTTTGTGTGTGATATGGTTACGTCTCGGATTCGCTTCTGGAACGGAAATAGAGCAGAGATTCAAGTTGCTACTTGGAAAACAACCATCCCCGCGATACCGCTCATCTTCTGTGATTGAAGGCAAGTGGTGGTTCGCTCTTGCATATTTATTCCATTTTTATCTTAATTGTCAATGAATCGGTTGTGCTATTAAGTTGAGATAAATAATTTTTTCTTGTTTGGGAACTTGTGTGAATAAATGGTGTGTTTAATTGAACCTTATTATTAGGTTGTATAATATGATAGTTATGACTCATATATATATTATTATTATAGGGTGTTAGTTATAATTGGTGTGGACTTGTTGTGCATTGGTGTGAACATATACGAGTATTCGTAGGAACGCTATTTTCTTGCGAGGTTTAGTCGTTTCTTTATAACTTTGTGTTAGGAGGATTATTGCCCTAATGCTTTTGGTCGTAACCTACCCCTATCTGAATATAGGTGGTGGTGCACTTAGCTAGTGTCAATCTTCGGGATTTATTCCCAATCTATATCTCATTGCGAGATGTGAAATTAAAAGCTTCAACGTTAATGCACGTTTTGAAATTAAATAAGATAAGTGTCTTGTTGCACATAATTAATATACCCTCGGGCGAGAAGTACAACGTGGAACTCGCCCGAACTCTTGTATTAAAGTAAGTCATTTTCCAATCTGGATTCGCATTATGCGATGAGATTGGTCGTGGACCCAAATAGTCAAGGTCGTTTTCAAACTTTGTGTGAAATATAATGTTCCCAAACAATCATAAGTATTTCTATAAGACTCATTTTCTTTGGAGTCTTCTCTTGTTGCATTCTTATTCCTAGTTTCAGTGAGATTGTCTGGTTATGTATCGTCTGTCGGTTTTCATTCGAGAGACAATGATAGTAACCAAATGCAATCACCAAAACCATTCTGTTTGAGCCCTTGTTTAGTCTTTCATTAGACTAACCAACCTTTCATTTTCCTTGCATGGTTGACTGATGTCATCCGTCCTATACGACACATCAGGTACAACTTCCCAGATTGAAGCCACGGAACGAAGACGTTGAAGGCATCTGCATTTCCTTTGTTATTTCATCATTTTTGAACAAGGTTTAGATCATGTTGATGTTTTGAATATTTAAGTCTTCCGCTGATATTTTGATATACATTATTGGGTTGTCGTTTTTGCAACGTCACTATTAATACAATCTTGGTTTCAATTTATTTATGTATGTTATTGTTCGTTTTAAATTATTATTTGCGATCAATATTGTAAGCCTTGGGTGATTTCGGATATGCGTTTCGAGGTCACTGGCGGTAATATTCCTAAGGTAATTTAGGGGTGTTACAGAACCCCAAAATTTAACGTTTTTTTACGTCAAGGGTATTTGGCGAAATTTGTCAAAATCTCAGGGGTACCACGCGAAATATAACAAACTTTCGGATATTTCGCAAAAATTGCAAAAACTCAAGGATACCACTTGAAAATTTCGTTGTTTTTTATAACAATTAGAGTGTATATATATAAAGAGATTAAAAAATAAAGATAATATATCTCTATCAACTAACAAGATATCTTATTAACGAACAAGATAATTCTAGAATAATAATATAATTACTAATAATTGTAGAATTATCTTAAAAATAGATTATCTTTTATCATTATTATGTTGAACGTCGGAAAAAAATAATTTAAAGTGTTAATAGATACTAGATAGTGAGATTTTTTTTAGGGGGTCGAGAATGAGCTTTAGGGCATGGGTTGATTAGTTTCATGTGAAAACATTAGTAAATTAGTAGGCGTAAAATTTTTCCGTAAGGATGTTATGATTTTTTATCACTAGCCCCATAATTTTTTTACGGGAGGACCGAACACGAGACCTTGTTGCATGTAAACATTATTTCATAACACTTTTCTTGAAATTAATAGATAAAATGTATCAAACTCTTAAATCATAACTCTAAGTCCCTAATACTATATTTGTTCAACTTTATACCCAAAATCTTGAATTCAATCCTGCACATAGAACTTTAGATAAATCCGTTCTACTAAATTCAAAGCCGTTCACCCTAGAACTAAAATAAATAAATAAATAAATCTGAGTTCCACAAAATTAAAGGAAGAAAAAGACAATTTCATCGCTCTCATCACCACATCCCATGTCTCATCTGCTCCTAAACCTTACCAAACTTTGAAATAATGGGTATTTGGAAAAAATCAACTCAAATCTTTTCAAATTCAAATCATACGAAAACTAGTATACTTTATCTTATACTGGTTGTCAAATGACTTAATTGAATATAATATTCCGTATGTCTTAGTAACTGCATGTCCAACTTGGCATTAAAAAACTCCAAGTTCAATGCATTGATCAAAATTAAGAATTTAACGTTGAGCTGTTTACGTACTCTTACAATGTTTCGAACGGGAAAATAAAGTATAAGAATGGCACAACTTGACGTGTCAAATTTGGATGATAAAATTATATTTCATGTCTAAGTAAAATTAAAGTTTCCAATGTACGACGTCAACAATTTATCTTAGATAGGTTTCTTTGAGTCTAACTGATGTCAACAACACACGTTGATGCGATTACGAAGTACGTAGTTATGGTCACTCGTGTCTAGCCAAACTTTCACTTTTGCACACACAATTCGATCAATCTTTCTAGCTTGTATGTATCCTGAAATACCCGAATTAACTCGTTTCAAAGTTTCTTGCACAATGACTCAACGTGATAAATCTTTTTTAACGCACACGTTAGTCGTTAGTGCGAGTTAAAACGTAGGATAATTTGATGAGTTTGTGACTCGTTGGGATGCCCATGGTTAATAGAAGGAGATCCTTTCGACTTAGAATTTAAACCAACATTGAACATGAATTTATTAATGACATAATTAACATGAGTATTTATAGAGAAATAAACACTAATGTGATTGGACTAGTGTCTCAAAACACGTGACAACATACACCTTAGCTATTTATTAAAATAACCTCAAAATGTTAAATATAAAATAATTTCAAAATAACATAAAGTCATAAACTAAAATAAGTGACACCACAGGAAGCACAACACAATATTAGATAGGGGTGTTCATCCGGTCTGAACCGGATCGGATTTTTTCAAAAGTCTGGACCGGAGACCGGACCAGACCAGGACCGGTTTAGACCGGATTTTATTTAAAATAAAATAAAATAATAAATTCTTATTTAAAATCTATAAAAAATATTTATACTCCTAACTTATTAAATTAAAAAAAATATCTAAAAAACAAACATATAAACTCCTAATTTATTATTTAAAAAAAAAAAACAGTCCACCGATCTGAATCGATTTTTTCCGGATTTGGACCGGACCGGAGACCGGACCGTAATTTCACCGGTCCAATCCGGTCTTTTCCGGTCCGGTCTGATTTTCCGATCCGGGCCACTTCTGAACACCCCTAATATTAGGGGGTCAGGAGCACGTCCGTGGAGCATAGATCGCTAAGGCGCCATGTGTATAAAATAAAATTTGTGAAATAATTATTGCAGTTCGGTATGATGCCATTAAGTTTTGACCTTTTTAATTGGTAAAGATTGTTTTAATATGTAAGTGATTATATTATGATTGACTTTAAATCTTACATTATAATAGTATAATACGTAATCTTCACAAAACTATACACATATGAATTGTAAATGAATTTGTCAAATTTTAATATTTTTTTGGTACTTCACATCAATTTAGAGCGTAATTAGTTTTAGAGTGTATTTAGATTTCAACCCATAATGAATTATAATACATTATATTATATTAAATATTATAATTATAATGCAACTTAATATATTATAATACATTATGGGTGATAATCCAAACTCAACCTTATTTATTGCATTGAGTATCATTTGATATATAATAAAGTAAGGTTTAGTCTTAAAAGTAATTATATTTTGATGGCATGACTCAAATCGGTTTGCATGCATTATTGTATGATATGGTGGGGAACCGGATTGCTTCATGTTCCCGCGAAATTTGCAAGGATTTCCCGCCGAAAGCAAACTCCAACGACATTAAAGAGAAAAAAAGAATGAAAAACGAAGTGTCGTTTTCAAAATGCGTGCTGGCAGCAACCAATGCTATGTTATGTTAGCAATCCACGTCGCTGTCTTGCTTATTCTTCCCTCGTCCTTTTTTGCCTATTTTCAGTTTTCCACTCCTCATTGTTCAAAATTTGAATCCCTTCTTCTTCTCCTTCTTTTTTCTAAATAAAAAAAAATAATTATTTCCGGTTTGTTCGGTTGAATGGTGTCATATCAAGAGGCGAAGAAATTGAACCATTCATACACTTGTTCGTTTTCTTTTTTTATTAAATTTGATGGTGGATTGAATATATATTATTGTTGAAATATAAAACTCATTCCACGTTCAAAAGTTGAAAATAATAAGATTAGTATATAAGCTGACTGAATCACTCATTCTATTGTCAATTATTTTAGGATGAAAACTCCACTAGCTTATATATTAACCCTTGTGTTTTCACGATCCTCAGTTTATCAGTCTACAAAAATTTTACAATACTATATATTATTTTGTTTTTAAATATCAGATTGGGTAATTTAGTTTATAATTGTGACTAATATTGAATAAAGTATTTAAGGTATGTACTTTAAATAAGGAATGAGTATTTAAGGTATGTACTTTAAATAAGGAATGATTTTATTTTGTTATATAATAGAAGACATTAAGAGTTGAAATTTCGATAATATCAAATTAGAATACAAAACATTATAAATTTGACCATAGTTTATTTTATGACAAAAACTTAAATAAAATAAATATGATAGTATATGATCATTTCTTTAATTATATGAATGGTTTTTTCGCCTGATAACCCTCAGATATCACTTAATTTGCGCAGTGCCCCAAATTTTAGTGTAATTCGTGGGGTGACCCTAAGGGTTTTTTCGCCAAATATCCAACCGTTAACTCTTAACAGCTTCCGTTTAATTTCTTTTTCAAAAAAAGTCTAAAAAATATAAAAATTAACCCAAAAAAAAAACAATTTGTAACTTAAGAGAGCTTCTTGATAATCAATCCAATTATTACAAATTAATTGTAATTTTTTTGACCAAATTCTCAAAGTCACGAAATTCTTAAGTTTTGTAATGGATTAAGTTTTGACTCCGAAGTTGGTGCCAACAAATTCTCAAATTAAGCATCATATGCGACACTGTGCAATCTCAAGACATATATGATATATCATACATAATACATTAAGCATCTAAGGTGAACGTGCTTCAAGAGAAAAAACGAGAATTATTTTAAAAATTCCCCAAATCGGATTTAGCCTCAAAACCGCCATGTGATGGAAATCAGATTATTACAAATTAATTTCAATTTCCTTGGCCAGTTAATGTCTAAAATTCTAAAAGTTTCTCAAATCCCCGAATTTATAAAAAATCCTAAATCTCTAAATCCCTACAATCTTTGAAGCTTCTTAAAACCCTTAAATGAATTGGAGCTACATACCTTAAGCTTGAGAATGCTCGAACAACGAGGTTATTTTTCGACTTCTGTTTCGACCGGACATCACCACGACCAACCAGGTAGCCGCCGCTCACCCGTCCGCCACTCGTCACCGCCTTGCTCGCCCAGCACCCATGTATCGCTCGCCTTGCTCGCCTAGAGAAGGAGTTTATCGATTATCAGATAAGCTCTCTTACGTTCTGATTTGGGTTTTGGGAGGTTATTTTTATTATTTTTGGATTTTTTTAAATAAATTAGACGAAGTTGTTAATGAGTTAACAGTTGGGTATTTGGTGGGAAACAAACTCAAAGTTACCTCGCGAAATATGCCAAAGTTTGGGGTACCGCGCAAATAAAACGATACATTAGGATTATCAGGCGAAAAAATCGATATGAAAATGATTATTTTTTATTGAATATAATAAATATTAATGAAAAATATTACTTTATATATAGGATAGATCTACAAATTATTATTGGGAAAGTGTCACGTACGAAAGATTAATAAGGTAAGAATTGAGAATAAAATATAGCACGAGCGTTTTTTTGGGAAAAAACTCCAAAAAGACGTGCACGCACAGGATATGGCATGTGCATAGGTTTTGGCTTGTGTGTACATGGATTTTGATTTCTACGTACATCTAAATTCTACTTGTGTGTATCCATTTCTTGGGTTAAAATGTGCATGAATTTTGAACTGTATGTGCATTCATTTTGAAGTGCATGCTTTTATATGCATGTAATTTGTATTAGCTAAGTGTGTATGAGTTTTCACTTACATATTTTCTAGAAATAAAAATGTACGTGACTGTGTGTAAGTGAAAATTCATGCACATAAAGTAAAAACTTATGCACTAGAATGTGTACAAGTTTGTGCTTATATCACTAGTACAAAATAGTGATTTTAGCCCGGACGTTTTTTTACATTTAGCCCGGATATAGATCAAAATGGGTTCGGGCTTCAGAGTGGTGTGATAATAGCTCAAATAGCCCGGATGAAAAACACACGTCCGGGCTAAAAAAAAGAGGATTTTTTAGCCCGAACCTATGCTGATCCGGGCTAGAAAGTCCAATTTTCTTTTACAAAAAAACATTTTTAAGCCCGGATGTCTGAAGGTCCGGGCTAAAATGTCCCATTTTTTTTTTTAAAAAAAAGTGGGTTGCACCACAACACTATGCAACCACCGGTCCACCACCATCATGCCAAAAAAAGTATAAAAAAATTTATTGAGCCTTTTGAACATTCAACCAATTTACAACAACAATGGAATGTTTTCCATTTATTTCATTGCATCAAACATTACAAAATGCATATCAAAATTTGCACTTTGTTCAGTGGAGTTCTCTAAATTATACTACCTGCTCAAGAACATATTTCCCTTGTACGTCTGGCTCCTCTGATGAGCAATCTCCTAAAAAAAAAAAAAAGAAGCAACTAAATGGAGAAACGAGTGACCAGACCCGTCTCTGAAGCAAGGCAAGCATGTAGCCAAAGAAACCGGCAGCAAGCAGTACAGCTACACCTGAAATAACACGAGGCGCAGACGAACTGTACTAGGTAAAAGCAATACAACTTGAACAAAGGAACAAAGAGATGTGAATTTTAGACTCCTTAATTTACCAAGATGAAGACCACTTTCATATTGATAAGCACTATCATCGAAGTGGAGCTGGATTTCCCGGATAGCTCGGTTACCCCTGTCAATAACGAGCAGGGAGCAACTGCTTCCCTACGTAAACCACATCGAAATCATTGGAGAACTTTGCCTCCTCGCTCGGCCCATCAACGTGCTCACCACGAGTACGTTTCCCTCCAGCAATAGTTGTACCCCTGTTGCAAATAAGCACAATATTAACATTGATCTTATCATTATACATTTATACGACAATTGTCATCTTTGGTTCCCGTAGCTTCCCATCTACGTGTCTTGAGTAGCCCTCAGTTGATCCAGCAACCAACTTTGGCCTGGTATTTGACTATTCTCCAGGACATTGTATATCAGAATCCAACCACATAAACAAAGCACATGCACATGTGCATTTATATATATCATTTTATTTCAATAATCATGTGAGAATGTTCTTCTTAACTCATCTAAATCTCGTGATCTAGAATACAACATTAAGGAATCAGCTAAAATTATCAATAAAAAAAAGAAAAAAGAATTACTACAATTAAGGAAAACAACAACTATATCAGTTTTAAACTTCACTAATAGCCAACTTCATAATAGCTTACTTCATAATACTTACTTCTAAATAAACATAATCTCAAAAGAATATGACTTTCCACCTTCCTTGTTCAATACTAACAATTAAAATGAATTAAGTTTAAGGAGAAAAAAACCAAGAAAAGTTGTTAGGATTGCAGAGCAGTAACCAAATATACCACTTGATTTGAACAATCATGTGAGTATATTCGTATTTAGGTCATCTAAATGTCATTATCTTCAATCCAACATCTGCTAAAATTATCAATAGAGAGAATAAAAGTATCTTGAGTGAAAGAAACAGAAGTCATTATACATATGTTTCTTAATTGATCATGATAGGTATCTTCAGCAAAGAACCTGAATATTTTAGGGTCACAAAAACACACTAAAATTCTAAAAGGTAATTGTGATAAGCCCCTGAAAACAACAATCAAATTCTATTTTGATACAATCAAATTCTATTTTGATACAACAAAAAGGTTAAGTAGAATCACTGAATTGCATGCCTAACAAAAAAAAGCACTAAAATGAATCAAAATTAGAGAGAACAAACCAAGAAAAAATGACAGTGATTAAAAGAGCAATACCCACTTACATTGAGAGAGGGAAGAAGAGATCATGTAAAGATTACTATTAACAGAGTCCAAAACTAGAAGCTCTTCACTGGGTAAAACCTCCACAGAGTAAGGCTCAATCCCAAGCTTGCTTCCATCAAACACAGTCTCAACCGTGTATACACTCACAAACTTCATCATCGGACGGACAGAAATCGCTGCATCCACAAGATCTCATCAATCCCCAAATTTTTTTATTAGCAGAGCAACAGCAAGTGACAATGAAGAAATTCATACCAATTTTCGTGGTGGTTTGGAGAGACCAAGCCCATTTCATCAGCCTATTGGCAGCATTTGAGACACCCATTAACAATTTCTGTAAAAGCAAATAAAATAGAGTATGAGTGAAGATTACAAATAATCAATCTAAGACAATTTATCACATCATATAGGACAAACAAGATAGTACCTTCTATAAAAACAGTGACACACATAGATCACTTACTTTGAAGTTCTTGATAATTTGAGGGACCCTAGCTGAGAGGATTATAGCATGTTGACAAGCCTGCAGACAACGGTATCAAAACAGGGAAGATAAGGAATTTTTACAAGGGAAGGGAAGATAAGAACTTAAATCTGGAAATAAGAGAGAAGTGCAGTGGGAAAAAAACACACATAGAGAGCTTCAAAGAGCATGAGATCAATTTTCCCTGTCAAGACTGTTCGTGCTATGGCATAGTATCTAAATTAAAGAAGTTATGATTACAACAAACTTCATACAAATGAAACCTCCAATTAAGCTAAACACCACACAGAAAAGGATACAACAAAGCCCTGATCCATGTAGTTGTCTTTACGGGTTGAGAGAAGTAGTATGTTACATAAACCAGAAGAATAGATGGTAATAAATAGAGTATGAGTGACATTCATATTTATCAGCTGATTTGCCACCGAATTGATGAAGGTTCAGGACTACCTTGTTTCAAAAGAAATACATACTCTCCAAAAGTTGAGAATGGAAGACCTTTATGGAGGCAATATGCAAGAGCAATTGTGTAGCCAATCACTTCAAGCACAAAGGACACAACACTAAGCCCTCTAACACTTATGTGCTTCCAGATTTTCAGTATCTGCAAGTGAGAGCAAAATCATTATTCATTTTTCCTATGCTGAAGTAATTATAAAATACTCCATGCCATCATAACAAGTCACTTTCTCAAGGAGTGACCTTCTGCTTCATAGTAAGCAGATTTATAGCAATTGGTAGGGGTGCACTCAAAGCTGTTGCCATCAGCAGTAGGACCTGCATTCTAAATAGTTTCAGTTTTATCTGGCAATACAACTGTCTGTTCATGTATGATAGCACTTCAACATGTTCAATACCTTTAGCAAAGAGTAACTGAAATTTAAATGATTTATATAGCTTTACTGAAACAAATAATAAGAAACAATAAATAATAGAGGATAATCCACGAACCATAAATAGAAACAAAAGAAGAAGAACAGAGTCAACACAATCTAAAAACAAACCACGACTAACCTCAAGAGTGGATGTTGCACCAAAGTGAATCTGATGACTGAAGCTATGCAACGTACTAGAAGCCTTTAGTTGACATTCACTGCAAACTGAAGTCTACTAATCACCAGAAGCTATATAAATTAGCAAAAACAAAACAGAAGAGAGATTAAGAGCAGTAGTTTGTTACTATGAAAGTACTTGAAACAAACTGTAGCAAATACCAAGCTTGCATCATCACCCTTGCTCTCCCCAACGAAGCTGCAATGTACCAATTGAATACAATGATGAGTAAATAGGTATGAAAGTACTTGAAAATCATTTAATTTGAGCTCACAGATGACTTACAATTGGAGGTCATTGAGTTTGGAAAGCAAATACTTGGTAGCTGGCTGAATGTTGTCCATGGATAATTTCTTGTTCTCTGCATCCAGCTTAGGCTCCAACAACTTGATGTACTTCTTCACGTATGCAACAAACAACTTTTTGTCAAAAGGCGGTTGTTCCTAAAGTTTTCAGCAAAACAAGGATCAAATTTATAACTTAGAATGGCTGATAGTGCATCCATTATAAGAATTGGATGAATTTGTACCTGGAGTCTAAAGGTGTCAACAATATCGACAACCTTAACAGCTTGGTCATCAACACCTTCATCGTCACTATAGCCCTCAGCGGATGGGTTGGCACCAATATCTACGTCAACAGATCCTGTAACAACCCACTGCAACAATCACACAAGCAAAATTAATATAAAGAACTCTTAATGTGTATTGTCAATAAATCCATACATTACAAGATGAGAGAAGACAAGTTGTGGAAAAAAACTAACCTTGCCTTCAACCTCCCTCACGAATTGGCATATTAGTAACAAGAATCGTACATATAGAAAATATTACTTTACCAAGGCGGAGCCTGGGGACTAAATTTCATTTGTAAAGACAAAGCCAAGTGCAGATGTGACCACATATACATCATGCCCTGCAAGAATTAAGTGTCTAACAACCTGTAAAACTCATAGAGCACAAATATTGGTAACTGAAATTTCAAGGGGTAACTGAAGTTAGTCTACTAAATCTACTCTAAACCATTACCTAAAGACAAGGGGGTGTGCTTGCAGCTAATAATGATGCAGAATAAGCTGTTTGGCATGAAATTGAGTTGGGTTATGCTTTCTATCTGTATTCCCTGAAGAAACGCACACAAAAAAAAACATCAGACCAACACACAAGCAAATCTAAAACGATGAACTTCAGAAGGAGGATTTAATTACCATCATACCAACACACAAGCACTAAGCTAGCAAAACAAAGATAAATTCATAGGGCAGAAACAACACCTCGGAGCCCTAATTCAGGAAGGAGACCGAGCGCGATTTTGCAACAACACCACGAACAGGAACTGGAAGAGGACCGCGCGATTTCGCGAACAACACCTAAGCCCTAGGAGATCGAGCGCGATTTTGCTTCAGTACGCAGGTGTTCAAGTAAAAAAAATTGTCTGTGGATATGTTTTGCAGCAACACGAGCCCTAGGAAGGAGCTGTTTTGTTAAAGTAAATTTTTTTAAATCTTTTTAGCCCGGTTGAGAGAAGAACCGTGATATATAATCGAGTTTATATGGATTAAATAGCCCGGATATTGCCTGGTTATGTATATCCGTGCTATATTTATTTATGCGGAATAAGATTGCAACTATATAGCCCGGATATGTACATTAAAAACACGTCCGGACTATATAATTTTAACGTAAAAATTGAAATCTAATATTTAGCCTGGACATTCCTCCGTATATCCGGGTTATTTTATTATCCCAAAAATAAAATTTGTAGAAATGTAATTTTTGTGGCTTATTAGCCCGAATATAAATGATCCGGTCTATTTTTGTACGGGGTAAAAGAGCATTTTTGTACTGGTGTATGTGCATAAGTTTTGACTATATATGTGACTTTGTGTAAGTAGAACTTATGCATATATATGCAAAAATTGATACACTTCTTCGAATATGCACAAGTTGTGATATATGTGCATGAATATTTGTTTGTCTTTATCTAAGTGGAAGGTAATACATATATAGACAAAAAATTAGGCACTTCTTAGAATGTGCACAAATTTGTGCTTGTATGTGTATGAATTTGCTTGTATATGATCATTCATTCTCACCTAAACGTCCATTTGACTTTATATAGATGAGTTTTAAAATGCACAAATTTTACATGTACGTGCATGAAAATAAGTCTGCATGTGCATGATTTTTGTGTTGTATATGCTAGTGAATTAAAAAAATGCATGGACATGCGTTTGCTCGTATTTTCCCCAAAAAATACTCGTTTTTTTCAAATAAAGTCGGTCATGCCAAATTATTCCGTTTTTTTTTATTCGGGCCTTTGGTTTTCTTTGATCAAACGACTCATATTCATTCTCATTTTTCACCCTATCGCCCTTTCGCACTAGAACTCGATCCTTTATTATTGTTATAACAATATTAATAAAAATATTTTAATTGTATTATTTTTTGTACAAAGAAAATAAATTTTGTTAAACTGAAAGTATTTATTGGTGTAGAAAAGCTATTTTTTATATAGTATAGTGTATAGATAAACAATTTTTTTATACATCTTCTAAAAATAAAAGATAAGTATCCTTTATTTTAAAATATATTATTCTATATAAACTATTTTCAATTTATTGTATGGGAATTTTGGTGATATATATCATACTCTGATAAATCTTACATAGATATTGAAAAATCCCATTTACATGATATGAGATTTTTAATCTTATTTCTTTTAAGTGATAGAGTGAAATTGACTGGTTTGAATTTTACGAATAAAATATATAATGTTTTTTTGTTGAGGACTTCAAGATGTTATTTACAAAGTTTAGTAAAAGTACAGCAAATGAAAATTAATTCATTGGATTTGCTAGCAATTAATTTGGTGTTAGCTAGTGATCTGCATATGTCAAAATGACCGGAAGGTCCTACTCTACTAATTTCATGTTAGAAAATTACATTATGGGAAATGTTGGCAACATTACAAAAAAAAGACAAACTTGCAAATTATGATATTAAGTTATATTATGAAATATATACGTAACTCATTTGTAGTATGAAATATTTGACTTATAAGTCAAATGGTTTTAATTTTCTAATCATAAATTTCAAATTTGTAGGTACTGGACTTGGGTCAAGTTGTCTTTTAGTAGGTACATAGTTCATATATTTTATATCAAACTTAGTGATGTATTATTGAATTATTATATTCAATTATTCATACTATAATTATATAAGGTACATATACTAATGTGATGCTACATAATTCAGAATTCTTTTATCTTAATTAAAAGTACGATATGTAATCACTAAAAAATATAATAGTACATATCTCACATAACTTACTTTACTATAACACGCATATATCTTACTTAATGTACCAAATATCTTACTTAATAATGTATTATTATATTTTTATATCATACATCCAATATATATAAAGTAATCTTCACACTTTTGTTTCATGAATAAGTAAACATTATATCCATATAATTTTATGAATATAAGAGAAAAATAAAATTTTAAAGCTCACATATAATTAACCTATATTAAGAAATACAATGATTAACATATATTAAGAAATACAATGTCCCTCCGTATAAAAAAATTATAATTCTAAAATTTGACATACTTATTAAGAAATACAATGATTAATCTATATTCTCATAAATTAATCTTAAATTTTACAATTATTTAATAATTTGTTTCAATTGTAACCAATAAACTCATTTCAATCTCCCAATTCTGCTAGCTTGTTGTCCAATAAAGTCAAAGTGAAAAATTGAAAATCCACGAACATGCCGTGGTGAATGGTGGGCTCGTAGCACTGACACAAGTAATTAAAATAACATTTTTTTCTATGTCGATCAGCTTATTTTTTTTTATAAGATAAAAATTAGTCAGGAAATCACAGAAAAACAATTTTTTAGTCTATAACATTATTATGGATGAGAATTACAAATTTTAAATTATCTCTAAAATCTTTCAAGGGACTTTGTTGCGCCAACTTCACAATGTGATCCGTAACATCGTTAATTTCTCAGAAAACGTGACAAATTTACACTGAAGAAAATATTGTAATATACAAAGAATATCAGAAATTAAGAAAACAGTTGACCAGCTTATGTTAGATTACATGTACGACGTTGTTCCAAGAACATGATGGTGAATTTGAACTAGCCTCCCGAATAAGTGGAAGACTAACATCTTGATATTTCGTGATTTAATTCTTAATTAATACTGGACTTTACTCGTAAGTGTTACATGATCTAAATGTAAACTGTCATTATACTAACTTTAAAGTTAATCGCTGATCTTGCGATTAGTCTGATCACAAGTATTTCCTTTTTGGATTAAAAAAACCCTTGAAAGTTTATTGTTTAACGTAGTCATCGGTCCAAAACTGAACTGAATAAAACCGAACAGAAACTGAATTTCGGAATTTTGTGGACCGAAAACTAAACCGAACATACTTGGTTCGGGTTCGGTTTTATTCGGTTCGGTTTTAGACCGAAATAACTGAACATTTTGAAATTAGGTTAATTTAGGTTATTGAAGCGGATTTTAGTGCACAAAACCGAATTAGACCGTACCGAACTTGGACCGAACCGAATAAAGTTGAACTAGTTTATCTAGAAATCTAGGATTTTATTTTTATTTAAAAAATAATCAGTTTTGACCGAACCGAACCAAATATTGTTTTTATGCGAACCGAATATTGTTTTTATGCGAACCGAAAACCGAACCGAATATAGATCGGTTCGGCTTCGGTCCGGTCGGTTCAAAACCGAATAAAAGCCGACCGATGAACAACCCGAGTAAGGGATTGGTGTCTTCACAAAAAAATGAACTAAGTCATATAACCCGAATAAGGTTTAACTAATTAAATTATACTCAGAACACATTTATTTCAAAAAAAAAAAACAAGTCAAAGGATAAGTGGACTAGTAAAATAAGTCGTACTCTTTACATAGATAAAAGAAGGTTCAAACGTACTTTCACTAGTATCTTTGAGATGATCGAATTATATTCAAGTTCAATGTTGTAAGCGGTCGAATTAAAATTTCGATCCCTAATTCATGGTGGATGAATTTCATTTTTCAGAATTTTATATATAAAGTACTCTACTTGGACGGATCGATGTTTAATATTAAGATTTTCATTTTTCACAATAAATATATGTACGTATATTCTTATGTTTGCTTAAAAATGTAAAATAAATTAGGCAGCTCACTAGCCGTGTGACTATAATTCAGTTAGGGGATCGTACAAACTCCATATAACGAGGATGAGGCTGCTGCTTCATCGTTTCGGTCGTTCGTTGGCTGATGAATGCTGATCCATCGATGCATGATATTGATAAAGATGGAAACTTTACTTTATAATTATAGCTCTTACAACTCAAATTTGGTCCCCCCATTTTCCTTGGAAACTTGAAATCTAAGTTAGTTAAATGTAGATCTCCATCTAAATCATACGTATGTAGCAACAAAATGTTCACTTTTTGAGGATAAGATATCTGTTACGTATATTTTTTCAAAAAAAAAAAAGGGTATGGTGCTTATCGATCCATACGTGGTTTTGTTTAAAAAAAGGCAAAAGAAGACGACGAAAACAAGCAAGCAAGCATGATACTCCATTTCAGACATATTGATAAGCCAAGATGTTGCAAGCTTCACTGTATCTATACAAAGAGACAAGCTTGCCCATAACCTATTTTTTTTCCTTGACAAAATTAAAACTTATTAATGGGGAGCAAAAAAGTGTGTTTTGTAGGACCGCATAAGAGTGATTCAAGGAAGGATGATTCAACTGCACGTACTCGAACAACATAAGCACATGCATACCAGATACTGCCTGAATTCCCGATCTCACATTTCGTTTGCATTGGTACGATGTGTTGATTAAAAGATTGGGCAGGATTAACCTCCGAGAAAAACCTACATCCGAAAAAGACTATTGGAAATCGAACCTGCATATGTTAAGTTGTTGACTTTGTCATACTTTAATAGATCAATCCCTTAAGGCTAAATGTGTACTCCATTGTATAATTAAACCTTAGGTCATAAGTAACGTGTTTTGCGTACTATTATATTTCCGGGTTTTCTGACATATGTACCAAGTTCATTGGTTAAAAATCTTATTTTAGAAATATATGGATGGATCTTAATTATTTGGAAAAAAAATATTTTTTTAAAAGGATTTAAGCATTAGAGTACTAGTTTATTAAAAAAGAATTCTTAACCTATATCATAAGTGTTGGGTCCGGAAGCGCAAATTCTATGCCAATTAGGAGTAACGATAATTCCGCTGACAATCAAATGACACCCAGAAACAGCGATAAACACAGAATCTTAGGACAATCAGATCATAGGCAAACTCAAGCAACAGAATAATCACAATAATCAACACAGGAATTTAACGTGGGAAAACCCTCAATCACGAGAGGGAAAAAAACTCACGACCGGCCAACCAAGTCAATCAATCCACTAATCAACAAATCAATACAAGCGTTTAACAATACACGTCCCACACACAGGAGACAAACATGAAGATCTCAAACACCCCTCTAAATATAACCCGATCTAGATAGGATTCCTCTCCAACTAACTAAACCACTTGTTCATGAGATTATGGATTCCAAAGGGAGATGAACTTACCAAACCCTTGTTGGTAACGAGTTATCCGGATCCAAGAGACGATCTCCAAGGCCAGGGAAGAGCAAAACTAACTCTTTTCTCTACCTTTCTTTTTCTCTCTCTCCTCCAAGCTCTCTCCTCTATCTTTTCTTTCTTTTGGCTGCTGCCTCTCCAAGAAGCTCAAAATGCTTCTCAATCTCTCGGTGGCTGCTGCTGCAACACACACACATTACTTTGCTAGTTACCTTAGCAAAACATTGGGCTGGACCTTTGGGCCCATTAGCCCAACAATCTCCCCCTCCAGCCCAAGGGGAAGACATCGTCATCCTGGCCTCACCTGCATCTGAGTCCCGTCCCGTCATCTTGGCGCGGAACCGATGCTCGCCAAATATCATCATCACTACCACCCTCTAGCTCCCCCTCCTCCGTAACTCTCTCGTACACTGAGGTAGGATATCCGGTGGACTCATACTCCTCTCTCTCTGACCTCCTGGCAGTTTCTTCAGTATGTGTTGGCTCCCCTGCTTAGATCCTTCATCAGCTTCAGCACCTAATGAACACTCCTCTGACACGGGTATCACATCAACACCATCCTCTGAAGTAAACTCCACACTTGTGCCATCCCCTTCTGACGTCTCAGAAGATCCGTTGAATCTTGTCTGCTTCATAGACAAACTATCATTACAAGTTCTCAAGGTCACACCGGCAACAGAATTGAGAGACTTCTTTGCCTGAACCTGCAACCTCATCTCACTCAAGCATGTCGACCGCCTATGCATCCAATCAAGTGAAGTATCATCTCGAGCTCCACTCAAGCCTTCCTTGATATCCCACATCTGAGTCCGATACAAGGTGTCTTTCAAGCTACCCCTTGCAATCACCATGGAACCTTTGACGAGTTTCCACTTCTTATCACCAAAGGAGTTCTTGTAGCCCTCCTGATCCAAAACATTTAGAGAAATCAGATTCATCCGCATATCCGGTATGTGACACACATTCTTCAATGTCAACGTGCAATCAATGTCTGTCTTCACACAAACATCACCCATACCAACCACCTCTGCATGACTGGTATTCCCCATTTTCACCGTGCCAAAGACTTCTGCTTTGTACGTAGTGAATGCTTCCTTCCTTGATGTACAGTGGTAAGACGAACCAAAGTCAACAACCCACTCTACACAAGTATCTGGCTCACAACTCTGAGCCTGAACGCAAGAGAGAACAACCAATGCATCCTCATCACCATGCACAGTTGCAGTGGTGTTTTCATCATTTTCCTTCTGATTTTTCTCCTTCCAATGCTTACAGTTCCTCTTGATATGCCCTTCCTTGCCACAGAAATAACAAGCATAGCTCCCCATGGTCTGTGATCTACGTCTCGATCTACTCCTCGAATCTGTCACCAAAGCCTGTGACGTATCCGTGCCCATATTATTCCTCCTAGTCTTCTCATTGTAGAGACTATCATTCACTTCAGATAAAGACACAACACCACTAGGAGCAGAATTGTTGATTGATACCACCAGAGTCTCCCAACTGTCAGGCAAAGAACTCAAGAGCAATAGATCTTGTAACTCATCATCAAGGACCAACTTCATGGTGTTCAACTGATTCACCAATTCCTGAAATTCACTCAGATGCTCTGCAATAGGCTTTCCGTCTCTGTACTTGAGATTCACCAACTTTTTAATCACAAAAGCTTTACTCTGGGCTGACTTCCTCTCATACATATCTTCCATTTTTTTTCACAACACCTGTGCATCCGTCTCGTTGCTAATATGGTGATAAACACAGTTATTCACCCATTGTCTGATGGTTCCAATATCCTTTCTGTGCAGCTTCTTCCAGTCACTCTCAGATGTCTCAGTCGGCCCTTTTGATCCCAACTCAACCGCATCATACAAGTCCATGCAGTATAACAAATCTTTCATCCGCGACTTTCGAATCGAATAATTTAAAGCCGTCAACTTGATCATTGTACCCGCAAAGTCTTCAACTTTCATTGTCATCTTCACTCCTAATGCCCACAATCTCAACACAACCAAAAAGCTCTGATACCACTTGTTGGGTCCGGAAGCGCAAATTCTATGCCAACTAGGAGTAACGACAATTCCGCTGACAATCAAATGACACCCAGAAACAACGACAAACACAGAATCTCAGGACAACCAGATCACAGACAAACTCAAGTAACAAAATAATCACAATAATCAACACATGGATTTAACATGGGAAAACCCTCAATCACGAGAGGGAAAAAAACCCACGATCGGCCAACCAAGCCAATCAATCCACTAATCAACAAATCAGTACAAGCGTTTAACAATACAAGTCCCACACACATGAGACAAATATGGAGATCTCAAACACCCCTCTAAATACAATCCGATCTAGATAGGATTCCTCTCCAACTAACTAAACCACTTGTTCATGAGATTAGAGATTCCAAAAGGGAGATGAACTTACCAAACCCTTGTTGGTAACAAGCTATCCGGATCCAAGAGACGATCTCCAAGGCCAAGGAAGAGCAAAACTAACTATTTTCTCTACCTTTCTTTCTCTCTCTCTCCTCCAAGCTCTCTCCTCTCTCTTTTCTTTCTTTTGGTTGCTGCCTCTCCAAGAAGCTCAAAATGCTTCTCAATCTCTCGGTGGCTGTTGCTGTAACACACACACACATCACTTTGCTAGTTACCCTAGCAAAACATTGGGCTAGACCTTTGGGCCCATTAGCCCAACAATCTCCCCCTCCAGCCCAACGGGAAGACGTCGTCATCCTGGCCTCACCTGCATCTGAGTCCCGTCCCGTCATCGTGGCGCGGAACCGATGCTCGCCAAATATCATCATCACTACCACCCTCTAGCTCTCCCTCCTCCGTAACTCTCTCGTACACTGAGGTAAGATATCCGGTGGACTCATACTCCTCTCTCTCTGACCTCCTGGCAGTTTCTTCAGTCTGTGTTGGCTCCCCCTGCTTAGATCCTTCATCAGCTTCAGTACCTAATGAACACTCCTCTGACACGGGTATCACATCAACACCATCCTCTGAAGTAAACTCCACACTTGTGCCATCCCCTTCTGACGTCTCAGAAGATCCGTTGAATCTTGTCTGCTTCATAGACAAACTATCATCACAAGTTCTCAAGGTCACACCGACAACAGAATTGAGAGACTTCTTTGCCTGAACCTGCAACCTCATCTCACTCAAGCATGTCGACCGCCTATGCATCCAATCAAGTGAAGTATCATCTCGAGCTCCACTCAAGCCTTCCTTGATATCCCACATCTGAGTCTGATACAAGGTGTCTTTCAAGCTATCCCTTGCAATCACCATGGAACCTTTGACGAGTTTCCACTTCTTATCACCAAAGGAGTTCTTGTAGCCCTCTTGATCCAAAACATTTAGAGAAATCAGATTCATCCGCATATCCGGTATGTGGCACACATTCTTCAATGTCAACGTACAATCAATGTCTGTCTTCACACAAACATCACCCATACCAACCACCTCTACATGACTGGCATTCCCCATTTTCACCGTGCCAAAGACTTCTGCTTTGTACGTAGTGAATGTTTCCTTCCTTGATGTACAGTGGTAAGACGAACCAGAGTCAACAACCCACTTTACACAAGTATCTGGCTCACAACTCTGAGCCTGAACGCAAGAGAGAACAACCAATGCATCCTCATCACCATGCACAGTTGCAGTGGTGTTTTTATCATTTTCCTTCTGATTTTTCTCCTTCCAATGCTTACAGTTCCTCTTGATATTCCCTTCCTTGCCACAGAAATAACAAGCATAGCTTCCCCTGGTCTGTGATCTACGTCTCGATCTACTCCTCAAATCTGTCACCAAAGCATGTGACGTATCCGTGCCCATATTATTCCTCCTAGTCTTCTCATTGTAGAGACTATCCTTCACTGCAGATAAAGACACAACACCACTAGGAGCAGAATTGTTGATCGATACCACCAGAGTCTCCCAACTGTCAGGCAAAGAACTCAAGAGCAATAGATCTTGTAACTCATCATCAAGGACCAACTTCATGGTGTTCAACTGATTCACCAATTCCTGAAATTCACTCAGATGCTCTGCAATAGGCTTTCCGTCTCTGTACTTGAGATTCACCAGCTTTCTAATCACAAAAGCTTTACTCTGGGCTGACTTCCTCTCATACATATCTTCCAATTTTTTCCACAACACCTGTGCATCCGTCTCGTTGCTAATATGGTGATAAACACAGTTATCCACCCATTGTCTGATGGTTCCAATAGCCTTTCTGTGCAGCTTCTTCCAGTCACTCTCAGATGTCTCAGTCGGCCCTTTTGATCCCAACTCAACCGGATCATACAAGTCCCTGCAGTACAACAAATCTTCCATCCGCGACTTCCGAATCGAATAATTTGAAGCCGTCAACTTGATTATTGTACCCGCAAAGTCTTCAACTTTCATTGTCATCTCCACTCCTAATGCCCACAATCTCAACACAACCAAAAAGCTTTGATACCACTTGTTGGGTTCGAAAGCGCAAATTCTATGCCAACTAGGAGTAACGACAATTCCGCTGATAATCAAATGACACCTAGAAACAACGACAAACACAGAATCTCAGGACAACCAGATCACAAACAAACTCAAGCAACAGAATAATCACAATAATCAACACAAGAATTTAACGTGGGAAAACCCTCAATCACGAGAGGGGAAAAAATCCACGACCGGCCAACCAAGCCAATCAATCCACTAATCAACACAAGCGTTTAACAATACAAGTCCCACACACAAGAGACAAACATGGAGATCTCAAACACCCCTCTAAATACAACCCGATCTAGATAGGATTCTTCTCCAACTAACTAAACCACTTGTTCATGAGATTAGGGATTCCAAAAGGGAGATAAACTTACCAAACCCTTGTTGGTAACGAGCTATCCGGATCCAAGAGACGATCTCCAAGGCCAAGGAAGAGCAAAACTAACTCTTTTCTCTACCTTTTTTTTTCTCTCTCTCCTCCAAGCTCTCTCCTCTCTCTTTTCTTTCTTTTGGTTGCTGCCTCTCCAAGAAGCTCAAAATGCTTCTCAATCTCTCGGTGGCTGCTGCTGTAACACACACACACATCACTTTGCTAGTTACCTTAGCAAAACATTGGGCTGGACCTTTGGGCCCATTAGCCCAACAATAAGAACATAAATTAGAAAAACTGTTATATCAATTACTAGTAAGGATTGAGGGTATTTTGGTAGTTTACTAAGATTGAATTTGTATAATTCTTATTAGGAAAATATATTGATGAAATATAAGATAATAGTATATCATATACGGAGTATGTGACAGATTCCTACAAAAAAGGTAACCACTTGAACTTGTGAAAACCTTAGTCACAACATAAAAAAGTGAAAAGCACAAGAGCACGACACATTTTTGCCATCGTCAATATTTACATGATTATTGTGTTAAGGAAATAAAATAATTCAGCCTCAAATTTTACAAATAGTTAGGTACTAACAGTGGCGGAACCAGGAAATTTTGAATGGAGGGTCACACTCTCTAGTGACAGATCGACAAAATACGGACGACTGACAGAGTTTTATTATTATTAATTAAAGAATTTAAAGCTATTTTATATATATTTATATACAAGGCTTATTCTTTCCTTTAGGAATAAAGAGAAAAAAAAAAGAACATATAATTAATAAATTCGTTAAAGAGTATGTAAAATAAATAAGACATATTTCATACAATACTTTCTAAATTTACAATTGTCAAACTGCATATAATTTTTTTAATTCCTTATCCTAAGTCTCTAACAATTTCTATTATTTCATATATTATTTAATTAACGATTAATTTACTAAATAAAAGACTAACAATTACGAGAAGATGTGTTAGTCAAACATATATATACCTAATCAAGTTAACATATTATAAAATAATGAAAAAAAATAATAGGAGGGCCCAAGAAATTGAACTAAAATTAAAAGTTGGACAGTGCTCCCTTCAAAGCTCGAACACATGGCTAATTGAAGCAATAGGAGGGTAAATACCAACTAGGCTGAGTTTTACCATTGCTCATTATACAAGCTTATATTAATATATTAGCTGCAGGGAAGGGGAGGGGGGGCATAGGATCCCGCTGCCCCCCTCCCGGTTCCGCCTCTGGATAGTAGGTATTATCTTCTACATAGCAATTTTATATTAGATATCATAATGTGTTACACCTATGATCATCATAAAATTCACAATCTAAGTTCATATATATATGATGACACACAGGTCTACCCATGTGTCTCGTATCATATATATAAACAAACAAAGCTAAAATGATGTTAGTGAGTCACATATGCAAGAATAACTACTGTTTAATCATCATTAGCGATGTCATGTTCCCACAACTACCCACTTATATTAAATGCATCCAGATTTGTAAGTATTCTGTAATTGTACAAAACATCTGCTGATTCTTGGATTATTTTCTCTAACTACCCATGACTAGGTAAACACTAGTTCGTGCTGTACAGATTTCTCCTTTGTACGAATAGATCGATCTCAATTTACTGTTATTGTCAAATCAGTGGTTCCATTTTACCTTCTTAGCCGTGGTGAATCACTGATTTTTACACTTTGTTAAACCCATGGCTTAGTCACATGACATGTCAAACAGATACTTCCAAAACTCTTGGATTTTGTTTATTGGGCTTTATTAAATTGAGTTACAAATTTGCAAAACTGATGTAGATTATTTTGTGAAGTCGATCCTAAAATCCTCAAATTGGACAGATTGAACTTTGTAATAGTTATTTTGTGTGTTTTTACAGAAAAAGTTACAGCTCCATGTCATTGGCCCATTGATGTACTCTGCAAATTATATAAACACAACTATATAGTGTATGCCAATGTTGTTTTGTAGAAAAATATTTTAATCCAGTGCCAGATAAGAAGAGAACCCTACAAGAAGATCATGAAAGATGCGAGACACCAGAGCAAGCCTCACCAATACTCAACCCATGCATTTCCATCAATTGAACTCTCAAAAAGTTTGATCTCACCTAACCTTTAAAGTTAAAGAGTCAATCAAGCACCTTACAACCTGTACACTAATAAGTAATACCATCCAGACCACAAAGACCATTTGACACATAAAAATACCCACTCCAAGTCTGATTGTATTGAAAATATTTCCGAGTTCTGACATGTAACTTGGTGAAGGGCAGATGCAAGACAAAAAACCATGGATGTTCATTGTTCCTTTCCCTTCAAGAGGAAGGAATAGATACACTTGGACCATTTGATGAATTTGTACAGAGATCATTTCAAAGCAGAAGAGACATGATTGCACAAGCTGTAGTGTGATTACTTTTTACATGTTTACCAGATTGGGTGGTCCTGTGTTCATAATATATAGACAATATACACATTTAAATGGCTGTTAATATGTACATGTCACCTGAGTGTATGTGTGAAATCCATTGATGTAGCCAAAGAGCTTCATGAACAACTGCTATTGGCATGCATAGCTTGCAATCAAGTTATCTTCTCTGGGTCTTTGGTCAAGTGATATCTGCATGTATGAAGATTTACAATAAATTTTAAGTTAGCAATAGGTAGAAGCAACTGGAAATAAAAAAATGATGTATTATTGTCTGAAAGAAGAGCTGTAAGATATTTCCTCCAAGCTGCTTACAAAAAAGAAAGGAAAACAATGGCCAGGAATGAAATTTAAAAAAAAATTGAAAACTTTGAATCGTTCCTTCCATAAAAAAGAAAACACATGAATTAAATTAATATCACGTTCTGAAATAATGTAGTTCTTTCTGGCAATCATAAGATCAACATCAATGCTTAAATCATAATTCATAGTCACAAATTTATAATACTGAAGAAGTTAATAAATATAGCAATATGCACCAGTCAATGCTTGATTTATCGTCATGTAATCAGAACTAGGAACAGTGTTCTCTCGCATATGAATACCATAAAAAGTTTGGACATAAAAATAACAGATATAGTAGATGTGGTTCCATAACATGTGCTTAAGTTTGAACTTACGAGAAGGAGATCCTCATCAGTACCAAAGGATTTGTGGGCCTCATCTAAGCACTTTGAAGGTACTCTCACACGTTCCCTGCAGAGGTTAACACGGACAACTGAATTTATAGTCCTATGGATACACCAAAAAACTCAAAAACTTCGAATGCCAATTTATATCCGTACATTCGTACAAAGCTCAATTATGTATGTTCTAAGGTTATTGAAGGGATAGCACTTACTGCTTCAAGCTTCTAGTTCTATTAAGTGATACCGTAGCATCAATTTCTGACATAACAATATCAGAGGAGTATCCCTAATTCCCTATATGCCAGAAACTAAGTAGTTCAGTTAAGGAAGTTACTGATATTATTTGTCTTCTAAATTACTCTCTTTAATCATCATAATCGTTTCCATTCTTTATTGGGGCAAGGATATGTGGTGGATAGCCGTCACACCATGTCTGGAAAATAGTTATAACATTATTATCCGCTAAATTGTATTCTGATATAAATTAGAGGTAGTAGGAGACAGCAGCAAGTTTAAAAACAAACCTTGAGCTGGCAGGATCTCTAATTTCAAATTCATCACTGTCTGCATCATACCCACAAATTACAACATAATGACCTGCAGATAGCATCAGCAAGTCAAAATACAGAAATATACAAAGAGAATGGCCAGAAATAAAAATCTGAAAAAGAACTATGCCAAGATATGTGTCATGCCTATCTAAATATTATATTGGAGGATGACTAATCTGTGTTAATCATCCAACTGTAAAACAAAATCAACCTGACAACCTACTTATAGCATTATATGGTTACATTACATCAAGGGCATCACCAAGTTCTCAATCACATTTTTATATCGATTCACTTCCAGGTAAAAAACAGAGCATTAATGGATAATATAGCTTCAGCATATTCAAAATGAAGGTATCAGATAACACACAGTGCGAAAAGAAAAAAAAGAACGATGAGGCTGGAGGGACAGTTGAGGGCTGACCTGTATAGCCCAAACAACTGTCATAGATACCAGGGATACAAGAACCTTCCAACCATGGCTGACTGTTCATATCACAAAACACATCCATAGGGAAGAAAAAAAAGTTTTAATTACTCACTGCAAAACAATGATGCATTAAAAAATTATGCCAACTGAGCCAGAAGCACACAATATGAAACATTAGAAGAGAAAAATACAGCTTTAAACAGAACTAAAACGTGCCCAACAGGCTTCAAATAAACATAAGAAAACAAATATGGTGGAAGTAGTAAATATTCGTATCTACCTTAATTTGTATTGATCAACCAAGACAACTGCAATATATTTTCCTGACAAGATCAGGAAACAAATCTCCTCTCGACTGACTGATCTGCACTGCACGAAATAAGATATTCATTAGAATACCTCAACAATCCATAACTTGAGAAGAAAGAGTCTGATAAATTAAGAAGAAAATATGCAACAAATGATGTGTGTATCAATCAAGTATGTATCAAGTATCATCAGATGATCAACTTTACTAATGGCCCTACAATTTAACAATTCACCATTGCATGTATCAAGTATCATCAGATGATCGACTTTTACCTCTATCTTAATTCCAGATTCTAGTGCCTTCCGAAATAACATGTCAACTCTGTCCAAATCATTTGGTAGTTGATCCTGCAGGGGTTTTCATAAATTCAAGAATAAATATTACATAAATCAACATGGAGTGCAGACCTCTTGCAGCAGGACCATATTCAATGCTTTGATTAAGATCTGAAGAACTTGTAGGAACTTAAACAGAGTTGAAATTCATAATCTTTTTAGGTTTCTTGCCATGAGCAAGGCTATATATATGGAAGCCAACAACAAGTGCAATGTTAGAAACATTACGGAAGGTAGCCCAATTAAGTTACAGAGAATATCAATTTAGTCCTTATTAGCAATTGTTGTACACTTGTACTTACCCATGCATGCCAGACGAGATTATTCCTCTACTATATATGAACAACAAATTGGACATACATGTAAGGAATGTACAAGATGATAACAGCTGCATAGAAGCAATATGCATGCTCTATTGCCTCTATAGAACAAATAATGGAGAATACATCGCATATGTCCATTTTAGCATTTTATGTTTGCAATGTAAACAGAAATTAGAGTAATGGAAGGAATGAAGGATAACAATTTGTGGGATGTCAAATAAATTTCGGTTGTGAAGTATCACAAATATATATCACAACATTCCTGCAATTTACACCCTACAAAAAACATAGCTGAAAAGTCACATTTTACTTCTTGTATTTTTTGCTCTGTGAAACAAAATTACCTTATAAAATGTCTCCATGGAGAAGTCTGGATTTGCTCCTAATGTCACAGTGAAGTAGGAAAAGCTTATAGAAAACTTTTGCAGTAAGTATGCAAGATCTACAGTCCATATGCTGCATAAAATCAGAACTCAGCATACATTGATAAATATCTATTCCAGCTTAATGCTACAGAAAATTTATAAACATCAGAGTATGAAATAGAGATGGTAACTACATATCAAACAAGCAATTCAGCAACAATCTTACAGCCCATTGTAAAGTAGCAACCTTATATTATAGCCCATCAAAAGGAACAATCTTATAGAATATATGTTAATATTAAATCATGCAATGCACTCGAACAAATTTGTTATACAGGAAGTGCTGAAGAAATATAGCAAAAATAAAAGGTTCACTGCTAAGAAAATATCAAAATCTTTAGCCAAGTGATTTCCTTTATTCTTTCAGTTGTAGAAGTTTGAAAAGACTTCAGCCATATCTTCAGCTTTGGATTATAACGGACCACTAAACTTTCTCTGTATATTTAGCCATGGAGGCTGATCGATATCCTGAGTACCACAGGAAACATCTTGTCTAGAAAAGAACCACAAAGCAACTGATTAATAGGACCGGACTTAATCTTAGTTCCTGTTAGCCATGCACTCATGCCCTAAAACTCTTTGCTAAATGCTAATGAGATCACTGCATTAGTAAACATGTTGATTGATAGCATAAAATTCATACACTATATTCTCGAAAAAGATGTTTGGATTAAATTATGAAAAAACCTTTACAGATCAACTCATACTCACCTTCTTGTGCTGCAAATCCTTTCTAGAGTAGGCAAGTCGTAGCCACTAATGCCAATTGTTTGGCAAACCATCAAAATACAAGCAAGACCACAATCCCAATCGTACAATTGATTTACATGTGGAACCTATGACGACAAGTACACCTAAATCAGTTATCAATTATTACGTCCACAATCAGTAGAAAAATAAGCTCATTAGATGGTTACTGGGAAATGGAATGTTGATTATTTTAGCAAAGATCTACTCAAGATATGAGCTTATTACCTTAACAAAACGTGAACGAGGCAAGAGCTCATCATGGTTTAGTGCACAAACAGCCGAAATCTGGAATGAGCAAGATTCAGCTAGGTCTGAACCATCTTCCTTTGATCTGTTCCTAACATCTTCTTCTAGTTTTAGTAACTTGTTTACAAATAGATACAATGACCACATAATGCAACCAACAATTAGGTCAGTTTCTCTTCAGCACTACTGAGAATTCAGATCGCGGGCATATAAGCTTGTTTATATGGATTACCACCACCTTGGCACCGCTACGTGACTTGTCAACCTATAGTCAATAGAACCACGGAAGCAACAGTTCAAGCTGACATATATATCTGTATAAAGAAACTCAACAGACTTGTATGTGTAATGTGTCCATATCTTCAACACACAAAAGAGCAAACATAGCTTTTGAGCTACAAAATTGCAAATGAATATTCTTACAAGCAAAATATTCGTTGCACCTTATAACTTTAGCTAAAAGAGTACTCCAAAGCATCACCAGATTCTTTAACTACGTAATTTCAAACGTGTCATGGCCTGACATAACCGCGAGCAAACTCCGAGAAGGAAATGATAATTCCTCCGGCAAAACTTTTCGATGTTAGCTGATGAGAAACCAGGAGAAGTATGCGAAACGAACAATTCAATTTGTGAAATCGAAATTGAAATGTACATCGAATCGAATTTAAAACTATAATAGAAAAGGAAGCGTGTTCATGTTCGGAAGCAGATTGGTCAACTGGTGCAGAGAATTTAAGATTTCAATCACGTGGTTAAAACTCGGAACTAAGTGGAGGATATAGTAGAGATTAATCGAGAGGGAAAGAAAGAGAAGAAGTACCTAGGGGAGGAGGCGGTGGATACGTCGGAGGCGGAGGATGGAAACGCCGTCGCCGGCGAGAAGGAATATGGGGGAAAAGGGCAAAATTTTCTGTTTCCCCTCTGCTTCTCTGGCTTTCTCCTCTCCAGAGGATACCTTCCTTTTTCTTGGATTTTCTCCTACTCCCACGAGAAATCCCAGCCTATGTCGCAGCGTACGATTTCAAGCTACGCCCCACGTTACTTCGTTTACCCACCGCCTTCATCTGTGAAAAAAGTCTACCTGATCTACTGTGTGATAATTTATTTATTTTTAATTTTTTTTGATAAGGGTAAAAATTCGAATACCTGACAAAAGTCAGACCACTCGAGAGGCCGATAAATCAGCAACTGAAAAAATCAGTTAGTACAACACATACAAGCAAATGAAAATACAACAAAACAAAAGCGAGCTACAAGACTAGTGAGAGAAGTGAGTCCACCACCAGACGACGAGTCAAACAAGAAAACAATCATGAGAAATGTTGAATGGACAACCATGACGTTGCCCCCACTCATGATGAGGGATCTTTAAGAGTCTCGACTACCCTGACGTTGCCGTTTGGATCTTCAAGAGCCTCAACACAACCACGCCCACAACTGGAACAACTCGATCTCCACACTAATCAGCTCAACAGAAACAAAATAGTACAGCACACAAGCTTGCAAACACACACACAAACAAAACACACACAAAAACAAAAAAAGAACAAAATAAAACAGAAGCAAGAATTGCTCGGGGGACAGGGGCAGAGATGGAGGGCGGAGAGGAGGAAGGCGGCGGTGGGGGGACAGTGGAGGGAGGTGGACGGCGGCGAAGGAGGAGGGGACGAGCCGGGGGGGAGAGCCGGGGGGGGGGGGAGGCGCGGCGGGCCAGAGATGGCGGGCGGAGATGGAGGGCGGCGGGGGACAGGGGAGGGAGGTGGGCGGAGAAGGAGGGGGGGAAGAGAGAAACAGGGAGGAAGACAGGGGAGGCGGCAACGGGTTGAGAAGGAGGGCGGAGAGGACGACGACCGGCCAAGGCTCAACCAGGGGACGGGGAAGCGTCGGCGGAGGAGGAGAGGCGGCAGCGAGGAGGAGAGAGGGGTCGGGAGCAGCTTTCCGACGACGAAGCACGGACCGGAATCGGATCTGGGATTGGCTCGGCGGTGAGGCGGTGCTGCTGGTGCCGGTGAGGCGGTGCTGCTGGTGCCGGTGAGGCGGGTGCCATGGTAGCGGCAGTGGCTTGTCGGGGGCAGTGGCCAAGGGGTTCCAAGCCAGCTAGGGCCGGCTCCCTTGAAGGGGAGCGTTTTTTTTTAATCTCTTCGCTTTTTCCTACTGTGTAATAAATGATAATACACCAAACACGTTTTTATAATGAATAATATTTCAAACATATTACTCCCTCCGTTTAGTTTTAATTAACGTTCTAGTAAATTTCAGACAAAATAAGGAACCATTTTTTTTTCCGAAATTACCCTTATAATTAGTGATTAATTAATGCTTTATTATTGATTATGAAATCTAACAAATTTCTTTTAAAGAAAATTAAAAGCTAATCTCATCCGTTTACTGGGAAAGAAAATTTTGAATTATCAAAACAAAGATTCAAAATTGTCACAAAGATTCAGAAAATCAAATGTTTTATTATTGATCATGGGGAAGCAGTTAATAAATAATTGAGAAACCAAAAATTAAAATAAAAAAATTACTAACATGAGAATAAATCTAAAAAAAAATGGTAAAAAAATCTAAAATAACAATTAAAACTTATCAAAAACTTAAGCCTAGAATATCAATTAAAATTAAACGGACAGAGTATTTGTTAGAACTTCACAAAAATCACATCATAAATGAACGAACCTACAAAAAGTATATACGAATTATCTTATCTGAATTTAAATAATTGTTATAGTTATCTATCGGATTCCTTTTTTAGAGTAAAATCAAACTATTTTTATTATTTCCAGTCTAATCTCAAGACAAAATCAAATGAAAATTGTAAATAACTATGATATATTGATATGCAATTAATTACATAGATTACATAAATTTATCATTTTAGTTTAGTTATCAATCGTTTGACAATTTATTGACCAAATCGACCCACGTTCACCAATCAACTTTTCTTGTCTCCCCCCCAAAAAAAAAAACTTTTTTTGTCCTTCCATTGGATGATGACACTTTATTGGATGGAAAACATATGCGTGCAGTGATATTTATTAGGTAAGAGATAGATAAGTATATATAAGTGGTGTTTTTTCTACGCTTCTGCTATTTTTTTTAATTTTTTTTTGTTATTTGTATTTTAATGGTACACACTACACGAGCGCTTTGCGTACTGAAATTAAATTAAGAGGTACGAATATACTCTCTCTATTAATACTTAAAAAAATATCCGAAAATATTAGTTAGGTACAATTTAAAAAAATCTATTTCAAATATTAAAAATTTATAAAAAAAATATAAAAATCTAAATTAAATATTTATAAAAAAAGAGGCATCCTAATTTGTCTATTTTCTTTTTGAAAAAAAGCCGTCTAAGTAAAATAACCGCTTTTCAAATTTAAATGTTATATATTATCGTATTATTCAATATCAGTTATATCAAGTATAATGTAATCGATGTTCGATAATGAACTTAGGATTACATTATACCTAGTATAACCAATGTTCGAATAATATGATAATGAATGTAAGGTTGCAGTGTCATTTAAGACACTTTCATTCCTTGGCATAAAGCTTGAACGTGTAACCCCCTATCTGGATTCCCACACAAATGGAAAAATAAATAAATAATATTTTTTTATATAAAAAATATTATTTACAACCCCTATAACAATAGTTTAATAGTTCGTATCTCTGCTTGTTCTTGTATGTGACGTACAAGCTTTAGATACATTTATCAAGTCTAGTTGTCAATACTACACTGCATTGGTGTCGGTGAAGCTGAGCTAAGGGGAAATTTAGTTATGCTGGTTGTGGTTGTGGATTTGTGGTCGTGTTTGAGGCGCATGAAAATCTCGCTGGACAACGTTATGATGGTCGAGACTCCTGAAGATTTCTCATTTAGGTGGGGGCAACGTCATGGTGATCCATTCAACACTTCCCTAAAATTGTTCCTGACCTGTTTTCAGTGGCGCATTCTTTTGATCGTGCTTTACTCGTCCCTCTTCCTATGTCGTTTAAACTTTTATTTTGCTTTATTATATTTACCTTGTTTGTTTGTAGTCTTCTCGTTCCGTTTTGTCCGGACGCCGATTTATCGCCTCTCAATCTACCGACATCGTTATGTTGGGTACTTCAAAATCCTTTCGTTATAAAAAAAAGGGGGGGATTGCTACTTCCACCGGTTGAAAAATGTGCCCAAATGTGCCCAAATGTGCATCTCAACGGTGATAGAAACCGCGGCTTAATTTATTTATTTTTAATAATTAAACAACGGTGATTCTCACTGTTATAAAATTTTATTTTATTTTTTGATTTTCTTAATTAACAACGGTGATAGTCACCGTTATAAATTTTTTATTTAATTATTTATTTTTTAAATTAGTAACGGCTTTGAAAGTCGTTAAAAATAATAAAAAATTATTTAAAAAAAAACAACGGCTATGAATGCCGTTAATTTTTTTTAAATTAAAAAAATTTAAATATAAATTAAGTGATATTATTCTTTTAGGGTATTATTTTTATGAGTATTTATGCGAATATTTGAAAAATATACCAAAATTCATACATTTGAATTAACATTTTTTAAAATATAAATTATATCGTTAAAAAAATTAGTGATTTTGTGTGAGGGTTAGAGTTAAATTATGGATTTATATACTATATAGAAAGGAAAATGAAAATACTAATTGAAATAAAGTACATAAAATTTAGATTTAGAGTTATACAAAAGATATTCAATTGTTTCTCTCATTCTCTCTCCCGTACGGTCCCTCATACCCTTGCCCAAAACATGTCCCGTATGTTGGAGGATACCATTCCCCGTATTGCCCGTACCCTTGGCCAGACCTAAGTAAATCCATGAATCCACTTATTTCCCCGTACTACCCCCCAAACCCTGTCGGCACTTCGAACGGTGGACCTTGGTATCCTTGCCCATAGCTTGGACCTCCTGTCGTCGGTGCGAAAGGTGGGCCTTGGAATGCTTACCCAAAGCTTGGACCTCCAGCCGACGGTGCGAACGGTGGGCCTTGGAATGCTTGCCCAAATCCTTGGCCGAAGTATGGAGCCTGATACCCTCCACCTGTGCTTGGACCCGTGGTTGGCTCATACTGTGTCTCATGCTCCTCGTATTGTATTTCGGGAACTGGGACATATCCTTCTGGTTCAGCAGCCTCTGCAACCGGAGCTTCAATCGATTGGACATTCACAAGCGCTTAGATCCGCTTAAGCGCCGCTACTGCGATATTCATGTCTGGTATTGCATCCAACTGGTGCAGGGTCTCGTTAACTATCCCTTGTATATTGTTAATTTTGATAACAGATTCTATGTATGCGGGCACGGGACGTTCGTTTTCCATCACATTCTTGGAATCCGCATACATGTAAGGATGAGAAAGAGGTTGCAACCACGAAACGTAGCCATCCACCGTCTGCATGCTTGTGGAACAATTGGGTAGCGTCGGAATCGGGGATTGGTAGTTGGGCAAGTCACCCCAATGATCGTCCGTGGGAAAGAACTCTGCCTTGTAACTCTTGAGGTGTATTTTTATGATTCTACTCTTGGGGCGAATCGGGTCAATGGGAATCGGTTGAACTTTACCGAATTGACGAGTCACTCGATCAGGCATGTAAGGTTCACTGAATTTTATGCACCTCAGGGTTCCTCTATACATTGATGTGCGGTAGTGATGTAGTTCGAGATTGTCCCACGACATCCATACGACCTGTACACATAAGAGTTTGAGCTTGTGTCGTATAAATTTAAATGAAAACCAATGTAAAATGAATAATAAAATTATCTTCTCGTTAGAGAAATTATAGTACCTCGTCAGGTTGTAATAAGTCCAGTGCAAGCCTCATTTCCTTGACCCTGATGCTACATCCTTCTTTCGGCGATCGAGGATCGATGTGGGCCGCTAGTGGACCTTCATTTCTCAGGTCGTTATGAGACAAATTCAAGTGGCCCCTAAACTTTGGAAAATAGCTCCAAATTCAGTCCTACACGAAAATAAGGAAACTTTAGGCAAGTAAACTTGAGAAATAATTATTTGAAATGACAATAAACGAAAGAGTTTTGGATCCTTACATGAAGAAGCAAAAGACAACCAGATATTTGAACGACATTTGCACAACTTGCCATATCGAGCTCTCTGTACAAGTACGCAAGCGTAGCTGCACCCCAAGCGTATTGCTCCGTGTCATTGTGATCCCATAGCAGATGAAATAATCGAAGCTTGATTTTGTTCCCCGACTTGTCGGGAAACAAAGTGCTGCCAAGCAAAATGACCAAAAACCCGGAGGCTATAACACTATCAGATTGCCTAGTGGTCGTCAAAATGGTTTTCAGATCACCCCACTTAAAACCAGATGACGATGAGGCTCTTTTTACCACTTCTATTGCAATGTTCATCCTTTTGGAGATATCTACAATTATTTTGACTTTATCCAATGGTGCATTTACAACACGACCTTGGATTGACATTCTCAGGATCTTGAAGACATCGTGAAGTGTAATGGTAATTTCACCCCATGGAAAGTGGAAACTGTTTGTTTCCGGGTGCCATCGCTCCACAAAGGCCGATATGAGGGCACTATCCATCCCCTTGTACTTCAGATTCAAAAGTACAATGAGGCCGCTGCGAGCTGCCAGCCTATACCACTCTGCATTGTTATCCTCCGCGATTTTTGTAGTCCAGAAATCTAGGGCCTTTGACCGTGTCAGCGCCCTTAAGCATTTATTTTTCTATAACATAAATGTTTAAAATAAAATAAAAATTAGGATGTGCATGCATAAATAAAATCATCGGTAGACAAGTATTAAAAAAATGGATATGGTAAGACTAAAGTAGACACTTACGTAAGGTCCCTCATTGTCATCCCCATACACAAATCATGATACGTGCGTGTCGTAATCCCATAGCAGCTGACGATCCTCAGGCCCACCGTATGGGTTGTCACCCTCCGTATGTTCTTCCTTTATATTGGTAGTTTCATGGGAGGCAGTTGCATGAGAGGAGGATGCACCAGATGACTCTTGATCGTGTCTGGTGCTAGCAGAGCGGCGCAACCTTGAGGACGAAGGTCCACTGGTTTCCAAGCTAGAAAAGCTCTGCCTGGATGGTGTCCTCAACCTGCTACTCGGATTTCGAGTTGAATAGTAATCGACACGCTTTCATGAATCCATTTGCTAGACCGTCATTATGCGTCACGCTGAGGACAAAAGCCTTGCAATTGTGCAGTATATGTACCCAACACAATAGATGTTGGGCATCGGGGAATACATGGCCTAGAGCTTTGACCTCGGCCAAATCTCGATCCGTGACTATCGTCGTTGGCCTTTTGCCGACGAGAGCGAACAAGTGTGCCAACTCTCTAAGTGTCCATTCGTAGTGGTCGACGTTCTCATGTTCCATGAACGAATAGGCAACATTGAAGGTATGTCCCGTGCACGTAAAGCCAACAATCTCAACTAGGGAAAACTTGTACCTATAATCATTTTATAAGAAAGTATTAAAACGACTCTAACCACGCTACAATAATGAGTAAAATTGCTCAAAATTTGTAATGTCGGAACTACTAACTTGTTTGTCTTGTATGTCGAATCCATGATGACGACGTAAGGGAACAAGCTCAGCAGATGAATGGAATGAGGGTGAGCCCAAAACAAGTCTTGAACCACATCGTCATGTCCAGGTAGCCTTCGGGGATTGACGTAGTAACCGAAGCTCAACAAATATGAGAGGGTGTACTGGGTTATAGTCATACCATCCATCTCTTCAGCGTGAATCAGCTGTCGAACGTTGTAGATTTGCTTCCTCGACGTAAAGATTTTGTTATACGTCTGTCGTAAGAAGCCTATAATCATCTTCGACTTTGCAGACGCTTTCGTCAACGCCATGACCTGCCTCTTTTGTTCCTCAGTCAGGCGTCCGACATAGGCATGACCCTCCAAGCTCGTCGCAAGATCATGATCGTGTATACCGCAGACCACATACAACATCCATGACCCGTCCTTTTGCATCACCCCGTTCAGCACGAATGGACAGTTGCTCTTCTTTGTACGCGTCTTTCATATCAATATATCCTTGAACGACCGATAGCTTCCCGACTTCTCGCATGACAGTATGACTTTTCGCTCCCATGATTTCTGGATTGTCAACACTATGTTAAGCCTAGTTCTTTGTTCATGTGCCCAGTCTAACATGGACTCACGATCCGGCCACTTGTAACTCGTCTCGAAGTAGGAAAAAAAATTCGGCCACTATTTACAGATATTTTAAATCAATTTATGCGATAACACAAAATATATAATGATGCAACACATTCTAACATGTCTAATGTTAAAAAATTAACTATAATTAAATCAAGTATTAAAAAAAACAACGTTAATATATTTATAGTAATACATTTACACCAAATCAATTTCAAACCACGCTAAGATATATTTCAACAATTTAATAATTGTGATGAACAATTTATTTCAAATAAAACATTTACTCAAATACACTTAGTATCACAAAATCCTTCCAATAAAATGTAATAACCAAAATATATATATAAAGGGTTTCATGTCAAAATATCAAATAACGCTACAATTATAATTAACATGTACATACGTAACCAATATGAACATGTACATACACTACAATTAACATGTATGTCATTAGTATAATAAACATGTATAATCATAACTTTTGAATAATATATAAAATATCATATTTATAATTCAAAGTATTTTAAATATTTATGCTTTTTTTGTCCAATTCTAACTTTCCAATAACATATAAAATAATTTTATAAATTATATACAAAATAAAGATGTATAATAAAATTGTGAATCATCTACATATCAACCTACAATTCATTTAAAGGAACGACATTAAATAAAACCTACTAGTTAAAGATATTATATGCCTTAATGAAATCAATTAACACACTTAAAAGAATGACATTAAAATAGTTAATTTTATAAATTATATAAAATATAATTTTATAAAAAATTATATAAAATAAAATTTTATATAATTCGTATATATTATATGCCAAAATAATTTTTATAAATTATATAGAAAATAAATTTATAAATTATATACAAAATAACCAAGATATTATATGTTGTTCATCTACAAAATAACCAACATATAAATTAAGCAATGACATTAAAGAAGTAACATAATTAAATTAACTAACACACTTAAATGAATGACATTAAATAAAATAATAATTTCATATACAATTTAATTTACATACCTCTTGAACTGATTCTCCAACATCTTTATTGGACCACGACATAATATAACAATTGTTATAACTAAATTTTACTACATTCTAATTTAATTAGGCTAATTATATCTTAATCCTCTCATTTTTTTTTTGCTTCAAAGTAAAAAACGAGACCTGATTTCTCTTGTTTTTAACCTTTCACCAACACCCCATCCACTCTTTTATATTCTCTCCGTCCCGGTTTGTTTGTCCTGTTTGACTTTTGGACATTGTTCACCGTTAAAGAGAATCTTCAAGATTTCTTCCAATATATAAGAAAAAACATAGTCATGTGTGGTCTTGTTTGATTCGTCTCAACGAGTACTTTGATAATATCAAAAAAATATAATTTTTAGGATTATGTAATTAGAGATATTAACGATACAAAACCCGTCTCGGCAAGTGTCCCCGGTCAAAACAAGACAAACAAACCGGGACGGAGGGAGTAGTAAATTGTTTCTACTATTTCCCTTCCCTATACCCATATCAACCATAACCCTATCTGCCTCCAACCATACCCCTATCCCCTTTCCCCTACCCTTTGTCGGCAGTAACCCATACTCTCGATAGTCTGTTGATTTAATTTTTTTTAACGGTGTTTAAAACCGTTGTTTTGTTATTAAAAAAAAAAGAATGGTGGTTATCACCGTTCCTTTTTAAATATTAAAAAAAAAATGGTGATAAGCACCATTCCTTACTACTCCCTCCGTCCCGGTTTATTTGTCATGTTTGACTTTTGAACACTGTTCACCATTGAAGAGAATCTTCAAGATTTCTTCCAATATATAAGAAAAAACATAGTCATGTGGGGTCTTGTTTGATTAGTCTCAACGAGTACTTTGATAATATCAAAAAATTATAATTTTTATTAATATATAATTAGAGATATTAATGATATAAAATCCGTCTCGACAAGTATATACGATCAAAACATGATAAATAAATAGGAACGAAAAAAGTATATTAAAAATAAATAAAATGTAACACAGTTGGACTGAGCAGCAAGTGCAGTGGTGATGCAGACCACTGCAGGTGCAAGTAGCTCTCTCCATGTTGGTATTTCGAAACTCACAACTCACAAGTCACAAGTGGGAGAAAGAGTTGATATGAGGTCTATAGTCTAGATGACTGGTGGGCTATCGCATTCATAGGAAAGGGACAAAATACGCTGTAGACTTGTAGATATTTAGCACTTCGTTTTCTTTGGTTAGGTATCAATGTTTTGACGAAATAGATACTGTAGTTTACATCCAACCACATATATACAACCACATATATATATAAGAAAAACATCGTCATGTGTAGTTTTAGTTGATTCATCTCAACAAATACTTTAATAATATCAAAAAATTATAATTTTTATTAATATATAATTAGAGATATTAACGATATAAAATCCGTCTTGACAAATATATCCGATCAAAACAGGACAAACAAATCGGGACAGAGAGAGCAGTAGTCAATATTAATCAATGAAAATTTGACCTTAACGACATGAGTTTATGAGATGTGATCGATACTGTGATATGTGAACAATAATTCTATTAATAATTATCTAATCGAATTACTATTATGTCAACTTATACATTCATATGAAGTGAAGGTTGTGATAGAAGTCATAATCTAACCAGAACCTTATAGTTGGTCCACCTCCCACCCATTATCTAAGACATTTTTTATTTTTTATTTCGTTTTCATTCCTTCTCCAGCGAACTTGCATATATGTAGCGTTATACTGTTACAAATTTACCTCATCCAACACATATCTATATATTATTATATATTAAAGTTTTTTTTTTTGAGTTTTTAGAACGATTCTGATCTCATAAATCTTATGTGTTATTTTATAATAATTTTTCTTTTTTTAATATTTTATGCTTCTATAATTTAGCTAACTTAATTTTAATTTATCATCAAATATTTAAACAAATTATCTTAACAACCTCTAACAAACATATATAAAATAATTAATAATCAATTATGGATTTTTTTAAATTTGTATCAACCCATTTTATTCAACATACAACCCCGATTAAATTATATCAACCCATTTCTTAAAAATCTTATTAGTTATACATCAATATCTTAATATCAATTTTTTTTTTTTTTGCAAATCCAAAATATTTAAACGAACCATTATGAGATTAACATAAATAAGGCGACGATACACATTAAAACAAATATTCATATTTATGGGGTTGTTATAACTTTGTATTAATATCAATATAAGCACATACAATTAACATTCGCACACACACACATATATATATATATATATATATACGTTGATTGCATTTTAGAATTAGTAAAGTTATATGTATGTTTAAAATTGGTGTCAAGGCAAGCCTGATATATATATAAATTATAAGTCGTTTTTTGTAAATAAAACATATATAATATCTACTTCTATATTTATTGTTATCACTAGGCCGATTCTTTTGTTGAGTAGTTATAATCATATATGTTATCGATAAATAAAAAAACAAATCTATTTATATCTAAATATATACTAAAGGGAAGACATAAATCTTACGTGACGTCTCCACATTCAATTCGCTTGCGTATCATCACCATATTCAGTTTTTCATATTGTTGGACATGAATCAAATTCTAAGTTTTAACGTTAAGTCTTTTTATATAAAAATTTATCTATTTCATATATAATTTTACGATTTTATTTGGGGGTAATAGATAAATTTCTTTTTACAAATAATCTTAAAACTTGATTAATATATATTAGTTATATTATCAAAATATTGTGACTCTATGTGATTTTAATTTTATTTATAAATAAGAATTTGTTCAAGTTTGCTTTCAGCTTATTTACTTTCAAAATAAAATTAGATTCTTGATAAAGAGGTGGACTAAATCGTAATGATTTTTTTTATTTTTTTTGATATTCTCTAAACAAAGTAGTTGGATCACTAGGCTTGGATATGATGATATCCATTTATCTAAATAAAGTAACAATTACTTTTATTTATTGATATTCTTGATCGAGTATTTGTTATCCAGTTATGATATTTTTAAGTAATCTATGTATTTGAGACAATCTACTATATATCTACTAAATTAGAATCTAATTACGCCATATGAAACCCCCTCATTAAAATCGCCACATGACAGTCCATCATTAAAACTGTCACATGTCAGTTTTTGCTTTTTTCAATTTTTTTAAATAAATCTAATTATAAATCAAAGATTATTATCCTAAACTTATCACTCATTTTTTCCTAATTTAAATACAAATCAAACACAAAGATTACAAGTTAATCACAAAGATTATAAATCCAAAATTTTCTAATTATATACAAATCCAAAATTTCCTAATCTATTATATATCTACTAAACTAGAACCCAATTACACCACATGGCACCCCTCATTAAAACTGTCACATGACACTCCCTCATTAAAACCGCAATATGTTATTTTATGATTTTTTCAGTGTTTTAAAATTAATCTAATTATAAATTATAGATTATTATTCTAAACTTTTCACTCATTTTTTCCCTAATTTAAATACAATTCAAGCACAAAGATTACAAATTAATCACAAAAATTACAAATCTCAAATTTCCTAATTATATACAAATTCCAAATTTCCTAATTTTATACAAATCCCAAAATTTTTAATTATATACAAATCCAAAATTTCTCAATTACATGGATGATTGAGATACGAAATTATTGATACAAAATTGATTTTAATATCAATATCATTTAGATCTATTTTTTAATAATTATTAATATTTTTGATTCAATATATATGACATAAAAATCCGTGCCGAATTATACTAGTAAATTATTATATGTAGCGTTATACTGTTACAAATTTACCTCACGTTCAAAGTTCATTGTATCCTCTACATGTGAGATTTTATTTTATTTTTTTGATAAATACATGTGAGATGTTAAGCATTATCCCTTTAATGATTGAACTGTGGTCGTCTATGGGGCCACCAATCAATTACAAAGTTCAAATTCAGCTGTTTTGTTCTCATCCAAACCTCCTAACAAATTTAATCATCTACCTTTCATGATTTTACTTTTTTACGACGCACGAATCTATCACTTGCGGGGTGGTAAATCTGCGGGTCCGAGACCTAACCGGGAAAGACCCCGAACTGGATAAATCGATTTGCACCAACCGGCTCGATCCAGCGGGAAGGGACACGATAAACTCCTGAGAGTGTTACGGGGAGAAATCTTGTTGAGCCACAACCACCAAGCCTAACATATAAGTCCAATGAGGTTCCATCCTAAAACCAATTGATAATAGGAGGAGTAATTCATGTACTTATATGCTAGGCTTGGAACCTCCACAATTCCAATGTGGGATTCACATGTGACCCCAACAATATCCCCCTCACTTGTGAATCCATCACAAACCGGGCCATCACGCACCTAAACCACCAAGAGTCATCCTTTGACTTGCACGTCTACACTGCGTGCTCACTCTTGGAACTGAGACCACCACGCAACGGGTCAAAGGCTAACCCGTTGGAGAGCACCGTGATGTCTGTCTCTACATGGTGCAACCGGCCCATGCCAAACCATCGGCTCTGATACCACTTGTTAGGGGGAGAAATCCTGTTGGGCCACAACCACCAAGCATAACACATAAGCCCAATGAGATTCCATCCTAAAATCAATTGGTAATAGGAGGAGTAATCCATGTACTTATATGCTAGGCTTGGAACCTCCACAATTCCAATGTGAGATTACATGTAACCCCAACAGGGAGTTACACCCAGAAGAAAGGGAGCATGCAGTGATCGAACCCGAGACCTGCCCTTACCCCCTCCGTGCCCTTACTACCAAGCCACCACCAAAGTGGACTTTCATGACTTTTTGGCATACCGTATAACTTTATACGGAGTAGTAAATTGAATTATTTATTTCCTGAATCTATATTTTAAAATAAACCTGCATATTATGCTCATATGTAAGAACTCACTAAATTAGTTCAACGATGTAAATTGATTAAATAGTTATATAATCATTAAAGGAATATAGTGACAACTAGTGTAATACCCGTGTCTTGCACGAGATTATTTTATTTTATTTTACAGTTGTAAAAATTATATATTTTTATTATCAAATAATGATTGTTTTAATATATACTTGATTAGTTATTTAAATTAAAAATGACAAATTGACTAAACAAATTAAAGATATAAAAATTACATTATATAAAGAGAGACGATACTCTCCATAACTTGATTAATCGTAAAAATTGGTTAAGTAGTCTTACAAACAGGAATATCTACAGTATTTTACATCAATACTTCTAAAACGATAAAACATAATAAAAAAGTCATTTAACTCTAATACATGAAAATGACATGCTAAACATAATAAATGGCACGATGTTCAAAATTGCTACAAATTATCAAAAACTTCCTTGTATACTACATTAGTTGTAGTATTATATCTCTTATTGTCTTTGTCATAAATCAAGATCTTCAAACCTTTCTTGCTAGTCACCCTTGAAGAAGCAACATAAAACTGACCATGACTGAAAACAAGGCGTGAAAGATACAAACCAACATTGGCAAGAGATTGGCCTTGGCTCTTGTTTATGGTCATAGCAAAACACACACTCAAGGGAAATTGTCTTCGTTGAAACTTAAAAGGAAATGAAGTGTCTGACGGTGACATTATCATGCGAGGAATCAAAACCGTATGTCCAATATTGTTGTCTGATATAATTCTACCTTGTATGACATGACTGTCAAGCTGCGTGGTTATCAATCTCATCCCGTTGCATAAACCCAAAGTCTGATCAATATTGCAAAGCAGCATAATAGGGACCCCAACCTTAAGTTTCAGTACATGATTCGGCAGACCAAAACATCTAATACTATTCAAGAAGTCAGACGAATAAATATCAGCATGACTATCTTTAACATAACCTGTCTTGCACAAACTATCAGAACTGAGATAGACCTTTTCATCACCAGGCAATGAAGATAATATATATTCATTAACTTTATCTACCTCTTCGTGTGTTGGAGCAAGAATTGCTCGTTCTTCAAAGTATGCCGGAGTCAACTGATCTTCCATAAGAGAGGGATAAACAGATTTGACAACTGTTGGAATTGGATCTAAATCAAAATCCTTCACCAATAGTTCATCGGGAATTTCAATTTGCGCTTCCCCATCATTGTCAACACCTACAGTCCCATCTCCGATGCTTAATACCCAAGCAGAAAATTTATTTGCCTCTTGGATCTCAGATTCAGATGTACTTTGTTGAATCCTCATGTTTCTTGTTAGAGTAAGAACTTTGCAATGATCCCACAAATAAGAGGAATTAATTATAGCAAAAACAACATCTTGCCTGCTATCTTTTGAGATAACGGGTAGGATTTGCCTAAAGTCTCCACCAAATACTATGACTTTCCCTCCAAAAGGCTGTTCTAAACTAAGAGGATTTGTAGCCCGTAAAATATCTCGTAATGTCTTGTCTAAAGCTTCAAAACATAACTTATTCGTCATGACAGCTTCATCCCAGATAATAAGTTTGGCGGCACATATCAACTCAGAAAGTTCCGTACCTGAACATATATGACACGTTGAATCCTCATTAACTTGCAAAGGTATTTTAAACCTCGAATGAGCAGTTCTGCCACCGGGTATTATGAGAGCCACATTTCCACTTGAAGCAACAATAAGGACTATTTCACCTTTTGACCTTATAGCCGACGAAAGTGCCCTCCATATATAAGTTTTGCATGTTCCACCATAACCATATAAGAAGAAGACAACCCCGTTATTTGATATAACAACATTCATGATCTCATCATAAACCCCTTTCTGTTCCATTGTAAATCTAGAAAGTAATTGAGCATGCTCCTCAGCTAGAACTGTCGTGTCATATCGAAGTTCATCTTGTATAAGTTTGTTGACACCTTCACTAATAAGACTTGAATCTACACGAGGCATGGTTTTGTAGTGACTCAAACTACTACCATTCCGTTGTAATAACTTGTCAATTTCGGCAAGTGCATAGTTTTGTAGTTGCTCATCTGTTAGATGCAAATCTGCATATATATAGCATGCACGTGTCACAACAATTAAATGAGTACAAAATCTGCATGTAAGAATAAATGCAGTTAACATTATGATCATTTAAATATTAATATTGAAATGCATACCATCAATTCGTAGAATTCGCCTCTGTTTGTTGAGAATATCATCAGCTAGAAGCCTCCATGTTTGTTTCCAAACAAACTCTGGCTGTGCCATGCTATCAGACAACAAAAGAAAAACATATAGACTCCTAATGTAGTGCGCCGATCCCCAAAAACTTGCTTCAGTTATCCCGTCGATGTATTCTCTGTCATCGTCTAACAACCCCAATGCATAGCAAGCTTCTTTAAATGTAGAATAAACTATACCCTCAACAATACGTAAATCTTCGTAGCATGTGAGTCCTTTAATATGATTCAACATAATTCTAAGATAGTACTTCTCGCCACTACCTGGAGGTACATGATAAATCCTTCCAATTGAACCACGTCTATCACATTTTTTCCAATGTTTAGATGAAGGTACCCAAACAAATTTATCTGGAAATTCAGAATATGTCAAATCTTTACCTTCTGGAAACTTCTTGTTAGAAGTCATCCATTGGAGAAACATTGATTTTTCACTTTCATGATCATTTAAGACTGCATCAATAGGATCATCATCATCAAATAAAACGCTTTCCTCACCAGGAAGGTGCAAATTCAACCGTTGAACAGCAGGAGTCCTGTAATGAATATCAAAGCCAAAAATCCTCCAAGCAGCTTCACACGCCGATATATAGCGACAATTGTAGTAGTTTTTGATTTCGTCAATGCCATCATCACCCAAATTGTTTGCATCAGACCTTGTTATTGCAACAGTGACGCGATCATGCCCTTTATTTATGTACTTGAACAGATACTTGATAGAGCCCGATCGATTGCACCATTCAACGTTTATATGTGCATTGTACTTTAATAGAAGAAATGCATTGTAAGGAACCACATACCGATTATCAAGAGGAACTCCACTCTTTTCGATCGTTCTACCATCTTCACGTCGTCTATATACAGGGTATCCATCTTCAACAATCGTATGTTCAACAAATTGTTTTGGAAAGTACTTTATACACTTTCCATCTGCCATACACGGAGATGATGGATTAGAAGCTCCGCATGGACCATGCATCATGAAATTTGACACCGCATTGTATAACTCAGCATCCTCTGTTGGGTGTGGTATTTCAGCCGAGATGACCTTATCAATATCTGTAGTGGTTGACAACTTAGATTCTTTATCCAGAAACAACAAAATATGGGCATGAGGCAAACCACGCTTTTGAAATTCGATTGTGTAAATAACTGCACAACATCCAAATGACTTAATAAATACAACTTATCAAATATATTAAAATAAATAATAAATTGAAAAATATATAGACAAATTACCCGAATTAACCTTGCCAAATATTTGTTTAACTTTGAAATCTTTTACCATGGACTCCAGTTTCATGTGGAAGACTCTACATATAATGTCTGGACGATCCTCTGGATGTAGACCCCTTTCTTCGCAAAACTTCACAATTTCAGACCATTTTGAATTGCATGTGAATGTTATGAATAGATCGGGATAACCATGGTGTTTGCATATTGCCATTGCATCTTGATAGTTCTGCTGCATGTATCTCGGACCGCCTGTAAATGAAGATGGCAATATTATTCGCTTTCCAGATGAAGCTGGTGCTGTCTGACCCTTGCTTGTTGCCGTTGAAAGATTTTTATATGAATCAGCCCGTATGGTATGCTGATTAGTTCGATGGTAGTTCAACCTCTCTGCTCCAATCATCGTATAAACATCAACCAAGAATTATTGATACAATTTTCTAGATAACCTCAGAGTCTCGGCTTCGCCTCGACGCTCGTGGATTCTAAACTGATAGAATTCTTTAAGCGTCACCCTTGTCCTCTTTCTTGCAGAAGTACTGCATCTTTCACTAAAACCTATGTCAATCCTGTAGCCATCCTCACCATAAGGGAATGCCAATGGATATTGAAGCGCAAGGTACGAAGGATGCAATTCGTGAATCCGTTGTAATTGACCAGACCTTGTCTGAAGTATAATGTCCATGTGCGTGTGATCTGTATCAATATCACCAAGAATAAGAGCAGCAACCTCAGAGCACGTTGGGAGATTATATCTCCGAGCATCAGTGTTTCTTGTGCTAAGCAGGCGCAACTTAAGATCTGCCACACCTTCATCCTTAAATCTATCTCTGGCCATTCTAAATGCCTTTGCATGGGGGTTGTGTTGATCTATCATCTTTCTCAACTCCGTCACAAGAGAATCATCAATTTTTTTGACCCTAGAGCTGTCATAATTAAACATCACAATAATATCTTAATAATAAAAATTATATTAAATAATCATCCATATTAACAAAATGAATATAAATATACAGAATCGACATACCTAATGTCACTGATTCTGTTTGAATCCTCGTTTTGAGTATCATATATATAGAGTTGCGAAAACTTTGGTGTTGCGCCAGGAACTAGTAACAAACTCTCTATTCTGTGAAAATTCTGGCCATGCATTCGGTAACAATAAGGTCCACGACCTTTCTTGATGGGTAAGACCTTTCCTCCTAAATATGTGAAAGCAAACATCATATTATAAGCTATAATATTCTCACAAAATTGTTTGCTTTTTGGATGCCTATTTGTCAAAAGATTCTTCAGCAACGGTGGTGGTTGTTGCAACAATGGCAGCTCAATTTTTCCTTTCATGCAACATAACGAAGATATATGACATATACCTTCGCTTGAAGGGTCTTGTATATTTAATATTTCAGCATGCCACAGTAATGCACCACAATGTAGACATTCATACACAGCTTCACCGTGATCTAGGTATTGCACTACGAAATATAGATGAGCATTAAACAATATATAAACTAATATTATAAATTCACCAAATAATACAAATGAAGTACCTGGTTTACCAGTATGATTTCTCATTGTTCTATTCACTTCTGCGACAGGAACTGTTGAGTATAATATTGTAATAATGAATAAATGTCGATAAATCAAGTATTTAAAAATAACAGACACTCATAAAAGTTGTTTATTTTGAAATAAAGATAGGACATTATAACGTGTTAAACAATCTTAATGCAATACAGAAAAAAATGGTTTTATCAGTACATAATAATACATATATTGATATAAAAAATACCATTACTAATGTTTGGTAATGTAGATGAATGCCCTCGCAATGCAGACGAACTGGTAGGACCTAAAAATTACGTGCACATAAAATGACATATTATACACAACGTCGAAATTAATATAATATATGTATGTATAGCGATATATGCCCGCGGAAAACTTCCTAAGGAATTACCATTAACCGTAATAGATAAGGGTGTAGCTTCGGTACGTACAGAGTTCTCAATATTTCCAAGTATAACTCCTGCACAAATGTCGCTACTTGTATGTTATATAATATTTTGTAATGTTCATTTACTAAGACATATTTTATGCTTACCTGATTCAATTAGTGGTGTTCCATGCCTCTTATGCCTAATCGTATTCATTCTCAACATTCTCTTGCGTCGAGCTAATTTGTAAAAGGAAAATAATTACAAATATTGTACGACAATAAATGACTTTTTTTATTGAACAACATCATACCTTGTTCAACTTTTGTTACGTCAATTTGATTGGTAAGACTCGTGTTTTGTAACGGATCTGTAAATGATAAATAAATATATCATAGTATAAATATTGATGTAAGATAAAATATAGTATAATCCTTAATATACATGACTTTATAAAACATAAATTTGTTACCCTCGTTTTCCTTGTCATTGAGGCATATAGGTGGAAGCAAGTTTTTAGGAGTTTGATCCACTAATGGTAAATCTAAATCTGTCGGCGTAACGTTGACGCACACTGCATAAATACATGGATATTAAAATTTATCTTTATAAATTAAACCTAATCGACGATTATAACATAACTACTATATTTAGTATACTTATAACTATAATTGAATACTACCATCACTTATATGTGGTACATTAGATGAACATCCTGACAATGTAGATGAATTTCTTGTAGCTGAACATTAAATAATTAAATAATGATAGATTAGTAATAATCTCAAACTTAAGATCAATTTTTTCTACCCATTAAAAACTTAGAAAAACAATGTAGCTTAATGACTAACCATTAAATGAAATAGACAATGGTCTAGGATGGATAAGTACAGAGTCACTCATATTTCCAAGTATATTTTCTGCATAAAATTATGGTTACACATGGTACACTTGAGTGTTTTACATTGTATGTAAAGATGATATATTTTATCTAACCTGATTCGATTAGCGGTGTTCCATGTCGCTTATGCCTTATCACATTCATTCGCAATTTCCTCCTCAATCGAGCTAATTTGAGCATGAAAATAAATATTAAATATTATAAATTAATAAATCACTCATTCATACCACTTTAAAAAATACCATACCTTGTTCGACATTTTGCATATGATTTTGTTCTGTAAGCATGACATTTTGCAATTTACCTGCACCATAGTTATCTTTGTCTCGAACACTAATAGGTAAATGTGAATTATGAACGTTTTGATCAGTTCTGTAGTGCAGAGTCGTCGGAGTAGATGAATTTCTTCTACCTGAACATTAAAGAATTAAATAACGATAAATAGTTTTTGTTTATAAATAATCAAACTATCTAATTTAAATAATTTTTGTTCTCATTAACAAAACGAAATTAAATTTATTTTAAACATTAATTATTTTCCGACACAATGATATTATGTCTTCGAGGAATATCAAACAATAACTACCATATAAATGAAAAATTGAAGCAAATAGATAATCTACTGTAACAAACATTACTAACCATTTGAAATATCGGACGTTGGGATACGGTCATTAACGGAATAATTGGGAGTACCTGAACATTAAAGTATTAAATAAGGATAGATTAGTAATAATCTCAAACTTAAGATCATGCATGTATACCCATTAAAAAATTAGAAAAACAATTTCATTAATGACTAACCATTAAATGAAATAGATAATGGTCTAGCTTGGATAAGTACGGAGTCACTCATATTTCCAAGTATATTTGCTGCATAAAATTATGATTACGCATGGTACCCTTTAGTGATTTACATTGTAATTAAATATAATATATTTTTTCTAACCTGATTCGATTAGCGGTGTTCCATGCCGCTTATGCCTTATCACATTCATTCGCAATTTCCTCCTCAATCGAGCTAATTTTAGCATGAAAATTAAATAAGGAACAATATAAATTAATAAATCACTAATTTTATACCACTTTTAAAAATACCATACCTTGTTTGACATTTTGCATATGATTTTTTTCTGTAAGCATGACATTTTGCAATTGAGCTGCACCATAGTTATCTTTGTCTCGAACACTAATAGGTAAATGTGAATTATGAACGTTTTGATCAGTTCTGTAGTCCAGAGTCGTCGGAGTAGATGAATTTCTTCTACCTGAACATTAAAGAATTAAATATATAGTTTTTTGTTTATAAATAAGCAAACAATCTAATCTAAATAATTGTTGTTCTAATTAAAAAATGAAATTAAATAGATTTTCAACATTAATTTTGTTCCGACACAATGCTATTATGTCTTAGAGGAATACTTGACACTAACTACCGAAAAAATTGAAGTAAATACATAATCTACTGTAACAAACATTACTAACCATTTGAAATATCGGACATTGGGATACAATCATTAACATAATAATTGGCAGTACCTCCAAGTGTAGATCATGCATAATTAGTATTTATATTAAAGTTCATATTACTATTTAGTAGACAAAATTTCAACAAAAAATGCAAAATATAAACCTGATCCATTAGAAACTGTCCGTTGTCGTTTCTCTCTAACAACAGGCAATCTCAACGTCCTATTATGTCGGGTTAATTCATCCATAACAAAATCACCCTGACAAACTAAGATATAAATATTTAAATAAATATATCTACATAAGAATCATTTAAATATATCTACATGTTTACCTACATAATTTATAATATTAATTAAATAAGACATAGTATTTTACAAATCTAATATTGGATATTAAAAATAACAAATTAATACATGAAAGTACTTTAAAAAAATTATTCAACATTGCATTAATAAATATCAATATTTATTTATTATTTTATTCCTATATAATTGAAAAAAAAGTGTAAAATAAATTATTGACTTATGGGCCGAATTTACTTATGGGTAGATGAGTTATTAATACATCATTTTTCCATTAAACCAGAAGCCCACAAAATTAACATGTAACCCGGCCCATAAACTCACTCCCTCACTCTGGGCCACATTTCTCAACGAAGCCCATTAGTCCAAATCCTTCACCCGAACCCTAACCATCAAAAATTGCCTCATTTGTCTCGGCCTCAAACCCTACCTTTCCAGAAACATCTCTTTCCTTTTCCACATCTCGTCACCCCGTCTCTCCTTCCATTTCCAGATCTCGCCATCCATGGCGATTTCAATTCGTGTTTTCGCCATTTCCAGACCTTTCGTCAACCTCTCTTTCGCTCCATTTCCAGAAAACTATGGGCCAGATCTCCTTTTGATCCAGCTCCAGATGTCGCCATTTCCAGATCTCGTCATCCTCGTCGTTCCATTTCCAGATCTCGTCATCCTCGTTCGTTCCATTTCCAGATCTCGTCATCCTCGATCGTACCATTTCCAGATCTCGCCATCCATGGCGATTTCAATCTGAAAATCTCCTTTTTTTCCTTTTCCAGAAACTCTCTCTTCCTCTTTCTATTTCTCTCGAAACGTCAAATCCTTTGACTTTCGACTTGCAAATATTTCAGATCCAGTTCTAATTTTTGAAGATTCATATCCATTTACAAAACCGGGGCTCATTTTGGGGGAGTAAGTTTGCTACAAATGGAGATCTATGAAATCACTGAAGCGAAACAACATGTATGGTATTTTTTCATGAGTCTTTAGATGTATTTCTTTGTACGTTTTTTGACACATCAGAAAATGAAAAATATAGGTTATAATTCCAATTTTCTGTTTATCATGTTCATGATTTGAAACCGACTTGATGAGGACATCGGAAGTGAAAATGGAGGGGTCGCATGCAAACCCACGACAAGCTTGAAAAGAAGATCTGGATGAACACAAAAATTATATCCAGATTACACAAAAGTAAGATTTCCTTCTCTATCGATAAATCTGTATTTTTCTATTTCTCTGGATATAATTTGTTGCTTGATATCATAAATTTCCTTCTTTTAAAAATTTGTACATATTTTGACAAATTTCAGTGATTTCGACTACTTCTTTGATTTCATTGTTTTCAAATTTTACAAACTTCGGATTGAGATATAGTATAATATGAGGTTCGCAATTAATTAGTTTTTTAAGTTCGAAATGTTTGCTTCATCTAGATTGTTCTTCATGAAGTTCATGTTCATGTATATTTTTCTTCCATTATTATTACAACCGAGTTAGTACAGTATAATAAAACCGGGTTCAATTATTTCATATAATTGGCTTAGTTATTCATATAATCGGGTTCAATAAAATCTACTATATCTATTAATGGGTCTGAATATATTATGTATTTTTACCGGCCTACGTATTTTAATTAGCGAAAATGGGCTTATTGGCCCAATACCGCTACTTCTGTAACACCCCCAAATTCATAACCCCTTTGAAAAGGCATTACCGCCAGTGATCCCGGATTTCACCTCCGAAACCACCCAAGGCTAAACCGGATTATTCAAATTATAAATAACATTTATGTAATCCACAAACCATTCATTAAAACATAAGTCAGGGGATTACAACCCAATCCCCGTAAGTTAAAGCATTGTTTTCAAAGTAAATAACATAGCGGAAGTCTTTTAAAGATAAAGCAAGTCTTGACCATGGCGAACAATGCCACGGATCTCAACCTGGATAAACTTGTCAAAAATACTTCCCGTCATAGTCGTTCTTTAGCCTTCACTGGGTGACAACTTATCTGATGTGCCGAATCGAACGGATGACACCAGCCCACATACAGAGAACAATGTTCGTGGGTTAGTCTAATGAAAGACTAGCAAGGGTACAAAGCAGAGTGGTTCTAAGTAGTCGTATTAGGTTAGACTCATCGTTTCTCGGATAATAACTGATAACGATAGCCAACCACTATACTTCTACTGGAATATCTCAAAAGACATGATCAAGAGAAGACTCCAACGGAAATGAGTCTTATAGGAATTAATCCAAGAGAAGACTCCAAAAGAGTGAGTCTTATCGGAAGCATGACAATGTCTGGAACATTATAAGTTCATATATATATACATATACATTTAAAGACTGACTGAGATGCTTCGGTCCACGACCAACCTCACCGTATAATGCGAATCACCGCATGATACGAATCCAGATCGGAAAGAGAACGTACTACATTCAAGTCAGGGCGAGTTTTCTAGCTGCACTATCACCTAGCTGCACTACTCGCCGGAGGTAAATTAATTATGTGCCCTCGGGCACTTATCTTATTTAATTCCAAAACGCTCATTCACGTTTCAAGCTTTTAAAATCTCATCCTCGGCGGATATTGAGATATAGAGAGTCGGGATTAAATCCCAGAGATTGGCACCAACTGTTGTGCACATCTCCTATACTCGGATAGGAGAAGGTCATGACCAAAGAAAAGTGTTGGGGCCTGGACATCCCATCCACTTGGTTATAAAGAAACGACTAGTACTCACTGAGAGATACCGAGTAGCGTTCCTATGAATACTCGTTCTAACTAAACAGTTCAGAACAGTCAATCATAATAAAGCCATTAAGGCCAACATCCTAGATATATTTCAATCTAGATCATATATATATAATAGCGTTGTTCTAACAGATATACAACTTTTTATAATATTCATTTTATCTTCCAAAAGTAATTTCATAAAACTATTCCAGACATGAACGATAATCAATCCAAATTAATTAACAATTAAGCAATTGATAATTAATGGAAATATGGAATGATGAGCAAGAGCGAACCGCCACTTGCCTTGGATCTGACGAAAGCTTAGAACGAAAGGGTTTCCGAGTCCAGAACGGGAACAGATCCTGGATAAAATCCATATGGAACGACCCATAACAAGACCCTAAATTAGATTCAATATCTATATATACGAATCTAATAGAATACGAGTCAAAAGAACAAAGCCATAGCCCATGCCCAACACCACAACTCACAGCCGGCATGGCCGCCGCAGGTGCGGCAGCACACGGGCGCGGGTGCGGCACACGGACAGGGCAGAGGACAGAGGCGGCAACGAGCACAACTCACCCAAATCGAACCCCTCTGGCTTTGATTCTTCTTGGTTCGATCCTACCACCCTATTAAGCTTCCAACAAGCTTCAAAAGCCTCCTGAGAACGGATCAAAACAAAGCCAGCACAACCACGAAAATCGGATTCAAAGTTCAGCAAAAGTCACAAAATTCGAAGGTGAAAACAGTGACTTTCAAGGGTTTTCTTACCAACTTTCGATCGACTTCTAGTTCGAATCGAGCTTGGCTATTCTTCTCACCCTCTTAAGCTACACTTCACCTTCAATATGCAACTTTGATCTCGCCAAACAACTTACAGAATCGATCAGAAATCGAATTCGAAGTTCAGCTCAAGAACGGATTTGCTGGTTTTTGACAGAAAAGAGGAGGACGAAGATGGTGAGGAGTGATTTTCCAGCTTCTCTCATGGCGTCTCCTCTTCTTTTATAGCCAAAACACGAAGAGCCCTTGATGGACAGGTATACCAGGAGGTGGACAAGCTAGTCCCCCTAGCCTTGGCAAGTCAGCACGGCCAATTTCCAAGCCCGCCAAGTTGCCTGCAGGTGCTGATGTCCGTGCTTCTGTCAGCGGCCGCGGGGCGCGGTGAGGGCATGCCGCCGGGTGCGGTGAAGGCCCTTGGCCGACTCTCGGCCTATTTTGGCTTTATTTACCTTAAGTGGTAACTTTACTTAACCCCGGGTTAAATATATTTGTACACGAACGAGCTTTTAAGCCAAAAATACCTTAACTGTATTTTATATTGCTCAGAAAAATATTACAGAGGCCAAACATTATACAGAATGTCCATACGTCTCCGAATTTAATCTGACTTGCAATACGGGCTTAAGAAAATTCGAAATTTATTCGTACAAATATACGGGATCTTACAACTTCAATATGTAATTAATGGGCCTGGTGATAGCTTATACAGATTTGTTTCTAATATATATACTGGGCTTACACAGATTTGGTTCTAATGGGCTAAAACGGCCTTTATATATTGGGCTATTGGTTATTATATCGGTCCATGACCGTTGGTAAATACAGACCATTCACTTTATAAAAATAAAACAGAAGCAACAAAAACCCTAAATCATTTCTAACTTTCCTTCTTCCGCCGTTTCCATTTTTATACTTGCCACCTTTACTCTTTCATCTTTCAATTTAGAAATCACACTGATAGAAACTAACTATTTGCTTTTCCATCTCCACAACTGAGATCTGTATAACACAAAGCAAAACGAAAAGGAGATCGATAGGAAAAATATTGATGAGAGAGTCTCAATGTTCAAGAGGAGACATGGAAGAACATAGTTCTTCTGAGATCCACAGTCGATAAAGGTAAAATCTCTCTCTCTCTCTCTCTCTCTCTCTCTCTCTCTCTCTCTCTCTCTCTCTCTCTCTCTCTCTCTCTCTCTCTCTCTCTCTCTCTCTCTCTCTCTCTCTCTCTCTCTCTCTTGTTGTGTTAATCACTCTCTCTTTCATTTAACTATAAACTGTTGAAAACTTTCGATTCAATTAATGGGTTGTATTAACATTTTTTACAATGGTTTTATGATTGTTCATTGATTTCATACTATGAAAAATAATCTAATTTCATCTAGATTAAACTGTAAGTTAATTTTTTAATAAACTATTAGACATTTTGCGTTTAAGTATTATACTTATTATTCATAAAATGTTATTGATGACGATTGTTCTTCATGTTCTTCGTTGAATATTATATATATGTGTTTATTATAATGTCTTAAAACTATATAATAATTTCTTTGTAGTATTGAATATGCTATTTTTGGTATTAAGTAATTTTATGATATTTAATGTGATAACTTTGAATAATGTTATGATCTTAATACGGTCTAGTTACTCTGAAAAAATTTAATGGGCTTGGCCCAACGACACTAAACAAATCATAACTTCGGCCCAATATATTTGTACAATAGAATACTGTATCGGAAGCATTAATTTCATATATGTTTATTTATAAGAAATTTAAAATTTATACTGGGCTTTAAAATGCATAGAGGCCCAATCACTTACTGGCCTTATAAAATTTACAACTTTCTTGGGCCCAAACACTAAGGTTTTAGTAAATCTGCAATGTAAAAGACAAATACTAAATCACCTATAAGCCCACGTTTAAATAAATCAAACTGGTTTAAAATTTGGCCCATATAAACGGCCTTATTAAATCTCTCTCTCTCTCTCTCTCTCTCTCTCTCTCTCTCTCTCTCTCTCTCTCTCTCTCTCTCTCTCTCTCTCTCTCTCTCTCTCTCTCTCTCTCTCTCTCTCTCTCTCTCTCTCTCTCTCTCTCTCTGTGTGTGTGTGTGTGTGTGTGTGTGTGTGTGTGTGTGTGTGTGTGTGTGTGTGTGTGTGTGTGTGTGTGTGTGTGTGTGTGTGTGTGTGTGTGTGTGTGTGTGTGTGTCTGTCCTCCTTCAAAGGTGTATGTTTCTTATTCAAATCTTCCAGATACATTGTTTTAAAACAATGGAAAACTATCTATATTGTTCCTCTCTACAATTGTTTGTAGCCTACTCTTTCATTCTTCTAAGATTTTAGATACAAAACAAACACTTCAAAAAAGACCCTCGAAATTTAAATCAATCCTTTGAACAACCTTCCTTTTCTAGGTGAGTCTTCTCTTACAGTTGATCCTACATATATTAATTGGATTCAAGATAAACAGAAAAAAATTAAACGATTAATGTTACATGTAGTTGCAACTTAAATATATACTGAATCATTATTTCATCTAGTACACAACTAACCTTTGCAATTACTCTACTCTATCTGAATGCAGGTAATCACTCCACGTGATTCTGATAACAGTACTAAAAAATATTAATGAATTAATAAAGTTCACTGAAGCTTCAAATCTGCAAGGTAGAACATTCGAAATTGGGACCATTTTATTTGTTAATAATATGAAATGTATTATTACTATTCTAGTATATATAAATCATGTACATTTACTGTATTAACCTTATTATTTTCCTTTATAGGTTTGAAGGAATCAATATCCATGATATCTGCTTCTACAAATGTGGATCAATAATATATACACATGTATTTTTCTTATACAACTTACAATATATACAATTTGTTTATTACTTTTAATTCATATACTAATTAATGATTGCATATTATGCAAGTGCAAATACTAAAAACCATAATTTGAACTGCACTGGAAGTAAGATAGCTTTCTGGGTGATATAATATTGCAAGGTATGATTATTTATGAAATACCCTAAATAAGATAATGGCATTTTGGTAAATTAATTAAGAGGATTACTTAACAAGGGGGAAAAATGGGAAATTGGGGATAAAATCCCTCAAGGGTTCGGTCTCTCTCTCGTGTGCTTCTTCTCCTGTGCACCGTAGCTCTCCTTCACCGAACCAATCTCTCCCTCTGGTTCCCTCCGTTCGCTGAGCAGCCGAGCCAGCTTCCTTCCTCCGGCGATCCCTATTCATCCGGCATCGTCTGAGCTGTGCTGTTCGTGCCACTGTCGTCGTGTTGTTGTTGTTGTGTTCGTGCCGCTGGTGTGGGTCGAGCCGAGTGCTTCTGATGAGTTCCGCAGTGGTTCCGATGAGAGGAGGCTGGCGGTTGGAGGATGACGAGGTGGAGGGCGACAGAAATTGTGGTTGTCTTGGAGGCGACGAGGCGGCGGCTAAGAGGAGGCGACGAGGCGGCGGCTAAGAGGAGGCGACGAGCTGTGCAACGAATCTCCCTCTCCCGTGTTCGATTTTCCTCCGGCGAGCTCGACCCGGACACCACACCGTCGTCTGCCGTTCTCCTCCTCCTTCCCCTGCTGTGGTGTGAGCGACGTCGTTGGACCGCCACTGCTGAGCTGTGCCGCTGTGCCACCGTCGCTGCTGCTGGTGTTTGCTGCTGAGCCGCCGTCGCTGTTGCTGGGCTGTTGTGGTTGTTGTTGCTGAGTTCCGACGACGAGCAGAGCTTCTCCGACAAGGCTACGTGGTGGTGTCGACGAGGTAAACCTCCGATTGGGTTGTTTTGTGGGGGTTTTGCTGAGTTGATTTTGAAGTAATTGGGCTGAATTGGGTTATATATGATTTGTTCAGCAAAGGCATGACTTTGGAGTATTTGAGCTTGGATTAATTTGGGTGTTTTGCTTAATTAATTAAGGAATGATTTTAGGGTTTGAATTTGGGGGTTTGTTGGTTGTGGATTGGTATGAGTTAATTAATGCCAGGGATTTGCTCGGATTGATTTCGCAGGTTCGTTCGAGTTGGTTGGAGATCTCTGAGGTCGTGGTTGTCGAGTTTGAGGCAAGATAAATCTTGCTAACCCTTCGTATATTTTATAAAATTACTTTTGTCCCTATATTGATTTAGTAATTGATTTAGCCTTGTCTGAGTAAATTAATTTGGATTATTAGTTGTGGAATTTCTTGGTTGAATATGTGTGTTTGTCGACACCTGTGTGTGTTGGCGGTGGTGTGTTGGATTGTGTGCATAATTATTGGTCTTGTGCTGGGTATTGATTGTTTGCTTGATTGTTGGCAGATATTGGTTATGTGCTGGATTATTGAATGTAGAATTACGTGGTTGAATATATGAGTGTGTGTGTGTGTGAATGTGTGGGTGTGTTAGTAATTGTCTCGTGTTGTGTTTGATTGAATGTGAAGTGGTAGTTGGTCATAACTAAATGTGGATTGATTGTTGTGGATTGATGGTTATGAATTGATTGTTGTGGATTGATTGGATTATTGAATTTAAAGTTGCTTGGTTGATTATATATATGTGTGAATATGTGTTAATCGTTGTCGTGTGTAATATTTGATTGAGTGTCAGTGTGGTGGTTGGATTGTCGTTGATTGGGGGTCGAAGGGTCAGGTGATGATAGCCTCACCAAACATCGTAGGGACCGAGTGTCGCCTACGTTGTTAAGGGCCAGTGTTAATTCAGAGTCAAAGGGTCAGGTGATGATAGTCTCACCAAACCGCGTAGGATGCACGCCTACGTCATTAAGGACCAAGGGTTGGATGGTGAAAGTCCCATCCGGAAAGTGTGTGTTGATTGTCTCACCCGGTGATGTGGTGGTGGAGACGGAGGTTGGATTGGAGGTGTTGGTGGTTGTGTGTGTTGGTTATGTGTTGAATATTGGTTGTGTACTTGATTAAGTGGTTGTGTTGTGATGATATTGGTTGTGCGCTTGATTAAGTGATTTTGTTGGCGGATATCGATTGTGTGTTTTGTTATTGGTTATATGTGCTGGGTTATTGGTTTTGTGTTGAACCTGGTTGAATGTGTTGGTTGTTGTCTTGTATTATGATTGATTGGATGTTGGCGTAGTAGTTGATTGTAGCTAGTTGTGGATGATTGGTTGTGTTGACAGATGGAGGTGGTTGGTTGTTGGTGGATTGGTGATGGTTGGTTATGGAGCCGGGGTGAGGGTGTGACCTCATCCGACCGCGTGAGGGTGTGACCTCCGTTGGTTAAGGCTAGGTTGGATGGTTGAAAGTCCCATCCGGTGGTGGGTGGTTGGTGGATTGGTGATGGTTGGTTATGGAGCCGGGGTGAGGGTGTGACCTCATCCGACCGCGTGAGGGTGTGACCTCCGTTGGTTAAGGCTAGGTTGGATGGTTGAAAGTCTCATCCGGTGGTGGGTTAGATTAGAGGTTAGGTTGGAAGTGTGTTGAAGTTGTCTGGGTTACAGTGTTGAGTTATATATATGATTATAATTGGTTGATTGTTGTGATAACTGTTATGAGTTAAGTGGTGGTCGTATTGATGATTTCGGTTGTGTGTTTGGTTAATGGTTTGTGTTGGATGTTGATTGTTATTAGTTGTTGTTGTGGGCCATTGTTGGCCATTGGTTGTGGTTGTGAAATTCCGTTGGATGTAGTTGTTGCCTGTAGCTAGTTGCGGAAAGAGGGTTATGTGATATGTGGATTGATTACCAAGATGGTTAAGTGAATATTTGTGAAGGTTGAACTGGATGTGTTAGTGCAATACTGAGTTTGGTATAAATGGTTAGCTTGGGTTGTGCGTTAGTAGGCATATTGTGTATATGTTTCGTAGAGTCGATAATGGAGGTATTAGAAATGGAGAGAAAGATGGGAAAGGATGATTATGTGATGATGTGCATGAGTTTTGATGTTGGTTGGTATGAAAATGATTAAGTGTAGTTATGATATTATATATATATATATATATGTATATATTGTGGCGTGTTGTCGTTTGTTGTGAGTTGATTGGTGATATATATATATATATATTTGTGTTTGAAACTGTTTTGGCTTGAGGAGTTTTGCCAGTCGTTCGTGAGACTGACCAACTTCGGTTTACGTGTCGCGTTTGGCTGGGGTATCGGGTCCCCTAGTCAATCAGGCTTTGCAGGTTTGCAGCAACAAGCGGGTTCTGGATCACAGATGTGTCTTCACAGTAAAAAAATTAGTTGTGCATCAGATTTGAAAATATTGTATTCGCTTCCGTTGTTTTAGATTTAAATTGATGCATTTAAACTAGATGACAGGTTTAAGTATTGTTTAAAATCTTGAGCAGGGATTTTAATGTTGATGATTTTATGTATTAGAAGAGTTTTGGATTTCTTTTCTTGTAGAAACCGCCTTATAGTCCTTCGGGACTATGGCACTGTAGCACCTCTGGCCCGGGGTGTTACAATTTACACTGCAAGTTATATATTTCTTTCAACTTTATTTTGATCATTACAATACAGAATATAATTCATATAGTAATTAGTGGTTGTTCTACTTATTTCAGTTTAAACAACTTAAACCAGAAATTGATATGCACTTGAAGTGGAATGACCTTCTTGTTGTTATAATATTTCAAGGTAATTGTAGTAATTTACATTGGAAGTTATACATTTCTTTCAGCTTTATATTGTTTATGTTCATACAAAATATTAACTGTATGATCCTATTCCTTGAAAATACAGGTTTTAGCATCAGTCTCCAATCTACATATATTACTGGGTTTGAAGATAAACATTAAGGCCATGTCTTTATCCTTATACTTGTTCAAATTGCTACAACTTGTCTAAATCTTTGAACTAATAAAGATTATTTAATCTTAGTGTAGTTTAACATTATTAGTAGTAGTGTTTATCAAAGAAAATAGTTTAGAATCATTGCATGTTTCAGAAATCTTACAAAGTAGAAAGCAACCTAGATATTATACATGAACCCTAGACGCCAAATACAATTTTCAAATAGAAATACTTAAACACACTAAAATACCTTCACAAACGAATCTCTGCTCAAAGTCTCTAGGTTTCAGCAGTTTTCTTTGTTTTGTCCTTGTGTCTTGCTCTACAATACTCTAACCTTATATACAACTCCATGAAAATTCGATCAATATAGGAAATTATAGAAATTAACTTTATTATACTTATAATCCACTATATAAGCTGATTTGGTAATCATATATGGACTTAAATAATATATACTGATTTGGTAATCATATATGGACTTTAAATTATACTACACTGGATAAAGATTTCTATAAGGCCCATATGCTTACATTTATTCATGCTTACATTTAATCGATCAATGGGCTTTAAGGCCCAATTATGACATTT